>OX645064.1:71515048-72723659 GCA_951905685.1 Eumerus sabulonum
GTAGGTTCAAAAGAAAAAGGCGCAAAAAGAAAGCCCTCGTGTAGACTCCGACTACCCGCGCGTGAGTGTGCCAATGTATTTCTGTTTCACTTACCCTCTCTTTTATACTTATTTTAGCCCTCACCAGATAGCCCTCGTGTAGACTCCGACATATTTCTGGCAACGGTTGCGGCAACACGAAAATCAATGGGTAACACAGCTACACACGAAGCAACGGCTGCCTCAACATGGCTGTGTTGCTGCAACGGTTGCCTCGTGTGTATCTAGCATTAGATTACTTACTAACTTAGGTGGCGCTACAGTCCGTGGTGAACCTGGGCCTCAACCAACAAGCGTCTCCAGCCGGCACGGTCTTTGGGCCAGCTGTTTCCAGTGCCGCACGCCCAGTTGGTTGAGGTCCCCTTCCACCTGCGTGCGCCACCGCTGAGGCGGCCGTCCTCTGCCGCGCCTTCCTTCCGGAGTGGATTCGACGACTTTTCGGGTCGGAGCTGTATCTTCCATGCGCTCTACATGGCCTAGCCACCTTAGACGCTGTATCCGTAGACGTCGTACCAGGCCGATGTCGCTGTACAACCCGTACAGTTCTTCGTTATATCTTCTCCTCCATACACCGTTTGAACAAACGGGATCAACGACCAAGGGCATCTTCATCCGCTTTTGTTAAGGTCCAAGCCTCTGCGCCGTAAAGGAGGTCTGGGATGATCAAGGTCTTATATAGTGTCACCTTGGTTTTCCGAGAGAGGGCTCTACTTCTCAATTGCCTCTTGAGCTCAAAGAAACAGCGGTTGGCAAGAGTGATTCTGCGTTTTATCTCAGCGCTGGTGTTGTTGTCGCTGGTCATCAGTGAGCCAAGGTAGACGAATTCCTTGACCACTTCAAAGTTATATCCGCCCATGGTGACGTTCTGGCCAATACGTCGGTGTTCGTCTCTTTTAGATGAAAGCAGGTATTTGGTTTTACCCTCATTAACCTTGAGACCCATCTTAGCCGCTTCTACCTCAATGCTCACGAAAGCCTCATTGACGTCTTGCTGTTTTCGTCCAATTACGTCAATATCGTCGGCGTACGCAAGCAATTGCGTAGACTTGAAATAAATCGTACCTCTTGTGTTGGCCAGTGACTCTTGCACGATCTTTTCAAGCACGATGTTGAAAAAGTTGCAAGACAGCCCGTCGCCCTGCCTAAATCCTTTTTTTAACATCAAAGGTCTCGGTTTGCTCATTACCGACCTTAATGGAGCAGCGAGAATTCTCCATTGTCATCCTGCACAGTCGGACGAGTTTGACAGGGATGTTAAAACTAGACATGGCTTTGTACAGCTCGTCTCTATATACGCTGTCATACGCGGCCTTGAAATCGACGAAGAGGTGGTGAGTGTCGATTTGGTATTCCTGGGTCTTCTCCAAGATCTGCCGTAGCGTAAATATTTGGTCTATTGTGGATTTACCTGGCCTGAAACCACACTGATAAGAGCCGATCAGGTTATCCACAAACGGTTTCAGGCGTTCACACAATACGGCAGAGAAGATCTTATATGCGATGTTAAGGAGACTTATTCCCCTATAGTTGGCGCAGTTATAGGGGTCTCCTTTCTTATGGACCGGGCAAACGGTGCTGAGATTCCATTCGTCGGGCATGCTTTCCTCCGACCATACCTTGCATATGAGATGGTGCATGCACCTTACCAGCTCATCTCCAGCCGCCTTAAAAAGCTCAGCAGACAGGCCGTCTGCGCCAGCGGCTTTATTAGACTTAAGTCTTGATATCGCTATTTTGACTTCGTCTAGGTCGGGTGGACTGAATTCTGTTACTATCTAGCATTAGATTGCAATTTATCATTTTGAATTAATTCATATTAGAGTGGATTCTCCTACTCAGCAGAACTGAAAGTTACAAATGCTCTTGTATATAAGCGTCATAGTCAATGAAGGACCAAAGCCCGAGCTTCTCACAATCACCCATGTTGTGTGTGAACCTTATTGCCAATTCCGAACGTCGAATTTCGAGAAGCTTTTCATGGCATTTATACTACAGGGGCTTTTGCCAGAACCCCTCTGAGGAGAAGCACCGTGAAAACATGTTCGATGACATGATTGTCGTCGGGGTTTGATCCCGTGTCAATGGCTTCAGAGGCTAACACACTAACAACTCGGCAAAGGCGCTCTTACAATTTGTAAATGTCTTACTTGTTTGAAAAAAGCTGTGCCTGGAACGACGTAGTGATTTACTAATTTTAACATAATTTTTAAATTGTACTTAGGAGGCGCTACAGTTCGAGGTGAACCTGGGCCTCAACGAACAAGCCCTTCCAGCTAGCACGATCTTTTGCTAGCTGTTTCTAGTGTCGTACGCACAGTTGGTTAAGGTCCTTTCCCCCTGTGTGCGCCACCCTAGATGCGGCCGTCCTCTGCAACGTCGTCCTTCCGGGTTGGAGTCAAAGCCTCTTCGGGCCATTCGCTCTACTTGGCTTAGCCATCTAAGACGTTGAATCCGTAGACGTCGTACTAGGCCGATGTCGCTGTACAGCCCGTACAGTTCGTGGTTGATTCTTCTCCCCCACTCTCCGTCATCACAAACGGGACGGAAGATTGTCGGCAGAATTTTCCTCTCGAAACGACCAAGGAACCTCTATATTCATTTCTGATAAGGTCCAAGCCTCTGCGTCGTAGAGGAGGACCGGGATGATTAAGCTTTTATAGAGGGTCACCTTAGGTTTCCGAGAGAGTGCTCTACTACACAATCGACTCTTGAGCCCGAAGAAAACGGTTGGCAAGAGTTATTCTGCGTCTAATCTCAGCGCTGGTGTCGTTGCCAGTGAGCCAAGGTAGAGGAAATCCTTGACTACACGAAAGTTATAGCTGCCAATAGTGACGTTCTGGCCAAGACGGCGATGTTGTGCGCCTTTCTTTGACAACAGCATATATTTGATTTTTCCCTCTTTTACTTTCAGACCCACTTTAGCCGCTTCTGTTTCAATGCTCACAAAAGCATCATTGACGTCTCGCTGCGTTCTCCCAATTACGTCAATGTCATCAGCGTAAGCGAGCAATTGTGCAGACTTGAAGTAGATCGTGCCTCTTGTATTGGCCAGTGAATCCCACACGATCTTTTCAAGGATGATGTTGAAAAAATCACACGACAACGCATCATCTTGTCTAAATCCTTCCTTGACCTCGAAACTATCGGTCAGTTCTGTACCGATTCGAATGGAGCAGCGAGCGTTCTCCAGAGTCATCCTGCAAAGTCTGACGAGCTTAGCAGCAGTGTCAAAAGTAAACATGACGTTATATAGCTCGTCTCTAATTACGCTGTCGTATGCGGCCTTGAAGTTGACGAATAGATGGTGGGTGACGACTTAAAATTCATTGCTTTTCTCCAGGATCTGCCGTAGTGCGAAGATTTGGTCGATGGTGGACTTCCCTGGCCTGAAGTCACACTGATAAGGACCTATCAGCTTATTTATGAACGGCTTCAGGCGTTTACACAAAACGGATCTCCTTTTTTGTGGATCGGGCAAACAATGCTAAGACTCCATGCTTTCCTCTGACCATATCTTACAGATGAGCCGGTGCATGCTCTTAACCAGCTCACCCTCAGCTGATTTAAGATCTCAGCGGACAATCCATCTGTGCCAGCAGCTTTATTCGACTTGAGTTTTGACATGACAATCTCAACTTCGTCGAGGTCAGGGGGACGGAATTCTCTGCGATATTCGTCGTTAAGAAATGGATCATTCTGCCTGACGGCGGTATGTTGACTGTCATCGCCGTTATACAATCTGCAGAAGTAGGTTTTCCAAATTCTCAGCATCGACTGCGATTCTACTACTAGGTGTCCGTTCTCATCCTTACAGGCCTTGAGACATTCGTTTTATCCGTTGATAAAATCTTCGAACGTGCTGCTTGCAATAGCACCTCTCCAAGTTTTCAATCGCCCGCTTCTCGTGCTCTTTCTTTTTTCTCTTGAGAAGCTTATGTTCCTCCCTTCTTTTAAGCTCGTAGAGCTCACAAGCCGCTCTTGTTTTTTTTTTTTGTGTAGTTAGGCTTTGTATGTCTCCTGCTTTTCTGCATGAATCCTTCTACACTCGTCATCGAACTAGGTGTTTCGTCGTGGTGGACTTTTAAGGCCCAGCACTTCAGTTGCTGTGCTCTTTAGGGCTTGTTTGCACAGGCTCCATTGTTGCTCTACTGAAGAGCTTAAGAGATACGCGGTTGGCAAAGGCATTGGCGATCTCCGGCGATAGTACATTTCCGACGTCATAGCTTGGTGCTCTAACTTTACTCCGCGATGTTCTTGTTATCCGTTTACGTATCTTGGCTACTACAAGATAGTGGTATGAGTCGATGTTCGCTGCTCGGCAAGTACGGACATCAAAAATAGTGGAGGAGTGTCTGACGTCAATCGCGATGTGGTCAATCTGGTTGGTGACTGATTGATCTGGCGACCGCCAGGTGCCTTTGTATATATCGAGGTGGGGAAATCGTGTGCTGGCTAAAAGAAGAGTTCGCCCCGTGGCTAGGTCGACCAGCCTGGACCCGTTATCGTTGTGGTGTCATGGGCTGTGTTTGCCGATGACCCGTTCAAAGATGCTTTCTTTACCCAGCTTAGCGTTAAAATCTCCTTGGTGTCATAGCTGGGACATTTGGTATATGTTCTGTCTAGGAGATCAAAGAAATCATCTTTGATTGAGTCATCCTTGTCTTACGTGGGGCATGGACACTTATGAGGCGGATGTTACAAAAGTTTGCCTAGATGCGGATCGTTTTTTTTTTTATACATAGGGCTAGTGCTACTATTAGCAATATGGCACTGCGACCTTTGCAGATCTGTTGTGCCTGCTAGCCGATTAGCCGAGTAGCCTCTCCACCTCTATAATGAAGTTGAGAATGCTTCTCGTAGAAGCCTGGGTGATCCCGTCAGGAATCATAACTTCACTCGGGAGAAGGATACGCTTCCTAAGATGGCAGAGAGCAGCACACTCACATAGTATGTGTTCTGCCGTCTCATCGTCCTCTAGACAGAGCCGACACTCAGTTTCAGACGAGAGACTAATTTTATTTAGATGATATCTCAGACCGCAGTGTCCCGTTAGATAGCTGACTAGTCTTCTGATATCCCCTCTATTGAGTTGGAGTATGTCAATAGGGTGTTTGTTCAGGGGTCGTATAAGTCGTTTAGATTGACGGAGTCCCCGAACACTGTTCCAGAAGGACAGGTGTTGCGATTTCTCCCACTTGTCTAAGAAGTTATTTATCTTTGACCCGGGAATGCCGCAGAAAGGTTCCGGACCTATGTATTTGTCGCTGGAACCTTTTCTGGCAAGTTGGTCGGCATTTCATTGCCCTTGATACCTTTATGGCCTGGCATCCACCAAAGTTTAACATTGTTTCTTTTGGCGGGGTCTTGTAGGGCGTCATGGCATTCCTTGACGGTTTTTGAGTTCGTGCTGTACAAACCCAGTGCTTTAAGCGCTGCTTGGCTATGAGAGAGTATATTGATGGTTACTTCTCTGATGCCAGTCTCGAGATTTAGATTGACGCATTTTAGGATGGCATGCAGCTCTGCTTGGAAGATGCTGGGGCTTATTCCCAGAGCCTTCGAGGTCTTGCGTTTTGGTCCAAAGATGCCGGCGCCAACGCCAGAAGCCATCTTGGAGCCATCCGTGTAGCACCTGAGGCCTTTGACATTTAGCAGGGGATCACTGTTTTCCCATACTGAGCGGTTTGGGATCAGTATCTCAAATCTCTTGTCAAAGGTGAAGATGTGTGGCAATGCGTCCGAGACTGTAGTACTCATATCCAGCTCGGGAAGGTGTTGTAATATGGACATGTGGCCTGCAGGTCTACATGGCATATTTGTTCCCGAGCAGAGGATTCTGATTGCACTGCGTAATGCCACCTTTTTGATAAAAAGGTGCAGTGGAGCGAGTCCAATGAGTGCTTCTTGTGCTGCCGTAGGGCAGGATGGCATAGCGCCTGTGATGCCGAGACACGCTAGTCTCTGAAGGCGTTGAAGCCTAATAATAGTAGTTTTTGCTCAACTTTTGACCCGTAAGTGACGATAGGTCTTACTATCGCGGTGTATAACCAGTGTACTACCTTAAGTTTAAGTCCCCAGGTTTTACCGTAGGTGCGTCGGCAGGCCCACATGGCCTTAGTCGCTTTCATGAGTTTATTTTTCATGTTGGAGTTCCAGTTGATACTTTCCCTCCTCTGAACATCCTATGTGTGTGCCATTTAGAAAGATTGAGCAGGGCTGTACCTTTCTCCTCTTTGTAAATGGGACTAATGGGACTTTACGCCTAAGTCCATCTCTAACAACAAATCTGCATCCAAATAGTCTCTGTCCTCTCCCTGTAGCAGTCACTGTAGTAGATGTCTCAGTTTTCATCCGCTTTATACCCGGTCCATTCCATCGCATTTCCTGGATGGCGGGTATGTCCGCTTTATAGCGGTCTGGGGCGTTCGAAAGTTGTTCGGCCGCACGTGGTCTGTTTAGGGACCTAACATTCCACGTACAGAACCTAAGGTCCTTGTTTGTTTTTAAAGGGTTGTCAGCATACATAGGTCCGTTCCGGTTTTTTATCCGAGGCTGTTTTCTGTTTCTGAGCAATCAGTTGTATTACGATAATGGTTCGCTAGACCATAGCTCAACCGACACTAATCCTGTTTGGTGGCGCAGGATACTCGCCATTCGTCCTCTTCCGTCAGTAATTTCCCTTTTAAGGACATTTCCAGATGGCACCACGAGGAGGTGGAAGTAGGACCTGCCTAGCAGAGCTGCAAGGTATTCGGCTGCAGAGGCTCTTACTCCCTTTTTGTCCGGCCAGCATCCGTCGGCAGATGCTACCCCTACGAGCCTTTTGCTAGTCCTTTACCATCCAGTGCCCACTATTAAAAACATTACTTCATTCCACTGGCAGTGACGCAACAATACTCTGGAGTGGAGTGGAGTGTATATGTCCATAAGTGCATACCGCTTTTTAAAACATAATTCTTTCTCATTCCCTTTGAACAATATAGCAAGGAATTGGTCGACAACAAGACGTCCATTGTTGTGAATGTCCGTGGAATAAAAAAGTTTGACGATGCATCCCCTAAAAAAGTAAGAGTTCTGTTCGCAGGTATCGAGTCACCTACTTTGCAAGCATTTGCGAATAAGGTATTGAAAAGCTTCAAGGATGCCAAGCTTTCTTTCGAAGATCGCGGTGATGATGTCAAACTACACATGACCTTAATGAATACTAAGTACCGGACCAAGGTCAATGAAGACGCACCACGGTTCTTTGACGCTTCGGATATCTTACAAAAGTATGGCGACTATGACTTTGGATCGTTTTCAGTTGGCGAATTCCACTTATCGGAAATGGGATCGAAAGACGAAAAGGGCTTCTATAAATCCCTATGCACAGTTTCCCTATCAGCATAGAATAGTTGCATTGTGTAACTTCTGCTGTTTGTAACATGTCTCTTTATTGTTTCAAGTATCGAAAATAAATAATCAGAAAATGGGTGTCATCTCTATTAAATGTAACCTGTAGCGCCGACCTTTTTTGGCGCCAGGGAAAGACGGGTTCGACTTTTTTTTATTTATTCTTAGAAAAGCCAGTGCTGTGTCAGTGCTTTCGTCAGCAGACAAAAGTGCGTTAGCGACCCTACAGCAGATCTTTCTTCTGAGAAAATAACTTTAGACTCTTGGCATGCCACACTTACTTACTTATCAGGCCTGCGTACATAAGGGGAAAATCGGTGGATACTGCTCTGCATAGGGTAGTCTCTACGATAGAAAAATCGCTCAGTATCAAGGAATTCACTCTAGGTGCCTTCCTGGACATTGAGGGTACCTTTAATAACGTTAGTACCGAGGCAATAGTGTCCAGGCTTCATATGGCCCAAATAAACCCGGGTGTATGCAGTTGGATTGGGCAAATGCTGGGTACTCGTATAGTAAATTCGACGATAGGGAGAGCATGCGGAAGGGTGAGGGTAAATAAAGGTACACCACAAGGTGGCGTTCTGTCACCCCTCCTATGGCTCCTTGTGGTCGACGGAATGGCCAAGATTCTGGAGACGGAGGGTTTTAATGTTACGGCCTACGCCGATGACATTGCCATTTTGGTCTCTGGAAAATTTACGCAGGTCCTCAGCGATAGACTAAGCTATGCACTGACGTTAGTGGATAGCTGGGTCAAGGGGCGAGGTCTGGGAGTAAATCCGGCGAAAACAGGTAGTACTCTTTACAAAGAAAAGATCTGTACCAAGATACACCTACCCCCGTATGAATGGTATAGATCTGATCCCTGGAAAATCTGCGAAATATCTGGGCATAATCCTGGACTCCAAACTTAGTTGGAGAGAAAATATTGAGGAAAGAATCAAAAAGGCCTATGTGGCACTATACTCGTGCAAGGTAGCCTTTGGAAAGACATGGGGCCTCAAACCCAGGTTAGTGCATTGGTTGTACACTGCGGTAGTGAGACCTATCCTAGTCTATGGCTCGGTTGTCTGGTGGAAGGCGCTTGAGAAAAAGTGTCATCTTCAGAGTGTGTCAAAGGTTCAAAGGGCTGGCTGTCTGGCGGTGACGGGATCTATGAAGTCCACACCAACGGCGGCCCTTGAAGTCATGCTGAACCTCCCACCCCTGGACTTGTACTGCGAGAGCGCCGCAACCAGAACTGCGCTAAGATTACAGGAATCGGGTCTCTGGAAAAGGAGTCCTCACGGACATGCATCAGTCTTGGATCGATGGGCCGTCTCGAGATTCAGAACCGTAACGGACTATGTCACCCGACTTCCTTCCTGGGAGAGGAGATTCTCTATTAGAATTCCCTCCAGGGAGGAATGGACCGGTGATTTGGTACGCACGGAAAGTGAACTGGCACTCTACACCGACGGATCCAAAATGGATGTTGGCACAGGTGCCGGAGTCTACTTTGAGTCTCGGGATATGCATCGCTCCTACAGGCTCGATGATGGATGCAGTGTCTTCCAAGCTGAGGTCTTCGCTATCAAGCAGGCGGCGGACCTGATCAGCAAAGAGAATATTACAGGAAAAAGGATCAGCATCTATGTTGACAGCCAGGCAGCCATTAAGGCTCTGCAGGCAGCATGGATAAGATCCAAACTCGTCAAACTCTGCAAGGAGAAGTTAGAAGAGATATCCAATGTAAATGAGGTGACCCTTTCCTGGGTACCTGGTCACATGAATATCTCCGGAAACGAGAGGGCGGACGAGTTGGCTAGGGTGGGATCAGGTGCTAACATTGCGCAGATCTCAGCTGAGGCCAAGGCACCACTCAGTGCGCTCTACAGGGAGATACAGACGGAGCTATTGGTGAAAGCCAATAAGCGCTGGTGTCGCTTAGATACATGCGCAACGGCGAAATTGACTTGGCCCGTCTATGATAAGAAAAGAACGAAAAATCTGCTGAAGTTCAATCGTGGGAACATTCGACTGGCAGTCGGTGCCCTCACCGGGCACTGCATGCTATCCTATCATGCAGCTCGACTAGGCCAGCCCCACAATGACTTCTGTAGAAGCTGCAGGGACGAAGAGGAAATTGAGTCCGTTCGTCACCTGCTGTGCGAATGCCCGGCGCTAGCCCAAAAAAGGAATATTTTTCTGGGAAGATACTTCCTTTCGGGACTAGAAGAGGTAGGTAATATCGGGCTGAACAGAATACTGGGATTTTTATCCTCGTCTGGTTGGTTCAGCTCGACGGTAAATGAATAGGTATCAACGGGTTAAACAAAACAGGTGGGCACAATGGACTCAACGTAGTCTACGTGAGCCTTGACTTTACGTCAATAGGGCACCCATATACCTAACCTAACCTACTTATCAGGCCAGCGATCCATGGAGGATCGGAGCCTGAGCTATAGCTGCCTTCCATCCTTGACGGTCCCGGGCACGCTGCTTCCAGTTGTCAAGACCAAGATGTCTTACAACCGCGATTACTTGGTCTTTATACCGGAGGTTCGGTCTTCCTCTTCTTTTCGAACCAGGAGGCTCGGAGTCGAGGACCCTCTTAGCTGGAGCGTTGATGTCCATGCGCTCTATGTGGCCGAGCCAGTGTAGTCGACGGATCCTTGCCTTCCGGACTACATCCATTCGCGGTTATGTTTTCTTCTCCATTCACCTTCCTCACAGACAGGACCAAATATCCGGCGCAGAATTTTTCTTTCGAAAGAACCCAAAATCAGCTCCGCTGTCCTGCTTATCGTCCAGCTCTCGGCTCCGTACAGCAAGACTGGCAGAATGAGCGTTTTGTAAAGCATGACTTTGGTCTTTCGAGTGAGGAGTTTTGACCGCAGTTGTTTGGACAAGCCGAAGTAGCAGCGGTTGCCAAGGGCGATTCTACGCCGGATCTCCACTGTGGTGTCATTTGTGGAATTTACGTTTGCCCCGAGGTAGACAAACTCCTTAACTACCTCGAAATTGTAGCTGTCAATTGTTATGTTTTGTCCCAGGTGGTGAGCGACGGATTGGTTTTTGCTTGACAGCATGTATTTCGTTTTGTCCTCATTGATCTTAAGACCAACTCGTTTCGCCTGTTCTACAATCGCCGTGAATGCTTCCACAATGCCACGGCGAGAACACGCGATGATGTCGATAACATCCGCGTATCCTAGCAGCTGGATGGACTTGTAAAAGATAGTGTCTTCCCTGTTGACGCCTGCCCGTCGCACTATCTGCTCCAGCACCAGGTTGAAGAAGTCACATGACAGCGCATCTCCTTGCCGAAATTCGGCGCATGTTTCTAATGGTTCCGAGGTCCTAGAACCGAGTTGCACGGTGCATCGCGTGTTTTTTAGCGTGGCGCGACACAACTGGATCAGTTTTACCGGGATCCCGAATTCGGCCATCGCACCAAACAGTTCTTCATGATGAATGCTGTCGTATGCGGCTTTGAAATCGATGAAAAGATGGCGTGTATCGATTCGAAACTCGTTGGTCTTTTCCAGGATTTGTCGAAGTGTGAACATTTGGTACATAGTCGATTTGCCGGGCCGGAAGCCGCACTGGTAGCTGCCGATTAGTGCGGTGCATGCTCCCTTCCAGAACATCGCCGCCAGGCTAGAAGAGCTCTGATGGCAAGCCATCTGAGCCTGCGGCCTTGTTGTTCTTCAGCTTCTGAATAGCTGTGCCGACTTCTTCGATGCTGGGTGGGAGGACTACTTCAGCGGCTGGAGTTGGGATTTCCTCGGTCCCTACCACTCTCTCTTGGTCATGCTCGTTAAGCAGCTGCTGGAAGTGCTGCTTAAATACATCCACTATTCCCTGCGGGTCGGTGACAAGATTACCCTCGCAGTTTCGAAGAGCCTGGGTGCCTTTTTTGAAGCCTCCTGCAAGGCCTTTGGCTTTCTTGTAAAAGGCTCGTGTTTTATGTTTATCCCTAGACTCCTCGATATCCTTGAGCTGGGAGGCTGCGAAGATTCTTTTCTTTTGTCGCAGTAGTCTTTTCTCCTCCCGTCTTCTGGCTCGGTGCTCTTCTTGCGCTGCCCTGGTTTTCCTCTGCAGCGCCTTTTGGCACGCCTCGTCGGCTGCTGCCTTTTTCTGCTCACACTCGCCATCATACCACGGGTTTCTTGTCGGGGGTGGTAGGTATCCTAAGGTGGTTTCGGCTACTTCCTGAATGGCTGAGCGGCAATGCAGCCACATATTATTGGCATTTGTGTTCGACGTAGGCATACCGTAGAGTCTTTCGCTCAGCTGCTCCCTGTAGACTCTGGCAACCTCCGGTGTGCTCAGGCGCCCAATGTCGAACCTCCTCCTGATGGGCTGGTGCAGCTTTCTCACATTGTCGAGACAGTCGAGCTCTGAATCTTGCTGCTACGAGGAAGTGGTCAGAGTCGACATTTGCCCCTCTGAATGTTCGCACATCCAGGATGTTTGAAGAGTGCCTTGCGTCAATGAGCACATGGTCGATTTGGTTGGCGGTTCGACCGTCCGGAGATCGCCAGGTTGCTGTGTGGATTCGCTTGCGAGGGAATCTTGTGCTACTTATCACCGCATTACGAGCTGTCGCAAAGTCAGCGAGTCGGAAGCCGTTATCTGTTGTTGTATCGTGGAGGCTGTGCTTTGCGATCACTCCGCCAAGGGTGTTCTCCTTACCGATTTTGGCACTGAAGTCCCCGAGCACGATTTTTACATCGTACTTCGGACAAGCTCCGTAGGCGTTTTCGAGGAGGTCATAGAAGTCCTCCTTGATAGGGTCTTCAGCCTCGTCGGTAGGCTCTAGGTTGCGTAATAACGCGTAGAATGAAACCGATCCCATGTCAATATCATGTTTGGTTCTCGAGATAATCGAGGCAAAATCCCGGTTCGCACATACTATATAGGTACACACACCCAGCCATCTCTATGGAAACCTTGGATTTGGATTCTGGTGACCTTGAAACGTGGAGATATGTGTCAAAATTTGGAATTCGCAAAATCGTCCCCTTAACAATAACTTCCCACTGGGAAGTTAAGTTAATAAATCGTCAAAAAAGTGCTAGAATTTGACCATTACCATGAATCGAGACAATTTATTAAGAGGAAATGAAGTCATACATTTCTTCTTCTTCTTCTTAGTGGGCGCTACAGTTCGGGGTGAACCTGGGCCTCAACCAACATGCCCCTCCATCTAGCACGATCTTTTGCTAGCCTTTTCCATTGCCGCACACCCAGTTGGCTGAGGTCCCCTTCCACCTGTGTGCGCCATCTTAAGGGCGGCCGTCCTCTGCTTCTTCGTCCCTCGGGGTTGGATTCAAAGACTCTCCGGGCTGGAGCTGTGGTGTCCATTCGCTCTACATGGCCCAGTCATCTTAGGCGTTGAATCCGTAGACGCCTGACTAGGCTCATGTCGCTGTACAGCCCGTAAAGTTCGTGGTTGGATCTTCTCCTCCATCCCCCGTCTGCATTTATAGGCCCAAAAATCACGCGCAAAATCTTTCTCTCGAACCGACCAAGGGCCTCCTCATCCGCTTTTGATAGTGTCCATACTTCAGCGTCGTACAACAGGACCGGGATGATAAGGGTCTTATATAGAGTCAACTTTGTCGTTCGGGAGAGGGCTCTATTACTCAGTTGCCTCCTGAGCCCAAAGAAACAGCGATTGGCAAGAGTGATTCTGCGTTTGATTTCGGAACTGATGTCGTTGTTCCAGGTCACTGCGGAGCCAAGGTAGACGAAGTCCTTAACTACCTCGAACTTATCTCTGCCTATACAAACGTTCTGGCCGAGACGTCGGTGTTGAGCGTCCTTTTTTGATGACAGCATATATGTATTTAGTTTTGCCCTCGTTTACCGCCAAACCAATTTTCGCCGCCTCCATCTCAATACTCGCAAACGCCTCATTGACATCCCGCTGTGATCTGCCTATTATGTCAATGTCGTCGGCGTATGCAAGGAGTTGCGAGGATTTGAAATAGATTGTGTATTGGCCAGTGATTTTTGCACAATCATTTCCAATATGATGTTGAAGAAATCACACGACAGCGCATCGCCCTGCCTAAATCCTTTTTTGACAGCAAAACTATCGGTAAGGTGTTCACCGATTCGGATGGAGCAGCGAGCGATCTCAAAAGTCATCCTGCATAGTCTGACGAGCTTAGCAGGTATGTCAAAGGTAGACATAGCGTTGTATAGCTCGTCTCTAATTACGCTGTCGTATGCGGCTTTGAAGTCGACGAATAGATGGTGCGTGTCGACTTGAAATTCATTGGTTTTCTCCAGGATCTGCCGTAGTGTGAAGATTTGGTCGATGGTGGACTTCCCTGGCCTGAATCCGCACTGATAAGGACCTATCAGCTTATTTACAAAAGGCCTCAGGCGTTCACACAAAACGGCAGAGAACATTTTGTAGGCGATGTTAAGGAGACTTATTCCTCTATAGTTGGCGCAATCAGAGGGGTCTCCTTTCTTGTGGATCGGGCATACAATGCTGAGACTCCATTCCTCAGGCATGCTTTCCTCTAACCATATCTTACGAATGAACTGGTGCATGCTCCCAACCAGGTCATCCCCAGCTGCCTTGAAGAGCTCAGCAGACAGTCCATCTGCGTCAGCAGCCTTATTCGACTTGAGTTTCGATATGGCAATCTTAACTTCGTCGAGGTCAGGGGGACAGAGTTCTCTGCGGTCTCCGTCGATTAGAAATGGATCATTCTGCCTGACAGCGGTATATTGACTAACATCGCCTTTATACAGTCTGCAGAAGTGGTTTTTCCAAATTCTCATCCTTACAGGCCTCCGTTCGGGCTTTATAGCCTCGAGACATTCGTTTTATCCGCTGATAAAATCTTCGAACGTCGTGCCTGCAATAGCACCTTTCCAAGTTTTCAATTGCCCGCTTCTCGTGCTCTTTCTTTTTTCTCTTGAGAAGCTTATGTTCCTCCCTTCTCTTAAGCTCGTAGAGCTCACGAGCCGCTCTTGTTTTTTTTGTGTAGTGAGGCTTTGTATGCCTCCTGCTTTTCCGCATGAATCCTTCTACACTCGTCATCGAACCAGGTGTTTCGTCGTGGTGGAGCTTTAAGGTCCAGCACTTCCGTTTGCTGTGCTCTTCAGGGCTTGTTTGCACAGGCTCCATTGTTGCTCTACTGACTGAGTGGAGGATTGAGGTGTATCGGAGAGCTTAAGGGAGACGCGGTTGGCAAAAGCACTGGCGATCTCCGGCGATAGTAGCTTTCGACGTCATAGCTTGGTGTTCTAACTCTACTCCGCGGTGTTCGTGTTATGCGCTGACGTAACTTGACTACTACAAGATAGTGGTCTGAATCGATGTTCGCTCCTCGGAAAGTGCGAACATCAAGAATAGTGGAGGAGTGTCTGACGTCAATCGCGATGTGGTCAATCTGGTTGGTGACTGATTGATCTGGCGACCGCCAGGTGCCTTTGTGTATATCGAGGTGGGAAAATCAGCCAGCACTACAAGAAGATTTCGCCCCGTGGCAAGGTCGATCAGCCTTTGTCCGTTATCGGATGTGGTGTCATGTAGGCTGTGTTTGCCGATGACCCGCTCAAAGATGCTTTCTTTACCCAGCTTAGCGTTAAAATCCCCTAGTATGATTTTGGTATCATAGCTGGGGCATTTGGTATATGTTCTGTCTAGGAGATCAAAGAAATCATCTTTGATTGAGTCATCCTTGTCTTCCGTGGGGGCATGGACGCATATGAGGCTGATGTTACAGAAATTTGCCTTGATGCGGATCGTTATGAGGCGTTTACTCACATACTGGAAACTTAGGACTTTATGTCTTAGTCCACCTCTAACAACAAATCCGCATCCAAATAGTCTCTGTCCTCTCTCCCTATAGCAGTCACCGTAGTAAATGTCGCAGTTTTTCATCCGCTTTTTACCCGGCCCATTCCATCGCATTTCCTGGATGGCGGTTATGTCCGCTTTATAGCGGTCTAGGGCGTCCGCAAGTTGTTCGGCCGCACGTGGTCTGTTTAGGGACCTAGCACTCCACGTACAGAACCGAAGGTCTTTGTTTGTTTTTTGTTTTCTTATAGGGTCGTCAACATAGATCCGTTCCGTTTTATTATCCGAGGCTGTTTTTTGTTTCTGAGCAATTAGTGGTTTTACGGTTATGGTTCGCTAGACCATAGCCCAACCGACACTAATCCTGTTTGGTGGCGCAGGATACTCGCCATTCGTCCTCTTCCGTCAGTAATTTCCCTATTAAGGAAATTTCCAGATGGCACCACGAGGAGGTGGAAGTAGGACCCGACTAGCAGAGCTGCAAGATGTTCGGCTGCAGAGGATCTTACACGCTTTTTGTCGGGCCAGCATCCGCCGGCAGATGCTACCCCTACGAGGCCTTTGCTAGTCCTTCACCATCCGTGCGGTGGAGTTCTCCATTTTCTCCCCTAAATATAAAATAAAGATCAAATAATACAATTCACGATTTGTTTTTCTTATTATAATCCTACATGTATGTAGCTGGCTTGAATTGGTAGTGGTCAGCAGAACTCTAAAACTCCAACAATATTCTCTACTACACGCCACCACGATACTTCCACTTGGGAGCCGCCGCCGGGACCGACGCCAGGCACCGAGATACCGACCGCCAGTTGCGGGGGCTCCTGTTTCTCGTGCTACCAGATTATAGCTACCGGTGGAGCTTTATTAAATGATCAATAGACGACGTACAATTCCGTACATAAAGATTTTTTACATTTACATTTTAAAAGCATTTTATTAATATTTTTCCAAATAACTTATTCTAGGTAAAACGCTTAAACCTATCTTAAATATCTTATCTATCTAACGTAGCATACTGGACCTGAACGGGCACTCTAAGCTATACAGTATATTTTTAATTTTGTCTTTCGACGTCTATTCTATTTGCTGTGGAATTCGTTTATTAGTTTGTTAGTATTAAGGCTAAGAAAAATTAGTTAAAAAAAACTTAGCATATTATTAGTGAGTATAACCTTAAAACTTACTAAAACTACACTACACAGTAATCCTAATCTAGCCTATCCTATTTTATCTGTATGTATATCATATATATATATATATGTACATGCATATACATGTATATATAAATATATATATATATATGCACATATATACATAACTTACAGCTAACCTAACTAACCTAATTAACTTACTACTACCTAATCTATATTCAGCAATTGACCTTTTATATAATGTTTTTTTATGACGCTAGGCCCAAAGGATTCAGCGACGGAGACTGTACAAGCCACCAGAAATGTTGCGTTTGTCGAGCAACGTCTGCTCGATCCCGATCTGACATTGCCATACTGAAACGGAGTCGCCCCGGCTCACGGAGTGCTACATCCCGTTCGTAAGATAAGCTCTTTTCCACAGACCTTCGGGCCACTTGGAAGATTAACGGAATTGCCGATTTGTCCTGTATCAGTTCGCGGTTGTCGTAATGTAAGAACGCTTCTGGGGGAACAAAGCCGCTAAGACGAGCTCTCTCGTGATATAACTCATTTGGGTAATAAGCCCCAGATATCAAGTTATTGGTCGAAGTCATCGCCCTTGCAACGTGACTTCGAATCAATTTGATCAAAAAGTTGTCAATCCTAATAATTTTGGCTCTATTGTATAGGACCTCGTTGGGATAGTATTTTATGTACTCGGATTCTGGTGTTCTGTGCAATGAGAGACAGGTCCTTAGACATTGTCTCTCAAACACTCGAATCCTTTCCATCAGGCTTGCACTCACATTGAACCAAACGGGACATCCATAGGCGATCATGGGCCTGATCAAAGCCATGCAACAGATTATTTTGACTTTCTTATCAAGTTGGCTGCTATGAAACAGCCATCTTAACAGAGTGAAAGCTCCCCGAGCCCTGGCCAAAGCAACATCTATATGTTTATTAAAATACAGATATTGATCCAACCAGATACCGAGGTATCTGACTACATTTTGGTTCGCCAGTGGACGCCCATCCGGACCAGTTATGGAGAATTTTCGCCAGTTTTTCCTGGTATCCCTAGAGGCCCCAGACAATGGCGTTCTAAACAAAATAGTTTCCGATTTTTGGAAGTTGATTTTCAGTTTCCAGTCATTACAAAACGTTTGAATTTTTTCGAAGTCACGTTGCAAGAGAGTAACTATGACGTCAATCGTTGGACCTGTTCTATACGCGACAAGGTCGTCTGCGTATGCTATCGAGTGACGAAGCGAAGCTATCAGACCACTGACGTAAATATTGAAAAGGATCGGCGAGTTTACCGTGCCTTGTTGTAGACCATTTTTGATATCAAATGTTTGAGAAGAAGTCACGTTGGCAATTTTTACAACGAACTTTCTTCCCATTAACATATCATAGATCATATACAGCAGTGGTTTACTTATGCCTAGCTGGTTAAGCCTGTAGTAAAGTCCCTCTAACCATACGGTGTCGAAGGCTTTTTCCAAGTCAACCAGGCAGGCACCTGTGCATTGGTTCTTGCATCTGCTCCATTGGATATCCGACACGAGTTTCGACGCTGCATGAATAGTACCATGATAGTAGAATGATGTCTTTGTCCTCAACCCATTTTAAAAGGGCTCTGTGAATCATCTTCTCGAATACCTTGCTGATGCTCGGAAGGAGACTTATCGACCGGAGATTTGCCGGGTTGGACGAATCTTTTCCTTTCTTGGGGATGGGCTGCACCACCGCTGTTTTCCAACGCACCGGATAATATGCATTATTGAGCGCGTTGTTAAACAGGATAGTGTATGCCTCTATAGCCATCGGTGGAAGGTGTCTAAGTGCAATATTAGAGATTCCGTCGATGCCTGCGGATTTCTTCTTTCTCAGAGATTCGAAGATCGTTTGAAGCTCTACCGTCGATACAAAAGGGGGGTTAAACCCATCGTTGGCGACGACATTGTTTGCCGTGAAATCGTCCCTGAACCTGGTGAAACCATTGTTCTCGGCTCGCCAATGTTCGATGTCATTTCGGAGATCGAAGTGGTGGAGCAGAGCCCTGTTCTCCAGGTCGTGGTTCGGGCGATTGTTCTCATTCACCTTATACACTTCCTGAAAGACAGCCCCCACTGTTGCCACTTTCTCCTGTGGATCTTCGATCACAAAGAAGTCGTCATCCAGAACAGCATCTTCTGGATCTATGCTCACGGTTCGTAAAATTCGTTCATTGTCTGGCGTCCCCAGAAGCTTCAAATTTTGTAAGTCGTTTTGATTATTTCTCCGAAAAATTTGATTTATTTGCGGGAACATATTCGGGTTGTTGGACTTCACATCCCGAATTTTGTTGTTCCAGTACGAGCTTACAGAAATTCTGTAATTCTCTGTAATCAATTGCTGGAGGTTTTTAATCAAAGATTTCAGTGTCCTGATCTCTGGATCATGTCTATCAGTAAACCGTCTGTACAAGAGTTTGAGTCTTGACAGGAGTCTACTTTTTTGTCTGTGAAGTGCGTCTATGGTCGCGTTTCGGTACACGTCCGTGGTATCGTAATGCCGTTGGCGTGGTATCGTTCTGTCCATCGTTTGTTTGATTGTCACGTCCATATTGTCAAGATACCCATCAATTTCATGATTTGATAGGTTTCTGTTGAATGGTGGAAGGGAGGCACTCGAAGTGAGTGCGCTTGTCAGGGATCTGGTGAAGCGTGGCCAACGCACTCTACTATAATCGTAAAGATGCGTTTGCGCATACTCCCCCAATTCCGTGAATTCGTCTGGTACTCGTATGTACGTAGTTATCGTAAAAGTGAGAGTAGTAACAAAGCCTCACTCCAGCAAGCCAAGTTTAAAAATTCAACAAAATTTATTTTGATAGAGCAATATTTTTCTTAAATCAAATTAACTAAAAAAGGATTAAAATTATAAGAAAACATTATGTCACGTAATCGGTAGAGAAGATTTCCCCGCTCCATGTATGAGCTTGCTATTCATTTTAACCTTTGTGTAGGTCCGTCCCTTCTAGCGAATGCGCAAGTCCTTCGATGAAGTTGAATCCTCACGTGACCATGGAGGGACCACGAGAGGGATTGATGTCTGGCCACATCAAGCTTCACCAGACACCAGTAGCTGTAGCTGTCTCTGTTACCGGTGAACGGACATTGTGTCCAGCAGATGCTTTTCGAATGCCAAAAAGTTCGGAGAATTGCAATCCGTTTGCTATTAAGAGCAATGAACCAAGTAGCCTTAAATCGCTATCCGAAGTGCTTATACCAAAAATGAGTCCGAGAAAACTACGGTCCCATATCCAAAAGCGACGTAAGTTTCAGGAGAAAGATCGACGGCGCACAGGTAAGATTATCTTAACACATAGAAACAGCGCAAGGATGAAACAGCAGGTGGAGTACAAATGTGCTTCTATACAAACGGATCCGTGTACTGTGCGTTCGAATCGACAACAAGAATTCATTGGAGACGCCAAAAGACCTGGTATCGAGTGTTGCGAATTATGTAAACCTCAGAAAGTGGAAAAGATATTGGCATTTTCCAATGGTCAGTATAGCTTTACAAAACAGGGCAAGAAGAAACTTTCAAGGCCCGGTCACGCAAGCCTCCACTTTCTACCACGTAAGTGTAATTGCCGTGAGCGATGTGATCCCTTCCTTGTATCTTGATATTACAGAACGACTCAAGATGTTGTCTTTATATATCATCATGGTTGGACTTATATTCTGGATAGCCTCGATTCTGTTGGGCGTCGACGTTCCATTTGAATTTCTTAAGATCGCCGCGAATTATGTGCGATCTTTTAAATGGGGCTACTATCGCAAGGAGCCTCAGACAAGTGTTGAAAAATGTCTTGAATTATTTGCGAAATTGTTTAAATGGTTTTAATAAAATTGTATCTGCAAAGTCTTATGTAAACTAAGTAAACCAAATGTATGACTTGGATGATTTCTGGTTTGTTTTGGTTAAGAAAACTCGGGGAATGGCAAAGGACTAACAAAGGCCTCGTAGGGGTAGCATCTATCCGACGGATGCTGGCCTGCTAAAAAGCGAGAAGAGTCACCGCAGTCGAACATCTTGCGACACCGTTAGTAAGTCCTATCCCCACCTCCTCGCGGTGACATCTGGAGATTTCCTATGGAAATTGCAGACGGGGAAAGGCGAATGGCGAGCCTCCTGCCCAAAAAAAACAGGACAAGTCGGTTGGGCTACCGTAAAACTCCGAAACAACCACAAGCCTCGGATATAACGGACCGGATTTATGTTGACGACCCTTGCAAAAAACGAAAAAAGGACAATGATCTTCGGCTTTGTACGTGGAATGTTAGGTCCCTAAACAGGCCACGTGCAGCCGAACAACTTGCGGACGCCCTAGACCGCTATAAAGCGGACATCACCGCCATCCAGGAAATGCGATGGAATGGGCCGGTTATAAAGCGGATGAAAAACTGCGATATTTACTACGGCGGCTGCTATAGGGGGAGAGGACGATTGTTCGGATGCGGATTTCTTGTTAGAGGTCCTAAGCTTTCGGCATGTGAGCGAACGCCTCATAACAGTCCGTATCATTGTTTAACATCAGCCTGATCTGCGTCCACGTCCCCACGGAAGACAGGGATGACTCCGCCAAAGATGAGTTCTACGATCTTCTAGACAGAACGTGTGCCCAATGTCCCAGCTATGACATCAAAATTGTATTAGGAGACTTCAATGTTAAGCTGGGTAAGGAAAGCATATTTGAACGAGTCATCGGCAAACATAGCCTACACGACACCACCTCCGATAACGGACACAGGCTGATTGATCTTGCTACGGGGCGAAATCTCCTTCTAGCCAGTACGCGCTTCCCGCACCTCGATATACACAAAGGCACCTGGCGGTCTGTTGATCAATCGACTCCCAACCAGATTGATCACATCGCGATCGACGTCAGACACTCCTCCACTATTCTTGATGTCCAAACATCCGAGGGGCTAACATCGACTCTGACCACTATCTTGTAGTAGCCAAGATGCGCTTACGGATATCACGAACGCGTATCGTCGGAAAGCTACTATCGCCAGAAACCGCTCGTGCTTTTACCGATCGCGTCTCCCTTAAGCTCTCCAATACACCTCAATCCTCCACGCTATCAATAGAACAGCAGTGGAGCCTTTGCAAATAAGCCCTGAAAAGCTCTGCATCCGAAGTTTTGGGTTTCAAGGCTCCACCACGAAGCAACACCTGGTTCGATGACGAGTGCAGGAGGATTCATACAGCGAAGCAGGATGCATATAAGGCCCCGCTGCATAAAAGAACAAGAGCAGCTCGTGAGCTCTACGAGTTAAAAAGAAGGGAGGAGCATAAGCTCCTTAGAAGAAAGAAGAAAGAGCACGAGAAGCGCGCGATTGAGGATTTGGAGAGGTATTACTGCAGGCGTGACGTTCGAAAGTTTTATCAACAGATAAAGCGAACATGCCAAGGTTATAAAGCCAGAATGGAAGCCTGCAGGGATGAGAACAGACACCTAGTAGTAGAACCGCAGTCGATGCTGAGAATATGGAAAAACCACTTCTGCAGACTGTATAACAGCGATGTTAGTCAATATACCGCTGTCAGGCAGAATGATCCATTTCTAATCGACGGAGACCGCAGAGAACTCTGTCCCCCTGACCTCGACGAAGTTAAGATTGCCATATCGAAACTCAAGTCGAATAAGGCTGCTGACGCAGATGGACTGTCTGCTGAGCTCTTCAAGGCAGCTGGGGATGACCTGGTTGGGAGCATGCACCAGCTCATCCGTAAGATATGGTTAGAGGAAAGCATGCCTGAGGAATGGAGTCTCAGCATCGTATGCCCGATCCACAAGAAAGGAGACCCCTCTGATTGCGCCAACTATAGAGGAATAAGTCTCCTTAACATCGCCTACAAAATCTTCTCTGCCGTTTTGTGTGAACGCCTGAAGCCTTTTGTAAATAAGCTGATAGGTCCTTATCAGTGCGGATTCAGGCCAGGGAAGTCCACCATCGACCAAATCTTCACACTACGGCAGATCCTGGAAGAGACCAATGAATTTCAAGTCGACACTCACCGCCTATTTGTCGACTTCAAAGCCGCATACGACAGCGTATTTAGAGACGAGCTATACAACGCTATGTCTACCTTTGACATACCTGCTAAACTCGTCAGACTATGCAGGATGACTCTGGAAAACCCACGCTGCACCATCCGAATCGGTGAAGAACTGACCGATAATTTCGAAGTCAAAAAAGGATTTTAGACCTGTCTGTGGTCTAAAAAAAAATTGGTCTGGCGCTAAACGAGGGCAAAACTAAATATATGCTGTCATCAAAGAAGGACGCTCACCACCGATGTATGGGCCAGAACGAGGTAGCTAAGGACTTCGTCTGCTTTGGCTCTGCAGTGACCTGGAACAACGACATCAGTTCCGAAATCAAACGCAGAATCACTCTTGCCAATTGCTGGTTCTTTGGGCTCAGGAGGCAACTGAGTAATAGAGCCCTCACCCGAACGACAAAGTTGACTCTATATAAGACCCTTATCATCCCGGTCCTGTTGTACGGCGCAGAAGCATGAACACTATCAAAAGCGGATGAGGAGGCCCTCGGTCGGTTCGAGAGAAAGATTTTGCGGGTGATTTTTGGGCCTATAAACGCAGACGGGGGATGGGGAGAAGATTCAACCACGAAATTTACGGGCTGTACAGCGACATGAGCCTAGTCAGGCGTCTACGGATTCAACGCCTAAGATGGCTGGGCCATGTAGAGCGAATGGACACCACAGCTCCAGCCCGGAGAGTCTTTGAATCCAACCCCGAGGGACGAAGAAGCAGAGGACGGCCGCCCTTAAGATGGCGCACACAGGTGGAAGGGGACCTCAGCCAACTGGGTGTGCGGCAATGGAAAAGGCTAGCGAAAGATCGTGCTAGATGGAGGGGCATGTTGGTTGAGGCCCAGGTTCACCCCGAACTGTAGCGCCCACTAAGAAGAAGAAGAACAGAACGAGTGGAACATATTTATACCAAGCAACGGGCTTCGGATCGGCCAACTTTGTCAAGATTGGAATGATCACTCGGTTTATCCGTTCGACCTGGCCGTTGCCTCTTGGAACTCCGGTTACGATCATGGGATGCTGTATCTTTTGTTCATTGCAATATCCCTCGAAAACTTTCGAACGGAACGCTCACCCTCTATTCGATGTTATGCGACTAGGGTTACCGAACACAGCAGCTTGAATCTTCAATCGGTTTACCACTTCTTCGCCAGATGTTGATTTTGTCGGATGCAACCATACGAACTTAGAGAAGGAGTCGACAACGACGAAAATATGCTTTTTGGTTGCCGTCATTGGTCCTAGATGATCGACGTGATACGTATCTAGGGGCCGATCACCCTTTTCTATGGGATGAAGAAAGCCTTCGCCCTTTCCGCTTTTCCTTTCCGCTAGTATGCGTTGGATACACGTCTGGGTTCTCATCTTGTGCTCGCTGAATACGTGCCGATATTGCACCTACGGCTCTTTCTATGACATACACGGACAGTGGATTTCTACTTAGGGCATCCACATGGCGCATCATTTTGCCTGGACGATGTTCTATTGTATATTGGAACTCTTCTAACATAAGCGCCCAGCGGGCAACACGCAAGCTTATGTCCACTTTGGCCATCGTAAGAGAAAAGGCCTGGCAGTCCGTTACAATTTTGAAGGGGATGCCGAGCAAGTGTACGCCGGATTTCTTTAACGCCTTCACCACTGCAAGGATCTCTAGCTCGTAAGACGTGTACTTTTCTTCTGTCGGTGTCGTGCTCCAACTGGCGTAGTACACCGGGTGTAACTGGTTGTCCTCCTTATCCCTCTGCAGAATAATAGCGCCAAGTCCCTGCTTCGATGCATCCGTATGCAACTCCGTCTCGACAGCCAAGCAATAAATCCTCAATACAGGAGCACTTCCCAGTATAAGCTTCAACTGATCAAAAGCCTGGACCTGGACCGGACCAAATTCGAAGGAAGCATCCTTCTTCAGTAAAGCAGTAATTGATCGTGCAATTGTAGCAAAACTAAGCACGAATTTCCTGAAGTAGCTTGCCAAACCGTGCAGACTCTGAACGGCTTGTCTTGTTTTTGGAACAGGAAAGTTGACCACGGCTGCAATCTTTCTCGGCGACGGCTTGATCGTTCCGGCTGCAATCACATAGCCTTGATACTCGACCTGTCTCTGAAGAAAAGAACATTTTTCCCAATTAAACACCAGACCATACCTACCAGCTGTCTCCAACACCCTTCGCAACCTGTCGAGCCCTTGATCTTCGTCCGACGAAGGTATGATGATATCATCAAGGTAGAGAAGCATAGTGCCGTCTGCAATCAAATCGTTGAATACTACCCGAACATGGCGCTGGAACACTGCCGGCGAATTGCTTAATCCAAAAGGACATCGCAAGAATTCGAATTGTCCGTCGGGGGTAACAAATGCCGTGACCTTTATACTCGCATCATCTACCGGGACGTGGAAGAATCCGTTTCTTCTTCCTTCGGATTCTTCCACGTCCCGGTAGATGATGCTTCCTTCTTTTTTACTAGTACGATAGGGCTTGCATAATCTGATGCGCCCGGGCCTGACAACACCCTTCTTTAACCACCTCTCGACGATTTCACTGACTTGGGATCGCTGCTCTACTGACAATCTTCTATAAAATTGGTGCACTGGCACGTCGTCCTTCAGCACGATTCTCATCTTGACTCCGGTATCCTCGGACTTCTGTGGCTTGTATCCAGTGATCAATCTCCGTAGCTCGTATCGATGCTTGGCGTTTGACACATGTTCCAGGTCGGCTACAAAATGTTGCTCCGGACAAATGTTGATATTCAGGAATTCCTTTAGCACAATTTCCTCAGAATCGTCCTCGCTTGTCTGCACTCCCTGTTCATTCGTTGTTTGCAATCCCAGAAAAGTTGCTTTCCCTTCTTTCAGCCGGATTTCCACGAGATGTGTCAACTCAGTTCCCATGACCAAATCATACGGCGTAACACTTTCCGGCGCAACATGGATCTTAATTTCGATCGAGGTACCATCGCATAACACCTTGGCTTGAAAACTTCCTAAGGTGTTCATTAGTTGTGATCCTATTCCTCGGAAGGATATAGCCTCCTTGTTAAGGGTTGGAGAACCCATTCGGATGTAGGTTGTCGGGTTCGTCAGATTAAAGTCACTTCCAGAGCCAACCAGAGCCGTCAATTCTTCCCCCATAACGAGAATGCTTTTGAAAATCTTTTGACTTCCCGAGGTCAGCGCTGGGCAGCTTTATTCCCTCGTCTTTCACCTTTTGTGATTTCGGTTGCTTCATCTTTT
The DNA here is from genome assembly GCA_951905685.1 of Eumerus sabulonum. Lineage (NCBI taxonomy): Eukaryota > Metazoa > Arthropoda > Insecta > Diptera > Syrphidae > Eumerus > Eumerus sabulonum. The sequence continues at coordinate 71,540,787 of OX645064.1, forward strand.
CGCTAGTGGACTGATTCATTTTAGCCTTCATCTTCAACGTCACGTATTGGGTCAGTTTCTTCCTCAACTCTTTGACATTTTCTGCGCCGTATAGTATGGCTTTGTTGCCGTCGATTATGCACTGGATCTTGGACTCCACCTCTATTTCGGCGTGAGAAGCGATTTCCAACACCCTATACACATACTCGGGCATGGGCTCGGACATACAGGGTAAAGTTGTTGATTGCTCTCAACCTGGCGAGATGCCAGCAACGATCCCTGTTTAAATGCCCGGGTCAAGTTGACATACGGCCTCCTCGCGGCGCCCTCTGGATAGCCCCTTCAACAACCGTTGGGAGGTGAACAAACGTATGCAGCGAAAAAAACCCCGACCAGAATGGCAGTTGTGCGGCGGGCTAACAATCCGCCCACGTAAAAAAAAGAAAAGTTATGAATGAGCAAGATGCCTCGGATACACGGACGGATACTCGACGATGACAACGCACGAAAAAGGAACACGATTTGCGAGTATGCTCCTGGAATGTCAGAACCCTGTACACTCCCGGAGCTGCTCATAAACTAGAAGGAATCCTCACGCAGTACAAGGCGGATATTACTGCGGTCCAGGAAATACGCTGGATAGGAAACGGTATGATTAGGAAGAAAATTGCGACATATATCACAGGCTACAGATTTGTCATGGGAAAGCGGTTAAGGTCGAAGGTCATCACCTGGCTGTGATCCGCATCAGAGGCAGATTTTATAACATCAGCCTTATATGTGCACACGCCCCTACCGACGAGGCTGAAGACCCTATCAAGGAGGACTTCTATGACCTCCTGGACAACGCCTACGGAGCTTGTCCGGAGTACGATGTAAAAATCGTGCTCGGGGACTTCAACGCCAAAATCGGAAAGGAAAACACCCTTGGCGGAGTGATCGGAAAGCACAGCCTCCACGATACAACAACAGATAACGGCTTCCGACTCGCTGACTTTGCGGCAGCTCGTAATGCGGTGATAAGTAGCACAAGATTCCCTCGCAAGCGAATCCACACAGCAACCTGGCGATCTCCGGACGGTCGAACTGCCAACCAAATCGACCATGTGCTCATTGACGCAAGGCACGCGTCAAACATCCTGGATGTGCGAACATTCAGAGGGGCAAATGTCGACTCTGACCACTTCCTCGTAGCAGCAAGATTCAGAGCTCGACTGTCCAATGTCAGAAAGCAGCACCAGACCATCAGGAGGAGGTTCGACATTGGGTGCCTGAGCACACCGGAGGTTGCCAGAGTCTACAGGGAGCAGCTGAGCGAAAGACTCTACGGTATGCCTACGTCGAACACAAATGCCAATAATATGTGGCTGCATTGCCGCTCAGCCATTCAGGAAGTAGCCGAAACCACCTTAGGATACCTACCACCCCCGACAAGAAACCCGTGGTATGATGGCGAGTGTGAGCAGAAAAAGGCAGCAACCGACGAGGCGTACCAAAAGGCGCTGCAGAGGAAAACCAGGGCAGCGCAAGAAGAGTACCGAGCCAGAAGAAGGGAGGAGAAAAAACTACTGCGACAAAAGAAATGAATCTTCGCAGCCTCCCAGCTCAAGGATATCGAGGAGTCTAGGGATAAACATAAAACACGAGCCTTTTACAAGAAAGCCCAAGGGGTTGCAGGAGGCTTCAAAAAGGGCACCCAGGCTCTTCGAAACTGCGAGGGTAATCTTGTCACCGACCCGCAGGGAATAGTGGATGCATTTAAGCAGCATTTGCAGCAGCTGCTTAACGAGCATGACCAAGAGAGAGTGGTAGGGACCGAGGAAATCCCAACTCCAGCCGCTGAAGTAGTCCTCCCACCCAGCATCGAAGAAGTCGGCACAGCTATTCAGAAGCTGAAGAACAACAAGGCCGCAGGCTCAGATGGCTTGCCATCAGAGCTCTTCAAGGCTGGCGGCGATGTTCTGGTAGGGAGCATGCACCAGATCATCTGCAGAATTAGAGAAGATGAAAGCATGCCCGACGACTGGAATACCAGCTCTATATGCCCCATCTACAAAAAAGGCGATCCTACCTCTTGCAAGAACTATAGAGGTACATCCCTGCTCAATGTCGCATACAAGATCCTGTCCAGCGTACTGTGTGAATGTCTAAAGCCATTTTGCACCGCACTAATCGGCAGGTACCAGTGCGGCTTCCGGCCCGGCAAATCGACTATAGACCAAATGTTCACACTTCGACAAATCCTGGAAAAGACCAACGAGTTTCGAATCGATACACACCATCTTTTCATCGATTTCAAAGCCGCATACGACAGCATTCATCGTGAAGAACTGTTTGGTGCGATGGCCGAATTCGGGATCCCGGTAAAACTGATCCAGTTGTGTCGCACCACGCTAAAACACACGCGATGCACCGTGCAACTCGGTTCTAGGACCTCGGAACCATTCGAAACATGGAGATGTGCTGTCATGTGACTTCTTCAACCTGGTGCTGGAGCAGATAGTGCGACGGGCAGGCGTCAACAGGGAAGGCACTATCTTTTACAAGTCCATCCAGCTGCTAGGATACGCGGATGATATCGACATCATCGCGTGTTCTCGCCGTAGCATTGTGGAAGCATTTACTTCCACAAATGACACCACAGTGGAGATCCGGCATAGAATTGCCCTTGTCCAAACAACTGCGGTCAAAACTCCTCACTCGAAAGACCAAAGTCATGCTTTAAAAAACGCTCATACTGCCAGTCTTGCTGTACGGAGCCGAAATCTGGACGATAAGCAGGGTTCTTTCGAAAGAAAAATTCTGCGCCGGATATTTGGTCCTGTCTGTGAGGAAGGTGAATGGAGAAGAAGACAGAACCGCGGACTCTACGAGTACGAGCTGTACAAATATGTGGATGTAGTCTGGAAGGCAAAGATCCGTCGACTACACTGGCTCGGCCACATCGAGCGCATGGGCATCAACGCTCCAGCTAAGAGGGTCTTCGACTCCGAGCCTCCTGGTTCGAGAAGAAGAGGAAGACCGAACCTCCGGTATAAAGACCAAGTAATCGCGGATGTAAGACATCTTGGTCTTGATTACTGGAAGCAGCTGGCTCGGGACCGTCAAGGATGGAAGGCAGCTATAGCTCAGGCTCAGATCCTCACTGCCCCCACCTGATTATCTACCTTGGCGTGGTGTGGGGGCTTTTCACCAAAGGATAATCGCCCCCGTCATCCCCTTTTCACCAATGCAAATCCCATCCCACTCCACTTATCCTATCACACTCCTATCCTGAATATCCAATCCCCATCCCCTGGGCTGGACATAAGGTGTTAATCGAACCGTGCCGAGATGTCGACCAGGCTGAGAGCCCAGACCAAAAATAGCTCAGTCGCAAACGGTGTATCCGGATACCTGGCGCCCTCCGGATCAGCTAGCCTTACCTGGGTATTGCGGATCTCTGCCCAGGTGGACATATATTTCTCCGCAACTCGTGGGTACCAAATGTACAATAACAAAAATAAAAACAATAATGAGTCCGGATCTCATAAAAAACCGGAAGGGGAGGAAATCCCCTCTACATCAAATGCGGTAAATACTCCGATCGGAGAATCGACAAACCGCTCCGTTAAGTTGTCGGCAAGTAAAGCTGACAACAGAAAAATAAACCCATCGTCCAAGGCCTATAAAGACCAAAAGGCGGCCTTGAGAATCTTAAAACGATGGGGCCATAACACCGACCTAACGGAAAAAGAAAAAGAGTCGGTAGCCTGGGCTACAGGAATCCTGGCCCAGGGAAAAGCAAAGGCCAAGAGGCCCAGATCGTCCCCCGAGGAACCAAAGCGGGAGGCTAAGAAGGTCAGGCTGGGAACACTGGCCAAGCCATCAAAGCCTTTCGGTGAGGTTGCGAGGGAGTGCCTGACGGTAGCTATCATTGATGACAGCGATCCGGACGGAAAAATGACGACCGAAAAATGGAAGGATGTCGACCATGCACTATCGGCAAACTTCCTCAAAATCATGAGAAAGAACCCTGGACCACCGCCCATCTGTGATGACGCCGGATGGTATCAAGGCAGGGTTAAACTGATAAGCTGTGCCGATGAAAGATCGGTTGATCTTTTAAAGGCCACAGTTATCGAAATGGGGGAAATATGGGAGGGAGCCAGGCTCAAGGTCGTCACCAAGGACCAGATCCCGAAACGACCGAGAGCTAGATGCTGGATCCCGCTGGCACCAGACAACCCCCTCGAAATTCTTGAGACCATAAACCTCTGTAATCCCAATCTCCCAACAAGAGATTGGAGGGTCGCGAAGCTGGAGGAACCAAAGGACCGATCTAGACAGGCAGTTCTTGTGCTGAATAGTGAAGCCCTGGAACCTCTGGCCCAATGTGACCATTACATCAGGTTTGGTTTCAAGAAGATCAAACTTAATATTTACAAAAAGGATGAGGAAATGCCACCATCCGGCAACGAAACCACGGCCAACACCGAGGTCAATGTAGACAGCTCAATGGAGCAGGAATCCCCCATCCCCTCGGGGAGCAAGGGCCCCGCGCCGATTGAAGCTGAAATTACAGCAACATTCCTGGTCAACAAGGACCAAGAATCGCTGCTCGACTCCGGAAGCGAAGACTATTCTACCAGCTCGCCGATGGAAGACGATCTTCTAGACCTAAATCTAGAAGATCTCGACACCACCGTGGTGGAGGTCAATCGAATTGATAACAGCCATGATGCTGAGATTAATTCAGATTAACCTCCATCACTCGAAAGCGGCTACCGCTAACCTTCTCCTCAGGCTGGCCAAAGGGGAAGAGGACATAGCCTTAATCCAGGAACCTTGGGTTCATGAACACAAGGTTCGTGGATTGAGAAATCCAGCCTACAACATTTTTACATCACAAAAAGAAGGTAAGCCCCGGACTTGCATACTTGCAAAGAAATCCATAAACGCTTACCTTCTTCCTAATTACAGCTCCCCAGACACCACGGTGATTGCCGTAGAATCACCCGGGAACAAGCTATGGATAGCCTCTGCATACATGGCGCAAGACGAATCTATCCCATCGGACGAGATAAAAAGACTGGTGAGAGACTCGCCAAACCACCAAGCTGGGCTCCTCATTGGGGCTGACGCGAATGCGCATCACACCCTGTGGGGTAGCAGCGACATAAATGAAAGAGGTGAGTGGCTTATTGAATTCATTCTTACCTCTGATCTTAATATATGCAATAAGGGTCATGTACCCACTTTTGTTACAAAAAATCGAAGGGAGGTACTAGACATAACTCTAGCATCTCCCTCTCTCATTGACAAAATAAGAGAATGGAAAGTTTCTGAGGAACACTCCTTCTCAGACCACCGCTACTTGGTTTTCAACCTAGCCTTCATGGTCCCAACCCCAATCGACTCTTCATGTAACCCAAGAAGAATCGATTGGGAGCGCTATAGAGCCCTTGTTGGCAACTCTGTAGTAAGCAGGACCCCCGATCACCCGCGGTCCACGGTAGACATAGATAATATGGTTGACATTTTAACAACTACCTTGGGCAACGCACGGGTCAACAGCTGCACAAGCCACAAATCGAGGAAAAACTCTTATCCCTCGTGGTGGAACGCAAACCTAAGCAAGCTCCGTAAAAACTGTCGAAAACTCTTTAACAAAGCAAAGAGTACTAGGAACGATAGTGACTGGAGCCTATATAAAGCTTCACTCAGAACTTACAAACAAACTCTGAGGAAAGAGCAAAGGCTATCCTGGAAACTTTTCTGTAACAATATGGAAAAAATTTCAGACGCCTACAGATTGAGGAAAATACTCTCGAAAGATCCACAATTCCCAAGCTACCTTACAGCTAACGGAGTCTGGACAGCATCTGAAGAAGAAACTCTAAACCTTCTTCTCAATACGCACTTCCCAGGATGCCATGAATCGCAGGTTTCACCGCAGCCGCAAGGAACCCACTTTTCATCCGCATTAATGGGAAATTTCGAACACATCATCTCCAGAGAGAAAATAATATGGGCGCTAAAAAGCTTCAAGCCCTATAAATCGCCAGGTCCGGATGGAATTTACCCGGTCGAACTTACACAAACCATGGAATGGACTATACCATGGCTAGAGATAATCTTCAAAGGATGCCTAGCTTGGAGTCACATTCCAGACAAGTGGAAGTGCGCAAAGGTGCTTTTCATTCCCAAGGCCGGCAGAAACTCTCACACTACCCCCAAGGATCTAAGGCCTATATGTCTATCATCCTTTGCACTAAAAACCTTGGAAAGGATGGTAGACCTATATATACGCCATAACTTGGATCCGCCCCTAATTTCTAGGGCACAACATGCCTACGTTAAGGGTAGATCTATCGAAACAGCCTTGCACACCCTAGTGAGGAAAATCGAAAGATCAATCCATCTTAAAGAATACACTTTAACAGCCTTCCTAGATATAGAGGGCGCCTTTAACAACGTCACTCCGGAAGCAATAACGGAAGGGTTGGAAAAGGTAAAGGTGGAGAAGACTCTCGTAGAGTGGATCAGCGAACTACTATCAACACGCAAGATTCACTCGAAATGGGGTAACCAGGCAATCACCAGAGTGGTTACCAGGGGAACCCCGCAAGGAGGGGTTCTCTCACCTCTCCTCTGGAATGTAGTTATAAATGAGCTACTAATTAAACTGGAGGAAGAAGGCCTGGACGTTACTGCCTACGCTGATGACGTTGCCATTTCAATCTCAGGTAAATACCTATCGACACTGAATGACCGTATGCAAACGGCATTCTCAATTCTTTGCAAATGGGCGCATAGCAAAGGGCTCAGGGTTAATCCCCAGAAAACGGAGCTCGTGCTATTCACCAAAAAGCATAAAATTCCGGAGCACTGCCCTATCACTTTGCTTGATACCAGATTAAACTACTCCTCCAGTGCCAAATTCCTTGGCATCATACTGGACAGGAAATTAACCTGGAAAATCAACACAATCGAAAGAGCCAAAAAAGCAACAATAGCTCTCTATTCATGCAAGAAAGCCATAGGGAAAAAATGGGGGTTCAATCCCAAGATTACTCTATGGCTCTATACCACGGTCGTTAGACCCACATTAATGTATGGAGCGACTGTCTGGTGGACAGCACTGGACAAGACAACATACCTCAAACAATTCGAGAAGGTACAAAGGCTGGCGTGTTTATGCATTACCGGGGCCCTCAGGTCCACCCCGACGGCTGCACTTAACATGATACTCGACCTTACACCACTCGATATTTTCGGCAAGCAAATTGCCACACAAACGGCCATTAGACTTAAAGCCAACTCGAACTGGAAGAGCTACGTCTTTGGCCACTCCTCGATCCTGATTAACAGGTCAACCATCGCAGAAAACCTAGACCTCACAAAGCCCACCACAGTCTTGGATAAAAACTTCATAACGTTATACCCGGACAGACAGAACTGGACTCGTCAGACTCAACCTCGTAAAGGCTGCATAGATTTCTATACTGACGGGTCTAAAACCAAGGACGGGGTGGGCAGTGGGGTATTCTGCAAACAACTTAAGCTAAACAAAGCGATAAAACTACCTAATCACTGCAGCGTTTTCCAGGCGGAACTGTTGGCAATAAAAGAGGCTCTGTCCTGGCTGAAGTGGAACGTGATATCCACCACGGATATCCGCATTCTCACGGATAGCCAAGCGGCCTTAAAGTCGCTGGAGTCCTATGTGTACACATCAAAAACCAGCCTCGACTGTCGCCTATCTCTTAATGAGATGGCTGAACAGTTCAACATACAACTTATATGGGTACCGGGACACAGCGACATCACCGGAAATGAAAGAGCCGACAGACTCGCCAAAAAAGGAACGACGCTACAAACAACTGTGGTCTGCGAGGGTATACCCTTCGCAACCATCAAATACAATCTCAATACCCTCGCCAGGGCCGAGACGAACCGGAGATGGACTCAGGGACACACCTGCCTCATCACCAGGCAAATCTGGCCCCGGCTCGATAGTCAACGGACTAGGAGTATTATCTCCCTAAATAGAACTGACATCTATAAAGTCATAGGTGTCATCACAGGACACTGCCTTATTGGCAGTCACGCGCAAAAACTAGGTATCACTCCGAATGATTTTTGTAGGAGCTGTTTAGACGAGGAGGAGGTCGAATCCATTCATCACCTTCTCTGCGCCTGCCCAGCATTCTGCACAGTCAGGAAACGATACCTAGGATCATACCTCCTCAACGATCTGACCGAAGTTCAGCAAGTGGGGATATCTAATCTTCTTAAATTCTTAAGAAGCACAAAATGGTTCCACGAATAGGGGGCTAAGCCCCCTCGTAGCTGCACAACGGGCCTCCTTGGCCTATGTGTGTTCTTCCCATCTCTGGGAAGGCTACGGTCTTACCTACCTACCTACCAGATCCTCACTGGCTCGCTGGCCTGATAAGTAAGTAAGTAAATAGCTTATACGTTCACCCCGATCCTGCCTTTTGATGTAGAAACATGGACATTACCTGAAGTACAAAAAGTGTATTCAATAATCTCATTGAATAGCCGCAATATGATTGCCCAATTGTCTGTCCACATCAGTGAGTCCTTAAAAAGGGAAAGGTTGTTGCAAAGGACACTAATTGGTGAAAACAGTGGTAAACAACTTGTTTGAGAGCGATTTCCCTTGGTATCTCGTCTTTTTTTCGATTAACCTAAATGGCATGTTGACGGATTCAAAGGCCAGTTTCCCAATCCTGTAAATCATGTCAGTTCATCGTACAGATTGGATCGAGATACAAATACGAACTTCATTTAAACATTTGTTTTGTTTATGATATTATGCATAGAGGGCATCTGCCAGTTGATAGCCCACTAAGTTGTATATTTCGTTTAGCAGTTTGACGGCACGTTTTACGACGATTGTAAATATCAGAGTGTTAGCAGCTTCTAACAGAACAGACGTAAGCCATTTCTCGTAGAGCGTTATTGACTCTATGGAACGCTTCCGAGTGCTTATATTAGATGTTAAGTCAGAAATGATTCGCTCGTGTAAACATTGGAATGATGGGTATACACTGTACATTCTCTCTCTGCACATTGAGTGTTGGGTTTTATATGAAAGTGCGTTGTACTAGTCAGGCAATAACACTAACTCTAGACTCTTACTGATAGTTAGGGCGACAGTTGTATTCAATACCAGCAGATTGCATCGTTATGGAGTGCATTTTACAAGTCCAGCAAGGCGTCTATACTGAAAGGCTCAGGTTTGAAAATCGCATCACCGATTTGAGAACCCAAATCACTTTTACATTCCTTTAGCCGATAGTGGACTTCAGCAACCTTACAGAAAACATGCCCAACACACAATGTCCAGTAGTTAGCGATTCCTATCATTATTGTTAGCAAGCGCCACACAGAATAGGCTTGAACTTGATTTGCTCGAGGGCCATATTAGTTAGTTTGGAATCCAACAGGGTACGCGGCGCAGAGGGCGCCCACGACAAACTTGGATGCGCATAATCTTCCAGGAGAGCTTTTCCACCGCCATCTGGAATGACATAAGACACATAGCTGCTGACAGAAATCGCTGGAAGGCCTATGTTTTTGCCTAATCCTCGGCGTAAGGGCGATCATCATGTACGTAGAATACGCGGTTAAAATGTACTACTTACTTACTTGCTTGGATGGCAAAGGACTAACAAAGGCCTCGTAGGGGTAGCATCTATCCGACGGATGCTGGCCTGCTAAAAAGCGAGAAGAGCCACCGCAGTCGAACATCTTGCGGCATTGTTAGTAAGTCCTATCCCCACCTCCTCGTGGTGCCATCTGGAGATTTCCTATGGAAATTGCAGACGGGGAAGGGCGAATGGCGAGCCTCCTGCGCCAAAAAATAGGATAAGTCGGTTGGGCTACGGCCTAGTAAGCCGTAACCGTAAAAAAAAACACACACTCCGAAACAACCACAAGCCTCGGATATAACGGACCGGATTTATGTTGACGACCCTTGCAAAAAACGAAAAAAGGACAATGATCTTCGGCTTTGTGCGTGGAATGTTAGGTCCCTAAACAGGCCACGTGCAGCCGAACAACTTGCGGACGCCCTAGACCGCTATAAAGCCGCCATCCAGGAAATGCCATCCAGGAAATGCGATGGAATGGACCGGGCATAAAACGGATGAAAAACTGCGATATTTACTACGGCGACTGCTATAGGGAGAGAGGGCAACGGTTGTTTGGATGCGGATTTGTTGTTCGAGGTGGACTAAGGCAAAAAGTCCTAAGCTTTCGGCATGTGGGCGAACGCCCCATAACAATCCGTATCAAGGCAACATTTTTAACATCAGCCTGATCTGCGTCCACGCCCCCACGGAAGACAAGGATGACTCCGCCAAAGATGAGTTCTACGATCTCCTAGACAGAACGTGTGCCCAATGTCCCAGCTATGACATCAAAATTGTACTAGGAGACTTCAATGCCAAGCTGGGTAAGGAAAGCATATTTGAACGAGTCATCGGCAAACATAGCCTACACGACACCACCTCCGATAACGGACACAGGCTGATTGATCTTGCTACGGGGCGAAATCTCCTTCTAGCCAGTACGCGCTTCCCGCACCTCGATATACACAAAGGCACCTGGCGGTCTGTTGATCAATCGACTCCCAACCAGATTGATCACATCGCGATCGACGTCAGACACTCCTCCACTATTCTTGATGTCCAAACATCCGAGGGGCTAACATCGACTCTGACCACTATCTTGTAGTAGCCAAGATGCGCTTACGGATATCACGAACGCGTATTGTCGGAAAGCTACTATCGCCAGAAACCGCTCGTGCTTTTACCGATCGCGTCTCCCTTCAGCTCTCCAATACACCTCGATCCTCCACGCTATCAATAGAACAGCAGTGGAGCCTTTGCAAACAAGCCCTGAAAAGCTCTGCATCCGAAGTTTTGGGTTTCAAGGCTCCACCACGAAGGAACACCTGGTTCGATGACGAGTGCAGGAGGATTCATACAGCGAAGCAGGATGCATATAAGGCCTCGCTGCATAAAAGAACAAGAGCAGCTCGTGAGCTCTACGAGTTAAAAAGAAGGGAGGAGCATAAGCTTCTTAGAAGAAAGAAGAAAGAGCACGAGAAGCGCGCGATTGAGGATTTGGAGAGGTGTTACTACAAGCGTGACGTTCGAAAGTTTTATCAACAGATAAAGCGAACATGCCAAGGTTATAAAGCCAGAATGGAAGCCTGCAGGGATGAGAACAGACACCTAGTAGTAGAACCGCAGTCGGTGCTGGGAATTTGGAAAAACCACTTTTGCAGACTGTATAATGGCGATGTTTGTCAATATACCGCTGTCAGGCAGAATGATCCATTTCTAATCGACGAAGACCGCAGGGAATTCCATCCCCCTGACTTCGACGAAGTTAAGATTGCCATATCGAAGCTCAAATTGAATAAAGCTGCTGGGCGCAGACGGACTGTCTGCTGAGCTTTTCAAGGCAGCTGGGGATGACCTGGTTGGGAGCATGCACCAGCTCATCCGTAAGATATGGTTAGAGGAAAGCATGCTCTCAGCATGTCTTAGCATCGTATGCCCGATCCACAAGAAAGGAGACCCCTCTGATTGCGCCAACTATAGAGGAATAAGTCTCTTTAACATCGCCTACAAAATCTTCTCTGCCGTTTTGTGTGAACGCCTGAAGCCTTTTGTAAATAAGCTGATAGGTCCTTATCAGTGCGGATTCAGGCCAGGGAAGTCCACCATTGACCAAATCTTCACACTACGGCAGATACTGGAGAAAACCAATGAATTTCAAGTCGACACTCACCACCTATTTGTCGACTTCAAAGCCGCATACGACAGCGTAATTAGAGACGAGCTATACAACGCTATGTCTACCTTTGACATACCTGCTAAACTCGTCAGACTATGCAGGATGACTTTGGAGAACGCTCGCTGCTCCATCCGAATCGGGGAACACCTTACCGATAGTTTTGATGTCAAAAAAGGATTTAGGCAGGGCGATGCGCTGTCGTGTGTTTTCTTCAACATCATATTGGAAATGATTGTGCAGAAATCACTGGCCAATACAAGAGACACAATCTATTTCAAATCCTCGCAACTCCTCGCATACGCCGACGATATTGACATAATAGGTAGATCATAGCGAGATGTCAATGAGGCGTTTGCGAGTTTTGAGATGGACGCGGCGAAAATTGGTCTGGCGCTAAACGAGGGCAAAACTAAATATATGCTGTCATCAAAAAAGGACGCTCAACACCGACGTCTCGGCCAGAACGTTTGTATAGGCAGATATAAGTTCGAGGTAGTTAAGGACTTCGTCTACCTTGGCTCCGCAGTGACCTGGAACAAAGACATCAGTTCCGAAATCAAACGCAGAATCACTCTTGCCAATCGCTGTTTCTTTGGGCTCAGGAGGCAACTGAGAAATAGAGCCCTCTCCCGAACGACAAAGTTGACTCTATATAAGACCCTTATCATCCCGGTCCTGTTGTACGGCGCAGAAGCATGGACACTATCAAAAGCGGATGAGGAGGCCCTTGGTCGGTTCGAGAGAAAGATTTTGCGCGTGATTTTTGGGCCTATAAACGCAGACGGGGGATGGAGGAGAAGATTCAACCACGAACTTTACGGGCTGTATAGCGACATGCGTCTAGTCAGGCGTCTACGGATTCAACGCCTAAGATGGCTGGGCCATGTAGAGCGAATGGACACCACAGCTCCAGCCCGGAGAGTCTTTGAATCCAACCCCGAGGGACGAAGAAGCAGAGGACAGCCGCACTTAAGATGGCGCACACAGGTGGAAGGGGACCTCAGCCAACTGGGTGTGCGGCAATGGAAAAGGCTAGCAAAATATCGTGCTAGATGGAGGGGCATGTTGGTTGAGGACCAGGTTCACCCCGAACTGTAGCGCCCGTTAAGAAGAAGAAGAAGCTTCTAAGCTGCCGGCCAGCTATGGTAATTTTTCATGGTAGCCTGGTAATCTGTCGACCTGCCGGCCACTTATGGCGGCCTGATAAGCTGTCGAACTGCCGGCCGCCTATGGTAGCTGGTAAGCTGTCGAACTGCCGGCCACCTATGGTGGCCTGGTAATGTGTCGACCTGGCGGCCACTTATGGCGCCCTGGTGATCTGTCGAGCTGGCGGCCACTTATGGCGGCCAGGTAAGCTGTCGAACTACCGGCCGCTTATGGTGGCGTGGTGATCTGTAGAGCTGCCGGTCACTCATGGTGGCCTGGTAATATGTCGATATGCAGGCCGCCTATGGTACCTGGTAAGCTGTCAGACTGCCGGTCAGCTATGGTGGCCTGGTAATTTGTCGAGCTGCCGGCCACTCATGGTGGCCTGGTAATCTGTCGAGCTGCCGGCCCCTTATGGGGGCCTGGTAAGCGGTCGAACTGCCGTCCACCTATGGTGGCCTGGCAATGTGTCGACCTGGCGGCCACTTATGGCGGCGTGGTGATCTGTAGAGCTGCCGGTCACTCATGGTGGCCTGGTAATCTGTCGATATGCAGGCCGCCTATGGTACCTGGTAAGCTGTCAGACTGCCGGTCAGCTATGGTGGCCTGGTAATTTGTCAAGCTGCCGGTCACTCATGGTGGCCTGGAAATCTGTCGATATGCAGGCCGCCTATGGTACCTGGTAAGCTGTCAAACTGTCGGTCAGCTATGGTGGCCTGGTAATTTGTCGAGCTGCCGGTCACTCATGGTGGCCTAGTAATCTGTCGAGCTGCCGGCCCCTTATGGGGGCCTGGTAAGCGGTCGAACTGCCGTCCACCTATGGTGGCCTGGCAATGTGTCGACCTGGCGGCCACTTATGGCGGCGTGGTGATCTGTAGAGCTGCCGGTCACTCATGGTGGCCTGGTAATCTGTCGATATGCAGGCCGCTTATGGTACCTGGTAAGCTGTCAGACTGCCGGTCAGCTATGGTGGCCCGGTAATCTGTCGAGTTGCCGGCAACTTATGGTGGCCTGGTAAGCTGTCGAACTGCCGGCCGCTTATGGTGGCGCGGTAATCTGTCGATATGCAGGCCGCCTATGGTACCTGGTAAGCAGTCAAACTGCCGGTCAGCTATGGTGGCCTGGTAATTTGTCGAGCTGCCGGTCGCTCATGGTGGCCTAGTAATCTGTCGAGCTGCCGGCCCCTTATGGGGGCCTGGTAAGCTGTCGAACTGCCGTCCACCTATGGTGGCCTGGTAATGTGTCGACCTGGCGGCCACTTATGGCGGCGTGGTGATCTGTAGAGCTGCCGGTCACTCATGGTGGCCTGGTAATCTGTCGATATGCAGGCCGCCTATGGTACCTGGTAAGCTGTCAGACTGCCGGTCAGCTATGGTGGCCTGGTAATTTGTCAAGCTGCCGGTCACTCATGGTGGCCTGGTAATCTGTCGAGCTGCCGGCCACTTATGGCGGCCTGGTAAGCTGTCGAACTGCCGGCCGCTTATGGTGGCGCGGTGATCTGTCGGGCTGCCGGCCACCAATTGTGGTCTGGTAAGCTGTCGAGCTACCGGCCAACTATGGTGGCCTAGTAATTTGTCGAGCTGCCGGCCCCTTATGGCGGCCTAGTAACCTGTCGAGCTGCCGGTCACTCATGGTAGCCTGGTAATCTGTCGAGCTGCCGGCCACTTATGACCGCCTGGTAAACTGCCGAACTGCCGGCCGCTTATGGCGGCATGGTAGGTTGTTGAGCTGGTAAGCTGTCGAACTGCCGGCCGCTTATGGTGGCGTGGTGATCTGTAGAGCTGCCGGTCACTCATGGTGGCCTGGTAATCTGTCGATATGCCGGCCGCCTATGGTACCTGATAAGCTGTCAAACTGCCGGTCAGCTATGGTGGCCTGGTAATTTGTCGAGCTGCCGGTCACTCATGGTGGCCTAGTAATCTGTCGAACTGCCGGCCCCTTATGGGGGCCTGGTAAGCTGTCGAACTGCCGTCCACCTATGGTGGCCTGGTAATGTGTCGACCTGGCGGCCACTTATGGCGGCGTGGTGATCTGTAGAGCTGCCGGTCACTCATGGTGGCCTGGTAATCTGTCGATATGCAGGCCGCCTATGGTACCTGGTAAGCTGTCAAACTGCCGGTCAGCTATGGTGGCCTGGTAATCTGTCGAGCTGCCGGCAACTTATGGTGGCCTGGTAAGCCGTCGAACTGCCGGCCGCTTATGGTGGCGCGGTAATCTGTCGAGCTGCCAGCCACTTATGGCGGCCTGGTAAGCTGTCGAACTGCCGGCCGCATATGGTGGCCTGGTAATCTGTCGAGCTGGCCGCCACTTATGGCGCCCTGGTAACCGGTCGAGCTGCCGGCCAACTATGGCGGCCTAGTAATCTGTCGAGCTGCCGGCCACTTACGGCCGCCTGGTAAACTGCCGAACTGCCGGCCGCTTATGGCGGTGTAGTAGGCTGTTGTGCTGCCGCTCACGTATGGTGGCCTGGTAAGCTGTCGAGCGGCCGGCCACTTATGGTTGCCTGGTATTCTGCCGAGCTGCCGGCCACTTATGGTGGCCTGGTAATCTGTCGAGCTGCCGGCCACTTATGGCGGCGTGGTGATCTGTAGAGCTGCCGGTCACTCATGGCGGCCTGGTAATCTGTCGATATGCAGGCCGCCTATGGTACCTGGTAAGCTGTCAAACTGCCGGTCAGCTATGGTGGCCTAGTAATCTGTCGAGCTGCCGGCCCCTTATGGGGGCCTGGTAAGCTGTCGAACTGCCGTCCACCTATGGTGGCCTGGTAATGTGTCGACCTGGCGGCCACTTATGGCGGCGTGGTGATCTGTAGAGCTGCCGGTCACTCATGGCGGCCTGGTAATCTGTCGATATGCAGGCCGCCTATGGTACCTGGTAAGCTGTCAAACTGCCGGTCAGCTATGGTGGCCTGGTAATTTGTCGAGCTGCCGGTCACTCATGGTGGCCTAGTAATCTGTCGAGCTGCCGGCCCCTTATGGGGGCCTGATAAGCTGTCGAACTGCCGTCCACCTATGGTGGCCTGGTAGTGTGTCGACCTGGCGGCCACTTATGGCGGCGTGGTGATCTGTAGAGCTGCCGGTCACTCATGGTGGCCTGGTAATCTGACGATATGCAGGCCGCCTATGGTACCTGGTAAGCGGTCGAACTGCCGTCCACCTATGGTGGCCTGGTAATCTGTCGAGCTGCCGGTCACTCATGGGCCTGGTAATCTGTCGAGCTGCCGGTCACTCATGGTGGCCTGGTAATTTGTCGAGCTGCCGGTCACTCATGGTGGCCTGGTAATCTGTCGAGCTGCCGGCCACTTATGGTGGCCTGGTAATCTGTCGAGCTGGCGGCCACTTATGGCGGCCTGGTAAGCTGTCGAAATGCCGGCCACCTATGGTTGCCTGGTAATCTGTCGACCTGGCGGCCACTTTTGGCGCCCTGGTAATCTGTCGAGCTGGCGGCCTGGTAAGCTGTCGAACTGCCGGCCACTTATGGCGGCCTGGTAAGCTGTCGAACTGCCGGCCGCTTATGGTGGCGCGGTGATCTGTCGGGCTGCCGGCCACCAATTGTGGTCTGGTAAGCTGTCGAGCTACCGGCCAACTATGGTGGCCTAGTAATCTGTCGAGCTGCCGGCCCCTTATGGCGGCCTGGTAATCTGTCGAGCTGCCGGCCACTTATGGCGGCCTGGTAAGCTGTCGAACTGCCGGCCGCTTATGGTGGCGTGGTGATCTGTCGGGCTGCCGGCCACCAATTGTGGTCTGGTAAGCTGTCGAGCTACCGGCCAACTATGGTGGCCTAGTAATTTGTCGAGCTGCCGGCCCCTTATGGCGGCCTGGTAATCTGTCGAGCTGCCGGTAACTCATGGTGGCCTGGTAATTTGTCGAGCTGCCGTTCACTCATGGTGGCCTAGTAATCTGTCGAGCTGCCGGCCACTTATGGGGGCCTGGTAAGCTGTCGAACTGCCGTCCACCTATGGTGGCCTGGTAATGTGTCGACCTGGCGGCCACTTATGGCGGCGTGGTGATCTGTAGAGCTGCCGGTCACTCATGGTGGCCTGGTAATCTGCCGATATGCAGGCCGCCTATGGTACCTGGTAAGCTGTCAAACTGCCGGTCACTCATGGTGGCCTGGTAATCTGTCGAGCTGCCGGCCACTTATGGCCGCCTGGTAAACTGCCGAACTGCCGACCGCTTATGGCGGCGTGGTAGGCTGTTGTGCTGCCGCTCACGTATGGTGGCCTGGTAAGCTGTCGAGCGGCCGGCCACTTATGGTTGCCTGGTATTCTGCCGAGCTGCCGGCCACTTATGGTGGCCTGGTAATCAGTCGAGCTGGCGGCCACTTATGGCGGCCTGGTAAGCTGTCGAAATGGCGGCCACCTATGGTTGCCTGGTAATGTGTCGACCTGGCGGCCACTTTTGGCGCCCTGGTAATCTGTCGAGCTGGCGGCCTGGTAAGCTGTCGAACTGCCGGCCACTTATGGCGCCCAGGTAATCTGTCGCGCTGCCGGCCACTTATGGCGGCCTGGTAAGCTGTCGAACTGCCGGCCGCTTATGGTGGCGCGGTGATCTGTCGGGCTGCCGGCCACCAATTGTGGTCTGGTAAGCTGTCGAGCTACCGGCCAACTATGGTGGCCTAGTAATTTGTCGAGCTGCCGGCCCCTTATGGCGGCCTAGTAACCTGTCGAGCTGCCGGTCACTCATGGTAGCCTGGTAATCTGTCGAGGTGCCGGCCACTTATGACCGCCTGGTAAACTGCCGAACTGCCGGCCGCTTATGGCGACATGGTAGGTTGTTGAGCTGGTAAGCTGTCGAACTGCCGGCCGCTTATGGTGGCGCGGTAATCTGTCGATATGCAGGCCGCCTATGGTACCTGGTAAGCTGTCAAACTGCCGGTCAGCTATGGTGGCCTGGTAATTTGTCGAGCTGCCGGTCACTCATGGTGGCCTAGTAATCTGTCGAACTGCCGGCCGCTTATGGTGGCGCGGTAATCTGTCGAGCTGCCAGCCACTTATGGCGGCCTGGTAAGCTGTCGAACTGCCGGCCGCATATGGTGGCATGGTAATCTGTCGAGCTGGCCGCCACTTATGGCGCCCTGGTAACCGGTCGAGCTGCCGGCCAGCTATGGCGGCCTAGTAACCTGTCGAGCTGCCGGTCACTCATGGTAGACTGGTAATCTGTCGAGCTGCCGGCCACTTATGGCCGCCTGGTAAACTGCCGAACTGCCGGCCGCTTATGGCGGCGTGGTAGGCTGTTGTGCTGCCGCCCACGTATGGTGGCCTGGTAAGCTGTCGAGCGGCCGGCCACTTATGGTTGCCTGGTATTCTGCCGAGCTGCCGGCCACTTATGGTGGCCTGGTAATCTGTCGATATGGTACCTGGTAAGCGGTCGAACTGCCGTCCACCTATGGTGGCCTGGTAATCTGTCGAGCTGCCGGTCACTCATGGTGGCCTGGTAATCTGTCGAGCTGCCGGTCACTCATGGTGGCCTGGTAATCTGTCGAGCTGCCGGCCACTTATGGCGGCCTGGTAAGCTGTCGAAATGGCGGCCACCTATGGTGGCCTGGTAATGTGTCGACCTGGCGGCCACTTATGGCGGCGTGGTGATCTGTAGAGCTGCCGGTCACTCATGGTGGCCTGGTAATCTGTCGCGCTGCCGGCCACTTATGGCGGCCTGGTAAGCTGTCGAATTGCCGGCCGCTTATGGTGGCGCGGTGATCTGTCGGGCTGCCGGCCACCAATTGTGGTCTGGTAAGCTGTCGAGCTACCGGCCAACTATGGTGGCCTAGTAATTTGTCGAGCTGCCGGCCCCTTATGGCGGCCTAGTAACCTGTCGAGCTGCCGGTCACTCATGGTAGCCTGGTAATCTGTCGAGGTGCCGGCCACTTATGGCGGCATGGTAGGTTGTTGAGCTGGTAAGCTGTCGAACTGCCGGCCGCTTATGGTGGCGCGGTAATCTGTCGATATGCAGGCCGCCTATGGTACCTGGTAAGCTGTCAAACTGCCGGTCAGCTATGGTGGCCTGGTAATCTGTCGATATGGTACCTGGTAAGCGGTCGAACTGCCGTCCACCTATGGTGGCCTGGTAAACTGTCGAGCTGCCGGTCACTCATGGTGGCCTGGTAATCTGTCGAGCTGCCGGTCACTCATGGTGGCCTGGTAATCTGTCGAGCTGCCGGCCACTTATGACCGCCTGATAAACTGCCGAACTGCCGGCCGCTTATGGCGGCATGGTAGATTGTTGAGCTGGTAAGCTGTCGAACTGCCGGCCGCTTATGGTGGCGCGGTAATCTGTCGATATGCAGGCCGCCTATGGTACCTGGTAAGCTGTCAAACTGCCGGTCAGCTATGGTGGCCTGGTAATTTGTCGAGCTGCCGGTCACTCATGGTGGCCTAGTAATCTGTCGAGCTGCCGGCCCCTTATGGGGGCCTGGTAAGCTGTCGAACTGCCGTCCACCTATGGTGGCCTGGTAATGTGTCGACCTGGCGGCCACTTATGGCGGCGTGGTGATCTGTAGAGCTGCCGGTCACTCATGATGGCCTGGTAATCTGTCGAGCTGCCGGTCACTCATGGTGGCCTGGTAATCTGTCGATATGCAGGCCGCCTATGGTACCTGGTAAGCGGTCGAACTGCCGTCCACCTATGGTGGCCTGGTAATCTGTCGAGCTGCCGGTCACTCATGGTGGCCTGGTAATCTGTCGAGCTGCCGGTCACTCATGGTGGCCTAGTAATTTGTCGAGCTGCCGGCCCCTTATGGCGGCCTGGTAATCTGTCGAGCTGCCGGCCACTTATGACCGCCTGGTAAACTGCCGAACTGCCGGCCGCTTATGGCGGCATGGTAGGTTGTTGAGCTGGTAAGCTGTCGAACTGCCGGCCGCTTATGGTGGCGTGGTGATCTGTAGAGGTGCCGGTCACTCATGGTGGCCTGGTAATCTGTCGATATGCAGGCCCCCTATGGTACCTGGTAAGCTGTCAAACTGCCGGTCAGCTATGGTGGCCTGGTAATTTGTCGAGCTGCCGTTCACTCATGGTGGCCTAGTAATCTGTCGAGCTGCCGGCCACTTATGGGGGCCTGGTAAGCTGTCGAACTGCCGTCCACCTATGGTGGCCTGGTAATGTGTCGACCTGGCGGCCACTTATGGCGGCGTGGTGATCTGTAGAGCTGCCGGTCACTCATGGTGGCCTGGTAATCTGCCGATATGCAGGCCGCCTATGGTACCTGGTAAGCTGTCAAACTGCCGGTCCCTCATGGTGGCCTGGTAATCTGTCGAGCTGCCGGCCACTTATGGCGGCCTGGTAAGCTGTCGAACTGCCGGCCGCTTATGGTGGCGCGGTGATCTGTCGGGCTGCTGGCCACCAATAGTGGTCTGGTAAGCTGTCGAGCTACCGGCCAACTATGGTGGCCTAGTAATTTGTCGAGCTGCCGGCCCCTTATGGCGGCCTGGTAATCTGTCGAGCTGCCGGGCCCTTATGGGGGCCTGGTAAGCTGTCGAACTGCCGTCCACCTATGGTGGCCTGGTAATGTGTCGGCCTGGCGGCCACTTATGGCGGCGTGGTGATCTGTAGAGCTGCCGGTCACTCATGGTGGCCTGGTAATCTGTCGATATGCAGGCCGCCTATGGTACCTGGTAAGCTGTCAAACTGCCGGTCAGCTATGGTGGCCTGGTAATTTGTCGAGCTGCCGTTCACTCATGGTGGCCTAGTAATCTGTCGAACTGCCGTCCACCTATGGTGGCCTGGTAATGTGTCGACCTGGCGGCCACTTATGGCGGTGTGGTGATCTGTAGAGCTGCCGGTCACTCATGGTGGCCTGGTAATCTGCCGATATGCAGGCCGCCTATGGTACCTGGTAAGCTGTCAAACTGCCGGTCAGTTATGGTGGCCTGGTAATCTGTCGAGCTGCCGGCAACTTATGGTGGCCTGGTAAGCTGTCGAACTGCCGGCCGCTTATGGTTGCGCGGTAATCTGTCGAGCTGCCAGCCACTTATGGCGGCCTGGTAAGCTGTCGAACTGCCGGCCGCATATGGTGGCCTGGTAATCTGTCGAGCTGGCCGCCACTTATTGCGCCCTGGTAACCGGTCGAGCTGCCGGCCAACTATGGCGGCCTAGTAACCTGTCGAGCTGCCGGTCACTCATGGTAGCCTGGTAATCTGTCGAGCTGCCGGCCACTTATGGCCGCCTGGTAAACTGCCGAACTGCCGACCGCTTATGGCGGCGTGGTAGGCTGTTGTGCTGCCGCTCACGTATGGTGGCCTGGTAAGCTGTCGAGCGGCCGGCCACTTATGGTTGCCTGGTATTCTGCCGAGCTGCCGGCCACTTATGGTGGCCTGGTAATCTGTCGAGCTGGCGGGCACTTATGGTGGCCTGGTAAGCTGTCGAAATGGCAGCCACCTATGATTGCCTGGTAATGTGTCGACCCGGCGGCCACTTTTGGCGCCCTGGTAATCTGTCGAGCTGGCGGCCTGGTAAGCTGTCGAACTGCCGGCCACTTATGGCGCCCAGGTAATCTGTCGCGCTGCCGGCCACTTATGGCGGCCTGGTAAGCTGTCGAACTGCCGGCCGCTTATGGTGGCCTAGTAATTTGTCGAGCTGCCGGCCCCTTATGGCGGCCTGGTAATCTGTCGAGCTGCCGGCCACTTATGACCGCCTGGTAAACTGCCGAACTGCCGGCCGCTAATGGCGGCATGGTAGGTTGTTGAGCTGGTAAGCTGTCGAACTTCCGGCCGCTTATGATGGCGCGGTAATCTGTCGATATGCAGGCCGCCTATGGTACCTGGTAAGTTGTCAAACTGCCGGTCAGCTATGGTGGCCTGGTAATTTGTCAAGCTGCCGGTCACTCATGGTGGCCTGGTAATCTGTCGAGCTGCCGGCCACTTATGGCGGCCTGGTAAGCTGTCGAACTGCCGGCCGCTTATGGTGGCGCGGTGATCTGTCGGGCTGCCGGCCACCAATTGTGGTCTGGTAAGCTGTCGAGCTACCGGCCAACTATGGTGGCCTAGTAATTTGTCGAGCTGCCGGCCCCTTATGGCAGCCTGGTAATCTGTCGAGCTGCCGGCCACTTATGGCGGCCTGGTAAGCTGTCGAACTGCCGGCCGCTTATGGTGGCGTGGTGATCTGTCGGGCTGGCTGCCGGCCACCAATTGTGGTCTGGTAAGCTGTCGAGCTACCGGCCAACTATGGTGGCCTAGTAATTTGTGGAGCTGCCGGCCCCTTATGGCAGCCTGGTAATCTGTCGAGCTGCCGGCCACTTATGGCGGCCTGGTAAGCTGTCGAACTGCCGGCCTCTTATGGTGGCGTGGTGATCTGTCGGGCTGGCTGCCGGCCACCAATTGTGGCCTGGTAATCTGTCGAGCTGCCGGCCACTTATGACCGCCTGGTAAACTGCCGAACTGCCGGCCGCTTATGGCGGCATGGTAGGTTGTTGAGCTGGTAAGCTGTCGAACTGCCGGCCGCTTATGGTGGCGTGGTGATCTGTAGAGCTGCCGGTCACTCATGGTGGCCTGGTAATCTGTCGATATGCAGGCCGCCTACGGAACCTGGTAAGCTGTCAAACTGCCGGTCAGCTATGGTGGCCTGGTAATTTGTCGAGCTGCCGTTCACTCATGGTGGCCTAGTAATCTGTCGAGCTGCCGGCCCCTTATGGGGGCCTGGTAAGCTGTCGAACTGCCGTCCACCTATGGTGGCCTGGTAATGTGTCGACCTGGCGGCCACTTATGGCGGCGTGGTGATCTGTAGAGCTGCCGGTCACTCATGGCGGCCTGGTAATCTGTCGATATGCAGGCCGCCTATGGTACCTGGTAAGCTGTCAAACTGCCGGTCAGCTATGGTGGCCTGGTAAGCTGTCGAACTGCCGGCCGCTTATGGTGGCGCGGTAATCTGTCGAGCTGCCAGCCACTTATGGCGGCCTGGTAAGCTGTCGAACTGCCGGCCGCTTATGGTGGCGTGGTGATCTGTCGGGCTGGCTGCCGGCCACCAATTGTGGCCTGGTAATCTGTCGAGCTGCCGGCCACTTATGACCGCCTGGTAAACTGCCGAACTGCCGGCCGCTAATGGCGGCATGGTAGGTTGTTGAGCTGGTAAGCTGTCGAACTGCCGGCCGCTTATGATGGCGCGGTAATCTGTCGATATGCAGGCCGCCTATGGTACCTGGTAAGTTGTCAAACTGCCGGTCAGCTATGGTGGCCTGGTAATTTGTCAAGCTGCCGGTCACTCATGGTGGCCTGGTAATCTGTCGAGCTGCCGGCCACTTATGGCGGCCTGGTAAGCTGTCGAACTGCCGGCCGCTTATGGTGGCGCGGTGATCTGTCGGGCTGCCGGCCACCAATTGTGGTCTGGTAAGCTGTCGAGCTACCGGCCAACTATGGTGGCCTAGTAATTTGTCGAGCTGCCGGCCCCTTATGGCGGCCTGGTAATCTGTCGAGCTGCCGGCCACTTATGACCGCCTGGTAAACTGCCGAACTGCCGGCCGCTTATGGCGGCATGGTAGGTTGTTGAGCTGGTAAGCTGTCGAACTGCCGGCCGCTTATGGTGGCGCGGCAATCTGTCGATATGCAGGCCGCCTATGGTACCTGGTAAGCTGTCAAACTGCCGGTCAGCTATGGTGGCCTGGTAATTTGTCAAGCTGCCGGTCACTCATGGTGGCCTGGTAATCTGTCGAGCTGCCGGCCACTTATGGCGGCCTGGTAAGCTGTCGAACTGCCGGCCGCTTATGGTGGCGCGGTGATCTGTCGGGCTGCCGGCCACCAATTGTGGTCTGGTAAGCTGTCGAGCTACCGGCCAACTATGGTGGCCTAGTAATTTGTCGAGCTGCCGGCCCCTTATGGCGGCCTGGTAATCTGTCGAGCTGCCGGCCACTTATGACCGCCTGGTAAACTGCCGAACTGCCGGCCGCTTATGGCGGCATGGTAGGTTGTTGAGCTGGTAAGCTGTCGAACTGCCGGCCGCTTATGGTGGCGCGGTAATATGTCGATATGCAGGCCGCCTATGGTACCTGGTAAGCTGTCAAACTGCTGGTCAGCTATGGTGGCCTGGTAATCTGTCGAGCTGCCGGCCACTTATGGCCGCCTGGTAAACTGCCGAACTGCCGGCCGCTTATGGTGGCGTGGGGATCTGTCAGGCTGCCGACCACCTAGTGTGGTCTGGTAAGCTGTCGAGCTGCCGGCCAGCGATGGTGGCCTGGTAATTTGTCAAGCTGCCGGTCACTCATGGTGGCCTGGTAATCTGTCGAGCTGCCGGCCACTTATGGTGGCTGGTAATGTGTCGATATGCAGGCCGCCTATGGTACCTGGTAAGCTGTCAGACTGCCGGTCAGCTATGGTAGCCTGGTAATTTGTCAAGCGGCCGGTCATTCATGGTGGCCTGGTAATCTGTCGAGCTTCCGGCCACTTATGGCGGCCTGATAAGTTGTCGAACTGCCGGCCGCCTATCGTAGCTGGTAAGCTGTCGAACTGCCGGCCGCATATGGTAGCTGGTAAGCTATCGAACTGCCGGCCGCCTATGGTGGCCTGGTAATGTGTCGACCTGGCGGCCACTTATGGCGCCCTGGTAATCTGTCGAGCTGGTGGCCACTTATGGCGGCCTGGTAAGTTGTCGAACTGCCGGCCACCTATGGTGGCCTGGTAATCTGTCGACCTGGTGGCCACTTATGGCGCCCAGGTAATCTGTCGCGCAGCCGGCCCCTTATGGCGGCCTGATAAGCTGTCGAACTGCCGGCCGCTTATGGTGGCGTGGTGATCTGTAGAGCTGCCGGTCACTCATGGTGACCTGGTAATCTGTCGATATGCAGGCCGCCTACGGTACCTGGTAAGTTGTCGAACTGCCCGCCAGCTATGGTGGCCTGGTAAGCTGTCGAGCGGCCGGCCACTTATGGGGGCCTGGTAAGCTGTCCAACTGCCGGCCGCTTATGGTGGCGTGGTGATCTGTAGAGCTGCCGGTCACTCATGGTGGCCTGGTAATCTGTCGATATGTAGGCCGCCTATGGTACCTGGTAAGCTGTCAAACTGCCGGTCAGCTGTGGTGGCCTGGTAATTTGTCGAACTGCCGGTCACTCATGGTGGCCTGGTAATATGTCGATATGCAGGCCGCCTATGGTAGCTGGTAAGCTGTCAAACTGCCGGTCAGCTATGGTGGCCTGGTAATCTGTCGAGCTGCCGGCAGCTTATGGTGGCGTGGTGATCTGTAGAGCTGCCGGTCACTCATGGTGACCTGGTAATCTGTCGATATGCAGGCCGCCTACGGTACCTGGTAAGTTGTCGAACTGCCCGCCAGCTATGGTGGCCTGGTAAGCTGTCGAGCGGCCGGCCACTTATGGGGGCCTGGTAAGCTGTCCAACTGCCGGCCGCTTATGGTGGCGTGGTGATCTGTAGAGCTGCCGGTCACTCATGGTGGCCTGGTAATCTGTCGATATGTAGGCCGCCTATGGTACCTGGTAAGCTGTCAAACTGCCGGTCAGCTGTGGTGGCCTGGTAATCTGTCGAGCTGGCGGCCACTTATTGCGCCCTGGTAACCTGTCGAGCTGCCGGCCACTTATGGCCGCCTGGTAAACTGCCGAACTGCCGGCCGCTTATGGCGGCATGGTAGGTTGTTGAGCTGCCGCCCCCATATGGCGGCCTGGTAAGCTGTCGAGCGGCCGGCCACTTACGGGGGCCTGGTAAGCTGTCGAACTGCCGGATGCTTATGGTGGCGTGGTGATCTGTAGAGCTGCCGGTCACTCATGGCGACCTGGTAATCTGTCGATATGCAGGCCGCCTATGGTACCTGGTAAGCTGTCAGACTGCCGGTCAGCTATGGTGGCCTGGTAATTTGTCAAGCTGCCGGTCACTCATGGTGGCCTGGTAATCTGTCGAGCTGCCGGCCACTTATGGCGGCCTGGTAAGCTCTCGAACTGCCGGCCGCTTATGGTGGCGCGGTGATCTGTCGGACTACCGGCCACCTATTGTGGTCTGGTAAGCTGTCGAACTGCCGGCCACCTATGGTGGCCTGGTAATCTGTCGAGCTGCCGGATGCTTATGGTGGCGTGGTGATCTGTAGAGCTGCCGGTCACTCATGGCGACCTGGTAATCTGTCGATATGCAGGCCGCCTATGGTACCTGGTAAGCTATCAGACTGCCGGTCAGCTATGGTGGCCTGGTAATTTGTCAAGCTGCCGGTCACTCATGGTGGCCTGGTAATCTGTCGAGCTGCCGGCCACTTATTGCGCCCTGGTAACCTGTCGAGCTGCCGGCCAACTATGGTGGCCTGGTAATTTGTCGATATGCAGGCCGCCTATGGTACCTGGTAAGCTGTCGAACTGCCGGCCTGCTATGGTGGATTGGTAATTTGTCACCTATTGTGGTCTGGTAAGCTGTCGAGCTGCCGGCCTGCTATGGTGGCCTGGTAATGTGTCGAGCTGCCGGTCACTCATGGTAGCCTGGTAAGCTGTCGAGCGGCCGGCCACTTATGGGGGCCTGGTAAGCTGTCGAACTGCCGGCCGCTTATGGTGGCGTGGTGATCCGTCGATATGCAGGCCGCCTATGGTACCTGGTAAGCTGTCAGACTGCCGGTCAGTTATGGTGGCCTGGTAATTTGTCATGCTGCCGGTCACTCATGGTGGCCTGGTAATCTGTCGAGCTGCCGGCCACTTATGGTGGCCTGGTAATCCGTCGATATGCAGGCCGCCTATGGTACCTGGTAAGCTGTCAAACTGCCGGTCAGCTGTGTTGGCCTGGTAATTTGTCGAACTGCCGGTCACTCATGGTGGCCTGTTAATATGTCGATATGCAGGCCGCCTATGGTACCAGGAAAGCTGTCAAACTGCTGGTCAGCTATGGTGGCCCGGTAATCTGTCGAGCTGCCGGCCACTTATGGCCGCCTGGTAACTGCCGAACTGCCGGCCGCTTATGGTGGCGTGGTGATCTGTCAGGCTGCCGACCACCTAGTGTGGTCTGGTAAGCTGTCGAGCTGCCGGCCAGCTATGGTGGCTGGTAATCTGTCGATATGCAGGCCGCCTATGGTACCTGGTAAGCTGTCAGACTGCCGGTCAGTTATGGTGGCCTGGTAATTTGTCATGCTGCCGGTCACTCATGGTGGCCTGGTAATCTGTCGAGCTGCCGGCCACTTATGGTGGCCTGGTAATCCGTCGATATGCAGGCCGCCTATGGTACCTGGTAAGCTGTCGAACTGCCGGCCGCTTATGGTGGCGCGGTAATCTGTCGAGCTGCCGGCCACTTATGGTGGCTGGTAATCTGTCGATATGCAGGCCGCCTATGGTACCTGGTAAACTGTCGAGCTGCCGGCCAGCTATGGTGGCCTGGTAATTTGTCGAGCTGCCGGTCATTCATGGTGGCCTGGTAATCTGTCGAGCTTCCGGCCACTTATGGCGGCCTGATAAGTTGTCGAACTGCCGGCCGCCTATGGTAGCTGGTAAGCTGTCGAACTGCCGGCCGCATATGGTAGCTGGTAAGCTGTCGAACTGCCGGCCGCCTATGGTGGCCTGGTAATGTGTCGACCTGGCGGCCACTTATGGCGCCCTGGTAATCTGTCGAGCTGGTGGCCACTTATGGCGGCCTGGTAAGCTGTCAAACTGCCGGCCACCTATGGTGGCCTGGTAATCTGTCGACCTGGTGGCCACTTATGGTGCCCAGGTAATCTGTCGCGCAGCCGGCCACTTATGGCGGCCTGATAAGCTGTCGAACTGCCGGCCGCTTATGGTGGCGTGGTGATCTGTAGAGCTGCCGGTCACTCATGGTGGTCTGGTAATCTGTCGATATGCAGGCCGCCTATGGTACCTGTTAAGCTGTCAAACTGCCGGTCAGCTGTGGTGGCCTGGTAATTTGTCGAACTGCCGGTCACTCATGGTGGCCTGGTAGTCTGTCGAGCTGCCGGCCACTTATGGTGGCCTGGTAATCTGTCGATATGCAGGCCGCCTACGGTACCTGGTAAGTTGTCGAACTGCCCGCCAGCTATGGTGGCCTGGTAAGCTGTCGAACTGCCGGCCGCTTATGGTGGCATGGTGATCTGTAGAGCTGCCGGTCACTCATGGTGGTCTGGTAATCTGTCGATATGCAGGCCGCCTATGGTACCTGTTAAGCTGTCAAACTGCCGGTCAGCTGTGGTGGCCTGGTAATTTGTCGAACTGCCGGTCACTCATGGTGGCCTGGTAATCTGTCGAGCTGCCGGCCACTTATGGTGGCCTGGTAATCTGTCGATATGCAGGCCGCCTATGGTACCTGGTAAGCTGTCAAACTGCCGGTCAGCTATGGTGGCCTGGTAAGTTGTCGAGCTGCCGGTCACTCATGGTGGCCTAGTAATCTGTCGAGCTGCCGGCCACTTATGGGGGCCTGGTAAGCTCTCGAACTGCCGGCCGCTTATGGTGGCGCGGTAATCTGTCGAGCTGCCGGCTACTTATGGCTGCCTGGTAAGCTGTCGAACTGCCGGCCGCATATGGTGGCCTGGTAATCTGTCGAGCTGGCCGCCACTTATGGCGCCGTGGTAACCGGTCGAGCTGCCGGCCAACTATGGCGGCCTACTAACCTGTCGAACTGCCGGTCACTCATGGTAGCCTGGTAATCTGTCGAGCTGCCGGCCACTTATGGCGGCCTGATAAGCTGTCAAACTGCCGGCCGCCTATGGTAGCTGGTAAGCTGTCGAACTGCCGGCCACCTATGGTGGCCTGGCAATGTGTCGACCTGGCGGCCACTTATGGCGCCCCGGTAATCTGTCGAGCTGGCGGCCACTTATGGCGGCCTGGTAAGCTGTCGAACTGCCGGCCACCTATGGTGGCCTGGTAATCTGTCGACCTGGTGGCCACTTATGGCGCCTAGGTAATCTGTCGCTCTGCCGGCCACTTATGGCGGCCTGGTAAGCTGTCGAGCTGCCGGCCGCTTATGGTGGCTTGGTGATCTGGCGAGCTGGCCGCCACTTATGGCGCCCTGGTAACCTGTCGAGCTGCCGGCCAACTATGGTGGCCTAGTAATTTGTCGAGCTGCCGGCCCCTTATGGCGGCATGGTAGGTTGTTGAGCTGCCGCCCACGTATGGCGGCATGGTAAGCTGTCGAGCGGCCGGCCACTTATGGGGGCCTGGTAAGCTGTCGAACTGCCGGCCGCTTATGGTGGCGTGGTGATCTGTAGAGCTGCCGGTCACTCATGGTGGCCTGGTAATCTGTCGATATGCAGGCCGCCTATGGTACCTGGTAAGCTGTCAAACTGCCGGTCAGCTATGGTGGCCTGGTAAGTTGTCGAGCTGCCGGTCACTCATGGTGGCCTAGTAATCTGTCGAGCTGCCGGCCACTTATGGGGGCCTGGTAAGCTCTCGAACTGCCGTCCACCTATGGTGGCCTGGTAATGTGTCAACCTGGCGGCCACTTATGGCGCCGTGGTGATCTGTAGAGCTGCCGGTCACTCATGGTGGCCTGTTAATATGTCGATATGCAGGCCGCCTATGGTACCTGGTAAGCTGTTGAACTGCCGGCCAGCTATGGTGGCCTGGTAACCTGTCGAGCTGCCGGCCAACTATGGTGGCCAGGTGATTTGTCGATATGCAGGCCGCCTATGGTACCTGGTAAGCTGTCAAACTGTCGGTCAGCTATGGTGGCCTGGTAATTTGTCGAGCTGCCGGTCACTCATGGTGGCCTGGTAATTTGTCGAGCTGCCGGTCACTCATGGTGGCCTGGTAATCTGTCGAGCTACCGGCCACCTATTGTGGTCTGGTAAGCTGTCGAACTGCCGGCCGCATATGGTGGCCTGGTAATCTGTCGAGCTGGCCGCCACTTATGGCGCCGTGGTAACCGGTCGAGCTGCCGGCCAACTATGGCGGCCTACTAACCTGTCGAGCTGCCGGTCACTCATGGTAGTCTGGTAATCTGTCGAGCTGCCGGCCACTTATGGCGGCCTGATAAGCTGTCAAACTGCCGGCCGCCTATGGTACCTGGTAAGCTGTCGAACTGCCGGCCGCTTATGGTGGCGCGGTAATTTGTCGAGCTGCCGGCCCCTTATGGCGGCCTAGTAACCTGTCGAGCTGCCGGACACTCATGGTAGCCTGATAATCTGTCGAACTGCCGGCCACTTATGGTCGCCTGGTAAACTGCCGAACTGCCGGCCGCTTATGGCGGCATGGTAGGTTGTTGAGCTGCCGCCCCCCATATGGCGGCCTGGTAAGCTGTCCAGCGGCCGGCCACTTACGGGGGCCTGGTAAGCTGTCGAACTGCCGGCCGCTTATGGTGGCGTGGTGATCTGTAGAGCTGCCGGTCACTCATGGTGGCCTGGTAATCTGTCGATATGCAGGCCGCCTATGGTACCTGGTAAGCTGTCTAACTGCCGGCCTGCTATGGTGGATTGGTAATTTGTAACCTATTGTGGTCTGGTAAGCTGTCGAACAGCCGGCCTGCTATGGCGGCCTGGTAATTTGTCGAGCTGCCGGTCACTCATGGTGGCCTGGTAACATGTCGATATGCAGGTCGCCTATGGTACCTGGTAAGCTGCCAGACTGCCGGTTAGCTATGGTGGCCTGGTAATTTGTCAAGCTGCCGGTCACTCATGGTGGCCTGGTAATCTGTCGAGCTGCCGGCCACTTATGGCGGCCTGGTAAGCTCTCGAACTGCCGGCCGCTTATGGTGGCGCGGTGATCTGTCGGGCTACCGGCCACCTATTGTGGTCTGGTAAGCTTTCGAACTGCCGGCCGCATATGGTGGCCTGGTAATCTGTCGAGCTGGCCGTCACTTATGGCGCCCTGGTAACCTGTCGAGCTGCCGGCCAACTATGGTGGCCTGGTAATCTGTCGGGCTGCCGGTCACCCATGGTGGCCTGGTAATATGTCGATACGCAGGCCGCCTATGGTACCTGGTAAGCTGCCAGACTGCCGGTCAGCTATGGTGGCCTGGTAGTTTGTCAAGCTGCCGGTCACTCATGGTGGCCTGGTAATCTGTCGAGCTGGCCGCCACTTATGGCGCCCTGGTAATCTGTCGAGCTGCCGGCCACTTATGGCCGCCTGGTAAACTGCCGCACTGCCGGCCGCTTATGGCGGAATGGTAGGTTGTTGAGCTGCCGTCCCCATATGGCGGCCTGGCAAGCTGTCGAGCGGCCGGCCACTTACGGGGCCTGGTAAGCTGTCGAACTGCCGGCCGTTTATGGTGGCGTGGTGATCTGTAGAGCTGCCGGTCACTCATGGTGGCCTGGTAATCTGTCGAGCTTCCGGCCACTTATGGCGGCGTGATAAGCTGTCGAACTGCCGGCCGCCTATGGTAGCTGGTAAGCTGTCGAACTGCCGGCCACCTATGGTGGCCTGGTAATCTGTCCACCTGGTGGCCACTTATGGCGCCCATGTAATCTGTCGCGCTGCCGGCCACTTATGGCGGCCTGGTAAGGTGTCGAACTGCCGGCCGTTTATGGTGGCGTGGTGATCTGTAGAGCTGCCGGTCACTCATGGTGGCCTGGTAATCTGTCGAGCTTCCGGCCACTTATGGCGGCCTGATAAGCTGTCGAACTGCCGGCCGCCTATGGTAGCTGGTAAGCTGTCGAACTGCCGGCCACTTATGGTGGCCTGGTAATGTGTCGACCTGGCGGCCACTTATGGCGGCATGGTGATCTGTAGAGCTGCCGGTCACTCATGGTGACCTGGTAAATGCTGGTAATCTGTCGAGCTGCCGGCCCCTTATGGTGGCCTGGTAATCTGTCGAGCTGGCGGGCACTTATTGCGCCCTGGTAACCTGTCGAGCTGCCGGCCAACTATGGTGGATTGGTAATTTGTCACCTATTGTGGTCTGGTAAGCTGTCGAACCGCCGGCCTGCTATGGTGGCCTGGTAATTTGTCGAGCTGCCGGTCACTCATGGTGGCCTGGTAATCAGTCGAGCTGCCGGTACCTTATGGGGGCCTGGTAAGCTGTCGAACTGCCGGCCGCTTATGGGGGCGTGGTGATCTGTTGAGCTGCCGGTCACTCATGGTGGTCTGGTAATCTGTCGATATGCAGGCCGCCTATGGTACCTGGTAAGCTGTCAAACTGTCGGTCAGCTATGGTGGCCTGGTAATTTGTCGAGCTGCCGGTCACTCATGGTGGCCTGGTAATATGTCGATATGCAGGCCGCCTATGGTACCTGGTAAGCTGCCAGACTGCCGGTCAGCTATGGTGGCCTGGTAATTTGTCAAGCTGCCGGTCACTCATGGTGGCCTGGTAATCTGTCGAGCTGCCGGCCACTTATGGCGGCCTGGTAAGCTCTCGAACTGCCGGCCGCTTATGGTGGCTCGGTGATCTGTCGGGCTACCGGCCACCTATTGTGGTCTGGTAAGCTTTCGAACTGCCGGCCGCATATGGTGGCCTGGTAATCTGTCGAGCTGGCCGCCACTTATGGCGCCCTGGTAACCTGTCGAGCTGCCGGCCAACTATGGTGGCCTGGTAATTTGTCGAGCTGCCGGTCACTCATGGTGGCCTAGTAATTTGTCGAGCTGCCGGCCCCTTATGGCGGCCTAGTAACCTGTCGAGCTGCCGGTCACTCATGGTGGCCTGGTAATATGTCGACATGCAGGCCGCCTATGGTACCTGGTAAGCTGCCAGACTGCCGGGCAGCTATGGCGGCCTGGTAATTTGTCAAGCTGCCGGTCACTCATGGTGGCCTGGTAATCTGTCGAGCTGGATGCCACTTATGGCGCCCTGGTAATCTGTCGAGCTGCCGGCCACTTACGGGGCCTGGTAAGCTGTCGAACTGCCGGCCAGCTATGGTGGCCTGGTAATTTGTCATGCTAGCCTGGTAATCTGTCGAGCTGGTGGCCACTTATGGCGGCCTGGTAAGCTGTCGAACTGCCGGCCACCTATGGTGGCCTGGTAATCTGTCCACCTGGTGGCCACTTATGGCGCCCATGTAATCTGTCGCGCTGCCGGCCACTTATGGCGGCCTGGTAAGGTGTCGAACTGCCGGCCGCTTATGGTGGCGTGGTGATCTGTAGAGCTGCCGGTCACTCATGGTGACCTGGTAATCTGTCGATATGCAGGCCGCCTACGGTACCTGGTAAGTTGTCGAACTGCCCGCCAGCTATGGCGGCCTAGTAACCTGTCGAGCTGCCGGTCACTCATGGTAGCCTGGTAATCTGTCAAGCTGTCGGACACTTATGGCCGCCTGGTAAACTGCCGAACTGCCGGCCGCTTATGGCGGCGTGGTAGGTTGTTGTGCTGCCGCCCACGTATGGTGGCCTGGTAAGCTGTCGAGCGGCCAGCCACTTATGGTTGCCTGGTATTCTGCCGAGCTGCCGGCCATTTATGGTGGCCTGGTAATCTGCCGATATGGTACCTGGTAAGCGGTCGAACAGCCGGTCAGCTATGGTGGCCTGGTAATTTGTCGAGCTGCCGGTCACCCATGGTGGCCTGGTAATCTGTCGAGCTTCCGGCCACTTATGGCGGCCTGATAAGCTGTCGAACTGCCGGCCGCCTATGGTAGCTGGTAAGCTGTCGAACTGCCGGCCACCTATGGTGGCCTGGTAATGTGTCGACCTGGCGGCCACTTATGGCGGCGTGGTGATCTGTAGAGCTGCCGGTCACTCATGGTGACCTGGTAAATGCTGGTAATCTGTCGAGCTGCCGGCCACTTATGGCGGCCTGGTAAGCTCTCGAACTGCCGGCCGCTTATGGTGGCGCGGTGATCTGTCGGGCTACCGGCCATCTATTGTGGTCTGGTAAGCTGTCGAACTGCCGGCCGCATATGGTGGCCTGGTAATCTACCGAGCTGGCCGCCACTTATGGCGCCCTGGTAACCTGTCGAGCTGCCGGCCAACTATGGTGGCCTAGTAATTTGTCGAGCTGCCGGCCCCTTATGGTGGCCTGGTAATCTGTCGAGCTGGCGGGCACTTATTGCGCCCTGGTAACCTGTCGAGCTGCCGGCCAACTATGGTGGATTGGTAATTTGTCACCTATTGTGGTCTGGTAAGCTGTCGAACTGCCGGCCTGCTATGGTGGCCTGGTAATTTGTCGAGCTGTCGGTCACTCATGGTGGCCTGGTAATCAGTCGATATGCAGGCCGCCTATGGTGCCTGGTAAGCTGTCAAACTGTCGGTCAGCTATGGTGGCCTGGTAATTTGTCGAGCTGCCGGTCACTCATGGTGGCCTGGTAATATGTCGATATGCAGGCCGCCTATGGTACCTGGTAAGCTGCCAGACTGCCGGTCAGCTATGGTGGCCTGGTAATTTGTCAAGCTGCCGGTCACTCATGGTGGCCTGGTAATCTGTCGAGCTGCCGGCCACTTATGGGGGCCTGGTAAGCTGTCGAACTGCCGGCCGCTTATGGGGGCGTGGTGATCTGTTGAGCTGCCGGTCACTCATGGTGGTCTGGTAATCTGTCGATATGCAGGCCGCCTATGGTACCTGGTAAGCTGCCAGACTGCCGGTCAGCTATGGTGGCCTGGTAATTTGTCAAGCTGCCGGTCACTCATGGTGGCCTGGTAATCTGTCGAGCTGCCGGCCACTTATGGCGGCCTGGTAAGCTTTCGAACTGCCGGCCGCATATGGTGGCCTGGTAATCTGTCGAGCTGGCGGGCACTTATTGCGCCCTGGTAACCTGTCGAGCTGCCGGCCAACTATGGTGGATTGGTAATTTGTCACCTATTGTGGTCTGGTAAGCTGTCGAACTGCCGGCCTGCTATGGTGGCCTGGTAATTTGTCGAGCTGCCGGTCACTCATGGTGGCCTAGTAATTTGTCGAGCTGCCGGCCCCTTATGGCGGCCTAGTAACCTATCGAGCTGGCGGCCACTTATGGCGGCCTGATAAGCTGTCGAACTGCCGGCCGCCTATGGTAGCTGGTAAGCTGTCGAACTGCCGGCCACCTATGGTGGCCTGGTAATTTGTCGACCTGGCGGCCACTTATGGCGCCCTGGTAATCTGTCGAGCTGGCGGCCACTTATGGCGGCCTGGTAAGCTGTCGAACTGCCGGCCACCTATGGTTGCCTGGTAATTTGTCATGGTAGCCTGGTAATCTGTCGAGCTGCCGGCCACTTATGGCGGCCTGATAAGCTGTCGAACTGCCGGCCGCCTATGGTAGCTGGTAAGCTGTCGAACTGCCGGCCACCTATGGTGGCCTGGTAATGTGTCGACCTGGCGGCCACTTATGGCGCCCTGGTAATCTGTCGAGCTGGCGGCCACTTACGGGGCCTGGTAAGCTGTCGAACTGCCGGCCAGCTATGGTGGCCTGGTAATTTGTCATGGTAGCCTGGTAATCTGTCGAGCTGCCGGCCACTTATGGCGGCCTGATAAGCGGTCGAACTGCCGGCCGCCTATGGTAGCTGGTAAGCTGTCGAACTGCCGGCCACCTATGGTGGCCTGGTAATGTGTCGACCTGGCGGCCACTTATGGCGCCCTGGTAATCTGTCGAGCTGGCGGCCACTTACGGGGCCTGGTAAGCTGTCGAACTGCCGGCCACCTATGGTGGCCTGGTAATGTGTCGACCTGGCGGCCACTTATGGCGCCCTGGTAATCTGTCGAGCTGGCGGCCACTTATGGCGGCCTGGTAAGCTGTCGAACTGCCGGCCACCTATGGTTGCCTGGTAATTTGTCATGGTAGCCTGGTAATCTGTCGAGCTGCCGGCCACTTATGGCGGCCTGATAAGCTGTCGAACTGCCGGCCGCCTATGGTAGCTGGTAAGCTGTCGAACTGCCGGCCACCTATGGTGGCCTGGTAATGTGTCGACCTGGCGGCCACTTATGGCGCCCTGGTAATCTGTCGAGCTGGCGGCCACTTACGGGGCCTGGTAAGCTGTCGAACTGCCGGCCACCTATGGTGGCCTGGTAATGTGTCGACCTGGCGGCCACTTATGGCGCCCTGGTAATCTGTCGAGCTGGCGGCCACTTACGGGGCCTGGTAATCTGTCGAGCTGCCGGCCACTTATGGCGGCCTGATAAGCTGTCGAACTGCCGGCCGCCTATGGTAGCTGGTAAGCTGTCGAACTGCCGGCCACCTATGGTGGCCTGGTAATGTGTCGACCTGGCGGCCACTTATGGCGCCCTGGTAATCTGTCGAGCTGCCGGCCACTTATGGCCGCCTGGTAAACTGCCGCACTGCCGGCCGCTTATGGCGGAATGGTAGGTTGTTGAGCTGCCGTCCCCATATGGCGGCCTGGTAAGCTGTCGAGCGGCCGGCCACTTACGGGGCCTGGTAAGCTGTCGAACTGCCGGCCAGCTATGGTGGCCTGGTAATTTGTCATGGTAGCCTGGTAATCTGTCGAGCTGTCGGCCACTTATGGCGGCCTGATAAGCTGTCGAACTGCCGGCCGCCTATGGTAGCTGGTAAGTTGTCGAACTGCCGGCCACCTATGGTGGCCTGGTAATGTGTCGACCTGGCGGCCACTTATAGCGCCCTGGTAATCTGTCGAGCTGGCGGCCACTTATGGCGGCTTGGTAAGCTGTCGAACTGCCGGCCACCTATGGTTGCCTGGTAATCTGTCGAGCTGCCGGCCACCTATTGTGGCCTGGTAAGCTGTCGAACAGCCGGTCATCTATGGTGGGCTGGCAATCTTTCGAGCTGCCGTGCGCCTGCGGTGCCGGGTAAGCTGTCGAACTGCCGGCCACTTATGGTGGCTGGTAATCTGTCGAAATGCAGGCCGCCTATGGTACCTGGTAAACTGTCGAGCTGCCGGCCAGCTATGGTGGCCTGGTAATTTGTCATGGTAGCCTGGTAATCTGTCGAGCTGCCGGCCACTTATGGCGGCCTGATAAGCTGTCGAACTGCCGGCCTGCTATGGTGGCCTGGTAATTTGTCGAGTTGCCGGTCACTCATGGTGGCCTAGTAATTTGTCGAGCTGCCGGCCCCTTATGGCGGCCTAGTAACCTATCGAGCTGGCGGCCACTTATGGCGGCCTGATAAGCTGTCGAACTGCCGGCCGCCTATGGTAGCTGGTAAGCTGTCGAACTGCCGGCCACCTATGGTGGCCTGGTAATTTGTCGACCTGGCGGCCACTTATGGCGCCCTGGTAATCTGTCGAGCTGGCGGCCACTTATGGCGGCCTGGTAAGCTGTCGAACTGCCGGCCACCTATGGTTGCCTGGTAATTTGTCATGGTAGCCTGCTAATCTGTCGAGCTGCCGGCCACTTATGGCGGCCTGATAAGCTGTCGAACTGCCGGCCGCCTATGGTAGCTGGTAAGCTGTCGAACTGCCGGCCACCTATGGTGGCCTGGTAATGTGTCGACCTGGCGGCCACTTATGGCGCCCTGGTAATCTGTCGAGCTGGCGGCCACTTACGGGGCCTGGTAAGCTGTCGAACTGCCGGCCAGCTATGGTGGCCTGGTAATTTGTCATGGTAGCCTGGTAATCTGTCGAGCTGCCGGCCACTTATGGCGGCCTGATAAGCTGTCGAACTGCCGGCCGCCTATGGTAGCTGGTAAGCTGTCGAACTGCCGGCCACCTATGGTGGCCTGGTAATGTGTCGACCTGGCGGCCACTTATGGCGCCCTGGTAATCTGTCGAGCTGGCGGCCACTTACGGGGCCTGGTAAGCTGTCGAACTGCCGGCCACCTATGGTGGCCTGGTAATGTGTCGACCTGGCGGCCACTTATGGCGCCCTGGTAATCTGTCGAGCTGGCGGCCACTTATGGCGGCCTGGTAAGCTGTCGAACTGCCGGCCACCTATGGTTGCCTGGTAATTTGTCATGGTAGCCTGGTAATCTGTCGAGCTGCCGGCCACTTATGGCGGCCTGATAAGCTGTCGAACTGCCGGCCGCCTATGGTAGCTGGTAAGCTGTCGAACTGCCGGCCACCTATGGTGGCCTGGTAATGTGTCGACCTGGCGGCCACTTATGGCGCCCTGGTAATCTGTCGAGCTGGCGGCCACTTACGGGGCCTGGTAAGCTGTCGAACTGCCGGCCACCTATGGTGGCCTGGTAATGTGTCGACCTGGCGGCCACTTATGGCGCCCTGGTAATCTGTCGAGCTGGCGGCCACTTACGGGGCCTGGTAATCTGTCGAGCTGCCGGCCACTTATGGCGGCCTGATAAGCTGTCGAACTGCCGGCCGCCTATGGTAGCTGGTAAGCTGTCGAACTGCCGGCCACCTATGGTGGCCTGGTAATGTGTCGACCTGGCGGCCACTTATGGCGCCCTGGTAATCTGTCGAGCTGCCGGCCACTTATGGCCGCCTGGTAAACTGCCGCACTGCCGGCCGCTTATGGCGGAATGGTAGGTTGTTGAGCTGCCGTCCCCATATGGCGGCCTGGTAAGCTGTCGAGCGGCCGGCCACTTACGGGGCCTGGTAAGCTGTCGAACTGCCGGCCAGCTATGGTGGCCTGGTAATTTGTCATGGTAGCCTGGTAATCTGTCGAGCTGTCGGCCACTTATGGCGGCCTGATAAGCTGTCGAACTGCCGGCCGCCTATGGTAGCTGGTAAGTTGTCGAACTGCCGGCCACCTATGGTGGCCTGGTAATGTGTCGACCTGGCGGCCACTTATAGCGCCCTGGTAATCTGTCGAGCTGGCGGCCACTTATGGCGGCTTGGTAAGCTGTCGAACTGCCGGCCACCTATGGTTGCCTGGTAATCTGTCGAGCTGCCGGCCACCTATTGTGGCCTGGTAAGCTGTCGAACAGCCGGTCATCTATGGTGGGCTGGCAATCTTTCGAGCTGCCGTGCGCCTGCGGTGCCGGGTAAGCTGTCGAACTGCCGGCCACTTATGGTGGCTGGTAATCTGTCGAAATGCAGGCCGCCTATGGTACCTGGTAAACTGTCGAGCTGCCGGCCAGCTATGGTGGCCTGGTAATTTGTCATGGTAGCCTGGTAATCTGTCGAGCTGCCGGCCACTTATGGCGGCCTGATAAGCTGTCGAACTGCCGGCCGCCTATGGTAGCTGGTAAGTTGTCGAACTGCCGGCCACCTATGGTGGCCTGGTAATGTGTCGACCTGGCGGCCACTTATGGCGCCCTGGTAATCTGTCGAGCTGGCGGCCACTTATGGCGGCCTGATAAGCTGTCGAACTGCCGGCCACCTATGGTTGCCTGGTAATTTGTCATGGTAGCCTGGTAATCTGTCGAGCTGCCGGCCACTTATGGCGGCCTGATAAGCTGTCGAACTGCCGGCCGCCTATGGTAGCTGGTAAGCTGTCGAACTGCCGGCCACCTATGGTGGCCTGGTAATGTGTCGACCTGGCGGCCACTTATGGCGCCCTGGTAATCTGTCGAGCTGGCGGCCACTTATGGGGACGGTAGCTCAACAACCTACCATTCCGCCATAAGCGGCCGGCAGTGCGGCAGTTTACCAGGCGGCCATAAGTGGCCGGCAGCTCGACAGATTACCAGGGCGCCATAAGTGGCCGCCAGGTCGACCCATTACCAGGCCACCATAGGTGGCCGGCAGTTCGACAGCTTACCAGCTACCATAGGCGGCCGGCAGTTCGACAGCTTATCAGGCCGCCATAAGTGGCCGGCAGCTCGACAGATTACCAGGCTACCATGACAAATTACCAGGCCACCATAGCTGGCCGGCAGTTCGACAGCTTACCAGGCCCCGTAAGTGGCCGCCAGCTCGACAGATTACCAGGGCGCCATAAGTGGCCGCCAGGTCGACACATTACCAGGCCACCATAGGTGGCCGGCAGTTCGACAGCTTACCAGCTACCATAGGCGGCCGGCAGTTCGACAGCTTATCAGGCCGCCATAAGTGGCCGGCAGCTCGACAGATTACCAGGCTACCATGACAAATTACCAGGCAACCATAGGTGGCCGGCAGTTCGACAGCTTACCAGGCCGCCATAAGTGGCCGCCAGCTCGACAGATTACCAGGGCGCCATAAGTGGCCGCCAGGTCGACACATTACCAGGCCACCATAGGTGGCCGGCAGTTCCACAGCTTACCAGCTACCATAGGCGGCCGGCAGTTCGACAGCTTATCAGGCCGCCATAAGTGGCCGGCAGCTCGACAGATTACCAGGCTACCATGACAAATTACCAGGCAACCATAGGTGGCCGGCAGTTCTACAGCTTACCAGGCCGCCATAAGTGGCCGCCAGCTCGACAGATTACCAGGGCGCCATAAGTGGCCGCCAGGTCGACACATTACCAGGCCACCATAGGTGGCCGGCAGTTCGACAGCTTACCAGCTACCATAGGCGGCCGGCAGTTCGACAGCTTATCAGGCCGCCATAAGTGGCCGCCAGCTCGACAGGTTACTAGGCCGCCATAAGGGGCCGGCAGCTCGACAAATTACTAGGCCACCATGAGTGACCGGCAGCTCGACAAATTACCAGGCCACCATAGCAGGCCGGCAGTTCGACAGCTTACCAGACCACAATAGGTGACAAATTACCAATCCACCATAGTTGGCCGGCAGCTCGACAGGTTACCAGGGCGCAATAAGTGCCCGCCAGCTCGACAGATTACCAGGCCACCATGAGTGACCGGCAGCTCGACAAATTACCAGGCCACCATAGCTGACCGGCAGTTCGACCGCTTACCAGGTACCATATCGACAGATTACCAGGCCACCATAAGTGTCGAACTGCCGGCCGCCTATGGTAGCTGGTAAGTTGTCGAACTGCCGGCCACCTATGGTGGCCTGGTAATGTGTCGACCTGGCGGCCACTTATGGCGCCCTGGTAATCTGTCGAGCTGGCGGCCACTTATGGCGGCCTGGTAATCTGTCGAGCTGCCGGCCACCTATTGTGGCCTGGTAAGCTGTCGAACAGCCGGTCATCTATGGTGGGCTGGCAATCTTTCGAGCTGCCGTGCGCCTTCGGTGCCGGGTAAGCTGTCGAACTGCCGGCCACTTATGGTGGCTGGTAATCTGTCGATATGCAGGCCGCCTATGGTACCTGGTAAACTGTCGAGCTGCCGGTCAGCTATGGTGGCCTGGTAATTTGTCGAGCTGCCGGTCACTCATGGTGGCCTGGTAATCTGTCGAGCTGGCGGGCACTTATTGCGCCCTGGTAACCTGTCGAGCTGCCGGCCAACTATGGTGGATTGGTAATTTGTCACCTATTGTGGTCTGGTAAGCTGTCGAACTGCCGGCCTGCTATGGTGGCCTGGTAATTTGTCGAGCTGCCGGTCACTCATGGTGGCCTAGTAATTTGTCGAGCTGCCGGCCCCTTATGGCGGCCTAGTAACCTGTCGAGCTGGCGGCCACTTATGGCGGCCTGATAAGCTGTCGAACTGCCGGCCGCCTATGGTAGCTGGTAAGCTGTCGAACTGCCGGCCACCTATGGTGGCCTGGTAATGTGTCGACCTGGCGGCCACTTATGGCGCCCTGGTAATCTGTCGAGCTGGCGGCCACTTATGGCGGCCTGGTAAGCTGTCGAACTGCCGGCCACCTATGGTTGCCTGGTAATTTGTCATGGTAGCCTGGTAATCTGTCGAGCTGCCGGCCACTTATGGCGGCCTGATAAGCTGTCGAACTGCCGGCCGCCTATGGTAGCTGGTAAGCTGTCGAACTGCCGGCCACCTATGGTGGCCTGGTAATGTGTCGACCTGGCGGCCACTTATGGCGCCCTGGTAATCTGTCGAGCTGGCGGCCACTTACGGGGCCTGGTAAGCTGTCGAACTGCCGGCCACCTATGGTGGCCTGGTAATGTGTCGACCTGGCGGCCACTTATGGCGCCCTGGTAATCTGTCGAGCTGGCGGCCACTTACGGGGCCTGGTAATCTGTCGAGCTGCCGGCCACTTATGGCGGCCTGATAAGCTGTCGAACTGCCGGCCGCCTATGGTAGCTGGTAAGCTGTCGAACTGCCGGCCACCTATGGTGGCCTGGTAATGTGTCGACCTGGCGGCCACTTATGGCGCCCTGGTAATCTGTCGAGCTGCCGGCCACTTATGGCCGCCTGGTAAACTGCCGCACTGCCGGCCGCTTATGGCGGAATGGTAGGTTGTTGAGCTGCCGTCCCCATATGGCGGCCTGGTAAGCTGTCGAGCGGCCGGCCACTTACGGGGCCTGGTAAGCTGTCGAACTGCCGGCCAGCTATGGTGGCCTGGTAATTTGTCATGGTAGCCTGGTAATCTGTCGAGCTGTCGGCCACTTATGGCGGCCTGATAAGCTGTCGAACTGCCGGCCGCCTATGGTAGCTGGTAAGTTGTCGAACTGCCGGCCACCTATCGTGGCCTGGTAATGTGTCGACCTGGCGGCCACTTATAGCGCCCTGGTAATCTGTCGAGCTGGCGGCCACTTATGGCGGCTTGGTAAGCTGTCGAACTGCCGGCCACCTATGGTTGCCTGGTAATCTGTCGAGCTGCCGGCCACCTATTGTGGCCTGGTAAGCTGTCGAACAGCCGGTCATCTATGGTGGGCTGGCAATCTTTCGAGCTGCCGTGCGCCTGCGGTGCCGGGTAAGCTGTCGAACTGCCGGCCACTTATGGTGGCTGGTAATCTGTCGAAATGCAGGCCGCCTATGGTACCTGGTAAACTGTCGAGCTGCCGGCCAGCTATGGTGGCCTGGTAATTTGTCATGGTAGCCTGGTAATCTGTCGAGCTGCCGGCCACTTATGGCGGCCTGATAAGCTGTCGAACTGCCGGCCGCCTATGGTAGCTGGTAAGTTGTCGAACTGCCGGCCACCTATGGTGGCCTGGTAATGTGTCGACCTGGCGGCCACTTATAGCGCCCTGGTAATCTGTCGAGCTGGCGGCCACTTATGGCGGCTTGGTAAGCTGTCGAACTGCCGGCCACCTATGGTTGCCTGGTAATCTGTCGAGCTGCCGGCCACCTATTGTGGCCTGGTAAGCTGTCGAACAGCCGGTCATCTATGGTGGGCTGGCAATCTTTCGAGCTGCCGTGCGCCTGCGGTGCCGGGTAAGCTGTCGAACTGCCGGCCACTTATGGTGGCCTGGTAATTTGTCATGGTAGCCTGGTAATCTGTCGAGCTGCCGGCCACTTATGGCGGCCTGATAAGCTGTCGAACTGCCGGCCGCCTATGGTAGCTGGTAAGTTGTCGAACTGCCGGCCACTTATGGCGGCCTGATAAGCTGTCGAACTGCCGGCCGCCTATGGTAGCTGGTAAGTTGTCGAACTGCCGGCCACCTATG
The DNA here is from genome assembly GCA_951905685.1 of Eumerus sabulonum. Lineage (NCBI taxonomy): Eukaryota > Metazoa > Arthropoda > Insecta > Diptera > Syrphidae > Eumerus > Eumerus sabulonum. Next base: position 71,583,651 of record OX645064.1, read on the forward strand.
GTGGCCTGGTAATGTGTCGACCTGGCGGCCACTTATGGCGCCCTGGTAATCTGTCGGGCTAGCGGCCACTTATGGCGGCTGGTAATCTGTCGAAATGCAGGCCGCCTATGGTACCTGGTAAACTGTCGAGCTGCCGGCCAGCTATGGTGGCCTGTTAATTTGTCATGGTAGCCTGGTAATCTATCGAGCTGCCGGCCACTTATGGCGGCCTGATAAGCTGTCGAACTGCCGGCCGCCTATGGTAGCTGGTAAGTTGTCGAACTGCCGGCCACCTATGGTGGCCTGGTAATGTGTCGACCTGGCGGCCACTTATGGCGCCCTGGTAATCTGTCGGGCTGGCGGCCACTTATGGCGGCCTGGTAATCTGTCGAGCTGCCGGCCACTTATGGCGGCCTGATAAGCTGTCGAACTGCCGGCCGCCTATGGTAGCTGGTAAGCTGTCGAACTGCCGGCCACCTATGGTGGCCTGGTAATGTGTCGACCTGGCGGCCACTTATGGCGCCCTGGTAATCTGTCGAGCTGCCGGCCACTTATGGCCGCCTGGTAAACTGCCGCACTGCCGGCCGCTTATGGCGGAATGGTAGGTTGTTGAGCTGCCGTCCCCATATGGCGGCCTGGTAAGCTGTCGAGCGGCCGGCCACTTACGGGGCCTTGTAAGCTGTCGAACTGCCGGCCAGCTATGGTGGCCTGGTAATTTGTCATGGTAGCCTGGTAATCTGTCGAGCTGCCGGCCACTTATGGCGGCCTGATAAGCTGTCGAACTGCCGGCCGCCTATGGTAGCTGGTAAGTTGTCGAACTGCCGGCCACTTATGGTGGCTGGTAATCTGTCGAAATGCAGGCCGCCTATGGTACCTGGTAAACTGTCGAGCTGCCGGCCAGCTATGGTGGCCTGGTAATTTGTCATGGTAGCCTGGTAATCTGTCGAGCTGCCGGCCACTTATGGCGGCCTGATAAGCTGTCGAACTGCCGGCCGCCTATGGTAGCTGGTAAGTTGTCGAACTGCCGGCCACCTATGGTGGCCTGGTAATGTGTCGACCTGGCGGCCACTTATGGCGCCCTGGTAATCTGTCGGGCTGGCGGCCACTTATGGCGGCCTGGTAATCTGTCGAGCTGCCGGCCACCTATTGTGGCCTGGTAAGCTGTCGAACAGCCGGTCATCTATGGTGGGCTGGCAATCTTTCGAGCTGCCGTGCGCCTTCGGTGCCGGGTAAGCTGTCGAACTGCCGGCCACTTATGGTGGCTGGTAATCTGTCGATATGCAGGCCGCCTATGGTACCTGGTAAACTGTCAAGCTGCCGGTCACTCATGGTGGCCTAGTAATCTGTCGAGCTGGTGGCCACTTATGGCGGCCTGGTAAGCTGTCGAACTGCCGGCCATCTATGGTGGCCTGGTAATCTGTCGACCTGGTGGCCACTTATGGCGCCCAGGTAATCTGTCGCGCTGCCGGCCACTTATGGCGGCCTGGTAAGGTGTCGAACTGCCGGCCGCTTATGGTGGCGTGGTGATCTGTAGAGCTGCCGGTCACTCATGGTGACCTGGTAATCTGTCGATATGCAGGCCGCCTACGGTACCTGGTAAGTTGTCGAACTGCCCGCCAGCTATGGCGGCCTAGTAACCTGTCGAGCTGCCGGTCACTCATGGTAGCTTGGTAATCTATCGAGCTGTCGGACACTTATGGCCGCCTGGTAAACTGCCGAACTGCCGGCCGCTTATGGCGGCGTGGTAGGTTGTTGTGCTGCCGCCCACGTATGGTGGCCTGGTAAGCTGTCGAGCGGCCAGCCACTTATGGTTGCCTGGTATTCTGCCGAGCTGCCGGCCACTTATGGTGGCCTGGTAATCTGTCGATATGGTACCTGGTAAGCGGTCGAACTGCCGGTCAGCTATGGTGGCCTGGTAATTTGTCGAGCTGCCGGTCACTCATGGTGGCCTGGTAATCTGTCGAGCTTCCGGCCACTTATGGCGGCCTGATAAGCTGTCGAACTTCCGGCCGCCTATGGTAGCTGGTAAGCTGTCGAACTGCCGGCCACCTATGGTGGCCTGGTAATGTGTCCACCTGGCGGCCACTTATGGCGGCGTGGTGATCTGTAGAGCTGCCGGTCACTCATGGTGACCTGGTAAATGCTGGTAATCTGTCGAGCTGCCGGCCACTTATGGCGGCCTGGTAAGCTATCGAACTGCCGGCCGCTTATGGTGGCGCGGTGATCTGTCGGGCTACCGGCCATCTATCGTGGTCTGGTAAGCTGTCGAACTGCCGGCCGCATATGGTGGCCTGGTAATCTGCCGAGCTGGCCGCCACTTATGGCGCCCTGGTAACCTGTCGAGCTGCCGGCCAACTATGGTGGCCTGGTAATGTGTCGATCTGGCGGCCACTTATGGCGGCGTGGTGATCTGTAGAGCTGCCGGCCAGCTATGGTGGCCTGGTAATTTGTCATGGTAGCCTGGTAATCTGTCGAGCTGCCGGCCACTTATGGTGGCGCGGTAATCTGTCGAGCTGCCGGCCAGCTATGGTGGCCTGGTAATTTGTCATGGTAGCCTGGTAATCTGTCGAGCTGCCGGCCACTTATGGCGGCCTGATAAGCTGTCGAACTGCCGGCCGCCTATGGTAGCTGGTAAGCTGTCGAACTGCCGGCCACCTATGGTGGCCTGGTAATGTGTCGACCTGGCGGCCACTTATGGCGCCCTGGTAATCTGTCGAGCTGGCGGCCACTTATGGCGGCCTGGTAGGCTATCGAAATGCCGGCCACCTATGGTTGCCTGGTAATCTGTCGAGCTGCCGGTCACCTATTGTGGCCTGGTGAGCTGTCGAACTGCCGGTCATCTATGGTGGGCTGGCAATCTTTCGAGCTGCCGTGCGCCTTCGGTGCCGGGTAGGCTGTCGAACTGCCGGCCACTTATGGCGGCCTGGTAAGCTGTCGAACTGCCGGGCGCTTATGGTGGCGTGGTGATCTGTAGAGCTGCCGGTCACTCATGGTGACCTGGTAATCTGTCGATATGCAGGCCGCCTACGGTACCTGGTAAGTTGTCGAACTGCCCGCCAGCTATGGTGGCCTGGTAAGCTGTCGAGCGGCCGGCCACTTATGGGGGCCTGGTAAGCTGGCGAACTGCCGGCCGCTTATGGTGGCGTGGTGATCTGTAGAGCTGCCGGTCACTCATGGTGACCTGGTAATCTGTCGATATGCAGGCCGCCTACGGTACCTGGTAAGTTGTCGAACTGCCCGCCAGCTATGGTGGCCTGGTAAGCTGTCGAGCGGCCGGCCACTTATGGGGGCCTGGTAAGCTGGCGAACTGCCGGCCGCTTATGGTGGCGTGGTGATCTGTAGAGCTGCCGGTCACTCATGGTGACCTGGTAATCTGTCGATATGCAGGCCGCCTATGGTACCTGGTAAACTGTCGAGCTGCCGGCCAGCTATGGTGGCCTGATAATCTGTCGACCTGGTGGCCACTTATAGCTCACAGGTAATCTGTCGCGCTGCCGGCCACTTATGGCGGCCTGGTAAGCTGTCGAACTGCCGGGCGCTTATGGTGGCGTGGTGATCTGTAGAGCTGCCGGTCACTCATGGTGACCTGGTAATCTGTCGATATGCAGGCCGCCTACGGTACCTGGTAAGTTGTCGAACTGCCCGCCAGCTATGGTGGCCTGGTAAGCTGTCGAGCGGCCGGCCACTTATGGGGGCCTGGTAAGCTGGCGAACTGCCGGCCGCTTATGGTGGCGTGGTGATCTGTAGAGCTGCCGGTCACTCATGGTGACCTGGTAATCTGTCGATATGCAGGCCGCCTACGGTACCTGGTAAGTTGTCGAACTGCCCGCCAGCTATGGTGGCCTGGTAAGCTGTCGAGCGGCCGGCCACTTATGGGGGCCTGGTAAGCTGGCGAACTGCCGGCCGCTTATGGTGGCGTGGTGATCTGTAGAGCTGCCGGTCACTCATGGTGACCTGGTAATCTGTCGATATGCAGGCCGCCTATGGTACCTGGTAAACTGTCGAGCTGCCGGCCAGCTATGGTGGCCTGATAATCTGTCGACCTGGTGGCCACTTATAGCTCCCAGGTAATCTGTCGCGCTGCCGGCCACTTATGGCGGCCTGGTAAGCTGTCGAACTGCCGGGCGCTTATGGTGGCGTGGTGATCTGTAGAGCTGCCGGTCACTCATGGTGACCTGGTAATCTGTCGATTTGCAGGCCGCCTACGGTACCTGGTAAGTTGTCGAACTGCCCGCCAGCTATGGTGGCCTGGTAAGCTGTCGAGCGGCCGGCCACTTATGGGGGCCTGGTAAGCTGGCGAACTGCCGGCCGCTTATGGTGGCGTGGTGATCTGTAGAGCTGCCGGTCACTCATGGTGGCCTGGTAATCTGTCGAACTGCCGGCCTCTTATGGTGGCTGGTAATCTGTCGATATGCAGGCCGCCTATGGTACCTGGTAAACTGCCGAACTGCCGGCCGCTTATGGTGGCGCGGTAATCTGTCGAGCTGCCGGCCACTTATGGCGGCCTGGTAAGCTGTTGAACTGCCGGCCGCATATGGTGACCTGGTAATCTGTCGATATGCAGGCCGCCTATGGTACCTGGTAAGCTGCCGAACTGCCGGCCGCTTATGGTGGCGTGGTAATCTGTCGAGCTGCCGGCCACTTATGGCGGCCTGGTAAGCTGTTGAACTGCCGGCCGCATATGGTGACCTGGTAATCTGTCGAGCGGCCGGCCACTTATGGGGGCCTGGTAAGCTGCCGAACTGCCGGCCGCTTATGGTGGCGCGGTAATCTGTCGAGCTGCCGGTCACTTATGGCGGCCTGATAAGCTGTCGAACTGCCGGCCACCTATGGTGGCCTGGTAATGTGTCGACCTGGCGGCCACTTATGGCGCCCTGGTAATCTGTCGAGCTGGCGGCCACTTATGGCGGCCTGGTAATCTGTCGAGCTGCCGGCCACCTATTGTGGCCTGGTAAGCTGTCGAACAGCCGGTCATCTATGGTGGGCTGGCAATCTTTCGAGCTGCCGTGCGCCTTCGGTGCCGGGTAAGCTGTCGAACTGCCGGCCACATATGGTGGCTGGTAATCTGTCGATATGCAGGCCGCCTATGGTACCTGGTAAACTGTCGAGCTGCCGGTCACTCATGGTGGCCTAGTAATCTGTCGAGCTGGTGGCCACTTATGGCGGCCTGGTAAGCTGTCGAACTGCCGGCCATCTATGGTGGCCTGGTAATCTGTCGACCTGGTGGCCACTTATGGCGCCCAGGTAATCTGTCGCGCTGCCGGCCACTTATGGCGGCCTGGTAAGGGGTCGAACTGCCGGCCGCTTATGGTGGCGTGATGATCTGTAGAGCTACCGGTCACTCATGGTGACCTGGTAATCTGTCGATATGCAGGCCGCCTACGGTACCTGGTAAGTTGTCGAACTGCCCGCCAGCTATGGCGGCCTAGTAACCTGTCGAGCTGCCGGTCACTCATGGTAGCTTGGTAATCTGTCGAGCTGTCGGACACTTATGGCCGCCTGGTAAACTGCCGAACTGCCGGCCGCTTATGGCGGCGTGGTAGGTTGTTGTGCTGCCGCCCACGTATGGTGGCCTGGTAAGCTGTCGAACGGCCAGCCACTTATGGTTGCCTGGTATTCTGCCGAGCTGCCGGCCACTTATGGCGGCCTGATAAGCTGTCGAACTGCCGGCCGCCTATGGTGGCCTGGTAAGCTGTCGAGCTGCCGGCCAGCTATGGTGGCCTGGTAATGTGTCGACCTGGCGGCCACTTTTGGCGCCCTGGTTATCTGTCGAGCTGGCGGCCTGGTAAGCTGTCGAACTGCCGGCCACCTATGGTACCTGATAAGCGGTCGAACTGCCGGTCAGCTATGGTGGCCTGGTAATTTGTCGAGCTGCCGGTCACTCATTGTGGCCTGGTAATCTGTCGAGCTTCCGGCCACTTATGGCGGCCTGATAAGCTGTCGAACTGCCGGCCGCCTATGGTGGCCTGGTAAGCTGTCGAGCTGCCGGCCAGCTATGGTGGCCTGGTAATGTGTCGACCTGGCGGCCACTTTTGGCGCCCTGGTAATCTGTCGAGCTGGCGGCCTGGTAAGCTGTCGAACTGCCGGCCACCTATGGTACCTGGTAAGCTGTCGAACTGCCGTCCGCTTATGGTGGCGCGGTAATCTGTCGAGCTGCCGGCCACTTATGGCGGCCTGGTAAGCTGTCGAACTGCCGGCTGCTTATGGTGGCGCGGTGATCTGTCGGGCTGCCGGCCACCTGTTGTGGTCTGGTAAGCTGTCGAACTGCCGGCCGCATATGGTGGCCTGGCAATCTGTCGAGCTGGCCGCCACTTATGGCGCCCTGGTAACCTGTCGAGCTGCCGGCCACTTATGGCCGCCTGGTAAACTGCCGCCCACGTATGGTGGCCTGGTAAGCTGTCGAGCGGCCGGCCACTTATGGTTGCCTAGTATTCTGCCGTGCTGCCGGCCACTTATGGTGGCCTGGTAATCTGTCGAGCTGCCGTCCACCTATTGTGGTCTGGTGAGCTGTCGAACAGCCGGCCATCTATGGTGGGCTGGCAATCTTTCGAGCTGCCGTGCGCCTGCGGTGCCGGGTAAGCTGACGAACTGCCGGCCACTTATGGTGGCGTATTGATATGTCAGGCTGCCGACCACCTAGTGTGGTCTGGTAAGCTGTCGAACTGCCGGCCGCATATGGTGGCCTGGCAATCTGTCGAGCTGGCCGCCACTTATGGCGCCCTGGTAATCTGTCGAGCTGCCGTCCACCTATTGTGGTCTGGTGAGCTGTCGAACAGCCGGCAACTTATGGTGGCCTGGTAAGCTGTCGAACTGCCGGCCGCTTATGGTGGCGCGGTAATCTGTCGCGCTGCCGGCCACTTATGGCGGCCTGGTAAGCTGTCGAACTGCCGGCCAGCTATGTTGGCCTGGTAATTTGCCGAGCTGCCGGCCACTTATGGTGGCCTGGTAATCTGTCGATATGCAGGCCGCCTATGGTACCTGGTAATCTTTCCAGCTGGCGGCCACTTATGGTGGCCTGGTAATGTGTCGACCTGGCGGCCACTTATGGCGCCCAGGTAATCTGTCGCGCTGCCGGCAACTTATGGTGGCCTGGTAAGCTGTCGAACTGCCGGCCGCTTATGGTGGCGTGGTGGTCTGTCAGGCTGCCGACCACCTAGTGTGGTCTGGTAAGCCGTCGAGCTGCCGGCCAGCTATGGTGGCCTGGTAATTTGTTGAGCTGCCGCCCACCTATGGTTGCCTGGTAATCTGTCGAGCTGCCGTCCACCTATTGTGGTCTGGTGAGCTGTCGAGCTGCTGGCCAGCTATGGTGGCCTGGTAATTTGTCATGGTAGCCTGGTAATCTGTCGAGCTGCCGACCACTTATGGCGGCCGGGTAAGCTGTCGAACTGCCGGCCAGCTATGTTGGCCTGGTAATTTGCCGAGCTGCCGGCCACTTATGGTGGCGTGGTGATCTGTCGGTATGCAGGCCGCCTACGGTACCTGGTAAGTTGTCGAACTGCCCGCCAACTATGGTGGCCTGGTAAGCTGTGGAACTGCCGGTCGCTTATGGGGGCGTGGTGATCTGTAGAGCTGCCGGTCACTCATGGTGGCCTGGTAATCTGTCGATATGCAGGCCGCCTACGGTACCTGGTAAGTTGTCGAACTACCCGCCAGCTATGGTGGCCTGGTATTCTGCCGAGCTGCCGGCCACTTATGGTGGCCTGGTATTCTGTCGATATGCAGGCCGCCTATGGTACCTGGTAAGCTGTCGAACTGCCGGCCACCTATGGTGGCCTGGTAATGTGTCGACCTGGCGGCCACTTATGGCGGCGTGGTGATCTGTAGAGCTGCCGGTCACTCATGGTGACCTGGTAAATGCTGGTAAGCTGTCGAACTGCCGGCCGCTTATGGTGGCGCGGTGATCTGTCGGGCTGCCGGCCACCTGTTGTGGTCTGGTAAGCTGTCGAACTGCCGGCCGCATATGGTGGCCTGGCAATCTGTCGAGCTGGCCGCCACTTATGGCGCCCTGGTAACCTGTCGAGCTGCCGGCCACTTATGGCCGCCTGGTAACCTGCCGCCCACGTATGGTGGCCTGGTAAGCTGTCGAGCGGCCGGCCACTTATGGTTGCCTAGTATTCTGCCGAGCTGCCGGCCACTTATGGTGGCCTGGTAATCTGTCGAGCTGCCGTCCACCTATTGTGGTCTGGTGAGCTGTCGAACAGCCGGCCATCTATGGTGGGCTGGCAATCTTTCGAGCTGCCGTGCGCCTGCGGTGCCGGGTAAGCTGACGAACTGCCGGCCACTTATGGTGGCGTAATGATATGTCAGGCTGCCGACCACCTAGTGTGGTCTGGTAAGCTGTCGAACTGCCGGCCGCATATGGTGGCCTGGCAATCTGTCGAGCTGGCCGCCACTTATGGCGCCCTGGTAATCTGTCGAGCTGCCGTCCACCTATTGTGGTCTGGTGAGCTGTCGAACAGCCGGCAACTTATGGTGGCCTGGTAAGCTGTCGAACTGCCGGCCGCTTATGGTGGCGCGGTAATCTGTCGAGCTGCCGGCCACTTATGGCGGCCTGGTAAGCTGTCGAACTGCCGGCCGCTTATGGTGGCGTGGTGATCTGTCAGGCTGCCGACCACCTAGTGTGGTCTGGTAAGCTGTCGAGCTGCCGGCCAGCTATGGTGGCCTGGTAATGTGTCGACCTGGCGGCCACTTTTGGCGCCCTGGTAATCTGTCGAGCTGGCGGCCTGGTAAGCTGTCGAACTGCCGGCCACCTATGGTGGCCTGGTAATCTGTCGACCTGGCGGCCACTTATGGTGGCTTGGTAATCTGTCGATATGCAGGCCGCCTATGGTACCTGGTAAGCTGCCGAACTGCCGGCCGCTTATGGTGGCGTGGTGATCTGTAGAGCTGCCGGTCACTCATGGTGGCCTGGTAATCTGTCGAGCTGCCGGCCACTTATGGCGGCCTGGTAAGCTGTCGAACTGCCGGCCGCTTATGGTGGCGTGGTGATCTGTCAGGCTGCCGACCACCTAGTGTGGTCTGGTAAGCTGTCGAGCTGCCGGCCAGCTATGGTGGCCTGGTAATGTGTCGACCTGGCGGCCACTTTTGGCGCCCTGGTAATCTGTCGAGCTGGCGGCCTGGTAAGCTGTCGAACTGCCGGCCACCTATGGTGGCCTGGTAATCTGTCGACCTGGCGGCCACTTATGGTGGCTTGGTAATCTGTCGATATGCAGGCCGCCTATGGTACCTGGTAAGCTGCCGAACTGCCGGCCGCTTATGGTGGCGCGGTAATCTGTCGAGCTGCCGGCCACTTATGGCGGCCTGGTAAGCTGTCGAACTGCCGGCCGCTTATGGTGGCGTGGTGATCTGTCAGGCTGCCGACCACCTAGTGTGGTCTGGTAAGCTGTCGAGCTGCCGGCCAGCTATGGTGGCCTGGTAATGTGTCGACCTGGCGGCCACTTTTGGCGCCCTGGTAATCTGTCGAGCTGGCGGCCTGGTAAGCTGTCGAACTGCCGGCCACCTATGGTGGCCTGGTAATCTGTCGACCTGGCGGCCACTTATGGTGGCTTGGTAATCTGTCGATATGCAGGCCGCCTATGGTACCTGGTAAGCTGCCGAACTGCCTGCCGCTTATGGTGGCGCGGTAATCTGTCGAGCTGCCGGCCACTTATGGCGGCCTGGTAAGCTGTTGAACTGCCGGCCGCATATGGTGGCCTGGTAATCTGTTGAGCTGGCCGCCACTTATGGCGCCCTGGTAATCTGTCGAGCTGGCGGCCACTTATGGCGGCCTGGTAGGATGTCGAACTGCCGGCCACCTATGGTTGCCTGGTAATCTGTCGAGCTGCCGGCCACCTATTGTGGCCTGGTGAGCTGTCGAACAGCCGGTCATCTATGGTGGGCTGGCAATCTTTCGAGCTGCCGTGCGCCTTCGGTGCCGGGTAAGCTGTCGAACTGCCGGCCACTTATGGTGGCTGGTAATCTGTCGATATGCAGGCCGCCTATGGTACCTGGTAAACTGTCGAGCTGCCGGCCAGCTATGGTGGCCTGGTAATCTGTCGACCTGGTGGCCACTTATGGCGCCCAGGTAATCTGTCGCGCTGCCGGCCACTTATGGCGGCCTCGTAAGCTGTCGAACTGCCGGCCGCTTATGGTGGCGTGGTGATCTGTAGAGCTGCCGGTCACTCATGGTGGCCTGGTAATCTGTCGAGCTGCCGGCCACTTAGGGTGGCCTGGTAATCTGCCGATATGCAGGCCGCCTATGGTACCTGGTAAGCTGCCGAACTGCCGGCCGCTTATGGTGGCGTGGTGATCTGTAGAGCTGCCGATCACTCATGGTGGCCTGGTAATTTGTCAAGCTGCCGGTCACTCATGGTGGCCTGGTAATCTGTCGATATGCAGGCCGCCTACGGTACCTGGTAAGTTGTTGAACTGCCCGCCAGCTATGGTGGCCTGGTAAGCTGTCGAGCGGCCGGCCACTTATGGGGGCCTGGTAAGCTGGCGAACTGCCGGCCGCTTATGGTGGCGTGGTGATCTGTAGAGCTGCCGGTCACTCATGGTGGCCTGGTAATCTGTCGAGCTGCCGGCCACTTAGGGTGGCCTGGTAATCTGCCGATATGCAGGCCGCCTATGGTACCTGGTAAGCTGCCGAACTGCCGGCCGCTTATGGTGGCACGGTAATCTGTCGAGCTGCCGGCCACTTATGGCGGCCTGGTAAGCTGTTGAACTGCCGGCCGCATATGGTGGCCTGGTAATCTGTTGAGCTGGCCGCCACTTATGGCGCCCTGGTAATCTGTCGAGCTGGCGGCCACTTATGGCGGCCTGGTAGGCTGTCGAACTGCCGGCCACCTATGGTTGCCTGGTAATCTGTCGAGCTGCCGGCCACCTATTGTGGCCTGGTGAGCTGTCGAACAGCCGGTCATCTATGGTGGGCTGGCAATCTTTCGAGCTGCCGTGCGCCTTCGGTGCCGGGTAAGCTGTCGAACTGCCGGCCACTTATGGTGGCTGGTAATCTGTCGATATGCAGGCCGCCTATGGTACCTGGTAAGCTGCCAGACTGCCGGTCAGCTATGGTGGCCTGGTAATTTGTCGAGCTGCCGGTCACTCATGGTGGCCTGGTAATCTGTCGAGCTGCCGGCCACTTATGGCGGCCTGGTAAGCTCTCGAACTGCCGGCCGCTTATGGTGGCGCGGTGATCTGTCGGGCTACCGGCCACCTATTGTGGTCTGGTAAGCTTTCGAACTGCCGGCCGCATATGGTGGCCTCGTAATCTGTCGAGCTGGCCGCCACTTATGGCGCCCTGGTAACCTGTCGAGCTGCCGGTCACTCATGGTGGCCTGGTAATATGTCGATATGCAGGCCGCCTATGGTACCTGGTAAGCTGCCAGACTGCCGGTCAGCTATGGTGGCCTGGTAATTTGTCAAGCTGCCGGTCACTCATGGTGGCCTGGTAATCTGTCGAGCTGCCGGCCAATTATGGCCGCCTGGTAAACTGCCGAGCTGCCGGCCGCTTATGGTGGCATGGTAGGTTGTTGAGCTGCCGTCCCCATATGGCGGCCTGGTAAGCTGTCGAGCGGCCGGCCACTTACGGGGCCTGGTAAGCTTTCGAACTGCCGGCCGCATATGGTGGCCTCGTAATCTGTCGAGCTGGCCGGTCACTCATGGTGGCCTGGTAATATGTCGATATGCAGGCCGCCTACGGTACCTGGTAAGCTGCCAGACTGCCGGTCAGCTATGGTGGCCTGGTAATTTGTCAAGCTGCCGTTCACTCATGGTGGCCTGGTAATCTGTCGATATGCAGGCCGCCTACGGTACCTGGTAAGCGGTCGAACTGCCGGTCAGCTATGGTGGCCTGGTTATTTGTTGAGCTGGCGGTCACTTATGGCGGCCTGGTAAGCTGTCGAACTGCCGGCCACCTATGGTTGCCTGGTAATTTGTCGAGCTGCCGGCCACCTATTGTGGCCTGGTATGCTGTCGAACAGCCGGTCATCTATGGTGGGCTGGCAATCTTTCGAGCTGCCGTGCGCCTTCGGTGCCGGGTAAGCTGTCGAACTGCCGGCCACTTATGGTGGCTGGTAATCTGTCGATATGCAGGCCGCCTATGGTACCTGTTAAACTGTCGAGCTGCCGGCCAGCTATGGTGACCTGGTAATCTGTCGATATGCAGGCCGCCTACGGTACCTGGTAAGTGGACGAACTGACCGCCAGCTATGGCGGCCTAGTAACCTGTCGAGCTGCCGGTCACTCATGGTGGCCTGGTAATCTGTCGAGCTGTCGGACACTTATGGCCGCCTGGTAAACTGCCGAACTGCCGGCCGCTTATGGCGGCGTGGTAGGTTGTTGTGCTGCCGCCCACGTATGGTGGCCTGGTAAGCTGTCGAGCGGCCGGCCACTTATGGTTGCCTGGTATTCTGCCGAGCTGCCGGCCACTTATGGTGGCCTGGTAATCTGTGGATATGGTACCTGGTAAGCGGTCGAACTGCCAGTCAGCTATGGTGGCCTGGTAATTTGTCGAGCTGCCGGCCACTTATGGCGGCCTGATAAGCTGTCGAACTGCCGGCCGCCTATGGTAGCTGGTAAGCTGTCGAACTGCCGGCCACTTATAACGGCCTGGTAAGCTGTCGAACTACCGGCCGCTTATGGTGGCGTGGTGATCTGTAGAGCTGCCGGTCACTTATGGTGGCGTGGTGATCTGTAGAGCTGCCGGTCACTCATGGTGGCCTGGTAATCTGTCTATATGCAGGCCGCCTATGGTACCTGGTAAGCTGTCAAACTGCCGGTCAGCTGTGGTGGCCTGGTAATTTGTCGAGCTGCCGGTCACTCATGGTGGCCTGGTAATCTGTCGAGCTGCCGGCCACTTATGGTGGCCTGGTAAGCTGTCGAACTGCCGGCCGCTTATGGTGGCGCGGTGATCTGTCGGTCGCCGGCCACCTATTGTGGTCTAGTAAGCTGTCGAACTGCCGGCCGCATATGGTGGCCTGGTAATGTGTCGACCTGGCGGCCACTTATGGCGCCCCGGTAATCTGTCGAGCTGCCGGCCCCTTATGGCGGCCTGGTAAGCTGTCAAACTGCCGGTCAGCTGTGGTGGCCTGGTAATTTGTCGAGCTGCCGGTCACGCATGGTGGCCTGGTAATCTGTCGGTCGCCGGCCACCTATTGTGGTCTGGTAAGCTGTCGAACTGCCGGCCGCATACGGTGGCCTGGTAATCTGTCGAGCTGGCCGCCACTTATGGTGCCCTGGTAACCTGTCGAGCTGCCGGCCAACTATGGTGGCCTGGTAATCTGTCGATATGCAGGCCGCCTATGGTACCTGGTAAACTGCCAGACTGCCGGTCAGCTATGGTGGCCTGGTAATCTGTCGAGCTGCCGGCAACTTATGGCGGCCTGGTAAGCTCTCGAACTGCCGGCCGCTTATGGTGGCGCGGTGATCTGTCGGGCTACCGGCCACCTATTGTGGTCTGGTAAGCTTTCGAACTGCCGGCCGCATATGGCGGCCTGGTAATCTGTCGAGCTGGCCGCCACTTATGGCGCCCTGGTAACCTGTCGAGCTGCCGGTCACTCATGGTGGCCTGGTAATATGTCGATATGCAGGCCGCCTATGGTACGTGGTAAGCTGCCAGACTGCCGGTCAGCTATGGTGGCCTGGTAATTTGTCAAGCTGCCGGTCACTCATGGTGGCCTGGTAAACTGCCGAACTGCCGGCCGCTTATGGTGGCATGGTAGGTTGTTGAGCTGCCGTCCCCAAATGGCGGCCTGGTAAGCTGTCGAGCGGCCGGCCACTTACGGGGCCTGGTAAGCTGTCGAACTGCCGGCCGCTTTTGGTGGCGTGGTGATTTGTAGAGCTGCCGTTCACTCATGGTGGCCTGGTAATCTGTCGATATGCAGGCCGCCTACGGTACCTGGTAAGTTGTCGAACTGCCCGCCAGCTATGGCGGCCTAGTAACCTGTCGAGCTGCCGGTCACTCATGGTGGCCTGGTAAGCTGTCGAGCTGTCGGACACTTATGGCCGCCTGGTAAACTGCCGAACAGCCGGCCGCCTATGGCGGCATGGTAGGTTGTTGTGCTGCCGCCCACGTATGGTGGCCTGGTAAGCTGTCGAGCGGCCGGCCACTTATGGTTGCCTGGTGTTCTGCCGAACTGCCGGCCACTTATGGTGGCCTGGTAATCTGTCGATATGGTACCTGGTAAGCGGTCGAACTGCCGGTCAGCTATGGTGGCCTGGTTATTTGTCGAGCTGGCGGTCACTTATGGCGGCCTGGTAAGCTGTCGAACTACCGGCCACCTATGGTTGCCTGGTAATTTGTCGAGCTGGTGGCCACCTATTGTGGCCTGGTATGCTGTCGAACAGCCGGTCATCTATGGTGGGCTGGCAATCTTTCGAGCTGCCGTGCGCCTTCGGTGCCGGGTAAGCTGTCGAACTGCCGGCCACTTATGGTGGCTGGTAATCTGTCGATATGCAGGCCGCCTATGGTAGCCTGGTAATCTGTCGAGCTGGTGGCCACTTATGGCGGCCTGGTAAGCTGTCGAACTGCCGGCCACCTATGGTGGCCTGGTAATCTGTCGACCTGGTGGCCACTTATGGCGCCCAGGTTATCTGTCGCGCTGCCGGCCACTTATGGCGGCCTGGTAAGGTGTCGAACTGCCGGCCGCTTATGGCGGCGTGGTGATCTGTAGAGCTGCCGGTCACTCATGGTGGCCTGGTAATCTGTCGAGCTGTCGGACACTTATGGCCGCCTGGTAAACTGCCGAACTGCCGGCCGCTTATGTCGGCGTGGTTGGTTGTTGTGCTGCCGCCCACGTATGGTGGCCTGGTAAGCTGTCTAGCGGCCGGCCACTTATGGTTGCCTGGTATTCTGCCGAGCTGCCGGCCACTTATGGTGGCCTGGTAATCTGTGGATATGGTACCTGGTAAGCGGTCGAACTGCCGGTCAGCTATGGTGGCCTGGTAATTTGTCGAGCTGCCGGCCACTTATGGCGGCCTGATAAGCTGTCGAACTGCCGGCCGCCTATGGTAGCTGGTAAGCTGTCGAACTGCCGGCCACTTATGGCGGCCTGGTAAGCTGTCGAACTGCCGGCCGCTTATGGTGGCGTGGTGATCTGTAGAGCTGCCGGTCACTTATGGTGGCGTGGTGATCTGTAGAGCTGCCGGTCACTCATGGTGGCCTGGTAATCTGTCTATATGCAGGCCGCCTATGGTACCTGGTAAGCTGTCAAACTGCCGGTCAGCTGTGGTGGCCTGGTAATTTGTCGAGCTGCCGGTCACTCATGGTGGCCTGGTAATCTGTCGAGCTGCCGGCCACTTATGGTGGCCTGGTAAGCTGTCGAACTGCCGGCCGCTTATGGTGGCGCGGTGATCTGTCGGTCGCCGGCCACCTATTGTGGTCTGGTAAGCTGTCGAACTGGCGGCCGCATATGGTGGCCTGGTAATCTGTCGAGCTGGCCGCCACTTATGGCGCCCTGGTAACCTGTCGAGCTACCGGCCAACTACGGTGGCCTGGTAATTTGTCATGGTAGCCTGGTAATCTGTCGAGTTGCCGGCCACTTATGGTGGCTGGTAATCTGTCGATATGCAGGCCGCCTATGGTACCTGGTAAACTGTCGAGCTGTCGGCCAGCTATGGTTGCCTAGTAATTTGTCATGGTAGCCTGGTAATCTGTCGAGCTGCCGGCCACTTATGGCGGCCTGATAAGCTGTCGAACTGCCGGCCGCCTATGGTAGCTGGTAAGCAGTCGAACTGCCGGCCGCCTATGGTGGCCTGGTAACGTGTCGACCTGGCGGCCACTTATGGCGCCCTGGTAATCTGTCGAGCTGGTGGCCACTTATGGCTGCCTGGTAAGCTGTCGAACTGCCGGCCACCTATGGTGGCCTGGTAATCTGTCGACCTGGTGGCCACTTATGGCGCCCAGGTAATCTGTCGCGCTGCCGGCCACTTATGGCGGCCTGGTAAGCTGTCGAACTGCCGGCGGCTTATGGTGGCGTGGTGATCTGTACAGCTGCCGGTCACTTATGGTGGCCTGGTAATCTGTCAATATGCAGCCCGCCTATGGTACCTGGTAAGCTGTCAAACTGCCGGTCAGCTGTGGTGGCCTGGTAATTTGTCGAACTGCCGGTCACTCATGGTGGCCTGGTAATCTGTCGAGCTGCCGGCCACTTATGGTGGCCTGGTAATCTGTCGATATGCAGGCCGCCTATGGTACCTGGTAAGCTGTCAAACTGCCGGTCAGCTGTGGTGGCCTGGTAATTTGTCGAACTGCCGGTCACTCATGGTGGCCTGGTAATATGTCGATATGCAGGCCGCCTATGGTACCTGGTAAGCTGTGAAACTGCTGGTCAGCTATGGTGGCCTGGTAATCTGTCGAGCTGCCGGCAACTTATGGTGGCCTGGTAAGCTGTCGAACTGCCGGCCGCTTATGGTGGCGCGGCAATCTGTCGAGCTGCCGGCCACTTATGGCGGCCTGGTAAGCTGTCGATATGCAGGCCGCCTATGGTATGGCTGTCAAACTGCCGGTCAGCTATGGTGGCCTGGTAATCTGTCGAGCTTCCGGCCACTTATGGCGGCCTGATAAGCTGTCGAACTGCCGGCCGCCTATGGTAGCTGGTAAGCTGTCGAACTGCCGGCCGCCTATGGTGGCCTGGTAATGTGTCGACTTGGCGGCCACTTATGGCGCCCTGGTAATCTGTCGATATGCAGGCCGTCTACGGTACCTGGTAAGTTGTCGAACTGCCCGCCAGCTATGGTGGCCTGGTAAGCTGTCGAGCGGCCGGCCACTTATGGGGGCTTGGTAAGCTGTCGAACTGCCGGCCGCTTATGGTGGCGTGGTGATCTATAGAGCTGCCGGTCACTCATGGTGGCCTGGTAATCTGTCGATATGCAGGCCGCCTATGGTACCTGGTAAACTGTCGAGCTGCCGGGCAGCTATGGTGGCCTGGTAATTTGTCATGGTAGCCTGGTAATCTGTCGAGCTGCCGGCCACTTATGGCGGCCTGATAAGCTGTCGAACTGCCGGCCGCCTATGGTAGCTGGTAAGCTGTCGAACTGCCGGCCGCCTATGGTGGCCTGGTAATGTGTCGACTTGGCGGCCACTTATGGCGCCCTGGTAATCTGTCGAGCTGGTGGCCACTTATGGCGGCCTGGTAAGCTGTCGAAAGGCCGGCCACCTATGGTGGCCTGGTAATCTGTCGACCTGGTGGCCACTTATGGCGCCCAGGTAATCTGTCGCGCTGCCTGCCACTTATGGCGGCCTGGTAAGCTGTCGAACTGCCGGCCGCTTATGGTGGCGTGGTGATCTGTAGAGCTGCCGGTCACTCATGGTGACCTGGTAATCTGTCGATATGCAGGCCGCCTACGGTACCTGGTAAGTTGTCGAACTGCCCGCCAGCTATGGTGGCCTGATAATCTGTCGAGCGGCCGACCACTTAAGGGGGCCTGGTAAGCTGTCGAACTGCCGGCCGCTTATGGTGGCGTGGTGATCTGTCGATATGCAGGCCGCCTATGGTACCTGGTAAGCTGTCAAACTGCCGGTCAGCTGTGGTGGCCTGGTAATTTGTCGAACCGCCGGTCACTCATGGTGGCCTGGTAATCTGTCGATATGCAGGCCGCCTATGGTACCTGGTAAGCTGTCAAACTGCCGGTCAGCTGTGGTGGCCTGGTAATTTGTCGAACTGCCGGTCACTCATGGTGGCCTGGTAATATGTCGATATGCAGGCCGCCTATGGTACCTGGTAAGCTGTCAGACTGCCGGTCAGCTATGGTGGCCTGGTAATTTGTCAAGCTGCCGGTCACTCATGGTGGCCTGGTAATCTGTCGATATGCAGGCCGCCTATGGTACCTGGTAAGCTGTCAAACTGCCGGTCAGCTATGGTAGCCTGGTAAGCTGTCGAACTGCCGGCCGCTTATGGCGGCCTGGTAAGCTGTCGAACTGCCGGCCGCATATGGTGGCCTGGTAATCTGTCGAGCTGGCCGCCACTTATGGCGCCCTGGTAACCGGTCGAGCTGCCGGCCAACTATGGCGGCCTAGTAACCTGTCGAGCTGCCGGTCACTCATGGTAGCCTGGTAATCTGTCGAGCTGTCGGACACTTATGGCCGCCTGGTAAACTGCCGAACCGCCGGCCGCTTATGGCGGCGTGGTAGGTTGTTGTACTGCCGCCCACGTATGGTGGCCTGGTAAGCTGTCGAGCGGCCGGCCACTTATGGTTGCCTGGTAATCTGTCGAGCTTCCGGCCACTTATGGCGGCCTGATAAGTTGTCGAACTGCCGGCCGCCTATGGTAGCTGGTAAGCTGTCGAGCTGCCGGCCACCTATGGTGGCCTGGTAATCTGTCGAGCTGCCGACCACTTATGGCGGCCGGGTAAGCTGTCGAACTGCCGGCCAGCTATGTAGGCCTGGTAATTTGCTGAGCTGCCGGCCACTTACGGTGGCCTGGTAATCTGTCGATATGCAGGCCGCCTATGGTACCTGGTAAACTGTCGAGCTGCCGGCCACCTATGGTGGCCTGGTAATGTGTCGACCTGGCGGCCACTTATGGCGCCCCGGTAATCTGTCGAGCTGGCGGCCACTTATGGCGGCCTGGTAAGCTGTCGAACTGCCGGCCACCTATGGTGGCCTGGTAATCTGTCGACCTGGTTGCCACTTATGGCGCCCAGGTAATCTGTCGCTCTGCCGGCCACTTATGGCGGGCTGGTAAGCTGTCGAACTGCCGGCCGCTTATGGTACCTATGGTACCTGGTAAGCTGTCAAACTGCCGGTCAGCTATGGTGGCCTGGTATTTTGTCGAGCTGCCGGTCACTCATGGTGGCCTAGTAATTTGTCGAGCTGCCGGCCCCTTATGGGGGCCTAGTAAGCTGTCGAACTGCCGGCCGCTTATGGTACCTATGGTACCTAGTAAGCTGTCGAACTGCCGTCCACCTATGGTGGCCTGGAAATGTGTCGACCTGGCGGCCACTTATGGCGGCGTGGTGATCTGTAGAGCTGCCGGTCACTCATGGTGGCCTGTTAATCTGTCGATATGCAGGCCGCCTACGGTACCTGGTAAGTTGTCGAACTGCCCGCCAGCTATGGTGGCCTGATAAGCTGTCGAGCGGCCGACCACTTAAGGGGGCCTGGTAAGCTGTCGAACTGCCGGCCGCTTATGGTGGCGTGGTGATCTGTAGAGCTGCCGGTCACTCATGGTGGCCTGGTAATCTGTCGATATGCAGGCCGCCTATGGTACCTGGTAAGCTGTCAAACTGCCGGTCAGCTGTGGTGGCCTGGTAATTCGTCGAACTGCCGGTCACTCATGGTGGCCTGGTAATATGTCGATATGCAGGCCGCTTATGGTACCTGGTAAGCTGTCAGACTGCCGGTCAGCTATGGTGGCCTGGTAATTTGTCAAGCTGCCGGTCACTCATGGTAGCCTGGTAATCTGTCGAGCTGTCGGACACTTATGGCCGCCTGGTAAACTGCCGAACCGCCGGCCGCTTATGGCGGCGTGGTAGGTTGTTGTACTGCCGCCCACGTATGGTGGCCTGGTAAGCTGTCGAGCGGCCGGCCACTTATGGTTGCCTGGTAATCTGTCGAGCTTCCGGCCACTTATGGCGGCCTGATAAGCTGTCGAACTGCCGGCCGCCTATGGTAGCTGGTAAGCTGTCAAACTGCCGGCCACCTATGGTGGCCTGGTAATCTGTCGAGCTGGCGGCCTGGTAAGCTGTCGAACTGCCGGCCACCTATGGTGGCCTGGTAATCTGTCGACCTGGCGGCCACATATGGCGCCCAGGTAATCTGTCGCGCTGCCGGCCACTTATGGCAGCCTGGTAAGCTGTCGAACTGCCGGCCGCTTATGGTGGCGTGGTGATCTGTCAGGCTGCCGACCACCTAGTGTGGTCTGGTAAGCTGTCGAGCTGCCGGCCAGCTATGGTGGCCTGGTAATTTGTCGAGCTGCCGCGCACCTATGGTTGCCTGGTAATCTGTCGAGCTGCCGTCCACCTATTGTGGTCTGGTGAGCTGTCGAACAGCCGGCCATCTATGGTGGGCTGGCAATCTTTCAAGCTGCCGTGCGCCTGCGGTGCCGGGTAAGCTGTCGAACTGCCGGCCACTTATGGAGGCGTGGTGATCTGTCAGGCTGCCGACCAACTACTGTGGTCTGGGAAGCTGACGAGCTGCTGGCCAGCTATGGTGGCCTGGTAATTTGTCATGGTAGCCTGGTAATCTGTCGAGCTGCCGACCACTTATGGCGGCCGGGTAAGCTGTCGAACTGCCGGCCAGCTATGTAGGCCTGGTAATTTGCTGAGCTGCCGGCCACTTACGGTGGCCTGGTAATCTGTCGATATGCAGGCCGCCTATGGTACCTGGTAAACTGTCGAGCTGCCGGCCACCTATGGTGGCCTGGTAATGTGTCGACCTGGCGGCCACTTATGGCGCCCCGGTAATCTGTCGAGCTGGCGGCCACTTATGGCGGCCTGGTAAGCTGTCGAACTGCCGGCCACCTATGGTGGCCTGGTAATCTGTCGACCTGGTTGCCACTTATGGCGCCCAAGTAATCTGTCGCTCTGCCGGCCACTTATGGCGGGCTGGTAAGCTGTCGAACTGCCGGCCGCTTATGGTACCTATGGTACCTGGTAAGCTGTCAAACTGCCGGTCAGCTATGGTGGCCTGGTATTTTGTCGAGCTGCCGGTCACTCATGGTGGCCTAGTAATTTGTCGAGCTGCCGGCCCCTTATGGGGGCCTAGTAAGCTGTCGAACTGCCGGCCGCTTATGGTACCTATGGTACCTAGTAAGCTGTCGAACTGCCGTCCACCTATGGTGGCTTGGAAATGTGTCGACCTGGCGGCCACTTATGGCGGCGTGGTGATCTGTAGAGCTGCCGGTCACTCATGGTGGCCTGTTAATCTGTCGATATGCAGGCCGCCTACGGTACCTGGTAAGTTGTCGAACTGCCCGCCAGCTATGGTGGCCTGATAAGCTGTCGAGCGGCCGACCACTTAAGGGGGCCTGGTAAGCTGTCGAACTGCCGGCCGCTTATGGTGGCGTGGTGATCTGTAGAGCTGCCGGTCACTCATGGTGGCCTGGTAATCTGTCGATATGCAGGCCGCCTATGGTACCTGGTAAGCTGTCAAACTGCCGGTCAGCTGTGGTGGCCTGGTAATTTGTCGAACTGCCGGTCACTCATGGTGGCCTGGTAATCTGTCGATATGCAGGCCGCCTATGGTACCTGGTAAGCTGTCAAACTGCCGGTCAGCTGTGGTGGCCTGGTAATTTGTCGAACTGCCGGTCACTCATGGTGGCCTGGTAATATGTCGATATGCAGGCCGCCTATGGTACCTGGTAAGCTGTCAGGCTGCCGGTCAGCTATGGTGGCCTGGTAATTTGTCAAGCTGCCGGTCACTCATGGTGGCCTGGTAATCTGTCGATATGCAGGCCGCCTATGGTACCTGGTAAGCTGTCAAACTGCCGGTCAGCTGTGGTGGCCTGGTAATTCGTCGAACTGCCGGTCACTCATGGTGGCCTGGTAATATGTCGATATGCAGGCCGCCTATGGTACCTGGTAAGCTGTCAGACTGCCGGTCAGCTATGGTGGCCTGGTAATTTGTCAAGCTGCCGGTCACTCATGGTGGCCTGGTAATCTGTCGATATGCAGGCCGCCTATGGTACCTGGTAAGCTGTCAAACTGCCGGTCAGCTATGGTGGCCTGGTAAGCTGTCGAACTGCCGGCCGCTTATGGCGGCCTGGTAAGCTGTCGAACTGCCGGCCGCATATGGTGGCCTGGTAATCTGTCGAGCTGGCCGCCACTTATGGCGCCCTGGTAACCGGTCGAGCTGCCGGCCAACTATGGCGGCCTAGTAACCTGTCGAGCTGCCGGTCACTCATGGTAGCCTGGTAATCTGTCGAGCTGTCGGACACTTATGGCCGCCTGGTAAACTGCCGAACCGCCGGCCGCTTATGGCGGCGTGGTAGGTTGTTGTACTGCCGCCCACGTATGGTGGCCTGGTAAGCTGTCGAGCGGCCGGCCACTTATGGTTGCCTGGTATTCTGCCGAGCTGCCGGCCACTTATGGTGGCCTGGTAATCTGTCGATATGGTACCTGGTAAGCGGTCGAACTGCCGGTCAGCTATGGTGGCCTGGTAATTTGTCGAGCTGCCGGTCACTCATGGTGGCCTGGTAATCTGTCGAGCTTCCGGCCACTTATGGCGGCGTGATAAGCTGTCGAACTGCCGGCCGCCTATGGTAGCTGGTAAGCTGTCGAACTGCCGGCCACCTATGGTGGCCTGGTAATCTGTCGAGCTGGCGGCCTGGTAAGCTGTCGAACTGCCGGCCACCTATGGTGGCCTGGTAATCTGTCGACCTGGCGGCCACATATGGCGCCCAGGTAATCTGTCGCGCTGCCGGGGCCTGGTAAGCTGTCGAACTGCCGGCCGCTTATGGTACCTATGGTACCTGGTAAGCTGTCAAACTGCCGGTCAGCTATGGTGGCCTGGTATTTTGTCGAGCTGCCGGTCACTCATGGTGGCCTAGTAATTTGTCGAGCTGCCGGCCCCTTATGGGGGCCTAGTAAGCTGTCGAACTGCCGGCCGCTTATGGTACCTATGGTACCTAGTAAGCTGTCGAACTGCCGTCCACCTATGGTGGCCTGGAAATGTGTCGACCTGGCGGCCACTTATGGCGGCGTGGTGATCTGTAGAGCTGCCGGTCACTCATGGTGGCCTGTTAATCTGTCGATATGCAGGCCGCCTACGGTACCTGGTAAGTTGTCGAACTGCCCGCCAGCTATGGTGGCCTGATAAGCTGTCGAGCGGCCGACCACTTAAGGGGGCCTGGTAAGCTGTCGAACTGCCGGCCGCTTATGGTGGCGTGGTGATCTGTAGAGCTGCCGGTCACTCATGGTGGCCTGGTAATCTGTCGATATGCAGGCCGCCTATGGTACCTGGTAAGCTGTCAAACTGCCGGTCAGCTGTGGTGGCCTGGTAATTTGTCGAACTGCCGGTCACTCATGGTGGCCTGGTAATATGTCGATATGCAGGCCGCCTATGGTACCTGGTAAGCTGTCAGGCTGCCGGTCAGCTATGGTGGCCTGGTAATTTGTCAAGCTGCCGGTCACTCATGGTGGCCTGGTAATCTGTCGATATGCAGGCCGCCTATGGTACCTGGTAAGCTGTCAAACTGCCGGTCAGCTGTGGTGGCCTGGTAATTCGTCGAACTGCCGGTCACTCATGGTGGCCTGGTAATATGTCGATATGCAGGCCGCCTATGGTACCTGGTAAGCTGTCAGACTGCCGGTCAGCTATGGTGGCCTGGTAATTTGTCAAGCTGCCGGTCACTCATGGTGGCCTGGTAATCTGTCGATATGCAGGCCGCCTATGGTACCTGGTAAGCTGTCAAACTGCCGGTCAGCTATGGTGGCCTGGTAAGCTGTCGAACTGCCGGCCGCTTATGGCGGCCTGGTAAGCTGTCGAACTGCCGGCCGCATATGGTGGCCTGGTAATCTGTCGAGCTGGCCGCCACTTATGGCGCCCTGGTAACCGGTCGAGCTGCCGGCCAACTATGGCGGCCTAGTAACCTGTCGAGCTGCCGGTCACTCATGGTAGCCTGGTAATCTGTCGAGCTGTCGGACACTTATGGCCGCCTGGTAAACTGCCGAACCGCCGGCCGCTTATGGCGGCGTGGTAGGTTGTTGTACTGCCGCCCACGTATGGTGGCCTGGTAAGCTGTCGAGCGGCCGGCCACTTATGGTTGCCTGGTATTCTGCCGAGCTGCCGGCCACTTATGGTGGCCTGGTAATCTGTCGATATGGTACCTGGTAAGCGGTCGAACTGCCGGTCAGCTATGGTGGCCTGGTAATTTGTCGAGCTGCCGGTCACTCATGGTGGCCTGGTAATCTGTCGAGCTTCCGGCCACTTATGGCGGCGTGATAAGCTGTCGAACTGCCGGCCGCCTATGGTAGCTGGTAAGCTGTCGAACTGCCGGCCACCTATGGTGGCCTGGTAATCTGTCGAGCTGGCGGCCTGGTAAGCTGTCGAACTGCCGGCCACCTATGGTGGCCTGGTAATCTGTCGACCTGGCGGCCACATATGGCGCCGGTCGAGCTGCCGGTCACTCATGGTGGCCTGGTAATCTGTCGAGCTTCCGGCCACTTATGGCGGCGTGATAAGCTGTCGAACTGCCGGCCGCCTATGGTAGCTGGTAAGCTGTCGAACTGCCGGCCACCTATGGTGGCCTGGTAATCTGTCGAGCTGGCGGCCTGGTAAGCTGTCGAACTGCCGTCCGCTTATGGTGGCGTGGTGATCTGTCAGGCTGCCGACCACCTAGTGTGGTCTGGTAAGCTGTCGAGCTGCCGGCCAGCTATGGTGGCCTGGTAATTTGTCGAACTGCCGCGCACCTATGGTTGCCTGGTAATCTGTCGAGCTGCCGTCCACCTATTGTGGTCTGGTGAGCTGTCGAACAGCCGGCCATCTATGGTGGGCTGGCAAACTTTCAAGCTGCCGTGCGCCTGCGGTGCCGGGTAAGCTGTCGAACTGCCGGCCACTTATGGTGGCGTGGTGATCTGTCAGGCTGCCGACCAACTACTGTGGTCTGGGAAGCTGTCGAGCTGCTGGCCAGCTATGGTGGCCTGGTAATTTGTCATGGTAGCCTGGTAATCTGTCGAGCTGCCGACCACTTATGGCGGCCGGGTAAGCTGTCGAACTGCCGGCCAGCTATGTAGGCCTGGTAATTTGCTGAGCTGCCGGCCGCTTACGGTGGCCTGGTAAACTGTCGAGCTGCCGGCCTGGTAATGTGTCGACCTGGCGGCCACTTATGGCGCCCCGGTAATCTGTCGAGCTGGCGGCCACTTATGGCGGCCTGGTAAGCTGTCGAACTGCCGGCCACCTATGGTGGCCTGGTAATCTGTCAAGCTGCCGGTCACTCATGGTGGCCTGGTAATCTGTCGATATGCAGGCCGCCTATGGTAGCTGGTAAGCTGTCAAACTGCCGGTCAGCTATGGTGGCCTGGTAAGCTGTCGAACTGCCGGCCGCTTATGGCGGCCTGGTAAGCTGTCGAACTGCCGGCCGCATATGGTGGCCTGGTAATCTGTCGAGCTGGCCGCCACTTATGGCGCCCTGGTAACCGGTCGAGCTGCCGGCCAACTATGGCGGCCTAGTAACCTGTCGAGCTGCCGGTCACTCATGGTAGCCTGGTAATCTGTCGAGCTGTCGGACACTTATGGCCGCCTGGTAAACTGCCGAACCGCCGGCCGCTTATGGCGGCGTGGTAGGTTGTTGTACTGCCGCCCACGTATGGTGGCCTGGTAAGCTGTCGAGCGGCCGGCCACTTATGGTTGCCTGGTATTCTGCCGAGCTGCCGGCCACTTATGGTGGCCTGGTAATCTGTCGATATGGTACCTGGTAAGCGGTCGAACTGCCGGTCAGCTATGGTGGCCTGGTAATTTGTCGAGCTGCCGGTCACTCATGGTGGCCTGGTAATCTGTCGAGCTTCCGGCCACTTATGGCGGCGTGATAAGCTGTCGAACTGCCGGCCGCCTATGGTAGCTGGTAAGCTGTCGAACTGCCGGCCACCTATGGTGGCCTGGTAATCTGTCGAGCTGGCGGCCTGGTAAGCTGTCGAACTGCCGGCCACCTATGGTGGCCTGGTAATCTGTCGACCTGGCGGCCACATATGGCGCCCAGGGAATCTGTCGCGCTGCCGGCCACTTATGGCGGCCTGGTAAGCTGTCGAACTGCCGGCCGCTTATGGTAGCGTGGTGATCTGTCAGGCTGGCGACCACCTTGTGTGGTCTGGTAAGATGTCGAGCTGCCGGCCAGCTATGGTGGCCTGGTAATTTGTCGAGCTGCCGCCCACCTATGGTTGCTGGTAATCTGTCGAGCTGCCGTCCACCTATTGTGGTCTGGTGAGCTGTCGAACAGCCGGCCATCTATGGTGGGCTGGCAATCTTTCGAGCTGCCGTGCGCCTGCGGTGCCGGGTAAGCTGTCGAACTGCCGGCCACTTATGGTGGCGTGGTGATCTGTCAGGCTGCCGACCAACTACTGTGGTCTGGGAAGCTGTCGAGCTGCTGGCCAGCTATGGTGGCCTGGTAAGCTGTCGAGCGGCCGGCCACTTATGGTTGCCTGGTAATCTGTCGAGCTTCCGGCCACTTATGGCGGCCTGATAAGTTGTCGAACTGCCGGCCGCCTATGGTAGCTGGTAAGCTGTCGAACTGCCGGCCACCTATGGTGGCCTGGTAATCTGTCGAGCTGCCGACCACTTATGGCGGCCGGGTAAGCTGTCGAACTGCCGGCCAGCTATGTAGGCCTGGTAATTTGCTGAGCTGCCGGCCACTTACGGTGGCCTGGTAATCTGTCGATATGCAGGCCGCCTATGGTACCTGGTAAACTGTCGAGCTGCCGGCCACCTATGGTGGCCTGGTAATGTGTCGACCTGGCGGCCACTTATGGCGCCCCGGTAATCTGTCGAGCTGGCGGCCACTTATGGCGGCCTGGTAAGCTGTCGAACTGCCGGCCACCAATGGTGGCCTGGTAATCTGTCGACCTGGTTGCCACTTATGGCGCCCAGGTAATCTGTCGCTCTGCCGGCCACTTATGGCGGGCTGGTAAGCTGTCGAACTGCCGGCCGCTTATGGTACCTATGGTACCTGGTAAGCTGTCAAACTGCCGGTCAGCTATGGTGGCCTGGTATTTTGTCGAGCTGCCGGTCACTCATGGTGGCCTAGTAATTTGTCGAGCTGCCGGCCCCTTATGGGGGCCTAGTAAGCTGTCGAACTGCCGGCCGCTTATGGTACCTATGGTACCTAGTAAGCTGTCGAACTGCCGTCCACCTATGGTGGCCTGGAAATGTGTCGACCTGGCGGCCACTTATGGCGGCGTGGTGATCTGTAGAGCTGCCGGTCACTCATGGTGGCCTGTTAATCTGTCGATATGCAGGCCGCCTACGGTACCTGGTAAGTTGTCGAACTGCCCGCCAGCTATGGTGGCCTGATAAGCTGTCGAGCGGCCGACCACTTAAGGGGGCCTGGTAAGCTGTCGAACTGCCGGCCGCTTATGGTGGCGTGGTGATCTGTAGAGCTGCCGGTCACTCATGGTGGCCTGGTAATCTGTCGATATGCAGGCCGCCTATGGTACCTGGTAAGCTGTCAAACTGCCGGTCAGCTGTGGTGGCCTGGTAATTTGTCGAACTGCCGGTCACTCATGGTGGCCTGGTAATCTGTCGATATGCAGGCCGCCTATGGTACCTGGTAAGCTGTCAAACTGCCGGTCAGCTGTGGTGGCCTGGTAATTTGTCGAACTGCCGGTCACTCATGGTGGCCTGGTAATATGTCGATATGCAGGCCGCCTATGGTACCTGGTAAGCTGTCAGGCTGCCGGTCAGCTATGGTGGCCTGGTAATTTGTCAAGCTGCCGGTCACTCATGGTGGCCTGGTAATCTGTCGATATGCAGGCCGCCTATGGTACCTGGTAAGCTGTCAAACTGCCGGTCAGCTGTGGTGGCCTGGTAATTCGTCGAACTGCCGGTCACTCATGGTGGCCTGGTAATATGTCGATATGCAGGCCGCTTATGGTACCTGGTAAGCTGTCAGACTGCCGGTCAGCTATGGTGGCCTGGTAATTTGTCAAGCTGCCGGTCACTCATGGTGGCCTGGTAATCTGTCGATATGCAGGCCGCCTATGGTACCTGGTAAGCTGTCAAACTGCCGGTCAGCTATGGTAGCCTGGTAAGCTGTCGAACTGCCGGCCGCTTATGGCGGCCTGGTAAGCTGTCGAACTGCCGGCCGCATATGGTGGCCTGGTAATCTGTCGAGCTGGCCGCCACTTATGGCGCCCTGGTAACCGGTCGAGCTGCCGGCCAACTATGGCGGCCTAGTAACCTGTCGAGCTGCCGGTCACTCATGGTAGCCTGGTAATCTGTCGAGCTGTCGGACACTTATGGCCGCCTGGTAAACTGCCGAACCGCCGGCCGCTTATGGCGGCGTGGTAGGTTGTTGTACTGCCGCCCACGTATGGTGGCCTGGTAAGCTGTCGAGCGGCCGGCCACTTATGGTTGCCTGGTAATCTGTCGAGCTTCCGGCCACTTATGGCGGCCTGATAAGCTGTCGAACTGCCGGCCGCCTATGGTAGCTGGTAAGCTGTCAAACTGCCGGCCACCTATGGTGGCCTGGTAATCTGTCGAGCTGGCGGCCTGGTAAGCTGTCGAACTGCCGGCCACCTATGGTGGCCTGGTAATCTGTCGACCTGGCGGCCACATATGGCGCCCAGGTAATCTGTCGCGCTGCCGGCCACTTATGGCAGCCTGGTAAGCTGTCGAACTGCCGGCCGCTTATGGTGGCGTGGTGATCTGTCAGGCTGCCGACCACCTAGTGTGGTCTGGTAAGCTGTCGAGCTGCCGGCCAGCTATGGTGGCCTGGTAATTTGTCGAACTGCCGCGCACCTATGGTTGCCTGGTAATCTGTCGAGCTGCCGTCCACCTATTGTGGTCTGGTGAGCTGTCGAACAGCCGGCCATCTATGGTGGGCTGGCAATCTTTCAAGCTGCCGTGCGCCTGCGGTGCCGGGTAAGCTGTCGAACTGCCGGCCACTTATGGAGGCGTGGTGATCTGTCAGGCTGCCGACCAACTACTGTGGTCTGGGAAGCTGACGAGCTGCTGGCCAGCTATGGTGGCCTGGTAATTTGTCATGGTAGCCTGGTAATCTGTCGAGCTGCCGACCACTTATGGCTGCCGGGTAAGCTGTCGAACTGCCGGCCAGCTATGTAGGCCTGGTAATTTGCTGAGCTGCCGGCCACTTACGGTGGCCTGGTAATCTGTCGATATGCAGGCCGCCTATGGTACCTGGTAAACTGTCGAGCTGCCGGCCACCTATGGTGGCCTGGTAATGTGTCGACCTGGCGGCCACTTATGGCGCCCCGGTAATCTGTCGAGCTGGCGGCCACTTATGGCGGCCTGGTAAGCTGTCGAACTGCCGGCCACCTATGGTGGCCTGGTAATCTGTCGACCTGGTTGCCACTTATGGCGCCCAAGTAATCTGTCGCTCTGCCGGCCACTTATGGCGGGCTGGTAAGCTGTCGAACTGCCGGCCGCTTATGGTACCTATGGTACCTGGTAAGCTGTCAAGCTGCCGGTCAGCTATGGTGGCCTGGTATTTTGTCGAGCTGCCGGTCACTCATGGTGGCCTAGTAATTTGTCGAGCTGCCGGCCCCTTATGGGGGCCTAGTAAGCTGTCGAACTGCCGGCCGCTTATGGTACCTATGGTACCTAGTAAGCTGTCGAACTGCCGTCCACCTATGGTGGCTTGGAAATGTGTCGACCTGGCGGCCACTTATGGCGGCGTGGTGATCTGTAGAGCTGCCGGTCACTCATGGTGGCCTGTTAATCTGTCGATATGCAGGCCGCCTACGGTACCTGGTAAGTTGTCGAACTGCCCGCCAGCTATGGTGGCCTGATAAGCTGTCGAGCGGCCGACCACTTAAGGGGGCCTGGTAAGCTGTCGAACTGCCGGCCGCTTATGGTGGCGTGGTGATCTGTAGAGCTGCCGGTCACTCATGGTGGCCTGGTAATATGTCGATATGCAGGCCGCCTATGGTACCTGGTAAGCTGTCAGGCTGCCGGTCAGCTATGGTGGCCTGGTAATTTGTCAAGCTGCCGGTCACTCATGGTGGCCTGGTAATCTGTCGATATGCAGGCCGCCTATGGTACCTGGTAAGCTGTCAAACTGCCGGTCAGCTGTGGTGGCCTGGTAATTCGTCGAACTGCCGGTCACTCATGGTGGCCTGGTAATATGTCGATATGCAGGCCGCCTATGGTACCTGGTAAGCTGTCAGACTGCCGGTCAGCTATGGTGGCCTGGTAATTTGTCAAGCTGCCGGTCACTCATGGTGGCCTGGTAATCTGTCGATATGCAGGCCGCCTATGGTACCTGGTAAGCTGTCAAACTGCCGGTCAGCTATGGTGGCCTGGTAAGCTGTCGAACTGCCGGCCGCTTATGGCGGCCTGGTAAGCTGTCGAACTGCCGGCCGCATATGGTGGCCTGGTAATCTGTCGAGCTGGCCGCCACTTATGGCGCCCTGGTAACCGGTCGAGCTGCCGGCCAACTATGGCGGCCTAGTAACCTGTCGAGCTGCCGGTCACTCATGGTAGCCTGGTAATCTGTCGAGCTGTCGGACACTTATGGCCGCCTGGTAAACTGCCGAACCGCCGGCCGCTTATGGCGGCGTGGTAGGTTGTTGTTCTGCCGCCCACGTATGGTGGCCTGGTAAGCTGTCGAGCGGCCGGCCACTTATGGTTGCCTGGTATTCTGCCGAGCTGCCGGCCACTTATGGTGGCCTGGTAATCTGTCGATATGGTACCTGGTAAGCGGTCGAACTGCCGGTCAGCTATGGTGGCCTGGTAATTTGTCGAGCTGCCGGTCACTCATGGTGGCCTGGTAATCTGTCGAGCTTCCGGCCACTTATGGCGGCGTGATAAGCTGTCGAACTGCCGGCCGCCTATGGTAGCTGGTAAGCTGTCGAACTGCCGGCCACCTATGGTGGCCTGGTAATCTGTCGAGCTGGCGGCCTGGTAAGCTGTCGAACTGCCGGCCACCTATGGTGGCCTGGTAATCTGTCGACCTGGCGGCCACATATGGCGCCCAGGTAATCTGTCGCGCTGCCGGGGCCTGGTAAGCTGTCGAACTGCCGGCCGCTTATGGTACCTATGGTACCTGGTAAGCTGTCAAACTGCCGGTCAGCTATGGTGGCCTGGTATTTTGTCGAGCTGCCGGTCACTCATGGTGGCCTAGTAATTTGTCGAGCTGCCGGCCCCTTATGGGGGCCTAGTAAGCTGTCGAACTGCCGGCCGCTTATGGTACCTATGGTACCTAGTAAGCTGTCGAACTGCCGTCCACCTATGGTGGCCTGGAAATGTGTCGACCTGGCGGCCACTTATGGCGGCGTGGTGATCTGTAGAGCTGCCGGTCACTCATGGTGGCCTGTTAATCTGTCGATATGCAGGCCGCCTACGGTACCTGGTAAGTTGTCGAACTGCCCGCCAGCTATGGTGGCCTGATAAGCTGTCGAGCGGCCGACCACTTAAGGGGGCCTGGTAAGCTGTCGAACTGCCGGCCGCTTATGGTGGCGTGGTGATCTGTAGAGCTGCCGGTCACTCATGGTGGCCTGGTAATCTGTCGATATGCAGGCCGCCTATGGTACCTGGTAAGCTGTCAAACTGCCGGTCAGCTGTGGTGGCCTGGTAATTTGTCGAACTGCCGGTCACTCATGGTGGCCTGGTAATCTGTCGATATGCAGGCCGCCTATGGTACCTGGTAAGCTGTCAAACTGCCGGTCAGCTGTGGTGGCCTGGTAATTTGTCGAACTGCCGGTCACTCATGGTGGCCTGGTAATATGTCGATATGCAGGCCGCCTATGGTACCTGGTAAGCTGTCAGGCTGCCGGTCAGCTATGGTGGCCTGGTAATTTGTCAAGCTGCCGGTCACTCATGGTGGCCTGGTAATCTGTCGATATGCAGGCCGCCTATGGTACCTGGTAAGCTGTCAAACTGCCGGTCAGCTGTGGTGGCCTGGTAATTCGTCGAACTGCCGGTCACTCATGGTGGCCTGGTAATATGTCGATATGCAGGCCGCCTATGGTACCTGGTAAGCTGTCAGACTGCCGGTCAGCTATGGTGGCCTGGTAATTTGTCAAGCTGCCGGTCACTCATGGTGGCCTGGTAATCTGTCGATATGCAGGCCGCCTATGGTACCTGGTAAGCTGTCAAACTGCCGGTCAGCTATGGTGGCCTGGTAAGCTGTCGAACTGCCGGCCGCTTATGGCGGCCTGGTAAGCTGTCGAACTGCCGGCCGCATATGGTGGCCTGGTAATCTGTCGAGCTGGCCGCCACTTATGGCGCCCTGGTAACCGGTCGAGCTGCCGGCCAACTATGGCGGCCTAGTAACCTGTCGAGCTGCCGGTCACTCATGGTAGCCTGGTAATCTGTCGAGCTGTCGGACACTTATGGCCGCCTGGTAAACTGCCGAACCGCCGGCCGCTTATGGCGGCGTGGTAGGTTGTTGTACTGCCGCCCACGTATGGTGGCCTGGTAAGCTGTCGAGCGGCCGGCCACTTATGGTTGCCTGGTATTCTGCCGAGCTGCCGGCCACTTATGGTGGCCTGGTAATCTGTCGATATGGTACCTGGTAAGCGGTCGAACTGCCGGTCAGCTATGGTGGCCTGGTAATTTGTCGAGCTGCCGGTCACTCATGGTGGCCTGGTAATCTGTCGAGCTTCCGGCCACTTATGGCGGCGTGATAAGCTGTCGAACTGCCGGCCGCCTATGGTAGCTGGTAAGCTGTCGAACTGCCGGCCACCTATGGTGGCCTGGTAATCTGTCGAGCTGGCGGCCTGGTAAGCTGTCGAACTGCCGGCCACCTATGGTGGCCTGGTAATCTGTCGACCTGGCGGCCACATATGGCGCCCAGGTAATCTGTCGCGCTGCCGGGGCCTGGTAAGCTGTCGAACTGCCGTCCGCTTATGGTGGCGTGGTGATCTGTCAGGCTGCCGACCACCTAGTGTGGTCTGGTAAGCTGTCGAGCTGCCGGCCAGCTATGGTGGCCTGGTAATTTGTCGAACTGCCGCGCACCTATGGTTGCCTGGTAATCTGTCGAGCTGCCGTCCACCTATTGTGGTCTGGTGAGCTGTCGAACAGCCGGCCATCTATGGTGGGCTGGCAAACTTTCAAGCTGCCGTGCGCCTGCGGTGCCGGGTAAGCTGTCGAACTGCCGGCCACTTATGGTGGCGTGGTGATCTGTCAGGCTGCCGACCAACTACTGTGGTCTGGGAAGCTGTCGAGCTGCTGGCCAGCTATGGTGGCCTGGTAATTTGTCATGGTAGCCTGGTAATCTGTCGAGCTGCCGACCACTTATGGCGGCCGGGTAAGCTGTCGAACTGCCGGCCAGCTATGTAGGCCTGGTAATTTGCTGAGCTGCCGGCCGCTTACGGTGGCCTGGTAATCTGTCGATATGCAGGCCGCCTATGGTACCTGGTAAACTGTCGAGCTGCCGGCCACCTATGGTGGCCTGGTAATGTGTCGACCTGGCGGCCACTTATGGCGCCCCGGTAATCTGTCGAGCTGGCGGCCACTTATGGCGGCCTGGTAAGCTGTCGAACTGCCGGCCACCTATGGTGGCCTGGTAATCTGTCAAGCTGCCGGTCACTCATGGTGGCCTGGTAATCTGTCGATATGCAGGCCGCCTATGGTAGCTGGTAAGCTGTCAAACTGCCGGTCAGCTATGGTGGCCTGGTAAGCTGTCGAACTGCCGGCCGCTTATGGCGGCCTGGTAAGCTGTCGAACTGCCGGCCGCATATGGTGGCCTGGTAATCTGTCGAGCTGGCCGCCACTTATGGCGCCCTGGTAACCGGTCGAGCTGCCGGCCAACTATGGCGGCCTAGTAACCTGTCGAGCTGCCGGTCACTCATGGTAGCCTGGTAATCTGTCGAGCTGTCGGACACTTATGGCCGCCTGGTAAACTGCCGAACCGCCGGCCGCTTATGGCGGCGTGGTAGGTTGTTGTACTGCCGCCCACGTATGGTGGCCTGGTAAGCTGTCGAGCGGCCGGCCACTTATGGTTGCCTGGTATTCTGCCGAGCTGCCGGCCACTTATGGTGGCCTGGTAATCTGTCGATATGGTACCTGGTAAGCGGTCGAACTGCCGGTCAGCTATGGTGGCCTGGTAATTTGTCGAGCTGCCGGTCACTCATGGTGGCCTGGTAATCTGTCGAGCTTCCGGCCACTTATGGCGGCGTGATAAGCTGTCGAACTGCCGGCCGCCTATGGTAGCTGGTAAGCTGTCGAACTGCCGGCCACCTATGGTGGCCTGGTAATCTGTCGAGCTGGCGGCCTGGTAAGCTGTCGAACTGCCGGCCACCTATGGTGGCCTGGTAATCCTTCGACCTGGCGGCCACATATGGCGCCCAGGGAATCTGTCGCGCTGCCGGCCACTTATGGCGGCCTGGTAAGCTGTCGAACTGCCGGCCGCTTATGGTAGCGTGGTGATCTGTCAGGCTGGCGACCACCTTGTGTGGTCTGGTAAGATGTCGAGCTGCCGGCCAGCTATGGTGGCCTGGTAATTTGTCGAGCTGCCGCCCACCTATGGTTGCTGGTAATCTGTCGAGCTGCCGTCCACCTATTGTGGTCTGGTGAGCTGTCGAACAGCCGGCCATCTATGGTGGGCTGGCAATCTTTCGAGCTGCCGTGCGCCTGCGGTGCCGGGTAAGCTGTCGAACTGCCGGCCACTTATGGTGGCGTGGTGATCTGTCAGGCTGCCGACCAACTACTGTGGTCTGGGAAGCTGTCGAGCTGCTGGCCAGCTATGGTGGCCTGGTAATTTGTCATGGTAGCCTGGTAATCTGTAGAGCTGCCGACCACTTATGGCGGCCGGGTAAGCTGTCGAACTGCCGGCCAGCTATGTAGGCCTGGTAATTTGCCGAGCTGCCGGCCTCTTACGGTGGCCTGGTAATATGTCGATATGCAGGCCGCCTATGGTACCTGGTAAGCTGTCAGACTGCCGGTCAGCTATGGTGGCCTGGTAATTTGTCAAGCTGCCGGTCACTCATGGTGGCCTGGTAATCTGTCGATATGCAGGCCGCCTATGGTACCTGGTAAGCTGTCAAACTGCCGGTCGGCTGTGGTGGCCTGGTAATTTATCGAACTGCCGGTCACTCATGGTGGCCTGGTAATCTGTCGATATGCAGGCCGCCTATGGTACCTGGTGAGCTGTCAAACTGCCGGTCAGCTATGGTGGCCTGGTAAGCTGTCGAACTGCCGGCCGCTTATGGTGGCGCGGTAATCTGTCGAGCTGCCGGCCACTTATGGCGGCCTGGTAAACTGTCGAACTGCCGGCCGCATATGGTGGCCTTGTAATCTGTCGAGCTGGCCGCCACTTATGGCGCCCTGGTAACCGGTCGAGCTGCCGGCCAACTATGGCGGCCTAGTAACCTGTCGAGCTGCCGGTCACTCATGGTAGCCTGGTAATCTGTCGAGCTGTCGGACACTTATGGCCGCCTGGTAAACTGCCGAACCGCCGGCCGCTTATGGCGGCGTGGTAGGTTGTTGTGCTGCCGCCCACGTATGGTGGCCTGGTAAGCTGTCGAGCGGCCGGCCACTTATGGTTGCCTGGTATTCTGCCGAGCTGCCGGCCACTTATGGTGGCCTGGTAATCTGTCGATATGCAGGCCGCCTATGGTACCTGGTAAGCGGTCGAACTGCCGGTCAGCTATGGTGGCCTGGTAATTTTTCGAGCTGCCGGTCACTCATGGTGGCCTGGTAATCTGTCGAGCTTCCGGCCACTTATGGCGGCCTGATAAGCTGTCGAACTGCCGGCCGCCTATGGTAGCTGGTAAGCTGTCGAACTGCCGGCCACCTATGGTGGCCTGGTAATGTGTCGACCTGGCGGCCACTTTTGGCGCCGTGGTAATCTGTCGAGCTGGCGGCCTGGTAAGCTGTCGAACTGCCGGCCACCTATGGTGGCCTGGTAATCTGTCGACCTGGCGGCCACATATGGCGCCCAGGTAATCTGTCGCGCTGCCGGCCACTTATGGCGGCCTGGTAAGCTGTCGAACTGCCGGCCGTTTATGGTGGCGTGGTGATCTGTCAGGCTGCCGACCACCTAGTGTGGTCTGGTAAGCTGTCGAG
This sequence comes from Eumerus sabulonum, assembly GCA_951905685.1. Lineage (NCBI taxonomy): Eukaryota > Metazoa > Arthropoda > Insecta > Diptera > Syrphidae > Eumerus > Eumerus sabulonum. The sequence continues at coordinate 71,619,223 of OX645064.1, forward strand.
CTGCCGGCCAGCTATGGTGGCCTGGTAATTTGTCGAGCTGCCGCCCACCTATGGTGGCCTGGTAATGTGTCGACCTGGCGGCCACTTATGGCGCCCCGGTAATCTGTCGAGCTGGCGGCCACTTATGGCGGCCTGGTAAGCTGTCGAACTGCCGGCCACCTATGGTGGCCTGGTAATCTGTCGACCTGGTTACCACTTATGGCGCCCAGGTAATCTGTCGCTCTGCCGGCCGCTTATGGCGGCCTGGTAAGCTGTCGAACTGCCGGCCGCTTATGGTGGCGTGGTGATCTATCAGGCTGCCGACCACCTAGTGTGGTCTGGTAAGCTGTCGAGCTGCCGGCCAGCTATGGTGGCCTGGTAATTTGTCGAGCTGCCGCCCACCTATGGTTGCCTGGTAATCTGTCGAGCTGCCGTCCACCTATTGTGGTCTGGTGAGCTGTCGAACAGCCGGCCATATATGGTGGGCTGGCAATCTTTCAAGCTGCCGTGCGCCTGCGGTGCCGGGTAAGCTGTCGAACTGCCGGCCTCTTACGGTGGCGTGGTGATCTGTCAGGCTGCCGACCAATTACTGTGGTCTGGGAAGCTGTCGAGCTGCTGGCCAGCTATGGTGGCCTGGTAATTTGTCATGGTAGCCTGGTAATCTGTCGAGCTGCCGACCACTTATGGCGGCCGGGTAAGCTGTCGAACTGCGGGCTAGCTATGTAGGCCTGGTAATTTGCCGAGCTGCCAGCCACTTACGGTGGCCTGGTAATCTGTCGATATGCAGGCCGCCTATGGTACCTGGTAAACTGTCGAGCTGCCGGCCACCTATGGTGGCCTGGTAATGTGTCGACCTGGCGGCCACTTATGGCGCCCCGGTAATCTGTCGAGCTGGCGGCCACTTATGGCGGCCTGGTAAGCTGTCGAACTGCCGGCCACCTATGGTGGCCTGGTAATCTGTCGACCTGGTTGCCACTTATGGCGCCCAGGCAATCTGTCGCTCTGCCGGCCACTTATGGCGGCCTGGTAAGCTGTCGAACCGCCGGCCGCTTATGGTACCTATGGTACCTGGTAAGCTGTCAAACTGCCGGTCAGCTATGGTGGCCTGGTAATTTGTCGAGCTGCCGGTCACTCATGGTGGCCTAGTAATTTGTCGAGCTGCCGGCCCCTTATGGGGGCCTAGTAAGCTGTCGAACTGCCGTCCACCTATGGTGGCCTGGAAATGTGTCGACCTGGCGGCCACTTATGGCGGCCTGATAAGCTGTCGAACTGCCGGCCGCCTATGGTAGCTGGTAAGCTGTCGAACTGCCGGCCACCTATGGTGGCCTGGTAATGTGTCGACCTGGCGGCCACTTATGGCGCCCTGGTAATCTGTCGAGCCGGCGGCCACTTATGGCGGCCTGGTAAGCTGTCGAACTGTCGGCCGCCTATGGTAGCTGGTAAGCTGTCGAACTGCCGGCCAACTATGGTGGCCTGGTAATGTGTCGACCTGGCGGCCACTTATGGCGCCCTGGTAATCTGTCGAGCCGGCGGCCACTTATGGCGGCCTGGTAAGCTGTCGAACTGCCGGCCGCCTATGGTAGCTGGTAAGCTGTCGAACTGCCGGCCACCTATGGTGGCCTGGTAATGTGTCGACCTGGCGGCCACTTATGGCGCCCTGGTAATCTGTCGAGCCGGCGGCCACTTATGGCGGCCTGGTAAGCTGTCGAACTGCCGGCCACCTATGGTGGCCCGGTAATCTGTCGACCTGGTTGCCACTTATGGCGCCCAGGTAATCTGTCGCTCTGCCGGCCACTTATGGCGGCCTGGTAAGCTGTCGAACCGCCGGCCGCTTATGGTACCTATGGTACCTGGTAAGCTGTCAAACTGCCGGCCAGCTATGTAGGCCTGGTAATTTGCCGAGCTGCCGGCCTCTTACGGTGGCCTGGTATTCTGCCGAGCTGCCGGTCACTCATGGTGGCCTGGTAATCTGTCGATATGCAAGCTGCCTATGGTACCTGGTAAACTGTCGAGCTGCCGGCCAGCTATGGTGTCCTGGTAATTTGTCATGGTAGCCTGGTAATCTGTCGAGCTGCCGACCACTTATGGTGGCCTGGTAAGCTGTCGAACTGCAGGCCGCTTATGGTGGCGCGGTAATCTGTCGAGCTGCCGGCCACTTATGGCGGCCTGGTAAGCTGTCGAACTGCCGGCCGCATATGGTGGCCTGGTAATCTGTCGAGCTGGCGGCCAACTATGGCGGCCTAGTAACCTGTCGAGCTGCCGGTCACTCACGGTAGCCTGGTAATCTGACGAGCTGCCGGCCACTTATGGCCGCCTGGTAAAGTGCCGAACTGTCGGCCGCTTATGGCGGCGTGGTAGGTTGCTGTGCTGCCGCCCACGTATGGTGGCCTGGTAAGCTGTCGAGCGGCCGGCCACTTATGGTGGCCTGGTAATCTGTCGATATGGTACCTGGTAAGCGGTCGAACTGCCGGTCAGCTGTGGTGGCCTGATAATTTGTCGAGCTGCCGGTCACTCATGGTGGCCTGGTAATCTGTCGAGCTGCCGGCCACTTATGGTGGCCTGGTAAGTTGTCGAACTGCCGGCCGTTTATGGTGGCGCGGTGATCTGTCGGTCGCCGGCCACCTATTGTGGTCTGGTAAGCTGTCGAACTGCCGGCCGCATATGGTGGCCTGGTAATCTGTCGAGCTGGCCGCCACTTATGGCGCCCTGGTAACCTGTCGAGCTGCCGGCCAACTCTGATGGCCTAGTAACCTGTCGAGCTGCCGGTCACTCATGGTAGCCTGGTAATCTGTCGAGCTGCCGGCCACTTATGGACGCCTGGTACACTGCCGAACTGCCGGCCGCTTATGGCAGCATGGTAGGTTGTTGAGCTGCCGCCCACGTATGTCGGCCTGGTAAGCTGTCGAGCGGCCGGCCACCTATGGGGGCCTGGTAAGCTGTCGAACTGCCGGCCGCTTATGGTGGCGTGGTGATCTGTAGAGCTGCCGGTCACTCATGGTGGCCTGGTAATCTGTCGATATGCAGGCCGCCTATGGTACCTGGTAAGCTGTCAAACTGCCGGTCAGCTATGGTTGCCTGGTAATTTGTCGAGCTGCCGGTCACTCATGGTGGCCTAGTAATCTGTCGAGCTGCCGGACAAATATGGGGGCCTGGTAAGATGTCGAACTGCCTTCCACCTATGGTGGCCTGGTATTGTGTCGACCTAGCGGCCACTTATGGCGGCGTGGTGATCTGTAGAGCTGCCGGTCACTCATGGTGGCCTGTTAATTTGTCGATATGCAGGCCGCCTATGGTACCTGGTAAGCTGTCAAACTGCCGGTCAGCTATGGTGGCCTGGTAATCTGTCGAGCTGCCGGCAACTTATGGTGGCCTGGTAAGCTGTCGAACTGCCGGCCGCTTATTTTGGCGCGGTAATCTGTCGAGCTGCCGGCCACTTATGGCGGCCTGGTAAGCTGACGAACTGCCGGCCGCGTATGGTGGCCTGGTAATCTGTCGAGCTGGCCGCCACTTATGGCGCCCTGGTAACCGGTCGAGCTGCCGGCCAACTATGGCGGCCTAGTAACCTGTCGAGCTGCCGGTCACTCATGGTAGCCTGGTAATCTGTCGAGCTGCCGGCCACTTATGGCCGCCTGGTAAAGTGCCGAACTGCCGGCCGCTTATGGCGGCGTGGTAGGTTGTTGTGCTGCCGCCCACGTAAGGTGGCCTGGTAAGCTGTCGAGCGGCCGGCCACTTATGGTTGCCTGGTATTCTGCCGAGCTGCCGGCCACTTATGGTGGCCTGGTAATCTGTCGATATGGTACCTGGTAAGCGGTCGAACTGCCGGTCAGCTATGGTGGCCTGGTGATTTGTCGAGGTTCCGGTCACTCATGGTGGCCTGGTAATCTGTCGAGCTGCCGGCCACTTATGGCGGCCTGATAAACTGCCGGCCGCCTATGGTGGCCTGGTAGTGTGTCGACCTGGCGGCCACTTTTGGCGCCCTGGTAATCTGTCGAGCTGGCGACCTGGTAAGCTGTCGAACTGCCGGCCACCTATGGTGGCCTGGTAATCTGTCGCGCTGCCGGCCACTTATGGCGGCCTGGTAAGCTGACGAACTGCCGGCCGCTTATGGTGGCGTGGTGATCTGTCAGGCTGCCGACCACCTAGTGTGGTCTGGTAAGCTGTCGAGCTGCCGGCCAGCTATGGTGGCCTGGTAATTTGTCGAGCTGCCGCCCACTACTGTGGTCTGGTAAGCTGTCGAGCTGCTGGCCAGCTATGGTCGCTTGGTAATGTGTCGACCTGGCGGCCACTTATGGCGGCCTGGTAAGCTGTCGAACTACCGGCCGCTTATGATGGCGTGGTGATCTGTAGAGCTGCTGGTCACTCATGGTGGCCTGGTTATCTGTCGATATGCAGGCCGCCTATGGTACCTGTTAAGCTGTCGAACTGCCGGCCAGCTATGTAGGCCTGGTAATTTGCCGAGCTGCCGGCCTCTTACGGTGGCCTGGTATTCTGCCGAGTTGCCGGTCACTCATGGTGGCCTGGTAATCTGTCGATATGCAAGCTGCCTATGGTACCTGGTAAACTGTCGAGCTGCCGGCCAGCTATGGTGTCCTGGTAATTTGTCATGGTAGCCTGGTAATCTGTCGAGCTGCCGACCACTTATGGCGGCCGGGTAAGCTGTCGAACTGCCGGCTACCTGTTTTGGTCTGGTGAGCTGTCGAACAGCCGGCCAGCTATGGTGGCCTGGTAATTTGTCGAGCTGCCGCCCACCTATAGTTGCCTGGTAATCTGGCGAGCTGCCGGCCACCTATTGTGGCCTGGTGAGCTGTCGAACAGCCGGTCATCTATGGTGGGCTGGCAATCTTTCGAACTGCCGTGCGCCTTCGGTGCCGGGTAAGCTGTCGAACTGCCGGCCGCTTATGGTGGCGTGGTAATCTGTAGAGCTGCCGGTCATTCATGGTAGCCTGGTAGTCTGTCGAGCTGCCGGCCCCATATGGGGGCCTGGTAAGCTGTCAAACTGCCGGCCACCTATGGTGGCCTGATAATTTTTCGACCTGCCGGCCACTTATGGCGGCGTGGTGATCTGTAGAGCTGCCGGTCACTCATGGTGGCCTGGTAATATGTCGATATGCAGGCCGCCTATGGTACCTGGTAAGCGGTCGAACTGCCCGCCAGCTGTGGTGGCCTGGTAATTTGTCGAGCTGCCGGTCACTCATGGTGGCCTGGTAATCTGTCGAGCTGCCGGCCCCTTATGGGGGCCTGGTAAGCTGTCAAACTGCCGGCCACCTATGGTGGCCTGGTAATGTGTCGACCTGGCGGCCACTTAGTGCGACGTGGTAGGTTGTTGAGCTGCCGCCCACGTACGGCGGCCTGGCAAGCTGTCGAGCTGCCGGTCACTCATGGTGGCCTGGTAAACTGTCGATATGCAGGCCGCCTATGGTACCTGGTAATCTGTCGAGCTGCCGGCCACTTATGGCGGCCTGATAAGCTGTCGAACTGCCGTCCGCCTATGGTAGCTGGTAAGCTGTCGAACTGCCGGCCACCTATGGTGGCCTGGTAATCTGTCGAGCTGCCGGCCCTTTATGGGGGCCTGGTAAGCTGTCAAACTGCCGGCCACCTATGGTGGCCTTGTAATGTGTCGACCTGGCGGCCACTTATGGCGACGTGGTAGGCTGTTGAGCTACCGCCCACGTACGGCGGCCTGGCAAGCTGTCGAGCTGCCGGTCACTCATGGTGGCCTGGTAATCTGCCGATATGCAGGCCGCCTATGGTACCTGGTAAGCTGTCAAACTGCCGGTCAGCTATGGTGGCCTGGTAATTTGTCGAGTTGCCGGTCACTCATGGTGGCCTGGTAATCTGTCGAGCTGCCGGCCCCTTATGGGGGCCTGGTAAGCTGTCAAACTGCCGGCCACCTATGGTGGCCTGGTAATGTGTCGACTTGGCGGCCACTTATGGCGGCGTGGTAGGTTGTTGAGCTGCCGCCCACGTATGGCGGCCTGGTAAGCTGTCGAGCGGCTGGCCACTTATGGTTGCCTGGTATTCTGCCAAGCTGCCGGCCACTTATGGTTGCCTGGTAATATGTCGATATGCAGGCCGCCTATGGTACCTGGTAAGCTGTCGAGCTGCGGGACACCTATGGTTGGCTGGTAATCTGTCGAGTTGCCGTGCGCCTACGGTGCCGGGTAAGCTGTCGAGCTGCCGGCCGCCTATGGTAGCTGGTAAGCTGTCGAACTGCCGGCCAGCTATGGCGGCCTGGTAATTTGTCGAGCTGCCGGTCACTCATGGTAGCCTGGTAATCTGTCGGGCTGCCGGCCACTTATGGCGGCCTGGCAAGCTGTCGAACTGCCGGTCGCTAATGGTGGCGTGGTGATCTGTCGAGCTCCCGGCCACCGATTGTGGTCTGGTAAGCTGTCGCGCTGACGGCCGCCTGTGGCGGTCTGATAAGCTGTCGAGCTGCCAGTTACTTATGGCGGCCTGCTAAGCTGTCGAACTGCCGGCCGCTAATGGTGGCGTGGTGATCTGTCGAGCTTGCGGCCACTTTTGGCGCCCTGGTAACCTGTCGAGCTTCCGGGCAACTATGGTTGTCTGGTAATCTGTCGAGCTGCCGGCCAGCTATGGTGGCCTGGTTATTTGTCGAGCTGCCGGGGAACTATGGTGGCCTGGTAATCTGTCGAGCTGCCGGCCACTTATGGTGGCCTGGCAAGCTGTCGAACAGCCGGCCGCTAATGGTGGCGTGGTGATCTGTCGAGCTCCCGGCCACGGATTGTGGTCTGGTAAGCTGTCGAGCTGACGGCCGCCTGTGGCGGTCTGATAAGCTGTCGAGCTGCCAGTTACTTACGGCGGCCTGGTAAGCTGTCGAACTGCCGGCCACCTATAGTGACCAGGTAAGCTGTCGAACTGCCGGCCACTTACGGTGGCATGGTGATCTGTCCAGCTGCCGACCACCTACTGTGGTCTGGTAAGCTATCAAACTGCCGGCCAACTATGGTTGCCTGGTAATTTGTCGAGCTGCCGGTCACTCGTGGTAGCCTGGTAATCTGTCGAGCTGCCAGTTACTTATGGCGGCCTGGTAAGCTGTCGAACAGCCGGCCGCTAATGGTGGCGTGGTGATCTGTCGAGCTCCCGGCCACCGATTGTGGTCTGGTAAGCTGTTGAGCTGACGGCCGCCTGTGGCGGTCTGATATGCTGTCGAGCTGCCAGTTACTTATGGCGGCCTGGTAAGCTGTCGAACTGCCGGCCGCTAATGGTGATCTGTTGAGCTTGCGGCCACCTTGGCGCCCTGGTAACCTGTCGAGCTGCCGGGCAACTATGGTTGACTGGTAATCTGTCGAGCTGCCGGCCCCTTATGGAGGCCTGGTAAGCTGTCGAACTGCCGGCTACCTATGGTGGCCTGGATATGTGTCGACCTGACGTCCACTTATGGCGCCCTGGTAATCTGTCGAGCTGCCGGCCACTTATGGCACCCTGGTAATCTGTCGAGTTGCCGTGCGCCTACGGTGCTGGTAATATGACGATTTGCAGGCCGCCTATGGTACCTGGTAAGCTGTCGAGCTGCGGGACACCTATGGTAGCCTGGTAATCTGTCGAGCTGCCGGGCAACTATGGTGGCCTGGTAATCTGTCGAGATGCCGGCCACCTATTGTGGTCTGGTAAGCTGCCGGCCTGCTATTGCGGCCTGGTAAGCTGTCGAACTGCCGGCCGCTTATGGTGGCGTGGTGATCTGTCGAGATGTCGGCCACCTATTGTGGTCTGGTAAGCTGTCGAACTGCCGGCCACCTATGGTGATCTGGTAATCTGTCGAGCTGCCGGCCACCTATGGTGACCTGGTAAGCTGCCGAGCTGCCGGACACTTATGGTGGCCTGGTAATTTGTCGAGCTGCCGGTCACTCGTGGTAGCCTGGTAATCTGTCTTAATGCCGGCCACTAATGACGGCCTGGTAACCTGACGAACTGCCGGCCGCTTATGGTGGCGTGGTGATCTGTCGAGATGCCGGCCACCTATTGTGGTCTGGTAATTTGTCGAGCTGCCTGTCACTCATGGTAGCCTGGTAATCTGTCGAGCTTCCGGCCACTTATGGCGGCCTGGTAAGCTGTCGAACTGCCGGCCTGCTATTGCGGCCTGGTAAGCTGTCGATCTGCCGGCCGCTTATGGTGGCGTGGCGATCTGTCGAGATGCCGGCCACCTATTGTGGTCTGGTAAGCTGTCGAACTGCCGGCCACCTATGGTGATCTGGTAAGCTGTCGAGCTGCCGGACACCTGGGTTGCCTGGTAATCTGTCGAATTGCCGTGCGCCTAAGGTGCCGGTTAAGCTGTCGAACTGCCGGCCGCTGATGGTGGCATGGTGATCTGTCCAGCTGCCGACCACCTACTGTGGTTTGGTAAGCTGTCGAGCTGCCGGCCACGTATGGCGGCTTGGTAAGCTGTCGAACTGCCGGCCACCTATGGTGGCCTGGTAATATGTCGAGCTGGCGGCCACTCATGGCAGCCTGGTAATCTGTCGAGCTGCCGTGCGCCTACGGTGCCTGGTAAGCTGTGGAACTGCCGGCCACCTCTAGTGCCCTGATAATCTGTCGAGCTGGCGGCTACCTTTGGGGGCCTGGCAATCTGTCGAGTTTCCGTGCGCCTACGGTGCCTGAAAAGCTGTGGGACTGCCGGCCATCTATGGTGGCCTGATAATCTGTCGATCTGCCGGCCACGTATGGTGTCGAGCTGCCGGCCACCTGGGGTGGCCTGATATGCTGTCGAGCTGCCGGTTACTTTTGGTGGCCTGGTAGGCTGTCGGGCTGACGGCCACCTGGTCAGGAACCTGCACCAACTCATCTGCAAGATTTGGTCGGAAGAATGCATGCCCGATGAATGGAATCTCAGTATCGTTTGCCCGGTCCATAAGAAAGGAGACCCCTATGACTGCGCCTCTCTGCCGTACTTTGTAAGCGCCTGAAACCGTTCGTGGACAATCTGATAGGTTCCTCCCAGTGTTGCTTCAGGCCAGGAAAATCCACGATAAACCAAATATACGGCAGATCTTGGAGAAGACCCATGGATTCCAGGTCGACACGCGGCTTTTTGGCGACTTTAAAGCCGCGTATATAGAGACGAGCTGTACAGAGCCATGTCATGTTTTAACATTCCTGCAAACTCGTCAGACTGTACAAGATGACTATGCTGCTCCCTTAAGGTCGGAGGTGAACTAACCGACCCTTTTTGATGTTAAAAAAGTTTTAGACAGGGTGACGCACTGTCATGTGATTTCTTTAACATTATTCTTGAAAATATCGTGCGGGACTCTGCGGCCAAAGCAAGAGGTACGATCTACTTCAAGTCAACACAATTGCTTGTCTGTGCAGATGACATTGACGTTATTGGACGGACAAGGCGGGACGTGAATGAGGCGACCGCAAGCATTGAAGCAGAAGCAGATAAAGTGAGTCTTAGGGGAAATGGGAAAGAAAGACGCGCAACACCGACGTCTTGGTTAGAACGTCACCTTCGGCAGCTATATTTTTCAAGTAGCCAAGGACTTCGTCTACCTTGGCTCGATAGTGACATGCAGCAACGACAACAGTGCTGAGATAAAACGCAGAATAGCTCTTGCCAACCGCTGCTCCTTTGGGCTCAAGAGGCAATTGAGTAGTAGAGCCCTCTCTCGAAAAAGTAAGGCTTGGCTTGGCTTGGGTTTTTCTGCTATTATGCATAGTGTGTTGGTATGTATATTAAATGCTTACTAGTGTGGTTTGTGGCCTGATAAATGGCTTGGCTTGGGTTTCTTGCATGTATAACCATCCTCGAAACAGGGCTTGAATCTCATCTGACCACAGTTGGTTGCATGCATATAACTCAGGGGGGGGGCGACTGTGGTTCGTAAGTTCAACGATGATAGATGGAGAAAGAAAGCAACAAGTATTGGCTCTGCACCGCACAACGAAGAGATTCTGACCAGTCACCGGTGAGAGGACAGTCTCAAGCACGGAAAGGATAGGGTTCCGATCAATCACCGGCACGCAAATCAATTGCCCGTTCGGGTTAAGATCAAGATCAATCGGAACGGATCTATGTTGACGACCCTATAAGAAAACAAAAAACAAACAAAGACCTTCGGTTCTGTACGTGGAATGCTAGGTCCCTAAACAGACCACGTGCGGCCGAACAACTTGCGGACGCCCTAGACCGCTATAAAGCGGACATAACCGCCTTCCAGGAAATGCGATGGAATGGACCGGGTAATGAAGAACTGCGACATTTACTACGGTGACTGCTATAGGGAGAGAGGACAGAGACTATTTGGATGCGGATTTGTTGTTAGAGGTGGACTAAGACATAAAGTCCTAAGTTTCCAGTATGTGAGTGAACGCCTCATAACGATCCGCATCAAGGCAAATGTCTGTAACATCAGCCTCATATGCGTCCATGCCCACACGGAAGACCAGGATGACTCCATCAAAGATGATTTCTTTGATCTCCTAGACAGAACATATACCAAATGCCCCAGCTATGATACCAAAATCATACTAGGAGATTTTGACGCTAAGCTGGGTAAAGAAAGCATCTTTGAGCGGGTCATCGGCAAACACAGCCTACATGACACCACATCCGATAACGGACACAGGCTGATCGACCTTGCCACGGGGCGAAATCTTCTTGTAGCCAGCACACGATTTTCCCACCTCGATATACACAAAGGCACCTGGCGGTCGCCAGATCAATCAGTCACCAACCAGATTGACCACATCGCGATTGACGTCAAACACTCCTCCACTATTCTTGATGTTCGCGCCTTCCGAGGAGCGTACATCGACTCAGACCACTATCTTGTAGTAGCTAAGATACGTCAACGCATAACACGAACATCGCGGAGTAGAGTTAGAACAACAAGCTATGACGTCGGAAAGCTACTATCGCCGGAGATCGCCAGTGCCTTTGCCAACCGCGTCTCCCTTAAGCTCTCCGATACACCTCAATCCTCCACTCATTCAGTAGAGCAACAATGGAGCCTGTGTAAACAAGCCCTGAAGAGCACAGCAAACGGAAGTGCTGGGCCTTAAAGCTCCACCACGACGAAACACCTGGTTCGATGACGAGTGTAGAAGGATTCATGCGGAAAAGCAGGAGGCATACAAAGCCTCACTGCACAAAAAAACAAGAGCGGCTCGTGAGCTCTACGAGCTTAAGAGAAGGGAGGAACATAAGCTTCTCAAGAGAAAAAAGAAAGAGCACGAGAAGCGGGCGATTGAAAACTTGGAGAGGTGCTATTGCAGGCACGACGTTCGAAGATTTTATCAGCGGATAAAACGAATGTCTCGAGGCTATAAAGCCCGAACGGAGGCCTGTAAGGATGAGAATTTGGAAAAACCACTTCTGCAGACTGTATAACGGCGATGACAGCCAACATACCGCCGTCAGGCAGAATGATCCATTTTTTAACGACGAAGATCGCAGAGAATTCCGTCTCCCTGACATCGACGAAGTTGAGATTGTTATGTCGAAACTCAAGTCGAATAAAGCTGCTGACGCAGATGGACTGTCTGCTGAGCTCTTCAAAGCGGCTGGGGGTGAGCTGGTTAGGAGCATGCACCGGCTCATCTGTAAGATATGGTCAGAGGAAAGCATGCCCGAGGAATGGAGTCTCAGCATTGTTTGCCCGATCCACAAAAAAGGAGATCCCTTGGACTGCCCCAACTATAGAGGAATGAGTCTCCTTAATGTCGCATACAAGATCTTCGCTGCCGTTTTTTGTGAACGCCTGAAGCCATTCGTAAACAAGCTGATAGGTCCTTATCAATTTAGCTTCAGGCCAGGGAAGACCACCATCGATCAAATCTTCACACTACGGCAGATCCTGGAGAAAACCAATGAATTTCAAGTCGACACGCACCATCTATTCGTCGACTTCAAGGCCGCATACGACAGCGTAATTAGAGACGAGCTATATAACGCCATGTTTACTTTTGACATCCCTGCTAAGCTCGTCAGACTATGCAGGATGACCCTGGAAAATGTTCGCTGCTCCATCCGAATCGGTGCAGAACTGACCGATAGTTTCGAAGTCAAAAAAGGATTTAGACAGGGCGATGCGCTGTCGTGTGATTTCTTCAACATCATATTGGAAATGATTGGGCAAAAATCACTGGCCAATACAAGAGGCACAATCTATTTCAAATCCTCGGAACTCCTTGCATACGCCGACGACATTGACATAATAGGTAGATCGCAGCGAGATGTCAATGAGGCGTTTGCGAGTATTGAGGTGGAGGCGGCAAACGAGGGCAAAACTAAATATATGCTGTCATCAAAAAAGGACGCTCACCACCGACGTCTTGGCCGGAACGTTTGTATTGGCAGATATAAGTTCGAGGTAGTTAAGGACTTCGTCTACCTTGGCTCCACAGTGACCCCGAACAACGACACCAGTTTCGAAATCAAGCGCAGAATTACTCTTGCCAATCGCTGCTTCTTTGGGCTCAAGAGGCAACTGAGAAGTAGAGCCCTCTCTCGTACGACCAAGTTGACCTTATATAAGACCTTAATAATCCCGGTCCTGTTATACGGCGCAGAAACATGGACTTTATCTAAAGCGGATGAGGAAATCCTTGGTCGTTTCGAGAGAAAGATTCTGCGTTCGGTTTTCGGTCCCATAAACACAAAGGAGTGTTGGAGGAGAAGATTCAATCACGAACTGTACGGGTTGTACAGCGACATGAGTCTGGTCAGGTCTAGGCCATATATAGCGAATGGACACCACAGCTCCAGCCCGTAGAGTCTTTGAATCCAACCCCGAGGGACGAAGAAATAGAGGGCGGCCTCACCTAAGGTGGCGCGCACAGGTGGAAAGGGACCTCAACCAACTGGGCGTGCGGCATTGGAAAAGACTACCGAAAGATCGTGCTAGGTGGAGAGACATGTTGGTTGAGGCCCAGGTTCACCCCGAACTGTAGCGCCCGCTGAGTAAGTTATTGTCTATTCTTCAACAATAGATTCACCTGGTTCTTGTATCTTGTTCTTGTATCTTCTATCCATCTTCAATGTGAAGAACTATTAGTCAACTCAACCGAGTAATGTCAATCACCTCCTCCGGATACGGATCTCATTTATGTATATGTTTGATAGATGAGATAGTTCTGCAGATAGTAGCCAATTATTGTAGACGCCCATCCCAATCCCAATTCGATGAAAATGGAGCGTTGTATTGAATGATTACTTGGAGTTTGAGACAGCGAATTATATACATATCTGGCTTCAGATGTGGTAACAAATGGAGAAACAGCTACTTGCCTACTCGGACACTTGGAAAACAAGCTACAGAAAGAGTTCCAAGTGCGCTTTCTATAATTAAGTTAACCGCTTATGAAGACTAAAGCTTTTTTGCTTTTTTTTCCAACAAGATGGAAAAGGTTTGAAAAAAAACCAAAACAAAAAACAGAATGATGGATGAAACGGCTGTCGACATATGGGTCAACAAAACTGGCTCAATCAATCCATTATAATCTTAAATAGATACAGATAGATAGCCCATTCGTTCGTTACAATTAGTTTTGCTAATTACATGGTAGGAGACGCAGCTTCGTTTCGTTGTATTCGAAAAGTTGACTGTAACTGCCAACACTATACTATCGCTTAGCCTTTCAAGTGGATAACAAGTTCACTTTTTACTTAATCGGACGTATATATGTACATATATATGACCAGAATGGCGGTTGTGCGGCGGGCTACCAATCCGCCCACGTAAAAAGCCTAAAAGTTATGAATGAGCAAGATGCCTCGGATACACGGACGGATACTCGAGGACGACAACGCACGAAAGAGGAACACGATTTGCGAGTATGCTCCTGGAATGTCAGAACCCTGTACACTCCCGGAGCTGCTCATAAACTAGAAGGAATCCTCACGCAGTACAAGGCGGATATTACTGCGGCCCAGGAAATACGCTGGATAGGAAACGGTATGTTGAGGAAGAAAAATTGCGACAGCTGTCACAAATGATTGTGAGGCTGTGATCCGCATCAGAGGCAGATTTTATAACATCAGCCTTATATGTGCACGCGCCCCTACCGACGAGGCTGAAGACCCTATCAAGGAGGACTTCTATGACCTCCTGGACAACGCCTACGGAGCTTGTGCGGAGTACGATGTAAAAATCGTGCTCGGGGACTTCAACGCCAAAATCGGTAAGGAAAACACCCTTGGCGGAGTGATCGGAAAGCACAGCCTCCACGATACAACAACAGATAACGGCTTCCGACTCGCTGACTTTGCGACACCTCGTAATGCGGTGATAAATAGCACAAGATTCCCTCGCAAGCGAATCTACACAGCAACCTGGCGATCTCCGGACGGTCGAACCGCCAACCAAATCGACCACCATGTGCTCATTCACGCAAGGCACTCGTCAAACATCCTGGATGTGCGAACATTCAGAGAGGCAAATGTCGACTCTGACCACTTCCTCGTAGCAGCAAGATTCAGAGCTCGACTGTCCAATGTCAGAAAGCTGCACCAGCCCATAAGGAGGAGGTTTGACAAATTGGGCGCCTGAGCACACCGGAGGTTGCCAGAGTCTACAGGGAGCAGCTGAGCAAAAGACTCTACGGTATGCCTACGTCGAACACAAATACCAATAATATGTGGCTGCATTGCCGCTCAGCCATTCAGGAAGTAGCCGAAACCACCCTATGATACCTACCACCCCCGACAGGAAACCCGTGGTATGATGGCGAGTGTCAGCAGAAAAAGGCAGCAACCGACGAGGCGTACCAAAAGGCGCTGCAGAGGAAAACCAGGGCAGCGCAAGAAGAGCACCGAGCCAGAAGACGGGAGGAGAAAAGACTACTGCGACAAAAGAAAAGAATCTTCGCAACCTCCCAGCTCAAGGATATCGAGGAGTCTAGGGATAAACATAAAACACGAGCCTTTTACAAGAAAGCCAAAGGCCTTGCAGGAGGCTTCAAAAAAGGCACCCTCTTCGAAACTGCGGGGGTAATCTTGTCACCGACCCGCAGGGAATAGTGGATGTATTTAAGCAGCACTTCCAGCAGCTGCTTAACGAGCATGACCAAGAGAGAGTGGTAGGGACCGAGGAAATCCCAACTCCAGCCGCTGAAGTAGTCCTCCCACCCAGCATCGAAGAAGTCGGCACAGCTATTCAGAAGCTGATGAACAACAAGGCCGCAGGCTCAGATGGCTTGCCATCAGAGCTCTTCAAGGCTGGCGGCGATGTTCTGGTAGGGAGCATGCACCAGATCATCTGCAGAATTTGGGAAGATGAAAGCATGCCCGACGACTGGAATACCAGCTCTATATGCCCCATCCACAAAAAAGGCGATCCTACCTCTTGCAAGAACTATATAGAGGTATATCCCTGCTCAATGTCGCATACAAGATCCTGTCCAGCGTATTGTGTGGACGTCTGAAGCCGTTTTGCACCGCACTAATCGGCAGGTACCAGTGCGGCTTCCGGCCCGGCAAATCAACTATAGACCAAATGTTCACACTTCGACAAATCCTGGAAAAGACCAACGAATTTCGAATCGATACACACCATCTTTCCATCGATTTCAAAGCCGCATACGACAGCATTCATCGTGAAGAACTGTTTGGTGCGATGGCCGAATTCGGGATCCCAGTAAAACTGATCCAGTTGTGTCGCGCCACGCTAAAACACACGCGATGCACCGTGCAACTCGGTTCTGGGACCTCGGAACCATTCGAAACATGCACCGGATTTCGACAAGGAGATGCGCTGTCATGTGACTCCTTCAACCTGGTGCTGGAGCAGATAGTGCGACGGGCGGGTGTCAGCAGGGAAGACACTATCTTTTACAAGTCCGTCCAGCTGCTAGGATACGCGGATGTTATCGACATCATCGCGTGCTCTCGTCTTGGCATTGTGGAAGCGATTGAAGAACAGGCGAAACGAGTTGGTCTTAAGATCAATGAGGACAAAACGAAATACATGCTGTCAAGCAAAAACCAATCCGTCGCTCACCACCTGGGACAAAATATAACAATTGACAGCTATAATTTCGAGGTAGTTAAGAAGTTTGTCTACCTCGGGGCAAACGTAAATTCCAGTGGAGATCCGGCATAGAATCGCCCTTGGCAACCGTTGCTACTTCGGCTTGTCCAAACAACTGGGGTCAACTCGAAAGGCCAAAGTCATGCTTTACAAAACGCTCATTCTGCCAGTCTTGCTGTACGGAGCCGAAAGCTGGACGATAAGCAGGACAGCGGAGCTGATTTTGGGTTCTTTCGAGAGAAAAATTCTGCGCCGGATATTTGGTCCTGTCTGTGAGGAAGGTGAATGGAGAAGAAGACACAACCGCGAACTCTACGAGCTGTACCAAGATGTGGATGTAGTCCGGAAGGCAAGGATCCGTCGACTACACTGGCTCGGCCACATCGAGCGCATGGACATCAACGCTCCAGCTAAGAGGGTCTTCGTCTCCGAGCCTCCTGGTTCGAGAAGAAGAGGAAGACCGAACCTCCGGTATAAAGACCAAGTAATCGCGGATGTAAGACATCTTGGTCTTGACAACTGGAAGCAGCGTGCCCGGGACCGTCAAGGATGGAAGGCAGCTATAGCTCAGGCTCAGATCCTCCATGGATCGCTGGCCTGAAAAGTAAGTAAGTAAGCTTTAATCTACTTTGCCTTTTGTCCACTTCACTCATCAGATACATATGGCTTATCTGTGAACTATTTTTTCCGCAATGGGTGCGTTTTCCCCATGCGCAACGTCCAACTTGTTGGAAATTCCTCCAAACCTGAATAGACTGCAATGACGTTGTAGCTCATAGTAGCTAAAACAAGCTTTGTTTTTCCTACGTAGACAGAGTGTTAATCACCTCACTGGCATAGAACCAACCGAATTAAACGACAATTACAATATCTATAACCGAACGTATACGTAATGTGTTCGTAGAGTACACATCCGCTGGACAACAATTACGATATTACGAATCCGATTATCAGTACCGTTTCCCGTCTTTTGCTCTTCCTCTTAGCGCGCCCCATATCCGCTTGAAATCGAAGCCGGATATTCTACTTTATTTTCCCATTTTATTCGTAAATTTTTCAGTTCGCTCTCCATGCATAGAATCTGTAGATGTTATAGAATCGTGCATTTAAAAACAACACAAAGCCGGAGTACTAAACAAAAATGCAGGAAAGCGACAAAAAACCTTTTCCTCCATAGATACGTTTTATGTTCCGGCACTACCGGCGGCGAGCTACGCGCACTAAGCGCTTTAGAGTACGAGTACGAGTACGTACTCGTAGGTCGTACTCACCGCAAGCATTCAATAAAACTGGATTCCGGTTTAATTATGTCAATTGTCAATAACTCTGAGAGCTATCTCTGAGAGCTATCTATCTATTTGTAAACAAAACGTGCTTTCCGCCACAATAAGCGTCACCGAAAGTATCTACCAATTCGCATAGGCGGCTACTTAGCTGGCATTGAACCTCAAGGTTGATACTAATCAAACGATGCACATGCGTGTACAGTACCAATTATTATCGTAGGGATTGGCGAGACATCATTGTCCCGAAGTGTTTCGAAATGACAAAACCGGAAATACTATCAACCTTAAATACCGATGAATCAATACTTCCTGTCCCCACTGTTTCTGCTGATTGTACGCGCACTTTATGCGATTATAGGTCATATACGGTGCAGAGTAAGCGAGTAGATATGTAAGCGCGGATAATCCGGAAATACCAAATCGAAGCCGAGTTGTGATGTGGTTGTTGAACTTGCAATGTCAGTCGGAATCACGTGGCGGGCTTGAGACTGCGACTTACTCACATGGATGTATAGTGCACAGAAGGGTATGAGTTAATTACAATCTGATTGACTTGGAGCTTTACATAAGTCAGGAACATGCTTAGGGAAAACCCGCTTTTTGCATCAATCAGTCGGAATGGGTTTTTCGATTAAGGGTTAGTGATAAGGTTGCTGTTTGTATTAGGTCGGCTTGGACATGTGCCGCTTTTGCGTGTTTATGAAATGTATTTATAAAAAGCTTTGACAGAGTCTTCAACAGAAATCGTTAATGGGTTTCTTTGTGGTACCATCGTACGTGGAACGGATGGTTTGTGACGTTCGAGTGTTGAGAGGGGCTGAACTGTCAACTGACCACTTCGTGTTATGTAAGAGTTCCTCGTCTGCCAAGACTCAAATTGGGAGCTTAGAAAAGAAAAAAAAAAACAAAAAACCACGTCTTACGTCTGCTTGTTACCAATGATTCACTCGAACTGCCTAACTGACTGATCTAACTATAACCCAATATGGTTGCGCCAAACGGATGTGAAATCTTCTAAAAATACCAGTAGCTAAGTCGCCAGGTGAGGGCGCCGTGGCGCAGTGGTTAGTGTGTTGGACTCTGGCGCACGATGAGTTCGGATCCCGATAACACCAACGCCATCGAATGTTTATTTCGCGACGTTCCTCCTCGGCGGGGTACTGGTAAAACCCCCCGTAGTAAACTTGCCATGAAAAAGCTTCTCGACTCACGCCGTTCGGAATCGGCATTAAACTGTAGATGCCTTTCTCATGGGCGATTGAGAGAAGCTTGGCTCTGGTCCTTCATGGGCTGTAACGCCACCAAAGAAGAAGAAATTGTCAGGTCCGGATCAAATTTACCCTATCGAACTCACACAAACTATGGAATGGACTATACCATGGCTAGAGATTATCTTTAAAGGATGCCTAGCACGGAGTCACATTCCAAAAAAGTGGAAAGTGCGCAAAGTCACTTTTCATCTCCAAGGCTGGCAGGAACTCTCACACTTCCTCCAAGGATCTAAGGCCCATCTGTCTATCATCCTTTGCGCTAAAAACTTTGGAAAGGCTAATAGACTTACACATACGCCACAGCTTTCATCCTTCCCTAACCTCTAAGGCACAGCTCGCCTACTGTAAGGGTAGATCTGTCGAAACAGCCTTGCGTACACTAGTAAGGAAAATCGAAAAATCAATCCATCTTAAAGAATATACACTAACAGCCTGCCTAGACATAGTACTTAATTACTTAACGGGCGCTACAGTTCGGGGTGAACCTGGGCCTCAACCAACATGTCTCTCCACCTAGCACGATCTTTCGGTAGTCTTTTCCAATGCCGCACGCCCAGTTGGTTGAGGTCCCTTTCCACCTGTGCGCGCCACCTTAGGTGAGGTCGTCCTCTATTTCTTCGTCCCTCAGAGTTGGATTCAAAGACTCTACGGGCTGGAGCTGTGGTGTCCATTCGCCTAGACCTAGACCTGACCAGACTCATGTCGCTGTACAACCCGTACAGTTCGTGATTGAATCTTCTCCTCCAACCCTCCTTTGTGTTTATGGGACCGAAAACCGAACGCAGAATCTTTCTCTCGAAACGACCAAGGATTTCCTCATCCGCATTAGATAAAGTCCATGTTTCTGCGCCGTATAACAGGACCGGGATTATTAAGGTCTTATATAAGGTCAAATTGGTCGTACGAGAGAGGGCTCTACTTCTCAGTTGCCTCCTGAGCCCAAAGAAGCAGCGGTTGGCAAGAGTAATTCTGCGCTTGACTTCGAAACTGGTGTCGTTGTTCGGG
Source organism: Eumerus sabulonum (assembly GCA_951905685.1). Taxonomy (NCBI): domain Eukaryota; kingdom Metazoa; phylum Arthropoda; class Insecta; order Diptera; family Syrphidae; genus Eumerus; species Eumerus sabulonum. Next base: position 71,638,753 of record OX645064.1, read on the forward strand.
GTTACTGTGGAGCCAAGGTAGACGAAGTCCTTAACTACCTCGAACTTATATCTGCCAATAATAGCGTTCCGGCCAAGACGTCGGTGGTCAGCGTCCTTCTTTGATAACAGCATATATTTAGTTTTGCCCTCGTTTACCGCCAGACCAACTTTCGCCGCCTCCATCTCAATACTCGCAAACGCCCCATTGACATCTCGCTGTGATCTACCTATTATATCAATGTCGTCGGCGTATGCAAGGAGTTGCGAGGATTTGAAATAGATTGTGCCTCTTGTATTGGCCAGTGATTTTTGCACAATCATTTCCAATATGATGTTGAAGAAATCACACGACAGCGCTTCGCCCTGTCTAAATCCTTTTTTGACTTCGAAGCTATCGGTCAGTTCTGCACCGATTCGGATGGAGCAGCGAACATTTTCCAGGGTCATCCTGCATAGTCTGACGAGCTTAGCAGGGATGTCAAAAGTAAACATGGCATTATATAGCTCGTCTCTAATTACGCTGTCGTATGCGGCCTTGAAGTCGACGAATAGATGGTGCGTATCGACTTGAAACTCATTGGTTTTCTCCAGGATCTGCCGTAGTGTGAAGATTTGATCGATGGTGGACTTCCCTGGCCTGAAGCCACCCTGATAAGGACCTATCAGCTTGTTTACGAATGGCTTCAGGCGTTCACAAAAAACGGCAGCGAAGATCTTGTATGCGACATTAAGGAGACTTATTTCTCTATAGTTGGGGCAGTCCAAGGGATCTCCTTTTTTGTGGATCGGGCAAACAATGCTGAGACTCTATTCCTCGGGCATGTTTTCCTCTGACCATATCTTACAGATGAGCCGGTGCATGCTCCTAACCAGCTCATCCCCAGCCGCTTTGAAGAGCTCAGCAGACGGTCCATCTGCGCCAGCAGCTTTATTCGACTTGAGTTTCGACATGGCAATCTCAACTTCGTCGAGGTCAGGGAGACGGAATTCTCTGCGATCTTCGTCGTTAAAAAATGGATCATTCTGCCTGACGGCGGTATGTTGGCTGTCATCGCCATTATACAGTCTGTAGAAGTGGTTTTTCCAAATTCTCAGCATCGACTGCGATTCTACTACTAGGTGTCCGTTCTCATCCTTACAGGCCTCCGTTCGGGCTTTATAGCCTTGAGACATTCGTTTTATCCGCTGATAAGATCTTCGAACGTCGTGCCTGCAATAGCACCTCTCCAAGTTTTCAATCGCCCGCTTCTCGTGCTCTTTCTTTTTTCTCTTGAGAAGCTTATGTTCCTTCCTACTTTTAAGCTCATAGTGCTAACGAGCCGCTCTTGTTTTTTTGTGTAGTGAGGCTTTGTATGCCTCCTGCTTTTCCGCATGAATCCTTCTACACTCGTCATCGAACCAGGTGTTTCGTCGTGGTGGAGCTTTAAGGCCCAGCGCTTCCGTTGCTGTGCTCTTCAGGGCTTGTTTGCACAGGCTCCATTGTTGCTCTACTGACTGAGTGGAGGATTGAGGTGTATCGGAGAGCTTAGGGGAGACGCGGTTGGCAAAGGCACTGGCGATCTCCGGCGATAGTAGCTTTCTGAGGTCATAGCTTGGTGTTCTAACTCTACTCCGCGGTGTTCGTGTGTTATGCGTTGACGTATCTTGGCTACTACAAGATAGTGGTCTGAGTCGATGTTCGCTCCTCGGAAAGTGCGAACATCAAGAATAGTGGAGGAGTGTCTGCCGTCAATCGCGATGTGGTCAATCTGGTTGGTGACTGATTGATCTGGCGACCGCCAGGTGCCTTTGTGTATATCGAGGTGGGAAAATCGTGTGCTGGCTACAAGAAGATTTCGCCCCCTGGCAAGGTCGATCAGCCTGTGTCCGTTATCGGATGTGGTGTCATGTAGGCTGTGTTTGCCGATGACCCGCTCAAAGATGCTTTCTTTACCCAGCTTAGCGTTAAAATCTCCTAGTATGATTTTGGTGTCATAGCTGGGGCATTTGGTATATGTTCTGTCTAGGAGATCAAAGAAATCATCTTTGATTGAGTCATCTTTGTCTTCCGGGGGGGGGCATGGACGCATATGAGGCTGATGTTACAGAAATTTGCCTTGATGCGGATCGTTATGAGGCGTTCACTCACATACTGGAAACTTAGGACTTTACATCTTAGTCCACCTCTAACAACAAATCCGCATCCAAATAGTCTCTGTCCTCTCTCCCTATAGCAGTCACCGTAGTAAATGTCGCAGTTTTTCATCCGCTTTTTACCCGGTCCATTCCATCGCATTTCCTGGATGGCGGTTATGTCCGCTTTATAGCGGTCTAGGGCGTCCGCAAGTTGTTCGGCCGCACGTGGTCTGTTTAGGGACCTAACATTCCACGTACAGAACCGAAGGTCCTTGTTTGTTTTTTGTTTTCTTATAGGGTCGTCAACATAGATCCGTTCCGTTTTATTATCCGAGGCTGTTTTTTGTTTCTGAGCAATTAGTGGTTTTACGGTTATGGTTCGCTAGACCATAGCCCAACCAACACTAATCCTGTTTGGTGGCGCAGGATACTCGCCATTCGTCCTTTTCCGTCGGTAATTTCCCTTTTAAGGACATTTCCAGATGGCACCACGAGGAGGTGGAAGTAGGACCTGACTAGCAGAGCTGCAAGATGTTCGGCTGCAGAGGCTCTTACTCGCTTTTTGTCGGGCCAGCATCCGTCGGCAGATGCTACCCCTACGAGGTATTTGCTAGTCCTTCACCATCTAGCCTAGACATAGAGGACAACGTCACTCCGGAAGCAATAATATAAGGGCTAGAGAGCACCGTGGCGCAGTGGGTAGTGTGTTGGCCTCTGACGCCGATGACACGGGATCGAATCCCGACACAGCCATGTCATCGAACGTGTTTTTCACGGTGTTTCTCCTCAGCGGGGTTCTGACAAAACCCCCTGTAGTAAAATTGTCATGGAAAGCTTCTCGAAATTCGCCGTTCGGAACCGGCAATAAACTGTAGGTCCCTTTCACCTATGGGAAAATGAAATCGCACACAACATGGGGGATTGAGAGAAGCTCGGCTCAGGTTCTTCATGGACTGTAACGCCAACATACGTATATACATAGAAAAGCTAAAGGTGGAGAGGACTCTCATAGAGCTGATTAGCGAGTTAGTATTAGCACGCAAAGTCCACTTCAAATGGGGAAGCCATGCAGCCACCAGGGGAACCTCACAAGGGGGGGTCCTCTCACCGCTTCTCTGGAATGTAGTTATAAACGAACTACTAATCAAACTGGAGAATGAGGGATGAATCAGCCTACGCTGATGGCGTTGCCATTTCAATCTCAGGTACATACCGATCCACACTGAACCTATCTTTGCAAACGGACGCATAGCAATGGGCTCAGGGTAAAGCCCCAGAAGACGGAGCTCGTGCTATTCACCAAAAAGCACAAGATTCCGGAATACTGCCCAGTCACTTTGCTTGGTACCAGGTTAACTTATTCCTCCAAATACCTTGGCATTATACTAGATAGGAAATTAACCTGGAAGAACAGCATAGCAGAGAGAGCAAAAAAAGGTATTTAACCCCAAGATTACCCTATGACTCTACATTATGGTCGTTAGACCCGTACTAATGTATGGAGTCGGGTGGACTGCACTGGACAAGACAACATACCACAAACAACTGGAGAAGGTACAAAGGCTGGCATGTATGTGCATTACCGGGGCCCTCAGATCCACCCCAACGGCTGCGGTTAACATGATAATCCACATTACACCACTCGATATTTTCGGCAAGCAAATTGCCACACACACGGCTCTAAGACTAAAAGACAATTCAAAATGGACCAGGTATGTCACTGGCCACTTCTCCATCCTGAATAACAGGATAACCTTGGCAGATAACTAGGACCACACAGAACCCACCATAGCCTTGGGGAAGAATTTTAAGACGATCTACCCGGACAGACAAAACTGGACCCGTAAAACGCAGGAACTGCGGGACTGGAAGAGGTAGGTAATATTGGGCTGAACAGAATACCGGGAATCTTATCCTCGTCTGGATGGATCATCAACGGTAAATGTATGTAGGTATCAACGGGTTAAATAAATCAATTGGGCACAATGGACTCTACGAAGTCTACGTAAGCCTTGACTTTTCGTCAATAGGGAACACCCATGTACCTAACCTAACCTAAGATATGGTCAGAGGAAAGCATGCCCTAGGAATGGAGTCTCAGCATAGTATGCCCGCTATGAAGCGGAAATGCGATGGAATGGACCGGATATAAAGCTGATGGACATCTACTACGGCGACTGCAATAGGGAGAGAGGACAACGATTGTTCGGATGCGGAGTTGCTGTTCGAGGTGAACTACGGCAAAAAGTCCTAAGCTTTCGGCATGTGAGCGAACGCTTTTAACATCAGCCTGATCTGCGTCCACGCCCCCAAGGAAGACAAGGATGACTCCGATGAGTCATCGATCTCCTAGACAGAACGTATGCCCAATGTCCCAACTATGACATCAAAATTGTACTAGGAGACTTCAATTATAAGCTGGGTAAGGAAAGCATCTTTAAATGAGTCATCGGCAAACCTAGTCTACACGGCACCACATCCCATAACGGACACAGGCTGATTGGCCAGTACGCGCTTTCCGCACCTCGGTATACACAAAGGCACCTGGCGGTCTTTCGATCAATCGACCACCAACCCGATTGATCACATCGCGATCGACGTCAGATTCTCCTCCACTATTCTTGATGTTCGAACTTTCCGAGGGGCTAAAATCGACTCGGACCACTATCTTGTAGTGGTCATGATGCGCCTACGGACATCCCGAACGCAGCGGAGTAGAGTGAGAATACAAAGTTATGACGTTGAAAATCTACTATCGCCAGAAACCGCTCGTGCTTTTACCGATCGCGTCTCCTTTAAGCTCTCCAATACACCTCAATCCTTCACGCTATCAATAGAACAGCAGTGGAGCCTTTGCAAACAAAAAAGCTCTGCATCCGGAGTTTTGGGTTTCAAGGCTCCACCACGAAGAAACACCTGGTTCGATGACGAGTGCAGGAGGATTCATACAGCGACAAAGGATGCATATAGAGCATCGCTGCATAAGAGAAACAAGAGCAGCTCGTGAGCTCTACGAGTTAAAAAGAAGGGAGGAGCATAATCTTCTCAGAAGAAAGAAGAAAGAGCACGAGGAGCGCGCGATTGAGGATTTGGAGAGGTGTTACTGCAGGCGTGACGTTCGAAAGTTTTATCAACAGATAAAGCGAACATGCCAAGGTTATAAAGCCAGAAGCCTGCAGGGATTAGAACGGACACCCAGTAGTAGTAGATGTTGAGAATTTGGAAAAACCACTTCTGCAGACTGTATAGTGGTCCATTTCTTAGCGACCAAGACTGCAGAACATTCTGTCCCCCTGACCTCGACGAAGTTTAGATTGCCAAATCGAAATTCAAGTTGAATAAAGCTGCTGGCGCAGACGGACTGTCTACTGAGCTCTTCAAGGCAGCTGGGCATGACCTGATTAGGAGCATGCACCAGCTCATCTGTAAGATATGGTCGGAGGAAAGCATACCCGAGGAATGGAGTCTCAGCATCGTATGCCCGATCCACAAGAATGGAGCCCCCTCTGACTGCGCCAACTACAGAGGAATAAGTCTCCTTAATACCGCCTACAAAACCTTCTCTGCCGTTTTGTGTGAACGCCTGAAGCCTTACCTCACCACCTATTTGTCGACTTCAAAGCCGCATACGATAGTGTAATTAGAGACGAGCTATTCAACGGTAGGTCAACGCTATGACATCCCTGCTAAACTCGGCAGACTATGCAGGATGACTATGGAGAATGCTCGCTGCTCCATCCGAATTGGTCAACACCTTACCGATGGTTTTGATGTCAAAAAAGGATTTAGGCAGGGCGATGCGCTGCCGTGTGATTTCTTCAACATCACATTAGAATCGGTTGTGCACGAATCACTGGCCAACACAAGAGGGACAATCTATTTCAAATCCCCGCAACTCCTTGCATACGCCGACGACATTGACGTAATAGGTAGAACGCAGCGAGATGTCAATGAGGCGTTTGCGAGTATCGAGTTCGAGGGGGCGAAAGTTGGTCTGGCGGTAAACGAGGGCAAAGCTAAATACATATATGCTCTCATCAAAAAAGGACGCTCACCACCGACGTCTCGGACAGAACGTTTATATAGGCAGATATCAGTTCGAGGTAGTTAAGGACGTCGTCTACCTTGGCTCCGCAGTGACCTGGAACAACGACATCAGTTCCGAAATCAAACGCAGAATCACTCTTGCCAATCGCTGTTTCTTTGTGCTCAGGAGGCAATTGAGTAATAGAGTCCTCTCCCGAACGGAAAAGTTGACTCTATATAAGACCCTTATCATCCCGGTCCTGGTGTACGGCGCAGAAGCATGGACACTATCAAAAGCGGATGAGGAGGCCCTATAAACGCAGAGGGGGAATGGAGAAAAAGATTCAACCACGAACTTTACGGGCTGTACAGCGACATGAGTCTAGTCAGGCGTCTACGGGTTCAACGCCTAAGATGGCTGGGCCATGTAGAGCGAATGGACACCACAGCTCCAGCCCGGAGAGTCTTTGAATCCAACCCCGAGGGACGAAGAAGTAGAGGACGGCCGCCCTTAAGATGGCGCACAGGTGGAAGGGGACCTCAGCCAACTGGGTGTGCGGCAATGCAAAAGGCTAGCGAAAGATCGTGCTAGATGGAGGGGCATGTTGGTTGAAGCCCAGGTTCACCTCGAACTGTAGCGCCCGCTAAGAAGAAGAAAAAGATTTGAGCGATACAACAACAGATAACGGCTTCCGACTCACGGACTTTGCGACAGCTCGTAATGCGGTGATAAGTAGCACAAGATTCCCTCGTAAGCGAATCCACACAGCAACTTGGCGATCTCCGGACGGTCGAACCGCCAACCAAATCGACCATGTGCTCATTGACGCAAGGCACTCGTTAAACATCCTGGATGTGCGAACATTCAGAGGGGCAAATGTCGACTCTGACCACTTCCTCGTAGCTCGACTGTCCAATGTCAGAAAGCTGCAGCAGACCACCAGGAGGAGGTTCGACATTGGGCGTCTCACTACACCGGAGGTTACCAGAGTCTACAGGGAGCAGCTGAGCGAAAGACTCTACGGTATGCCTACGTCGAACACAAATGCCAGGAATATGTCTACGGTCGAAGCAGAAAGAATATAAGAAACTTATTCGTAAATCGAAGAACGATTCTTATAGGACCTTCTGCGAAGAGATCAAGTCTCTGAGTGCGACTAGCAAGTTGGTTAAAGTCCTCAAACGGGGAAAACCGACTAGGCTAGACGCACTCAGAAAATCTGATGGTACCTTTACTGAGTCTAAAGCGGAAACTCTCAGTTTACTGTTTGCGACTCATTTCCCGGGAAATCAGATCGACATCGGCTCGTTGCACACTCCTTCAAGGGAAACTGCAACTGAAACGATGAAAATAACTCGGCGTAGCTGGTATATTGCGTCGCGCGTGGTTACGACTGAAGCTATTGAATTTGCTGTGGCATCCTTCGATGGCTTCAAATCGCCGGGCACCGACGGGATATATCCTGTTATGCTGCAAAAAGGTATAAGGCAGCTGCTTCCTACTCTGAAAAGAATTTTCACTGCTAGTCTAGCACTTGCTCACATACCCATTCCTTGGCGCACAGTGAAAGTGGTCTTCATTCCCAAAATAGGAAAAGAGGACTACTCACTTGCCAAGAGCTTCAGACCAATTAGTCTAACATCCTTCCTGCTGAAAAGCATGGAGAGACTGGTAGAGTTGCACGTGCGAAAAGTTGCCCTTCGAATGCACCCTCTTTCGGAGATGCAACATGCTTACCAGCGCGGAAAATCTTGCGAGACTGCGCTTCAGAACCTAGTTGGGCGCATTGAATGCGCGCTGAAAGGAAAGAGTACGCGATGGGCATTTTCATCGACATTGAGGAAGCTTTTGATAACGCAACTTTTGACAGCATGTGTAACACTGCCAGACATCATGGCGTAGATAAAGCACTGGTCCTTTGGATCAAAGCAATGCTCATGCACAGGACATTGACCGCTGATGCAGGCCTCGACCAGTGTGTCAAATCTGGCGTAAGCAGGGGATGCCCTCAAGGTGGCGTCCTGTCTTCGCTGTTATGGTGCATGGTGGTCGATTCCCTGCTTGATGCTCTCAATGCCTCTGGAATCTACGCCCAGGCCTATGCGGATGACGTCGCCATTCTTTCTGTCGGCTCATGTTTGGCGACTGTCCGTCGCAAAGCACAGGCGGCGCTAAATGTGATCGATGATTGGTGTACCAGAAATGGGCTGTCAGTCAATCCTCTTTAGACCGATGTCGTTCTCTTTACGAGAAGGAGGAAAAATACTGACATGACTCAGCTGGTACTAGAAGGTACTTCCATCCCGATATCCAAGGAGGCTAAGTATCTAGGAGTCATCTTAGATAGTAAGCTTCTCTGGTCAAAACATGTTGAGTCAAAAACCACCAAAGCGCTGTCAGCTTTCTGGCAATGCAAAGGAGCTTTTGGCAAAACATGGGGCTTATCGCCGGCAAAGGTCCTTTGGATCTACACGGCAATGATAAGACCTTTAATCTCATATGCATCGGTTGTCTGGTGGAACAGACTAAAACGCAAACACGTCGTAGCCTCTTTCACCAAACTCCAAAGAACGGTTTGTCTCAGCTGCACGGGGGCTTTCCCCCGCACGCCGGGCGCTGCTCTAGATGTTATGATGAACCTTCCACCTCTTGATATATTTATCAGAGAGTGTGCCCTGAAAGCCATGTCTCGTCTGAAGAGAAATGGCTGTGCTTGCGCAAGAATTGTCCTGCGACCCCTGTCTCATGGACATGCCTTCTGACGCACTGACGCCCGTTATCATATTGCGTCGTAATTTCACAGTCGAGTTTCTATGGCGTCAGGATCGGCTATGGCTGGATACTGAGCCTGGAAAGGATAGTCTTCGCATTTTCACGGTTGGCTCCAGATCTGGGCGGGGGTCCGGTGCTGGGGTCTTCTTTGAGCGCGAAAACATCCGACTGCACTTCTCCTTAGGAAAATATGCGTCTGTCTTCCAATCAGAGATATACGCAATCCTAATGGCCATGCACTATGTTGTGAAGCACAGGTGGAAGGGGGAAAGCATATGCGTATGTAGTGGCAGCCAAGCTGCACTAAAAGCTGTGTGTAACCCCTTAACTAGCTCCAAATTAGTGCTTGAACTCAAGTCCTTCTTGAACAGAGTCGGCAGAATAAATGCATTAAGGCTTGTATGGGTTCCAGGCCACTCTGGGATCCCAGGAAATGAGACCTCTGATGAACTGGGTAGAATGGGTTCAGAGGAGAGCTTCTCAGGACCTGAACCCGCTCTAGGTCTACCTGCGTCCACGGTAAATTCCTACATTAACGATTGTGTATTTAACACACACAACGATAGATGGAGGGATTGTCCGGGTTGCAGGATGACTAAGCGCGTATGCCCTGATGTCTGCAAAAAATCTGCAGCATTCCTCCTGTCTTTAAGGAGAATCGACTGCAGAAGGCTTGTGGGAGTTATCACGGGCCAATGCACTTTTGCCAAGCATCTCAACGTGCTCGGCGTCAGTGAGACGCCTACCTGTGCTGCATGTGGCGAAGAGGAGGATGATACTGCAGAGCATTTCCTGTGTGATTGTCCCGCCTTTGCCCGCATACGGTGGCGCACCCTTGGAGCCGACGTGGTGTGTGCCGAATCCCTTAGCTCTACATCACTGAAGCTCCTTCAAATTTTTCTCCGGAAAAGGGAGAAAATACAGTAATGTAAGGTGTCTGTCTGGAATACAATGGACCAGTGATTGCGTCTGCGTGCTCCAGCGGATAGCAGAAGCCTTCAACAAAAAAAAAAAAAAAAAATGTCAATGGAGAATTCTCGCTGCTCCATTAAGGTCCGAAAGGAGTAAACCGAGACCTTCGATGTCAAAGAATTATTCAGACACGGCGCCTCACTGTCATGTGATTTTTTCAACAAGATGTTCCAAAAGATGGTGCGGAATTCACTGGCCAGTACAAGAGGCACGGTCTACTTCAAGTCTGCACAATTGCTCGCATACGCTGATAACATGGACGTGATTTGGAGAACGCAGCGAGACGTTAATGGAGCTTTGTGAGCATTGAAGCAGAAACGGCTAAAGTAAGTCTGAAGGTAAACGAGGGCAAAACCGAATACATAGATGTATGCTGTCGTCAAAGAAAGACGCACAACACCAACGTCTTGGCCAGAACGTCACTATTGACAGCTATAACTTTGATGTAGTCAAGGATTTCATCTACTTTGGCTCAATGGTAACGAGCGGCAACGACAACAGGGCTGAAATTAGACGCTGAATAACTCTTGCCAACCGCTGTCCTTTCGGGCTCAAGAGGCAATTGAGTAGTAGAGCCCTCTCTCGGAAAACTAAGGTGAGCCTCTAAAAAAACTTCATCATCCCGGTTCTCTTCCACAGCGACATCGGCTTAGTACGACGTCTATGGTCCCACGTCTAAGATGGCTAGGCCATGTAGAGTGAATGGACAGCACAGCTCCAACCCGAAGAGTCTTCGACTTCAACCTGGAAGGACGACGCAGCAGAGGGCGGCCGCATCTAAGGTGGCGCACACAGGTGGAAATGGACCTTAACCAACTGGGCGTGCGACACTGGAAACAGCTAGCAATAGAGGCTTGTTGGTTGAGGCCCAGGTTCATACATAGGTCTTAGTGGCCTCTAGACTTACTGCGTGAATAGCTACTGAATAAAGTTTAACTAACTGTGGCAACTATAGAGTGCAAGAGGAATGGATATAAGAATTCATTGTCGACAAAGCATGCGCTGTCAGATTACGTGAGAACGACAATTGTAAATAACATGAAGAAAGGCTCACAGGTGTGTATGTGTGGCAGCAACAAGTAACTGTAAAAAAGGATTCAATATCGTAGTGAGTTGTGATAAACGCATCATCATACTTGACAAGATCGTGCGAAACTCACCAGTCAGCACTAGGGGAACGATCATCCAAGATTCCGTTCAACTGCTAGCTTAGGCCGATGATATTGACGTGATTGGTCGATCGCAGCGGGATGTCAATGAAGCGTTTGCTGGCATTGAAGCGGAGGTGGCCAAGATGGATCTGGCGGTAAATGAGGGCAAAACGAAGTATATACTGTCACCAAGAAAGGGCGCTCAAGGACGCCCTGGACTCAAATGGAGGCCACAAGTGGAGAAGAACGTCAATTAACTTGGTGTGCGTGACTGGAGGCGACTGGCAATAGATCGTGTTGGCTGGAGCCGCTTGTTGGTTGAAGCCCAAGACCAGACCGGTCTGTAGCTGCACGAAGAAGACGAAGGTCATGTAGAGCGAATCTGCAAGAGGCACACAGGTGGAAAGACACCTCAACCCATTGGGAGCGTGAAACTGGATGAAACTGTCTAAATCTCATCGACTGTAGAGATTTGCTCATTAGGTCCATTCCGAACTATGGCGCCCTCTCTAAAGCTCGGTCAATTTTTTGTAGATTCCAAAAATGTTTCTTAAAAACAGCAAACAGCCTGAAGTGTTAAAAAATGTGGGTTCCGCAAAAAATTCGGCGAACAGAAAAAATACACAGCCATCGACGGCATCCAATTTTGTCTCTGAGGATGGAGTAGGTGAATATACTCTCCAGATGATCTACCAGAAATTGGCTAATTTAGAGGAATTGAACAAAGAGTTCCTACAGTCACTAAATCTATTACGTGAAGAGAATAATACTCTAAGAAATAAAATCAATCGTCTAGAGAGCCGACTCAATTGGCAAAAACAGAGTCTCTTACAAAATAGCATTGAAATTGTTGGCATACAAAATGTTGATGATAACAACTCTAAGAATGTTGCTCAGAAAATATTCCATGATGCTCTGGGAGTTGATATAACAGATTCCCAAATTAGCAAATGCTACGTGAAAGATGTCAAACCCAAGAAAAACACCGAGGAGTATGCTCTCTCTTCTGGTAAGCGGATCATTTGCATACAATTCTCTGAGATCGCTACGAAACAACGCATAATGAAGGAGAAAATGAAGAAAAAAAGAAACATTCGCTCTTGTGTTCATGGTAGCAGTTCCAGTATCAACAATGTCAACACCGGCAATGGCAGTAACACTAGTGTTTATATTAACGACGCTCTTACCAAATATACACAAGCGTTATTGATGCTGGCGAAGGCGGTGAAGAAGGAGAAGGGGTATAAATATGTTTGGTTTAAAAACAATAAAATACTTATGAGAAAGGTTGAAGGTAGCAACTCCATCGCAGTAAGGTGTTTTGAAGATTTAAAACTGATTCCCTGATTTAGTTTAAATACTTTATTATTTTTCATTAATGAATCTTGAAATGAACCCTACTGGCGATGTTCTTCCTACCTCCAATCCTTACTATAATAACTGCGAGAAAGTATTTATATCGAATTCATTCTGTATGAACAAACTTTTCTTCATCCACCAGAATATTCGAAGCTTAAGAGAAAATTTTTCATCCCTTGTATCTCATCTGAACTCTTTTCTTTGTATTCCCGATTTTGTTTTTGTTTCCGAAATATGGATTTACAAATTTGAAATCAATGATTTTAGCTTACCGGGTTTTAATTTTTTTGCCAAAACAAATGAAAATTATGTAGCAGGTGGTGTAGGCTGTTTTGCAAAGGAGGACTTTAATTGTATTACTACAAACATAGATTTCTTGAGTGCTGACATTTTGAAACTGACATTTAAGAATAATAATGTTGCCTATGTTTTATTATGTGTATATCGACTTCATAAATACAAAGCATCGTTATTTCTGGAAGAATTTTCAAATTTCTTAGATAATGAAAAATCTAGGAACTTAATTATTTTTGGTGATTTTAACCTAGACATTTTAGAAACTAGTGACTTTATTTCCACTTATCTATCCTTGTTGGCTTCCCATGGGTTGGCCTCCATGATAAACCAACCAACTAGATTGAGTTCGGGCAAATGTCTGGACCATATTTATGCTCGTTTTTATAATGCCTCATCAGATTCTTGTGTCTTCGACTTACAAATTACTGACCACTCCATGACTGGTTTATTAGTTAATACTACTAAAAGTAATAAAAGAGTGGAGTCAAATTTGAGTGACGTGTTAACTAGGACGGATTTCACTATGCTAAAGTCATCTCTGTGTTTTGAGTCATGGCAGGAAGTATATTTAGAAAGCAATGCTTCTGTAGCTTATAATATATTCTCTGAATCTCTTTCCAAACATCTCCATAATTGTAGTTACACGGTAAGCTATAAAAAGCCTTTAAAAAGGCTTAAGCCATGGATCACTAGTTCCCTATTACAAAAAATAATCAAAAAGAATAAGATCAGAGTTAAATGTTCCTTACGTCCACAAAATCATTCCCTAAAAGCTTGGTATAAGAAATTATGTTCACAATTAAAAAAAGAAATTCCCTTATGCCGTGACAGATATTATAGTAACCAATTTAGCCAAGCCAAAGGAAATCTTAAGAGTGAATGGAAGGTGGTAAATAGCATGCTTAATAAATCTTCTTTTAATAGGAATAGGAACATTTCTCTCTGTATAGGTAGCTCTTTAGTCACTGACAAAAAAGTTATAGCAGACCTTTTCAACAATTATTTTGCTACGATTTCTGAATCCCTTAAGCCACATTCTAATTTGCCGTTTTGGAGAAGGTGTTGTTATCAGGATAATCTCGCTGAATCTTGTCAGGAAAATTCATTTTTCTTTAAACCTATAACTGCTTTTGAGCTCTTGAAGATTATTGGCACCCTGAAAAACTCAAACTCTCGAGGTTTTGATGGCATAGCAAATCGAACGCTAAAGAAAATTGCTTATTTTATTGTGGATGTCCTAGCACATATCTTCAACAAAAGTATTTACTCTGGGGTTTTTCCAGAAGCTCTCAAGTGTGCGGATATTATGCCACTCTTTAAAAAAGGAGCAGCTGATGAGATAAGCAATTATAGACCCATTTCACTTCTTCCATCTATTAGCAAAATTTTTGAAAAAGCAGTTAAAAATAGAATTGTTCGTTTTTTAAATAACAATCAATTTTTCAGTTCAGTCCAATTTGGTTTTCGTAAAGGCAAATCAACAGAGGAGGCCCTCTTAAACTTTTGCTCACAAATTTTTGTCAACCTAGACACTAAAAGGTATACCGCTGGGTTATTTATCGATATTACGAAAGCCTTTGATATGGTCAACCATGCATTTTTGTTAAGGAAGCTTGAGAAAGCGGGTTTTCGTGGATTCATGTTCAATTGGTTTAGTTCTTACTTGTGCAATAGGTCTCAAAGAGTCAAAATTGATACAATTAGGAGTGAGAAAAAGTATATTAATCTTGGAGTACCTCAAGGTTCTGTTCTGGGACCTATACTGTTCTTAATATACATAAATTCACTTTTTGGGCAAGGCTTTAGAGGTGTTCTCACTGCATTTGCTGATGATGTGGGCTGCGCTTATGCTTCGGATAGTAGTTTAAATCTAGTTTCTGACATAAATTATGACTTAAATCTGTTAAGAATCTGGTTTGCAGAGCATCATTTAATCATAAGTTCCAAAACCAAAATTATGTTCTTTAATTTGTCATCACAAAATAGTTCTGATACCAACTTTGTCTACCATGCACCGGAGTGCCAGAGGTTTAAACTGTCGAGCTGCTCTTGTATTTACAACTCTCCTTTGATTACCTATTGTAATGACATTAACTGTAGCGACAATTGCTTCGACATTGAGATAGTTAAAGATTTCAAATATTTGGGACTTACTATTGACTCAAAAATGTCCTTTTCGAAGCACACTGATGCTTTGAGACAATATTTTCGTGCCATTCTCAGAAACTTTTTCTATTTACGCAATGTATGCTCTACTAATCTTTTAAAAACAATTTATTATGGTATCTTCGACTCAAAATTACAATATGGAATCAGTTGCTGGGGAGGGACGTATTTTAACAAAATTGAGCCTCTATTTTTGTTACAAAAACATATAATAAGGAAAATTTGCAGAAAACATCGAATGCATCCTAGTTTTCCATTGTTTCAATATTTGAAAGTTCTTCCAGTTCGGCATTCTTATTGCTTTAAGGTTTTACGCATATTTTTTTTAAGATCAGGAAACATAAATTTCAGAGTGCTTGACAGCCATAATTTACGCGGTAACTTTATGAATCTTGTCCCTGTGCCCAATTTTCGCACTACAGCCTTTAGAAATTCGTTTACTGTGACTGCATCTCGTTTGTTTAATAAACTTCCTCAGTCGATCAGGACCCTTACATCACCTGCTACGTTCAAAAAACAACTCAAGCACTGGCTCTTAAGCGTACATCCACAAAATTTGGAATCTCTTCTTAGAGTGTAAATATTCTGGTTGAGTTATTTAAAATTATTTTTTTTTTGCCTTACGAGTACATTACGGTTTCCCAATTTCTGTTTTTTTAACTTGAATCTAGTAATAATTCTCTATAATAATGATACCTTGAATTTTATAATTTGTAAACTGTAATTTACATTCTGAGGGTCACCCCACCCATTTTCTTAATTTTATCCTTTCAGAGCCGTTTAATGTGGCATTTAACACTATTTTTTTTTTTATATAAAAATACAAAACGTCACTAAATTTTCTTTTTCTCAATTGTTTCACATTATAATTGTAATTTTTTAAATAATGTAACTGTATTTTTTGAGAAAAATAAATATAAATATAATATATAATAAAAAAATAATATATTGTTCAGACACGAACCAACGGTCATATTCGAATTTCGCTGTCATAGTTTGGAAAGCTCTGATGCAGCTGAAAAGGAAATGAAGCCGCATACTGCTGAATGTCAATTCCAGAACATTCTAGAGACGGCGAACACTCGAGAGATTGGACCAAGGGCTATATAAGCGGGAGCAATCGCCCCCGGGAGCACTCAGTATTCGGGATTCAGTAACCAGTGATCAGTCGGTATTCAGTGTGAATGTAATCAAGCCACCTTCTTCTTCTTTGGTGGCGTTACAGCTCATGAAGGACAAGAGCCAAGCTTCCCTTCAATCACCCATGTTGTGAGTGATTCTATTTTTCACACAGGTGAAAGGGACCTACAGTTTAATGCCGATTCCGAACGGCGTGAGTCGAAAAGCTTTTTCTAGGCAAGTTATACATACTACGGAGGGTTTTGCCAGTACCCCGCCGAGGAGGGACGTCGCGAAATAAACATTCGATGGCATTGGTGTTATCGGGATCCGAACTCGCTCATCGTGCGTCAGAGTCCAACACACCAACTACTGCACCACGGCGCCTCAAGCCACCTAGTGTGTGTAATAAAGATGTTTTTTCTTTTTTGGTTTTTTAAATGACATTGACGTTATTGGACGGACAAAGCGAGACGTCAATGAGGCTTTCGCAAGCATTGAAGCAGAGGCGGCTAAAGTGGATCTACAGGTAAATGAAGTCTTCGACGCCAACCCCGAGGGACTACGCAGCAGAGGACGACCGCATCTAAGGTGGTGCGCACAGGTGAAAAGGGACCTCAACCAACTGGGCGTGCGGCACTGGAAGAGGCTGGCGAAAGGTCGTGCTAGGTGGAGAGGCATGTTGGTTGAGGCCCAGATTCACCCCGAACTGTAGCGCCCGTTAAGAAGAAGGAGTGGTGGTGGTAACTGGTTAAAGTTTATAATGTTTCTGGACCATTTTCGGCGTAGGTTGGTAGGTAGGTAGGTAGGGTCGTAGCCTTCCCAGAGTTGAGAAGAATGCACATAGGCCAGGGAGGCCCGTTGTGCAGCTACGAGGGGGTTTTACCCCCC
Organism: Eumerus sabulonum; assembly: GCA_951905685.1. Taxonomy (NCBI): domain Eukaryota; kingdom Metazoa; phylum Arthropoda; class Insecta; order Diptera; family Syrphidae; genus Eumerus; species Eumerus sabulonum. The sequence continues at coordinate 71,655,603 of OX645064.1, forward strand.
TATTCGTGGAACCATTTTGTGCTTCTTAAGAAGTTAAGAAGATCAAGTATCCCTACTTTCTGAACATCTGTCAGATCGTTAAGGAAGTAAGAGCCTAGGTAACGTTTCCTGAAATTGCAGAGAGCTGGACAGGCGCAGAGAAGGTGGTGAATGGATTCCACCTCCTCCTCGTCCTGACAGCTTCTGCAGAAATCATTCGGAACTATTCCTAGTTTTCGTGCGTGACTGCCAATGAGGCAGTGTCCTGTGAGGACACCGATGACTTTGTAAATGTCAGTTCTTTTTAGGGAGATTATACTCCCTGTGCGTTGACTGTCCAGCCGAGGCCAGATTTGCCTGGTGATGACGCAGGTATGTCCCTGTGTCCATCTCAGGTTCGTCTCGGCCCTGGCGAGATTGCTCAGATTATGTTTAATGGTTGTAAGGGGTACTCCCTCACAAGCCACGATTGATTGTAGCGTCGTTCCTAGTTTAGCGAGTGTGTCGGCTTTTTCATTTCCTGCAATGTCGCTGTGTCCCGGTACCTAGATAAGCTGTATATTGAACTGTTCTGCCATCTCGTTAAGAGATCTGCGACAGTCGAGACTAGATTTTGATGTGTACACATAGGACTCCAGCGACTTTAAGGCTGCTTGACTGTCTGTGAGAATGCGAATATCCGTGGTGGATATTACGTTCCACTTGAGCCAAGACAAGGCCTCTTTTATTGCCAACAGTTCCGCCTGGAAAACGCTGCAGGGATCTGGTAATTTTAGAACTTTAAGTAGCTTGAGTTGTTTGCAGAAAACTCCACTGCCCACTGTCTTTGGTTTTAGACCCGTCGGTGTAGAAATCCACACAGTTTCTGCGCGGTTAAGTTTGGCGGGTCCAGTTCTTCCTATCCGGATAGATCATCGTAAAGTTTTTGTCCAAGACTATGGTGGGTTCTGTGTGGTCTAGGTTTTCTGTCATAGTTGTCCTGTTTTGCAGGATGGAGGAGTGGCCATAGCTCGCCCATTTCGAGTTGGCTTTTAGTCTTATGGCCGTGTGTGTGGCAATTTGCTTGCCGAAAATATCGAGTGGTGTAAGGTCTAGTATCATGTTAAGCGCAGCCGTTGGTGTGGACCTGAGGGCCCCGGTAATGCACATACATGCCATCCTTTGTACCTTCTCGAGTTGTTTGTGGTATGTTGTCTTGTCTAGTGCAGTCCACCAGACTATCACTCCATACATTAGTATGGGTCTAACGACCGTGATGTAGAGCCATAGGGTGATCTTGGGGTTGAATCCCCATTTTTTCCCTATGGCCGTCTTGCATGTGTAGAGAGCTATTGTTGCTTTTTTTGCTCTTTCAGTTGTGTTGCTCTTCCAAGTTAATTTCCTATCGAGTATAATGCCAAGGAATTTGGCACTAGGGGAGTAGGCTAACCTGGTATCGAGCAGAGTGATAGGGCAGTATTCCGGGATTTTGTGCTTTTTGCTAAAAAGCTCGAGCTCCTTTTTCTTTGGGTTGATCCTGAGCCCGTTACTATGCGCCCAATTGCACAAGAGTGAGAATGCCGTTTGCATGCGGTCATTCAGTGTAGATAGGTATTTACCTGAGATTGTGATGGCAACGTCATCGGCGTAGGCAACAACGTCCAGGCCTTCTATCTCCAGTTTGATTAGTAGTTCGTTTACAACTACATTCCAGAGAAGAGATGAGAGGACCCCACCTTGCGGAGTTCCCTTGGTTACTACTCTGGTAGTTACTAGGCTTTCCCACTTAGAGTGAATCTTGCGTGTTATTAGCAACTCGTTGATCAGCTCTATCAGAGTCCTCTCCACCTTTAGCTTTTCTAGCCCTTCTATTATTGCTTTCGGAGTGACGTTGTTAAAAGCGCCCTCTATGTCTAGGAAGGCTGTTAGAGTATATTCTTTGAGATGGATTGATCTTTCGATTTTCCTCACTAATGTGTGAAGAGCTGTTTCGATCGATATACCTTTACAGTAGGCGTGCTGTGCCTTAGAAATTAGGGAGGGATCCAAGCTGTGCCGTATGTGTAGGTCTATCAGCCTTTCTAAAGTTTTTAGAGCAAAGGATGATAGACAGATGGGCCTTAGATCCTTGGGGGAAGTGTGAGAATTTCTGCCGGCTTTGGGGATGAAAATTAGCTTTGCGCACTTTCACTTTTCTGGAATGTGACTCCAAGCTAGGCATCCTTTAAAGATTATCTCTAGCCATGGTATAGTCCATTCCATAGTTTGTGCTAGTTCGATGGGGTAAATTTCATCTGGACCCGGCGTAGGTGCCATCTGCTTTTTTCAGCAGTCCAATTCGATTAGCGTGTTCCTTGGCGAGGACTCTGTGGATACGACCGCTGCTCTGAATTATCAGGCATTCAGACTGCTGCAAAACTTTTTCCATGAGTCTCTTTTGGCTCTCCTAGTCCCTTGGTTGTAGTTGGTGAGCGAGGCGCGGTTCGTCTTGGAGTAAGACCGAACATATGTATCTCAAAAACGTTCAGATTTAATGTGTAAAGATAATTGTTTATTGTTTTCTAGTTTTTGTTTCTTAATGTACATAAATAACAGAAAAAAATTAAATAATTACTTAGGAACTAATAGGAAAATAATTAATTAATTAAAACCAATAAACAAGAGTAGTGTATACGCTCCTTACGTGTCCTCCTAAAGTTTTATACATGTCACACACACATATGTATAAAAAATGAATCCTAACCAGTTAACAGTACAAATACGTATCTACACATTACGATTGCTCTCGAAATCCATAAGATTTTCTTAGTAATTTATCGTCTTTAACTAACAGTACGAAGCATTTGTAATTCGTGCAACAAAACGTTGTTACAGAATGGCCATTGCTCGTGCTAGTCGCACTCGAAAGTCACGATAGAGCATTTTCCCGCCAACAGGAACTCGACTTAAATACATGTCTAGGCTCATTAAGCACAATGCCTTGCCATTCATTGGGAATTTCTGTGCAAGTTCGGGGGTTACTTCGAGACCTTCGGATACGGCCATATTAATGAGCCATTTCCAAACGTCAGCCCTCGACCAATCTCTCGGATCGATTGGCAGTCCATCGGTACCAAATTGTATTTCCTGTCGACTATTGTGATGATGCTGGTGATTATGCATCGATGAGATTTTCTTTCCGGTGACAACATTACTAACTGTGGAAGACTTGTTCCATAGGTGAAGGTCGTTCTCGTTGCGACAGCCGTTGACATTGGACAAATCCAATGGTGGTACTCGACCAGCGTATTTTGTAAAGCTCGATTCAACCTGCATATTGACTTTTATCTGAAATGAGAAGAAAAAAAGCGGAAAGGTTGAGATATTTTGCTTATACATAGCTACGTACTATGTACTATGTACTATACTATCTGATTCGATTGAAATTGTACTAGTTACGTCGTAAACGAACTACTAATTAAACTGGAGAAAGAAGGCCTGGACGTTATTGCCTACGCTGATGCCGTTGCCATCACAATCTCAGGTAAATATCTATCTACACTGAATGACCGCATGCAAACGGCATTCTCAATTGTTTGCAAGTGGGCGCATAGCAAGGGGCTCAGGGTGAATCCTCAGAAAACGAAGCTCGTGCTATTCATCAAAAAGCACAAAATCCCGGAACACTGTCCTATCACTTTGCCTGGTACCAGATTAAACTATTCCTCCAATGCCAAATACCTTGGCTTTATACTAGATAGGAAATTAAGAGCAACACAATCGAAAGAGCTAAAAACGCAACTATATCTCTCTACACATGCAAGACGGCCATAGGGAAAAAATGGGGATTCAACCACAAGATCACCCTATGGCTCTACATCACGGTCGTCAGACCCATGCTAATGTATGGAGTAACAGTCTGGTGGACAGCACTGGACAAGACAACATACATCAAGCAATTCGAGAAGGTACAAAGGTTGGCGTGTATGTGCCCTCAGGTCCACCCCAACGGCTGCGCTTAAGATGATACTCGACCTTACACCACTCGATATTTTCGGCAAGCAAATTGCTACACAAACGGCCATTAGACTTGAAGCCAACTCGAACTGGTCGAGCTATGTCACTGGCCATTCTTCCATCCTGAATAACAGGTCAACTATGGCAGAAAACCTGGACCTCACAGAACCCACCACAGTCTTGGAAAATAACTTTACAACGACCTACCCGGACAGACAAAACTGGACTCGCCAGACTTAACCTCACAGAAACTGCGTAGACTTCTATACTGACGGGTCTAAAACCAATGACGGGGTGAGTAGTGGGGTATTCTGCAAACAACTTAAGCTGAACAAAGCTCTAAAACTACCAAATCACTGCAGCGTTTTCCAGGCGGAACTGTTGGCAATAAAAGAGGTTTTGTCTTGGCTGAAGTGGAACGTGATATCGACCACGGATATCCGCATTCTCACGGATAGCCAAGCAGCCTTAAAGTCGTTGGAGTCCTATGTGTACACATCAAAAACTAGTCTCGGCTGTCGCCTATCTCCTAACGAGATGGCCGAACAGTTCAACATACAACTTATCTGGGTACCGAGACACAGCGACATTCCAGGAAACGAAAGAGCCGACACACTCGCCAAACAAGGAACGACGCTACAATCAGTCGTGGCTTGTGAGGGAGTACCCCTTACAACCATTAAACATAATCTGACCAATCTCGCCAGGGCCGAGACGAACCTGAGATAGACACAGGGACATACCTGCGTCATCACCAGGCATATCTGGCCCTGGCTCAACAGTCAACGGACTAGGAGTATTATCTCCCTAAAAAGAACTGACATCCATAAAGTCATCGGTGTCATCACTGAACACTGCCTTATTGGCAATCACACGCAAAAACTTGGTATAACTCCGAATGATTTTTGCCAGAGCTGTCTGGACGAGGAGGAGGTCGAATACATTCATCACCTTCTCTGCGCCTGCCCGGCGTTCTGCACAATCAGGAAACGATACCTAGGATCTTACTTCCTTAACGATCTGGCCGAAGTTCAGCAAGTAGGGATATCTGATCTTCTTAATTTCTTAAGGGGACTAAACCCTCTCGTAGCTGAACAACGGGCCTCCCTGGCCTATGTGTGTTCTTCTTATTTTCTTTTTGGGAAGGCTACGGTCCTACCTACCTACCTACGTACGATAATCATTGTTAGGCCGGAAGGACTGTATTGCGAATCGGTTCATACACATGACATGAATGAATGTGACTTCCGGTTACAACTGCATACTATGTAGATATGTCAAGAAGAATCTCTCTAAGCCCCCTTGGTATAATCGCCGGTTGATGAATCTAAAGAATCTTAGAACTTTAGACTATACGGTCTAAACGGTATAAAAAGTCACAGAACTTGGGGGACTATGCTGGTTTCTGTACCTTGGGGAAACAGTTCTGCATCATTAGCAAGTTTTTTCGAATCGGTATATGTAAAAGAGGCCCAGATCCATTTAGATCCACTCTCTATGAATGATCAAAAAGTGGATATTGGCTGCAGCCGTCTCAATCTACAGGACAAGGACAAGGAAAGGGTTGTCAGGTGGACACGGTCTACACCGACTTTAGTAAGGCATTCGACTCTGTGAATCACTACGTCTTAATAAGCAAGCTGAACTGCTTCGGCTTTCACTCATCCATTTTGAAATGGATTTCCTCCTTCTTGACGAATAGAGTGCAGATAGTAAAGCTTGAATCTTTTCTCTCTAAGCCATTCAACTGCAGCTCAGGTGTACCGCAAGTTAGTCACCTGGGCCCACTACTTTTCATTGCATTTATCAATGATATAACAACCGTGCTGCGCCACAGTCAATGCCTAATGTATGCAGATGATCTGAAGCTGTTCTTAGAATCTCAAGACCTATCCTAGTCTATGGCTCGGTTGTCTGGTAAGAGGCGCTTGGGAAAAAGTGTCATCTTCAGAGTGTGTCAAAGGTTCAAAGGGCGGGCTGTCTGGCGGTGACGGGATCTATGAAGTCCACACCAACGGCGGCCCTTGAAGTCATGCTGAGCCTCCCACCCCTGGACTTGTACTGCGAGAGCGTCGCAACCAGAACTGCGCTAAGATTACAGGAATTAGGTCTCTGGAAAAAGAGTCCTCATGGACATGCATCAGTCTTGGATCGATGGGCCGTCTCGAGATTCAGAACCGTAACGGACTATGTCACCCGACTTCCTTCCTGGGAGAGGAGATTCTCTATTAGAATTCCCTCCAGGGAGGAATGGACCGGTGACATGGTACGCACGGAAAGTGAACTGGCACTCTACACCGACGGATCCAAAATGGATGTTGGCACAGGTGCCGGAGTCTACTTTGAGTCTCGGGATATGCATCGCTCCTACAGGCTCGATGATGGATGCAGTGTCTTCCAAGCTGAGGTCTTCGCTATCAAGCAAGCGGCGGAGCTGATCAGCAAAGAGAATATCACAGGAAAAAGGATCAGCATCTATGTTGACAGCCAGGCAGCCATTAAGGCTCTGCAGGCAGCATGGATAAGATCCAAACTCGTCAAAATCTGTAAGGAGAAGTTAGAAGAGATATCCAATGTAAATGAGGTGACCCTTTGCTGGGTACCTGGTCATATGAATATCTCCGGAAACGAGAGGGCGGACGAGCTGGCTAGGGTGGGATCAAGAGCTAACATTGCGCAGATCTCAGCTGAGGCTAAAGCACCACTCATTGCGTTTTACAGGGAGATACAGACGGAGCTATTAGTGAAAGCCAATAAGCCATGATGTCGCTTAGATACATGCGCAACGGCGAGATCGACTTGGCCCGTCTATGATAAGAAAAGGACGGAAAATCTGCTGAAGTTCAATAGTGGGTATATTCGACAGGCAGTCGTTGTCCTCACCTGGCACTGCATGCTATCCTACCATGCAGCTCGAATAGGCCAGCCCTACAATGACTTCTGCAGAAGCTGCAGGGACGAAGAGGAAATTGAATCCATTCGTCACCTGCTGTGCGAATGTCCGGCGCTAGCCCAAAAAAGGGATATATTCCTAGGAAGATACTTCCTTTTGGGACTAGAAAAGGTAGGTAATATTGGGCTGAACAGAATACTGGGATTTTTATCCTCGTCTGGCTGGTTCAGCTCGACGGTAAATGTATCGGTATCAACGGGTTAAACAAAACAAGTGGGCACAATGGACTCAACGTAGTCTACGTGAGCCTTGACTTTCCGTCAATGTTTGCAAGAGACCTCCATTGTTACCATATAAAAAGCCCCTGCTTGTTAGCCTTAATCCCTATTTACGTTCCAAAAAAGCCATTGAGACAAAGAGAGTTTCTTGTACGCAAAAAACATAGGACAAACTACGGGCCGAGGGGAGAAGGGAGCGAACAAACAGAGCAAAGAAGTTGATCGCGTTTAACTTGGCAAACGCCAGCTTCGATCTCTGTCCCTGCTCAATCCAAGTTGACACACAGCCTCCGCGTGGTCTCCCCTGGATAGCTTTACTGGAACCCGCCAGGTAGTGAACCAATGTGTGCAGCGACCCGACCCTTTGTTCCTGGGGAAAGAGGAACCTGGCCCTCCAGGATGGGGGTTGCGCTTAGGGCTAACATCCCTATCGCTTAAAACAAAAATTTTGTTCAGAGACAACCAATAGCCTCGGATACGGACGGATTACATGTTGACGACCCCCGCAAACATCAAAAAGGAAATGAATTTCGGTTCTGCACCTGGAACATTAGGTCCCTCAGTAGACCAGGTGCAGCCGACCAACTGATCAACTCTTTGGACTGTTATAAGGCAGGCATTACCGCGCTCCAAGAAGTGCGATGGGACGGGCCAGGCAAAAAGCGGATGAAAAACTGTGATATCCACTACGGAAACTGCTACAGAGAAAATAAACAACGCTCATTCGGATGCGGATTCGTTGTTCGAGGCAGACTCAGCAAAAGGTCTTAAGCTTCCAGTATGTAAGCGAACGCCACATAATTAGCCACCTTAAGGCCAATCTCGGCAATATAAGCTTAATACGTATCCACGCCCTCACAGAGGAGAAAGACGACCGACGTAAAGACGAGTTCTATGATCTCCTAGGCAGAACATATGCCCAATGTCCCAGCTATGACACCAAAATCGTTATAGGAGACATCAATGCGAAGATGCTTAAGGAAACTATATTTCAACGTCATAGGAAAGCACAGCCTACACAACACCACGTCAGAAAACGGACTAAGGCTAGTGGACTTTATGCGGGACATACTAATCTCGTAGTAGCAAGTACACGATTCCCACACCTTAACACCCGTAAGGGGCCTGGCGGTCTTTCGATCAATCGACAACCAATCAAATTGATCACATTGCGATTGACGGCGGACACTCATCCAGCATCCTAGATGTCCGAACCTTTCGAGGAGCCAACATCGACTCGGATCATTACCTTGTTGCAGCCAAGGCACGGATGTGAATTTATCGGAATCAACGGAGTCGAGTAAGAACACCAAAATTTAACGTCGGGAAGCTGCAATCGCAAGAGACTGCCAGGATCTTCGCCGATCAAGTCTCCCTCAAGCTCTCTCTTAAGTCCCGATGCAATCTGCAGAAACCATAGAACAGCAATGGAGTCGTTGTCAGAAAGCCATTAGAGAGGCCGCCTCAGATATACTCGGTTTCGAGCCACCACCGTCGAGAAACCCCTGGTTTGATGATGAGTGCAGACAGGCCCATGTAGAGAAACAGAATGCATACATGGCCACATTGCATCGACGGACGAGAGCTGCCCGCGAGCTCTATGAACAGAAAAGGAGTGAGGAGCATGCGCTTCTGAGAAGGAAGAAGAAGGAGCACGAGAAGCGCGAGATCGAGGGGATGGAGATGTGTTACTGCAGGAACGACGTTCGAAAATTTTAGTGGAGTCACAGTCGATGCTGAGATTGTGGAAGGACCACTTCTGCAGACTGTATAACGGCGATGATAGTCAAAATGCCGCCGTCAGGCAGAGCGAACCATTCACAATGGAAGAAGACGAAGGAGAATCCCGTCGACCCGACCTAAACGATGTTAAGATAGCGATATCGAAACTTAAGTCTTATAAAGCTGCTGGAGCAGACGGACTCCCCGCGGAGCTGTTTAAAGCAGCTGGCGATAGGCTGGTTAGGAACATGCACCAACTCATCTGCAAGATATGGTCGGAAAAACGCATGCCCGATGAACGGAATCTCAGTATCGCTTGCCCGGTCCATAAGAAAGGAGACCCCTATGACTGCGCCAATTACAGAGGGATAAGCCTCCTGAACATGGCGTACAAGATCCTCTCTGCCGAACTTTGTAAGTGCCTGAAGCCGTTCGTGGACAATCTGATAGGTTCCTCCCAGTGTTGCTTCAGGCCAGGAAAATCCACGATAGACCAAATATTTACACTTCGGCAGATCTTGGAGAAGACCCATGAATTCCAGGTCGACACGCACCATCTTTTCGTCGACTTTGAAGCCGCGTATGATAGTGTTTATAGAGACGAGCTATACAAAGCCATGTCATGTTTTAACATTCCTGCCAAGCTCGTCAGACTGTGCAGGATGACTATGGAGAACCCTTTGATGTTAAAAAAGGTTTTAGACAGGGTGACGCACAGTCATGTGATTTCTTCAACATTATTCTTGAAAAGATCGTGCGGGACTCTGCGGCCAATACAAGAGGTACGATCTACTTCAAGTCCACACAATTGCTTGACAAAGCGAGACGTCAATGAGGCGTTCGCAAGCATTGAAGCAGAAGCGGCGAAAGTGGGTCTAAGGGTAAATGGGGACAAGACCAAATATATGCTGTCATCCAAGAAAGACGCACAACACCGACGTCTTGGTCAGAACTTGGTCACCTTCGGCAGCTATATTTTTGAAGTAGTCAAGGACTTCGTCTACCTTGGCTCGATAGTGACAAGCAGCAACGACACCAGCGCTGAGATAAAACGCAGAATAACTCTGGCCAATCGCTGCTTCTTCGGGCTCAAGAGGCAATTGAGTAGTAGAGCCCTCTCTCGAGAAACTCAGGTATTCCTCTACAAATCCTTAATCGTCCCGGTCCCCCTCTACGGCGCTGAGGCTTGGACGTTATCAAAAGCGGATGAATTACTTGCAGATGAAATAACTAAATATGTGCGTTAGATACATTCTTATCATGAACATTTTGTATTGCCTGCCACAAGCTGTATCAACTGCAGTTGCTTTCAAAGTAATTAATTCGCGCTTGTCAATTAAAACTTGATAGTCGAAGGCAATGCCGCCCAATAAATCAAAACGTCCATTCATACATATGTATCTAGGTCTAAATACAGGAAATGACTGCCCTATTCCCTTTCATATTCTTTCGTCGTTGAACTTTACGGTCATGAATTTGAAATGGAAATGGAAACGTTTCGATTATAAAGTTTAAGTGCGAGTATCTGCTGATAATGTAATTGCCTTTGCGGAATAGTAATTCCTGAAGAACTTTGGTTCACCTCGGACCACTATGTATCTTGTGGCAGCCAGGTTATGACTACGAATATCTCCGGCCTAGAAAAATCGAGTAAGACCAGCGACATACAACGTCGCAATGCTGCAATCGCAAGACGCCCGAGCTTATGCCAATTGCGTCTCCCCCAAGCTCTCGGAAAACTCTCCAACACCTGCTGAGGCTGTACAACACCAATGGACCCGTGGTCAACAGGCCTTAGAGAGTTCTGCTTCTTAGGTACTGGGTTTCAAAATGCCACCAACAAGAAACCCATGGTTTGACGACCAGAAGCAACTACAAGCCTCGGATACGGACGGATACAAAGCTGACGACCCCTGCAAACGACCAACGGACTTGAGAGTCTGCACCTGGAATGTGAGGTCCCTGAACAGACCGGGTGCAGGCGATCAATTGGAGCAAACCGTTAACTGCTATAAAGCAGATACAACCGCGCTTCAAGAAGTGCGATTTGATGAACCAGGCAAAAGACGGATGAAAAATGGTGACATCTACTAGGGGACCTGCTACAAGGAGAACAAGGAGCGCCTATTCGGGTGCGGATTCGTTATTCGAGGAAGACTCCGACAAAAAGCCTTAAGCTTCCCCGATGTAAGCAAATGCCTCATAACAATCCGCACTAAAGCTAAATTTGGAAACACTAGCTTAATACGCGCTCACACCCCAACGGAAGGAAAGGACGATCGACTCAAAGAAGAATTCAACGATCTCCTAGACAGAACATATGCCCAATGCCCCAGCTACGACACAAAAATAGTCTTCGGAGATTTTAATGCAAAACTGGGCAAGGAGGACATATTTGAGTCGATCATAGGAAAGCATAGCCACCATAACACCACATCCGACAACGGACTAAGGCTAATTGATTTCCTAGCGGGGCGTAACCTCCTTGTAGCAAGCACACGATTCCCCTATCTCAACATCCACAAGGGTACCTGGCGGCCTTTTGATCAATCAACCACCAACCAGATTAATCACATCGCGATCGTCGCCAGGCACACCTCTAGTGTCGACTTGGAGCACTACCTTGTTGTAACCAAAGTACGAATGAGAATATCAAGAATGCTTAGGAGTCGAGTAGGACTACGTAAGTTTGACGTCGGAAAGCTACAATCGCAAGAGACTGCCAGAATTTTTGCCGATCGTGTCTCCTCCAAGCTCTCTCAAAATTCGCCCATAGCAGCACAAACAATAGAGCAGGAATGGGCGCATTGCCAGAGCGCCGTCAGAGACGCTGCCTCAGAGGTGATGGGTTTCAAACCGCCACCGCCTAGAAACCCCTGATTCGATGAACAATGCGAACAAGCCCATGCAGCAAAACAAGGCATGCTGCAACAACGGACGAGAGCTGCTCGTGAAATCTATGAGCAGAAGAGAAGAGAAGAACAAACGCTTTTCAGAAGAAAGAAGGGAGAACACGGAAAGCGTGATATCGAGGAGATGGAGAGATGCCTCCGCAGGAATGACGCCCGTAAGTTTTACAATAAGACAAAACGAACATGCCATGGCAACAAAGCCAGAGCGGCGGCCTGCAGGGATGAAAATGGAGAACTGGTAGTAGAGTCGCAGTCGATGCTGAGGATTTGGAAAGACCACTTCTGCAGACTGTCAGGCAGAACGAGCCATTCGTAATTGACGACAATGAAACAGAATTCAGTCCACCCGACCTAGACGAAGTCAAAAGAGCAATATCAAGACTTAAGTCTAATAAAGCCGCGGGCAAAGACGGCCTGTCTGCTGAGCTTCTTAAGGCGGCTGGAGATGAGCTGGTAAGGTGCATGCACCATCTCATTTGCAAGGTATGGTCGGAGGAGAGCATGCCCGACGAATGGAATCTCAGCATCCTTTGCCCGGTCCATAAGAAAGGAGACACCTGTAACTGCGCCAACTATAGCGGAATAAGTCTCCTTAACATGGCATATAAGATCTTCTCTGCCATATTGAGTGAACGCCTGAAACCGTTTGTGGATAGCCTGATCGGCTCTTATCAGTGTGGTTTCAGGCCAGGTAAGTCCACAGTAGACCAAATATTTACGCTACGGCAGAGCTTGGAGAAGACTCAGGAATACCAAATCGATACTTACTACCTCTTCGTTGATTTCAAGGCTGCATATGACAGCGTGCAGAGATGAGCTATACAAAGCCATGTCTAGTTTTAACATCCCTTCCAAACTCGTCCGACTGCGCAGGATGACAATGGAGATTTCTCGTTGCTCCATTAAGGTCGGTAATGAGCAAACCGAGACCTTTGATGTTAAAAAAGGATTTAGGCAAGGTGACGCGCTGTCATGCAACTTTTTCAACATCGTGCTTGAAAAGATCGTGCAAGAGTCACTGGCCAACACAAGAGGTACGATTTATTTCAAGTCTACGCAATTGCTTGGGTATGCCGACGACATTGACGTGATTGGACGGTCACAGCGAGACGTCAATGAGGCCTTTGTAAGCATTGAAGTAGAAGCGGCTAAAACGGACCTCAAGGTTAATGACGGTAAAACCAAATATCAGCTTTCATCAAAAAAAGAAGGTCAACATCGACGTATTGGCCAGAATGTCACCATTGGCGGATATAACTTTAAAGTGGTCAAGGAATTTGTCCACCCTGGCTCACTGATGATCGGTGACAACAACGCCAGCGTTGAGATAAAACGCAGAATCACTCTTGCCAATCGCTGTTCCTTTAGGTTCAAGAGACAATTGAGAAGTAGAGCCCTCTCTCGGAAAACCAAGGTGACACTATATAAGACCTTGTTCATCCCAGTCCTCCTTTACGGCGCAGAGGTTTGGACCTTAACAAAAGTGGATGAAGATAAAGAGGAAAGTTCTGCGGTCCGGCTTGTTTAAACGGTGTATGGAGGAAAAGTTATAACGAAGAACTGTACGGGTTGTACAGCGACATCGGCATGGTACGACGTCTACGGATACAGCGTCTAAAATGGATAGGCCATGTAGAACGCATGAAAAATACAGCTCCGATCCGAAGAGTCTTCGAATCTACCCCGGAAAGAAGGCGCGACAGAGGACGGCCGCATCTACGGTGGCGCACGCAGGTGGAAGGGGACCTTTACTTACTGGGCGTGCGGAGCTGGAAACAGCTGGCCGAAGACCGTGCCAGCTGGAGACGTTTGTTGGTTGAGGCCCAGGTTCACCACAGACTGTAACGCCACATAAGTCACTTACTTACTTATCAGGCCTGCGATCCACGGAGGATCTGAGCCTGAGCTATAGCTGCCTTCCATCCTTGACGGTCCCGGGCACGCTGCTTCCAGTTGTCAAGACCAAGATGTCTTACATCCGCGATTACTTGGTCTTTATACCGGATGTTCGGTCTTCCTCTTCTTCTCGAACCAGGAGGCTCGGAGTCGAAGACCCTCTTAGCTGGAGCGTTGATGACCATGCGCTCGATGTGGCCGAGCCAGTGTAGTCGACGCATCCTTGCCTTCCGGACTACATCCACATCTTGGTACAACTCGTAGAGTTCGCGGTTGTGTCTTCTTCTCCATTCACTTTCCTCACAGACAGGACCAAATATCCGGCGCAGAACTTTTTTTTCGAAAGAACCCAAAATCAGCTCCGCTGTCCAGCTTTTCGTCCAGCTTTCGGCTCCGTACAGCAAGACTGGCAGAATGAGCGTTTTGTAAAGCATGACTTTGGTCTTTCGAGTGAGGAGTTTTGACCCCAGTTGTTTGGACAAGCCGGTTGCCAAGGGCGATTCTATGCCGGATCTCCACTGTGGTGTCGTTTGTGGAATTTACGTTTGCCCCGAGGTAGACAAACTCCTTAACTACCTCGAAATTGTAGCTGTCAATTGTTATATTTTGTCCCAGGTGGTGAGCGACGGATTGGTTTTTGCTTGACAGCATGTACTTCGTCTTGTCCTCATTGACCTTAAGACCAACTCGTTTCGCCCGTTTTTCAATCGCCGTGAATGCTTCCACAATGCCACGGCGAGAACACGCGATGATGTCGATATCATCCGCGTATCCTAGCAGCTGGGTGGACTTGCAAAAATTAGTACCTTCCCTGTTGACGCCTGCCCGTCGCACTATCTGCTCCAGCACCAGGTTGAAGAAGTCACATGACAGCGCATCTCCTTGCCAAAATCCGGTGCATGTTTCGTTTCGAATGGTTCCGAGGTCCCAGAACCGAGTTGCACGGTGTATCGCGTGTTTTTCAGCGTGGCGCGACACAACTGGATCAGCTTTACCGGGATCCCGAATTCGGCCATGGCCCCAAACAGTTCTTCACGATGAATGCTGTCGTATGCGGCTTTGAAATCGATGAAAAGATGGTGTGTATCGATTCGAAACTCGTTGGTCTTTTCCAGGATTTGTCGAAGTGTGAACATTTGGTCTATAGTTGATTTGCCGGGCCGGAAGCCGCACTGGTAGCTGCCGATTAGTGCGGTGCAAAATGGTTTTAGACGTTCACACAATACGCTGGACAGGATCTTGTATGCGACATTGAGCAGGGATATACCTCTATAGTTCTTACAAGAGGCAGGACGGCCTTTCTTGTGGATGGGGCATATAGAGCTGGTATTCCAGTCGTCGGGCATGTTTTCATCTTCCCAAATTCTGCAGATGATCTGGTGCATGCTCCCTACCAGAACATCGCCGCCAGCCTTGAAGAGCTCTGATGGCAAGCCATCTGAGCCTGCGGGCTTGTTGTTCTTCAGCTTCTGAATAGCTGTGCCGACTTCTTCGATGCTAGGTGGGAGGACTTCTTCAGCGGCTGGAGCTGGGATTTCCTCGGTCCCTACCACTCTCTCTTGGTCATGCTCGTTAAGCAGCTGCTGGAAGTGCTGCTTAAATACATCCACTATTCCCTGCGGGTCGGTGACAAGGTTACCCTCCCAGTTTCGAAGAGCCAGGGTGCGCTTTTTGAAGCCGCCTGCAAGGCCTTTGGCTTTCTTGTAAAAGGTTCGTATTTTATGTTTATCCCTAGACTCCTCGATATCCTTGAGCTGGGAGGCTGCGAAGATTCTTTTCTTTTGTCGCAGTAGTTTTTTCTCCTCCCTTCTTCTGGCTCGGTACTCTTCTTGCGCTGCCCTGGTTTTCCTCTGCAGCGCCTTTTGGTACGCCTCGTCGGTTGCTGCCTTTTTCTGCTCACACTCACCATCATACCACGGGTTTCTTGTCGGGGGTGGTGGGTATCCTAAGGTGGTTTCGGCTACTTCCTGAATGGCTGAGCGGCAATGCCCACATATTATTGGCATTTGTGTTCGACGTAGGCATACCGTAGAGTCTTTCGCTCAGCTGCTCCCTGTAGACTCTGCCGACCTCCGGTGTGCTCAGGCGCCCAATGTCGAACCTCCTCCTGATGGGCTGGTGCAGCTTTCTGACATTGGACAGTCGAGCTCTGAATCTTGCTGCTACGAGGAAGTGGTCAGAGTCGACATTTGCCCCTCTGAATGTTCGCACATCCAGGATGTTTGACGAGTGCCTTGCGTCAATGAGCACATGGTCGATTTGGTTGGCGGTTCGACCGTCCGGAGATCGCCAGGTTGCTGTGTGGATTCGCTTGCGAGGGAATCTTGTGCTACTTATCACCGCATTACGAGCTGTCGCAAAGTCAGCGAGTCGGAAGCCGTTATCTGTTGTTGTATCATGGAGGCTGTGCTTTCCGATCACTCCGCAAAGGGTGTTTTTCTTACCGATTTTGGCGTTGAAGTCCCCGAGCACGATTTTTACATCGTACTTCGGACAAGCTCCGTAGGCGTTGTCCACGAGGTCATAGAAGACCTCCTTGATAGGGTCTTCAGCCTCGTCGGTAGGGGCGTGTGCACATATAAGGCTGATGTTATAAAATCTGCCTCTGATGCGGATCACAGCCAGGCGATCACTTATAGGCTTAAAGTCGATGACCTTCGACCTTAACCGCTTTCCCACGTAAAGTTCTATACCTCTAAAAAAACACCTTTATATGCCATGTGCCATCACCTAATACTCCACAATATAGCTACAGCGAAAGTACATAGATACACATTCGACTTTAAAGAGATACATATGCAATGAGGGAAGGGTTTCGTTCACATTACTCAATTACTTTATCACCAGTACGGCACTCGAGGACTATTGCATAGTAGGGAATCAGAGGAATCCCAGAATGTTATTCAATCCGTCAGCCCGTTCAAACCATTAAGAATGATTGGTTTTAGATGGAATTTCTTTAGGACCGATCGTTCTTCCCATTAAGGCCACTTGAACGAAGAAAAACGAATAGACGGCGGGTGATGATAAATGGTGATGTCACGCATTCAACACACATACATCGTTCACTAATTAGAGATACATTCAAAGGAAGGCTTATTAAACGATTGATTTATGGCAATCAATTTCGTTTCATTAAAAGAAATCAAACTCAATTGGAAGCATCAAGTAGGAAAGTACTCGTCTCGGTATATCGAAATCGGAGTATTGAAAGCCTTGGCTATCAATCATGAAATCCAGTTTCTCGTCGTCCTCCTCCTCCTCCTCATCACCGTTCTTCGGCATCTAAATAAAGATGCTCAGGTCTTCTCAGAAATCTACTTATAACTCTATTCGTTGCCATATCGTTCGCACAATAAAAACCGTCCGCCATACACGGTAGATATTTAAAATAATTTAAAAACCGCCGACGAGAGTAGTAATAAAAAACAAATAATATTCGTTGCCACTATTAAGTGATCCGTCCGTCCCCTCGTCGTCAGGTTCAGTGTGCTCTATTGTTGTCGGAATTTCTGATACATTTGCCTGAGTTTGTATCTATCATCTATTTGGTTATTCTCTAGCAATTGTGGCCGGTATAGCATCTATCCCCCGCTGTTCTCGAAAACAACCGACGACCACCCGAGCTAAATCTTCTTCCTATAACATCATTCACGTCCGCGTCTGGCTAATGCTCCTCTCGTGAATCTGTACATATATTGGCTGCCAGCACAATAACAGATATGGATACGTAGATACATATACCACCAAATACAAGAAAATAATAAAAGAAGAAACGAATTGATGGCTTATGGTATCCGGTCACTTATGGGTTGACGCAACTACACTATACTATCGATGTATAGAGGGGATTCGAAGATGAAATTGTTGTTTTGTCGAGATTTTATGGTCAGACTGGAGCTGGGGCCTTTTAAATGCATTCGTACATACATAAATCTGGGATCCATTAATTACTAATGATAACACCAACATTTCTTGAATTCCTTCTCGGACAAAAACCCTGGAGCCTTGTCCGTCCGAATCGCTCTGGTATAAATGTGGTCAATGGATCGATCGATCCTCATCCCATTCATATGCAAATTCACTTCCTAAAACCTTACATTGTGACGACATTTACAAGAGGTTGGGGTTAAGCGCATGACATGACCCATGAATTAGATGTACAATCTGCCTTCATACCGGATAGGATCTGGATTTGGTGTTTTGTAATCTTCCAAGTCATGGAGTCTACTTACATTTTTATACGATAGGGGAGACAGATGAAAAAATAAGTTTTCCTCCATTAAACTAGAGAGGAAGACAAGCCATAGTATGTGTGCGTGGGAAAGAAGCATTTTGGGAAACGACTAATGAAAACCAGATAAAGAAACTTCAAACGAGATGAGTATAATCCATCCAGACTCGTGGGTGGAAGAGTCTCTTGCCATATGTATATACGAGTGATGACATATGGATGGAAATATACAACACATGGTCGGAGCAGCGTTGGTTGCATTTAGTAATCCCTAAAAGGGTTGGAATAATAACAACTTTTTTATCCACTACTTAGAAGGTACATATATCGTTGTAAGCACAAAGTGGTTTTATACTAGGTAATACGTCACAGAATGCACTGCATCGACGGACGAGAACTGCCCGCGAGTTCTACGAACAGAAAAGGAGAGAGAAGCATGCGCTTCTGAGAAGGAAAAAGGAGGAGCACGAGAAGCGCGAGATCGAGGAGATGGAGAGATGTTACTGCCGGAACGACGTTTACCAGAAAATAAAACGAGCATGCCAAGGCTATAAAGCCAGAGCAGAAGACTGCAGGGATGAGCACGGACAACTAGTAGTGGAGTCACAGTCGATGCTGAGATTGTGGAAGGACCACTTTTGCAGACTGTATAATGGCGATGATAGTCAAAATGCCGCCGTCAGGCAGAGCGAACCATTCACAATGGACGAAGACGAAGGAGAATCCCATCCACCGGACCTAGACGATGTTAAGATAGCGATATCGAAACTTAAGCTTATAAAGCTGCTGGAGCAGACGGACTCCCCGCGGAGCTGTTTAAAGCAGCTGGCGATGAGCTGGTTAGGAACATGCACCAACTCATCTGCAAGATATGGTCGGAAGAACGCATGCCCGATGAATAGAATCTCAGTATCGTTTGCCCTGTCCATAAGAAAGGAGACCCCTATGACTGCGCCAGTTACAGAGGGATAAGCCTCCTGAACATCGCGTACAAGATCCTCTCTGCCGTACTGTGTAAGTGCCTGAAGCCGTTCGTGGACAATCTGATAGGTTCCTCTCAGTGTTGCTTCAGGCCAGGAAAATCCACGATAGACCAAATATTTACACTTCGGGTGATCTTGGAGAAGACCCATGAATTCCAGGTCGACATGTACCACCTTTTTGTCGACTTTAAAGCCGCATACATGACAGTGTTTATAGAGACGAGCTATACAGAGCCATGTCATGTTTTAACATTCCTGCCAAACTCGTCAGACTGTGCAGGATGACTATGGAGAACTCTCGCATCTCCATTAGGGTCGGAGGTGAACTAACCGACCCCTTTGATGGTAAAAAAGGTTTTAGACAGGGTGACGCACTGTCATGTGATTTCTTCAACATTATTTTTGAAAAGATCGTGCGGGACTCTGCGGCCAATACAAGAGGTACGATCTACTTCAAGTCCACACAATTGCTTGCCCACGCAGATGACATTGACGTTATTGGATGAACAAAGCGAGACGTCAATGAGGCGTTCGCAAGCATTCAAGCAGAAGCGGCTAAAGTGGGTCTAAGGGTAAATGGGGACAAGACCAAATATATGCTGTCATCCAAGAAAGACGCACAACACCGACGTCTTGGTCACCTTGGTAGTCAAGGACTTCGTCTACCTTGGCTCGATAGTGACAAGCAGCAACGACACCAGCGCTGAGATAAAACGCAGAATAGCTCTGGCCAATCGCAATCAAGTAGTAGAGCCCTCTCTCGAAAAACTAAGGTTTCCCTCTACAAATCCTTAATCATCCCGGTCCCCCTCTACGGCGCTGAGGCTTGGACGTTATCAAAAGCGGATGAAGAGGCTCTTGGACGTTTCGAGAGGAAAATTCTGCGTGCAATCTTTGGTCCCGTTTGTTTAAACGGAGAATGGAGGAGGAGATTCAACCAAGAACTGTAAGGGCTGTACAGCGACATCGGCCTGGTTAGACGTCTTCGGATCCAACGTCTAAGATGGCTAGGCCATGTAGATCGAATGGACAATGGAACTATTAAAGGCAGCTGGCGATGAGCTTGTCAGGAACATGCCCGGTCCATAAGAAAGGAGACCATTATGACTGCGCCAATTCTTCTTCTTCTTCTTAGCCGGCGCTACAGTTCGGGGTGTACCTGGGCCTCAACCAATATGCCCCTCTAACTAGGACGATCTTTTAGTAGCCTTTTCCATTGCCACATACCCAGTTGGCTGAGGTCCTATTCCACCTGTGTGCGGCCGTCCTCTGCTTCTTGTTCGCTCGGGGTTGGATTCAAAGACTCTCCGGGCTAGAACTGTGGTGTCCATTCGCTCTACATCGCGCGGCCATCTTAGGCGTTGAATCCGTAGACGCCTGACTAGACTCATGTCGCTGTACAACCCGTAAAGTTCGTGGTTAAATACTTTCCTCCATCCCCCGTCTGCGTTTATGTATTTATGTTGGCGTTACAGTCCATGAAGGACCAAAGCCGAGCTTCTCTCAATCACTCATGTTGTGTTTGATTTTATTTTCCCATAGGTGAAAGGGACCTACAGTTTATGGCCGGTTCCGAACGGCTAAATTCGAAAAGCTTTTCTTGACAACTATACTACAGGGGGTTTTGTCAGTACCCCGCCGAGGAGAAACACCGTGAAAGACGCGTTCAATGACATGGCTGTTGTCGGGATTCGATCCCATGTCAAATTGTCTGCGTTTATAGGCCCGAAGATCGCGCGCAAAATCTTTCTCTCGAACCGACCAAGGGCCTCCTCATCCGCTTTTGATAGTGTCCATGCTTCTGCACCGTACAGCAGGGCCGAGATGGTAAGGGTCTTATATAGAGTCAACTTTGTCGTTCGGGAGAGGGCTCTATTACTCAATTGCCTCCTGAGCACAAAGAAACAGCGATTGGCAAGAGTGATTCTGCGTTTGATTTCGGAACTGATGTCGTTGTTCCAGGTCACTGCAGAGCCAAGGTGGACGAAGTCCTTAACTACCTCGAACTTATATCTGCCTCGCCCTGCCTAAGTCCTTTTTTGACATCAAAACTATCGGTAAGGTGTCCACCGATTCGGATGGAGCAGCGAGCATTCTCCAAAGTCATCCTGCATAGTCTGTCGAGTTTACCAGGTTTATCAAAGGTAGACATATCGTTGTATAGCTCGTCTCTAATTACGCTGTCGTATGCGGCTTTGAAGTCGACAAATAGGTGGTGAGTGCGCCAATTACAGCCGTACTGTGTAAGCGCCTGAAACCGTTCGTGGACCATCTGATGGGTTTCTACCAGTGTGGTTTCAGGCCAGGAAAATCCACGATAGACCAAATATTTAAACTACGGCAGATCTTGGAGAAGACCCATGAATAGAACTTCTTCCAAAGTTTATTTCTCGTATTACGGAGAGTACGCAGTTCCTTGTTATACCAGGTAGGTGTTGATTGGTCTGGAGTGGACAGCAGATGTTTGCTTGGGGTAACAACGGGGTAACAACAGAGTTGGTCTAGTTGTCTTCCAAGATTGTTGGTGACACTGCTGATTTGAAATAGGTTCGACTCTACAAGACAGTCAGTGAATAGAGTTTTCTTGTCAGAGGAAGCATTAATAGGGACAAGAAAACATTCATCATCATCTGAAGATTGAAATCTCCAACGACGATGAAGTCATCACTTGGATCGACGTCGAAGAAATTAGAGTCTATTGTGTCAACAGCTAGTTGGTAGACTTGGGCAGGTTGGGGTGGACTGATGTAATAGCAAAGGATGTAGATAAGGCTTTTGGTGACTGGTATCTTGGCGCAGACAAGCTCAAAAGGTGCAGAGTTCGAAATTGCAACAGCAGATGCATTGAGGCGGCTATGGATGGACAAAAGGACACCTCGCCCAAAGGGGAAGTGCGTTGTTGCACTCACCGTCAGTGCGAAAGACATCGAAGTCGGAAGAGAAGAGTTTGGAGTCGAGAATGCTTGTAACGAAAGAGTTAGGGACGATGATAGTTTCTGGCATCCCTGCGAGCTTTTTGGAGAGAGGCAAGGCGCTTAGAGCTAGTATGAGTGGCGAATCTAAAGAGATCGCCTCTTACTGTGTTAGCCGAGATGTTAATGCACTCATGGAAACGAGTGCTGTCGGGTCGATAGGCAGGCCTTCTTGTTGGATTGAAACCACAACATTGGTCTTGATTTTACCGTCAATACAGACAGAATCCGGCTTATCGAGAAGGTAAGCTAGGTACAGGGGAATATTTTCGTCAAGACGATTAGATGATCACGCATTTTGGATACTACATAGCGGCCATCCAGATCATTATGCGGCGAGCACTTCTCAACTAGCCTAGAGGTGAGTCAAACGGAGGGAGGGAGGAGTGGATCCAATTTCTTTAACACCATACTTGAAAAGATCATGCGGGACCCTGCGGCCATTACATGAGGTACGATCTACTTCAAACAGGTAGCAGATCTCATCCTTCTCTGGCTTGTGGTAACATACAAGAGTTGCCTCTCTCTGTCCTATATCCCCAGCAAGTGGAAGGTAACCAAAGTCATTTTCATACCCAAGGCAGGCAATAGCTCCCACTGAGGCCTGTCAGTCTTACTTCTTTTCTATTAAAAACTCTAGAGAAGATTTTAGACGCACACATATGTACGTCACAGCTGTATCTCAGGAAGGCAGTCGGATAACCAAAATGCCTACGACAAAGGCAAATCGGTGGAAACAGCACTCCCCTCACTGGTCAGCAAATAGAAAGGTCACTGGAACATAAGGAATATACATAAGGAACAAAGTCTAGTGGCCTTCCTCGATATTGAGGGCGCCTTTAACAATGCTGAACCATGGGCCGTCACCAAAGCGCTGTCTGATCTGTGGTTACGGGATCAGTGATAGAACTGGTAAGACAACTGCTAACGCAAAGAGTAGTCAAACCCAACTTTGCTGGTGCCGTCTCAACTAGAATGATCAGCAGAGGTATACCACAGGGTGGAGTACTCTCCCCTCTCCTCTGGAACGTATCGGTCAACGAACTACTGTGTACGCTATGACCGCCTATGCAGATGACACTGGAAAATTTCCCAGCACTCTAAGTGACCTAATGCAGGCTGCATTACGTACTGTGGACTTGGGGTCAGTCCTAAGAAGACCGACCTAGTACTGTTTACCAATAAATATAAAATTCTGCCCTTCAACCCACCGAGGCTGGGTAGAATCCAATTCATAATCAAAGATCAGGCTAAATACCTAGGCCTAGTCCATTACAGGAGGCTGAATTGGAAAGCCAACATTTTTGATCGTGTCAAGAAAGCAACCACAAGATGTGGGATTTCCAACCAATCATTATGCACCGGCTCTATACAGCAGTGATAAGGCTCATCCTCCTATGTACATGGCATCGTAGTCTGGTAGACTCCTCTGCACAAGGCAGTCTATCGAAACCTTCTGGGGAAAGTACAAAGATCGGCCAGTTCATATATAAGCGGAGCGATCAGATCAACCCCCACGGAGGCCCTAAATATCCTATTACATTTCCCACCGTTGGACCTCTTCAGCAAGTAGGTTGCTGCTTGCGCGACCCTACGAATTAGGGGCATAGGAAAATGGCCCACATCACATAAAGGCCATTCCTAATCACTTCAAAGTACCCATGGACACAGTCTACATCAGTTCACTAGGAACTTCGCAGTTATCTTTCCATCCAGGGTGGAATGGGCTGAAGGGAGAGTCATAGGAAAGGACTCAATTTCCCTCTATACCTTTGGCTTCAAGATGGAGACGGGTATAGGTAGTGGAGTCTTCTCCAAGCAACTTAACCTCATCCCATCAGACCTAGGCAGAATTAACAGCGATAACGGAGGCCCTTGCATGGCTCAGGATCAATGTAATATTCGCTAAGGATATTATCATTTGCACGGACAGCCAATCTGCGATAAAATCCCTGGCAGCGGTAACCCACAAATCAAAGACATCTCTTAACTGTCGCCTATCTCTAGATGAGATGGCTGAGCAGTTCAACATTAAAGTATTGTGGGTTCCCGGGCAAAGGGATATTCCAGGAAACTGCGCGGCCGACGAACTCGCAAAGTTAGGGTAAAGCACCAATATCGGTTTTATCACTAAACAAATCTGGCCTAAGCTAAACCTAGGACGAACAAGGGACCTAGTACCAGCCAAAAGGGCTACTTTGAGCACTCTAGTGGGTGTCATTACGGGTCATTGCATCATTGGGAAACACGCCGCCAGACTAGGGCTGCCCTCCAATGACTTTTGCCGCGGCAGCATGGACGAGGAGGAAGAGAAGGACCGATTGGTTCTCAGGTATCGGATCAGGGTAATATGACCCATGTGGGATCACAATGGGCCGACCTCGGCCTACGTGTGGCTTATGCCAACCACTTGTACCTGACCTACTTCTTTGGGCTCAAGAGGCAACTGACTAGTAGAGCCCTCTCTCGTGAAACTAAGGTATTCCTCTACAAAACCTTAATCATCCCGGTCCTCCTCTACGGCGCTGAGGCTTGGACGTTATCAAAAGTGGATGAAGAGGCTCTTAGGCGTTTCGAGAGGAAAATTCTGCGTGCAATCTTTGGTCCCGTTTGTGTAAACGGAGGGTGGAGGAGGAGATTCAACCAAGAACTGTAAGGGCTGTACAGCGACATCGGTCTAATATGGTTGGGCCATGTAGAGGGAATGGACATCACCGCTCCGGCTCGAAGAGTCTTCAACTCCAACCCCGAGGAACGACGCAGCAGAGGGCGACCGCATCTAAGGTGGCGCGCACAGATGGAAAGGGACCTCAACCAACGGGGCGTGCGGCACTGGAAGCGGCTGGAGAGGCTTGTTGGTTGAGGCCCTGGTTCACCCCGACTGGAGCGCCAACTAAGTAAGTAAGTCATTTACCTACCTTGCTCCTGATGCAATAATCAAATGTGATTATGATAGACTTGCCGCGTTTCGTATGCACATTGTTCTAGTTGCATCTGTATCCACACAGCAAGTCTAGTTGATGATTCAGCAGAAAGTGTATCTCGTGTATCAGTGAGACGGATTTGATGTAGCGCAGATCTACATACCTAAGTACACAGTGTTACATGCATACGTATGATCATGGAGCACGGTTTTGCCATTACAATGATTAACACTGCAATGCACATTAAAGCATGGACATTTCAATGAGTCTGTTGAACTGGTTGTTCTTTTTTCATCCATATCCATTGGATCGGCGTCTATCTAGTTGTTTGTCTGTCTACCAGTCTGCCTTTTGATGGGGAAAGCACATATATACAATCAGCTATGCGAGATTTATCTCATACATTTGCTGGGAGGAATCTTTCTGCCTTCCTCGTTTCGTCTGCATTTTGTCCATTTTGGTGTAAAATGTGTTTTTAATGCTGGCGCCAAGGTGTTGGGGCGTCATCATCAAAAGCATAGTTCGCCTTGATTGATGTTTATCCTTTACGTCGCCAGTCTGAGGCATGCATTTGAAGTACGTAGTGCTGTGAATAAACCCCCCTGCCGACAGTTCATCTAAATCAGCCATACTCAACCTTTTTCTCCCTCGGGCCGCATTCATTTGTTTGCTAATTCACGCGGGCCGCTAGGGATAAGCATAAAACACAAGCCTTTTACAAGAAAGCCAAAGGCCTTGCAGGAGGCTTCAAAAAGGGCACCCTGGCTCTTCGAAACTGCGAGGGTAATCTTGTCACCGACCCGCAGGGAATAGTGGATGCATTTAAGCAGCATTTCCCGCAGCTACTTAACGATCATGACCAAGAGAGAGCGGTACGGACCGAGGAAATCCCAACTCCAGCCGCTGAAGTAGTCCTCCCACCCAGCATCGAAGAAGTCGGCACAGCTATTCAGAAGCTGAAGAACAACAAGGCCGCAGGCTCAGATGGCTTGCCATCAGAGCTCTTCAAGGCTGGCGGCGATGTTCTGGTAGGGAGCATGCACCAGATCATCTGCAGAATTTGGGAAGACGAAAGCATGCCCGACGACTGGAAAACCAGTTCTATTTGCCCCATCCACAAAAAAGGCGATCCTACCTCTTCCAAGAACTATAGAGGTATATCCCTGCTCCATGTCGCATACAAGATCCTGTCCAGCGTATTGTGTGGACGTCTGAAGCCGTTTTTCACCGCACTAATCGGCAGCTACCAGTGCGGCTTCCGGCCCGGCAAATCAACTATAGACCAAATTTTCACACTTCGACAAATCCTGGAAATGACCAACGAGTTTCGAATCGATTCACACCATCTTTTCA
Organism: Eumerus sabulonum; assembly: GCA_951905685.1. Classification (NCBI taxonomy): domain Eukaryota; kingdom Metazoa; phylum Arthropoda; class Insecta; order Diptera; family Syrphidae; genus Eumerus; species Eumerus sabulonum. The sequence continues at coordinate 71,681,724 of OX645064.1, forward strand.
TCGATTTTAAAGCCGCATACGACAGCATTCATCGTGAAGAACTGTTTGGTGCGATGGTCGAATTCGGGATTTCGGTAAAACTGACCAGTTGTGTCGCGCTACGCCAAAAAACACGCGATGCACCGTGCAATTCGGTTCTAGGACCTCGGAACCATTCGAAACATGCACCGGATTTCGGCAAGGAGATACGCTGTCATGTGATTTTTTCAACCTGGTGCTGGAGCAGATAGTGCGACGGGCGGGCGTCAACAGGGAAGGCACTATCTTTTACAAGTCCATCCAGCTGCTAGGATACGCGGATGTTATCGACATCATCGCGTACTCTCGTCTTGGCATTGTGGAAGCGATTGAGGAACAGGCGAAACGAGTTGGTCTTAAGATCAATGAGGACAAAACGAAATACATGCTGTCAAGCAAAAACCAATCCGTCGCTCACCACCTGGGACAAAATATAACAATTGACAGCTACAATTTCGAGGTAGTTAAGGAGTTTGTCCACCTCGGGGCAAACGTAAATTCCACAATTGACACCACAGTGGAGATCCGGCATAGAATCGCCCTTGGCAACCGTTGCTACTTCGGCTTGTCCAAACAACTGGGGTCAAAACTCCTCACTCGAAAGACCAAAGTCATGCTTTACAAAACGCTCATTCTGCCAGTCTTGCTGTACGGAGCCGAAAGCTGGACGATAAGCAGGACAGCGGAGCTGATTTTGGGTTCTTTCGAAAGAAAAATTCTGCGCCGGATATTTGGTCATGTCTGTGAGGAAGGTGAATGGAGAAGAAGACACAACCGCGAACTGTATGAGCTGTACAACAATGTGGATGTAGTCCGGAAGGCAAAGATCCGTCGACTACACTGGCTCGGCCACATCGAGCGAGTTACATGCTGTAACACCCCCACACCCTACTTTCCCCACACTTGGTGTTTTGTTCAGCAAAACAACAAGTGTATTCTTGATCTTTGCTACGGTTTCTCTCTCCAACTCTATCTTCGAAAGAAGATAAAGCTGGAGCGAATTACCAAGTAGCAAAGTCAGTCAAAGGTCAGTCATTGTTTAAGTCTCGTGTCGTTAAGTGCGTGTTTCATATATGTTTCAATAAATGTTTAAATATATCAAACTACGCTTTGTGCCTTTTTATTATTTTAATTGGATAGTCTTCGGACTATTCATAACTAGCGCATGGACATCAACGCTCCAGCTAAGAGGGTCTTCGACTCCGAGCCTCCTGGTTCGAGAAGAAGAGGAAGACCGAACCTCCGGTATAAAGACCAAGTAATCGCGGATGTAAGACATCTTGGTCTTGACAACTGGAAGCAGCTCAGGCTCAGATCCTCCATGGATCGCTGGCCTGATAAGTAAGTAACCAGTTAGACTGAATTGAGCAATTGTGGCAAACTTTATAGTTTAAAGTGGTCTCTAACTTCTAGACTTAAACAATAGTAACTTGAAATCAACCCGTGATCGAACTCAGGTCGACAGCCAGTACTCCATATAATAGCAGAAATAAGAGTGGCCTCTGAACCATCTGTTAACCCTGCTGTTGACGTTCGCTAGCTCATCGCATATTTGTTATAAATGATGTAGGTCTTAACGTATTGCGTTTACTATTTGTTAAATCAACCTACCGACTCAATTACCCACTTAGGTCCGGTGTGAACCCGGACCTCAACCAACAAACTTGTCCAGCTGGCCCGGTCTTTTGTCAGGTGTTTCCAACGACGCACTCCCAGTTGGTTAAGGTCCACTTCCACATGTGTGTGCCACCTTAGATTCGATCGTCCTGTGCTGCGCGTCCCTCGGGGTTGGACTCGAAGACTTTTCGGGCCGGAGCTGTGTTTTCCATTCGTTCTACATGGCCTAGCCATCTTAGACGTTGGATCCGCAGACGTCATACCAGGCCGATGTCGCTACATAGTTCGTCGTTGTATCTTTTCCTCCACTCCCCGTTTATACAAACGGGACCATAGATTGAACGCAAAATTTACTTCTCGAAACGACCAAGGGCCTCCTTATCTGCTTTCGTTAAAGTCCAGGCCTCGCGCCATAGAAGAGGACCGGGATGATTAAAGTTTTGTACAGCGCAACTTTGGTCTTTCGAGAGAGGGCTTCACTTCTCAATTGCCTCTCGAGCCCAAAGAAGCTACGTTTGGCAAGAGTGATTCTGCGTTTGATTTCAGCGCTGGTGTTGTTGTCGCTGGTCACTAGTAAGCTAAGATAGACGAAGTCCTCGACCCCTTCGTATTTGTAGCTGCCAATTGTAATGTTCTGGCCGAGACGTCGGCCTTGACCTCGTTAGCCGAAAGACCCATCATTGACGTATCGCTGTGGTCGTCCAATTACGTTAATGCCATCCGCGTACGCAAGCAGTTGCGCAGACTTGAAATAGATCGTACCTCTTGCGTTGGCTAGTGGGTCTCGTATGATCTATTCTAGCAGGATATTGAAAAAATTACATGACAGGGCGTCACCTTGCCTAAATCCGACCTTCATGGAGCAGCGAGAATTCTCCATTGTCATCCTGCACAATCTGACTAGTTTGGCAGGGATGTCAAAACTAGACATGGCGCTGTATAGCTCGTCTCTATGCACACTGTCATACGCGGCCTTCGAAAAGGCGATGGGTGTCGATTTGGTATTCTTGGGTCTTCTCCAAGATCGGCCGCAGTGTGAATATCTGGTCTATTGTGGACTTACCGGGCCTGAAACCACACTGATAACAACCTATCAGATTATCCACGAAGGGGTTCAGGCGTTCAAACAGTACGGCAGGGAAGATCTTGTATGCGATGGTAAGGAGGCTTATTCCCCTAATTCAATTCGGCACCATTATGTTTCATTTAACGTATGATTTCAATAAACAAAATAATTTGAAAACATTGTGTTCCCCATTAGTGTGTTTCGGGCGGCACATAAAAGATTGGCGAGTCCAATGCGGCCCGAGGGCCGCAGGTTGAGAATGGCTGATCTAAGTCCAAGTAATATTCGCTCAATCGTAGAGCGATTGCAATCGTCGTTTACATGTATAAGATGCTTTTGGTTGACACATTAATTTAATTACTTCCCTGATATCTGGATTGGTTTTTTTTTTCGCTTATACACACTTAAACCAAAACGACAAAAACGACAAAAATAAACCAAAACTGTCTAAAGATAAATGCTCAGGATGTAGCTGTCGTTGGACTCATATCCGATTGCGGGCGACACCGTCTATCATCATGTCTCGCTTGAGTTCATTTCGGAAAGCAATTGAAAATTCCAAAATTACCATGGCACGGCATCTTTGAAAGTGCCACAGAAACGAGAAAATAAAAAATTGCAAAACAGCATCCGGCGGATTAAATTCTGGTAATTTTCATCTTCTTCGTTCGTCTGGTTTTTGTTTTCGTTCTTCCTCTTGTTCTGGGTTCGATTTGCTCTGTCTCTTCCAATCCACATGCTGCCTATCTAACAGGTCCTACTTAGGTGCCCATATGAGTGCCACAAATATTGATCTTCTTAGTAAGTCTTAATCTATTTTTAAAATGCGGAAAGGAATTCGGTTACCTCAGCTGCGTTTATTGTTCGACTATTCGAGATACATAGTACGAAAGAGGCCAGGCCAACCCGATTGCAAGACTAAGACGGACGGAAAGATATTCACTTTCAAAAGTGCAGAATATTGGCGTAGATATGGATAAACAAGCCGCTATCGCGAAAGGATTCCAACTAATGTATATATTAGCCGAGTCGTTAGAAAGCAAGAGAAGAAAGGCCAACTCGAAGCGAAGGTGTTGGAATGCTGTTTATTCTTTTATTGTTGTTGTTTGGTGCTGCGAAATTCGAAATTCTGTGGCGCGTTTTATAAATAGAATTGGAACAGTCTTTGTTCTGACCATACGCGAAAGGAAGCATACGCGTACGTTTGCCTCTTGACACCGACTGATGGATAAAATCATATACGAGGCATTGATCTGTTCTATTTGTATCAATGCATGCCACTTTGCATGCAAGTTGGTAGAACACGGACGTATCCGTATCCACAAGCCTCGGATACGGACGGATATAAAGCTGACGACCCTTACAAACGACTAAAGGACTTGAGAGTCTGCACCTGGAATATGAGGTCCATTAACGGCGAGCAATTTGAGCAAAGCATCAGTTGCTATAAAGCAGATACATATAACCGCACTCGCAAGAAGTGCGATGGGATGGACCAGACAAAAGACGGATGAAAAGCTGCGACATCTATTACGGAAACTGCTACAAGGAGAACAAACAGTGCTTATTCGGATGCGGATTCGTTATTCGAGGATGACTCCGACGAAGAGTCTTAATCTAATTTCGGCAACATTCGCTTGAAATGCGCTCACGCCCCAACCGAAGAAAAGGACGATCGACTCGAAGAAGAATTCTACGATCTCCTAGACAGAAACTATGCCCATAGTTCCAGCTATGACACAAAAATAGTTTTAGGAGATTTTAATGCAGAACTGGGCAGAGAGGACATATTTGAGTCAATCACGTCCGAAAGCGGACATCGGTTACTCGACTTCCTTTCGGAACGCAATTTCCTTCTGGTTAGCACACGATTCCGGCATCTCAATATTCAACAAAGGAACCTGGCGATCACCTGATCAGTCTCCAACCAAGCAGATTGATCACGTTGTGATCGATGCCAAACACTCCTCCAGCATCCCAGATGGACGAATTTTCCGAGGATCCAACATTGACTCGGGTCACTACCTTGTTGTAGCCAAGGTACGAATGAAGATATCAAGGATGCGAGCCGGACAACGAAAGTTTAACGTCGGAAAGCTACAATCGCAGGAGACCGCTAGGATCTTTGCCGATCGAGCTTCGGCCACCCTCTCGCAAACTCGCAAACAGTGGGAACATTGCCAACGTGCCATCAGAGACGCTGCCTCTGATGTGTTGTGTTTCAAACAACCGACAACTAGAAACCCCTAGTTTGATGAGGAATGCGGGCAAGTCCATGCCTATAAAGCCATGCTACATAGACAGACGAAAGCCACTCGTGAACATTACGAGCAGAAACGGAGAGAGGAAAGAATAAGCTTCTAAAGAAGAAAAAAAAGCGTGAGATCGAGGAGATGGAGAGATGCTACCACAGGAATAATGCCCGCAGGGCTATAAAGCCAGAACAGAAACCTGTACGGATGAAGACCGACAACTAGTAGTAGAGTCACAATCGATGCTGGGAATATGGAAGCAACACTTCTTTAGCCTGTTTAACGGCGATGAAAGAGCTAATACCGCTGTTAGGCCGAATGATCCATTCGTGACGGACAAAGATGTAGGAGAATCCCGTCCTGGATGTAATTAAGCTGACAATTTCGAAGCTTAAGGCTAAGATGCACCAGCTCATCTGTAAAATAGGGTCGGAAGAAAGCATGCCCAATGAATTAAATCAAGGGAAAAAGCCTCCTTAACATCGCATACAGGATCTTCCCTGCCGTACTGTTTGAACGCCTGAAACCCTTCGTGGATAATCTGATAGGTTGTTATCAGCGTGGTTTCAGGCCCGGTAAGTCCACAATAGACCAGATATTCACACTGCGGCCGATCTTGGAGAAGACCCAAGAATACCGAATCGATACCCATCGCCTTTTCGAAGGCCGCGTATGACAGTGTGCATAGAGACGAGCTATACAGCGCCATGTCTAGTTTTGACATCGCTGCCAAACTAGTCAGATTGTGCAGGATGACAATGGAGAATTCTCGCTGCTCCATGAAGGTCGGATTTAGGCAAGGTGACGCCCTGTCATGTAATTTTTTCAATATCCTGCTAGAATAGATCATACGAGACCCACTAGCCAACGCAAGAGGTACGATCTATTTCAAATCTGCGCACCTGCTTGCGTACGCGGATGGCATTAACGTAATTGTACAACCACAGCGATACGTCAATGATGGGTCTTTCGGCTAACGAGGTCAAGGCCGACGTCTCGGCCAGAACATCACAATTGGCAGCTACAAATACGAAGGGGTCGAGGACTTCGTCTATCTTAGCTTACTAGTGACCAGCGACAACAACACCAGCGCTGAGATCAAACGCAGAATTACTCTTGCCAACCGTAGCTTCTTTGGGCTCGAGAGGCAATTGAGAAGTAGAGCCCTCTCTCGAAAGACCAAAGTTGCGCTGTACAAAACCTTAATCATCCCGGTCCTCTTCTATGGCGCGAGGCCTGGTCTCTAACTAAAGCAGATGAGGAGGCCCTTGGTCGTTTCGAGAAGTAAATTTTGCGTTCAATCTATGGTCCCGTTTGTATAAACGGGGAGTGGAGGAAAAGATACAACGACGAACTGTGCAGCTACATCGGCCTGGTACGACGTCTGCGGATCCAACGTCTAAGATGGCTAGGCCATGTAGAACGAATGGAAAACACAGCTCCGGCCCGAAAAGTCTTCGAGTTCAACCCCGAGGGACGCGCAGCAGAGGACGATCGAATCTAAGGTGGCACACACAGGTGGAAGTGGACCTTAACCAACTGGGAGTGCGTCGCTGGAAACACCTGGCAAAAGACCGGGCCAGCTGGACAAGTTTGTTGGTTTAAGTCCGGGTTCACACTAAGTAGGTAATTGAGTCGGTAGGTTGATTTAACGAATAGTAAACGTAATACGTTAAGACCTACATCATTTATAACAAATATGCGATGAGCTAGCGAACGTCAACAGCAGGGTTAACAGATGGTTCAGAAACCACTCTTATTTCTGCTTTTATATGGAGCACTGGCTGTCGACCTGAGTTCGATCACGGGTTGATTTTAAGTTACTATCGTTTAAGTCTAGAAGTCGGAGACCACTTTACACTATAAAGCTTGCCACAATTGCTCAATTCAGTCTAACTGGTTACTTACTTATCAGGCCAGCGATCCATGGAGGATCTGAGCCTGAGCTGCTTCCAGTTGTCAAGACCAAGATGTCTTACATCCGCGATTACTTGGTCTTTATACCGGAGGTTCGGTCTTCCTCTTCTTCTCGAACCAGGAGGCTCGGAGTCGAAGACCCTCTTAGCTGGAGCGTTGATGTCCATGCGCTCGATGTGGCCGAGCCAGTGTAGTCGACGGATCTTTGCCTTCCGGACTACATCCACATTGTTGTACAGCTCGTACAGTTCGCGTTTGTGTCTTCTTCTCCATTCACCTTCCTCACAGACAGGACCACATATCCGGCGCAGAACTTTTCTTCCGAAAGAACCCAAAATCAGCGCCGCTGTCCTGCTTATCGTCCAGCTTTCGGCTCCGTACAGCAAGACTGGCAGAATGAGCATTTTGTAAAGCATGACTTTGGTCTTTCGAGTGAGGAGTTTTGACCACAGTTGTTTGGACAAGCCGAAGTAGCAGCGGTTGCCAAGGGCGATTCTATGCCGGATCTCCACTGTGGTGTCATTTGTGGAATTTACGTTTGCCCCGAGGTAGACAAACTCCTTAACTACCTCGAAATTGTAGCTGTCAATTGTTATATTTTGTCCCAGGTGGTGAGCGACGGATTGGTTTTTGCTTGACAGCATGTACTTCGTCTTGTCCTCATTGACCTTAAGACCAACTCGTTTCGCCCGTTCTTCAATCGCCGTGAATGCTTCCACAATGCCACGGCGAGAACACGCGATGATGTCGATATCATCCGCGTATCCTAGCAGCTGGATGGACTTGTAAAAGATAGTGCCTTCCCTGTTGACGCCTGCCCGTCGCACTATCTGCTCCAGCACCAGGTTGAAGAAGTCACATGACAGCGCATCTCCTTGCCGAAATCCGGTGCATGTTTCGAATGGTTCCGAGGTCCTAGAACCGAGTTGCACGGTGCATCGCGTGTTTTTTAGCGTGGCGCGACACAACTGGATCAGTTTTACCGGGATCCCGACCATCGGCCATCGCACCAAACAGTTCTTCACGATGAATGCTGTCGTATGCGGCTTTGAAATCGATGAAAAGATGGTGTGAATCGATTCGAAACTCGTTGGTCTTTTCCAGGATTTGTCGAAGTGTGAACCTTTGGTCTATAGTCGATTTGCCGGGCCGGAAGCCGCACTGGTAGCTGCCGATTAGTGCGGTGCAAAATGGTTTTAGACGTTCACACAATACGCTGGACAGGATCTTGTATGCGACATTGAGCAGGGATATACCTCTATAGTTCTTGCAAGAGGTAGGATCGCCTTTTTTGTAGATGGGGCACATAGAGCTGGTATTCCAGTCGTCGGGCATGAATACCAGCTCTATATGTCTAACTGGTTGTATGTATGTATGTATGTTGGCGTTACAGTCCATGAAGAACCTGAGCCGAGCTTCTCTCAATCACCCATGCTGTGTGTGGTTTCATTTTCACATAGGTGAAAGGGACCTACAGTTTTATTGCCGGTTCCGAACGGCGAATTTCGAGAAGCTTTTCAGGACAATTTTACCACAGGGGGTTTTGCCAGAACCCCGCTGAGGAGAAACACCGTGAAAAACACGTTCGATGACATGGCTGTGTCGGGATTCGATCCCGAGTCATCGGCGTCAGAGGCCAACACACTACCCACTGCGCCACGGTGCTCTCTGTCTAACTGGTTACAGCTTACAAATAAAAAGTCATTGTGCTCCTCCTAGGCCGGCCAATAACAAGCAATACCTACGTACATATGGCGGCGGACACGAACCGACGGCGAATTTCGCTGAATTCGCTGATGCAGCTGAAAAGGAAATGATGGCTGAGTATCAATTCCAGAGCATTCTAGAGACTTCTGAAGAGGAACGGCTAGCGGCGAACATTTCAGAGATTGGACCGAGAGCTATACAAGCGGAAGCACTCGAGAGCATTCAGTATTCGGGATTCAGTAACCAGTGATAAGTCGGTATTCAGTGTGGAACTGATCAAGCCATCTAGCGAGATGTGGAGACAAAGGTAAAGATAGTTGATCTGAGGTGGAATGATAAGAACTCTATGTATTTCTCAATACCTTTTCCATGATGGACATGTAATAGAGTAAAGCCTCGAAATAGAATTAAGGAACAAATTGATACCCCAGTTTCCAACTTGCCAATGAGCATACTGTCGAGCCTCACAGCCATGAAGGCGCAACTTGTGCTGTTGATTACTCTTTTGTTACTTTGTTAGTCTGGAATAATGGTTAGGAAGAATGCGAAATGCTTGTCTGTTGCTGTCGACATCCAACGTGATTCATAGACCCGATTTCTAGAGATTATTTCGTCTTTTGCGTTTTATTTTTTTTTTTACGAAACCCGTACGGGTACAATAGAGTCGCGGTAGTCTGGTAGTAGTGTAAGCCAATCTCTACTTGAGCTGCTTACCGTAGAAGATATTTTCATATGGTGGTCCAGAAGTAAGGAAGCTGCATAACGAAATACGAAAGAAAAAAATAAAACAAAACGAATCCGGTTTCGGCAACGTAAATATTGTTTTATCTCCCAAGGAGGACAGAGCTACGCGCAGCGAGACATAAATTACACGAGACCAAGAGCAAGCCAATATGTGCATTGCTGGTACTGCGGCTCACGGCTGTGACTCTGGCTGTAGCTATAGCTGCAACGTTTACTTCGTCTTTGTTTTGTATTTTTGTTTCATTATTCCTCGGAACCGGCCTACTATACAGAGTACACAATTATTCTGCTTAAGCGAATCAAGCCAAGTTTGGAAAAGGTACTTTAACGAAGCGCAGCCGCAGCGAGAGCAGTAGTTGCGGGTAATGACCTCCACGCCAGCAACTTGGAAGTTGTTTTTTAAGTTGTTGACTCCTTTGTGAAGATTCAAGACACGACGCTGGCTGGTAACGCCGGAGCAGGCTTTTGTGCCGGGTATAATGACTTGTTGTTTGTTTTTTTTTTTTTCTCAGTTTTTGGGAGCAAGCAAATATTTGTCTTTGTCTCCTAGTGGTCTTGAGAAGCGGAATTACCCACAGAGGCAAAGTAGTGCCTCCCAAGAAAACACTCAACGGCAAATGACATGGTGCGTTGTGTACTGTGTGCTATGTGATGCAAGTAAGTCAACAAGTTTTGCATTTTTACTTTGAGCTAACCTAGCCAGGAATTTGTATTTCCAATTAACATTCCAACGAGATTCGAAGCCAACGGCTCTTTGGTATTTCAAAGTCTCTTTTATGCGCCAAGTCATGGTGACTGAGTGTACGGCAATGTACTCGTCGATATGAGTGTAGCTCTGAAGAAGTACTTAATAAGATTAAGAAAGAGGTGTGTGGGTAATAAGGTGGGTTACGTGTGAAATATCTAAAAGAAAGTCACAAAGATACATACATAGATATGCTCGTCACAGGCGCTGAGTCATTAGATATTGACGTCGGTATCACTCATCTAGGAGAAGAGATACGACTTAAATAATATTGTCTTCGATCTGGGCACGAATAAGGCCATGCGTCAGACATCAGGGCTACCTATGCCATCTAAATCGTATCGCAATATGAAAAGACGCACATATGTATGCTGAGTTAGGAAGCCTTATCTCACAGCCTGGCGATCTTATTGAAATTCAGTGCACAGTTGCTTTGGGTTGTCAATTTTCAGGTAGTCGCGGCTTTATGTTCCCGCTTCCAATTGTAATTTCCAAACTTGTCATCTGTACGTAACGTATACGGACATGTATCCACTTTCTCATTTCGCTGCATGGCTACCACTTGCAGACATTGAAGAGACATACATACTCGTACACGAGCAGATCGCGGTTCGCATACATACTTACCTCTTTCCGTGGAACGAGTATCTCTTTGATATCGTCTGAATGTATCTCCGCATAACCACACGATCTTTATATGGACATGGTCAACAGCTTACCAAATCACGGAAGACGGGGTGAAACGCGCGCCTCAATAAGTTGTAACGTGTAATAAGACGTGAGGTTTGCTTGGTGTTTAAAGCAGCGCTTTAAACACTGCTGCCTTGAGCAACGTCAAGGTGAAATTCCTTAGAAATGTGAAACGTTGCATTAAGTGAGTTCCATAAGTAACATAGTACGTTCGTTCGAGCATACGTATCTTATAGGTACATATATGTATCTTTCATCTTCCATTGCATTTGCGTTTTTTTCTTTACTCTTCTGGTTTGTTGTGTGCTAGTTTGTTTTGCATTACTAAAGACTGTCCCGTAGAGCCGTGGCGGGGGGGCCACAAGGCAAACCTGTTACTTGATATAATGTAGACATTGGCATCTCTAACAACTAAATAGTATCTAGGTATGCAAAGTAACAATCTACAATCGATAGTTAGGTATTCGTCTGTGGTTTTTAGAAATGAGCGAACAGAAATGCGACATTTATAAACCGCAGGGAATGAGTGAGATCGTCTGGCATATTATTCGAAGAGTGTAAGATACATATTTCTCACTTCGTGACAGGAAGCCTTGAGATCGTTGCAAGCGTATTACGGCAATAAAGAGAAGGGAATAAGACCCCTTTTGTTTAATTAGTTAAGTATTTAATGGCAAAGTTCAATTTAGATAATTGAGAGGAGAATTAATTGAACACCGAGAGGGTGCCGACATGGTCCCACTTGATTCTTGAGTTCTTACGTGCGCACAACCGATGCCGTCAATTAACAAAAAACGCCATGATCGGAATGTCATGACTATATAGGGTGGGCATTCCCGCTCAAAGTCTTGATAGAAAGTCAGTATCATGCCTCCGCGGGACGAAATGGGTGGCTTTACGCTTGAGCAACGTTGGAAAAAAAAAGTTTTGGCAGAAATGAAGCACCCGCCGCGACTGCGGTACGCAAGTTTTTGCAAAAAGTACGTGAGACTGGTATGCTAGTGGCCAACACTCATGGTCGTACTGTGCGCACAGATGAGAATGTGGCTACTGTGGCCGACTGTGTGAAACTCAATTCACGAACATCAACTCGCCATCGATCTCAACAGCTCAGCATTTCCCGCACTAGTCTGAGGAGAATTCTGCACAAAGCTCTCGGATTATTCGCTTACAAGGTCCAGCTGACTCAGCGATCGAAGGCGCGCGACCATCCGCTTCGTTATCGCTTCGCAGTTTGGGCCATAGAGCAGCTTGAATTGGACGAGGCGCATACCCAGAAAACCCGCACGTTATTGTCGAGAAGCCAATGCATCCACAGAGAGTGGCAGTTTGGTGCGGATTGTGCAGTGGTAGCATTATTGGACCATTGTTCTTCGAAAATGGGGCTGGGAACAACGTTCCGGTCAATGGTGGGCCTTATAGAGCCATGTTAATAGACTTTGGTTCATGTAGGATGGCGCGCCATGCCCCACAGCCCATGCCACAATCGATCAATCGATCTTTTGCGCACTAAATTCCCAAATCGTGTTATTAACCGTCGTACTTACTTACTTAAATGGCGCTACAGTTCGAGGCAAACCAAGGCCTCAACCAACAATCCTCTCCAGCCGCACGATCTTTGGCCAGCTGCTTCCAGTGCCGCACGCCCAGTTGTTCGAGGTCCCTCTCCACTTGTGTGTGCCACCACAGATGCGGTCGTCCTCTGCTGCGTCGCCCTCGGGGTTGGAGTCTCAAAGACTCTTCGGGCTGGAGCGGTGATTTCCATTCGCTCTACATGGCCCAGCCATCTTAGACGTTGGATCCGTAGACGTCTAACTAGGCCGATGTCGCTGTACAACCCGTACAGCTCTCCACTCTCCGTTTACACAAACGGGACCAATGATTGCACGCAGAATTAACCTCTCGAAACGTCCAAGTGTCATCCGCTTTTGATAACGTCCAAGCCTCAGCGGTATAGAAGAGGACCGGGATGATTAAGGTTTTGTATAGGGACACCTTAGTTTTTCGAGAGAGGGCTCTACTACTCAGTTGCCTCTTGAGCCCAAAGAAGCAGCGGTTGTCCAGAGTAATTCTGCATTTTATCTCAGCGTTGGTGTCGTTGCTGCTTGTCACTATCGAGCCAAGGTAGACGAAGTCCTTGACTACTTCAAAAATATAGCTGCCGAAGGTGACGTTCTGACCAGGATATCGGTGTCTTGGTCTTGTCCCCATTTACCCTTAGACCCACTTTCGCCGCTTCTGCTTCAATGCTTGCGGACGCCTCATTGACGTCTCGCTTTGTCCGTCCAATAACGTCAATGTCAACTGCGTAGGCAAGCAATTGTGCAGACTTGAAGTAGATCGTGCCTCTTGTATTAGCCGCAGAGTTCCGCACGATCTTTTCAAGTATGATGTTAAAGAAATCACATGACAGTGCGTCAACCTGTCTCAAACCTTTTTCAGCATCGAAGGTCTCGGTTCCACCTCGGACCTTAATGGAGCAGCGGGAATTCTCCATAGTCATCCTACACAGTCTGACGAGTTTGGCAGGAATGTTAAAACATGACATGGCTCTGTATAGCTCGTCTCTATAAACACTGTCATGTAGTCGACAAAAAGGTGGTACATGTCGACCTGGAATTCATGGGTGTTCTCCAAGATCTGCCGTAGTGTGAATATTTGGTCTATCGTGGATTTTCCTGGCCTGAAACCACACTGGTAGGAACCTATCAGATTGTCCACGAACGGTTTCAGGTACTTACACAGTACGGCAGAGAGGATCTTGTACGGGATGTTCAGGAGGCTTATCCCTCTATACTTGGCGCAGTCATAGGGGTCTCCTTTATTATGGACCAGGCAAACGATACTGAGACTCCATTCATCGGGCATGCGTCCTTCCGACCATATCTTTTAGATGAGTTGGTGCATGTTCCTGATCAGCTCATCGCCAGCTGCTTTGAACAGTTCCGCGGGGAGTCCGTCCGCTCCAGCAGCTCTATAAGACTTAAGTTTTGATATCTAACTTAACAACGTCTAGGTCGGGTGGACGGGATTTTCTTTCGTCTTCGTCCTCTGTGAATAGTTCGTTCTGCTTGACGGCGGCATTTTGACTATCATCGCCGTTATAGGGTCTGCAGAAGTGGTCCTTCCACAATCTCAGCATCGACTGTGACTCCACTACTAGTTGTCCGTGTTCATCCTTGCAGGCTTCTGCTCTGGCTTTATAGCCTTGGCATGGTCGTTTTACTTTCTGGTAAAATTTTCGAACGTCGTTCCTGCAGTAACACATCTCCATCCCCTCGATCTCGCGCTTCTCGTGCTCCTTCTTTTTCCTTCACAGAAGCGCATGCTCCTCCCTCCTTTCCTGTTCATAGAGCTCGCGGGCAGCTCCCGTCCGTCGATGCAATGTGGCAATGTATGCATTCTATTTCTCTACATGGGCCTGTCTGCACTCATCATCAAACCAGGGGTTTCTCGACGGTGGTGGCTCGAAACCGAGTATATCTGAGGCGGTCTCTCTAATGGCTTTCTGACAACGACTCCATTGCTGTTCTATGGTTTCTGCAGATTGCTTCGGGACTTAAGAGAGAGCTTGAGGGAGACTTGATCGGCGACGATCCCGGCAGTCTCTTGCGATTGCAGCATCCCGACGTTAAATTTTGGTGTTCTTACTCGACTCCGTTGATTCCGATAAATTCACATCCGTGCCTTGGCTGCAACAAGGTAATGATCCGAGTCGATGTTGGCTCCTCGAAAGGTTCGGACATCTAGGATGCTGGAGGAGTGTCTGCCTTCGATCGCAATATGATCAATTTGGTTGGTTGTCGATTGATCGAAAGACCGCCAGGTCCCCTTATGGATGTTGATGTGTGGGAATCGTGTACTTGCTACTACCAGGTTATGTCCCGCCATAAAGTCCACTAGCCTTAGTCCGTTTTCTGACGTGATGTTGTGTAGGCTGTGCTATTCTACCACTCGTTGAAATATAGTTTCCTTACGCATCTTCGCATTGAAGTCTCCTATAACGATGTTGGTGTCATAGCTGGTACATTGGGCATATGTTCTGCCTAGGAGATTATAGAACTCGTCTTTACGTCGGTCGTCTTTCTCCTCTGTGAGGGCGTGGACACGTATTAAGCTTATATTGCCGAGATTGGCCTTAAGGCGGCTAATTATGTGGCGTTCGCTTACATACTGGAAGCTTAAGACCTTTTGCTGAGTCTGCCTCGAACAACGAATCCGCATCCGAATGAGCGTTGTTTATTTTCTCTGTAGCAGTTTCCGTAGTATATATCACAGTTTTTCATCCGCTTTTTGCCTGGCCCGTCCCATCGCACTTCTTGGAGCGCGGTATAGCAGTCGAAAGAGTTGACCAGTTGTCCGGCCGCACCTGGTCTGCTGAGGGACCTAACGTCCCAGGTGCAGATCCGGAATTCGTTTCCTTTTAGACGTTTGCGGGGGTCGTCAACATGTAATCCTTCCGTATCAGAGACTGTTGGCTGTCTCTGAACAAGTACTTGTTTTACGCGATAGGGATGTTGGGGTTAAGCTTAGGATTAAGCGCAACTCCCAACCTGGGGGATCAGCCGTCTTGGCGATATCAATTGGCCACCTCGGAGCTGTGATTTGGCCCCTTTGGACTTTTTTTTTTTTGTGGGTAACTGTGAAGGACCGATGTTATGCCTACAATGCGGAAACGATTCAGGCACTTAAGACCAATATCATCCAAGCAAGTGGGCTACAGTCCGAGACCATCAGCAAGGTCTTGGAAAATTGGAGCGACAGAACGCGCTACTGCCAAGGCCAGCCTCTTGAACAACGTTGTATATCATATGTAGCTAATGGGAATGGGAACATTTGATTCTGTTCATTTTATTGCATTTTTAAAAAGCAACTTTTATTTCGCCCACCCTGTATGTACATATTTCCATGTTTCTACTATGCCGCAGAGTTACTTTGGCCAAGTATCGTCAGCTAAATTCGCGCTTGAAAATCACCAACGTGTTCACACTACTCATACTGCCCACGACTTCCTTTTGACTGCGGAAAAGGATGCATTTTGTTGTGTTACTTGTGGTTACCCACATTCGTTTTCTCACTTCACTCTATCAAAAGCAAACTTATTGTGGGAGTTAAGTGGAGTTTTATGTTCAACTGAGTTCTTCAGTGCGGCCTTAAAATGAGATTTGTTCATTTACTGCACAGATGTACGCGTACAACGCATCCTTTGTATCTACTACTCGTACGGTATGTATCTGTGTATGTAGTAATCAACGCAGAATTGCATACCGCAATCCGTTTACAATGCATCCCATTATTGTCCAGTATCTGTGCTTCTCTGAAAGTTGTCAAAACAACAATAGCGCGCCCACACTGAAAATTACCCGCATCATTTCCTCTTCTTATTCGGATTCTCCAGGTTTCGACTGTTAACGAATGGGATGCGTATTGTAAAGTCTAACAAATACCTACAAAGGCTTTTAGCTTGATGTCTACAGCTTTATGGGTTAATTTAATGAGTCATAATTCCGACACGAATCATGACCACAATCACTTTCGAATAGTTCGAATTCATGACGATCCCATCCATCCAAATGATTACTGATAGATGGCACTACGCCATATCACTATGTGATATTCATCATTCATGCTAGTCACGTCGTCGGGGGGGAACAGAACGTGCGACTGAAATTACCATATCGAACCGTATCTGAATGGTGTCAAGCGATCGTGTATCAAGTCATGGTCACACAAGGATAATTTGTTAACCATTTCCAGGATGTAACGCCATTCATTCAGCTTGACAATGACGACACGCACAAGTATCACAATTGTCGTTGATCGCACATCACTCGTATCATGCAGGAAGTGATTTTTCCTGTTTACGAAAAGACTGAAAACGAGAGACGGCATAGTACCTACGACAGTCGGTACTTATTTGTCAATTTGAAAGATAGACGTGATAGTCGAAACGATTTCCTTTGTTGTCATTTCCTTTTCTCTTTTTCTTAATTGACGAAAACACAATAAAGTTACGATTTGATGATCTAAAGCTATTGGTTGAAGACATGAGGTAATGAAGTGTGATGAATGACGTTAAATCCAACAGTTGATGCATTGAGAACTGTGGAGAATGACGGTTTAAGGTTCAGAGTTTAGAAAACGAGAAACCTGGAACTCGTTATATGGATTCCTAATGAAATGGGAGCGAAACACTTGACAGACCTGTGCACGATAGTTATCATCTACGATAAGTTACTTACTTACTTAACGGGCGCTACAGTTCGGGGTGAACCTGGGCCTCAACCAACATGCCTCTCCACCTAGCACGATCTTTCGCTAGTCTTTTCCAATGCCGCACGCCCAGTTGGTTGAGGTCCCCTTCCACCTGTGCGCGCCACCTTAGGTGCGGCCGTCCTCTATTTCTTCGTCCCTCGGGGTTGGATTCAAAGACTCTACGGGCTGGAGCTGTGGTGTCCATTCGCTCTACATGGCCTAGCCATCTTAGGCGTTGGATCCGTAGACGCCTGACCAGACTCATGTCGCTGTACAACCCGTACAGTTCGTGATTGAATCTTCTCCTCCAACCCTCCTCTGTGTTTATGGGACCGAAAATCGAACGCAGAATCTTTCTCTCGAAACGACCAAGGATTTCCCCATCCGCTTTAGATAAAGTCCATGTTTCTGCGCCGTATAACAGGACCGGGATAATTAAGGTCTTATATAAGGTCAACTTGGTCGTACGAGAGAGGGCTCTACTTCTCAGTTGCCTCTTGAGCCCAAAGAAGCAGCGGTTGGCAAGAGTAATTCTGCGCTTGATTTCGAAACTGGTGTCGTTGTTCCAAGTCACCGCGGAGCCGAGGTATATGAAGTCCTTAACTACCTCGAACTTATATCTGCCAATATGCACGTTCTGTCCAAGACGTCGGTGGTAAATGTCCTTTTTCGATGACAGCAGATATTTAGTCTTGCCCTCATTAACTGCCAAACCAATTTTTGCCGCCTCCATCTCAATACTCGCAAACGCCTCATTGACCTCTCGCTGCGATCTACCTATTATGTCAATGTCGTCGGCGTATGCAAGGAGTTGCGAGGATTTGAAGTAGATTGTGCCTCTTGTATTGGCCTGTGATTTTTACACAATCATTTCCAATACGATGTTGAAGAAATCACACGACAGCGCATCGCCCTGCCTAAATCCTTTCCACCGATTCGGATGGAGCAGCGAGCATTTTCCAAGGTCATCCTGCATAGTCTGACGAGCTTCGCAGGGATGTCAAAAGTAAACAAGGCGTTATATAGCTCGTCTCTAATTACGCTGTCGTATGCGGCCTTGAAGTCGACGAATAGATGGTGCGTATCGACTTGAAACTCATTGGTTTTCTCCAGGATCTGCCGTAGTGTGAAGATTTGATCGATGGTGGACTTCCCTGGCCTGAAGCCACACAGATAAGGACCTATCAGCTTGTTTACGAATGGCTTCAGGCGTTCACACAAAACGGCAGCGAAGATCTTGTATGCGACATTAAGGAGACTTATTCCTCTATAGTTGGCGCAGTCAAAGGGATCTCCTTTTTTGTGGATCGGGCAAACAATGCTGAGACTCCATTCCTCGGGCATGCTTTCCTCTGACCATATCTTACGGATGAGCCGGTGCATGCTCCTAACCAGCTCACCCCCAGCCGCTTTGAAGAGCTCAGCAGACAGTCCATCTGCGCCAGCAGCTTTATTCGACTTGAGTTTCGACATGGCAATCTCAACTTCGTCGAGGTCAGGTAGACGGAATTCTCTGCGATCTTCGTCGTTAAAAAATGGATCATTCTGCCTGAAGGCGGTATGTTGGTTGTCATCGCCGTTATACAGTCTGCAGAAGTGGTTTTTCCAAATTCTCAGCATCGACTGCGATTCTACTACTAGGTGTCCGTTCTCATCCTTACAGGCCTCCGTTCGGGCTTTATAGCCTTGAGACATTCGTTTTATCCGCTGATAAAATCTTCGAACGTCGTGCCTGCAATAGCACCTCTCCAAGTTTTCAATCGCCCGCTTCTCGTGCTCTTTCTTTTTTCTCTTGAGAAGCTTATGTTCCTCCCTTTTCTTAAGCTCGTAGAGCTCACGAGCCGCTCTTGTTTTTTTGTGTAGTGAGGCTTTGTATGCCTCCTGCTTTTCCGCATGAATCCTTCTACACTCGTCATCGAACCAGGTGTTTCGTCGTTGTGGAGCTTTAAGGCCCAGCACTTCCGTTGCTGTGCTCTTCAGGGCTTGTTTGCACAGGCTCCATTGTTGCTCTACTGACTGAGTCGAGAATTGAGGTGTATCGGAGAGCTTAAGGGAGGCGCGGTTGGCAAGTTACAATAAGTTATTGAAATGCAATAAACACGAACCATGAAGAGGCCACGTATGTCAGAGCACTGAATAGGAAGCTGCGTATGGCGTGGATGGAGATCAATTGAAATGGGAGAGCTGTAAGAAGCCAGAATTGAAACGACACTATGATATTGAAGGAAAACGGACGGAATAGACCGATAGAACAGATGTCGTATTCCATCACGACAAGGCCAGAAGATACACTTGTTTGGTAACTCATTGGACATGACGTCCATCGTACAGTTTAGACTATCACCTGTGTCTGTTTCTACCGAACTTTATCAATAGGATAAACCTGGTCTCCAGATCAGCCTGAGAGAACCCCTTGCTTCGGTTCTTCATGCAAGACCCATAAAAGTTCTTTACCGACGCCATCATGACTTTACCCAGAAAATGACTAGATGTGACCGTGATGCAATGGTAAACATCACCGACTGTCGAGCGGAAGGTCTGTAGTTCAAAGAATGTCCATAGCCAACTCCTATACGGAAAAATCCATACTGATGAAGGCATAACACTCACAGTATATGTATGTTCACTTCAAATTAGCAACAATAGCTCTCTACACATGTAAGAAAGGTCAAGGTCGTTAGACCCATACTAATGTATGGAGTGATAGTCTGGTGGACTGCACTAGACAAGACAACATACCACAAACAACTCGAGAAGGTACAAAGGATGGCATGTATGTGCATTACCGGGGCCCTCAGGTCCACACCAACGGCTGCGCTTAACATGATACTAGACCTTACACCACTCGATATTTTCGGTAAGCAAATTGCCACACACACGGCCATAAGACTAAAAGCCAACTCGAAATGGGCGAGCTATGTCACTGGCCACTCCTCCGTCCTGCAAAACAGGACAACTATGACAGAAAACCTAGACCACACAGAACCCACCATAGTCTTGGACAAAAACTTTACGATGATCTATCCGGATAGGAAGAACTGGACCCGCCAAACTCAACCGCACAGAAACTGTGTGGATTTCTACACTGACGGGTCGAAAACCAAAGACGGGGTGTAGGCAATGGAGTTTTCTGCAAACAACTCAAGCTACATAAAGCTCTAAAATTACCAGATCCCTGCAGCGTTTTCCAGGCGGAACTGTTGGCAATAAAAGAGGTTTTGTTTTGGCTGAAGTGGAACGTGATATCGACCATAGATATCCGCATTCTCACGGATAGCCAAGCAGCCTTAAAGTCGTTGGAGTCCAATGTGTACACATCAAAAACTAGTCTCGACTGTCGCCTATCTCTTAAAGAGATGGCCGAACAGTTCAACATACAACTTGTCTGGGTACCGAGACACAGCGACATTGCAGGAAATGAAAAAGCCGACACACTCGCCAAACTAGGAACGACGCTACAATCAATCGTGGCTTGTGAGAGAGTACCCCTTACAACCATTAAACATAATCTGACCAATCTCACCAAGGCAGAGACGAACCTGAGATAGACACAGGGACATACCTGCGTCATCACCAGGCAAATATGGCCTCGGCTTGACAGTCAACGCACAAGGAGTATAGTCTCCCTAAAAAGAACTGACATCTACAAAGTAATCGGTGTCATCACAGGACACTGCCTCATTGGCCGCCACGCACAAAAACTAGGTATAACTTCGAATGATTTTTGCAGGAGCTGTCTGGACGAGGAGGAGGTCGAATCCATTCACCACCTTCTCTGCGCCTGTCCAGCTCTCTGCAATTTCAGGAAACGTCACCTAGGCTCTTACTTCCTTAACGGTCTGACAGATGTTCAGAAAGTAGGGATACTTGATCTTCTTAACTTCTTAAGGAGCACAAAATGGTTCCACGAATAGGGGGTAAAACCCCTCGTAGCTGCACAACGGGCCTCCTTGGCCTATGTGCATTCTTCTCAACTCTGGGAAGGCTACGACCCCACCTACCTCCTACCTACCTCACTTCAAATTCACCATAATGGCATGGAACATTTGCTGGAAACTACAACCAACGTGAAAATTCAGTCGAGTTTCTCTCCACCTATCTAGGACAACCACCCCTGGAGTGAAGTAGTGAACGAACGTCTACGACCAAAACCGGCTGCACTCCGTCCAGGTTGCGTGATAAACATCATAAGAGTATAACTCTTGAACCTGTGCGAACTATAATGGAACGCATTTAGGTTTAGAATGGCAAAGGACTAACAAAGGCCTCGTAGGGTCAGCATCTATCCGACGGATGCTGGCCTGCTAAAAAGCGAAAAAAGGACAATGATCTTCGGCTCTGTACGTTAGGTCCCAAAACAGACCACGTGCAGCCGAAAGACTTGCGGACTCCCTAGACCGCTATAAAGCGGAAATGCGATGGAATGGACCGGGTATAAAGCGGATGAAATTTGAATTGGGACATCTACTACGGCGACAGCAATAGGGAGAGAGGATAACGATTGTTCGGATGCGGATTTTATGTTCGAGGTGAACTACGGCAAAAAGTCCTAAGCTTTCGGCATGTGAGCGGACGCTTTTAACATCAGCCTGATCTGCGTTCACGCCCCCACGGAAGACAAGGATGACTCCGCCAAAGATGAGTTCTATGATCTCCTAGACATAACGTATGCCCAATGTCCCAGCTATGACATCAAAATTGTATTAGGAGAGTTCAAGGCTAAGCTGGGTAAGGAAAGCATCTTTGAACGAGTCATCGGCAAACATAGCCTACACGACACCACCGCCAGTACGCGCTTCCCACACCTCGATATACACAAAGGCACCTGGCGGTCTTGCGATCAATCGGCCACCAACCAGATGGATCATATCACGATCTACGTCAGGCACTCCTCCACTATTCTTGATGTTCGAACTTTCCGAAGGGCTAACATCGACTTGGACCACTATCTTGTAGTGGCCAAGATGCGCCTACGGATATCCCGAACGCAGCGGGGTAGAGTGAGAATACAAAGTTATGACGTCGGAAAGCTACTATCGCCAGAAACCGCTCGTGCTTTTACCGATCGCGTCTCCCCTAAGCCCTCCAATACACTTCAACCCTCCATGCTATCAATAGAACAGCAGTGGAACCTTTGCAAACAAGCCCTGAAAAGCTCCGAAGTTTTAGACTTCAAGGCTCCACCACGAAGAAACACCTGGTTCGATAACGAGTGCAGGAGGATTCACACATTGAAACATTGGATAAAGGAACAAGAGCAGCTCGTGAGCTCTACGAGTTAAAAAGAAGGAAGGAGCATAAGCTTCTTAGAAGAAAGAAGAAAGAGCACGAGGAGCGCGCGATTGAGCATTTGGAGAGGTGTTACTGCAGGCTTGACGTTCGAAAGTTTTATCAACAGATAAAGCGAACATGCCAAGAACGGAAAGTCTGCAGGGATGAGAACGGAGACCCAGTAGTAGAGTATATAGAAAAACCACTTCTGCAGACTGTATGACGGCGATGTTAGTCAATAAGCCGCTGTCAGGCAGAATGATCCATTTCTAATCGACAAAGACCGCAGAGAATTCCGTCCGTCTGACCTCGACGAAGTTAAGATTGCCATATCGAAGCTCAAGTTGAATAAAGCTGCTGGCGCAGGCCGACTGTCTGCTGAGCTCTTCAAGGCAGCTGGGATGACCTGGTTAGGAGCATGCACCAGCTCATCTGTAAGTATGGTCAGAGGAAAGCATGACCGAGGAATGGAGTCTCAACATCATATGCCTGATCCACAATGCTCGGACCTCTCTGACTGCACCAACTACAGAGGAATAAATCTTCTTAACATCGCCTACAAAATCTTCTCTGCCGTTTTGTGTGAACGCCTGAATCCTTTTGTAAATAAGCTGATGGGTCCTTATCAGTGCGGATTCAGGCCAGGGAAGTCCACCATCGACCAAATCTTCACACTACGGCAGATACTGGAGAAGACCAATGAATTTCAAGTCGACACCCACCACCGATTTGTCGACCTCAAAGCCGCATACGACAGCGTAATTAGAGACGAGCTATACAACGCTATGTCTACCTTTGACATACCTGCTAAACTCGTCAGACTATGCAGGATGACTTTGGAGATTGCTCGCTGCTCCATCCGAATCGGTGAACACCTTACCGACAGTTTTGATGTCCAAGAAGGATTTAGGCAGGGCCATGCGCTGTCGTGTGATTTCTTCAACATCATATTAGAAATGATTGTGCAGAGATCACTAGCCAATACAAGAGTAACAATCTACTTCAAATCCTCGCAACTCCTTGCATACGCCGACGACATTGACATAATAGGTAGATCGCAGCGAGATGTCAATGAGACGTTTGCGAGTATTGAGATGGAGGCGGCAAAAATTGGTTTGGCAGTTAATGAGGGCAAGACTAAATATCTGCTGTTATCAAAGAAGGACGCTCACCACCGACGTCTTGGCCTGAACGTTTGTATAGGCAGATATCAGTTCGAGGTAGTTAAGGACTTCGTTTACCTTGGCTCCGCAGTGACCTAGAACAACGACATCAGTTCCGAAATCAAACGCAGAATCACTTTCGCCAATCGCTGTTTCTTTGGGCTCAGGAGGCAACTGAGTGATAGAGCCCTCTCCCGAACGACAAAGTTGACTCTATATAAGACCCTTACCATCCCGGTCCTGTTGTATGGCGCAGAAGCATGGACACTATCCAAAGCGGATGAGGAGGCCCTTGTTCGGTTCAAAAGAAAACGTATGCGCCTGATTTTCGGGCCTATAAACGTAGACGGGGGATGAATCAAAAGGTTCAACCACGAACTTTACGGGGTGTAAAGCGACATGAGTCTAGTCAGGCGTCTACGGATTCAACGCCTAAGATGGCTGGGCCATGTTGAGCGAATGGACATCACAGATCCAGCCGGGAGAGTCTTTGAATCCAACCCCGAGGGACCAAGAACCAGAGGACGGCCGCACTTAAGATGGCGCACACAGGTGGAAGGGGACCTCAGCCAACTGGGTGTGCGGCAATGGAAAAGACTAGCAAAAGATCGTGCTAGTTGGAGGGGCATGTTGGTTGAGGCCCAGGCTACAATTTCGTTCCGCGGTGGAATGATACTTACTTTCTCTCAAGATTTCGAGCGGGAAACAGATGTCAGTGTCAAAATGTTGCGTCTTGGGCTTCAGGTCTAAAAAAATGTACAATTTCCCCTACTGTACCTCATACTTAGTGCTTTTAAGAGCTAACCATTAAGCCGCTCCACCTGAACGGATGAAATCTGTATTGTGTAACCAATTATCTACTTCCGCCAAGGATACGCATGTTTTGTCTGAGTTCACATCCGAAAAGCAAGTCAGAAATTCCCCATTTTAAAGAGGAAATACCAATCTACAGTCTTTTATCTGTTCCTTTATTGGAAGGGATGTGAATGGCCTACAGTGTGATTGGCAGTTATCGTTGTGGTGTAACAGGAAAACACAAGGAAGGGGCCCTTTTGCGTAGATCTAACTTGCGTTTGCCGGTCGATCGCTATCACTTTTTGTTCTACCTTCGAAGAACGAAATGTGAGCAAAACCTATTCATCCGAATTCGGGAAGAAGATGTACAAACACTCCTCCTATACACCATTTGTGATGAATGAATCTTCTAAACAACTCCATCGTTCGTCGTTCCTTTTCCTCCCTTCAGTATGGTGCTCTGTGATAGGATGGTTCCTTATTTAATTACCATTTCCTGCCACCACACTAGATAGTGACACGGAGTGTGGTTTATTCTTTGAAACGTTCATCTTTATTTGTAATTCGGTGTGTGAGCAAGAGTAAGTGTTAATTAGTTTAACACCAACTTACGAGTGGTACTCCACTTGGATGTTTGTTAAATATGTTAACAACTGGGTGTTCAGCTTTGTGGAAAACAGACAGGAAATGACGTATCCTGTTCAAGCACTTATCCGTATGTTCACAGAGCTCATTATTGTAAAAGCAACCTGGGCGGCATTCGATGCTCTTATGCTTCTTTTGAATAGTTCTAAACATACATACATAGGTGTACAAATCTCCATAGACATATACGTACACACACGTATACAAGTATTTGAAGAACAAAAAAAGTAGCAAAAACCGGCTAAGGATTAATGCCATCCACATTCCACGAAATATCTTCAGTAAAAGCCACTTACAAAAGGATATTATTCGAGCGAAACTCCACTCAACCGCTCAAGGTGTTCAAGTGTGTTTTTACCTGTATCTTGGATGAAAACAAAAACAAAAAACACACTCGCACACACACAAACCTATACATATACATATGCTTATGCACGAAATCTTGTATCTGCGACCTTATAATGGGTGCCGGTATGGCAACGATGTACCCATGTATGCACATGATTTTGTGAAGATGCTGCGGACTTGAGAGAGCGGTTTACAGCACGCTGCACGGTCGATTGAGGGAGAGATATGTTCGTTTTGGATATACCTTTAACTAACGTATCCAATCCGGCGGAATGGAGAATAAGCCATACTCGATATGCGTATTTCGATGCAGATGATATGGCATGATTATCATCAAAATGTATATCCAGCACGCAAGAGATATGTATGTACTTAAGCACTGGTTCCAGATGAAGGGGAAACCAACCATTTCAACCAGGAAACGTGGTCATCATCACAAAGGATCTTTAATGGTTAGCACGAACACATAAAAAGTAATTCCTAAAAGCCAGGTGACAACATAAAAGTCATGCTCTTGCATTAATTTAATAGTAACATACCCACGGGCCTAAGTGTGCATGTAGATATTGGGCCTTTTGAATGATCGATGCGTAACCAAAATCGTATCCATACACCCATCCCACAGACACACAGACAATATAAAGGAAAAGACGGAACAGCAAACATCTGCTTCCATGTTATCCGGCCGTAGATACGTGCTACTACATACTACCTTTGCTGCCCGCATTAAGATGACCGATTATCATTCGAATGCACTCGAAAACGATGTTGTCGGCTTCAATCGTTCTACATGTACCCATCCATGCCTACGCATTTGTTGAGGTCCTTTTCTTGAAAAGGTTGGTTTTCATTGTTCCTTTTCATTTCAACTCTAAACACCTTTTCCGGATAAGAAGATAATAAGAGCGCGGGCATTCTGAAAATTGTGGTCTTCTTTCGTTCTTGAGGTGTTGTTTCTGTTGCAGATGACGCAACGCAAATAAAAAACGCACGCAATCGACAACAGATGACGGGCAATCTTTATTAAGCACATTGGCGGCACATGCGATACGGGTGGCATACCAACTTTAACAGATTATCTAACATAATAGTAATCCATGCCGAGAGTGAAAAAAAAAAAGATAGCACAACAACAAAATGAACAGGATACCATGGTCGGGTATCTCCCATAAATAATCCGAGCTGGTTTGGAGTGTGTTGATTTGATGTTGCATCGAATTACCCATTCGATGGATGGACGTTTTTTGTCACAATGTTTAATTAGGTTGAAGTAAATAGATAGATTTTTTTTACTAGTGCGAAACCGCAAAAAGGTACTTAAGGAAGGCTTTTGCGGGAAAAAAATGGAACAAGGGCGTAAACAAAGTGCGCCAAAACGTTGTGGTAGGTTACACATGTGCATTCTTGGCATTTTCCGGTAGTGTTGTACCTGTAGGAGTAGTCCCATGAAACAAAATTCTTCTCCGATCTCATAAGAGGGCATGGGCTCGGACATACAGGGTAAAGTTGTTGATTGCTCTCAACCTGGCGAGATGCCAGCAACGATCCCTGTTTAAATGCCCGGGTCAAGTTGACATACGGCCTCCTCGCGGCGCCCTCTGGATAGCCTCTTCAACAACCGTTGGGAGGTGAACAAACGTATGCAGCGAAAAAACCCCGACCAGAATGTGCGGCGGGCTAACAATCTGCCCACGTAAAAAAAAAACCTAAAGTTATGAATGAGCAAGATGCCTCGGATACACGGACGGATACTCGACGACGACAACGCACGAAAAAGGAACACGATTTGCGAGTATGCTCCTGGAATGTCAGAACCCTGTACACTCCCGGAGCTGCTCATAAACTAGAAGGAATCCTCACGCAGTACAAGGCGGATATTACTGCGGTCCAGGAAATACGCTGTCACAAATGGTTGCACTTACTGGGTTGCGGATTTGTCGTGGGAAAGCGGTTAAGGTCGAAGGTCATCGACTTTACACCTATAAGTGATCGCCTGGCTGTGATCCGCATCAGAGGCAGATTTTATAACATCAGCCTTATATGTGCCCACGCCCCTACCGACGAGGCTGAAGACCCTATCAAGGAGGACTTCTATGACCTCCTGGACAACGCCTACGGAGCTTGTCCGGAGTACGATGTAAAAATCGTGCTCGGGGACTTCAACGCCAAAATCGGTAAGGAGACCACCCTTGGCGGAGTGATCGGAAAGCACAGCCTCCACGATACAACAACAGATAACGGCTTCCGACTCGCTGACTTTGCGACAGCTCGTAATGCGGTGATAAGTAGCACAAGATTCCCTCGCAAGCGAATCCACACAGCAACCTGGCGATCTCCGGACGGTCGAACCGCCAACCAAATCGACCATGTGCTCATTGACGCAAGGCACTCGTTAAACATCCTGGATGTGCGAACATTCAGAGGGGCAAATGTCGACTCTGACCACTTCCTCGTAGCAGCAAGATTCAGAGCTCGACTGTCCAATGTCAGAAAGCTGCACCAGCCCATCAGGAGGAGGTTCGACTTTGGGCGCCTGAGCACACCGGAGGTTGCCAGTGTCTACAGGGAGCAGCTGAGCGAAAGACTCTACGGTATGCCTACGTCGAACACAAATGCCAATAATATGTGGCTGCATTGCCGCTTAGCCATTCAGGAAGTAGCCACCCCCGACAAGAAACCCGTGGTATGATGGCGAGTGTGAGCAGAAAAAGGCAGCAACCGACGAGGCGTACCAAAAGCCGCTGCAGAGGAAAACCAGGGCAGCGCAAGAAGAGCACCGAGCCAGAAGACGGGAGGAGAAAGGACTACTGCGACAAAAGAAAAGAATCTTCGCAGCCTCCCAGCTCAAGGATATCGAGGAGTCTAGGGATAAACATAAAATACGAGCCTTTTACAAGAAAGCCAAAGGCCTTGCAGGAGGCTTCAAAAAGGGCACCCTGGCTCTTTGAAACTGCGAGGGTAATCTTGCCACCGACCCGCAGGGAATAGTGGATGTATTTAAGCATCATTTCCAGCAGCTGCTTAACGAGCATGACCAAGAGAGAGTGGTAGGGACCGAGGAAATCCCAACTCCAGCCGCTGAAGTAGTCCTCCCACCCAGCATCGAAGAAGTCGGCACAGCTATGCTATTCAGAAGCTGAAGAACAACAAGGCCCCAGGCTCAGATGGCTTGCCATCAGAGCTCTTCAAGGCTGGCGGCGATGTTCTGGTAGGGAGCATGCATCAGATCATCTGCAGAATTTGGGAAGATGAAAGCATGCCCGACGACTGGAATACCAGCTCTATATACCCCATCCACAAAAAAGGCGATTCTACCTCTTGCAAGAACTATAGAGGTATATCCCTGCTCAATGTCGCATACAAGATCCTGTCCAGCGTATTGTGTGCACGTCTAAGCCATTTTGCACCGCACTAATCGGCAGCTACTAGTGCGGCTTCCGGCCCGGCAAATCGACTTTAGACCAAATGTTCACACTTCGACAAATCCTGGAAAAGACCAACGAGCTTCGAATCGATACACACCACCTTTTCATCGATTTCAAAGCCGCATACGACAGCATTCATCGTGAAGAACTGTTTGGGGCGATGGCCGCTGGTCGGGATCCCGGTAAAAATGATCCAGTTGTGTCGCGCCACGCTAAAAAACACGCGATGCACCGTGCAACTCGGTTCTAGGACATCGAAACCATTCGAAACATGCACCGGATTCCGGCAAGAAGATGCGCTGTCATGTGACTTCTTCAACCTGGTGCTGGAGCAGATAGTGCGACGGGCAGGTATCAACAGGGAAGGCACTATCTTTTACAAGTCCACCCAGCTGCTAGGATACGCGGATGATATCGACAAGCATTCACGGCGATTGAAGAACAGGCGAAACGAGTTGGTCTTAAGGTCAATGAGGACAAAACGAAATACATGCTGTCAAGCAAAAACCAATCCGTCGCTCACCTGGGACAAAATATAACAATTGACAGCTACAATTTCGAGGTAGTTAAGGAGTTTGTCTACCTCGGGGCAAACGTAAATTCCACAAATGACACCACAGTGGAGATCCCGCATATAATCTCCCTGGGCAACCGTTGCTACTTCGGCTTGTCCAAACAACTGGGGTCAACTCGAAAGACCAAAGTCATGCTTTACAAAATGCTCATTCTGCCAGTCTTGCTGTACGGAGCCGAAAGCTGGACGATAAGCAGGACAGCGGAGCTGATTTTGGGTTCTTTCGAAAGAAAAATTCTGCGCCGGATATTTGGTCCTGTCTGTGAGGAAGGTGAATGGAGAAGAAGACACAACCGCGAACTCTACGAGCTGTACCAAGATGTGGATGTAGTCCGGAAGGCAAGGATCCGTCGACTACACTGGCTCGGCCAAATCGAGCGCATGGACATCAACGCTCCAGCTAAGAGGGTCTTCGACTCCGAGCCTCCTGGTTCGAGAAGAAGAGGAAGACCGAACCTCCGGTATAGAGACCAAGTAATCGCGGATGTAAGACATCTTGGTCTTGACAACTGGAAGCAGCGTGCCCGGGACCGTCAAGGATGGAAGGCGGCTATAGCTCAGGCTCAGATCCTCCATGGATCGCTGGCCTGATAAGTAAGTAAGTAAGTAATCACTATATCCGATGACTCCATAGCCAGGAGTGGTTAGCTTGCGTAGTAGGTCGCCGATAACTATCGACAAGAGAAGGGGTGAAAGGACTCCTCCTTGTGGGCACCGATACTGTCACCGAGACCCCTCCGGATGTGGCTAATATAATACAGCTATTTAACATCGCCCTAGTCCAGAGATTAGTGGGATAGTCAATACCCGTGAAGGATAGTGCAGTGGTGATCGAGTCAGAGCCAGTATTGTCAAAAGCCCCCTCAATGTCGAGGAAGGCGCAAGTCGCGATCTCTTTGCGATATGCATACTGTTTGGGATGTGGTATCTGATAACTGGTAACTGATTCTCCAGGATACCTTTAATATGGAGCTCTATCAGTTTTTCCTTCGTTTTTAGTAGGAACGATGTTAGGCTGATAGCGCGATAGGATTTAGGTTGTTCACTTGGCTTTCCAATCTTGGGGATGGAGACAAGATTGACTTCTCCCCAGATTTGAGGGATGTAGCCCAGGTTGAAAGAAGACCTAAAAATCACTATCAGAGGTGATAAAATAGTGTCCAGGCCTCTCTGTAAGATAGCAGGAAGCAGACACCGTCTTTACCTGGGGCCTTATTGGGTTCAAATGAACCCATTGCCTATTTAACTCTATCGGGGCTAGAAAGTCTGCCAGAAAGGCTATTCGTTCTACTGTCGATGCTATTTATAACGTTCGTCTGATTGTCAGAAGGCATCGACTGGGGAGTAAAACCAGGGAAGTACATCTCAAGCAAAGTCTGATTTCCGAAGCAGCCCGAGTCCATTTGTGTGCTCTTAGGATAGCGCTTTATAGAGACGGGCCGCAGTTGGTAACGAGTCTATGGTCTCGCAATGTTTTTTCCAAGACATACTCTTGGATTTCCTTAGTTTGAGGTTATATTTCGCTAAATATCTATGATTACTGTTTATGGCTCTATCCCCAGTTTGAAATTGGATTAAAGAACTCTCCAAATTGCATGCAAGCAAATTGCAATATAATTTGCTAGTGATGACTGGTATTGGTATTGCGGCACCATCTATCCAACTAAGTAGATAAAGAGTAACGAAGTAATGTTCAGGAGAAAAAAGAAATACCGTCATATCACTATGACTAATCAACTTCACCGAGTAAACCCGATCCAACCATTTTCAACAACGTTACCGGATACTCCATCCAATACATATCAATCTGTTTATTATGAATCACTTCAATGGAATTACACAATGCAACCTGGAGTGGAACACTGAAATTGTATATACTATCCCCCCGGGGTGTGTTGGGTGTCACACCTAAGACCTGACACCTTACTCATTGGTGGCGTTGTTACAAAACGGTAAAACTGATCAATATGTATAAAGCTCGGTGATAAAAGGTATCTAATAGGTTCCTATCTAATAGGTTCCTCTCTTTTTTTAATTTTCATTCACCCAAAAGCCTTGATAAGAAAGGCGAGTAGCTGTACAGTTCTTGTGAAAAAGTGGGCCATGTTTATGGAATGGTTATCAGATGTAACAAGCTACGACCGATAAGATATGTATCACGTCATTACTCCACTACAGCTGTACACACGAGTGCGTGGCTTGTCGCCATGCACTTGTCTGGAGACGAAAAAGTAATTTCCTTCGTTCTAGCCCAATCTAGTGTGGAATGATGTGTTCAGTTTTGATGGCCTCAAATTTGAAAAAAGGAACAATGATACATTGCTAGAGAGCCTAGCTCAAGAAGAGCCCAATGGAAAATACTAATACTAATCTTGAACCCAATGTCGCAGCTACGACACAAAAATAGTCCTCAGAGATTTTAATGCAAAACTGGGCAAGGAGGACATATTTGAGTCGATCATAGGAAAGCATAACCTCCATAACACCACATCGGACAACGGACTAAGGCTAATTGATTTCCTAGCGGGGCGTAACCTCCTTGTAGCAAGCACGCGATTCCCCCATCTCAACATCCACAAGGGTACCTGGCGGTCTTTTGATCAATCGACCACCAGCCAGATTGATCACATTGCGATCGACGCCAGACACTCCTCCTGTATTCTCGACGTACGAACCTTCCGAGGGGCCAACATCGACTCGGACCACTACCTTGTTGTAGCCAAGGTACGAACGAGAATATCAAGAATGCTTAGGAGTCGAGTAGCACAACGTAAGTTTGACGTCGGAAAGCTACAATCGCAAGAGACTGCCAGAATCTTTGCCGATCGTGTCTCCTCCAAGCTCTCTCAAAATTCGCCCACAGCAGCACAAACAATAGAGCAGGAATGGGCGCATTGCCAGAGCGTCGTCAGAGACGCTGCCTCAGAGGTTATGGGTTTCAAACCGCCACCACCTAGAAACCCCTGGTTCGATGAACAATGGCAACAAGCCCATGCCGCAAAACAAGAGGCATATAAAGCCATGCTGCAACGACGGACGAGAGCCGCTCGCGAAATCTATGAGCAGAAGAGAAGAGAGGAACACACGCTTTTCAGAAGATAGAAGAGAGAGCACGAAAAGCGTGCGATCAAGAAGATGGAGAGATGCTGCCGCAGGAATGACGCCCGTAAGTTTTACAATAAGGTAAAACGAAAATGCCATGGCTACAAAGCCAGAGCGGCGGCCTGCAGGGATGAAAATGGAGAACTGGTAGTAGAGTCGCAGTCGATGCTGAGGATTTGGAAAGACCGCTTCTGACGACAATGAAACAGAATTCAGTCCACCCGACCTAGACGAAGTCAAAAGAGCAAGACTTAAGTCTAATAAAGCCGCGGGCGCAGACGGCCTGTCTGCTGAGCTTCTTAAGGCGGCTGGAGATGAGCTGGTAAGGTGCATGCACCATCTCATTTGCAAGGTATGGTCGGAGGAGAGCATGTCCGACGAATGGAATCTCAGCATCGTTTGCCCGGTCCATAAGAAAGGAGACCCCTATAACTGCGCCAACTATAGCGGAATAAGTCTCCTTAACATCGCATATAAGATCTTCTCTGCCATATTGTGTGAACGCCTGAGAGCGTTTGTGGATAACCTGATCGGCCCTTATCAGTGTGGTTTCAGGCCAGGTAAGTCCACAGTAGACCAAATATTTACGCTACGGCAGAGCTTGGAGAAGACACAGGAATACCAAATCGACACTTACTACCTCTTCGTCGATTTCAAGGCTGCATATGACAGCGTGCATAGAGATGAGCTATACAAAGCCATGTCTAGTTTTAGCATCCTTGCCAAACTCGTCCGACTGCGCAGGATGACAATGGAGAATTCTCGCTGCTCCATTAAGGTCGGTAATGAGCAAACCGAGACCTTTGATGTTAAAAAAGGATTTAGGCAAGGTGACGCGCTGTCATGCAACTTTTTCAACATCGTGCTTGAAAAGATCGTGCAAGAGTCACTGGCCAACACAAGAGGTACGATTTATTTCAAGTCAACGGAATTGCTTGGGTACGCCGATGACATTGACGTGATTAGACGGACACAGCGAGACGTCAATGAGGCCTTTGTAAGCATTGAGGTAGAAGCGGCTAAGATGGGTCTCAAGGTTAATGAGGGTAAGACCAAATATCTGCTTTCATCTAAAAGAGACGGACAACACCGACGTATTGGCCAGAACGTCACCATGGGCGGATATAACTTTGAAGTGGTCAAGGAATTCGTCTACCTTGGCTCACTGATGACCAGCGACAACAACAGCAGCGCTGAGATAAAACGCAGAATCACTCTTGCCAACCGCTGTTCCTTTAGGTTCAAGAGACAATTGAGAAGTAGAGCCCTCTCTCGGAAAACCAAGGTGACACTATATAAGACCTTAATCATCCCAGTCCTCCTTTACGGCGCAGAGGCTTGGACCTTAACAAAAGCGGATGAAGATGCCCTTGGTCGTTTCGAGAGGAAAATTCTGCGAACTATCTTCGATCCCGTTTGTATTGATGGAGAGTAGAGAAGAAAGAGAAGATTCCACGGATCCAACGTCTTAGATGGCTAGGCCGTATAGAGCGAGTCTTTGACTCCAACCCGGAAGGATAACGTTGCAGATGACGGCCGCATTTAAGGTGGCGCACGCAGGAAAGGGACCTTAACCAACTGGGCGTGCGACACTGGAAACAGCTTGCAAAAGATCGTGCCAGCTGGAAAGGCTTGTTGGTTGAGGCCCAGGTTCATCCCGAACTGTAGCGCCACCCAAGTAAGTAACAGAGTAATAAATATCGTATCTAACCAGTGTAGAACTGAAAGCAACTTAAGTTGGACTATAAAACAGCTGTATGCAAAATGTTGGCCTTTAAGTACATCCATCTCTTCACGTTAGATAAACTGATTGAATTAAGTCGTCCTGTAGCATGGACATTGCTTCTGATGTATGTATGTTTGTATCGAGCAAAGTAAGTCATCCGCGGAAGGAAATGAGTCACTTTGCACTTGAACAACGTTGGGAAAAGAAGTTTTGGCCGAAATGAAGCACCCACCGCGACTTCGGTACGCAAGTTTGTGCAAAAAGTCCGTGAGACTGGTATGTTAGTGGACAACACTCATGCTCGTGTGCTCATGCGCACAGTTGAGAATGTGGCTGCTGTGGCCGAGAGTGTGAAACTCAATTCACGAACATCAACTCGCCATCGATCTCAACCGCTCAACATTGTACGCCCTAGCCTGAGGAGAATTCTGTAAAAAGTTCTCGGATTATTCGCTTACAAGGTCCAATTGACTCAGCAATTGAAGGCGCGCGATCATCTGCTTCGTTATCGTTTCGCAATTTGGGCCTTCGAGCAGCTTGAATTGGACAACGATTTTGAGCGAAAAATCAATTGGAGTTCCAGTTGAGTCTACGGTCTAGGTCAATACCTAGATACCTTACTTCCTCTGAAAATCCTATGCGTGTGCCATTTAGTAAGATTGAGCAGGGTTGTACCTTTCTACTCTTTGTAATTTGGGTTAATAGATAAACCCTCTCTGCCACACCAGTCAGAGTTAAATTGGAGCGCAAGCTGCATGCGCTCACAGGCAGTGACCTCGCACTTGCCCGTAACAATGACTACTAGGTCATCGGCATATCCGATGACCTCGTAGCCCCGAGTGGTTAGCTTGCGTAGTAGGTCGTCGATGACTATCGACCAACGCAGTGGCGAGAGGACTCCCCCTTGTGGGCATCCTCTGATCGCCGATACTGTCACTGAGACCTCTCCGTATGTGGCTGATATGATACGGATATTTAGCATCGCCCTAATCCAGTGATTAGTGGGATGGTCCACACCCCTGCAGGTTAGTGCAGTGGTGATCGTATCATAGACAGTATTATCAAAGGCTCCCTCTATATCGAGGAAGGCGCAGATTGCGATCTCCTTTTGTGTGAAACTACTTTCAATGCGCGTCACCAAGTGGTGTAGTGCATTTTCGGTAGATCGCTCTTTGCGATATGCATACTGGTTGGGATGCAGAGGTGTCTGATTTTCCAGGATACCTCTAATGTGGAGCTCTATCAGTTTCTCCATTGTTTTTAGAAAGAACGAAGTCAAACTGCTAGGGCGATAGGATTTAGGTTGCTCGCTTGGTTTCCCAATCTTGGGGATGAAGACAAGATTGACCTCTCTCCAAGTCCGAGGTATGTATCCCAGGCTTAAGCAAGACCTAAAAAGAACTATCAGTGATGGTAGGATGGTATTCAAGCCTTTCTGTAAGATCGCAGGAAAGACACCGTCTTTTCCTGGAGCCTTGAAGGGTTTGAATGAGCTAATTGTCCATTTAACCCTGTCAGGGCTAAAGATTCTACCAGAGAGGCTATTTGTTCTACTGACAATGTTACCTATGACGTCTATTTGATCGTCAGAGGACAGTTAAGAGCTTAGATCCCATCTATACTAATAATATAAATGTGAAAGTGTGTGTCTGTTTGTCCGTCTTTCACGGCAAAACGGAGCGACGAATTGACGTGAGTTTGTAAGTGGAGATAGCTGAAGGGATGGAGAGTGACATAGGCTACTTTTTGTTTCTTTCTAGCCCCCGTTAAGTTTGTATGCAGCAAAAAAAATCAGTAAAGGTTGGACATTTGTGTGAGACTCTTAGCAAAATTAGGATAGGTTCTATAATACAAACGAATAATAAAATAATTAAATTAAAACAACCATAAATCAATCAGCTTTTGAGAAAACAATCAAATATGTGTTACTCTTGAATTACGATAGATGGCGCTGATATGTTTCTGAAACGCGCTAACGTTGTGTGCTCTCTATCTGTACGTAAGTGCGGGCATCGGGCCAAGCTTCACTCTATAGTGCATACGGTACCTATACTCAGTATATCCAGTTATACCCAGTTATACGAAATTTAGATGTCCCGAGATTATGTAATGGGACGAGATTTCGTGTCCCACAACTTGGCCGCAATATCATTGGCGCCACTATCTTAACCGGCGTAGGGAAGGGTGAAAGTGTAATGATCCCACGAATCCCAATAATTCCCATAGATCTCCCGTTCCAGTTTAAAAGGCTACAATTTCCTCTAAAGCTTAGTTTCGCTATGACCATTAACAAAGCGCAAGGTCAAACATTAAAGGTGACTGGGGTGAACTTTGAAAAGCCGTGTTTTTCCCATGGACAATTGTATGTAGCATGTTCGCGTGTGTCCAATGCCCAGAATCTTTAGATTCTATCCGCAAATGGAAAGACATATAATATCGTCTACAGTAGCGTATTAAAATAACATTCTGTTCCGAGTTCTCTTCTGTGTTCTAAATCAGGAAAGGGGAACCGTGTTACCTCGAATTTAACGCGAGCGAAGCTGCGGGCAAAAGCTAGTAACTTATACATACCTATACATACATACCTATGACAAAATCAGCGTAAACGCCGCGAAAGGATGCCCTCAAGGCGGGGTTCTCTCACCACTCCTGTGGTCCATCGTGGTTAACGAATTGATAAGCATACTCAGCAACAATGGCTTCTATGTCCAAGGCTACGCTGACGACATAGTGATCCTGATCAGAGGCAAATTCGAAGACACAGTCTCGGAACTCCTCCAACGGGCACTAAACCTTGTTGCAAACTGGTGCTTAAAGGTTGCACTAAATGTAAATCCTAGAAGAAGCACCATAGTCGCCTTCACCAAAAGAAGGAACAGGTACAAACTTACTAAGCCTACCCTCTTTGGTGAAGCGATAGAGTTCTCAAAAGAAGTCAAAAATCTAGGAATAACTCTAGACGAAAAGCTCACTTGGAACTCTCACATTACAAAGACCATTGAGACCATTGTCTCACTGGCAAAAATTGGGGCACAAGCCCCAAAATGTCCCACTGGCTATATACAGCAATCACCAGACCAATCCTTACATATGCTGCGCCCTTCTGGTGGCACAAAACAAAACAAGTATCAGTGCAAGCCAAGCTCAACAAATTGCAAAGACTAGCTTGCATCTGTATCACTGGGGCCATGAGAACAACCCCCACAGCAGCACTAGTAGTCATCACAGACCTGCCACCTCTTCATCTCCAACTGAAAAAAGAAGCAATGGTCTTCGCCCACAGGATGATCGTGGAGGATGACTCTAACCGTAGGCTCTTTCACCCTGATACCCTTACAGAAATAAACAGGCATGAAATCCTAAAGATATCTCTTATAGACAACTGTCTCCCAAGATATAATTTCAGCCAAAACTACAAGGTCACATTCCCTAACCGACAAAACTGGGAACAGGATAGACTCTCCTTCAACCGTGGATCCTACGTGTGGTACACAGATGGCTCCAAAACGGACGAAGCCGTTGGGACTGGGGTATACGGAGCAAATACAGGCACATGCATCTACGTCGGCATGGACAGATATAACTCCGTTTTTCAAGCAAAGATATTTGCTATAGAACTCTGCCTCAGAGAAAATATAAACAGAAATATACTTAACAAAAACATTTACATTCTCTCTGACAGCAAGGCTGCACTTCAAGCCCTAAAGAGCTTTGAAATAACCTCCAAGCTGGTATGGGACTGCCTACAACTACTTCACCAGCTGACCAGTACAAACAGAGTTCATCTCATTTGGATACATGGATATAGCGGCCATACAGGCAACGAAAAGGCGGACCTACTAGCAAGGAAAGGCTCTGCATCACCATTTATGATGCCACGGCCTTTCTGCGGCATACCCACTAGCACCACCAATTGCTGCATAAAAAATTGGTTAAGGAACACGACGGATCACTACTGGTCACAAACGAAAGGTAGCAGACAAGCCAAGCTGTTCCTCCCAACTACATCCCTCAAAAGAACGAAACAACTTCTCATGCTTTCGAGGAGTCAGATTCGTTTAATCACAGGTTTCCTTACTGGACACTGCTCAGTTAATAAACACCTCAAAACAATGGGCATCATACAAGATGACACTTGCCGTATGTGTAATGAAGACGAAGAAACAGCAGAGCACATACTATGCCACTGTAACTGCCTGGTCAGTACACGTCTTCGTCACCTAGGCAAGTATTATCTTGAAGCAGATGAAATTGCTGCCAGCTCACTCAAAAGCATACTAAAGCCCAATCGTGGCTGCAATGATCAGGCGACTCTGTCCCTATCTATCTATCTATCTTTGGTGTGGATTGTGGAGTGGTGGCATCATTGGACCATTTTTATTCGAAAATGAGGCTGGGAACAACGTTTCGGTCAAAGCCATGTTAACCGACTTTTTTTTACTGAAATTGAAGATATGGATTTGGACGACCTCTGGTTCATGGAGGATGGCGCACCATGCCACACAGCCCATGCCACAATCGATTTTTTGCGCACCAAATTCCCAAATCGTGTTGTCAGCCGTCTTGGCGATGTCAATTGGCTGTTTTTGTTTTTTTTTTTTTTTTTTTTGTGGGGAACCGTGAAGGACCGATGTTATGCCAACAATCCGGAAACGATTTAAGCACTTAAGGCCACTATCATCCAAGCAATCCGTGAGCTGCATTCCGAAATCGTCAACAAGGTCTTGGAAACTTGGTGTGACACAATGCGCTACTGCGCAGCCCAGCTATGTAGACATAATCTATTTACATACACATGTCCATTATATGGCTCGCCAGTAGTTATGTACGTGGTTCGTGACTGTAGCTAAGAGCTTAGATCCCATCTATACTAATAATATAAATGTGAAAGTGTGTGTGTCTGTTTGTCCGCCTTTCACGGCAAAACGGAGTGACGAATCGACGTGAGTTTTTAAGTGGAGATAGCTGAAGGGATGGAGAGTGACATAGGCTACTTTTTGTTTCCTTCTAGCCCTCGTTAATACTGAGAAATTTAGATGTCCCGAGATTATGTAATGGGACGAGATTTCGTGTCACACAACTTGGCCGCAATATCATTGGCGCCACTATCTTAACCGGCGTAGGGAAGGGTGAAAATGTAATGATCCCACGAATCCCAATAATTCCCATAGATCTCCCGTTCCAGTTTAAAAGGCTACAATTTCCTCTAAAGCTTAGTTTCGCTATGACCATTAACAAAGCGCAAGGTCAAACATTAAAGGTGACTGGGGGTGAACTTTGAAAAGCCGTGTTTTTCCCATGGACAATTGTATGTAGCATGTTCGCGTATGTCCAATGCCCAGAATCTTTAGATTCTATCCCCAAATGGAAAGACATATAATATCGTCTACAGTAGCGTATTAAAATAACATTCTGTTCCGAGTTCTCTTCTGTGT
This sequence comes from Eumerus sabulonum, assembly GCA_951905685.1. Classification (NCBI taxonomy): domain Eukaryota; kingdom Metazoa; phylum Arthropoda; class Insecta; order Diptera; family Syrphidae; genus Eumerus; species Eumerus sabulonum. The sequence continues at coordinate 71,721,219 of OX645064.1, forward strand.
TCTAAGTCAGGAAAGGGGAACCGTGTTACCTCGAATTTAACGCGAGCGAAGCCGCGGGCAAAAGCTAGTAACTTATACATAGCTATACATCTATACATCTCGTTACAATGCAACTATATACCTTATCCGTACCGCAAGAGCTTCTACCCATGACAAATGACTTCACAAAAAGAAAGTAAACGAATGACTACAGTGGGGGGAATCAATGAAGACAGCGAAGAAAAAAAAAATTGAAAAATACTTGAAGAAAGACGAAATGAAGAAATAAGCATTTTCACCGACCTCAATTCAACCCTCTCCGCCCGACCGAAGTCATCCTTCCAAAATCTATTGTTTGCCTTATAGGTACTCAACTCGACTATTTGCGATTATCTACTGCGTGTGCATGACTCCTCGCTGCGCCGACATGCGTTTTACCCTGGAAGTCGTACAAAGGTACTCGTAATTACAATTTTTTGAGAACTTTACCTCGCCAGTAACCTTTATTACAGGCCGGCTAACCTAAACCTGTCTGTCTGCGTGCGCTTTAAAGCCACTTCCTACTTAGCTCATTAAATTAATTGCGGTAATTAAAAATGGGTACAGGAGAAAAACAACAACAATAGCTGAGTATGTTGTAATTGCAAAAAGAAAAAACAAAAAAACCAAAAAACAATAAACAATTTACCTAGCAGTTGGGCAATTTGAGTATAAATTGCGTTTCGCTCCGCTTTTGGGAAAACGCAAATGTTCAGGTAGAGCTTGAGCCAAGGAGACACCAAACCAGCCAACGTCCAACAACAACGACAGAACAAATTATATTTTCGTGCTTCTTAAGGACTTCCGGCGAATGTTTTTTTTGGGGGTAGGGAGCTCTGGCTGTGCAGTGTAGCTCGTGGGTAGGAGCGCACTGTCGTAAAGATGCTGGTGTATTGGTAGCGCGGCAGCGGATGGCGTTGCTATTTTCAATTTGCAGTTTCACTGGCACTGGCCGCCGACTTCCGGTGTTAACTGTAGGTACATAGTTGTATTTGCGATTTCCTTAGTGACGTACTATGTACGTGGTACGTGGTATCTTCTCCGTGAGACGTTTCGCGGCAGATGTGTGCACTACTGCGTGATGATATCCCTTCGTAATCCGATTGCTACTTCTGTTTCGCTCTGTTACACTAAACCGCACTTCACTTTGTACTTGATTTTCTTTTTTCAATATCTATTCTCCCGCGGAAGACGTACGTACATAGATACTTTTTCCTCTTTCTGAGAAAACTATCTCAAAAGACAATTATTTTAATTTTTTTCTTCTTACTCTTCACAACCGACTGACTCGTTATGCACTGGAAAACAAAATGTATCTTTTCTTTGATTTTTTTTTTTTAATTTTTTTCTTATATTATTCACACTAGAGAGCTCAACGGATGCGAAGCATACGTAATTTCAAGTACCGGGAGTTTTCGACCGATAACACCTTGTCGAGACGTCACCACAAAAAATAAAAAATAAAATCAACGTGAACGTGTATCTAAAGGGAGAGATAAGGTGTTCGATGTGCAATCCCAATTGTACAACCCGAAAATACGTGCTTACGGCTCGCTGTATCCGCGCGGAATGCCGAACGTTAAGTGAGAGATTTTCGTACAAGCTGTTGGGTTGCGGTAGTGGTTGGACGGCGGTTGTGTTCGATCTTCTTGGTTGGAGTATGGTTGGACTATGTCATACCACATGTATGAGGTTGCATTGTACAGTGAGTAAACCGAGTGAAACAAAAGGAATATTTGGTAGTAAAAAAAAAAAAAAAAAAAAAAGCTTCTGCTATCCGCTGGAGCACTCAGACGCAATCACTGGTCCATTGTACTCCAGACAGACACCTTACATTACTGTATTTTCTCCGTTTTCCGGAGAAACATTTGAAGGAGCTTCAGTGATGTAGAGCTAAGGGATTCGGCACACACCACGTCGGCTCCAAGGGTGCGCCACCGTATGCGAGCAAAGGCGGGACAATAACAGAGGAAATGCTCTGCAGTATCATCCTCCTCTTCGCCACATGCAGCACAGGTAGGCGTCTCACTGATGCCGAGCACGTAGAGATGCTCGGCAAAAGTGTAATGACCCGTGATAACTCCCACAAGCCTTCTGCAGTCGATTCTCCTTAAAGACAGGAGGAATGCTGCAGATTTTTTGCAGACATCAGGGCACACGCGCTTAGTCATCCTGCAACCCGGGCAATCCTTCCATCTACGGTTGTGTGTGTTAAATACACAATCGTTAATGTAAGAATTTACCGTGGACAAAGGTAGACCTAGAGCGGGTTCAGGTCCTGAGAAGCTCACCTCAGAACCCATTCTAGCGAGTTCATTAGAGGTCTCATTTCCTGGGATCCCAGAGTGGCCTGGAACCCATACAAGCCTTAATGAATTTAGTCTGCCGACTCTGTTCAAGAAGGACTTGAGTTCAAGCACTAATTTGGAGCTAGTTAAGGGGTTACACACAGCTTTTAGTGCAGCTTGGGTGTCACTACATACGCATATGCTTTCCCCCTTCCACCTGTGCTTCACAACATAGTACATGGCCATTAGGATTGCGTATATCTCTGATTGGAAGACAGACGCATATTTTCCTAAGGAGAAGTGCAGTCGGATGTTTTCGCGCTCAAAGAAGACCCCAGCACCGGACCCCCGCCCAGATCTGGAGCCATCCGTGAAAATGCGAAGACTATCCTTTCCAGGTTCAGTATACAGCCATAACCAATCCTGATGCCATGGAAACTCGACTGTGAAATTACGACGCAATAGGATAACGGGCGTCAGTGCGTCAGAAGGCATGTCCATGAGACAGGGGTCGCAGGACAATTCTTGCGTAAGCACACCGCTATTCCTATGCGAGTTGTACCAAAAACAATTTCTCTTCAGACGAGACATGGCTTTCAGAGCACACCCTCTGATAAATATATCAAGAGGTGGAAGGTTCATCATAACATCTAGAGCAGCGCCCGGCGTGCTGGGGAAAGCCCCCGTGCAGCTGAGACAAACCGTTCTTTGGAGTTTGGTGAAAGAGGCTACGACGTGTTTGCGTTTTAGTCTATTCCATCAGACAACCGATGCATATGAGATTATAGGTCTTATCATTGCCGTGTAGATCCAAAGGACCTTTGCCGGCAATAAGCCCCATGTTTTGCCAAAAGCTCCTTTGCATTGCCAGAAAGCTGACAGCGCTTTGGTGGTTTTTGACTCAACATGTTTTGACCAGAGAAGCTTGTACCAGCTGAGTCATGTCAGTATTTTTCCTCCTTCTCGTAAAGAGAACGACATCGGTCTTAAGAGGATTGACTGACAGCCCATTTCTGGTACACCAATCATCGATCACATTTAGCGCCGCCTGTGCTTTGCGACGGACAGTCGCCAAACATGAGCCGACAGAAAGAATGGCGACGTCATCCGCATAGGCCTGGGCGTAGATTCCAGAGGCATTGAGAGCATCAAGCAGGGAATCGACCACCATGCACCATAACAGCGGAGACAGAACGCCACCTTGAGGGCAGCCCCTGTTTACGCCAGATTTGACACACTGGTCGAGGCCTGCATCAGCGGTCAATGTCCTGTGCATGAGCATTGCTTTGATCCAAAGGACCAGTGCTTTATCTACGCCATGATGTCTGGCACGAACAGATTACAACGATACCAATTGTGACCACCATTTTTATTTTAGCTATTTTTAAATACAACATTTTAAGACCATAGTGTAGGCACAACCCCTTTGTTCCTGGGGAAAGAGGAACCTGGCCCTCCAGGTTGGAGGTTGCGCTTAGGGCTAACATTCCTATCGCTTAAAACAAAAATTTTGTTCAGAGACAACCAATAGCCTGGGATACGGACGAACGACCCCCGCAAACGTCAAAAAGGAAACGAATTTCAGTTCTGCACCTGGAACGTTAGGTCCCTCAACAGACCAGGTGCAGCCGAACAACTGGTCAACTCTTTGGACTGCTATAAGGCAGACATTACCGCGCTCTAAGAAGTGCAATGGGATCTTCTTCTTAGTGGGCGCTACAGTGCGGGGTGAACCTGGGCCTCAACCAACATGCCCCTCCATCTAGCACTATCTTTCGCTAGCCTTTTCCATTGCCGCACACCCAGTTGGCTGAGGTCCCCTTCCACCTGTGTGCGCCATCTTAATGGCGGCTGTCCTCTGCTTCTTCGTCCCTCGGGATTGGATTCAAAGACTCTCCGGGCTGGAGCTGTGGTATTCATTCCTTCTACATGCCCCAGCCATCTTAGGCGTTGAATCCGTAGACGCCTGACTAGGCTCATGTCGCTGTACAGCCCGTAAAGTTCGTGGTTGAATCATCTCCTCCATCACCCGTTTGCGTTTATAGGCCCAAAAATCACGCGCAAAATCTTTCTCTCGAACCGACCAAGGGCCTCCTCATCCACTTTTGATAGTGTCCATGCTTCTGCGCCGTACAACAGGACCGGGATGATAAGGGTCTTATACATATAGAGTCAACTTTGTCGTTCGGGAGAGGGCCCTATTACTCAGTGGCCTCCTGAGCCCAAAGGAACAGCGATTGGCAAGAGTGATTCTGCGTTTGATTTCGGAACTGATGTCGTTGTTCCAGGTCACTGCGGAGCCAAGGCAGACGAAGTACTTAACTACCTCGAACTTATATCTGCCTGTATAGGCCAAGACGTCGGTGATGAGCGTCCTTTTTAGATGACAGCATATATTTAGTTTTGTCCTCGTTTACCGCCAGACCAACTTTCGCCGCCTCGAACTCAATACCCGCAAACGCCTCATTGACATCTTGCTGTGATCTCCCTATTATGTCAATATCGTCGGCGTATGCAAGGAGTTGCGAGGATTTGAGATAGATTGTGCCTCTTCTATTGGCCAGTGATTTTTGCACAATCATTTCCAATATGATGTTGAAGAAATCACACGACAGCGCATCGCCCTGCCTAAATCCTTTTTTGACATCAAAACTATCGGTTAGGTGTTCACCGACTCGGATGGAGCAGCGAGCATTCTCCAAACTCGTCCTGCATAGTCTGACGAGTTTAGCAGGTATGTCAAAGGTAGACATAGCGTTGTATAGCTCGTCTCTAATTACGCTGTCGTATGCGGCTTTGAAGTCGACAAATAGGTGGTGGGTGTCGACTTGAAATTCATTGGTCTTCTCCAGTATCTGCCGTAGTGTGAAGATTTGGTTGATGGTGGACTTCCCTGGCCTGAATCCGCACTGATAAGGACCTATCAGCTTATTTACAAAAGGCTTCAGGCGCTCACACAAAACGGCAGAGAGGATTTTGTAGGCGATGTTAAGGAGACTTATTCCTCTATAGTTGGCGCAATCAGAGGGGTCTTCTTTCTTGAGCATCGGGTATACGATGCTGAGACTCCATTCCTCGGGCATGCTTTCCTCTAACCATATCATACGGATGAGCTGGTGCATGTTCCCAACCAGGTCATCCCCAGCTGCCTTGAAGAGCTCAGCAGACAGTCCGTCTGCGCCAGCAGCTTTATTCGACTTGAGCTTCGATATGGCAATCTTAACTTCGTCGAGGTCAGGCGGACGGAATTCTCTGCGGTCTTCGTCGATTAGAAATGGATCATTCTGCCTGACAGCGGTATATTGACTAACATCGCCGTTATACAGTCTGCAGAAGTGGTTTTTCCCTATTCTCAGCATCGACTGCGGTTCTACTACTAGGTGTCGGTTCTCATCCCTGCAGGCTTCCGTCCTGGCTTTATAACCTTCGCATGTTCGCTTTATCTGTTTAAAAAACTTTCGAACGTCACGCCTGCAGTAACACCTCTCCAAATCCTCAATCGCGCGCTCCTCGTGCTCTTTCTTCTTTCTTCTGAGAAGCTTATGCTCCTCCCTTCTTTTTAACTCGTAGAGCTCACGAGCTGCTCTTGTTCTTTTATGCAGCGAGGCCTTATATGCATCCTGCTTCGCTGTATGAATCCTCCTGCACTCGTCATCGAACCAGGTATTTCTTCGTGGTGGAGCCTTGAAACCCAAAACTTCGGATGCAGAGCTTTTCAGGGCTTGTTTGCAAAGGCTCCACTGCTGTTCTATTGCTACCTTGGTTCACTGGTAAAAAGCGGCAACGACACCAGCGCTGAGATTAGACAGAATAACTCTTGCTAACAGCTGTTCCTTAGGGATCAAGCGGCAATTGGTGAGTAAGGTGACCCTCTATAAAACGTTAATCATTCCGGTCCTCTTCTACGGCGAAGAGGCTTGGACTTTGTCAAAAGTAGATGAAGAGGGCCTTGATCGTGATCGTGATCGAGAGGAAAATCCTGCGTACAATCTTCGCTACAGCTTATGTTGACGGAGAGTGGAGGAGAAGATTCAACCATGAACTGTACGGGCTGTACAGCGACATCGGCCTAGTACGGATCCAACGTCTTAGATGGCTAGGCCAAGTAGAGCGAATGGACAGCATAGCTCCGGCCCGAAGAGTCTTTGTCTCCAACCCGTATCTAAGGTGGCGCACACCACCTTGGTGGATCTTAACCAACTGGGCTTGCGACACTGGAAACAGCTAGCAAAAGATCGTGCTAGCTGGAAAGGCTTGTTGGTTAAGGTCCAGGTTCAGGCCCAGGCGTTTGTGTTTTTCCTCTATTTCTTAAATACTTAAATACTTTTTAACGAGCTACATTGTCGCATAAGTTAAGTCTTGAGTAAAAAGAAATCAAAGCCATTTTAAGCAAATTAGTAATGCATGCCTTCATAACTCATGGATTTCCTTGATTTTGCCTGTTCTTGTTCCTGAGAAGATACTGTAATTACAAAACGATTGCACAGTCCTTCGAAAGTCGTTCTTGTTAGCTTCAGCACCCCGACAAATATGTGTGCCACAAACAGCGATCAAAAAACGATCGACAAAAAGGTCACGCTAATTAGTGCACCAGGTAGAGCTAGTCTGAACATAATGGTTAGTGTTCAGACTAATGGCATTCGATAGTGTTTTGTGTAATTCCCTTATGAGCACTTTGTGTTGGAGGAATGTCGGTCATCGTACACACCACCGGGTTTGAGCAACGCTCGAAAGTCGTTTCTTTGGTGCGTGTTACAGCCCATGAAGGACCAGAGCCAAGCTGCTCTTCATTCACCCATGTTGTGTGCGATTTACTTTTGACATAGGTGAAAGGGACCTACAGTTTAATGCCGATTCCTAATGACGTGAGTTGAGAAGCTTTTTCAAGCCAAGTGATACTAGAGGGGTTTTGCCAGTACCCCGTCGAGGAGGGAAACCGCGAAATAAACATTCGATGGAGTTGGTGTTATCGGGATCGGAACTCGCTCATCGTGCGTCAGCATTCAACATGCTAACTACTGCGCCACGGCGCCCACGAAAGCTGTATAATGTAGATTTCTATTTAGATATATACATAGGTCTTAGTTGCATGATCAGCAGCAGACGGTTTCTCGCATGGCAGAGAGAACCCATCTAACCCATTTAGATTTAAACGGGTTTAACGCCTGTGAAAGCGACCAATATGTGCTGCATCATACAGTGCCATGAGCCTCATAGGTTAGGTTAGGTTAGTTGGGTGCCCTATTGACATGATGTCACGGCTCACTTAGACTACTAAGAGTCCATTGTGCCCATTTTGAAGACTAACCCGAGGGGAACCTGTTAGTTACCCGCCGAGCTGAACCATCCACATTCAATTAAGAACCTTAGCCGTTTGCTCAGCTTAATGTCTCTTGCCTCCTCTAAACCCGAAAAGAAATAGTTCCCGAGATACGTAAGTTTTCTTCGGGCCAGTGGAGGACATTCACACAGTAGGTGACGAATGGATTCTATTTCCTCTTCGTCCCTACAGCTTCTGTTAAAATCGTTGTGCCCAGTGAGGGCACCGACTACCAGTCGTATATTCCCTCTGCTAAGATTTAGCAGACTTTCCGTCCTTTTTTTGTCATAGTCAGGCCATGTTAGCCTTGCCGTAGCGCATGTACCTAATTGACACCATCGCTTGTTGGCCTTTCCTAGTAGTTCCACCCCTATTTCTCTGAATAGTGTGCTGAGTGACGTTTTAGCCTCAGTTGTGATCTGCGAAGTATCTGCGCCTGATCCCAGTCTGGCTAATTCGTCCGCCTTCTCATTTCCGGAAATATTCACATGCCCTGGTACCTAGTTTCTCTTTACAGAGTTTTACGAGCTTGGATCTTATCCATGTTGCTTGCAGAGCCTTAATGGCTGCCTGACTGTCAACATAGATTTTGATTCTCTTACCCGAGAAATTCTCCCTAAGAATCAGATCGGCGCCTTTTTTGATTGCGAAGATCTCAGCCTGGAAGACGCTACAGCCATCATCAAGTCTGTAGGAGTGACGCGCTTCCTGAGATTCGCAGTAGACTCCGGCTTCTGTACCGGTATCCGTTTTGGACCCGTCGGTACAGATTGCCAGTTCCTCTTCCGTGTTTACCATACCACTGGGCCATTCCTCCCTGGAGGGAATCCTAATAGAGAATCTCCTCTCACAGCAAGAAAGTGGGGTGGTATAGTCCGTTTCGTTTGCGGACCTCAGGATAGCCCATCGATCCAGGATTGATGCCTGACCATAAGGACATCTTTTCCAAAGACTGGATTCTTGCATCCTTAGCGCAGCCCTGGCTGCAATGCTTTCACAATACATGTCTAGTGGTGGAAGGTTCAGCATTGCTTCAAGGGCCGCCGTTGGTGTGGATTTCATAGATCCGGTCACCGCCAGACAACCAGCCCTCTAAATCCTTGTAAGACTTTGGAGGTTGTATTTCTTCTCAAGTGCTTTCCACCAGACAATTGATCCATAGACTAAAATAGGTCTTACCACCGCGGTGTATAGCCAGTATACCACCTTTGGCTTAAAGCCCCATGTCCTTCCGAAAGCTACCCTGCACGAGTATAGTGCCACGTAAGCTTTCTTGGTTCTTTCATTTATGTTGTCCTTCCCCCGTTCCTTGACCCAGTTATTCACCAATAGCAGCGCATAACTTGGCCTTTCACTGAGGACCTGAGGAAATTTCCCAGGTACCAGGATGGTATTGTCATCGGCATAGACCGTGACGTTGAAACCCTGTGTCTCTAGGAGCTTTAGCAATTCGTCGACTACGAGGAGCCACAGGAGAGGCGATAGAACACCCTCCTGTGGTGTGCCACGGCTGGCTCTCACCCTTCCATTTGCTCCTCCTATCGACGAGTTTACTATACGAGTACTTAGCCTTTCTTCAACCCATCTACAGATTTATGTGGGCCATCCGTAGGCTGGATATTATTGCCTCGGTACTGACGTTATTGAAGGCACCCTAAACATCTAGAAAGGCCCCCAGGGCATATTCCTTAGCATTTAGTGCCTTTTCTATCGTATAGACCACCCTGAGCCTCATATGTATGTATGTATGTATGTATGTTGGCGTTACAGTCCATGAAGGACCTGCGCCGAGCTTCTCTTAATCACCCATGTTGTGTGTGATTTAGGTTATTGCCGGATCCGAACGGCGAATTTCGAGAAGCTTTTCATGACAAATTTACTACAGGGGGTTTTGTCAGAGCCCCGCTGAGGAGAAACATCGTGAAAAACACGTTCGATGACATGGCTGTGTCGGGATTCGATCCCGTGTCATCGGCGTCAGAGGCCAACACTACCCACTGCGCCACGGTGCTCTGTGTCCCTGTGTCCGTTATCGAATGTGGTGTCTTGTAGGCTGTGTTTGCCGATACTTACTTACTTAGGTGGCGCTACAGTCCGTGGTGAACATGGGCGTCAATCAACAAGCGTCTCCAGCTGGTGCGGTCTTTGGCCAGCTGTTTCCAGCGCCGCACGCCCAGTTGGTTAAGGTCCCCTTCCTCCTGCGTGCGCCACCGATGATGCGGCCGTCCTCTGCCGCGCCTTCCTTCCGGAGTGGATTCGAAGACTCTTCGGGTCGAAGCTATATTTTCCATGCGCTCTACATGGCCTAGCCACCTTAGACGCTGTATCCGTAGACGTCGTACCAGGCCGATGTCGCTGTACAACCCGTACAGTTCTTCGTTATATCTTCTCCTCCATACACCGTTTGAACAAACGGGACCGTAGATAGTACGCAGAATTTTCCTCTCGAAACGACCAAGAGCATCTTCATCCGCTTTTGTTAAGATCCAAGCCTCTGCGCCGTAAAGGAGGACTGGAATGATTAAGAGCTTATATAGTGTCACCTTGGTTTTCCGAGAGAGGGCTCTACTTCTCAATTGTCTCTTGAACCTAAAGGAACAGCGGTTGGCAAGAGTGATTCTGCGTTTTATCTCAGCGCTGGTGTTGTTGTCGCTGGTCATCAGTGAGCCAAGGTAGACGAATTCCTTGACCACTTCAAAGTTATATCCGCCCATGGTGACGTTCTGGCCAATACGTCGGTGTTGTCCGTCTCTTTTAGATGAAAGCAGATATTTGGTTTTACCCTCATTAACCTTGAGACCCATCTTACCCGCTTCAACCTCAATGCTTACAAAGGATTCATTGACGTCTCGCTGCGTCCGTCCAATCACGTCAATGTCGTCGGCGTACGCAAGCAATTGAGTAGACTTGAAATAGATCGTACCTCTTGTGTTGACCAGTGACTCTTACACGATCTTTTCAAGCACGATGTTGAAAAAGTTGCATGACAGCGCGTCACCTTGCCCAAATCCTTTTTTAACATCAAAGGTCTCGGTTTGCTCATTACCGACCTTAATGGAGCAGCGAGAATTCTCCATTGTCATCCTGCGCAGTCGGACGAGTTTGGCAGGGATGCTAAAACTAGACATGGCTTTGTATAGCTCATCTCTATGCACAATGTCATATGCAGCCTTGAAATCGACGAAGAGGTGGTGAGTGTCGATTTGGTATTCCTGGGTCTTCTCCAAGATCTGCCGTAGCGTAAATATTTGGTCTATTGTGGATTTACCTGGCCTGAAGCCACACTGATAAGGGCCGATCAGGTTATCCACAAACGCTTTCAGACGTTCACACAATATGGCTGAGAAGATCTTATATGCGATGTTAAGGAGACTTATTCCGCTATAGTTGGCGCAGTTATAGGGGTCTCCTTTCTTATGGACCGGGCAAACGATGCTGAGATTCCATTCGTCGGGCATGCTTTCCCCCGACCATACCTTGCAAATGGGATGGTGCATGCACCTTACCAGCTCATCTCCAGCCGCCTTAAGAAACTCAGCAGACAGGCCGTCTTTGCCCGCGGCTTTATTAGACTTAAGTCTTGATATTGCTATTTTGACTTCGTCTAGGTCGGATGGACTGAATTCTGTTTCATTGTCGACCACTACGTATGGCTCGTTCTGCCTGACAGCGGTATCTGGTCTATCATCGCCGTTATACAGTCTGCAGAAATGGTCTTTCCAAATCCTCAGCATCGACTGCGGCTCTACTACCACTTCTCCATTTTCATCCCTGCAGGCCGCCGCTCTGGCTTTGTAGCCATGGCATGTTCGTTTTACCTTATTGTAAAACTTACGGGCGTCATTCCTGCGGAAGCATCTCTCCATCTCCTCGATATCACGCTTTCCGTGCTCTCTCTTCTTTCTTCTGAAAAGCGTGTGTTCCTCTCTTCTCTTCTGCTCATAGATTTCGCGAGCAGCTCTCGTCCGTCGTTGCAGCATGGCTTTATATGCCTCTTGTTTTGCTGCATGGGCTTGTTCGCATTGTTCATCGAACCAGGGGTTTCTAGGTGGTGGCGGTTTGAAACCCAGCACCTCTGAGGCAGCGTCTCTGACGGCGCTCTGGCAATGCGCCCATTCCTGCTCTATTGTTTGTGCTGCTGTGGGCGGATTTTGAGAGAGCTTGGAGGAGACACGATCAGCAAAGATTCTGGCAGTCTCTTGCGATTGTAGCTTTCCGACGTCAAACTTACGTTGTGCTACTCGACTCCTAAGCATTCTTGATATCCTCATTCGTACCTTGGCTACAACAAGGTAGTGGTCCGAGTCGATGTTGGCCCCTCGAAAGGTTCGTACGTCGGGAGTACAGGAGGAGTGTCTGGCGTCGATCGCGATGTGATCAATCTGGTTGGTGGTCGATTGATCAAAAGACCGCCAGGTACCCTTGTGGATGTTGAGATGGGGGAATCGCGCGCTTGCTGCAAGGAGGTTATGCCCCGCTAGGAAATCGATTAGCCTTAGTCCGTTGTCCGATGTGTTGTTATGGAGGTTATGCTTTCCTATGATCGACTCAAATATGTCCTCCTTGCCCAGTTTTGCATTAAAATCTCTGAGGACTATTTTTGTGTCTTAGCTGGGGTCATTGGGCATATGTTTTGTCTAGGAGATCAAGGAAATTATCTTTGATGGAGTCATCCTTGTATTCCGTGGGGGCATGGACACATATGAGGCTGATGTTACAAAAGTTTGCCTTTATGCGGATCGTTATGAGGCGTTACCTCACATATTGCAAGCTTAGGTCTTTATGACTTAGTCCACCTCTAACAACAAGTTCGCATCCAAATAGTCTCTGTCCTCTCTCCCTGAAGCAGTCACCGTTGATAGCACTAGCCCTTTGATAACAAAAAAAATACGAGATATAACGCCATCCTGCGGTAGGGTTTAATCATCTTATATGGATGGCACGAGTTGATATTATCAGAAAAAGATCAAATTCTTAAGGACACCTAATCGTGGATGCTGTTTTTCCAATATTTGGGATCTTACAACTAACTCATCCTCGGGCACCAGTTAGTAAAATGCTTCTGGGGTTGACCCTCATCTTTACAAGTACCGTGATCTTAATACCTACGTTTCAACAGCTGCCTTCGATTTGCTCTTGCGTTAATCGTAGTTTGTTCCTAGCTTCAAATTAAAGGTGCATTTCAAAAGCACTTGAAGACAAACTCTTGTCTTGAGGAATGAGTCAATTATCTTCAGAGGATTAATCACAATCTATTATTAACTAAGTGCTCGTGAGTGCTTCAGTTGGAGATTGACAAAAATTGCTCGGTAAGGACGCAAGGTGTTTACGCAGATACATAGTAGATACAATCAGTACGCTTACTCAAATGGCACCAGGCAGCTGGTGCCCGAGCTCTTTCAACCGAAATTGAAATTGTCCGTTTATAATCCGTTTTTCAATCGCATTATGCAGCTGCAATCCTCGTCGTCCTAGACCACATTATGTCAATTTCCTGTTTTCCAAACATAAACACACAATTCATCGTTTTCGGTGGTTGGAAGGATTCAAGTAAAAGTACAAAAAGGTATGCAATTTGTATCCGTATTGTTTCCGTATCTGATAATATCGTCTACGTGCATGATTTCCCTGTACTGATCACTATATGTCCTATCTCGAAAAGGATGTTTACTTAGGATTCAGAAAAGAATTTCTACTTCGGCATGCATACGTGAGGGTAACAAATGATCCGTATCATTCATCTTGGGACTGACCATTTGAACAGTGATTGATATGTATTTGTTCTGGAGGTTATATTGGATAAAAGACTCCTTTAGTGTCCTACGATGAAAAAATCCTGCTCGGGGACTTCAACGCCAAAATCGGTAAGGAGACCACCCTTGGCGGAGTGATCGGAAAGCACAGCCTCCACGATACAACAACAGATAACGGCTTCCGACTCGCTGACTTTGCGACAGCTCGTAATGCGGTGATAAGTAGCATAAGATTCCCTCGCAAGCGAATCCACACAGCAACCTGGCGATCTCCGGACGGTCGAACCGCCAACCAAATCGACCATGTGCTCATTGACGCAAGGCACTCGTCAAACATCCTGGATGTGCGAACATTCAGAGGGGCAAATGTCGACTCTGACCACTTCCTCGTAGCAGCAAGATTCAGAGCTCGACTGTCCATTGTCAGAAAGCTGCACCAGCCCATTAGGAGGAGGTTCGACATTGGGCGCCTGAGCACACCGGAGGTTGCCAGAGTCTACAGGGAGCAGCTGAGCGAAAGACTCTACGGTATGCCTACGTCGAACAGAGATGCCAATAATATGTGGCTGCATTGCCGCTCAGCCATTCAGGAAGTAGCCGAAACCACATTAGGATACCTACCACCCCCGACAAGAAACCCGTGGTATGATGGCGAGTGTGAGCAGAAAAAGGCAGCAACCGACGAGGCGTACCAAAAGGCGCTGCAGAGGAAAACCAGGGCAGCGCGAGAAGAGTACCGAGCCAGAAGAAGGGAGGAGAAGAAACTACTGCCACAGAAGAAAAGAATTTTCGCAGCCTCCCAGCTCAAGGATATCAAGGAGTCTAGGGATAAACATAAAACACGAGCCTTTTACAAGAAAGCCAAAGGCCTTGCAGGAGGCTTCAAAAAGGGCACCCTGTCTCTTTGAAACTGCGAGGGTAATCTTGTCACCGACCCGCAGGGAATAGTGGATGTATTTAAGCATCATTTCCAGGTAGGGACCGAGGAAATCCCAACTCCAGCCGCTGAAGTAGTTCTCCCACCCAGCATAGAAGAAGTCGGCACAGCTATTCAGAAGCTGAAGAACAACAAGGCCGCAGGCTCAGATGGCTTGCCATCAGAGCTCTTCAAGGCTGGCGGCGATGTTCTGGTAGGGAGCACGCACCAGATCATCTGCAGAATTTGGGAAGATGAAAGCATGCCCGACGACTGGAATACCAGCTCTATATGCCCCATCCACAAAAAAGGCGATCCTACCTCTTGCAAGAACTATAGAGGTACATCCCTGCTCAACGTCGCATACAAGATCCTGTCCAGCGTATTGTGTAAACGTCTTAAACCATTTTGCACCGCACTAGTGCGGCTTCCGGCCCGGCAAATCAACTATAGACCAAATTTTCACATTTCGACAAATCCTGGAAAAGACCAACGAGTTTCGAATCGATACACGCCATCTTTTCATCGATTTCAAAGCCGCATCGACAGCATTCATCGTGAAGAACTGTTTGGTGCGATTGCCGATGGTCGGGATCCCGGTAAAACTGATCCAGTTGTGTCGCGCCACGCTAAAAAACACGCGATGCACCGTGCAACTCGGTTCTAGGACCTCGGAACCATTAGAAACATGCACCGGATTTCGGCAAGGAGATGTGCTGTCATGTGACTTCTTCAACCTGGTGTTGGAGCAGATAGTGCGACGGGCAGGCGTCAACAGGGAAGGCACTATCTTTTACAAATCCATCCAGCTCCTAGGATACGCGGATGATATCGACATCATCGCGTGTTCTCGCCGTGGTATTGTGGAAGCATTCATGGCGATTGAAGAACAGGCGAAACGAGTTGGTCTTAAGGTCAATGAGGACAAGACGAAGTACATGCTGTCAAGCAAAAACCAATCCGTCGCTCACCACATGGGACAAAATATAACAATTGACAGCTACACTTTCGAGGTAGTTAAGGAGTTTGTCTACCTCGGGGCAAACGTATATTCCACAAATGACACCACAGTGGAGATCCGGCATAGAATCGCCCTTGGCAACCGTTGCTACTTCGGCTTGTCCAAACAACTGGAGTCAAAACCCCTCACTCGAAAGACCAAAGCCATGCTTTACAAAACGCTCATACTGCCAGTCTTGCTGTATGGAGCCGAAAGCTGGACGATAAGCAGGACAGCGGAGCTGATTTTGGGTTCTTTCGAAAGAAAAATCCTGCGCCGGATATTTGGTCCTGTCTGTGAGGAAGGTGAATGGAGAAGAAGACATAACCGCGAATGGATGTAGTCCGGAAGGCAAAGATCCACTGACTCGGCCACACCGAGCGCATGGACATCAACGCTCCAGCTAAGAGGGTCTTCGACTCCGAGCATCCTGGTTCGAGAAGAAGAGGAAGACCGAACCTCCGGTATAAAGACCAAGTAATCGCGGATGTAAGACATCTTGGTCTTGATAACTGGAAGCAGCGTGCCGTCAAGGATGGAAGGCAGCTATAGCTCAGGCTCAGATCCTCCATGGATCGCAGGCCTGATAAGTAAGTAAGTAAGTAAGTTTAGTGTCCTATTAGAAATATGGATTTGTTTTTCATCACCGGGTTTCGCATTTACCTCGTTACGAACTTTTCATTTCGTCACGTTCCTCACGTATAGATTAGTGTTTATTTAATGTAACTAGATACAAACAACCTGGAGTACTAAAAGCGTCCACTGTTTTGTTAATAGCTTAAATGCCAACTCGCACTTGTGGTTATGACTCTGCAGTGAGAGATTGTATTGTTAATGAAGTGTGAATGCGAAATGAATCGTTAAAGCGCCTTGTAAGAATACGACGAAAAGTGTATAATTCTGTGAACACAAGTTACACAAGCTTACCATGTACTGTGAGCATAGAAAAAAGCTTACACCTCTGTGCCTCATATTTCAAACTCAATTACTTATTTTATTGGAGGTTTATCTTATAACAAGCTTACAAGCAGTTTTTTGTTAAATTAAGGGGCTAGTGTTAACACTGCGACCTTTGTAGCTCTATTGTGCCTGGTAGCCGATTAGACGAGCAGCTTCTTACTTACCTACTTAGATAGCGCTACAGTCTGGGGTGAACCAGGGCCTCAATCAACAAGCCTCTCCAGCCGGCACGAACTTTGGCCAGCCTCTTCCAGTGCCGCACGCCCAGTTGGTTGAGTTCCCTTTCCACCTGTGCGCGCCACCTTAGATGCGGTCGTCCTCTGCTGCGTCGTCCCTCGGGGTTGGTGTCGAAGACTCTTCGGGCCGGAGCGGTGATGTCCGTTCGCTCTACATGGCTCACCCATTTTAGACGTTGGATCCGAAGACGTCTAACCAGGTCGATGTCGCTGTACAGCCCGTACAGTTCTTGGTTGAATCTCGTCCTCCATTCTCCGTTTACACAAACGGGACCAAAGATTGCACGCTGAATTTTCCTCTCGAAACGACCAAGAGCCTCTTCATCCGCTTTTGATAACGTCCAAGCCTCAGCGCCGTAGAGGAGGACCGGGATGATTAAGGTTTTGAGTAGGGATACCTGAGTTTCTTGAGAGAGGGCTTTACTCCTCAGTTGCTCCGTGATCCCAAAGAAGCAGCGGTTGGCAAGAGTTATTCTGCGTTTTATTTCAGCGCTGGTGTCATTGCTGCTTGTCACTATCGAGCCAAGGTTCTGACCAAGACGTCGGTGTTGCGCGTCGTTCTTTGATGACGGCAAATATTTGGTCTTGTCCCCATTTACCCTTAGATCCACTTTAGCCGCTTCTGCTTCAATGCTTGCGAACGCCTCATTGACGTCTCGCTTTGTCCGTTCAATAACGTCAATGTCATCTGCGTAGGCAAGCAATTGTGTGGACTTGATACGATCTACTGATCGTACCTCTTGTATTGGTAGAAGCTTTCACGGCGATTGAGGAACAGGCGGAACATGTTGGTCTTAAAGTCAACGAAGATAAGATGAAGTACATGCTGTCAAGCAAAAACCGATCCGTCGCTCACCACCTTGGACAAAACTCCACAAAGGACACCACAGTAGAGATCCTTGGCAACCGCTGCTACTTCGGTTTGTCTAAATAAATTGGGTCAAAACTCCTCACAAAATGCTTATACTGCCAGTCTTGCTATACGGAGCCGAAAGCTGGACGATAAGCAGGACGGCGGAGCTGATTTTGGGCTCGAAAGAAAAGTTCTTCGCCGGATATTTGGTCCAGTCTGTGAGGAAGGTAAATGGGAGAGACGATAGAGCCGCCAACTCTACGAGCTGTACAAAGATGTGGATGTAGTCCGGAAGGCAAACATCCGTCGACTACACTGGCTCGGCCACATCGAGCGCATAAACACCAATGCTCCAGCTAAGAGGGTCTTCGACTCCGAGCCTCCTGGTTCGAGAAGAAGAGGAAGGCCGAACCTCCGGTATAAAGACCAAGTAATCGCGGATGTAAGACATCTTGGTCTTGACAACTGGAAGCAGCGTGCCCGGGACCGTCAAGGATGGAAGGCAGCTATAGCTCAGGCTCAGATCCTCCATGGATCGCTGGCCTGATAAGTAAGTAAGTAAGTAAACACAGAGGAGTTTTGGAGGAGAAGATTCAATCACAAACTGTACGGATTGTACAGCGACATGCGTCTAGTCAGGCCTCTACGGATCCAACTCCCAAGATCCTCCTCCGTAGAATCCTTGACGTCCAGCCCCGAGGAACGAACAAATAGAGGACCGCCGCACCTAAGGTGGCGCGCACAGATGGAAAGGGGCGTCAACCAACTGGGCGTGCGGTACTGGACAAGACTAAAGAAAGATCGTGCTAGGTGGAGAGGCATGTTGGTTGAGGCCCAGGTTCACCCCGAACTGTAGCGCCCGTTAAGTAAATAAAGTAAAAATGTGGGGCTTCTATCAACAAGCTCTGGCAGTTTGCATACCGATTTCCCATACCGATATTTTTTCAGTTCTAGACGTCCCGACTTTTTCACGTGGTGCCACTTCTAGTCATATTCAAGAACGGCTTCAGCTATTTCTACCTAAAGTATAGTTACCTTTACTTACCTATCTAATGCGTATTTAGACGTTTCATCGTTAAGCAAGGGAACAACAACTCGATTGCAATTTTATTTTTGGTTATGGAGAGATAGATTAGATTGTAGATTTACTCCGTAATAAAAAAATGTGTTTACATAGATATAGTTATCGCTATGTATAGATACGATCTACGTATCTTTCTTCTGAAAAAAATACTTTTACGCAATTTTTACTGCACTCTTTAATGACTAGGAACAGACGTTTTCAATGCACAACTGGGAAAGAAGAAGTCCTTGCCAAAGTCATCGGAAAACGCAGCCTACACGACAACACATCCGGAAACGGACGCAGGCTAGTGGAACCTCTCTGTAGTGAGTACGCTGTTCCCACACCTCAATATTCATAAAGGGTACTGGCGGTCCCCTGATCAATCAACCGTTAACCAGATTGATCACATTGCGATTGACGTCAGACATTCCTCCAGTGAGAATATTGTCCAAACCTTCCGAGGAGCCAACATCGACTCGGATCATTTCCTTGTTGTGACCAAGGTAAGAGCACGGATGTCAAAAAAACAACGGAGACGAGAAAGAACATCAAGGCTTGATGTCGGGAAGCTACAATCGCATCCAGCCGCTAGGAACTTTGCCGACCGAGTCTCCCAAACACACTTTGAAAATTTAACGCCGCCTGCGTAGAAGAAGGATGGAAGCCTTGTCATAGAGCTATTAAAGAAGCTGCCAATGATGTGCTGGGTTTTATTACACCACTGCCCAGGAAAAGCCCGTGGTTTGACGGCGAGTGCAGGCAAGCCCATGAAGCTAAGCAAGACGCCTAATGCTGCATCGAATGACGAGAGCTGCTCGTGAGTTCTACGAGCAGAAAAGGAGAGATGAGAACCGGCTTTTCAAAAAGAAAAATTATGAGCACGAGAAGCGCACGGTCGAGGAGATGGGGGAATGAAGTCCGGAAATTTTACCAAAAGGTAAAACAGCTTTCCAGTGGGTACAAGCCCCGGGCTGAAGACTGCCGGGACGAGAATGGACAACTTGTAATAGAGGCGCAGTCGATACTGACAATCTGGAAGAATCATTTCTGCAGACTGTTAAACGGCGAGGAAGACTCAAATACCGCTGTTAGGCAGAATGTTCCACTCAACTTGGACGACGATATACAAGAATTCCGTCTCCCCGACTTTGACGAGATCAAGATAGCAATATCAAGGCTGAACTCAAAGCTAATGGAGCCGACGGACTGTTCGCGGAACAGTTTAAGGCAGCCGGGGTGAGCTAGTAGGGCGCATGCAGCAGCTCATCTGTAGGATATGGTCGGAGGAATGCATGCCCGACGAGTGGAATCTCAGTGTCGTTTGCCCGATCCACAAGAAAGGAGCTCCTTTTGACTGCGCCAACTACAGAGGGATAAGCCCCCTGAACATCGCGTACAAGATCCTCTCTGCCGTACTGTGTAAGTGCCTGAAGCCGTTCGTGGACAATCTGATAGGTTCCTACCAGTGTGGTTTCAGCCACGAAAATCCACGATAGACCAAATATTTACACTACGGCAGATCTTGGAGAAGACCCATGAATTACAGGTCGACACGCACCATCTTTTTGTCGACTTTAAAGCCGCGTATGACAGTGTTTATAGAGACGAGCTATACAAAGCCATGTCATGTTTTAACATTCCTGCCAAACTCGTCAGACTATGCAGGATGACTATGGAGAACTCTCGCTGCTCCATTAAGGTCGGACGTGAACTAACCGACCCCTTTGATGTTGAGATAGGTTTTAGACAGGGTGACGCACGGTCATGTGATTTCTTTAACATTATTCTTGAAAATATCGTGCGGGACTCTGCGGCCAATACAAGAGGTACGATCAGTAGATCGTATCAAGTCCACACGATTGCTTGCCTACGCAGATGACATTGACGTTATTGAACGGACAAAGCGAGACGTCAATGAGGCGTTCGCAAGCATTGAAGCAGAAGCGGCTAAAGTGGATCTAAGGGTAAATGGGGGCAAGACCAAATATTTGCTGTCATCAAAGAAAGACGCGCAACACCGACGTCTTGGTCAGAACCTTGGCTCGATAGTGACAAGCAGCAATGACACCAGCGCTGAAATAAAACGCAGAATTACTCTTCCCAACCGCTGCTTCTTTGGGATCACGGAGCAACTGAGTAGTAGAGCCCTCTCTCGAGAAACTAAGGTATCCCTCTACAAAACTTTAATCATCCCGGTCCTCCTCTACGGCGCTGAGGCTTGGACGTTATCAAAAGCGGATGATGAGGCTCTTGGACGTTTCGAGGGGAAAATCCTGCGTGCAATCCTTGGTCCTGTTTGTGTAAACGGGGAGTGGAGGAGGAGATTCAACCAAGAACTGTACGGGCTGTACAGCGACATCGGCCTGGTTAGACGTCTTCGGATCCAACGTCTAAGATGGCTATGCCATATAGAGCGAATGGACATCAACGCTCCGGCCCGAAGAGTCTTCGACTCCAACCCGGAGGGACGACGCAGCAGAGGACGACTGCATTTATGGTGGCGCGCACAGGTGGAAAGGGACCTCAACCAACTGGGCGTGCGGCACTGGAAGCGACTGGCCAAACATCGGGCCGGCTGGAGAGGCTTGTTGGTTGAGGCCCTGGTTCACCCCGAACTCTGCCGCCATCAAAGTAAGTAAGTATTTATTCACAGCCGTTACAATATCGGCGAAAGCCGAAAATAGAGATACCAAACCAAATATCTTTTTATCATTCTTGAAGGCTTCGACAGATTAACAGCAACCGTATCAAAAGCGTCATACAGCTTATAGGTAGTCTAGGGCTATTGTGCTTCTTAATACCTCCGCTCAGAGTGTAATGCAACGAAAATCATATAGGAACTGAGAATAGTTTGAATAGCTTAAAAGTGCCACACAACTTGCTATGAATCTTGAAGAGTTTCGTCGCTTGGCAACTACTTTGTGATAGTGCTCTGCTCTGGTGTTATTGAACGGACCTTAGGCTCGGATCATGTTATTATCAAGAACATGCGTAACCTATAGTAGTTCATTTACAATACCTTTACGGTGGCATTTTTACCATCATAAATGCCGGATTAACGTACATAATTCCGCTTAAGTGTTCCACCATTCAATGGAAAGGGCATGCATAAAACAACTTGCATTGTTGGAATCTCGAAAAATATTTTGATCTATCCCTCCTGCTTCTCTAATTTAATTTCCGGTGATTTGTTTTGGTTTTCAAAAAAATAAAAAAACAAAAATAAAAACAATAAGTTGTATCTGCGTATGTGCATTGTGCGTTTGTAAGCTTCCGGTGATTCACCAACAATCGGAAATAAATAGTTCAATTGCCCACAATCGCTGAAGAAGATTATTTCTAATGCGGAAGCGTATTATTACTTCCACCAATACTTGGTACCATTTTCTACTTGGATTCCTTCGGTTGGTATGTAGGAATGATGTATAGTTGTATGCATATGGGAAATCGCATCCTAATCTAGCGATTTGTCAGATACCTTTTATGAAGGTGTAAAAATCGGTTTACATTGACTGTTATGACAGATGGTCATGTTGTAAAATCACTAAAACTGATACATGGTACAGGACTTACTCGTCCTCGTGCAGCTATGAGGTGTTAGAATTACGAGTAGTTTGGCGTGTAGCCGGCGATTGTTTCCGGCTTATTTCGCCAGATCTCAGGCGACATCAGCCAACACACACACATGCATTTAGAGACAATGTATACATGTGCTACATGTGTTCTTAATAGCCATTGTCCGATGGGATATTCCCATATCCTGTTTGAGGTGCCTACCTGTTGGTGGTGGAGTGACGAAAACATGCCCATGCCAAGAAGTGCGGCAGTAATTCTTTGCACTTCCTTTAGTCCTTTCGTCTGTTCATCCTGCCCTCCGAGAATTGTGGGTTTTTTTTTCTTATTTGTTCTTTGTTTTGTTTCCTGAAGTCATGACATGTCCTCTGATTGAGGAACAAAGACAAGGAAATTATACCATTTAATCGGTTTTGTATTGAATGTACATATTTCGGTTCTGCTCGGTATGGGCCCATTGAAGACGTGTCTTATTTGACGGTACCTACGCATTTTTCAAGGGAAGATAGAGAAACAATTTGCCGAACGTTTCTGCTCAATTACGCTTAGGGATTGTAGGTACATATGCATGTAGCCACATATGTACGTGATGATGTTGAAAAATCCTTGTGAGAAAATTAGCAAAGGTGAGCTGCTCCATAGAAATTATTTGTCAGTAACACGGTTGTCTTCCGGTTTCTGTCTATAATTACCCGATTATAAGTAAATCTAGGCCTTGATATGAGTACATACAGCTTATCGAGACTCGAAAGAAAATGAGTGCATTTTCATAAATGGAGCGAAGCTCCTTAACACCCCAAAAATGTATTTCGTTGACAGACTACTCCTCCTAAACGCTTTTCACGGATTTTGACCAAATTAGACATGTCAATAGAAGGCATCGAGAGGACGGTTTTAACGACATACCATCGAGGAATAATCACCGAAAACGTGTCCCATAGACTTCTTCTTCTTCTTCTTAGTGAGCGCTACAGTTCGGGGTGAACCTGGGCCTCAACCAACATGCCCCTCCATCTAGCACGATCTTTCGCTAGCCTTTTCCATTGCCGCACACCCAGTTGGCTGAGGTCCCCTTCCACCTGTCTGCGCCATCTTAAGTGCGGCCGTCCTCTGCTTCTTCGTCCCTCGGGGTTGGATTCAAAGACTCTCCGGGCTGGAGCTGTGGTGTCCATTCGCTCTACATGGCCCAGCTATCTTAGGCGTTGAATCCGTAGACGCCTGACTAGGCTCAAGTCGCTGTACAGCCCGTAAAGTTCGTAGTTGAATCTTCTCCTCCATTCCCCGTCTGCGTTTATAGGCCCAAAAATCACGCGCAAAATCTTTCTCTCGAGCCGAACAAGGGCCTCCTCATCCGCTTTTGATAGTGTCCATGCTTCTGCGCCGTACAACAGGACCGGGATGATAAGGGTCTTATATAGAGTCAACTTTGTCGTTCGGGAGAGGGCCCTATTACTCAGTGGCCTCCTGAGCCCAAAGAAACAGCGATTGGCAAGAGTGATTCTGCGTTTGATTTCGGAACTGATGTCGTTGTTCCAGGTCACTGCGGAGCCAAGGTAGACAAAGTCCTTAACTACCTCGAACTTATATCTGCCAATACAAACGTTCTGGCCAAGACGTCGGCGGTGAGCGTTCCTTTTTGATGACAGCATATATTTAGTTTTGCCTCGTTTACCGCCAGACCAACTTTCGCCGCCTCCATCTCAATACTCGCAAACGCCTCATTGACATCTCGCTGTGATCTACCTATTATGTCAATATCGTCGGCGTATGCAAGGAGTTGCGAGGATTTGAAATAGATTGTGCCTCTTGTATTGGCCAGTGATTTTTGCACAATCATTTCCAATACGATGTTGAAGAAATCACACGACAGCGCATCGCCCTGCCTAAATCCTTTTTTGACATCAAAACTATCGGTAAGGTGTTCACCGATTCGGATGGACCGCGAGCATTCTGGTTTTTTCCAGGATCTGCCGTAGTGTGAAGATTTGGTCGATGGTGGACTTCCCTGGCCTGAATCCGCACTGATAAGGACCTATCAGCTTATTTACAAAAGGCTTCAGGCGTTCACACAAAATGGCAGAGAAGATTTTGTAGGCGATGTTAAGGAGACTTATTCCTCTATAGTTGGCGCAATCAGAGGGGTCTCCTTTCTTGTGGATCGGGCATACGATGCTGAGACTCCATCCCTCGGGCATGCTTTCCTCTAACCATATCTTACGGATGAGCTGGTGCATGCTCCCAACCAGGTCATCCCCAGCTGCCTTGAAGAGCTCAGCAGACGGTCCGTCTGCGCCAGCAGCTTTATTCGACTTGAGCTTCGATATGGCAATCTTAACTTCGTCGAGGTCAGGGGACAGAATTCTCTGCGGTCTCCGTCGATTAGAAATGGATCATTCTGCCTGACAGCGGTATATTGACTAAAATCGCCGTTATACAGTCTGCAGAAGTGGTTTTTCCATGTTCTCAGCATCGACTGCGGTTCAACTGGGGTCAAAACCCCTCACTCGAAAGACCAAAGCCATGCTTTACAAAACGCTCATACTGCCAGTCTTGCTGTACGTAACCGAAAGTGGGACGATAAGCAGGACAGCGGAGCTGATTTTGGGTTCTTTCGAGAGAAAAATTCTGCGCCGGATATTTGGTCCTGTCTGGGATGAAGGTGAATGGAGAAGAAGACACAACCGCGAACTCTACGAGCTGTATAAAGATGTGGATGTAGTCCGGAAGGCAAACATCCGTCGACTACACTGGCTCGGCCACATCGAGCGCATGGACATCAACGCTCCAGCTAAGAGGGTCTTCGACTCCAAGCCTCCTGGCTCGAGAAGAAGAGGAAGACCGAACCTCCAGTATAAAGACCAAGTAATCGCGGATGTAAGACATCTTGGTCTTGATAACTGGAAGCAGCGTGCCCGCGGCCGTCAAGGATGGAAGGCAGCTATAGCTCCGGCTCAGATCCTCCATGGATCTGATTTTAGGCTTTCAATAGTGACGTCCTGGATAGGATATCGGCGTATTCCGATTTGTTTTGTTTTTTTTTTTTTTTTTATAGTCGCATGTACCTATTTGGTTTCGTTCTCATGTGGCGTCCAAACTACTCTAGCCGCTTTCGCTGTGTTCCTTCGATTACGTCAACGCCATCGGCGTTAGTAAGCAATTGAGCAGACTTGGAACAGATCGTGCTGTTGGATTAAGTTCCTCACGAATCTGTCAAGTACGGCATTTAAGGAATAACATGATAATACGCCGCTCTACCTCTTTTCAACATTGAAGCCTATCCTTCTAAGGACATCATTTCAGTCTGATGGAATTATCCTCGACAACCACTTTTTTCGGCTTGGAGGCTATTATCGGCGCTGTGCTATATACATATGTACTCATTATTACCTGCCTGCATCTCTTTTCAACATTGAAGCCTTATTCTTCTTCTTCTTTGATGGCATTACAGCCCACGAAGGACCAGAGCCTGAAGCCTTATTAGAGCAATGGAAATGAGGTTTAATAAGTAGTCTTCCGGGGAAGACAACGTTTTTCGATTGACCACTACAGGCACTGTGCAAGGTTAGTCTCATTGTTACGGGTCTGTTTGGTTTTCGAATTAGTAAGGCGATCAACGCAGCAGCCTAGCTCACGTGGCAGGATTCCCTAGCCTCTTTCAGACCTTTACTTTATTAAGCCTCCCACCTGAAACCCGATTATAAAACGCTTCTTAGAGTTTACTTAAGTATATTAACAGATTATTCGAAGAGGAATTAAGAAGACAAAAGTAATCGATTACGTTAGGAACCCATGAATGGAAGAGAAAAATATTTGTTTTGATCGAACAAAGAATTTTCCATGGGCACAAAAGGGAAGCAACCTCAAACAGACATGTCTGCAGAACAGCAACAAAGAGGAAACAAATGATTTTCTCATCTGTCATCCTTCAACCGGATGTCCATCCTCTGAATTGTTTCAATGTTGTCGTCGGCGTTGACAAAGCGATCCCATATCCAGATTTTTGACTAATCCCCTTTTCAATAGTATTTAATTGGGCATCACGCTGTGCATGTTCATACTGAGTTTTCCAGCACCGACTTCCGGAGACTGCGAATCTCCGGACGTTTGTAACGTCAACATGTATACTCGTACGTTCGGATGTGATTACTGTGCGTATGCGAATGTGTTCAACACGCTCCCATTCGGCTCCGACAAACAGAAGGAATTTGGAAAATCCAATCCATGTTATCCTCACGTGTGTAGCTTAACGAAGGGTAAATTCAAATATTTGATTTTACCTTCCAGGGTTGATACCGGTCTTTGGTGCGTGTTTCTCATTTACGACTGACTCCTTTGTCCAAATGGTCTGACTTCCTTTCTTTCCCTTATTCGGTGTAAATGAATAATATTTTGAAGGGAAGTATGCACACAAAAGGATATTGTAGTCTAGCACCCAACCGTTTATTTGGTGAAGGGAAGTAGTTCATATCGTTTGCACAGCTTGCTTCCGTTGGCACGCTAAAATTCAATACTTGGTCGTTGTGCTTCCTCGACAACGACGTGGACGCCGCAACTGATATTATCGTAAACATTATCCGAATCGGCATGGTAAATTTTATTCCCAGCAAGATTAAAAGCACCAGGCCTAAGGATAATACGTGGTTTGACTCGAGTTGCAAAGAGGCTATTAGGCTCGGGGAGCTAAGTTTTCGGGCCTACAAGGCAAACAGTTCTGAGAAAAACCGAAAAAAGTTCATACGAGCCAGAAATGACTGCAACACCCGCATTCGACGGGTTAAATTCCAATCCGACCAAAAATTAAGGCGTAAAATCCTTCAATGTCCCAAAGGTAGCAAAAGTTTCTGGTCGTTTGTAAAAAACGTAAAAAACTCAACTAAGTCGTCTATACCGACGCTCATCCACAATGACAGTCCAGCTGTCGCCCCCTTAGACAAAGCTAACCTACTTGCTGCCCATTTCGCAACCAGTTCTCAGCTGCCAGCTTGTACTTTGTCTCCGCCTGTACTAGAGTGCGTCAATTCCACCATGGGGCTAATCCACTTCCGCACTCGTACAGTCGCAAGGGTTCTTAAGGACCTCGACATACACAAATCCGCTGGTCCAGATGGTATAGCCCCAATAGTTCTGAAGAGGTGTTCTTCTACGCTGGCAAAACCACTGCGTAAGCTTTTTCACCTTTCCTACACCTCTGGGCTCTTTCCGAGTAGGTGGAAAACAGCATTAGTCCAGCCTATACCCAAAAAAGGCGAATCATCTTCTCCCTCCAACTACCGACCCATTGCACTAACGTCCCTTCTTTCCAAGGTCATGGAAACGCTGATTAACCCTCAGCTTATGAAATATCTTGAATCACGGAAACTCCTCAATGACCGCCAATACGGTTTCCGCGGCAACAGATCCACTGGTGATTTGATGGCATATCTCGCTGAAAAGTGGAATCACTCGCTTCACCAAGCAGGTGAAAGCAAAATTGTTGCACTGGATATTTCGAAAGCATTTGACAGGGTTTGGCGTGAAGCCCTTTTGTCGAAAATGCGTGCTTTTGGGATCGATGAGTCTCTCTTTCAATGGATTAGAAGCTACCTTTCGAATCGTTCAATTCAAGTTGTTTTGGACGGATTCAAGTCTGATACTCACTTTGTAAATGCCGGTGTTCCCCAGGGCTCCGTTTTGTCTCCGACACTCTTTCTTATTTTTATAAATGATCTCTTGTCTGTTACTTCTAATCCAATTCACTCCTTCGCTGACGACAGTACCCTCAGCTTCTCATATTCGTTCTCCAGTTTACGACCCTGCACTTCTGTTGTAGATAATGAGCGGCAGCGTGTGCTAAGCTCATTAAATTCCGATATCGACAGCATCATCCAATGGGGTAAAAACAGTAGAGTGGAATTGAATGCATCCAAAACACAATGCTGTCTCTTGTCGTTAAAGCGTATAACTAACCCGCAGCCACTATCCATGAATGGCACTTGCATCTCAGAAACTGAAAAGCTTTCCATCCTGGGTATGAGTGTTGCTCACAATCTTAATTGGAGCGACCATATATTCAGTGTCGCCAAGAATGCTGCGAAATGCCTAGGCTTCTTATACAGATGCAAGAAATATTTCTCACTCTTAGACCTGGCTACAATCTATAAGGCGTTCATTCGCCCCAAATTAGAGTTTAACGCTCATGTCTGGTCCGGTGCTTCCAAGACCTCACTGCACCTATTAGACAGAATTCAAAAACGAGCCATAAAACTGATAGGTGACTCCAGCATCACCAAAACATTAGACTCGCTGGAACACCGCAGGAATGTTACCTGCCTCTCCCTGTTTTATCGTTACTACCACCAAAAATGCTCTGATGAAATAGCCAGTTGCATTCCGCCCCTTCAACATTTCTCCCGCAATACACGTCTCTCTAGGAATGCTCACCAATATACCCTGAAGCCCGCCTTCGGACGTACTGTCAAATATAGAGAATCTTTCATTAACCGAACCACACGAATCTGGAACTCCCTGCCGGATTCGGTGTTCCCCGCTCAATGCAACATGCAAGCATTTAAGATCAATGTCCATCGGCATCTCCTCTATTCCTCTTCCTTCCAATCTTCTGCCCGCACTATGTCGCCGACATAATAAGGTTATTAGACCTTGAGTGCGCGCAATTCATTAAAAAAAAAAAAAAAAACTTGGTCTTCATACCGGAGGTTCGGTCTTCCTCTTCTTCTCGAACCAGGAGGCTCGGAGTCGAAGACCCTCTTAGCTGGAGCATTGGTGTTTATGCGCTTGATTTGGCCGAGCCAATGTAGTCGACGGATCTTTGCCTTCCGGACTGTATCCACATCTTTTTAGAGCTCGTAGAGTTAGCGGCTCTATCGTCTCTCCCATTTACCTTCCTCACAGACTGGACCAAATATCCGGCGAAGAACTTTTCTTTCGAGTCCAAAATCAGCTCCGCCGTCCTGCTTATCGTCCAGCTTTCGGCTCCGTATAGCAAGACTGGCAGTATAAGCATTTTGTGAGGAGTTTTGACCCAATTTATTTAGACAAACCGAAGTAGCAGCGGTTGCCAAGGACCTCTACTGTGGTGTCCTTTGTGGAGTTTTGTCCAAGGTGGTGAGCGACGGATCGGTTTTTGCTTGACAGCATGTACTATATCTTATCTTCGTTGACTTTAAGACCAACATGTTCCGCCTGTTTCTCAATCGCCGTGAAAGCTTCTACAACGTCACGCCGAAACCGCGCGATGATGTCAATATCATCCGCGTATGCTAGCATCTAGACAGACTTGTAGAAGATAGTGCCTTGCCTGTTGACGCCTACCCGTCGCACTATCTGCTCCAGCACCAGGTTGAAGAAGTCACATGACAGCGCATCACCTTGCCGAAATCCGGTGCATGTTTCGAATGGTTCCGAAGTCCTAGAACCGAATTGCACGGTGCATCGCGTGTTTTTTAGCGTGGCGCGACACAACTGGATCAGTTTTACCGGGATCCCGAATTCGGCCATCGCACCAAACAGTCCTTCACGATGAATGCTGTCGTATGCGGCTTTGAAATCGATGAAAAGATGGTGTGTATCGATCCGAAACTCGTTGGTCTTTTCCAGGATTTGTCGAAGTGTGAAAATTTGGTCTATAGTTGATTTGCCGGGCCGGAAGCCGCACTGGCAGCTGCCGATTAGTGCAGTGCAAAAGGGCTTTGGAAGTTCACATAGTATGCTGGACAGGATCTTGTATGCGACATTGAGCAGGGATATACCTCTATAGTTCTTGCAAGAGGTAGGATCGCCTTTTTTGTCGATGGGGCACACCTTAAAGCAGTCAGAAAAATCGTCTACATTAGCTTTCGCTGTTTCTTTGCGTCTTAATTTCATTCGAGAAGTGAATGCCGCTCTCGAAAAACTAAGGTTCACACGAGCTTAGCCTATCCTGCTCTAGGACGCATACTACATGTGTTGTACAGCGATATGGACTTAGACGGATATCTACGGATCCAACGGTCCGAAGAATGTATGATTGTTATCTTGTGACGGGTACGATCGGATCTCAGATGGCGAAAAGACTCTCAACTAACTAAGCGTGAGACGCTGGAAGCAGTTTGCTAACCGTCATTTCGGATGGTGATGGTTGTAGTTTGTTACCTCGGATCACTTACATGGCTATCTCGTCACTCCTCACCCGTACGTGACGTGGACCTATTTGTAAATTATCATAATATTTCGAAACAGAGGCAATTGAAATGTCACCAACGAGTCTTGAGCATTTATTTTTGATATTTATGAACGTAGTTGATATGGCTGATACACAACAACTGGATGTAAGAAAGTTCCTGGCCCACACTATGGGTTAATCACAAATACACTATTGCATATATGTATGTACATATGAATTGAATTAAGGCTCTCCTTTAAGGCTGTTAGCTAATGACGATGCATCGTAACAGATCCTGGTTCTGGGTGAACCAGGGCCTCAACCAACAAACCTCTCCAGCCGGCCCGATCTTTGGCCAGCCGCTTCCAGTGCCGCACGCCCAGTTGGTTGAGGTCCCTTTGACCTATGGAGAAGGATGACTATGAATTCTCCATAGTCATCCTTCACAATTTAACGAGTTTGGCATCGGTGTTAAAACTAGACATGGCTCCAGAAAGCTCGTCTACATGCACACTATTATACGAAGCTCTGAAATCGATGAAAATGTGGTGGGTGTCGTTTTGGTATTCTTGGGTCTTCTCCAAGATCTGCCGCACTGGATATCGAGAATTTTCCTGGCCTGAAACCACACTGATAAGAACCTATCAGATTATCCACGAAGGGTTTCAGGCGTTCAAACAGTACGGCAGGGAAGATCCTGTATGCGATGTTAAAGGGCCCACAGACCTCACACTTGTGTGCCCTGTAGAGGGCGCCGTGGCGCAATGGTTAGTGTGTTGGACTCTGGCGCACGATGAGCGAGCTCGGATCCGGATAACACCAACGCCATCGTATATTTATTTCGAGACGTTCCTCCTCGGCGGGGTACTGGCAAAACCCCCCGTAGTAACCTTGCCATGAAAAAGCTTCCCGACTCACGCCTTTCGGAATCACACACAACATGGGTGATTGAGAGAAGCTTGGCTCTGGTCCTTCATGGGCTGTAACGCTACCAAAGAAGAAGAAGAAGTTGGCACAGTTATATGGGTCTCCTTTTTTATGGACCGGGCAAACGATGCTGAGATCGCATTCGTCGGGCATGCTTTCTTCCGACCATATTTTACAGATGAACTGGTGCATGTGCCCTATCAGCTCATTTCCAGCCGATTTAAATAGCTCGGCAGACAGGCCGTCTATCCCCGCGGCTTTCTTAGCCTTAAGCTCCGAAATTGTCAGCTTAATTACATCCAGGTCGAGTGGACGGGATTCTCCCACATCTTTGTCCGTCGCGAATGGATCATTCTGCCTGACAGCGGTATTAGCTCTTTCATCGCCGTTAAACAGGCTAAAGGTCTTCATTCCTACAGGTTTCCGCTCTGACTTTATAGCCCTGGCCTGTTCGTCTTACTTTTTCGTGAAACTTGCGGGCATTATTTCTGTGATAGCATCTCTCCATCTCCTTGTTCTTACGCTTCTCATCCTGTATTTTTTTCTTCCTTAAAAGCGTGTGTTCCTCTCTCCGTTTCTACTCGTAATGTTTACGATTAGCTCTCGTCTTTCTATGTAGTATGGCTTTATAAGCATTTTGCTTTGCTACATGGACTTGCCCGCATTCCTCATCAAACCAGGGGTTTCAAGTTGTCGGTTGTTTGAAACCCAACACATCAGATGCAGCATCTCTGATGGCAAGCTGGCGATGTTCCTACTGTTATTCTATGGATCGGCCAAGATCCTACCGATTGTAGCCTTCCGACGTCAAACTTTTGTTGTTCAGCTCGACTCCGCGACATCCTTGATATCTTCATTCGTACCTTGGCTGCAATAAGGTAGTGGTCGGAATCGATGATGGCTCCTCGGAAGGTTCGTACATACATCTAGGATGCTGGAGGAGTGCCTGGCATCGATCGCAACGTGATTAATCTGATTAGTAGAAGACTGATCAGGTAATTGCCAGGTTCCTCTGTAGATATTGAGGTGCGGGAATCGTGTGCTAGCCAGAAGAAGATTGCGTCCCGCCAGGAAGTCGAGTAGCCGATGTCCGTTTTCGGACGTGGTGTCATGTAGGCTATATTTCCCCGTGACCGACTCAAATGTATCCTCTTTGACCAATTTCGCATTGAAATCTCCCAGAACTATTTCCGTCTAGGAGATCGTAGAATTCTTCTTTGAGTTGATCGTCCTTTTCTTCGGTTGGGGCGTGAGCGCATATCAAGCTAATGTTTCCGAAATTAGCTTTGATGCGGATTGTTATGAGGCGTTCGCTTACATACCAAAAGCTTAAGACTTTTTGGCGGAGTTTTCCTCGAATAACGAATCCGCACCCAAATAAGCGTTGTTTGTTCTCCTTGTTCCCGTAGTAGATGTCGCAGTTTTTCATCCGTCTTTTGTTTGGTCCATCCCATCGCACGCCTTGGAGTGCGGTTATATCTACTTTATAGCAGCTGATGGTTTGCTCCAATGGACTGCCTGCACCCGGTCTGTTAAGGAACTTCACATTCCCGGTGCAGATTCGCAAGATATTTGATCTCGTTTGCAGGGGTCGTCAGCTTTGTATCCGTTCGTAACCGAGCCTTGTGGTTGCTTCGTAACAATTAATTTTATACGTGATAGGAATGTTACCCCTAGCACAACCCCCAACCTGGAGGACCAGGTCCCTTTTTTACCCTCGGGCAGAGGGTCAGGGTGTATCCAGTGTCGGTAACCTCACTGAGGTTGTGAGCGCCGCCGTTGGCTCTACTACATATGTAGAGCTCAACCGCCGCCATATATGTTTTCCAGGTTCCCGACCCGACCTCGAGGATCTGCTTTTGAACCTGAGCATCGAAATATCTTCGAGCAGCTCCAAAAGGGGTGTTGTACAGGTGGCTCCCACTAACCGGAGCTGTGGACGCTGGCGTTGACCGACAGATTGATTAGCTCGTCCGCCGCCGCCGTTCGGAAGAAGAGTTACACCCTGGGGTACAGTAGAAACCTGGACACGGTACTGTGGACCGTGAACCCAAAGAAGACCGATCTAGTACTGTTCACTAACAAATATAAAATTCCGCCCCACAACCCACCGAGGCTGGGTGGAACTCAACTAACAATCAAGGAACAGGCTAAATATCTAGGCCTAGTCCTTGACAGGAGGCTGAAATGAAAACCCAACATTCTTGATCGGGTCAAGAAAGCAACTGTTGCCCTCTACAGCTGTAAGAAAGTAGTGGGCAAGAGGTGGGGTCTCCAACCAAGCATTATGTACTGGCTTTACACAGCAGTCATAAGGCCTATCCTCCTGTATGGCGTAGAAGTCTGGTGGACTGCTCTGGACAAAGCAGTCAATCGAAACCTTCTGGGGAAGGTACAAAGATCGGCCAGCTTATATATAAGCGGAGCGACCAGATCAACCCCCACGGAGGCCTTAAATGTTCTACTACATCTTCCACCATTAAACCTTTTCAGCAAGCAAGTTGCTGCATGTGCGGCCCTAAGGATGAGGAGCATGAGAAAATGGCCCACATCTCAAAAAGGCCACTCCTCTATTCTAAAACACTTCAAAGCACCCATGGACACTGACTACATCAACCCACAGAATGTGTTCACCATGAACTTCGAAGTTGTCTTTCCATCCAGGGAGGAATGGGCTGAAGGGAAAGTCATACCAAAGGACTCGATCTCCCTCTATACCGATGGCTCTAAGATGGAGTCGGGTGTAGGCAGTGGGGTCTACTCCAAGGAACTTAACCTCAACCTATCATTTAGACTCCCAAATTACTGTAGTGTGTTTCAGGCAGAAATAACTGCGATAACGGAGGCCCTGGCATGGCACAGGATCAATGTAATATCCACAAAGGATATTATCATTTGAACGGATAGTCAATCTGCGATAAAGTCTCTGGCAGCGGTAATCCACAAATCAAAAACATCCATTAACTGTCGCCTATCTCTAGATGAGATGGCTGAACAGTTCAACATTAAAATACTGTAGGTTCCCGGGCATAGGGATATTCCAGGAAACTGCGCGGCCGACGAACTCGCAAAATTAGAGTCAAGCACACTCAGCCTACCTACCCTCGGGTACCTGGAAACACCAATAAGTACGGTAAAGCACATGATAAAGCTTCAAACCATAGAGGAGACCAATCTCCAATGGAATGAGAGCAATATCGGCTTTATCACCAAACAATTGTGACCTAAGTTAAACTTAGGACGAACCAGGGACCTGGTGACAACCAGGGTGCCACCAGGTGGGTGTCATTACAGGTCACTGCACCATTGGAAAACACGCCGCCAGACTGGGAATACCCTCCAACGGGTTCTGTCGCGGCTGCATGGACGAGGAGGATGCTGAATCAATACATCACCTCCTCTGCTCATGCCCCTCTTTTGCGAATCGCAGGAGGATCTACCTCGGCGCGCTCTTCTATGATAATTTAAGTGAGCTAGCAGACCATAAAATAGCTCAACTCCATCGCTTCATCAGAAGCACCGGTTGGTTCCCAGGTAGCGGATCAGGGTAACCTGATCCGGGTGGTATCACAATGGGCCGGTTTCGGCCTAAGTGTGGCTTACGCCTACCACGTCAACCTAACCTAACCTAACCTACGCCCTGGAGCCGAATTACTCTTACACTTGCCCCTCACTCGTTAGCAGTCCCCAACGACTTCCCACGGGGATCGGCCCCATCTTCGGTCAAAGGTACTAGGCCCCCAAATTTCACCACGTGGAGGTGAGAGTAGGAGTTCCTTGACAGATGCTAGGCGCAAACGCTTGTGTCCGCATGAGTCGCTTGTGGACGCTTACAAGCTCCATAAAACACCAATGTTAAACCACAGAGCACATCTACGATTCGTTTTCATCTACGAAATATTTTTAATTAATTTCATGACTCCTTTCGAAAGACGAAAACTCGCTGATGAATAGGCTGTTAAGTGATTACACCATATGTTGGGCATACGGCTGCCAGTATGCGTTAATAGATTCATTGGGTTCCTAAAATAATTACCCATGATACTATCAGTCCCACATATGTACACACATCCTATGTGCATGTCTTCACATTTTATTAGCGATACATTACAGTGTGATGGAAATCCATTCAAATTAATTAAGTCAAAAAAACGATTGAAATATGGGTTTTTGGGTGTAAGTGCATAGTCGACGGTGACAAATATCCTGTCAGTTTGAATGAATCGTTTTTTTATATTTCATTTATAGAATCCACAATGAATACAACGCTATGTATCAGCTAGCTAGGGCTAGCCCTTCCCTCCACGGACTCACAATTGGGAGTTTTAGAATTCCATCTGCCAAATGACCCAAAATTTATTTAGGAACTTGGTCCACTCCTGTACCCCACAAATGTGAATTCATCGAATATTTATTTCCAGGTATATTGGAGGCGATTGCGGTTCATCGAGCGGGAGGTCTGAGGTTCAAATCCGTTCCACAGCCAAGAAAAAACAATTCCTATACGGAAAAAAAAAGCCGCGCAGAGTCTCATCCCGCCTCTGACGACCATATCCTAAATTAGGATTGAGAGCACGTTTCAAAAATTTTGAAGTTCCGTAGAGTTCAACGCAAATGTCACACGTAGCTCCAAACGGATTGTCGTAGAAATCTTTTGTAAATTTTGAAGTTGAGTGTTGGTACATTGAAGTGGCTTGAAGGCAATTCCATTGCCGCACACCCAGTTGGCTGAGGTCCCCTTCCACCTGTGTGCGCCATCTTAAGGGCGGCCGTCCTCTGCTTCTTCGTCCCTCGGGGTCGGATTCAAAGACTCTCCGGGCTGGAGCTGTGGTGTCCATTCGCTCTACATGGCCCAACCACCTTAAGCGGTGAATCCCTAGACGCCTGACTAGACTCATGTCGCTGTACACTGTACAGCCCGTAAAGTTCGTGGTTGAAGCTTTTCCTCCATCCCCCGTCTGCGCTTATAGGCCCGAAAATCACGCGCAAAATCTTTCTCTCGAGCCGACCAAGGGCCTCCTCATCACCTTTTGATAGTGTCCATGCTTCTGCGCCGTACAACAGGACCGGGATGATAAGGGTCTTATATAGAGTCAACTTTGTCGTTCGGGAGAGGGCTCTATTACTCAGTTGCCTCCTGAACCCAAAGAAACAGCGATTGGCAAAAGTGATTTTGCGTTTGATTTCGGAACTGATGTCGTTGTTCCAGGTCACTGCGGAGCCAAGGTAGACAAAGTCCTTAACTACCTCGAACCTATATCTGCCAATACAAACGTTCTGGCCAAGACGTCGGCGGTGAGCGTTCTTTTTTGATGACAGCATATATTTAGTTTTGCCTCGTTTACTGCCAGACCAACTTTCGCCGCCTCGAACTCAATGCTCGCAAACGCCTCATTGGCATCTCGCTGTGATCTACCTATTATGTCAATATCGTCGGCGTATGCAAGGAGTTGCGAGGATTTGAAATAGATTGTGCCTCTTGTATTGGCCAGTGATTTTTGCACAATCATTTCCAATATGATGTTGAAGAAATCACACGACAGCGCATCGCCCTGCCTAAATCCTTTTTTGACATCAAAACCATCGGTAAGGTGTTCACCGATTCGGATGGAGCAGCGAGCATTCTCCAAAGTCATCCTGCATAGTCTGACGAGTTTAGCAGGTATGTCAAAGGTAGACATAGCGTTGTATAGCTCGTCTCTAATTACGCTGTCGTATGCGGCTTTGAGGTCGACAAATCGGTGGTGGGTGTCGACTTGAAATTCATTGGTCTTCTCCAGTATCTGCCGTAGTGTGAAGATTTGGTCGATGGTGGACTTCCCTGGCCTGAATCCGCACTGATAAGGACCTATCAGCTTATTTACAAAAGGCCTCAGGCGTTCACACAAAATGGCAGAGAAGATTTTGTAGGCGATTTTAAGGAGACTTATTCCTCTATAGTTGGCGCAATCAGAGGGGTCTCCTTTCTTGTGGATCGGGCATACGATGCTGAGACTCCATTCCTCGGGCATGCTTTCCTCTAACCATATCTTACGGATGAGCTGGTGCATTCTCCCAACCAGGTCATCCCCAGCTGCCTTGAAGAGCTCAGCAGACAGTCCGTCTGCGCCAGTAGCTTTATTCGACTTGAGCTTCGATATGGCAATCTTAGCTTCGTCGAGGTCAGGGGGACAGAATTCTCTGCGGTCTCCGTCGATTAGAAATGGATCATTCTGCCTGACAGCGGTATATTGACTAACATCGCCGTTATACAGTCTGCAGAAGTGGTTTTTCCATGTTCTCAGCATCGATTGGTTCTACTACTAGGTGTCCGTTCTCATCCCTGCAGGCTTCCGTTCTGGCTTTATAACCTTGGCATGTTCACTTTATCTGTTGATAAGACTTTCGAACGTCACGCCTGCAGTAACACCTCTCCAAATCCTCAATCGCGCGCTTCTCGTGCTCTTTCTTCTTTCTTCTAGGAAGCTTATGCTCCTTCCTTCTTTTTAAATCGTAGAGCTCACGAGCTGCTCTTGTTCTTTTATGCAGCGAGGCCTTATATGCATCCTGCTTCGCTGTATGAATCCTCCTGCAATCGTCATCGAACCAGGTGTTTCTTCGTGGTGGAGCCTTGAAACCCAAAACTTCGGATGCAGAGCTTTTTTGTTTGCAAAAGCTCCACTGCTGTTCTATTGATAGCGTGGAGGATTGAGGTGTATTGGAAAGCTTAAGGGAGACGCGATCGGTAAAAGCACGAGCGGTTTCTGGCGATACTAGCTTTCCGACGTCATAACTTTGTATTCTTACTCTACTCCGTTGCGTTCGTGATATCCGTAAGCGCATCTTGGCTACTACAAGATAGTAGTCCGAATCGATGTTAGCCCCTCGGAAAGTTCGAACATCAAGAATAGTGGAGGAGTGTCTGACGTCGATCGCGATGTGATCAATCTGGTTGGTAGTCGATTGATCAAAAGACCGCCAAGTGCCTTTGTGTATATCGAGGTGCGGGAAGCGCGTACTGGCTAGAAGGAGATTTCGCCCCGTAGCAAGATCAATCAGCCTGTGTCCGTTATCGGAGGTGGTGTCGTGTAGGCTATGTTTGCCGATGACTCGTTCAAATATGCTTTCCTTACCCAGCTTAGCATTGAAGTCTCCTAGTACAATTTTGATGTCATAGCTGGGACATTGGGCATACATTCTGTCTAGGAGATCGTAGAACTCATCTTTGGCTGAGTCATCCTTGTCTTCCGTGGGGGCGTGGACGCAGATCAGGCTGATGTTAAAAAAATTTTGCCTTGATACGGATTGTTATGAGGCGTTCGCTCACATGCCGTTTCTGAGATGCAAGTGCCATTCATGGATAATGGCTGCGGGTTAGTTATAAGCTTTAACGATAGGAGACAGCATTGTCTATTGGATGCATTCAATTCCACTCTATTGTTTTTACCCCATTGGATGATGCTGTCGATATCGGGATTTAGTGGGCTTAACATACGCTGCCGCTCTTTATCTACAACCGAAGTGCAGGGTCGTAAACTGGTGAACGAATATGAGAAGCAGAGGGTATTGTCGTCAGCGAAGGAGTGAATTGGATTAGAAGTAACAGACAAGAGATCATTTATAAAAATAAGAAAGAGTGTCGGAGACAAAACGGAGCCCTGGGGAACACCGGCATTTACAAAGTGAGTATCAGATTTGAATCCGTCCAAAACAACTTGAATTGAACGATTCGAAAGGTAGCTTCTAATCCATTGAAAGAGAGACTCATCGATCCCAAAAGCACGCATTTTCGACAAAAGGGCTTCATGCCAAACCCTGTCAAATGCTTTCGAAATATCCAGTGCAACAATTTTGCTTTCACCTGCTTGGTGAAGCGAGTGATTCCACTTTTCAGCGAGATATGCCATCATATCACCAGTGGATCTGTTGCTACGGAAACCGTATTGGCGGTCATTGAGGAGTTTCCGTGATTCAAGATATTTCATAAGCTGACGGTTAATCAGCGTTTCCATGACCTTGGAAAGAAGGGACGTTAGTGCAATGGGTCGGTAGTTGGAGGGAGAAGATGTTTCTCCTTTTTTGGGTATAGGCTGGACAAATGCTGTTTTCCACCTACTCGGAAAGAGCCCAGAGGTGTAGGAAAGGTGAAAAAGCTTACGCAGTGGTTTTGCCAGCGTAGAAGAACACCTCTTCAGAACTATTGGGGCAATACCATCTGGACCAGCGGATTCGTGTATGTCGAGGTCCTTAAGAACCCTTGCGACTGTACGAGTGCGGAAGTGGATTAGCCCCATGGTGGAATTGACGTACTCTAGTACAGGCGGAGACAAAGTACAAGCTGGCAGCTGAGAACTGGTTGCGAAATGGGCAGCAAGTAGGTTGGCTTTGTCATTGTGGATGAGCGTCGGTATAGACGACTTAGTTGAGTTTTTTACGTTTTTTACAAACGACCAGAAACTTTTGCTACCTTTGGGACATTGAAGGATTTTACGCCTTAATTTTTGGTCGGATTGGAATTTAACCCGTCGAATGCGGGTGTTGCAGTCATTTCTGGCTCGTATGTACTTTTTTCGGTTTTCCTCAGAACTGTTTGCCTTGTAGGCCCGAAAACTTAGCTCCCTGAGCCTAATAGCCTCTTTGCAGCTCCTTAGGCCTGGTGCTTTTAATCTTGCTGGGAATAAAATTCGCCATGCCGATTCGGATAATGTTTACGATAATATCAGTTGCGGCGTCCACGTCGTTGTCGAGGAAGCACAACGACCAGTTAAAGATCCGAAAGAAGTTGTTAAGGCCGCACCAGTTGGCTTTCTCGTATAGCCATAGTGTTCTCTTAGGAGCTTTTTCTTTAACTGGACTGCAACGCCAACATACATACATACATACATATGTACATGACATTCAGTTTAGTATAATTACAGGATATCTTATTCCCTGCAAAAGTATCCCAAGCCTATATACATAAATATGTGATGTATCCGCAATTGACATACATATGTACTTAAAGTAGACGTACATACATTCATGTACTATTCACGGGGTAGTATTTCATATCCTTATTCACTTAACTACAAGTCCCGCAGTATGGACAGATTATTGAATCGACTTATGGCGCGTCGCCCGTCGTCACGGTACGCATGACAAACATGGGCGTGTGCCGGATGTTATTTTTGACGAAAACTCTACGCGACCTACATGACGACTCTTATCCTGTTAATCGTTTATTTGAAGGGAAACATTTGTACACGTTCCTAAAATCCTATATTCCTTTCCTAGCACCCTGCTCTTTGACTTCCCCTTCCTGGTTTCGAGTTCAACGACTTACGAATGTACGGGTGCATGTCAATGAACGAGTGGTATACGTCGTCATTCTCGATTGTTATATCGCTGCCGGTCGAAATGAAGTCCAATATCTAATTCGGGATTTTTGTGTATTTCATGATTTTTTTTTCTCGACTCGAAATATGTAGATACACATGTCTGCCCGGGGGTTTAAAGCAGAGCGGAGTTTATTAGCACTTCTGGTGTTAAGTGCCTTTACAAACAGGCTATTGGCTTACTACGTGACATTCTCGGTTTGTTGGGAAGAAGTTCAATTTGTTTATATCTGCATATCAAAAACAAAAAGAGTTTTTTTGTTTATTTATTTATTTCATCTATTTTATTCCATATCCATAGTTCTGACAACATTACAATATTTACCCGCGAAGCCTTATGGCTTATCTGCAAGTGATTGGGTAGCTATTTACATGTTTGTTTGAAAACC
Organism: Eumerus sabulonum; assembly: GCA_951905685.1. NCBI lineage: Eukaryota > Metazoa > Arthropoda > Insecta > Diptera > Syrphidae > Eumerus > Eumerus sabulonum. The sequence continues at coordinate 71,762,011 of OX645064.1, forward strand.
TTACTTACTTACTTATCAGGCCTGCGATCCATGGAGGATCTGAGCCTGAGCTAAAGCTGCCTTCCATCCTTGACGGTCCCGGGCGCGCTGCTTCTAGTTATAAAGGCCAAGATGTCTTACATCTGCGATTACTTGGTCTTTATACCGGAGGTTCGGTCTTCCTCTTCTTCTCGAACCAGGAGGCTCGGAGTCGAAGACCCTCTTAGCTGGAGCGTTGATGTCCATGCGCTCGATGTGGCCGAGCCAGTGTAGTCGACGGATCCTTGCCTTCCGGACTACATCCACATCTTGGTACAGCTCGTAGAGTTCGCGGTTGTGTCTTCTTCTCCATTCACCTTCCTCACAGACAGGACCAAATATCCGGCGCAGAATTTTTCTTTCGAAAGAACCCAAAATCAGCTCCGCTGTCCTGCTTATCGTCCAGCTTTCGGCTCCGTACAGCAAGACTGGCAGAATGAGCGTTTTGTAAAGCATGACTTTGGTCTTTCGAGTGAGGAGTTTTGACCCCAGTTGTTTGGACAAGCCGAAGTAGCAGCGGTTGCCAAGGGCGATTCTATGCCGGATCTCCACTGTGGTGTCATTTGTGGAATTTACGTTTGCCCCGAGGTAGACAAACTCCTTAACTACCTCGAAATTGTAGCCGTCAATTGTTATATTATGTCCCAGGTGGTGAGCGACGGATTAGTTTTTGCTTGACAGCATGCACTTCGTCTTGTCCTCATTGACCTAAAAACCAACTCGTTTCGCCTGTTCTTCAATCGCCGTGAATGCTTCCACAATGCCACGGCGAGAGCACGCGATGATGTCGATATCATCCGCGTATCCTAGCAGCTGGATGGACTTGTAAAGGATAGTGCCTTCCCTGTTGACGCCTGCCCGTCGCACTATCTGCTCCAGCACCAGGTTGAAGAAGTCACATGACAGCGCATCTCCTTGCCAAAATCCGGTGCATGTTTCGTTTCGAATGGTTCCGAGGTCCCAGAACCGAGTTGCACGGTGTATCGCGTGTTTTTTAGCGTGGCGCGACACAACTGGATCAGTTTTACCGGGATCCCGAATTCGGCCATCGCCCCAAACAGTGCTTCACGATGAATGCTGTCGTATGCGGCTTTGAAATCGATGAAAAGATGGTGTTATCGATTCGAAACTCGTTGGTCTTTTCCAGGATTTGTCGAAGTGTGAAAATTTGGTCTATAGTCGATTTGCCGGCCCGGAAGCCCATTGGTAGCTGCCGATTAGTGCGGTGCAAAGTGGCTTTAGACGTGCACACAATACGCTGGACAGGATCTTGTATGCGACATTGAGCAGGGATATACCTCTATAGTTCTTTCAAGAGGTAGGATCGCCTTTTTTGTGGATGGGGCATATAGAGCTGGTATTCCAGTCGTCGGGCATGCCTTCATCTTCCCAAAAAGCGCGTACTGGCTAAAAAGAGATTTCGCCGCGTAGTAAGATCAATCAGCCTGTCTCCGTCATCGGATGTGGTGTCGTGTAGGCTATGTTTGCCGATGACTCGTGCAAAGATGCTTCCCTTACCCAGCTTAGGATTAAAGTCTCCTAGTACAATCCTGATGACATAGCTTGGACATTGGGCATACTTTCTGTCTAGGAAATTGTAGAACTCATCTTTGGTCGAGTCATCCTTGTCTACCGTGGGGGCGTGGGCGCAGATCAGGTTGATGGTAAAAAATGTTGCCTTGATACGGATCGTTATGAGGCATTCGCTCACATGCCGAAAGCTTAGAACTTTTTGCCTTAGTCCACCACGAACACAAATCCGCATCCGAAAAATCGTTGTCCTCTCTCCCTATAGCAGTCGCCGTAGTAAATATCGCAGTTTTTCATCCGCTTAATACCCGGTCCATTCCATCGCATTTCCTGGGCGGCGGTTATGTCCGCTTTATAGCGGTCTAGGGCGTCCGCAAATTGTTCGGCTGCACGTGACCTGACATATCACCTACATTGTCCATTTTTCTTTTTTGCAAGGTCGGTCCGTTTTATCCGAGGCTTGTGGTTGATTCGGAGCTTGTGTGCCTTTTTTTACGGTAGCCCAACCGACTAATCCTGTTTTTTGGCGCAGGAGGCTCGCCATTCGCCCTTCCAGGTCTGCAATTTCCATAGGAAATATTCTGATGGCGCCACGAGGAGGTGGGGATGGGACTACGGTGGCTCTTCTCGCTTTTTAGCAGGCCAGTATCCGTCGGATAGATGCTACCCCTACGAGGACTTTGTTAGTCCTTTGCCAGACAGGTCACTCTTATGTCCACATCTCTTCAAGATTCTCAAGGCCGCTATCTATATAGGCCTTGCTGGACGCGTTTCCCTTCTTGGATTTGGTGCCTCCGTCCTTGCGGGTATGTGGATGAATGGGAGGAGCTTGTAGCTCCTTCCGGATTTTTATGATTTCCGGTCCACCATAATGTGGTCCCACGAGTTCCGGAGAAATGGAGGTCCACCTGCGCAGAGATCCGCATTGCGCAGCTAAGGTTTCCGGACACACCGTACCGACTGAGTTATTTTTGATCTGGACTCCCAGTTTGGTCGATACCTCGGCACGGTTAACAACTTATGTACAGCCCAGTTGGGGAGGATAGGTGGATATGGGAGAGAATACGGTTGGTGTAGGGTGGTGACGGGGTTATATACAACATCTTTTACGGCTTAAATTACAAGTTTGACTTATGTACCTCAATCCTAAATGTATATCTGAAGTTACACTTCGTAACATAAGCATGTACTCGTATGAGCGACAAAATCCACAAAAATCTCAAGATCTTCCATTATTCTGTGCCCCTACCTATGACCTATATACACACATGACTATACCAAGAAGGGCTTAGATCTCTGCGAAATTTCTAAAACTAAACAAATTCAACCACGTTTTGGGCCTTTTTTTTCTATCAATGGAAGAGTAATGTACATAAGTTGTCTGCGGAGGCAATTCATGAATGGATGCCGCCGATGCGACCAAAGCATCCAACGTTTTTGGAGTTTTCCTTTTCCACTTGATATCGTCAATGACGTCTCTGAGAATTCCAGTCTCTTCCTATTCTCGCCGCTTGGATGTCACTGTTGCCCAATAATGCGGTACAGCCGCACTATGGAGCGGAGACCACGCAATATTGTGTTTGGGAATGAAGCGCGCATGCTTTTCGACTTCCCTTCATTCATGAAAAACTCTGAAAAACTCCCTGGACCACTGGAAGAGGAGAGTTGTGGCTGAGCGAAATCCTTACTCCTACGTATGTAACTGGCTTGGTGGCTGTTGTTTATTTATTCATTGAGTGCGTCAGCACGCTCAAGTTGTCGTGACGTCACAGGAGGAGGTGATACTTGAGGGAATGTGTACATGTGCTTTTTCGGCAACTTTGATTGCTTCGTTGCCAGGATGACGGCATTCAGGTTGATGGTTTGGAGTATTCCTTCTGATTCTGCACGACGTAGAATGTGTGTTATTGATATGAATGGAGCAAGCTGTTAAGCTATTTGGTTACTAAACTTAATAGGTAGTTGGATCTGGATTCAAGGAAATGAGCTTAACAACAGGTTGATACATACATACATATCTACATACATATGTACCTACGTACATATGTATATATGTTGTGTTCTTACTTACTTACTTAGGTGCGCCGTAAAGGAGGACTGGGATGATCAAGGTCTTATATAGTGTCACCTTGGTTTTCCGAGAGAGGGCTCTACTTCTCAATTGCCTCTTGAGCCCAAAGAAACAGCGGTTGGCAAGAGTGATTCTGCGTTTTATCTCAGCGCTGGTGTTGTTGTCGCTGGTCATCAGTGAGCCAAGGTAGACGAATTCCTTGATCACTTCAAAGTTATATCCGCCCATGGTGACGTTCTGGCCAATACGTCGGTGTTGTCCGTTTCTTTTAGATGAAAGCAGATATTTGGTTTTACCCTCATTAACCTTGAGACCCATCTTAGCCGCTTCTACCTCAATGCTCACGAAGGCCTCATTGACGTCTTGCTGTTTTCGTCCAATTACGTCAATATCGTCGGCGTACGTAAGCAATTGCGTAGACTTGAAATAAATCGTACCTCTTGTGTTGGCCAGTGACTCTTGCACGATCTTTTCAAGCACGATGTTGAAAAAGTTGCACGACAGCGCGTCGCCCTGCCTAAATCCTTTTTTAACATCAAAGGTCTCGGTTTGCTCATTACCGACCTTAATGGAGCAGCGAGAATTCTCCATTGTCATCCTGCGCAGTCGGACGAGTTTGGCAGGGATGCTAAAACTAGACATGGCTTTGTACAGCTCGTCTCTATATACGCTGTCATACGCGGCCTTGAAATCCACGAAGAGGTGGTGAGTGTCGATTTGGTATTCCTGGGTCTTCTCCAAGATCTGCCGTAGCGTAAATATTTGGTCTATTGTGGATTTAGCTGGCCTGAAACCACACTGATAAGAGCCGATCAGGTTATCCACAAACGGTTTCAGGCGTTCACACAATACCGATGTTAAGGAGACTTATCCCCCTACAGTTGGCGCAGTTATAGGGGTCTCCTTTCTTATGGACCGGGCAAACGATGCTGAGATTCCATTCGTCGGGCATGCTTTCCTCCGACCATATCTTGTAAATGAGATGGTGCATGCACCTTACCAGCTCGTCTCCAGCCGCCTTAAAAAGCTCAGCAGACAGGCCGTCTGCGCCAGCGGTTTTATTAGACTTAAGTCTTGATATCGCTATTTTGACTTGGTCTAGGTCGGGTGGACTGAATTCTGTTACTTCGTGGTCCATTGCGAATGGCTCGTTCTGCCTGACAGCGGTATCTTGTCTATCATCGCCGTTATACAGTCTGCAGAAGTGGTCTTTCCAAATCCTCAGCATCGACTGCGACTCTACTACCAGTTCTCCATTTTCATCCCTGCAGGCCGCCACTCTGGCTTTGTAGCCATGGTATGTTCGTTTTACCTTGTTGTAAAACTTACGGGCGTCATTCCTGCGGAAGCATCTCTCCATCTCCTCGATCTCACGCTTTCCGTGTTCTCTCTTCTTTCTTCTGAAAAGCGTGTGTTCCTCTCTTCTCTTCTGCTCATAGATTTCGCTAGCAGCTCTCGTCCGTCGTTGCAGCATGGCTTTATATGCCTCTTGTTTTGCTGCATGGGCTTGTTCGCATTGTTCATCGAACCACGGGTTTCTAGGTGGTGGCTGTTTGAAACCCAGCACCTCTGAGGCAGCATCTCTGACGGCGCTCTGGCAATGAGCCCATTCCTGCTCTATTGTTTGTGCTGCTGTGGGCGGATTTTGAGAGAGCTTTGGGGAGACACGATCGGCAAAGATTTTGGCAGTCTCTTGCGATTGTAGCTTTCCAACGTCAAACTTACGTAGTCCTACTCGACTCCTAAGCATTCTTGATATCCTCATTCGTACCTTGGCTACAACAAGGTAGTGGTCCGAGTCGATGTTGGCCCCTCGGAAGGTTCGTACGTCGAGAATACAGGAGAAGTGTCTGGCGTGGATCGCAATGTGATCAATCTGGTTGGTGGTCGATTGATCACAAGACCGCCAGGTACCCTTGTGGATGTTGAGATGGGGGAATCGCGTGCTTGCTACAAGCAGGTTACGCCCCGCTAGGAAACCGATTAGCCTTAGTCCGTTGTCCGATGTGGTGTTATGGAGGTTATGCTTTCCTATGATCGACTCAAATATGTCCTCCTTCCCAGTTTTGCATTAAAATCTCCGATGACTATTTGTGTGTCGTAGCTGGGGCATTGGGCATATGTTCTGTCTAGGAGTTCGTAGAATTCTTCTTTGAGTCGATCGTCCTTTTCTTCCGTTGGGGCGTGAGCGCATATTAAGCTAATGTTCCCAAATTTAGCTTTGATGCGGATTGTTATGAGGCGTTCGCTTACATCTCGGAAGCTTAAGACTTTTTGTCGGAGTCTTCCTCTAATAACGAATCCGCACCCGAATAGGCGCTGTTTGTTCTCCTTGTAGCAGTTCCCGTAGTAGATGTCGTAGTTTTTCATCCGTTTTTTGCCTGGTCCATCCCATCGCACTTCTTGGAGTGCGGTTATATCTGCTTTATAGCAGTTGACCTATAGCAGTCGCCGTAGTAAATGTCGCAGTTTTTGATCCGCTTTATACCCGGTCCATTCCATCGCGTTTCCTGTATGGTGGTTATGTCCGCTTTATAGCGGTCTAGGGCGTCCGCAAGTTGTTCGGCTGCACGTGGCCTGTTTAGGGACCTAACATTCCATGTACAAAGCCGAAGATCATTGTCCTTTTTGCGTTTTTTTGCAAGGGTCGGATGGCAAAGGACTAACAATGGCCTCGTAGGGGTAGCATCTATCCGACGGATGCTGGCCTGCTAAATAGCGAGAAGAACCACCGCAGTCGAACATCTTGCGGCACTGTTAGTAAGTCCTATCCTCCACCTCCTCTTGGTGCCATCTGGTGATTTCCTATGGATTAGTCGGTCGGGCTGTGGCCTAGTAAGCCGTAACCGTAAAAAAAAATCACAAACTCCGAAACAACCACAAGCTTCGGATTAATGTTGACGACCCTAAAACTATACTGCCGTATATAATTGAATAAGTGCAGACCTAATTTGAGTACAATTCATAGTTCATGCGCCCCGAAATATGCTCTGATTTTTGCGCCACGCATTCAGAGCGACGTTACATTTTACTCTCTACCGGAAATCCCATTCAAGAATTCTCCATTCTGAAATTGCTTCTTCCTCAATTCGATCTCTCGCTCATTCACAGCTTTTCACTCCCACACATTCCCAATTCGGACATGGACTTGGTATTCTAGAGATGAATGCCACTTGCCAACAACAACAAGTATGTACACCTAATTCACAGGTAATTATCAGCAATTCAATTTCCCCAAATATGACGTCAAAGGGTGAAAAGGTGATGCGCACCAGAAAAGCACAAAAAAACGGGGAAAAAAATGTTCCCATTTCGCTCACTTTGGTTTCAATCCTTATAAAAGATCGTAGCTCGTTGACAGTAATACGCTTAGAGTGAGCAGCAAAACCATATGCCCAATCCTATGAGTTGCACCATTCACTTCAGTCACTCATCCATTGGCGCAAGCAGATGGAAAAGGAGGAAAGCATTTACCTTTTTTATTCGTGTACCCGTCGCTGTCGGCCGCGTTTGACGTCTCTGCCATGAAAAGATTTCCTCGCGTAGTGGTTTTACATATATTTTTCCCATAATTCTCTGGTGTGTTGCTTTGCTCGTTCATTTTTTGCCTTTGCTCACTCACTCGATTGGTTGAGGTTCGTCGAGAAGTGACAGAAACTGAGGAGGAAGAAAGTACATACACATATTCCAATTAGATTTAAAAGAAAAAAAAAAAATAAGAAAAGTCATCCGTTCCGTGTGATTAGAGAGATCAAAAGTCTGAGATCTGAAAAATGGATGTCGGAAAAATCGAAAGAGGAGCACCAAGTGGTTTCAGTTGTCGAGTTTCGCCCGAAATTGAGTACTCGAACAAGTAGATTGTTGGATTGCGGAGAAGGGCAGGTACAACTAACTGGTGGCGACAGAGATATCAAGTCGAATCAAGTTTTTTTTTGCTTTTGTTGTTTTGTTGTGTTTTTTTGTTTGTAATATTCGTGTATAAATTGGTTAGTGCGTGCTCTTCCGTACGAATGTCGCGAATTTTTGTTTTCCCCCGATTCTGAACAGCAATTGTGGTTAAATCTACTCGAGAATTATCTGCATAAACACTAGTAGCTAGTAGCAAAGACGAGGAAAAAAGTGATTACGAAAAAAAGAAAAAAAAAAAAAAAAAAACGAATATAAGGTGAAGAGGAGGTGGCAGAACTGTCGTGCCGTGTTTTTCCTCTCTTACGGTTGCGGTCGCACATTGTGGATTTATCCTACGTCTGTAGCGTTTAACTAATTGGAAAGTGAAAAGAGAAAATTTCCTTTGAATCCAACAACTATAATCCCTGAAACAGACGTGTTGACACGGATCATCATTGGGGTGGTGTGTAAATGCATGAGTACATGTCGGTCGTACATGTCCCTTCGTTTCCAAAGTTGTAAGGAAAAAAAGTGAATAATTCCGGTGGGCAAAGTGTACATATGTGCGTGTGACGGTGCGCGAAAATCAAGGTAGACGGAGAAGGCGGGGGAGAAAGTAAAAGTTATTACTAGTTGTTGTTTTAATCTGTTTCGCACGTTGTGCCCCCCCCCCCACTTTTATCGGCGTAGTCGTTTTCGTCATCGTTATCGTGTTGATGATTTGCCCTAACCCCACGTCAGGCACAAAAGACAAGGTCTCTCTGTCTGTCTGTCTCTCTGGACGCGCTGTATATACGGTGGATGTGGTCGTGTCGTCGTATCTGTCTCTTTAGCGGAAACAAAGTACGTAAAAGTACATAGTCGAATGTGTAAAGCTAAAGCAATTTCGTGTTCTACAACTCCCTGCGCAACACTGTCCGGCATTTGTTCATGTTCGCCAATGCAGGTATTCAAGGAAACTATATGTCCTAGCATTCGCCCGGGGAGAATCACTCAAAGGAAACGGCAATCTAAAAGCGAAGAAGATATTTATTAAGTGGCACCTTCAACATGGCTATGAACTACAAGGTCCCGTCGACATCTAAAATATCGGTGGACAAGTTGCTAAGGGTTGGATACTATGAGCTCGAGAAAACAATTGGCAAGGGAAACTTTGCAGTTGTTAAGCTTGCTTCGAATATTGTTACCAAAACAAAGGTATGTACACACGCCTTTATTGTTAATCAATATTTTATCTGAACGTTATAAATCTTACTTCGTTGCGGACAAATGTGTTGACTTTATAGATGTAACTAGATGTGTTCCTTCTGCTGTATAGTATACAAGAACGACGAGAAAACATAAACACCCGCATACTTATCTCTGATAAGATTAGTATGGGCAATAGAGATAACTGCCATACCTACATATGGACGTTTAAGGGACTTGTGCCTAAACATGTTTACTTACTTACTTACTTACTTTGATGGCGCTACAGTTAGGGGTGAACCAGGGCCTCACCCAACAAGCCTCTTCAGCCGGCCCGATCTTGGCCAGCCGCTTCCAGTGTCGCACGCCCAGTTGGTTGAGGTCCCTTTCCACCTGTGCGCGCCACCTTAAAAGCGGTCGTCATCTGCTGCGTCGTCCCTCGGAATTGGAGTCGAAGACTCTTCGGGCCGGAACGTTGATGTCCATTCGCTCTACATGGCCTAGCCTAACCAGGCCGACGTCGCTGTGCAGCCCGTACAGCTCTTGGTTGAATCTCCTCCTCCATTCTCCGTTTACACAAACGGGACCAAAGATTGCACGCACAATTTTCCTCTCAAACGTCCAAGAGCCTCTTCATCCGCTTTTGACAACGTCCAAGCCTCAGCGCCGTCGTGGAGGACCGGGATGATGAAGGTTTTGTAGAGGGAAACCTTAGTTTTTCGAGAGAGGGCTCTACTACTCAATTGCCTCTTGAGCCCGAAGAAGCAGCGATTGGCAAGAGTTATTCTGCGTTTTATCTCAGCGCTGGTGTCGTTGCTGCTTGTCACTATCGAGCCAAGGTAGACGAAGTCCTTGACTACTTCAAAAATATAGCTGCCGAAGGTAACGTCTTTCTTGGATAACAGCATATATTTGGTCTTGTCCCCATTTACCCTTAGACCCACTTTAGTCGCTTCTGCTTCAATGCTTGCGAACGCCTCATTGACATCTCGCTTTATCCGTCCAATAACGTCAATGTCATCTGCGTAGGCAAACAATTGTGTAGACTTGAGGTAGATCGTACCTCTTGTATCGGCCGCAAAGTCCCGCACGATCTTTTCAAGTATGATGTTAAAGAAATCACATGACAGTGCGTCACCCTGTCTAAAACCTTTTTTAGCCTCAAAGGGGTCGGTTAGTTCACCTCCGACCTTAATGAAGCAGCGAGAGTTCTCCATAGTCATCCTGCACAGTCTGACGAGTTTGGCAGGAATGTTAAAACATGACATGGCTCTGTATAGCTCGTCTCTATAAACACTGTCATACGCGTCTTTAAAGTCGACCTTTAAAGTCATGGGTCTTCTCCAAAATCTGCCGTAGTGTAAATATTTGGTCCATCGTGGATTTTCCCTGCCTGAAACCACACTGGTAGGAACCTATCAGATTGTCCACGAACGGCTTCAGGCACTTACACAGTACGGCAGAGCGGATCTTGTACGCGATGTTCAGGAGGCTTATCCCTCTGTAATTGGCGCAGTCATTGGGGTCTCCTTTCTTATGGAAACATGTTTACTTATGAACGTAAAAATGCCTCTACTTGAAATGTTAGAAGCAAGGATCCAGTACCTGACTGTCCAGCTTACTTACTTACTTAGATGGCGCTACAGTTCGGGGTGAACCAAGGCCTCAACCAACAAACCTCTCCAGCCGGCACGATCTTTGGCCAGCTACTTCCAGTGCCGCATGCCCAGTAGAAAGGGACCTCAACCTTTCTACCTGTGCGCGCCAAAGTTTTTTTTTTTTTTGTTTTTTTTGAAGGCTTTTTTGCCATCTGTTGGAGCACTCAGACGCAAACACTGGCCCATTGTACTCCACACACGCACCTTTTTGTTTTTTAGTGCTACCATTAGCAATACGGCACTGCGACCTTTGCGGATCTATTGTGCCTGCTAGGCGATTAGCCGAGGAGCACCTCCACTTCTATAATGAAGTTAAGAATGCTTCTCGTAGGAGCCATCGTGATCCCCTCAGGAGTCATAACTTCGCTGAGAAGGATACGCTTCCTAAGCTGGCAGAGAGCAGCACACTCACACAGTATGTGTTCCGCCTTCTCTTCGTCCTCGAGACAAAGCCGATACTCAGTTTCAAACGAGAGGCTAATTTTGTTTAGATGATATCTCAGACCGCAGTGTCCTGTTAGACTTCAACTGTCCAACTTACTTACTTACTTAGATGGCGCTACAGTTCGGGGTGAACCAAAGCCTCAACCAACAAACCTCTCCAGTTGGCACGATGTTTGGCCAGCTGCTTCCAGTGCTGCACGCCCAATTGGTTGAGGTCCCTTTCCACCTGTGCGCGCCACCTTAAATGCGGTCGTCCTAACGTAACCTAACCCTCGGGGTTACGTTAGGGTAATGGGTGCCGACTGACGAAAAGTCAAGGCTCACTCACGCAGAGTCCATTGTGCCCAATTGATTTATTTAACTCGTTGATACCTAGACATTTACCGTTGAGCTGAACCATCCAGACGAGGATTAGAATCCTAGTATTCTGTTCAGCCCAATGTCCGGAAACGAAGTGTCTTCCACTAGGAGTACGTTCCTAGTGGAACGTAGGCACAGCAGGTGACGAATGGATTCAATTTCCTCTTCGTCCCTGCAGCTTCTGCTGGAGTTATTGTAGGGCTGGCCTAGTCGAGCTGCATGGTAGGATGCATGCAGTGCATGCATCTTACCATGCATGCAGTGCTCGGTGAGGGCACCGTCTGCCAGTCGAATATTCCCACGATTGAACTTCAGCAGATTTTCCGTACTTTTCTTATTGTAGACGGGCCAAGTCGACCTCGCCGTTGCGCATGTATCTAAGTGACACCATCGCTTATGGACTTTCACTAATAGCTCCGTCTTTATCTCCCTGTAGAGCGCACTGAGTGGTGCTTTGGCCTCAGTTGAGATCTGCGCAAAGTTTACACTTGATCCCGGCCTAGCCAGCTCGTCCGCCCTCTCGTTTCCAGAGATATTCACATAACCAGGTACCCAGCAAAGGGTCACCTCGTTTACATTCGATATCTCTTCTAACTTCCCTTTGCAGAGTTTAACGAGTTTGGTTCTTATCCATGCTGCCTGCAGAGCCTTAATGGCTGCCTGACTGCCAATATAAATGTTGATCCTTTTTCCTGAGAGATTCTCTCTGCTAATCAGGTCCGCCGCCCGCTTGATAGCGAAGACCTCAGCTTGCATTTATCCGAGGCTCAAAATAGACTCGGGCACCTGTGCCAACATCCATTTTGGATCCGTCGGTGTACATTGCTAGTTCACTTTCCGTGCGGACCATATCACCGGTCCATTCCTCCCTGGAGGGAATTCTAATAGAGAATCTCTTCTCCCAGAAAGGAAATCGGGTGACATAGTCCGTTACGGTTCTGAATCTCGAGACGGTCCATCGATCCACGGCGTGGCCGTGAAGACTCTTTTTCCAGAGACCGGTGGGAGGTTCAGCATAACTTCAATAGCCGCCTTTGGTGTGCACTTCATACCAGACAACCGAGCCATAGACTATACTAGGTCTTACCACCGCAGTGTACAACCAATGTACTAACCTCGACCTGAGGCTCCATGTCTTTCCAAAGGCTACCTTGCACGAATATAGTGCCACGTAGGCCTTTTTGAGTCTTCCCTCAATATTTTCTCTCCAACTAAGCTTGGAGTCCAAGATTATGACATGATATTTGGCAGATTTTCCAAGTATCAGATCGATACCATTCATACGGGGGTAGGTGTATCTTGATACAAATATTTTCCTTGTAAAGGGTAGTATCTCTGTTTTCGCCGGATTTACTACCAGGCCTCGCCCTTTACCCAGTTATCAACTAACATCAGTGCATAACTTAGTCTATCGCTGAGGACCTGCGGACATTTTCCAGAGATTAAAACGGCAATGTCGTCGGCGTAGGTCGTGACATTAAAACCCTCCGTCTCTAAAATCTTGACCATTTCATCGACCACAAGGAGCCATAGGAGGGGTGACAGAACGTCACCTTGTGGTGTACCTTTATTTACTCTCATCCTTCCGCTTGCTGTCCCCATCGCCGAATTTACTAAACGGGTACCCAGCATTTGCCCAATCCAACTGCATATTCCCGGGTTTATTTGGGCCATATGAAGCTGGACACTATTGCCTCGGTACTAACGTTATTAAAAGCATTCTCAATGTCTAGGAAGGCACCTGGTGTGAATTACTTGATCTACCGATTGTCCTCATATGTACGCGTTGTGTGATTGTAACATATAACCGTCGCCAATCTCATCCGTTACGTACAAGTCTATTATGTGTTCCATCGTTTTATAAGGAACGACGATAGACTGATAGGCCTAAAATCCTTTGCAGTAGCAAGGTTGACTTTACCCGACTTGGGTATGGAAACCACCCTAACTTCCCTCAACGCTTAAGGAACATAAGCCATCCTGAGGCACCAGGAGTAAATGCGCTTCAGCCACGGAAGAATGACCACATGACTCCTGCAGCATAATCGCAAAAAATCCCATCCATTCCCAGCGCCCACAGGATCTTTTTCTCAGTAACAATCTTATCGATTGTCTCATATACAATACATTCCCTGCATCCTCGCAGGAAATGACATTTTAGTAGGAAATCAAGCACGCTCTCGTTTGAGTCTGTTCAGCTACCATCAGATCTCCTTATAGAGGACATCTGTGTGGGAGCTTTTGCAAGGACCTTCCTCAGACGAGCTATACAAAGTCATCCTGCATAGTCTGATGAGTTTAGCAGCTATGTCAAAGGTAGACATAGCGTTGTATAGCTCGTCTCTAATTACGCTGTCGTATGCGGCTTTGAAGTCGACAAATAGTCGGTGAGTGTCGACTTGGAATTCATTAGTTTTTTCCAGGATCTACCGTAGTGTGAAGATTTGGTCGATGGTGAACTTCCCTGGCCTGAATACGCACTGATAAGGACCTATCAGCTTATTTACAAAAGGCTTCAGGCGTTCACACAAAATGGCAGAGAAGATTTTGTAGGCGATGTTAAGGAGACCTATTCCTCTATAGTTGGCGCAATCAGAGGGGTCTCCTTTCTTGTGGAACGGGCATACGATGCTGAGACTCCATTCCTCGGGCATGCTTTCCTCTAACCATATCTTACGGATAAGCTGGTGCATGCTCCCGACCAGGTCATCCCCAGCTGCCTTGAAGAGCTCAACAGACAGTCCGTCTGCGCCAGCAGCTTTATTCGACTTGAGCTTCGATAAGGCAATCTTTACTTCGTCGAGGTCAGGGGGACAGAATTCTCTGCGGTCTCCGTCGATTAGAAATGGATCATTCTGCCTGACAGCGGTATATTGACTAACATCGTAACGTTGTACAGTCTGAAGAAGTGGTTTTTCCATATTCTCAGCATCGACTGCAATTCTACTACTGGGTCTCCGTTCTCATCCCTGCAGACTTTCCGTTCTTGGCATGTTCGCTTTATCTGTTGATAAAACTTTCGAACGTCACGCCTGCAGTAACACCTCTCCAAATCCTCAATCCCGCGCTTCTCGTGCTCTTTCTTCTTTCTTCTAAGAAGCTTATTCTCCTCCCTTCTTTTTAACTCGTAGAGCTCATGAGCTGCTCTTGTTCTTTTATGCAGCGAGGCCTTATATGCATCCTGCTTCGCTTTATGAATCCTCCTGCACTCGTCATCGAACCAGGTGTTTCTTCGTAGTGGAGCCTTGAAACCCAAAACTTCGGATGCAGAGCTTTTCAGGGCTTGTTTGCAAAGGTTCCACTGCTGTTCTATTGATAGTGTGGAGGATTCAGGTGTATTGGAGAGCTTAAGGGAGACGCGATCGGCAAAAGCACGAGCGGTTTCTGCCGATAGTAGCTTTCCGACGTCATAACCTTATAACTTAATAATCTCACCGTTGCCAATAGAGGCAACAAACCCACATTTATAAACGCGGTTAGAAAAGAGGGCTTGACCTCACTATCTCTAGCCAGTTTATCTCAAATGTGATTGGGGACTGGCATGTCTCCAATGAAGCCTCAGCCCAAACGAACGAATTGGGCTCGGTTCCAAGCTCAACTCGCCGCTAAAGAGGACATGCTCCCTAAGTCGATTAAATCGACAGATGATATCGACGAAGCGGCCTACCAGCTCAATACAGCACTCATCTCATCCTTTAGAGACAGCTGTACACCTAGGTCAACTACAAAAAAACGTTGTGTGCCCTGGTGGAACAGTCAGCTCGAGTCCCTAAGGAAGCAGGTGAGATCGCTGTTCAATAGAGCAAAACGGTACAACAGTTGGACTGAGTATAGATCTGCTCTAACTAAGTACAACCTCGAACTGAGGAAATCCAAGAGAACGTCTTGGAGGAAGCATTGCGAGAATATAGACTCGCTTCCAACTGCAGCCCGGCTCCAGAAAACACTCTCTCGAGAGCACACAAATGGGCTCGGGCTGCTTCGCAAGTCAGACGGCACCTTTACCGTCAACCGCAGGGAAACCCTGGAGACCTTGCTCGAGGTGCACTTCCCTGGTTCTACTCCCTACTCGATGTCCTCTGACGATCAGATTAACGTCACAGGAATCATCGATAGTAGAACAAATAGCCTCTCTGGAAGACTATTCAGCCCTGACAGAGTTAAATGGGCAATTAGCTCATTTAAACCCTACAAGGCTCCAGGCAAAGATGGTGTCTTTCCTGCGATCCTACAGAAAGGCTTGAATACAACTCTACCATCACTGATAGCTCTATTTAGGTCTTGCTTCAACCTGGGATACATACCCCGGACTTGGAGAGAGGTCAATCTTGTCTTCATCCCCAAGATTGGGAAACCAAGCGAGCAACCTAAATCCTATCGCCCTATCAGTTTGACTTCGTTCTTTTTGAAAACAATGGAGAAACTGATAGAGCTCCACATTAGAGGTATCCTGGAAAGACAGGCACCTCTGCACTCTAACCAGTATGCATATCGCAAAGAGCGATCTACCGAAAATGCACTACACCATTTGGTGACGTGCATTGAAAATAGTTTCACACAAAAGGAGATCGCAATCTGCGCCTTCCTCGATATAGAGGGGGCCTTTGATAATACTGGCTATGACTCGATCACCACTGCACTATCCTGCAGGGGTGTGGACCATCCCACTAATCACTGGATTAGGGCGATGCTGAATAGCCGTATCATATCGGCCACATGCGGAGAGGTCTCAGTGACAGTATCGGCGGTCAGAGGATGCCCACAAGGGGGAGTCCTCTCACCACTGCTTTGGTCGATAGTCATCGACGATCTATTACGCAAGCTGACCACTTGGGGCTACGAGGTCATCGGATATGCTGATGACCTAGTAGTCATTGTTACAGGCAAGTGCGAGGTCACTGCCTGTGAGCGCATGCAACTTGCGCTCCAATTCATCTCTGACTGGTGTGGCAGAGAGGGATTATCTATTAACCCAAATAAGACAATCTTAGTCCCATTTACAAAGAGAAGAAAGGTACAACCCTGCTCAATCTCTCTAAATGGAACACACATAGGATTTTCAGAGGAGGTAAAATATCTAAGTATTGACCTAGACCGCAAACTCAACTGGAACTCCAACATGAAAAATAAACTCATGAAAGCGATTAGGCCATGTGGGCCTGCCGACGCACCTACGGTAAAACCTGGGGGCTCAAACCTAAGGTGGTCCACTGGATATATACCGCGATAGTAAGGCCTATCGTTACCTACGGGTCCACCGTATGGTGGATAAAAGTTGAACAAAAAACTACTATTATTAAGCTTCAACGCCTTCAGAGACTAGCGTGTCTCGGCATCACAGGCGCCATGCCGTCCTGCCCTACGGCAGCACAAGAAGCACTCATTGGACTCGTTCCACTGCACCTTTTTATCAAAAAGGTGGCATTACGCAGTGCAATCAGAATCCTCTGCTCGGGAACAAATATGCCATGTAGACCCGCAGGCCACATGTCCATACTACAACACTTCCCCGAGCTGGATATGATTACTACGGTCTCGGACGCATTGCCACCCACCTTCACCTTTGACAAAAGATTTGAGGTACTGATCCCAAATCGCTCAGCATGGGAAAATAGTGATCCCCTGCTGAATGTCAAAGGCCTTAGGTGGTACACGGATGGCTCCAAGATGGCTTCTGGCGTTGGCGCCGGCATCTTTGGACCAAAACGTAAAATCTCGAAGGCCCTGGGAGTAAGTCCCAGCGTCTTCCAAGCTGAACTGCATGCCATCCTAACATGCGTCAACGTAAATCTCGAGACCGGCATCAGAGGAGTAACTATAAACATACTCTCTGATAGCCAAGCAGCGCTTAAAGCACTGAGTTCGTACAGCACGAACTCGAAAGCTGTCAAGGAATGCCATGACGCCCTGCAAGAGCTCGCCAAAAGAAACAATGTTAAACTTTGGTGGGTGCCAGGACATAAAGGTATTAAGGGCAATGAAATTGCCGACCAACTTGCTAGAAAAGGTTCCAGCGACAAATACATAGGTCCGGAACCTTTCTGCGGCATTCCCAGGTCTAAGATAAATCACCTCCTAGACAAGTGGGAAAAATCGCAACACCTGTCCTTCTGGAACAGTGTTCGGGGACTTCGTCAATCTAAACGACTTGTACGACCCCTGAACAAACACGCTATTGACATACTTAAGCTCAATAGAGGGGATATCAGAAGACTGGTCAGCTACCTAACGGGACACTGCGGTCTGAGATATCATCTAAATAAAATTAGTCTCTCGTCGGAAACTGAGTGTCGGCTCTGTCTAGAGGACGATGAGACGGCAGAACACATACTGTGTGAGTGTCCTGCACTCTGCCATCTTAGGAAGCGCATCCTTCTCAGTGAAGTTGTGACTCCTGAGGGGATCACCCTGGCTCATACGAGAAGCATTCTCAGCTTCATTATAGAGGTTGAGAGGCTACTCGGCTAATCGGCTAGCAGGCACAATAGATCTGCAAAGGTCGCAGTGCCATATTGCTAAGAGTAGCACTAGCCCCATATTAAAAAAAAAAAAAAAAACCTTATAACTTTAACTTATAATACTTTACGATTCTGAAAATTAAGTTTTTGTCCCTCTCGTCCTAAGACGGTGCTCGTAAATTGTTTTGCTCTAAGTTTAATTCAATATGTGAACATTTGCCATATTTTTTTTTAAGTTCGCAATTCTACAATAATGATGATTGGAACAACAAACAATCAGTCAAACTGGCGCACTTCGCAATGCTTTCCGCCTACAATAACCTTATGCCTTTGCTTATTTAAGCAAAACTAGCTATTTCTAGTCGAAACCGATACGAGGCACATTTTGCACATTCATCCGGTCGGGAGCTCTCTGTTCTATTGATTTGGCGAGGGCGAGAAAATCTAACTCGGTCTTTTGCGTGTGAACGAATAAACTTAATATATTTACGTTTATTCATTATTATTTTTTAATGGACCCAAACAAGGAAGCCGCATGACCTAGAGAGAGTGGTAGGGACCGAGGAAATCCCAACTCCAGCCGCTGAAGTAGTCCTCCCACCCAGCATCGAAGAAGTCGGCACAGCTATTCAGAAGCTGAAGAACAACAAGGCCGCAGCTCAGATGGCTTGCCATCAGAGCTCTTCAAGGCTGGCGGCGATGTTCTGGTAGGGAGCATGCACCAGATCATCTGCAGAATTTGGGAAGATGAAGGCATGCCCGACGGCTGGAATACCAGCTAGCTCTATATGCCCAATCCACAAAAAAGGCGATCCTACCTCTTGCAAGAACTATAGAGGTATATCCCTGCTCAATGTCGCGTACAAGATCCTGTCTTGCGTATTGTGTGAACGTCTAAAACCATTTTGCACCGCACTAATAGGCAGCTACCAGTGCGGCTTCCGGCCCGGCAAATCGACTTTACACCAAATTTTCACACTTCGACAAATCCTGGAGAAGACCAACGAGTTTCGAATCGATACACACCATCTTTTCATCGATTTGAAAGCCGCATACGACAGCATTCATCGTGAAGAACTGTTTGGTGCGATGGCCGAATTCGGGATCCCGGTAAAACTGATCAAGTTGTGTCGCGCCACGCTAAAAAACACGCGATACACCGTGCAATTCGGTTCTAGGACCTCGGAACCATTCGAAACATGCACCGGATTTCGGCAAGGAGATGCGGTGTCATGTGACTTCTTCAACCTGGTGCTGGAGCAGATAGTGCGACGGGCAGGCGTCAACAGGTAAGGCACTATCTTTTACAAGTCCATCCAGCTGCTAGGATACGCGGATGATATCGACATCATCGCGTGTTCTCGCCGTGGCATTGTGGAAGCATTCACGGCGATTGAAGAACAGGTGAAACGAGTTGGTCTTAAGATCAATGAGGACAAGACGAAGTACATGCTGTCAAGCAAAGACCAATCCGTCGCACACCACCTGGGACAAAATATAACAATTGACAGCTACAATTTCGAGGTAGTTAAGGAGTTTGTCTACCTCGGAGCAAACGTAAATTCCACAAATGACACCACAGTGGAGATCCGGCATAGAATCGCCCTTGGCAACCGCTGCTACTACGGCTTGTCCAAACAACTGGGGTCAAAACTCCTCACTCGAAAGACCAAAGTCATGCTTTATAAAACGCTCATTCTGCCAGTCTTGGTGTACGGAGCCGAAAGCTGGACGATAAGCAGGACAGCGGAGCTGATTTTGGGTTCTTTCGAAAGAAAAATTCTGCGCCGGATATTTGGTCCTGTCTGTGAGGAAGGTGAATGGAGAAGAAGACACAGTCTTCTCCGGAAGGCAAGGATCCGTCGACTACACACATCGAGCGCATGGACATCAACGCTCCAGCTAAGAGGGTTTCCGACTCCGAGCCTCCTGGTTCGAGAAGAAGAGGAAGACCGAACCTCCGGTATAAAGACCAAGTAATCGCGGATGTAAGACATCTTGGTCTTGACAACTGGAAGCAGCGTGCCCGGGACCGTTAACGATGGAAGGCAGCTATAGCTCAGGCTCAGATTCTCCATGGATCGCTGGCCTGATAAGTAAGTAAAACTGTTTCGTGCTACCTTTTTAAGATCTTTATACATATCTATTTTAGTCGACGATTTACAGGCTATCGTTTAAAATTTACTCATTCAATGTGAGAAATATCATTTTGTTCCATTGAAAACCATGATAATACGTACCAATACAAACGTACGCGTAGGAATATGGAAATTGTGGGCTCACGATTCACAACTACGCTGTGCCTCATGCCTTCGTTGCAGATAAGGCGAAGATAACGAATATCAACAAACCTACAAAATGTCGCGAGTGCGATTGTTATAATAATTCTATTAATGGTGGTTAGAGGTTCGCTAATTAGTTAAGTAAATGAACACGATCTACGCTGGGCAAAAGCCTTCCGACCATTTAAATAGTGGAATTTGTTCCAATGGTTATTGCACGCTGAATCGTCCGTCGTTCGACAACAGTGCGCCCTGCGAGTATGCATCTTCGAACGGTTGATTTTTTTTAATTTCAAATTATCTATCTCAATAGTTACTCAGGTGGTAAAGAGCAATTTTGCGGTCGCCTTTAGCGCCACTCAATTGTATACAGATCCATGTTAACGCGATTTCTTGAAGACATTCTGTTTCTGATTTACTGAAATTTTCCGCACTTAGAATCTCGCGCCTTAGTGTTAGATATTTATTGATCACTGGAATATAAACGGATGGGTTTTGCACACAAATGTACCTAGCCAATCCATCTCAAGTTAAATGAACTAGGTGACTCAGCTCTGTTTTAGGGACCAATTGTAATTGCAAGTGAATTGTTGATAAACTAAATTTCTTATCAACTGGAACTGGCATGTGTAGTCATAACCATTTCTGAGGAAACATTCGCTTCAGGTTTTAGTAAGCTTCTCACCGTAGCATCATATCCAAACTGTTAGAGTGAAACAATGATGTGTCATACGGTTATATAGTGCTGAGTCGCTCCGGATCCTTATTTTTCATTTCAACACTTGAAACGTCGTCAAGTCCGAACTCATAAACCCGCCTTTCGAACAGCGACTAATGGGATTAGATAATGGCTTGAGCTGAACAAAATGCTCAGAAAGAAGTTCGTTTTAAATAGAAGTCTCGTTCAAAACATAGTTGCAAACAACCTCTTAACAAACCTTCACTTGACGGCTCTGCTCGTCGGTGCTGTAAATATGTTTAAGATCTTTACCCAGTGGCGTCTGCGCTCTCTTCTTCTCTCTTTACCTTTTACCCGCATTGTGTCACCGACAATATAAGGTTCAGGGTTAATTGCGTGCTTAATATGAAAACTCACTGATCCCAGATAAACTCATGGGATTGGAGTCGCCTCCCGACAATATCCATGTCACTGTCATTGAGTGTGTAATTCGGCGGTGTCTCTCCGTATTGCAGTAAGCAATTGATGGCTAAATGGACTAGTAATTGTGTCTGAGTGCTCCAATGGTTAACATAAGCCTCAAAGACAAAACAATCACACCTGCACTTATATGTCGACGCCTCCACTTTTACCGACTGTAAAGCAATGGTAAAAGCGCTGAGCTTACAAGGCCTGAAGGTCAAATCCGTCATAGAATACCATGATGACCTTTAAAGAATCCGCGGAGAAGAAAGAGGGTATTCTCTGTTTGGTATTAAGGCACATTGTCATCTTAGAGGGCGCCGTGGCGCAGTGGTTAGTGTGTTGGACTCTGGCGCACGATGGGCGAGCTCGGATCCCGATAACATCAACGCCATCGAATGTTTATTTCGCGGCGTTCCTCCTCGGCGGGGTACTGGCAAAACCCCCCGTAGTATACTTGCCTTGAAAAAGCTTCTCGACTCACGCCGTTCGGAATCGGCATTAAACTGTAGGTCCCTTTCACCTGTGCGAACAATAAATCACACACGACATGGGTGATCGAGAGAAGCTTGGATCTGGTCCTTCATGGGCTGTAACGCCACCAAAGAAAGAAAGAAGTCATCTTAGATACTGAGCCTCTGACACCGATGACACGGGATCGAATCCCGACAACAGCCATGTTATCGAATGTGTTTTTCACAGGGTACTGAAAAAACCCCCTATTCAGCAACTTTAAGAAATTAACCGTCCTCACAGAAATTAGGGCCCTAGAGGTGGTCATTTATATTTCGACGAGTGCCAGGTTAGGTAGTGGGATGAAAACTAAACATTTTACGTTGAGCTGAACCACTTATGTAGATGCAGACAGAAATCCTAGTAGTCTGTTCATCCCAATGTTGATTACCTCCTCCAGTCCCGAAAGGAAGGAACATGTTCCTTTTTTGGGCTAGTACTAGATATTCACACAGTAGGTGACGAATGGATTTCATTTCCTCTTCGTCCCTGCAGCTTCTGCAGAAATCATTGTGGGGCTGGCCTAGTCTGGCTGCATGGCCGGATAACATGCAGTGCCCAGTGAGGGAACCGACTATCAATCGAACATTCCTACGACTGAACAGACAGACGACTGGACCGAAAGTCAGATCAGCCAAACTGATCTTTCCATTGCGCATGTATCTAATTGATACCATCGCTTATTGCTCTTCATTGATAGCTCCGCTTCTATTTCTCTGGAGAGTGTACTGAGTACTGAGTTTTAGCTACAATTGCGACCTGCGCGGAGTTTGCACCTGAACCTATTCTAGCTGGCTCATCCGCTCATCTCATTTTCGGAAATATTCACATGACCTGGCACCCAGCAGAGGGTCACCTTATGGACATCTGATATCTGCTCCAGCCTCTCTTTGCTGGAGTTTGTTTTGCTTTGAGTTTGACGAGTTTGAATCTTATCCATGTCGCCTGCAGAGCCTCAATGCCTTCCTGCCTGGCTGTCAACAAAGATGTTGATCCTTTTTTCTGAGAGGTTTTCTCTAAGAATCAGGTCGGCCGCCTGCTTGATTGCAAAGACCTGAGATTGAAAGACGCTACAGCCATCATCAATTCTATAGGAGCGATGTATTTCACGGGATTCGAAATAGACCCCAGCTCCTGTGTCGGTATCAATTTTGGATTCGTCGGTGTCGATTGCTAGTTCATTTCCCGTGCGTACCATACCTCTGGTCCATTCCTCACTGGATGGAATTCTAATAATCTCATCTCACAGGAAGGAAGCCGGGTGATATAGTCCGTTTCGGTTTTGAATCTCGAAATGGTCCATCGACCCAACACTGATGCGTGGCCATGAGGACTCCTTGCCCAGAGACCGGATTCCTCTAATTTTAGCGCAGTACTGGCTGTGATGCTCTCGCAGTATATTTTTCGAAGGGTGGGAGGTTCAGCATTGTTTCAACAGCCGCCGTTGGTGTGGATTTCATAGATCCAGTTACCGCCAGACAACCTGGTTTTTGAACCTTTAAAACACTTTGAACCTTTGAAACCGTAGAATAGACTAGAATAGGTCTTACCATCGCAGTGTAAAACAAATGTGGTACAGAGTGGTAACTTTCGGTCTGAGGCCACGTAGCCTTTTTTGGTTCTTTCATTAATGTTGTCCTTCCGGCTAAGCTTGGAGTCTAGATCTATGCCAAGATATTTGGATGATTCACCGGGGATCAGATAGATACTATTCATACGGGGGTAAGTGAATCTTGGTACAGATCTTCTCCATTCTCGGTTTTCGCCGGGCTTACTCCCAGGCCTCGCCCCTTGATCCAATTATTAACTAATAGCATTGCAAGTCGTTCCCTGAGGAAACTTCCCAGATATCAGAATGGCAATGTCGTCAGCATAGGCTATGACACTAAAACCATCTGCAATTGCGTAGACTTGAAATAAATCGTACCTCTTGTGTTGGCCAGTGACTCTTGCACGATGTTGAAAAAGTTGCATGGCAGCGGGTCACTTTGCCTAAATCATTTTTTATCATCAAAGGTCTGGG
This sequence comes from Eumerus sabulonum, assembly GCA_951905685.1. Lineage (NCBI taxonomy): Eukaryota > Metazoa > Arthropoda > Insecta > Diptera > Syrphidae > Eumerus > Eumerus sabulonum. The sequence goes on from OX645064.1 coordinate 71,785,585, forward strand.
TTTGCTCATTACCGACCTTAATGGAGCAGCGAGAATTCTCCATTGTCATCCTGCACAGTCGGACGAGTTTGGCAGGGATGCTAAAACTAGACATGGCTTTGTATAGCTCGTCTCTATACACGCTGTCATATGCAGCCTTGAAGTCGACGAAGAGGTGGTGAGTGTCGATTTGGTCTTCTCCAAGATCTGCCCTAGCGTAAATATTTGGTCTATCGTGGATTTACCTGGCCTGAAACCACACTGATAAGAGCCGATCAGGTTATTCACAATGCGCCCATTCCTGCTCTATTGTTTGTGCTGCTGTGGGCGGACTTTGAGAGAGCTTGGAGGAGACACAATCGACTACGTCAAACTTACGTAGTCCTACTCGACTCCTAAGCAATCTTGATATCCTCATTCGTAGCCATCTTAGGAAGCGTATCCTTCTCAGCGAATTATGACTCCTGAGGGGATCACGTTGGCTCCTACGAGATGCATTCTCAACTTCATTATGGAAGTGGAGAGGCTAATCGGCTAGCAGGCACAATAGATCTGCAAGGGTCGCAGTGCTATATGCTAATAGTAGCACTTCTTCTTCTTTGGTGGCGTTACAGCCCCTGAAGGGCCAGAGCCAAGCTTCTCTCAATCCCCATGTTGTGTGTGATTTACATAGGTGAAAGGCACCTACAGTTTAATGCCGATTCCGAACGGCGTTAGTCGAGAAGCCTTTTCATGGCAAGGTTACTACGCGGGGTTTTACCAGTACCCCGCCGAGGAGGGACGGCGCGAAATAAACATTCGATGGCGTTGGTGTTATCGGGATCCGAACCCGCTCATCGTGCGTCAGGGTCCAACACACTAACCACTGCGCCACGGTGCCCTAGCACTAGCCCCAAGAAAAAAAAAATCCTCATTCGTACCGTGGCTACAACAAGGTAGTGGTCCGAGTCGATGTTAGCCCCTCGGAAGATTCGTACGTCGAGAATACAGGAGGTGTGTCTGGCGTCGATCGCAATGTGATCAATCTGGTTGGTGGTTGATGGATCAAAAGACCGCCAGGTACCCTTGTGGATGTTGAGATGGGGGAATCGCGCGCTTGTTGCGAGGAGGTTATGCCCCGCTAGGAAATCGATTAGCCTTAGTCCGTTGTCGGATGTGGTGTTATGGAGGCTATGCTTTCCTATGATCGACTCAAATATGTCCTCTTTGCCCAGTTTTGCATTAAAATCTCCGATGACTATTTGTGTGTCGTAGCTGGGGCATTGGGCATATGTTCTGTCTAGGAGATGGTAGAATTCTTCTTTGAGTCGATCGTCCTTTTCTTCCGTTGGGGCGTGAGCGCATATTAAGCTAATGTTTCCAAATTAGCTTTGATGCGGATTGTTATGAGGCGTTCGCTTATGTCTCGGAAGCTTAAGACTTTGTCGGAGTCTTCCTCGAATAACGAATCCGCACCCGAATAGGCGCTGTTTGTCCTCCTTGTAGCAGTTCCCGTAGTAGATGCCGCAGTTTTTCATATGTCTTGCCTGGTCCATCACATCGCACTTCTTGGCATGCGGTTATATCTGCTTTATGACAGTTGAGGGTTTGCTCCAATTGATCGCCTGCGCCCGGTCTGTTAAGGGACTAGGTGCAGACTCTCAAATGCTTTAGTTGTTTACAGGGGTCGTCAGCTTTGTATCCGTCCGAATCCGAGGGTTGTGGTTGTTTCGAAACAAGTGATAGGGATGTTGTCCCTAAGCACAACCCCCAACCTGGAGGGCGAGCTTCCTCTTTCCTCATGAACAAGTGGTTGGTTCGCTGCACACATTGGTTCACTACCTGGCGGGTGCCAGGGCAGCTATCCAGGGGAGGTCATGCGGAGGCTGTGTGTCAACTTGGACTGAGCAGGGACAGAGATCGGAGCTGGCGTTTGCCATGTTAAACGCGATCAACTTCTTTGCTTTGTTTGTTCGCTCCCTCCCCCCACACCTAGACCAAATTTCCTTTTTTACTGAAATTGAAAACATGGATTTGGACGACTTCTGGTTCATGCAAGATGGCGCGCCATGCCAAATTTCCAAATCCTGTTATCAGCCGTCTTGGCGGCGATGTCAATTGGCCGCCTCGGAGCTGCGATTTGATCCATTTGGACCTTATTTTTTTTGTGGGGAAACGTGAAGAACCGACCAACAATCCGGAAACGATTCAAGCAATTAAGGCCAATATCATACAAGCAGTCCGTGAGCTACAGCCCGAAACCATCAACAAGGTCTTGGAAAATTAGGATGACAGAATGGGCTACTGCGAAGCCAGCCGAGGCCGCCACTTGAACGACCTTGTATACCATAAGTAAGGGGAACGGTTGTTCTTACTAATAGAGCCATAATGCATTGTTCATTTTACTGCATTTTTAAAAAGAAACTTGTTTTTGGCTTGTATGTAAATGCAGTTTTTGAGAAAGCACTTTCTTTCTACATCACTTGTCGAATGTTTGCTAGTGAGCATGATCCGTATAGTGCAAAACATGCAATTAACCGCGCATGATGAGCGCGCGTACCAAAGTATCAAACCGCCACATCTTCAGTTAAAAACTTTTCATGATTTCTTTCAAAACAACTGCACGTGACTACAATCAATTCCCAACACATTTAACGTAAATATACGCGAATACGTTCGGAACCATTATCATCATCATCGCTTTCCTCTCCTTTTGATACACTCAATACATTCAACATTAATGTTATTTATCATTTCATTCGTATCTGTGTACATATAACAGTCTCTCGCATATTTATGATGGTACATACAGTGGTGTTCAGATAAATAGCACACCCGTAAGTTCTCATACATTATATTGTGCCAAAAGTCTAAAAAGAGGTTCAGCTTTTTTTGTTTTATAACTGATGTGCGTTTATATGTTACTTACTTATCAGGCCAGCGATCCATCTAGGATCTGAGCCTGAGCTATAGCTGCCTTCCATCCTTGACGGTCCCGGGCACGCTGCTTCCAGTTGTCAAGACCAAGATGTCTTACATCCGCGATTACTTGGTCTTTGTACCGGAGGTTCGGTTTTCCTCTTCTTCTCGAGCCAGGAGGCTCGGAGTCGAAAACCCTCTTAGCTGGAGCGTTGATGTCCATGCGCTCGATGTGGCCGAGCCAGTGTAGTCGACGGATCCTTGCCTTCCGGACTACATCCACATCTTGGTACAGCTCGTTGATTTCGCGGTTGTGTCTTCTTCTCCATTCACCTTCCTCACAGACAGGACCTAATATCCGGCGCAGAATTTTTCTTTCGAAAGAACCCAAAATCAGCTCCGCTGTCCTGCTTATCGTCCAGCTTTCGGCTCCGTACAGCAAGACTGGCAGAATGAGCGTTTTGTAAAGCATGACTTTGGTCTTTCGAGTGAGGAGTTTTGACCCCAGTTGTTTGGACAAGCCGAAGTAGCAGCGGTTGCCAAGGGCGATTCTACGCCGGATCTCCGCTGTGGTGTCATTTGTGGAATTTACGTTTGCCCCGAGGTAGACAAACTCCTTAACTACCTCGAAATTGTAGCTGTCAATTGTTATATTTTGTCCCAGGTGGTGAGCGACCTATTGGTTTTTGTTTGACAGCATGTATTTCGTTTTGTCCTCATTGATCTTAAGACCAACTCGTTTCGCCTGTTCTTCAATCGCCGTGAATGCTTCCACAATGCCACGGCGAGAGCACGCGATGATGTCGATATCATCCGCGTATCCTAGGAGCTGGATGGACTTGTAAAAGATAGTGCCTTCCCTGTTTGACGCCTGCCCGTCGCACTATCTGCTCCAGCACCAGGTTGAAGAAGTCACATGACAGCGCATCTCCTTGCCGAAATCCGGTGCATGTTTTAGTGGTTCCGAGGTCCTAGAACCGAGTTGCACGGTGCTTCGCGTGTTTTTTAGCGTGGCGCGACACAACTGGATCAGTTTTACCGGGATCCCGAATTCGGCCATCGCCCCAAACAGTGCTTCACGATGAATGCTGTCGTATGCGGCTTTGAAATCGATGAAAAGATGGTGTGTATCGATTTGAAACTCGTTGGTCTTTTCCAGGATTTGTCTAAGTGTGAAAATTTGGTCTATAGTTGATTTGCCGGGCCGGAAGCCGCACTGGTAGCTGCCGATTAGTGCGGTGCAAAATGGTTTTAGACGTTCACACAATACGCTGGACAGGATCTTGTATGCGACATTGAGCAGGGATATACCTCTATAGTTCTTGCAGGAGGTGGGATCGCCTTTTTTGTAGATGGGGCATATAGAGCTGGTATTCCAGTCGTCGGGCATGCTTTCATCTTCCTAAATTCTGCAAATGATCTGGTGCATGCTCCCTACCAGAACATCGCCGCCAGCCTTGAAGAGCTCTGATGGCAAGCCATCTGAGCCTGCGGCCTTGTTGTTCTTCAGCTTCTGAATAGCTGTGCCGACTTCTTCGATGCTGGGTGGGAAGACTACTTCAGCGGCTGGAGTTGGGATTTCCTCGGTCCCTACCACTCTCTCTTGGTCATGCTCGTTAAGCAGCTGCTGGACGTGCTGCTTAAATACATCCACTATTCCCTGCGGGTCGGTGACAAGATTACCCTCGCAGTTTCGAAGAGCCAGGGTGCCCTTTTTGAAGCCTCCTGCAAGGCCTTTGGCTTTCTTGTAAAAGGCTCGTATTTTATGTTTATCCCTAGACTCCTCGATATCCTTGAGCTGGGAGGCTGCGAAGATTCTTTTCTTTTGTCGCAGTAGTTTTTTCTCCTCCCTTCTTCTGGCTCGGTACTCTGTTTGCGCTGCCCTAGTTTTCCTCTGCAGCGCCTTTTGGTACGCCTCGTCGGTTGCTGCCTTTTTCTGCTCACACTCGCCATCATACCACGGGTTTCTTGTCGGGGGTGGTAGGTATCCTAAGGTGGTTTCGGCTACTTCCTGAATGGCTGAGCGGCAATGCAGCCACATATTATTGGCATTTGTGTTCGACGTAGGCATACCGTAGAGTCTTTCGTAGAGTCGCGCGTACATTTCTAGGCAGATGTAGCTTCCCAAGCAGCCTTTATGGTTTGCTGAAATTCTTCTAATTTTTTTTGAGCTGGAGTCTTTAACAAGGGAGTCAACATCATTCCAATGATTCTCGATAGGATTCAGATCGGGACTTTGGGCCGATCGGCCCAATCAAGCAGGAACGTTTGTCGCTCCGAAAGTCAATTCTTCACTATTCGCGAAGTATGCTTTGCATAATTTTCCTGCATAAATATCCATGATACAGGCATAGAGTCGTCGGTATATGGCTCAATTTGGTTCTCCAGGATTAGCTTATATTGATGTTGATTCATAATGCCATTTATTTTCACAATTGGTCCAACGCCATCGTCGCCCCACCATTATGCTCCCACCGCCATGCTTGACAGTCTTAATGGTGTATCTGGGATGGTACGTTGGCCTTCGCACATACTTTTTTTCCATCTGATCCCAACCTGTTGAAATTATTTTCGTCGCTTCCCAAGATATTGGGAACAAGGGTTTGTTCTTGTGAGCGTTTGCGAAAATAAGTCTTCTCTCTCGGTTTTTTTTTTTTTTTTTTTTTTTTTTGAGACAAAAAGTTTTTTTTCTGGCGATTCTTCCATGAAGCTGGAATTCAAATAACTGGCGACTTACAGTTACAGCTGATATTTGGACATTGTGTTGGTCAAGTAGTTTTTGCTTTATCTCCCGGGAAGTCATGAAAAGGTCGCTGCCACTGATTTTGTGGATAATTCTGTCAGTCACTCCTGACGTTTTTTTTTTTTTTGTTTTTCCTTACGGCATTTACGGAAGATTGGCTGCACCGCATGACCTTCATTGCATTTTGAACAAGCTTCCTAGAGCACATGTAATGTCCTTGCCACCTCTGAAATAGTCTTTCCATCCTGAATCATGGTACCGACTATTTGCCTCCTTTCTTGTGTTGTGTTTCTCCTCAGCGGGGTTCTGACAAAACCCCCTGTAGTAAAATTGTCATGAAAAGCTTCTCGAAATTCGCCGTTCGGAACCGGCAATAAACTGTAGGTCCCTTTCACCTATGGGAAAATTAAATCACACACATCATGGGTGAATGGGAGAAGCTCGGCTTAGGTCCTTCATGGGCTGTAACTGGCGAAACCCCCCGTGGTGACACACCATGATATGTGCTATTTATATGAACACCCAATTTGCAGTGATCACCAACTCTAACGATTGCAAAACCAGGAAACGGGATCTTCGTTGTAACATGTTTTCATATTCATAACGGTACTACCTTGCGATATTATGGCTTTAGTCCTGTGCAGCTTGTAAGTACAGTGTGTATTGTAAGCAAATACACATTTCAGTAATTTACTTACTTAGGTGGCGCTACAGTCCATGGTGAACCTGGGCCTCAACGAACAAGCGTCTCCAGCCGGCACGGTCTTTGGCCAGCTGTTTCCAGCGCCGCACGCCCAGTTGGTTAAGGTCCCCTTCCACCTGCGTGCGCCACCGTTGATGCGGCCGTCCTCTGCCGCGCCTTCCTTCCGGGGTGGATTCGAAGACTCTTCGGTCGGAGCTGTATTTTCCATGCGCTCTACATGGCCTAGCCACCTTAGACGCTATATCCGTAGACGTCGTACCAGGCCGATGTCGCTGTACAACCCGTACAGTTCTTCGTTATATCTTCTCCTCCATACACCGTTTGAACAAACGGGACCGTAGATAGTGCGCAGAATTTTCCTCTCGAAACGACCAAGGGCATCTTTATCCGCTTTTATTGAGGTCCAAGCCTCTGTGCCGTAAAGGAGGACTGGCATGATCAAGGTATTATATAGTGTCACCTTGGTTTTCCGAGAGAGGGCTCTACTTCTCAATTGCCTCGTGAGCCCAAAGGAACAGCGGTTGGCAAGAGGGATTCTGCGTTTTATCTCAGCGCTGGTGTTGTTCTCGTCGGTCATCAGTGAGCCACGGTAGACGAATTCCTTGACCACTTCAAAGTTATATCCGCCCATGGTGAACTTCTGGCCAATACGTCGATGTTGTCCGTCTCTCTTAGATGAAAGCAGATATTTGGTTTTACCACCATTAACCTTGAGACCCATCTTAGCCGCTTCTACCTCAATGCTTACAAAGGCCTCATTGACGTCTCGCTGTGTCCGTCCAATCTTGGATATAAATCGTACCTCTTGTGTTGGCCAGTGACTATTGACCGATCTTTTCAAGCACGATGTTGAAAAAGTTGCATGACAGCGCGTCACCTTGCCTAAATCCTTTTTTTAACATCGAAGATCTCGATTTGCTCATTACCGACCTTAATGGAGCAGCGAGAATTCTCCATTGTCATCCTGCCCAGTCGAACGAGTTTGGCAGTTACGTTAAAACTAAACATGGCTTTGTATAGCTCATCTCTATACACGCTGTCATATGCAGCCTTGAAACCGACGAAGAGGTGGTGAGTGTCGATTTGGGATTCCTGGGTCTTCTCCAAGATCTGCCGTAGCGTAAATATTTGATCTATTGTGGATTTACCTGGCCTGAAACCACACTAATAAGAGCCGATCAGACGGTTTCAGGCGTTCACACAATACCGATGTTAAGGAGACTTATTCCCCTATAGTTGGCGCAGTTATAGGGGTCTCCTTTCTTATGGACCGGGCAAACGATGTTGAGATTCCACTCGTCGGGCATGCTTTCCTCCGACCATACCTTGCAAATGAGATGGTGCATGCATCTAACCAGCTCATCTCCAGCCGCCTTAAGAAGCTCAGCAGACAGGCCGTCTGCGCCCGCGGCTTTATTAGACTTAAGTCTTGATATCGCTATTTTGACTTTGTCTAGGTCGGGTGGACTGAATTCTGTTACATTGTCGTCCATTACGAATGGCTCGTTCTGTCTATCATCGCCGTTATACAGTCTGCAAAAGTGGTATTTCCAAATCCTCAGCATCGACTGCGACTCCACTAGCAGCTCTCCATTTTCATCCCTGCAGGCCGCCGCTCTGGCTTTGTAGCCATGGCATGTTTGTTTTACTTTATTGTAAAACTTACGGGCGTCATTCCTGCGGAAGCATCTCTCCATCTCCTCGATCTCACATTTTCCGTACTCTCTCTTCTTTTTTCTGAAAAGCGTGTGTTCCTCTCTTCTCTTCTGCTCATAGATTTCGCGAGCAGCTCTCGTCCGTCGTTGCAGCATGGGCTTGTTCGCATTTTTCATCGAATCAGGGCTTTCTAAGTGGTGGCGGTTTGAAACCCAGCACCTCTGAGGCAGCGTCTCTGACGGCGCTCTGGCAATGCGCCCATTCCTGCTCTATGGTTTGTGCTGCTGTGGGCGGACTTTGAGAGAGCTTGGAGGAGACACGATCGGCAAAGATTCTGGCAGTCTCTTGCGATTCCAGCTTTCTGACGTCAAACTTACGTAGTCCTACTCGACTCCTAAGCATTCTTGATATCCTCATTCGTACCTTGTCTACAATAAGGTAGTGCTCCGAGTCGATGTTGGCCCCTCGGAAGGTTCGTACGTCGAGAATACAGGAGGAGTGACTGGCGTCGATCGCACACATTTGAATAAGGGTGTGCTGTTTATAAGAACACCACTGTATGTATAAAGCTGTTTTTCTATTTGTTTTCGTTGTTATTCGCAAATTAAATTTTATCAATTGGCATACCCTCGCTATATGTAGTTGCCCCGGACTGTAAGGCACTAAAAGCGTTTTGATATAATTGCTCTTATATTCCTACAGGAAAAAAAAAATGAAAGTCTATGCACGTTCTAGGTTGCACCCTTCAAGGACACCACTGATTTGTGGAGACTCAAAAGCCTTCGATTTATTACGACACCCTTAACTATTCAATTCCTGTCTTGAAGAGATTCTATTCCCCAGTTTGGCTCCCAAGCTACTTTGAGAGATAGAGTAAATAGATAATAAAAATGATTGCTAAGCGCGGAAAATAACCTACAAAGATGGAATAAGAGAAGGAGACGAGTGTGAGTAAATCACTTGTGTTTCGTTGGCATTGAGATTAGGTGTACGGAGACGACGCCGCTCGGGCCAGACAATTATGTATGTGCTACATGCGATCAATTCAAAAACTTCCCAACACATTATGTATTATTCAAAACTAAATGAACGTTAACAACTAGGCTTGCCTGAACACTAGAAAACTGTCTGCAAGTTAACCTTTCATGGGGCTATAGTCCAATGGCTTTGGTAACCACCAAAAAAGGTTTGTAGTCATTGTTTTGACTGTAGCTGCTTATCAGCTGCGGCCTTGAAACAATGTAATATGATACTTCGAACTGCCTACCTTTAACTATTATCTTAGTTCATTTCTTTGATAAATTATTTTGTTGTATATTGAGATTGTGAGATTGTGCTTGGGCATTGCCGGAAGTGAGGTTGCTTATTTAACGTCGTTAGTGGATTACCAGACAGATGTGAAGAAGGGCGCTAATTGACGTGCCGTTAAAGATGTGCTTATGTTATTTTAATTGAATTGAATCGTAAGCCAAAGGTATAACTTACGTTTTTCTATACATACCTTATGGGCATATCAGCAAAGCCGGAGTATATATGTCTAGTTTTTTCCGATCATGCGTCTCGTGCGTGCTGCCTTTCCCACATGTCTGATCCGACTCCGATAATATTGGGAAGTATGGAATGAATAAAAAAAGGAAAACCGGCCAAGTGCGAGTCGGACTCGCGCACAATGGTTCCGTACCATCTGTATATGTAAATATGAAAGCGACTATGTATGTTACCTCATCAAATGACAGATCTTGGTTGCAGGCAGGATTTTTTGGATGAAAATCATGTCTGTTGTATGGGAGCCCCTCATAAATATTCATTTTGTTCTGTTTTTAGTATTTGTCGTGGTAGCGGCAACAGAAATACATCATCTGTGAAAATTTCAACTGTCTAGCTATCACGGTTAATGAGATACAGCCTGGTGACAGACGGACGGACAGCGAAGTCTTAGTAATAGGGTTCCGTATTTCCTTTGGGTACGGAACCCTAAAAATCAACGGTTACATCCACAATGCCGTGATAAACTTTTTTGTAAAGCCAGAAACCTCTTCTTTCATTTTGTTTTTAAACGAAGCTGTTTTAAGGAATAGTTTTTGAGAAATGAATTTTCAAACTCAAAATTTTGAAAAAAAAAAAATCAAAAAAAAAAAAAAATTCGAACTAATTTTTTTCGAAATTTTATGTAATTAAGTACTAATTTTTTTTTCAAGAATTAAATTCTGTTATTAGTTTCTAGTTCAAAACAGAAAACCGGATGCAAAAATGTCTTGTAGTTTTTGAGAAATTAAAAAAGAAAACCAAAACAAGAAAACCAAACCACTTTTTTCTAAGAAAAACCTTTTTTTTTTTTGGTTTTAACGCGGCTAGACTTGTAGGCAAATTAATGTATGAAGCATTGCTTACTTACTTAACGGGCGCTACAGTTCGGGGTGAACCTGGGCCTCAACCAACATGCCTCTCCACCTAGCACGATCTTTCGCTAGTGTTTTCCTATGCCGCACGCCCAGTTGGTTGAGGTCCCCTTCCACCTGTGCGCGCCACCTCAGGTGCGGCCGTCCTCTATTTCTTCGTCCCTCGGGGTTGGATTCAAAGACTCTACGGGCTGGAGCCGTGGTGTCCATTCGCTCTACATGGCCTAGCCATCTTAGGCGTTGGATCCGTAGACGCCTGACCAGACTCATGTCGCTGTACAACCCGTACAGTTCGTGATTGAATCTTCTCCTCCAACCCTCCTCTGTGTTTATGGGACCGAAAACCGAACGCAGAATCTTTCTCTCGAAACGACCAAGGATTTACTCATCCGCTTTAGATAAAGTCCATGTTTCTGCGCCGTATAACAGGACCGGGATAATTAAGGTCTTATATAAGGTCAACTTAGTCGTACGAGAGAGGGCTCTACTTCTCAGTTGCCTCTTGAGCCCAAAGAAGCAGCGGTTGGCAAGAGTAATTCTGCGCTTGATTTCGAAACTGGTGTCGTTGTTCCAAGTCACCGCGGAGCCGAGGTATATGAAGTCCTTAACTAACTCGAACTTATATCTGCCAATATGCACGTTCTGTCCAAGACGTCGGTGGTAAATGTCCTTTTTCGATGACAGCAGATATTTAGTCTTACCCTCATTAACCAATTTTTGCCGCCTCCATCTCAATACTCGCAAACGCCTCATTGACATCTCGCTGCGATCTACCTATTATGTCAATGTCGTCGGCGTATGCAAGGAGTTGCGAGGATTTGAAATAGATTGTGCCTCTTGTATTGGCCAGTGATTTTTGCACAATCATTTCCAATATGATGTTGAAGAAATCACATGACAGCGCATCACCCTGTCTAATTCCTTTTTTGACATCGAAACTATCGGTCAGTTCTGCACCGATTCGGATGGAGCAGCGAGCATTTTCCAGGGTCACCCTGCATAGGCTGACGAGCTTAGCAGAGATGTAAAAAATAAACATGGCGTTATATAGCTCGTCTCTAATTACGCTGTCGTATGCGGCCTTGAAGTCGACGAATAGATGGTGCGTATCGACTTGAAATTCATTGGTTTTCTCCAGGATCTGCCGTAGTGTGAAGATTTGGTCGATGGTGGACTTCCCTGGCCTGAAGCCACACTGATAAGGACCTATCAGCTTGTTTACGAATGGCTTCAGGCGTTCACACAAAACGGCAGCGAAGATCTTGTATGCGACATTAAGGAGACTTATTCCTCTATAGTTGGCGCAGTCCAAGGGATCTCCTTTTTTGTGGATCGGGCAAACAATGCTGAGACTCCATTCCTCGGGCATGCTTTCCTCTGACCATATCTTACAGATGAGCCGGTGCATGCTCCTAACCAGCTCACCGCCAGCCGCTTTGAAGAGCTCAGCAGACAGTCCATCTGCGCCAGCAGCTTTATTCGACTTGAGTTTCGACATGGCAATCTCAACTTCGTCGAGGTCAGGGAGACGGAATTTTCTACGATCTTCGTCGTTAAAAAAATGGATCATTCTGCCTGACGGCGGTATGTTGGCTGTCATCGCCGTTATACAGCCTGCAGATGTGGTTTTTCCAAATTCTCAGCATCGACTGCGATTCTACTACTAGGTGTCCATTCTCATCCTTACAGGCCTCCGTTCGGAGGTATGAAGCATTGAACTGGTGTAAAATGGTACGGGTGTAACTTATCGGTATGAAGCACTCTCCATATTCTAGATTTGGGCACTCCAAGCATAATAGCTATCCTCCTTGTACCTTGTACTAAGGGTGGGATTACGTCGGACCAAATCCAAAATTCCTTCATCTATGGTTGCTGATCCATCTGTAATTGATCTTTCGCTTCTTCGATGCTCTAGCACTCCGTGCTCTTGCAGACGTAGGTGGATTCTTGAAAACATACGACTGGGACACCTCCGATTGGGATATCTTTCAGCGAATTACCACGAAATGTTAGCTACGGAAGGATTGTACAATGTCATTAAAGAAGCCTACTAGGGTCGACCCAAATAGGGGCACATGCACACTAATTGATCATATTTTGGTGAATTTACCAAAGAGCAAAACATTTTCGACTGTAGTAGAAAGTGACATTTCGGATCATTATAGCACGCTATACGGGATCTACGACTATCTTCCCGAGGAGAATAACACCCAGTCGCAATCTACTATAATGATGAGTAAAGTTAACCGTCTGATTCGGGACGCTGATTGGCCACAAGTGGCAGAAAAACCTGACCCTGCATCACTCTTAAACTCCTTAAATGAAAAAATGAGGGGAATGTATACAAATGCAGAAGGTATGCATATGACTCGCCAAACTCAACCCCGCAGAAACTGCGTGGACTTTTACACTGACGGGTCTAAAACCAAAGACGGGGTGGGCAGTGGAGTATTCTGCAAACAACTTAAGCTGCATAAAGCTCTAAAATTACCAGCATTTTCCAGGCGGAACTGTTGGCAATAAAAGAGGCCTTGTCTTGGCTGAAGTAGAACGTAATATCCACCACGGATATCCGTATTCTCACGGATAGTCAAGCAGTCTTAAAGTCGTTGGAGTTCTATGTGTACACATCAAGATCTAGTCCCGACTGTCGCCTATCTCTTAGATGGCAGAACAGTTCAACGTACAACTTATCTGGGTACCGGGACACAGCGACATTTCAGGAAATGAAAAAGCCGACACACTCGGCAATCAAGGAACGACGCTACAATCAACCGTGGCTTGTGAGGGAATCTGACTAATCTCGCCAGGGCCGAAACGAACCTGAGTGGACCCAGGGACATACCTGCCTCATCACCAGGCAAATCTGGCCTCGGCTTGACAGTCAACGGACAAGGAGTATAATCTCCCTAAAAAGAACTGACATCTATGAAGTCATCGGTGTCATCACAGGACACTGCCTCATTGGCAGTCACGCACAAAAACTAGGAATAGTTCCGAATGATTTCTGCAGAAGCTGTCAAGACGAGGAGGAAGTCGAATCCATTCACCACCTTCTCTGCGCTTGTCCAGCACTCTGCGGAGTCAGGAAACTATACCTAGGCTCTTACTTCCTTAACGATCTGACAGATGTTCAGAAAGTAGGGATATCTGATCTTCTTAACTTCTTAAGAAGCACAAAATGGCTCCACGAATAGGGGGGCAAAACGCCATCGTAGCTGCACAACGGGCCTCCCTGGCCTATGTGTATTCTTCTCAATTCTGGGAAAGCTACGATCCTACCTACCTACGGAAGAGGACGAATGGCGAGCATCATGCGCCACAAAACAGAATTAATGTCGCTTGGGCTATGGCTTAACAAATCGTAATCGCGAAACCCCACAATTGCTCAGAAGCAACCACAAGCCTCGGATAAAACGAACCGGATTAATGTCGACGACCCTTTCAAAAAACGAAAAAAGAACAATGATCTTCGCCTCTGTACCTGAAATGTTAGGGCCCTAAACAGACAGCCGAACAAATTGCGGACGCCCTAGATCGCTATAAAGCGGACTTAACCGCCATCCAGAAAATGCGATGGAATGGACCGGGTATAAAGCGGATGAAAAACTGCGATATTTACTACGGCGACTGCTATAGGGAGAGAGGGCAACGATTGTTTGGATGTGGATTTGTTGTTCGAGGTGGACTAAGGCAAAAAGTCCTAAGCTTTCGGCATGTGAGCGAACGCCTCATAAAAATCCGTATCAAGGCTACATTTTTTAACATCAGCCTGATCTGCGTCCACGCCCCCACGGAAGACAGGATGACTCCGCCAAAGATGAGTTCTACGATCTCCTAGACAGAACGTATGCCTAATGTCCCAGCTATGACATCAAAATTGGGCTAGGAGACTTCAATGCTAAGCTGAGTAAGGAAAGCATCCTTGAACCAGTCATCGGCAAACATAGCCTACACGACACCACATCCGATAACGGACACAGGCTGATTGATCTTGCTACGGGGCGGAACCTCCTTCTAGCCAGTACGCGCACCTGGCGGTCTTTTGATCAATCGACCACCAACCAGATTGATCACATCGCGGTCGACGTCAGACAGTCCTCCACTATTCTTGATGTTCGAACTTTCCGAGGGGCTAACATCGACTCGGACCACTATCTTGTAGTAGCCAAGATGCGCCTACGGATATCACGAACACAGCGGAGTAGAGTAAGAATACAAAGTTATGATGTCGGGGTGGAGGGAAAGATTTAACCGCGAACTTTACAGGCTGTACGGCTACATGAGTTTAGTCAGGGGTTGCGGATTCAACGCCCAAGATGGCTATGCCATGTAGAGTGAATGAACACTACAGCTCCAGCCCGAAGAGGTTTTGAAGTGAGGTTTTGGCCGCACTTAAGATGGTGCACACAGCTGGAAGGGGACCTCAGCCAACTGGGTGTGCGGCATTGGAAAAGGCTAGTAAAAGATCGTGCTAGTTGGAGGAGCATGTTTGTTGAGGCCCAAAACTGTTGCGCCCGATAAGAAGGTGGCCAACGCGCGCAGTGGCCGAAGTAGATTCTCCTGCGATTCGCAAAAGAAGGGCATGATCAGAGGAGGTGACGTATCGATTCCTCTTCCTCCTCATCCATGCAGCCGCGGCAGAAGTCATTGAAGGGTAGCCCTAGTTTGGCGGCGTGTTTTCCAATGATGCAGTGCCCTTTTGGTAGCCACTAGGCCCCTGGTTCGTCGTACGTTTAGCTTAGGCCAGATTTGTTTAGTGATAAAGCCGATATTACTTTCATTCCGTTGAAGGTTGGTCGCCCCTATGGTTCGTACTTTACCGTACTTATTGGTGTTTCTAGGTACTCGAGGGTAGGAAGACTGAGTGTGCTTGACCCTAACTTAGTTCGTTGGCCGCGCAGTTTTCTGGAATATCCCTATGCCCGGGAACTCGCAGTACTTTGATGTTGAACTGTTCAGCCATCTCGTCTAGAGATAGCCGGCAGTTAAGGAAGGTTTTTGATATGTGGGTTACCGCGACCAGGGATTTTATCGCAGATTGGCTGTCCGTGCAAATGATAATATCCTTAGCGGATATTACATTGATCCTAAGCCATGCAAGGGCCTCCGTTATCGCTGTTATTTCTGCTTGATAAAATGCAGTGATTTAGGTGTCTGAATGATAGGTTGAGGTTAAGTTCCTTGGAGAAGACTCCACTACCTACACCCGTATCTATCTTGGAGCCATAGGTATAGAGGGAAATCGAGTTATAAGTCTCCTTATCATCTCATACAAGACCTTTACTGCCGTGTGGTTTCAGTCAAAGACGAATTTAAAACAAATATTCACAATGCAGCAAACTTAGGAAACTTACTTACTTAGCGGGTGCTACAGTGCGGGGTGAACCTGGGCCTCAACCAACCACGCTTTCCAGCTAGCACGATCTTTCGATAGTCTTTTCCAGTG
The DNA here is from genome assembly GCA_951905685.1 of Eumerus sabulonum. NCBI lineage: Eukaryota > Metazoa > Arthropoda > Insecta > Diptera > Syrphidae > Eumerus > Eumerus sabulonum. The sequence goes on from OX645064.1 coordinate 71,801,412, forward strand.
CCACCTGTGCGCGCCATCTTAGGTGCGGCCGTCCTATATTTCTTCGTCCTCATTAACTGCCAAACCAATTTTTTCCGCCTCCATCTCAATACTCGCATACGCCTCATTGACATCTCGCTGTGGTCTGCCTGTTATGTCAATGTCGTTGGCGTATGCAAGGAGTTGCGAGCATTTGAAATAGATTGTGGCTCTTGTGTTGGCCAGTGATTTCTGCAAAATCATGTTGATGAAGTCACACTACAGCGCATCGCCCTGTCTTAATCCTTTTTTGACCTCGAAACTATCGGTCGGTTCTGCACCGATTCGGATGGAGCAGCAAGCGTTCTCCAGAGTATTCCTGCGTAGTCTGACGAGCTTAGCGGGGATGTCAAAAGTAAACATGGCGTTATATAGCTCGTCTCTAATTAAGCTGTCGTATGCGGCCTGGAAGTCGACGAATAGATGGTGGGTGTCGACTTGAAATTCATTGGTTTTCTCCAGTATCTGCCGTAGTGTGAAGATTTGGTCGATGGTGGACTTTCCTCGCCTGAAGCCACACTGATAAGGACCTACTATTACTTTCAGCATACCAACAGGTCCTGAAATAAAGACTCGAAAATAGAACACTTGTTTCTCTAACCTGGGTGAGAGGCACTTTATATTAAAACTTCAGTTCGGAAGAATGAGAACCTAAAGCAATTTCTTCTTATCGAGCTGTGCGAATGCCTTAATCAATGGTGATACATTTCCACGACAGGCCAGACTAGATTCTGTTCTGGATTAATCAGTTCTTTGGTTGACTGCTTTAAAATGTAGGTCTTTCTTCTTTGGTGGCGTTACAGCCCATGAAAGACCAGAGCCAAGTTTCTATCAATCACCCATGTTGTGTGTGATTCCGAAAGGCGTGAGTCGGGAAGCTTTTTTATGGCAAGGGACATCGCGATATAAACATTCGATGGCGTTGGTGTTATCGGGATCCGAACTCGCTCATCGTTGCGTCAAAGTCAAACACACTAACCACGATAGATCTGCAGAGTTTAATAATTTAATTGATAATCCAGCCTTACAACAAGCAGAAACCAGACAATCTCCTTGTAAGTGTACATGGCTTACTTCGTAGCCAACTAATTTGGCTTGTAGATAATCAAGCTAAAAGTTGAATTTTAAATTCATAAGCTGAAACGTTATTTCAGTCTTCCTGTACCCTCAAAATAGTCTGCCTTCAAATGGGAAAGGCCAATCGTAGCAAACCACCGCCTAATATTCTATAGCAGCAAATGCATATCCACGAATATGCCTTGAAAAGGGTCCTCGAAATTTCCATTTGCAGCTAGCTTCCTCTAACTGAAAAATTACAAGAGCTTTCGTCTACAATAGTTTTGTTGGCATCCATTGAGGAACATTTTTCTATCATAGCCACTAATAGCGGAAGGAAACGAAAAAAGGGGGATAAGGGAGAAATGAATAAATAAAATTGAGGACACTGGCACATTGTAGTAACTACTTACCTACCTTTCGCAATACATCTCCATAGACTACGAGTATTGATTAAACGACTACGACTAAAGCTAGGGCAACGACGACATCAACTGACTAACGACGTCTGTTCGACTTGGGAACACGTTTGATTACATATAGTAAACAAGGAGCCAATCGTAAAACGAGTCACATTCTCCTTGAAATATGAAGGACTTTTCACCTCCGGTGGGGCAAAGAACATAATACAAAGGACACAAGTAGCAGAAGTGGTGACGGTACTAACCTTAGCATAATGGACGAAGAAAAAGTTGTAAAGAAATCCCCAACGACAATTCTATGTGAACTAACACGTTTGAAAGCCCAACGAAAGTATCTCGAATGCAGTCAAGTCAAATTGAATCCAGATAACTTCAGAGACCACGATGAAGACGGTAGTGTTCAAGCTGATGTTCGCGAGATTGAAGACTTAAAAATCACGTTGGCAAAAGCGTTGGATCACGACCGGATGGCTGCTAAACGTGAGGTGGATGATATGTGGGTTCTTGTAAACAATATTCGTGATGACGTATTGGATGAAAAACGCTTGGCCTTCTTCTCCATTCAATCGATTCGAGAGAGAATTTTGTCAATTAATTCTATGCTTGACAGATTGATGGAAAACAACAAACGTAAACTGATCGAGACTAAACTTGAGTGCGACCGGTTGGAACAAGATACAAAATTGCTCTTAAAATGAATAAATTTCATTCGCAAATTACAATTGATGTCTTTCTTTTTGGTTCTCTGGAAGCAGGAGTGTTCTAGTGCTGAAGGTGACGTGTATCAGGTGTTCTATAGTTTCTATGCTTCGAACTCTTACTATCAATAGACGATAATGTTGCTTATAGTATTTTGGTTTCATTATTACGCTACAGTCCGTGGTGAACCTCGGCCTCAACCAACAAGCCTCTCCAGCCGGCCCGATCTTCGGCCAGCCGCTTCCAGTGCCGAACGCCCAGTTGGTTGAGGTCCCCTTCCACCTGTGCGCGCCACCTTAAATGCGGTCGTCCTCTGCTGCTTCGTCCCTCGGAGTTGGAGTCGAAGACTCTTCGGGCCGGAGCGTTGATGTCCATTCGCTCTACATGGTCTAGCCATCTTAGACGTTGGATCCGAAGACGTCTAACCAGGCCGATGTCGCTGTACAGCCCGTACAGTTCTTGGTTGAATCTCCTCCTCCATTCTCCGTTTACACAAACGGGGCCAAAGATTGCACGCAGAATTTTCCTCTCGAAACGTCCAAGAGCCTCTTAATCCGCTTTTGACAACGTCCAAGCCTCAGCGCCGTCGAGGAGGACCGGGATGATTAAGGTTTTGTAGAGGGAAACCTTAGTTTTTCGAGAGAGGGCTCTACTACTCAATTGCCTCTTGAGCCCGAAGAAGCAGCGATTGGCAAGAGTTATTCTGCGTTTTATCTCAGCGCTGGTGTCGTTGCTGCTTGTCACTATCGAGCCAAGGTAGACGAAGTCCTTGACTACTTCAAAAATATAGCTGCCGATGGTGACGTTCTGACCAAGACGTCGGTGTTGTGCGTCTTTCTTGAATGACAGCATATATTTGGTCTTGTCCCCATTTACCCTTAGACCCACTTTCGCCGCTTCTGCTTCAATGCTTGTGAACGCCTCATTGACGTCTCGCTTTGTTCGTCCAATAACGTCAATGTCATCTGCGTAGGCAAGCAATTGTGTGGACTTGAAGTAGATCGTACCTCTTGTATTGGCCGCAGAGTCCCGCACGATCTTTTCAAGAATAATGTTGAAGAAATCACATGACAGTGCGTCACCCTGCCTAAAACCTTTTTTAACATCAAAGGGGTCGGTTAGTACACCTCCGACCTTAATGGAGCAGCGAGAGTTCTCCATAGTCATCCTGCACAGTCTGACGAGTTTGCCAGGAATGTTAAAACATGACATGGCTCTGTATAGCTCGTCTCTATAAACACTGTCATACGCGGCTTTAAGGTCGACGAAAAGATGGTGCGTGTCGACCTGGAATTCATGGGTCTTCTCCAAGATCTGCCGTAGTGTAAATATTTGGTCTATCGTGGATTTTCCTGGCCTGATACCACACTGGTAGGAACCTATCAGATTGTCCACGAACGGTTTCAGGTACCTATACAGTACAGTACAATACAGAGAGGATCTTGTACGCGATGTTCAGGAGGCTTATCCCTCTGTAGTTGGCGCAGTCATAGGGGTCTCCTTTCTCATGGACCGGGCAAACGATACTGAGATTCCATTCATCGGGCATGCGTTCTTCCGACCATATCTTGCAGATGAGTTGGTGCATGTTCCTAACCAGCTCATCGCCAGCTGCTTTAAACAGCTCCGCGGGGAGTCCGTCTGCTCCAGCAGCTTTATAAGACTAAAGTTTCGATATCGCTATCTTAACATCGTCTAGGTCGGGTGGACGGAATTCTCCTTCGTCTTCGGCCATTGTGAATGGTTCGCTCTGCCTGAAGGCGGCATTTTGACTATCATCGCCGTTATACAGTCTGCAGAAGTGGTTCTTCCACAATCTCAGCATCGACTGTGACTCCACTACTAGTTGTCCGTGCTCATCCCTGCAGGCTTCTGCTCCGGCTTTATAGCCTTGGCATGTTCGTTTTACTTTTTGGTAAAATTTTCGAACGTCGTTCCTGCAGTAACATCTCTCCATCTCCTCGATCTCGCGCTTCTCGTGCTCCTTCTTTTTACTTCTCAGAAGCGCATGCTCCTCCCTCCTTTTCTGTTCATAGAGCTCGCGGGCAGCTCTCGTCCGTCGATGCAATGTGGCCATGTATGCATTCTGTTTCTCTACATGGGCCTGTCTGCACTCATCATCAAACCAGGGGTTTCTCGACGGTGGTGGCTCGAAACCGAGTATATCTGAGGCGGCCTCTCTAATGGCTTTCTGACAACGACTCCATTGCTGTTCTATGGTTTCTGCAGATTGCATCGGAACCTGAGAGAGCTTGAGGGCGACTTGATCGGCAAAGGTCCTGGCGGTCTCCTGCGATTGCAGCTTTCCGACGTTAAATTTTGGTGTTCTTACTCGACTCCGTTGGTTCCGAGAAATTCGCATCCGTACCTTGGCTGCAACAAGGCAATGATCCGAGTCGATGTTGGCTCCTCGAAAGGTTCGGACATCTAGGATGCTGGAGGAGTGTCTGCCGTCGATCGCAATATGATCAATTTGGTTGGTTGTCGATTGATCGAAAGACCGCCAGGTCCCCTTATGGATGTTGAGGTGTGGGAATCGTGTACTTGCTACTACCAGGTTATGTCCCGCCATAAAGTCCACTAGCCTTAGTCCGTTTTCTGACTTGGTGTTGTGTAGGCTGTGTTTTCCAATGACCCGTTCAAAGATAGCTTCCTATCCCAGCTTCGCATTGAAATCTCCTAGAACGATTTTGGTGTCATAGCTGGGACATTGCGCATACATTCTGCCTAGGAGATCATAGAAGTCGTCTTTATGTCGGTCATCTTTCTCCTCTGTGGGGGCGTGGACACAGTAAGCTTATATTGCCGGGATTGGCCTTGATGCGGATAGTTATGAGGCGTTCGCTTACATATTGGAAGCTTAAGACTTTCGTCTTGCTGTGTCCGTCCAATCACGTCAATGTCATCGGCGTACGCAAGCAATTCTGTAGACTTGAAATAAATCGTACCTCTTGTGTTGGCCAGTGACTCTTGTACGATCTTTTCAAGCACGATGTTGAAAAAGTCGCATTACAGCGCGTTACCTGGCCTAAATCCTTTTTTAACATCAAAGGTCTCGGTTTGCTCATTACCGACCTTAATGGAGCAGCGAGAATTCTCCATTGTCATCCTGCACAGTCGGACGAGTTTGGCAGGGATGTTAAAACTAGACATGGCTTTGTATAGGTCATCTCTATACACGCTGTCATATGCAGCCTTGAAATCGACGAAGATGTGGTGAGTGTCGATTTGGTATTCCTGGGTCTTCTCCAAGATCTGCCCTAGCGTAAATATCTGGTCTATTTTGGATTTACCTGGCCTGAAACCACACTGATAAGAGCGGATCAGGTTATCCACAAAAGGTTTCAGGCGTTCACACGATACGGCAGAGAAGATCTTATATGCGATGTTAAGGAGACTTATTCCCCTATAGTTGGCGCAGTTATAGGGGTCCTTTCTTATGGACCGGGCAAACGATGCTGAGATTCCAATCGTTGGGCATGCTTTCCTCCGACCATACCTTGCAAATGAGATGGTGCATGCATCTTACCAGCTCATCTCTAGCCGCCTCGAGAAGCTCACCAGACAGGCCATCTGCGCCCGCGGCTTTCTTAGACTTAAGTCTTGATGTAGCTATTTTGCCTTCGTCTAGGTCGGGTGGACGGAATTCTCTTACATCGTCGTCCATTTCGAACGGATCGTTCTGCGTATCTTGTCTGTCGTTGCCGTTATACAGTTTGCAGAAGTGGTCTTTCCAAATCCTTAGCATCGACTGTGACTACTACCAGTTCTCCATTTTCATCCCTGCAGGTCGCCGCTCTGGTTTTGTAGCCATGGCATGTTCGTGTTAACCTATTATAAGACTTCCGGGCGTCATTCCAGCGGAAGCATCTCTTTCTCACGTTTTCCGTGTTCTCTTTTCTTTCTTCTGAGAAGCGTGTGTTCCTCTCTTCTCTTCTGCTCATAGATTTCGCGAGCTGCTCTCGTCCATCGTTGTAGCGTGGCCTTATATGCCTCTTGTTTTGCTGCATGGGCTTGTTCGCATTGTTCATCGAACCAGGGGTTTCTACGTGGTGGCGATTTGAAACCCAGCAGCTCTGAGGCAACGTCTCTGACGGCGCTCTGGCAATGCGCCCATTCCTGCTCTATGGTTTGTGCTGCTGTGGGCGGGTTTTGAGAGAGCTTGGAGGAGACACGATCGGCAAAGATTCTGGCAGTCTCTTGCGATTGTAGCTTTCCGACGTCAAACTTACGTTGTGTCTCGACTCCTAAGCATTCTTGATATCCTCATTCGTACCTTGGCTACAACAAGGTAGTGGTGCGAGTCGATGTTGGTCCCTCGAAAGGTTCGTACGTCGAGAATACAGGAGGTGTGTCTGGCGTCGATCGCAATGTGATCAATCTGGTTGGTGGTCGATTGATCAAAAGACCGCCAGGTACCCTTGTGGATGTTGAGATGGGGGAATCGCGCGCTTGCTGCAAGGAGGTTATGCCCCGCTAGGAAATCGATTAGCCTTAGTCCGTTGTCGGAAGTGGTGTTATGGAGGTTATGCTTTCCTATGACCGACCCAAATATGTCCTCTTCGCCCAGTTTTGCATTAAAATCTCCTAGAACTATTTTTGTGTCGTAGCTGGGACATTGGGCATAGGTTCTATCTAGGAGACCGTAGAATTCTTCTTTGAGTCGATCGTCCTTTTCTTCCGTTGGGGCGTGAGCGCATATCAAGCTAATGTTTCCAAGTTAGCTTTGATGCGGATTTTTATGAGGCGTTCGCTTACATTTCGGAAGCTTAAAACTTTTTGTCGGAGTCTTCCTCGAATAACGAATCCGCACCCGAATAGGCGCTGTTTGGTCTCCTTGTAGCAGTTCCCGTAGTAGATGTCGCAGTTTTTCATCCGTCTTCTGCCTGGTCCATCACATCGCACTTCTTGGCTTGCGGTTATATCTGCTTTATAGCAGTTGAGGGTTTGCTCCAATTGATCAACTGCACCCGGTCTTTTAAGGAACCTCACATTCGAGGTGCAGACTCTCAAGTCCTTTAGTCGTTTGCAGGAGTCGTCAGCTTTGTATCCGTCCGTATCCGAGGCTTGTGGTTATTCCGTAATAGCGAGGGTAACCCTAAGCACAACCCCCAACCTGAAGGGCCAGGTTCCTCTTTCCCCAGGAACAAGGGGTTGGGTCGTTGCACACATTGATTCACTACGTGGCGGGTGCCTGGGCAGCTATCCAGGGGAGGTCACGCGGAGGCTGTGTGTCAATTTGGATTGAGCAGGGACAGAGATCGAAGCTGCCGTTTGCCATGTTAAACGCGATCAACTTCAACTTCAAGCATACACTCAACATGTTACTGACAAATCCTCGTTCGCAATGATATACCGGCAACTAATCTCCCATACTCCCCTGACTTAAACTGATTATACGTGTGCCTCTTCCGCCCTTGATATATGCACATTACATCAGTAATAGCCAATTCTTTATGGAACTATTGTTCATATTACAAACTCAGAAATAGAATGGCGCAGTGTCCTTTGCCGTGCCGACGACAGCGTGTAGTTTCTATTGAATTGCTTTATTGTCTGACTGATTTTAGCCGCTGTAAATCCAAGGCTTACAAATGCATATTCCGTCCAAAAGCGGAGGAATGCCGTTTAAAAAATGCAGGATAACCAGTTTGCCAACTTTTGTTTTTTGTTACGTGAAACGTCTTGTGGATTTTACCACCAACTGACTGACTGTCCCTGTCATTCTGACCAGGCAATGTAGACTGCTGTTCCTTAACTTTTTTTCAGTGTGGTGCCCTTTTCCTTCGTTTGCTACTTTTCAATGGTTGCTTCCTTGTGCATGCGGCGCGGCGGTTGCTTACATTCGTCATTGAATCATTTCCTTGATAACATGGAAGTCGCAGGTTCGTGGAGATGGATGCTTGGCAGTTTTATCAAACAATACAATGAACATCCCGAGGTTATTAAGCCAAAGGCAAAGCTTACATGGAAGAACTTGGGCAATTGACAATGGAGACTGTATGTAGATAGTTCAACCCATCCCTCTTGGACCACGGTAAAATAGCGATATCCAATCCAATGCCCTAGGTTAGGTAAAACTGGTTGGCATATGATCCGCTACGTGAGAACCAATCGGTGGTTCTGATGAAGCGATGGAGTTGAGCTATGTATTTTTAGGTCTGCTAGCTGACTTAAGTTTTCATAGAAGGGCGCGCCGAGGTAGATCCTCCTGCGATTCGCAAAAGAAGGACATGACCAGAGGAGGTGACGTATCGATTCCTCTTCCTCCTCATCCATGCAGCCGCGGCAGAAGTCATTGAAGGGTAGCCCTAGTTTGGCGGCGTGTTTTCCAATGATGCAGTGACCTGTAGTGACACCCACTAGAGTTCTTCAGGTTGCCCTTTTGGTTGCCACTAGGCCCCTGATCGTCGTACGTTTAGCTTAGGCCAGATTTGTTTAGTGATAAAGCCGATATTACTTTCATTCCGTTGAAGGTTGGTCGCCCCTATGGTTCGTACTTTACCGTACTTATTGGTGTTTCTAGGTACTCGAGGGTAAGAAGACTGAGTGTGCTTGACCCTAACTTTGCGAGTTCGTCGGCCGCGAAGTTTTCTGGAATATCCCTATGCCCGGGAACCGGCAGTACTTTAATGTTGAACTGTTCAGCCATCTCGTCTAGAGATAGGCGGCAGTTAAGGAAGGTTTTTGATATGTGGGTTACCGCGGCCAGGGATTTTATCGCAGATTGGCTGTCCGTGCAAATGATAATATCCTTAGCGGATATTACATTGATCCTAAGTCATGCAAGGGCCTTCGTTATCGCTGCTATTTCTGCTTGATACAATGCAGTGATTTAGGTGTCTGAATGATAGGTTGAGGTTAAGTTCCTTGGAGAAGACTCCACTACCTACACCCGTATCTATCTTGGAGCCATAGGTATAGAGGGAAATCGAGTTATAAGTCTCCTTATCATCTCATACAAGACCTTTACAGCCGTGTGGTTTCACAATGCAGCAACCTTAGGAAACTTACTTACTTACTTAGCGGGCGCTACAGTGCGGGGTGATCCTGGGCCAATTTTTGTGGCTCTTGTGTTGGCCAGTGATTTCTGCACAATCATGTTGATGAAGTCACACTACAGCGCATCGCCCTGTCTTAATCCTTTTTTGACCTCGAAACTATCGGTCGGTTCTGCACCGATTCGGATGGAGCAGCGAGCGTTCTCCAGAGTATTCCTGCGTAGTCTGACGAGCTTAGCGGGGATGTTAAAAGTAAACATGGCGTTATATAGCTCATCTCTAATTACGCTGTCGTATGCGGCCTGGAAGTCGACGAATAGATGGTGGGTGTCGACTTGAAATTCATTGGTTTTCTCCAGGATCTGCCGTAGTGTGAAGATTTGGTCGATAGTGGACTTTCCTCGCCTGAAGCCACACTGATAAGGACCTATCAGCTTATTTACGAACGGCTTCAGGCGTTTACACAAAACGGCTGCGAAGATCTTAGATGTGACATTAAGGAGACTTATTCCTCTGTCTGTAGTTGGCGCAGTAAAAGGGATCTCCTTTTTTGTGGATCGGGCAAACAATGCAGAGACTCCATTACTCGGGCATGCTTTCCTCTGACCATATCTTACAGATGAGCCAGTGCATGCTCCTAGCCAGCTCATCCCCAGCTGCTTTGAAGAGCTCAGCAGACAATACATCTGCGCCAGCAGCTTCATTCGACTTGAGTTTCGACGTGGCAATCTCAACTTCGTCGAGGTCAGGGAGACGGAATTCTTTGCGGTCTTCGTCATTAAGAAATGTGTCATTCTGCCTGACGGTGGTATGTTGGCTGTCATCGCCGTTATACAGTCTGCAGAAGTGGTTTTTCCAAATTCTCAGCATCGACTGCCATTCTACTACTAGGTGTCCGGTCTCATTCTTACAGGCTTCCGTGCGGGCTTTATAACCTTGAGACATTCGTTTTATCTGTTGATAAAATCTTCGAACGTCGTGCCTGTCATAGCACCTCTCTATGTTTTCAAACTCCCGCTTGCTCTTTCTTTTTTCTCTTGAGAAATTTATGTTCCTCCCCTCTTTGAAGTTCGTAGAGCTTTCAAGCCGCTCTTGTTTTTTTTTTTTTTTGTGTAGTGAGACTTTCTATGCCTCCTGCTTTTCTGGATGGATCCTTCTACACTCCTCATCAAACCAGGTGTTTCGTCGTGGTGGAGCTTTAAGGCCCAGCACTTCCGTTGATGTGCTCTTCAGGGCTTGTATGCAATGGCTCAATTGTTGCTCTACTGACTGAGTGGAGGATTGAGGTACATATATCGGAGAGCTTAAGGGAGATGTAGTTGGCAAAGGCACTGGCGATCTCCGGCGATAGTCGCTTTCCGACGTCATAGCTTGGTGTTCTTACTCTACTCCGCGGTGTTCGTGTTATCCGTTGACGTATCTATGCTACTACAAGATAATGGTTTGTGTCGATGTTCGCTCCTTGGAAAGTACGAACATCAAGAATGGAGGAGGAGTGTCCCACGTCAATCGCGATGGGATCAATCTGGTTGGTGACTGATTGATATGGCGACCGCCAGGTTCCTTTATGTTTATCGAGGTGGCGAAAACGTGTGCTGGCTAAAAGAAGATTTCGCCCCGTGCAAGGTCGATCAGCCTGTGTCCGTTATCGGATGTGGTGTCATGTAGGCCGTGTTTGCCGATGACCCGTTCAAAGATACTTTCTTTACCCAGCTTAGCGTTAAAAGCTCCTAGTATGATTTTGGTGTCATAGCTGGGGCATTTGGCGTATGTTCTGTCCTTGTCTTCCGTGGGGGCATGGACACATATGAGGCTGATGTTACAAAAGTTTGCCTTGATGCGGATCGCTATGAGGTGTTCACTCACATGCTGAAAACTTAGGACTTTATGCCTTAGTCCACCTCTAACAGCAAATTCGCATCCAAATAGTCACTGTCCTTGTCGCAGTTTTTCATCCGCTTTTTACTCCGTCCATTCAATCGCATTTCCTGGATGGCGGTTATGTCCGCTTTTTATCGGTCTAGGGCGTCCGCAAGTTGTTCAGGGACCTAACATTCCACGTACAGAACCGAAGATCCTTGTTTGTTTTTTGTTTTAATAAAGGGTCGTCAACATAGGTCCGTTCCATTTGTTTTTTTTTTTTTTTTCCGAGCAATCAGCGAACATAGCCCATAGCCCATAGTCCTGTTTCGTGGCGCACGATACTCGCCATTCGGCCTCTTTCGTCAGTAATTTCGCTTGTAAGGAAATTGCCAGATGGTACCACGAGGACGTGGAAATTAGACTTGACTAGCAGAACTGCAAGGTGTTCGGCTACAGAGGCTCTTATTTAGGAAAACTTAGGAAAAGGCCCATGATATAGCAGATATTGCGTTTTTGTCGACTTTAACAACCCTCGTTGCTCAATTAAATGCGGAAACTGGTTAACCTTAAAACGTATTTCACTGGAAACAATTGGGGAAAAAGCAAAGAGACGCCAATGAAATTGGCATGCAAGCAGAAGGGATTAAAGAGGCAAAGCTCTATTTTATCAAGTGTCTTGTCCTTATACTAAGAGGACATCAAAGGTTGAGAAGCAGAGCCCTCTCGAAAAACCATTGGAAGGACATGAGTGTTATCTTTGTTATAGTTTATGTTGACGAAGGATAGAGGAGAAGGTTCAACCACAAACAGTACAGGATGTATAGCGACATCAGTTTGGTCAGATGTTGAAGCATACAACACCGAAGATGATGAATGGACTATGTAGAGCGAATAGGCAACAATGCTTCAGCCCTTTGAGGTCTTCAACTTAAGAGCTACAGTAGAACATAGCCTGAACATAAACCGGAAGTTGAAGTAGTTACGCATAGCTGGAGAGGAATGTGTGTCTATCATATCTTCGTGGTGAATCTCAAAAGGGACTCATTCCCTGATAAAATCGATTCAACAAAGGAAACCCTTCACAAAGAATAATTCTTCGTTCTGTTTGTTTTTGGGAAACAGTACAAACTTGAGGAAGGAGGAATTCAGGTTAAGCGAGTTAATACAGACAGCGAATTGGCCTTCAGCCCGAGGAAAACCCATTAACATATTCTGATAACATACATCTGTGGCTACCTAAGAAGCCAACACAAGTAAACGTATTTGAAGGGCTACGTACCACTATAAAAAGAGATGGGGGGCTACAAACCAAGATAGCTAACCCGCTGTATATCACGCTTGTCAGGGCTATACTCGTTTACGTACACGTTTAGCCATCGAATGGCTTCTATCAGTACTTCCTTATGCAACGTTTTTGCCTAATATCCTTCGGATACGATCAATTAAATATTTTATGAAACTCGTAACATTCTGCACCCACCAAGTAAAGGCATACGTCTTGTAAATTATAGCAGGCCTTGACTTATTTCTTAGAACCTTAAAGATTATTAAATAAATTGATGTTTGGCGACTGGGGATGAGAATTTTTTTATGAGATTGGCAGAGTGTTCCAAAGACCAATGACAAAAATTGACGCTGAGGTCCCCTTCCACCTGTGTGCGCCATCTTAAGTGCGGCCGTCCTCTGGTTCTTCGTCCCTCGGGGTTGGATTCAAAGACTCTCTGGGCTGGAGCTGCGGTGTCAATTCGCTCTACATGGCCCAGTCATCTTAGGCATTGAATCCGTAGACGCCTGACTAGGCTCATGTCGCTGTACAGCCCGTAACGAAGTCGAGTAAGAACACCAAAATTTAACGTCGGAAAGCTGCAATCGCAGGAGACCGCCAGAACCTTCGCCGATCAAGTCTCCCTCAAGCTCTCTCAGGTCCCGATGCAATCTGCAGAAACCACAGCAATGGAGTCGTTGTCAGAAAGCCATTAAAGAGGCCGCCTCTGATATACTCGGTTTCGAGCCACCACCGTCGAGAAACCCCTGGTTTGATGATGAGTGCAGACAGGCCCATGTAGAGAAACAGAATGCATACATGGCCACATTGCATCGACGGACGAGAGCTGCCCGCGAGCTCTATGATCAGAAAAGGAGGGAGGAGCATGCGCTTCTGAGAAGTAAAAAGAAGGAGCACGAGAAGCGCGAGGTCGAGGAGATGGAGAGATGTTACTGCAGGAACGACATTCGAAAATTTTACCAGAAAGTAAAACGAACATGTCAAGGCTATAAAGCCAGAGCAGAAGCCTGCAGGGATGAGCACGGACAACTAGTAGTGGAATCAAAGTCGATGCTGAGATTGTGGACGGACCACTTCTGCAGACTGTATAACGGCGATGATAGTCAAAATGCCGCCGTCAGGCAGAGCGAACCATTCACAATGGCCGAAGACGAAGGAGAATCCCGTCCACCCGACGGGTGGTTAAGATAGCGATATCGAAACTTAAGTCTTATAAAGCTGCTGGAGCAGACGGACTCCCCGCGGAGCTGTTTCAAGCAGCTGGCGATGAGCTGGTTAGGAACATGCACCAACTCATCTGCAAGATATGGTCGGAAGAACGCATGCCCGATGAATGGAATCTCAGTATCGTTTGCCCGGTCCATAAGAAAGGAGACCCCTATGACTGCGCCAACTACAGAGGGATAAGCCTCCTGAACATCGCGTACAAGATCCTCTCTGCCGTACTGTGTAAGTACCTGAAACCGTTCGTGGACAATCTGATAGGTCCCTACCAGTGTAGTTTCAGGCCAGGAAAATCCACGATAGACCAAATATTTACACTACGGCAGATCTTGGAGAAGACCCATGAATTCCAGGTCGACACGCACCATCTTTTCGTCGACCTTAAAGCCGCGTATGACAGTGTTTATAGAGACGAGCTATACAGAGCCATGTCATGTTTTAACATTCCTGCCAAACTCGTCAGACTGTGCAGGATCACTATGGAGAACTCCAGCTGCTCCATTAAGGTCGGAGGTGAACTAACCGACCCCTTTGATGTTAAAAAAGGTTTTAGACAGGGTGACGCACTGTCATGTGATTTCTTCAACATTATTCTTGAAAAGATCGTGCGGGACTTTGCGGCCGATACAAGAGGTACGATCTACTTCAAGTCCACACAATTGCTGCCTACGCAGATGACATTGACGTTATTGGACGAACAAAGCGAGACGTCAATGAGGCGTTCGCAAGCATTGAAGCAGAAGCGGCGAAAGTGGGTCTAAGGGTAAATGGGGACAAGACCAAATATATGCTGTCATCCAAGAAAGACGCACAACACCGACGTCTTGGTCAGAACGTCACCTTCGGCAGCTATATTTTTGAAGTAGTCAAGGACTTCGTCTACCTTGGCTCGATAGTGACAAGCAGCAACGACACCAGCGCTGAGATAAAACGCAGAATAACTCTTGCCAATCGCTGCTTCTTCGGGCTCAAGAGGCAACTGAGTAGTAGAGCCCTCTCTCGAAAAACTGAGGCTTCCCTCTACAAAACCTTAATCATCCCGGTCCTCCTCTACGGCGCTGAGGCTTGGACGCGGATGAAGAGGCCCTTGGACGTTTCGAGAGGAAAATTCTGCGTGCAATCTTTGGTCCCGTTTGTGTAAACGGAGAATGGAGGAGGAGATTCAACCAAGAACTGTACGGGCTGTACAGCGACATCGGCCTGGTTAGACGTCTTCGGATCCAACGTCTAAGATGGCTAGGCCATGTAGAGCGAATGGACATTAACGCTCTGGCCCGAAGAGTCCTCGACTCCAACCCCGAGGGACGACGCAGCAGAGGACGACCGCATTTAAGGTGGCGCGTACAGGTGGAAGGGGACCTTAACCAACTGGGCCGAAGATCGGGCCGGCTGGAGAGGCTTGTTGGTTGAGGCCCTGGTTCACCCCGAACTGTAGCGCCATCAAAGTAAGTAAGTAAGAACTATTTTTGTATCGTTGCTGTGACATTGAGCATAAGTTCTATCTAGGAGATCGCAGAATTCTTCTTTGAGTCAATCGTCCTTTTCTTCAGTTGGGGCGTGAGCGCATATCAAGCTAATGTTTCCAAATTTAGCTTTGATGGGGATTGTTATGTAGCTCACGGCAATAAAATAAAGTCAATCTCTGCTTAAATGAGGTTTAATATTCGATGCCATGACGGCCCGAAATCACTAGACTCTAAAGCCTTTATACCCAAATCAGTTTGGCCAGAATAATGGCAATGAGAAACGAGCGAACAGACAATTCATTCTTCGATAGTTCTCGGAATTGACTTCACACGCAAGGAAGAGTGTGTCATCAGATCAACTTCCTAATCAACCAACGATGGGGTAATTGCATCTGTGTATCACTTTACTTGTATGACTATAGGCAAAGTCCTCCCAATTGACTAGAACGAGTGCATGGATTTCTCTTAGTGACATTCTCGTCAACATACATATCCTTTCCCATTCTCAAGATAATTAACATTTCACGTTTCCTCATATGAAGATATGCGTCAGTGGTCACTGACGCTCTTCGCTACAACTCTCATGCGTCAAAGCTTCCAACAGTGTACGTAAGGCATCTTTTATTTATCGAGGCCCACTAGAGGTGATTTATTTTTCTAATTAAATAAAAAAGGAGAAAAAGATTAAAGGAAACGTACACAGACAGTTCGGCAGCAGTGCTGTTGTTTTTACTAAACATGAACCCTTATCAGAGCAGTGAGCGATGTCCTTGACCTCCGAAAAGAATCCGATTACGATACAATTCCTGGCTGCTGACGTTTTGTGCAATACCCCACAGAGTTCGCTAGAGGTCACATGTGCTTTTTATGTCATCATCTTGAGCATCGCATTTTATGAAACCGGTCCAAGCTGGTTTTTAAATATGAAATCAATCCATTCTTGTAGACAATACTCAGTTCCCAAACCTTGTCACCAATCAATTCTCACGTGTTGTCGATGACTGATAAGAATTTCTATTTTTGAATTTCGCTATAGGTGGCAATCAAAATTATCGACAAGACATGCTTAAACGAAGAATACCTAGCGAAAACGTTTCGAGAAATCGCAATACTCAAGGAGCTGCAACACCCGCACATCACACGTCTGTACGAAGTAATGGAATCCCAGACTATGATCTACTTAGTGACAGAGCATGCGGCACGGGGCGAGATATTTGATCATTTGGTGGAGAACGGACGGATGAAGGAGCCAGAAGCGGCGAGGGTATTTACTCAATTAGTATCTGCCGTGCAATACTGTCACTCTAAAGGAGTGGTTCATCGAGATCTAAAGGCAGAAAATGTCTTACTCGATAAGGACATGAATATAAAGGTAATTTTGATCATTTCCAGATTCCTGTTTTAATTCATACATTCTCTGCTTGATAGTTGGCGGACTTTGGATTTAGTAATAGGTACGATGAGGGAACTTTGTTGCGAACATGGTGTGGGTCGCCTCCGTATGCAGCACCTGAAGTCTTTCAAGGATTGGAGTACGATGGTCCGAAGGCAGATATTTGGAGTTTAGGAGTTGTTCTCTACGCCTTGGTGTGTGGAGCATTACCGTTTGATGGGAAAACTCTGTTGGACTTGAAAAGCCGAGTTGTTCTTGGAAAGTTTCGGATTCCGTATTTCATGTCTCAAGGTACGTATTTGAAAAGTTAAATTCTATTAAGCGTCTATGTGTGTATCTATAAGATTAAATATCGTCGCTGTCGCCGACAAGCTTCCGAACCGAGCACATCGTTTCCAGTTGTCTGTGTGTCTGCCTACTTTCTACAGTCACCGTTTGGCACTCAAACCGGCAATTTCCATTTATTTTTTATTTTTCTTCTGCTGAAGTGCGCCTAATTAGGGAAAGTATGGCCCCTGGGCACCTAGTGCTTTCCTGGAACAGATTCAGCCTGCTCGACACAGAGCCCGGATCTGTACCCTCCGACAAAAAAGCGTTTGTTCCCACACGGACACCAGTAAACCGCTCGAGTTAAACTCTAATTCGACTTTACTTACTTATCAGGCCAGCGATCCATGGAGGATCTGAGCCTGAGCTATAGCTGCCTTCCATCCTTGACGGATGGAAGCACGCTGCTTCCAGTTGTCAAGACCAAGATGTCTTACATCCGCGATTACTTGGTCTTTATACCGGAGGTTCGGTCTTCCTCTTCTTCTCGAACCAGGAGGCTCGGAGTCGAAGACCCTCTTAGCTGGAGCGTTGATGTCCATGCGCTCGATGTGGCCGAGCCAGTGTAGTCGACGGATCCTTGCCTTCCGGACTACATCCACTCGTAGAGTAGAGCTCGTAGAGTTCGCGGTTGTGTCTTCTTCTCCATTCACAGGACCAAATATCCGGCGCAGAATTTTTCTTTCGAAAGAACCCAAAATCAGCTCCGCTGTCCTGCTTATCGTCCAGCTTTCGGCTCCGTACTGGCAGTACGAGCGTTTTGTAAAACATGACTTTGGTCTTTTAGGAAGAAAAATTGCGACATTTATTACAGCTGTCACAAAAGGTTGCACTTACTGGGATGCGGATTTGTCGTGGGAAAGCGGTTAAGGTCGAAGGTCATCGACTTTAAACCTATAAGTGATCGCCTGGCTGTGATCCGCATCAGAGGCAGATTTTATAACATCAGCCTTATATGTGCACACGCCCTTACCGACGAGGCTGAAGACCCTATCAAGGAGGACTTCTATGACCTCCTGGACAACGCCTACGGAGCTTGTCCGGAGTACGATGTAAAAATCGTGCTCGGGGACTTCAACGCCAAAATCTGAAAGGAAAACACCCTTGGCGGAGTGATCGGAAAGCACAGCCTCCACGATACAACAACAGATAACGGCTCCCGACTCGCTGACTTTGCGACAGCTCGTAATGCGGTGATAAGTAGCAAGCGAATCCACACAGCAACCTGGCGATCTCCGGACGGTCGAACCGCCAACCAAATCGACCATATGCTCATTGACGCAAGGCACGCGTCAAACATCCTGGATGTGCGAACATTCAGAGGGGCAAATGTCGACTCTGACCACTTCCTCGTAGCAGCAAGATTCAGAGCTCGACTGTCCAATGTCAGAAAGCTGCACCAGCCCATCAGGAGGAGGTTCGACATTGGGCGCCTGAGCACACCGGAGGTTGGCAGAGTCTACAGGGAGCAGCTGAGCGAAAGACTCTACGGTATGCCTACGTCGAACACAAATGCCAATAACATGTGGCTGCATTGCCGCTCAGCCATTCAGGAAGTAGCCGAAACCACCTTAGGATACCTACCACCCCCGACAAGGAACCCGTGGTATGATGGCGAGTGTGAGCAGAAAAAGGCAGCCACCGACGAGGCGTACCAAAAGGCGCTGCAGAGGAAAACCAGGGCAGCGCAAGAAGAGTACCGAGCCAGAAGAAGGGAGGAGAAAAAACTACTGCGACAAAAGAAAAGAATCATCGCAGCCTTCCAGCTCAAGGATATCGAGGAGTCTAGGGATAAACATAAAACACGAGCCTTTTACAAAAAAACCAAAGGCCTTGCAGGAGGCTTCAAAAAGGGCACCCTGGCTCTTCGAAACTGCGAGGGTAATCTTGTCACCGACCCGCAGGGAATAGTGGATGTATTTAAGCAGCACTTCCAGCAGCTGCTTAACGAGCAATACCTTGTCATGACCATGTCTTTCGAAAGAACCCAAAATCAGCTCCGCTGTCCTGCTTATCGTCCAGCTTTCGGCTCCGTACAGCAAGACTGGCAGAATGAGCGTTTTGTAAAGCATGACTTTGGTCTTTCGAGTGAGGAGTTTTGACCCCAGTTGTTTGGACAAGCCGAAGTAGCAACAGTTGCCAAGGGCGATTCTATGCCGGATCTCCACTGTGGTGTCATTTGTGGAATTTACGTTTGCCCCGAGGTAGACAAATTCCTTAACTACCTCGAAATTGTAGCTGTCAATTGTTATATTTTGTCCCAGGTGGTGAGCGACGGATTGGTTTTTGCTTGACAGCATGTATTTCGTTTTATCCTCATTGATCTTAAGACCAACTCGTTTCGCCTGTTCTTCAATCGCCGTGAATGCTTCCACAATGCCACGGCGAGAACACGCGATGATGTCGATATCATCCGCGTATCCTAGCAGCTGGATGGACTTGTAAAAGATAGTGCCTTCCCTGTTGACGCCTGCCCGTCGCACTATCTGCTCCAGCACCAGATTGCAGAAGTCACATGACAGCGCATCTCCTTGCCAAAATCCGGTGCATGTTTCGAACGGTTCCGAGGTCCCAGAACCGAGTTGCACGGTGTATCGTGTGTTTTTTAGCGTGGCGCGACACAACTGGATCATTTTTACCGGGATCCCGAATTCGGCAATCGCCCCAAACAGTGCTTCACGATGAATGCTGTCGTATGCGGCTTTGAAGTCGATGAAAAGATGGTGTGTATCGATTCGAAACTCGTTGGTCTTTTCCAGGATTTGTCGAAGTGTGAAAATTTGGTCTATAGTTGATTTGCCGGGCCGGAAGCCGCACTGGTAGCTGCCGATTAGTGCGGTGCAAAATGGTTTTAGACGTTCACACAATACGCTGGACAGGATCTTGTATGCGACATTGAGCAGGAATATACCTCTATAGTTTTTGCAAGAGGTAGGATCGCCTTTCTTGTGGATGGGGCATATAGAGCTGGTATTCCAGTCGTCGGGCATGCTTTCATCTTCCCAAATTCTGCAGATGATCTGGTGCATGCTCCCTACCAGAACATCGCCGCCAGCCTTGAAGAGCTCTGATGGCAAGCCATCTGAGCCTGCGGCCTTGTTGTTCTTCAGCTTCTGAATAGCTGTGCCGACTTCTTCGATGCTGGGTGGGAGGACTACTTCAGCGGCTGGAGTTGGGATTTCCTCGGTCCCTACCACTCTCTCTTGGTCATGCTCGTTAAGCAGCTGCTGGACGTGCTGCTTAAATACATCCACTATTCCCTGCGGGTCGGTGACAAGATTACCCTCTCAGTTTCGAAGAGCCAGGGTGCCCTTTTTGAAGCCTCCTGCAAGGCCTTTGGCTTTCTTGTAAAAGGCTCGTATTTTATGTTTATCCCTAGACTCCTCGATATCCTTGAGCTGGGAGGCTACGAAGATTATTTTCTTTTGTCGCAGTAGTTTTTTCTCCTCCCTTCTTCTGGCTCGGTACTCTGTTTGCGCTGCCCTGGTTTTCCTCTGCAGCGCCTTTTGGTACGCCTCGTCGGTTGCTGTCTTTTTCTGCTCACACTCGCCATCATACCACGGGTTCCTTGTCGGGGGTGGTAGGTATCCTAATTCGACAGACCCCAAATTTATAGAGATCTCATATAGTGACGAGAAGACACCCCTCTCTTCCATTAGTATTTTCCTACTCAAAAAAGCCATCGACGGCATAAGTACCGCTTACGATGTACCCAAGGTGTAACCGATGTGTAGAAATTCAAGAAAACAACATTTAACAATGAACCCCGTGCCACCGGTCTCATTCTCCTAACCTTCGGCCGATTCTGTCCACCTAGTTCCGTCAGTGTTGGCAGGAACAACGTAAAAGTTGAACAATATTTCCCTACTCCCATGCGCTGCTGGAATTGCCAACTTGTTGGCCATACCACCAAACGATGCTCCGGATCCGCTGCTTGCGAAACATGCAACTTGCCACCTTACCTTGCCGTAAGTTGCACCCGTATCTCATGCGCTAACTGTCACAAAGCACATCCATCATCTTCCAAGACCTGTAAACGGTATCTCGATGCCGATAAATGCTCCATGGGAACTGCAAAGAAGATATTCAAAGAACAGAATCCGTTACCCTCGTCCTCTATCACATACTCCGCAATCGTTCAAGGTGCCCCCTCACCTCCACCTATCCCACATTCCCCACCAAGCCAAACAGCCAACCACTCTTCCTCTCCTGAACTCACTACTGGTCCAACCACCTCGTCCTGGGTCTAGCAAGCGGTCGCCTGCCTGATGGTATTGCATCCAAGGCACGCCGCTTCGGAAGTCGTGATGATGGCGACATTCGTCTCACGTGACCTAACCATCGAAGCATAGCCCTTTCCGTTCGGAGAAGCAGCTTCTCAGCATTGAGCTCCCCGCGCACTGTCGTGTTTCTCACCCTATCCCGGCGAGTAACTCCCACAACAGCACGAACAGATCTCATTTCGGCAGCTTGTATTCGCGATCTTATTCTTTCGGTGAATACCCAAATTTCATGACCATAGGTGAGAGTTGGAACAAATACTGAATTAAAAACCGCTAACTTGGCACCAAGCTCGGTCTTCCTGATTACAGATCTTCCAATCTGTTTCAAAATTGACCCAGCTTGGCCAATCCTGCAGGAAAGCTTAGTATTACTCCTCCCATCACTCGTGAAGAAGACCCCGAGACACTTAAACTTCTCCACCTGCTTCAATGGGACTCCACTAACATGTAGAGTGCATTGGACAGGTGTTCTGGAAATAACCATAACCTCGGATTTGTCCACATTAACCCTCATTCTAGCATTAGCACATACGGCCACAAACCTTTCTAGCGCGCGCTGAAGTTCCACCTGGGATGATGTAAGGACAACTAGGACCATGGGTTTCTTCTTGGTGGCGGTTGGAAACCCAGTATCTCAGGAGCAGCACTCTCTAAGGCTTGTTGACAACGGGTCCATTAGTGTTGTACGGTCTGAGCAGGTGTTAGAGGCTTTTCCGAGAGGCTGAGGGAGACGCGATTGGCATAGGCTCTGGCGGTCTCTTGCGATTGTAGCATTGCCACGTTGTATGCCGCTGGCCTTACTCAATTTTTCTGGACCAGGCATATTCGCAGCCGCAACCTGGCTGCCACAAGATACTGGTCTGAGTCGATGTTGGCTCCTCTAAAAGTTCGTACATCCCGAATGTCGGATGCGTGCCTGCCATCAATCGCAATGAGGTCATTCGGGTTGACGATTGATTGATCCGAAGATCCCCAAGTCCCTTTGTGGATGTTGAGATGTGGGGAACGCGTGCTAGTAACTAGAAGATTTCGCCCCGTCACCCTAAATCCATTTTCGGATGTGGTGTTGTGTAGGCTGTGCTTGCCAATAACCCTATCAAAGGCGACTTCCTTGCCCAGTTTTGCGTTAAAATCTCCCAGTATGAGGTCTCCCTATCTAGGAGGTCGACAAAGTCGTCTTTTGTAGCATCATCCTTGTCCTCGGATGGGGATTACCATGAGGCGTTCGCTTACATGCCTGAAGCTCAAGACTTTTTGCCTAAGTCTACCTCTAATAACAAATCCGCATCCGAATAATCGTTGTCTTCTCTCCTTGTAGCAGTCGCCGTAGTAGATATCACAGTTTCTCATCCTCTCTATTCCCAGTCCATCCCAACGCACTTCCTTTATTGCGGTAATATCTGCCTTATAACAGTGTCGGGCCTCCGCAAGTTGTTCGGCTGCACGTGGTCTGTTGAGGGACCTTACATTCCACGTACAAAGCCGAATATGATTTTTACTTTTCCTTTGGTTGTTTCCTGGGTCGTCATCTGTTATTCCGTCCGTTTTTTTGTATCCAAGGCTTTTTTCGGGTTTTTTTGGCTTGTTGGTTTTTTTTCCGGTATAGCTTACCGGGCCATAGCCTACCCGATACTTATCCTGTTTTGTGGCGCAGGAAACTCGCCATTCGCCCTTTTCCGTTCGCGATTTCAGATAGAAATCCCGCAGTGGCACCACGAGGAGACGCACGATGAGCGAGTTCGGATCCCGATAACACCAACGCCATCGAATGTTTATTTCGCGGCGTCCCTCCTCGGCGGGGTACTGGCAAAACCCCCCGTAGTAAACTTGCCATGAAAAAGCTTCTCGACTCACGCCGTTCGGAATCGGTATTAAACTGTAGGTCCCTTTCACCTGTGTGAAAAAAAAATCACACACAACATGGGTGATTGAGAGAAGCTTGGCTCTGGTCCTTCATGGGCTGTAACGCCATCAAAGAAGAAGAAGAACAGAGCTGCTAGATGTTCGGCTGCAGTCGCTTCTGCTCGCTATTTTTATAATTAATGACGCCAAAGGAATCCTCTTCTTCTTCTTTGATGGCGCTACAGTTCGGGGTGAACCAGGGCCTCAACCAACAAGCCTCTCCAGCCGGCCCGATCTTTGGCCAGCCGCTTCCAGTGCCGCACGCCCAGTTGGTTGAGGTCCCCTTCCACCTGTGCGCGCCACCTTAAATGCGGTCGTCCTCTGCTGCGTCGTCCCTCGGGGTTGGAGTCGAAGACTCTTCGGGCCGGAGCGTTGATGTCCATTCGCTCTACATGGCCTAGCCATCTTAGACGTTGGATCCGAAGACGTCTAACCAGGCCGATGTCGCTGTACAGCCCGTGCAGTTTTTGGTTGAGTCTCCTCCTCCGTTCTCCGTTTACACAAACGGGACCAAAGATTGCACGCAGAATTTTCCTCTTGAAACGTCCAAGAGCCTCTTCATCCGCTTTTGATAACGTCCAAGCCTCAGCGCCGTAGAGGAGGACCGGGATGATTAAGGTTTTGTAGAGGGAAACCTTAGTTTTTCGAGAGAGAGCTCTACTACTCGATTGCCTCTTGAGCCCGAAGAAGCAGCGATTGGCAAGAGTTGTTCTGCGTTTTATCTCAGCGCTGGTGTCGTTGCTGCTTGTCACTATGGAGCCAAGGTAGACGAAGTCCTTGACTACTTCAAAAATATAGCTGCCGAAGGTGACGTTCTGTTCAAGACGTCGGTGTTTTGCGTCTTTCTTGGATGACAGCATATATTTGGTCTTGTCCCCATTTACCCTTAGACCCACTTTCGCTGCTTCTGCTTCAATGCTTGCGAACGCCTCATTGACTTCTCGCTTTGCTCGTCCAATAACGTCAGTGTCATCTGCGTAGGCAAGCAATTGTGTGGACTTGAAGTAGATCGTACCTCTTGTATTGGCCGCAGAGTCCCGCACGATCTTTTCAAGAATAATGTTGAAGAAATCACATGACAGTGCGTCACCCTGTCTAAAACCTTTTTTAACATCAAAGGGGTCGGTTAGTTCACCTCCGACCTTAATGGAGCAGCGAGAGTTCTCCATAGTCATCTTGCACAGTCTGACGAGTTTGGCAGGAATGTTAAAGCATGACATGGCTCTGTATAACTCGTCTCTATAAACACTGTCATACGCGGCTTTAAGGTCGACGAAAAGATGGTGCGTGTCGACCTGGAATTCATGGGTCTTCTCCAAGATCTGCCGTAGTGTAAATATTTGGCCTATCGTGGATTTTCCTGGCCTGAAACCACACTGGTAGGAACCTATCAGATTGTCCACGAACGGTTTCAGGTACTTACACAGTACGGCAGAGAGGATCTTGTACGCGATGTTCAGGAGGCTTATCCCTCTGTAGTTGGCGCAGTCATAGGGGTCTCCTTTCTTGTGGACCGGGCAAACGATACTGAGATTCCATTCATCGGAATGCGTTCTTCCGACCATATCTTGCAGATGAGTTGGTGCATGTTCCTAACCAGTTCATCGCCAGCTGCTTGAAACAGCTCCGCGGGGAGCCCGTCTGCTCCAGCAGCTTTATAAGGCTTAAGTTTCGATATCGCTATCTTTACATTGTCTAGGTCGGGTGGACGGGATTCTCCTTCGTCTTCGGCCATTGTGAATGGTTCGCTCTGCCTGACGGCGGCATTTTGACTATCATCGCCGTTATACAGTCTGCAGAAGTGGTCCTTCCACAATCTCAGCATCGACTGTGACTCCACTACTAGTTGTCCGTGCTCATCACTGCAGGCTTTTGCTCTGGCTTTATAGCCTTGACATGTTCGTTTTACTTTCTGGTAAAATTTTCGAATGTCGTTCCTGCAGTAACATCTCTCCATCTCCTCGATCTCGCGCTTCTCGTGCTCCTTCTTTTTTCTTCTCAGAAGCGCATGCTCCTCCCTCCTTTTCTGTTCATAGAGCTCGCGGGCAGCTCTCGTCCGTCGATGCAATGTGACCATGTATGCATTCTGTTTCTCTACATGGGCCTGTCTGCACTCATCATCAAACCAGGGGTTTCTCGACGGTGGTGGCTCGAAACATAGTATATCTGAGGCGTTCTCTCTAATGGCTTTCTGCAGATTGCATCTGGCCTGAGAGAGCTTGAGGGAGACTTGATCGGCGAAGGTTCTGGCGGTCTCCTGCGATTGCAGCCTTCCGACGTTAAATTTTGGTGTTCTTACTCGACTCCGTTGGTTCCGAGCAATTCGCATCCGTACCTTGGCTGCAACAACGTAATGATCCGAGTCGAATCCCTACTACGTAAAAACCTTAATGCCCATCGAGCATATTCAGCGTCCTGGTATTAGCAAAAAAAGCAGGTCAGCTTGGTTGCTGTCCCCGGAAGCTGTTAACACTGAGCTGACCAAATCAAAAAAAGGAATCCACATCCAAGGAGACACATATATACTCGCCTATTCTACGAAATCATCGAGAACTACAGCAACAACTCATGGGCCATATTATATACTGACGGCTCCAAAAATGAAGGTGGTACTGGTTTTGCAGTGGTTACTTTAAACGACAATACCCTCTACTCCGCCAAACTTCCAGATTTCTTCTCAGTTTTCTCCGCCGAATCATAAGCGATCCTCAGACCCACAGAAGCCCGAAACACCTCTGACAGGAAGACCTTAATTTGCTCTGACAGTCTCTCTGTGGCCAATGCAATAACTAACATCAACAACCGGGACTCTATTATCTCAAAAATCCGGGACAACATTATTCGGAACTCCCCTAACCCAAGCATACTCTGGATCCCAGGCCATTCAGGTATTCGAGGTAACGAGTTGGCCGATACTGCTGCCCGTAACAGTATCGTTCACTCTAATACCACATTGATCCCTCCACCCGAAAAAGAGTTAATCACAATTACTGGCGCCTGCAAAAAAGTATCGTCTGGGGTCAAAACCCACACCACTATTCCAGAGTAAGCCCAACTGGTGTCGCCCCATTCTGCCAAACAAACACTTCCGCCAAAATAAATAAGAGTTTTCTACGACTGAGACTCGGGCATACCTGCCTAACCCACAAGCATCTCCTCCACAAAGAAAGCCCAGCCATTTGCCACCTATGCCAGTCCAACGCCGTCCTCACATCCACCCCGGAATTCAATTTCATATGGCTTAAATTCATATTCCGTAAGCACTCCATCCACTACTGTTTTCTTTATAGAAGCCCCAATCTAGACAGGAATGCAACATTTGATGCATTCGACACACTGATTCCATCTAAAGGATTGTTTCCCTGTTCCCTCGCACTGAAGTCGTTTTAGCGGGCGATTTCAATGTACACAATTCTCAGTGGCTTCGACATTCTGGACAGACAACACCCGAAGGAAGTTATTTGGAAAAATATTAATAAAATGCTTTTAAAATGTAAAACACCCGAAGGAAGGTATGTTGAAATGTTTGCTGAGTTAAATCACTTAACTCAACTTGTGAATGAGCCATCACGTATCCCCGATGTTGCTGGTCATACCGCCAACACGCTGGACTTGTTTCTTAACTCTCAGCCTGACAAATACACGATCGATGTATTGGAACCCCTAGGCTTGTCTGACCACTGCATGATATCAGCGAAATTCTCGAACTCCCACCATCCAGTTAAAGAAAAAGCTCCTAAGAGAACACTATGGCTATACGAGAAAGCCAACTGGTGCGGCCTTAACAACTTCTTTCGGATCTTTAACTGGTCGTTGTGCTTCCTCGACAACGACGTGGACGCCGCAACTGATATTATCGCAAACATTATCCGAATCGGCATGGCAAATTTTATTCCCAGCAAGATTAAAAGCACCAGGCCTAAGGATAATACGTGGTTTGACTCGACCTGCAAAGAGGCTTTTAGGCTCAGGGAGCTAAGTTTTCGGGCCTACAAGGCAAACAGTTTTGAGGAAAACCGAAAAAAAGTACATACGAGCCAGAAATGACTGCAACTCCCACATTCGACGGATTAAATTCCAATCCGACCAAAAATTAAGGCGTAAAATCCTTCAATGTCCCAAAGGTAGCAAAAGTTTCTGGTCGTTTGTAAAAAACGTAAAAAACTCAATTAAGTCGTCTATACCGACGCTCATCCACAATGACATCCCAGCTGTCACCCCCTTAGACAAAGCTAACCTATTTGCTGCCCATTTCGCAACCAGTTCTCAGCTGCCAGCTTGTACTTTGTCTCCGCCTGTACTAGAGTGCGTCAATTCCACCATGGGGCTAATCCACTTCCGCACTCGTATAGTCGCAAGGGTTCTTAAAGACCTCGACATTCACAAATCCGCTGGTCCAGATGGTATTGCCTCAATAGTTCTGAAGAGGTGTTCTTCTACGCTGGCAAAACCACTGCGTAAGCTTTTTCACCTTTCCTACACCTCTGGGCTCTTTCCGAGTAGGTGGAAAACAGCATTTGTCCAGCCTATACCCAAAAAAGGCGAATCATCTTCTCCCTCCAACTACCGACCCTTTGCACTAACGTCCCTTCTTTCCAAGGTCATGGAAACGCTGATTAACCGTCAGCTTATGAAATATCTTGAATCACGGAAACTCCTCAATGACCGCCAATACGGTTTCCGCAGCAACAGATCCACTGGTGATATGATGGCATATCTCGCTGAAAAGTGGAATCACTCGCTTCATCAAGCAGGTGAAAGCAAAATTGTTGCACTGGATATTTCGAAAGCATTTGACAGGGTTTGGCATGAAGCCCTTTTGTCGAAAATGCGTGCTTTTGGGATCGATGGATTAGAAGCTACCTTTCGAATCGTTCAATTCAAGTTGTTTTGGACGGATTCAAGTCTGATACTCACTTTGTAAATGCCGGTGTTCCCCAGGGCTCCGTTTTGTCTCCGACACTCTTTCTTATTTTTATAAATGATCTCTTGTCTGTTACTTCTAATCCAATTCACTCCTTCGCTGACGACAGTACCCTCAGCTTCTCATATTCGTTCACCAGTTTACGACCCTGCACTTCGGTTGTGGATAATGAGCGGCAGCGTATGTTAAGCTCATTAAATTCCGATATCGACAGCATCATCCAATGGGGTAAAAACAATAGAGTGGAATTTAATGCTTCCAAAACACAATGCTGTCTCTTGTCGTTAAAGCGTATAACTAACCCGCAGCCATTATCCATGAATGGCACTTGCATCTCAGAAACTGAAAAGCTTTCCATCCTGGGTATGAGTGTTGCTCACAATCTTAATTGGAGCGACCATATATTCAGTGTCGCCAAGAATGCTGCGAAATGCCTAGGATTCTTATACAGATACAAGAAATATTTCTCACCCTTAGATCTGGCTACAAGGCGTTCATTCGCCCCAAATTAGAGTTTAACGCTCATGTCTGGTCCGGTGCTTCCAAGACCTCACTGCACCTACTAGACAGAATTCAAAAACGAGCCATAAAACTGATAGACTCGCTGGAACACCGCAGGAATGTTACCTGCCTCTCCCTGTTTTATCGTTACTACCACCAAAAATGCTCTGATGAAATAGCCAGTTGCATTCCGCCCCTTCAACATTTCTCCCGCAATACACGTCTCTCTAGGAATGCTCACCAATATACTCTGAAGTCCGCTTTCGGACGTACTGTCAAATATAGAGAATCTTTCACTAGCCGAACTACACGAATCTGGAACTCCCTGCCGGATTCGGTTTTCCCCCCTCAATGCAACATGCAAGCATTTAAGATCAATGTTCATCGGCATCTCCTCTATTCCTCTTCCTCTCTACCTTCTGCCCGCACTGTGTCACCGACATAATAAGGTTATTAGACCTTGAGTGCGCGCAAATTTAAAAAAAAACACCTCCTTCAAGATTGTCCAAGAATCGTGCAGTATTGCAAGGATAAATGCCATACAAAACCTATTGACCTCCTCCAAAACCCCCAACTACTTTAAGTATAAGGGCTCTAGGCCTTCGTAGCTAGTAAGATGTAAATTGACTAATATTGTAAACATTCAAATGTCCCCATGTAAAGCTGATTGCCTTCCTTTTTCTTGCAGATTGCGAACACCTAATTCGTAACATGCTTGTTGTAGAGCCCGATCGACGTTACACGCTGAAACAGATCATCAAACATAGATGGCTTAGTGAATGGTCGAGTGATATTGAATCAAATATAGCCCGCGTTCAGCCCATCAGCGAGTCTACAACTCTCGATTCTGTAATTATGACTCACATGCTGCAGTTGCCTGGCTTAACAGCCGATATGATTGCCCAATCTGTGCACGAGAATCGCTTCGATAATATTTATGCGATTTACAACCTGCTATATGATAAGCTTCAAGAGAAACGAAGAGAGCAACAAAGACTGCAGCATCATGCTAATTTGGCTTATTCCAGGTAAGAGACGTTTGTTTGTTGAAATGAAAGCAAGTGCCCTGCGCCATATGCCGGTTTACTTAATTTGTTAATGTCCAGTTGATTGTCGTTATGCCACAACTCCGAACATACGCCTCCGAAGGCGTATCAGTCGCACATTGAGGCGATTGCATAGGCTCCCTAAGCCCTAAGTATGAAGGTTATTGCATGATTGTCGAAAACGCACCTAATCTGAAGTGCAAATCTGTGCCAATTTCATGTTGATCTAAGACCCAAGGTTAGGTTAGGTTAGGTTGACGTGGTAGGCGTAAGCCACACTTAGGCCGAAACCGGCCCATTGTGATAACACCTGGATCAGGTTACCCTGATCCGCTACCAGAGAACCAACCGGGGCTTCTGATGAAGCGATGGAGTTGAGCTATTTTATGGTCTGCTAGCTCACTTAAATTATCATAGAAGGGCGCGCCGAGGTAGATCCTCCTGCGTTTCGCAAAAGAGGGGCATGAGCAGAGGAGGTGATGTATTGATTCCTCCTCCTCCTCGTCCATGCAGCCGCGACAGAAGTCGTTGGAGGGTATTCCCAGTCTGGCGGCGTGTTTCCCAATGATGCAGTGACCTGTAATGACACCCACTAGAGTGCTTATGGTTGCCCTTTTGGTTGTCACCAGGTCCCTGGTTCGTCCTAAGTTTAACTTAGGCCACAATTGTTTGGTGATAAAGCCGATATTGCTCTCATTCCATTGGAGATTGGTCTCCTCTATGGTTTGAAGCTTTATCATGTGCTTTACCGTACTTTTCTAGGTACCCGAGGGTAGGTAGGCTGAGTGTGCTTGACCCTAACCTTGCGAGTTTGTCGGCCGCGCAGTTTCCTGGAATATCCCTATGCCCAGGAACCCACAGTATTTTAATGTTGAACTGTTCAGCCATCTCATCTAGAGATAGGCGACAGTTAATGGATGTTTTTGATTTGTGGGTTACCGCTGCCAGGGATTTTACCGCAGATTGGCTATCCGTGCAAATGATAATATCCTTTGTGGATATTACATTGATCCTGAGCCATGCCAGGGCCTCCGTTATCGCAGTTATTTCTGCCTGAAACACACTACAGTAGTTTAGTTTTAGTTAGTTAGTTTTATTGACTTCAAAAATTGTACACAGTTCAAAATTTTCTTTGTTGTATAAGTATAAGCCTTAAAGTGGTTTGGCCGAGGGCAGTCTACCAGACTGACATTCTCATTAAAATGCATGTGTATACATACTTAAGAAAAACTAATATAAAGTTTTCATAAATGAATTTAGCTATTTTCGATTAATTAAAAACTTTCATGGAATATCCTTGTTCTGTATCGAAGAGCGTTCAAACAATAGTGATATAGAAGGTCCCAATCTCGTTCTCCATTCAGAATGTTTATAACCTCCTCCAAATTAAGAAATTCCGCGCCAAAGTATCGCATACGAAATTCTTTGAGGATTGGGCAGATTCCCAAAAAATGGAATACGTCTTCACGTTCTTTGCGATTGCATAAATCACACAAAGTAGGAAGATCTGGACGGTGTGGAATGAAGTTTAAACCGATGAGTTCGCCTCTAACTTTAAATAAAAAATTTATTTTTTCTGTGATGTTGTCGATCACGAAGTAGGACTTTTGGTCTAAGAGGTGGTTTAGTTTACTGTAGTAAGCTCTGTATATTGACGATTCAGCTTCCTCAATACATTTTTCGTACATTCTTTTCCCGGTTTCCTTCAACAAAACATAAAATTTCGTCTTGAGGGATGCAAGGTTTTCTTCAGCTGATATTGTCAAGGTTATTGAGCAATCGGTTGCCAGTTTGTACCACTCTCTTACGCACGCTCCTCTAGAATTTATGATTTGAGATAGCACTAACTTCGGAATCCTATTTTCTCCCATTGCCATAATTCTTGTTACATAATTTAGATGTAATTTAAGTGTATCCAAGAAAAGAGGTCCTAGTCCTGTTTCAAGGTGCAGCATATAGTTGGGCGACATACTTGGCAGCCTAAAAGTGCTTTTGATGAAGAAACGGAGGAACTTTTCTACCGCATCGTACGGAAGATATCCCCACACTTGTGCTCCGTAGAATAAAATTGCGATTGCGGTTGCTCGGAAAACTTTGTATTTCGCTATATGGGAAACATTATTCTTTAAATAACAGCTTCTCCAGACAGAACACATAGCACGTTTAGCTTCCGCTACTTTTGTTCGAAGGTGCTTATCTAAATTCAAGTTTGAGGTAATAAAGACTCCTAGATATTTACACTCCTTAACTATTTCCACTGCTTCCTCTTGGAACGTCCACTTTTCCTTTCTAGAGTATCTGCCTCCACCACGTCTAAATATCATCATTTTTGACTTCGAAAGGTTAACCGATAAATTCCAGGTTTTACAATAGCGTTCAAGTCTATTTATCATCAGCTGCATCCCGTCTATAGATTCGGCAAGGAAGACTATGTCGTCTGCATACATGAGACCAGGGATAGTCTTTCCACTCAGCACTATACCACCCTTCACTGAATCAGTGATGTCATTTATGTATAATATGAAGAGAAAAGTGCTTAGGACGCATCCTTGCTTAACTCCCATCGAAGTATGAAACTCATCCGAAAGTAGTTTTCCATCCCACACTCGTGCAACATTTTCTTTATACATTGCTCTAATGACTGCTATGATTTTTGTTGAAATACCATATTTGTAAAGTTTATAGAAAAGAGCTTCCCGTGGAATGGAGTCGAACGCCGATCGAAAGTCAACAAAGAATGCATACAGCTTATTTCCATTCTTCTTGTATATTTCGGCAATGTTTGTTAAAGAAAAGATTTGATCGACTGTCGAGTAATTTTTCCTGAACCCTGCTTGGTGTTCGTTCGAAATCCCTTTGAGTTCAATCCAGTCGCAGAGTCTAGTATACAATACTGAGCTGAAAAGCTTTGTCGCAGTATTTAATAATGATATGCCCCTATAGTTTGTTGGGTCTTCAGGATTTCCTTTTTTATATATCGGAAAGATAATTGCCGTTCGAAAGCTCTCGGGAGCGTCAGCTGTCTCGAAGATCCTGTTAAATTCGATAGTAAGGAGTCGAAGAAATGCAGGTGTAAGGTTTTTAAAAAATTCGAAAGGTATTCTGTCCTCCCCAGGGGCTTTGCCATTATGTGCGTTTTCTATAACTATTTCCACTTCGGATTGAGAAATTGGGACATCGCGAATTTCATCTACTATTAAAGGGGCTGCATACTGGATCAGAGGCGATATTTGCACTGTGTTGAGAAGACTCGAAAAATGGGTTTTAAGATGATCAATGTGCAGAAATGAAGAGGTTGAATTCGTTTTTCCGCTCACACGTTTAACTGCTTTCCAAAAATCCATCGAGTTTTTGGCTTTGTTTATTATTTCTATATTTCTTAAATCGGAATTTCGTTTTTTTAACTTACAAAGCTCTTTGTAGTTTTTGTTTGCTGATGCGTAGAGGACTCTGAAGTTTATGTTGTCAGATGTTCTGAATAATTTCAAGTATGCAAAAGATAGATTTCTTGCTACCAGACATTCATTATCGAACCAGTTTTGCTTATTTTGAGTGACTTTTTTTCTCGGTGTCTTTTGAGGGGCTGCACTTTTAATGAAGTTTATTAGCGTGTCCAATATGCTATCCACATATTTATCTGACTATTTAGATTCTGCTGAAAAAAACTCTCTGCAACAGTGATTCCAATGGAGTTTTGGAGTAAGACAAAGCTTAGGATCAATTGTTTCGGCACGATATGTTCCTATTTTAAACGAGACCTCCAACGGCATGTGGTCTGATAACGTTTTCGCTGCCACTCGAAATTCGTCAAAATATAGGATCCATTCTCCAGATAGAAAACAATAGTCTATCACTGAACACGCTGTTCCACGAATGAAAGTGAAATCACTACCACGGTCGCCTTCACAGCTTCCATTTAGAACGTGACAGTCCAAAGCATCAGCCAGCTCCAGAATTTTGATCCCCCTTGAGTCACACACCTCATCTTTTGATTTTCGGTCATAATAAATATGAGTTGTGTTTACTCCGTTATTGAAGTTGTTTTGTGATAAGCCCATCCTTCCATTAAAATCACCGATGAGCATCATATACAGTAATTTGGGAATCTAAATGATAGGTTGAGGTTAAGTTCCTTGGAGAAGACCCCACTGCCTACACCCGACTCCATCGTAGAGCCATCGGTATAGAGGGAGATCGAGTCCTTTGGTATGACTTTCCCTTCAGCCCATTCCTCCCTGGATGGAAAGACAACTTCGAAGTTCCTGGTGAATACATTCTGCGGGTTGATGTAGTCAGTGTCCATGGGTACTTTGAAGTGTTTTAGAATAGAGGTGTGGCCTTTTTGAGATGTGGGCCATTTTCTTATGCTCCTCATCCTTAGGGCCGCGCATGCAGCAACTTGCTTGCTGAAAAGGTTTAATGGTGGAAGATGTAGTAGAACATTTAAGGCCTCCGTGGGGGTTGATCTGATCGCTCCGCTTATATATAAGCTGGCTGATCTTTATACCTTCCCCAGAAGGTTTCGACTGACTGCTTTGTCCAGAGCAGTCCACCAGACTACGACGCCATACAGGAGGATAGGCCTTATGACTGCTGTGTAAAGCCAGTACATAATGCTTGGTTGGAGACCCCACCTCCTGCCCACTACTTTCTTACAGCTGTAGAGGGCAACAGTTGCTTTCTTGACCCGATCAAGAATGTTGGGTTTCCAATTCAGCCTCCTGTCAAGGACTAGGCCTAGATATTTAGCCTGTTCTTTGATTGTTAGTTGAGTTCCACCCAGCCTCGGTGGGTTGAGGGGCGGAATTTTATATTTGTTAGTGAACAGTACTAGATCGGTCTTCTTTGGGTTCACCCCAAGTCTACAGTACCGTGTCCATAAGGTCGCATAGAGTGCTGGGAAATTTTCCTGTGACGGCAATAGCAATGTCATCCGCAGAGGCGATCACAGCGTACCCTTCCTGCTCCAGCAACAGCAGTAGTTCGTTGACCACCACGTTCCAGAGGAGAGGGGATAGTATTCCACCCTGTGGTGTACCTTTGCTGACCATTCTGGTTGAGACGGCACCAGCGAAGTTGGCTTTGACAACTCTTTGTATTAGCAGCTGTCGTACCAGTTCTATCACTGATCCCGTAACACCCAGATCAGACAGCGCCTTGATGACGGCCCATGGTTCAACATTGTTAAAGGCGCCCTCAATGTCGAGAAAGGCGACTAGAGTATATTGTTTATTTTCCAGAGACCCAAGAAGAAGGTCGATTATGAAGCGAGTGGTCGTCTTGATACAATTACCATAAACGCGACAAACAATCGTATGCAAACCTTCTCGAATCCGTCAGTGTCTTCTTCGTCGTTTTATAAGGTCTGGAAAATTCGGGTTTTTACTCTATTCCTCACTTGCCTCTTCAACCTATAGAAACAGCGGGAAGCAAAAGTTATTTTACGCGTAGTCTCATCATTGATATCGTCGCTGCTTATCACTACCGAGCTAAGGTAGACGAGCTTCTTGATTGCTTCAGATGTCAGTGTTGTGCGTCTTTCCTTTAAGTCAAAGCGTCTATAGTGTTCATGATGCGTCATTAACCCTTGTATTGACGTCATATTCTTGCCTGGAGTCTCCTGCTTGTTTTGGAGCTGATTTTGTTCTTTCAATTCATTGTTTTAATTGTTTCTTGGTCATGGTAATGGCTGAAAGGTCGTCACGACTCTATACACTTTACTTATAGTTACGCTTACCGTATTCTCCTCGGGTACTGGGGTACTGGTAAACCCCCATAATATACCATGAAAAAGCTTCTCGACTCACGTCGTTCGGGATCGGTCCCTGTCACCACGTTGTCAAGGTAGACAAAGTTCTTAACTACCTCGAACTTATATCTGCCAATACAAACGTTCTGGCCAAGACGTCGGTGGTGAGCGTCCTTTTTTGATGACAGCATATATCTAGTTTTGTCCTCGTTTACCACCAAACATTTCGCCGCCTCGAACTCAATACTCGCAAACGCCTCATTGGCATCTCGCTGTGATCTACCTATTATGTCAATGTCGTCGGCGTATGCAAGGAGTTGCGAGGATTTGAAACAGATTGTGCCTCTTGTATTGGCCAGTGATTTTTGCACAATCATTTCCAATATGATGTTGAAGAAATCACACGACAGCGCATCGCCCTGCCTAAATCCTTCTTGACATCAAAACTATCGGTAAGGTGTTCACCGATAGCCTGACGAGTTTAGCAGGGATGTCAACGGTAAAGATACATAGCTCGTCTCTAATTACGCTGTCGTATGCGGCTTTGAAGTCGACAAATAGGTGGTGACTGTCGACTTGAACAGTGTGAAGATTTGGTGGACTTTCCTGGCCTGAATCCGCACTGATAAGGACCTATCAGCTTATTTACAAAAGGCCTCAGGCGTTCACACAAAACGGCAGAGAAGATTTTGTAGGCGATGTTAAGGAGACTTATTCCTCTATAGTTGGCGCAATCAAAGGGGTCTCCCTTCTTGTGGATCGGGCATACGATGCTGGGACTCCATTCCTCGGGCATGCTTTCCTCTAACCATATCTTACGGATGAGCTGGTGCATGCTCCCGACCAGGTCATCCCCAGCTGCCTTGAAGAGCTCCGTCAGACAGTCCGTCTGCGCCAGCAGCTTTATTCGACTTGAGCTTCGATAGGGCAATCTTTACTTCGTCGAGGTCAGGGGAACAGAATTCTCTGCGGTCTCCGTCGATTAGAAATGGATCATTCTGCCTGACAGCGGTATATTGACTAACATCGCCGTAATACAGTCTGCAGAAGTGGTTTTTCTATATTCTCAGCATCGACTGCGGTTCTACTACTAGGTGTCCGTTCTCATCCCTGCAGGCTTCCGCTCTGGCTTTATAACCTTGGCATGTTTGCTTTATCTGTTGATAAAACTTTCGAACGTCGCGCCTGCAGTAACACCTCTGCAAATCCTCAATCGCGCGCTTCTCGTGCTCTTTCTTCTTTCTTCTAAGAAGCTTATGCTCCTCCCTTCTTTTTAACTCGTAGAGCTCACGAGCTGCTCTTGTTTCTTTATGCAGCGAGGCCTTATATGCATCCTGCTTCGCTGTATGAATCCTCCTGCACTCGTCAACGAACCAGGTGTTTCTTCGTGGTGGAGCCTTGAAACCCAAAACTTCGGATGCAGAGCTTTTCAGGGCTTGTTTGCAAAGGCTCCACTGCTGTTCTATTGATAGCTTGGAGGATTGAGGTATATTGGAGAGCTTAAGGGAGACGCGATCGGTAAAACCACGAGCGGTTTCTGGCGATAGTAGCTTTCCGACGTAATAACTTTGTATTCTTACTCTACTCCGCTGCGTTCGTGATATCCGTAAGCGCATCTTGGCTACTACAAGATAGTGGTCCGAGTCGATGTTAGTCCCTCGGAAAGATCGAACACCATGAATAGTGGAGGAGTGTCTGACGTCGATCGCGATGTGATCAATCTGGTTAGTAGTCGATTGATCAAAAGACCGCCAGGTGCCTTTGTGTATATCGAGGTGCGGGAAGCGCGTACTGGCTAGAAGGAGATTTCGCCCCGTAGCAAGATCAATCGTCACAGCTGGGACCTTGGGCATAGGTTCTGTTCAGGAGATCGTAGAATTCATCTTTGGTAGAATCATCCTTGTCCTCCGTGGGGGCGGGGACACAGATCAGGTTGATGTTAGAAAATTTAGCCTTTAGCTCGAACAACAAATCCGCATCCCAACAATCGTTGTCCTCACTCTCTATAGCAGTCGCCGTAGTAGATGTCGCAGTTTTTCCTCCGCTTTATACCCGGTCCATTCCATCGCATTTCTTTAATCGCAGTTAAGTCTGTTTTATAGCGGTCTAGGGCGTCCGCAAGTTGTTCGGCTGCTCGTGGCCGAAGATCATTGTCCTTTTTTCGTTTTTTGCAAGGGTCGTTAACATTCATCTGCTCCGTTTAATCCGAGGCTTGTAGTTATTTCCAAGCAATTGTGGGGTTTTCCGGTTATGGTTTGCTAGACCATATCCCAACCGATATTAATCCTGTTTTGTTGCGCAGGTAGATCCTGGACAGCCACTTTTGTAGATTTCTTATTATAAATATATTGCCACGAACTAAACAAACCTTTTTAAATGTACAATAGGCTATCCATAGCCTCCACAGGGTGTAGTCACTTAGGCCAGAGAGGCCCTTTGTGCTACGAGGGGGGTCGATCCCTGTTCATGTAGCCATTTTGCATATCTTACGTAGTTAAGATGGTCAGTTATCCTTATCCGCTGAACATCAGTCAGATAGTTAAGGAAGTAAGATCCTAGGTACCGTTTCCTGCTTTGGCAGAGGGTCAGACAGGCGTAGAGCACGTGTTGAATGGATTCATCCTCCTCTTCGTCTTCGCAGCTCCTGCAGAAATCGTTTGAAACGTACTCTTGTCTCTGTCCATGACTGCCGATAAGACAGTGGCCAATGATGACACCAACGACTTTGTTCGTTTTAGGGAGATTAGTCCCTTGGGTCGCGGGCGGTCAAGTCGAGGCCAGATTTGCCTTGTGGTTAGGCAGGTATGCCCTTGGGTCCATCTCAGATTCGTCTCGGTCGTGGCTTGATTCGTTAGTTTCTGTTTAGAGAGCATGTCATCTCTTTCATTTCCTGAAATATCGATGTGCCCTGGTACCCGTACCCGTAAGCGCTGTATGCTAAACTGTTCGGCATCTCGTTAAGAGATATGCGGCGGTCGTCTCTAGCGATTTCAGGGCAGTTTGACTGCCAGTGAGGGTTCGAATTAAAATGATAGTTATCCCATGAAAAGATCGTATGGGACTCTGTGGCCATTACAAGAGGTACGATCTACTTCAAGTCTACACAATCGCTTGCCTACGCAGATGGGATTGACGTTATTGGACGGACAAAGCGAGAGGTCAATAAGGCGTTCGCAAGCATTTAAGCAGAAGTGGCTAAAGTGGGTCTAAGGGTAATTGAGAAAATATATCCTGTCATCAAAGAAAGACGCACAACACCGACGTCTTGGTCAGAACGTCACCTTCGGCAGCTATATTTTTGAAGTAGTCAAGGACCTCGTCTACCTTGTCTCGGTAGTAACAAGCAGCAATGACACCAGCGCCGAGATAAAACGCAGGATAACTCTTGCCAACCGCTGCTTCTTTGGGCTCTAGAGGCAAATGAGTAGTAGAGCCCTCTCTCCAAAAATTAAGGTATCACTCTACAAAACCTTAATCATCCCGGTCCTCCTCTACGGCGCTGAGGCTTAGACGTTATCAAATGCGGATGAAGAGGCTCTTGGGCGTTTCGAGAGGAAAATTCTGCGTGCAATCTTTGGTCCCGTTTGTGTAAACGGAGAATGGAGGAGGAGATTCAACCAAGAACTGTGCGGGCTGTACAGCAACATCGGCCTAGTTAGACATCTTCGGATCCAACGTCTAAGATGGCCGAGGGACGACGCAGCAGAGGAAAGGGACCTCAACCAACTGGACGTGCAGCACTGGAAGCAGCAGCAGTTGGTTGAGGCCTTGGTTCACCCCGTACTGTAGCGCCATCTAAGTAAGATATGACGTTCCACTTCAGCCAAGAAAGGGCTTCCTTTATTGCCAGCAGATCTGCCGGAAAGACGTTGCAATACTTCGGTAGTTTCATTGATTACAAAAGGCGACAGTCGGGGATTGTTTTAGAAGTGTAGAAATAAGACTCCACCGATTTCAGGGCAGCAGGGTTCGAATATCAATAGTAGCTATGACGTTCCACTTCAGCCAAGACAAGGCTTCCTTTATTACCAGCAGATCTGCCGGAAAGACGTTGCAATATTCTGATAGTTTCATTGTTTACAAAAGGCGACAGTCGGGGATTGCTTTAGAAGTGTAGACATAAGACTCCACCGATTTCAGGGCAGCAGGGTTCGAATATCAATAGTAGCTATGACGTTCCACTTCAGCCAAGACAGGGCTTCCTTTATTGCGAGCAGATCTGCCGGAAAGACGGTGCAATATTCTGATAGTTTCATTGTTTACAAAAGGCGACAGTCGGGGATTGCTTTAGAAGTGTAGACATAAGACTCCACCGATTTCAGGGCAGCAGGGTTCGAATATCAATAGTAGCTATGACGTTCCACTTCAGCCAAGACAGGGCTTCCTTTATTGCCAGCAGATCTGCCGGAAAGACGTTGCAACACTCCGGTAGTTTCATTGTTTACAAAAGGCGACAGTCGGGGATTGCTTTAGAAGTGTAGACATAAGACTCCACCGATTTCAGGGCGGCAGGGTTCGAATATCAATAGTAGCTATGACGTTCCACTTCAGCCAAGACAGGGCTTCCTTTATTGCGAGCAGATCTGCCGGAAAGACGGCGCAATATTCCGATAGTTTCATTGTTTACAAAAGGCGACAGTCGGGGATTGCTTTAGAAGTGTAGACATAAGACTCCACCGATTTCAGGGC
Source organism: Eumerus sabulonum (assembly GCA_951905685.1). NCBI lineage: Eukaryota > Metazoa > Arthropoda > Insecta > Diptera > Syrphidae > Eumerus > Eumerus sabulonum. The sequence goes on from OX645064.1 coordinate 71,841,260, forward strand.
AGCAGGGTTCGAATATCAATAGTAGCTATGACGTTCCACTTCAGCCAAGACAGGGCTTCCTTTATTGCGAGCAGATCTGCCGGAAAGACGGTGCAATATTCCGGTAGTTTCATTGTTTACAAAAGGCGACAGTCGGGGATTGCTTTAGAAGTGTAGACATAAGACTCCACCGATTTCAGGGCAGCAGGGTTCGAATATCAATAGTAGTTATGACGTTCCACTTCAGCCAAGACAGGGTTTTATTGCCAACAGCTCCGTGTAAAAGACGTTGCAATGGTCCGGTAGTTTCATTGTTTACAAAAGACTCCGCTTCCCACCCCGTCTTTGGCTTTTTCTCAAAAACTGTGGTGGCTTCAATGTGTTCTGGGTTTTCTGCCAAAGTTATCCTGTTGTTCAGGGCAAAGGAATTGCCAGCAATATAGCTCGCCCATTTCAGGCTGGCCTTTATTCTGGCTTCCGTGGATATCGAATGGACTTGGGTGGATTAGCATGTTTAGCGCCGCCGTTGGAGTAGACCTTAGGGCACCGGTGATGTACATATGTACATGCTAACCTCTGAACTTTCTCGATTTGTTTGTGGTATGTTGTTTTGTCCAGTGCAGTCCACCAGATTACAAACACGACACATTAGGATAGGTCTAACGACTGTGATGTACAACACAGGTGAATTGCACGTAAAACTGATATTGCTTGACACCTTTTCCAGATCGCGTAAGACAAGCATTACAACAGGGGTGGTCGACCGATCGGAGGCAATAAGACAGGATTCAATAGATCGACTTAGTCCGCTTACAAACTCGACTTGCCAACCTGGCGGTCTACTAGGATGGGCTGATGTCTCGGTTGATCTCGAAAAGTTTGGTGAATTAGAGTTGGAATGTTTAGCTCGACCTAACGAGGTAAGCTAGTAAAACCGACGACATTGCATTTTGTTTTGTAATTTTTTTTTTTTTGTATAGCAACAAACGGGTGACCAAAATCATCTAAGTGCTAATAATTCTGGAACGGGTGGTTGTAACACAAGGCGACATACAGTTGGACCAGGCGACGTAGCACATGAGCAGGCATTAGCCAATCCAAACGCAATCGGCCCAATCGATTTCAAATGTGTCAACAAAGATGGCCCGTATCTGCCAATTAACTTGCCTATGTTACAAAATCAACCGCTACACAATCTAACAATAAAAGACCAACATTTGTTGAAGCCCCCCACTGTGATGGGTGCAAGTAAGTGCTTCACAAATGCACAAATAGAACGTAAATCTTACTATCTGATATCTACTTGCAGCTGGTGCATTCGGGAGAAGAGCATCCGATGGCGGAGCCAACCTTCACATATACTATCCGTCTTCGATGAACAATGTACAACAGCCACAAACGCAACCACAAATAGAAGGTTTCTATCCGAATCAAAGTATTGCTAGTGGAGTTTGCGGTTCGGCTACAGAACATGTTATAGCGAGTCAACCTGATCAGCAACCAATTCAACAGCAACCGCAGAATCATATATTGAATGAAGCGCTAATCAATCAGCACCAGAATACACCAGAAGTTAACGAGGAATCGAGCGACGAAATTCAAAGGTAAGATTTCAAAGTGCAATTCTAGCGGCTTACATAAAGTTCAAATCTACTTGAAGGTATATGCAAATCCGGGGCTGCACAAAGCGACATACAGTCGGTTGCACTGACGATCTTTCGGTAGCACATCATTCAGATGTCAGCGGTCTTGACCAAACAAATCTATCACATTCACCGGCGCCTCAACCTGGCGGAGGAGGACGTACACGTCGTACTGGTTTATTGACTGTAATGGATCGCCCTCCAGGTGCGTACGTGTTTTAGCCCTTGCGTTTCACATCACTCACATTTCGCATGTGTTTGCACGAATCCTTAAATAGTCGCACTCACATCTATTAATTGCACTTATCGTCAACAATTCTTGCGTTTTTTCCTAAACTTTTATTTTTCTTATGTTTTTTGTTTATTCCTTTCTCTTCCTTATCGTTTTTGTTAACATTTGAATTGGAATTTTAATGTTTTACCACAATGCAAATGCCTCATCCGTATCCTGTCCATCCACATCCCGTCTGTATTGATACACTGCTGTGAGTCCAACTTATGTATGCGCCATGTTCGAAACTATCCGATTCCTTATCCCTATCCCTATCCAAATCCATATACTGTATGGTGCAACTGCAGTGATTAGCCCGGAACTTATCAGAGAAGTAGAATCACGTATGAATCGCAACTACCTTCCGCCAGCATTGAAATTACAAGGCTCTGCTGGTGGACTGAGCCAAAGTCCGCCGACGGGCTCACAATGTACTCCAAATCCATCCTGTTCCCCTGCAATTCCATCAACATCATCAGCTGCAGTTGCAAGTCTAAATAATAGACGCTTTGTTAGGGCTTGTAAATTGCTACCTACGGTCCAAGAAGTCGGTAAGTTCGTTTTTATTTTATTTTTTATTTATTTAATATGATTTTCGCTGCTTTCCTGCGAACTTCCCACAATTGTTTGTGCTTATTAGTGTTGTTCTTAGTTTACTGTTTAATTGTTTCGATAACGGTACGCATTGTTGTAATATTTCATTTTTAGTTACGTTACGTGGTGAACCTGGGCCTCAACCAACAAGCGTCTCCAGCTGGCACGGTCTTTGGCCAGCTGTTTCCAGCGCCGCACGCCCGGTCGGTTAAGGTCCCCTTCCGCCTGTGTGCGTCACCGTTGATGCGGCCGTCCTCTGCCGCGCCTACCTTCCGGGGTGGATTCGAATACTCTTCGGGTCGGAGCTGTGTTTTCCATGCGTTCTACATGGCCTAGCCACCTTAGACGCTGTATCCGTAGACGTCGTACCAGGCCGATGTCGCTGTACAACCCGTACAGTTCTTCGTTATATTTTCTCCTCCATACACCGTTTGAACAAACGGGACCGTAGATAGTACACAGAATTTTCCTCTCGAAACGACCAAGTGCCTCTTCATCCGCTTTCGTTAAAGTCCAGGCCTCTCCGCCGTAAAGGCGGACTGGGATGATCAAGGTCTTATATAGTGTCACCTTGGTTTTCCGAGAGAGGGCTCTACTTCTCAAGAGTGATTTTGCGTTTTATCTCAGCGCTGGTGTTATTGTCGCCGGTCCTCAGTGAGCGTAGACGAGGTAGACGAATTCCTTGACCACTTGAAAGCTATATCCGCCCATGGTGACGTTCTGGCCAATACGTAGGTGTTGACCATCCTTTTGTTTTTAGTTTTACCCTCATTAACTTTGAGACCCATCTTAGCCGCTTCTTAATGCTAACAAAGGCCCCATTGACGTCTCGCTGTGTCCGTCCAATCACGTCAATGTCATCGGCGTACGCAAGCAATTCCGTAGACCTGAAATAAATCGTACCTCTTGTGTTGGCCAGTGACTCTTGCACGATCTTTTCAAGCACGATGTTGAAAAAGTCGCATGACAGCGCGTTACCTGGCCTAAATCCTTTTTTAACATCAAAGGTCTCGGTTTGCTCATTACCGACCTTAATGGAGCAGCGAGAATTCTCCATTGTCATCCTGCGCAGTCGGACGAGTTTGGCAGGGATGCTAAAACTAGACATGGCTTTGTATAGCTCATCTCTATACACGCTGTCATATGTATGTATGTATGTATGTTGGCGTTACAGTCCATGAAGAACCTGAGCCGAGCTTCTCTCAATCACCCATGTTGTGTGTGATTTCATTTTCACATAGGTGAAAGGGACCTACAGTTTATTGCCGGTTCCGAACGGCGAATTTCGAGAAGCTTTTCATGACAATTTTACTACAGGGGGTTTTGTCAGAACCCCGCTGAGGAGAAACACAGTGAAAAACACGTTCGATGACATGGCTGTGTCGGGATTCGATCCCGAGTCATCGGCGTCAGAGGCCAACACACTACCCACTGCGCCACGGTGCTCTCACGCTGTCATATACAGCCTTGAAATCGACGAAGAGGTGGTGATTGTCGATTTGGCATTCCTGGGTCTTCTCCAAGATCTGCCGTAGCGTAAATATTTGGTCTATTGTGGATTTACCTGGCCTGAAACCACACTGATAAGAGCCGATCAGGTTGTCCACAAACGGTTTCAGGCGTTCACACAATACCGATGTTAAGGAGACTTATTCCCCTATAGTTGGCGCAGTTATAGGGGTCTCCTTTCTTATGGACCGGGCAAACGATGATGAGATTCCACTCGTCGGGCATGCTTTCCTCCGGCCATACCTTGCAAATGAGATGGTGCATGCATCTTACCAGCTCATCTCCAGCCGCCTTAAGAAGCTCAGAAGACAGGCCGCGGCTTTATTAGACTTAAGTCTTGATATCGCTATTTTGACTTTGTCTAGGTCGGGTGGACTGAATTCTGTTACATTGTCGTCCATTACGAATGGCTCGTTCTGCCTGACAGCGGTATCTTGTCTATCATCGCCGTTATACAGTCTGCAGAAGTGATCTTTCCAAATCCTCAGCATCGACTGCGACTCTACTACCAGTTCTCCATTTTCATCTCTGCAGGCCGCCGCTCTGGCTTTGTAGCCGTGACATGTTCGTGTTAACCTATTGTAAGACTTACGGGCGTCATTCCTGCTGAAGCATCTTTCCATCTCCTCGATCTCACGCTTTCCGTGCTCTCTCTTCTTTCTTCTGAAAAGCGTGTTTTCCTCTCTTCTCTTCTGCTCATAGTTTTCGTGAGCAGCTCTCGTCCGTCGTTGCAGCATGGCTTTATATGCCCCTTGTTTTGCTGCATGGGCTTGTTCGCATTGTTCATCGAACCAGGGATTTCTAGGTGGTGGCGGTTTGAAACCCAGCACCTCTGAGGCAGCGTCTCTGACGGCGTTCTGGCAATGCGCCCATTCCTGCTCTATTGTTTGTGCTGGTGTGGGCGGATTTTGAGAGAGCTTGGAGGAGACACGATCGGCAAAGATTCTGGCAGCCTCTTGCGATTGTAGCTTTCCGACGTCAAACTTACGTTGTGCTACTTGACTCCTAAGCATTCTTGATATCCTCATTCGTACCTTGGCTACAACAAGGTAGTGGTCCGAGTCGATCTTGGCCCCTCGGAAGGTTCGTACTTCGAAAATACAGGAGGAGTGTCTGGCGTCGATCGCAATGTGATCAATCTGGTTGGTGGTCGATTGATCAAAAGACCGCCAGGTACGGCTCTGTTACTCAATTGTCTTTTGAGCCCTTAAAAACAACGATTGGCAAGAGTTATTTTGCGCTTAATATCGAAACTGATATTGTTCGTATTTGTTAGTGCGGATTCAAGATAGACGAAGTCCTTGACTACCTCCTCAAAGTTCTTGCTACCCAATGTGACGCTCTGTCCGAGGCGTCGATGCTGTGCGCCTTTTCTTGATGACAGTATATACTTCGTTTTGCCCTCATTTACCGCCAGATCCATCTTGGCCGCCTCCGCTTTAATGCCAGCAAACGCTTCATTGACGTCCCGCTGCGATCGACCAATCACGTCAATATCATCGGCGTAAGCTAGCAGTTGAACGGAATCTTGAATGATCGTTCCCCTAGTGCTGACTTGTGAGTTTCACACGATCTTGTCTTCATTATCTCAGTATCGACTGTCATTCAACTACGAGGCGTCCGTGTTCATCCCTATTGGCTTCCGCTCTGGCTTTATAACCTTGACATGTTCGTTTTACTCTTTGGTAATACTTTCGAACGTCGTTCCTGTGATAACATCTCTCCATGTCCTCGATCGCGCGCTTCTCATGCTCTTTCTTTTTCCTTCTGAAAAGCGCCTGCTCTTCCGTTCAGAGGCAGCATCCCTGATGGCGCTTTGACGTCTCCATTGCTGTTCTATGGTTTGCCTCAACCTAGATACGATCGGCGAAGGTCCTGGCGGTCTCTTGCGATTGCAGTGTCCCGACTTCAAATTTTGCTGGGCCTACTCGAAACCGCCGTCAGAAGTTCCCCTACCTAGAATGCTCTGGTATTCAGCAGTATGCCGCTGAAAGTTACCATAATTTCAATTTCAGCTTCACCAGAGCATTCGAACTTCGACAGCAAAATTCGAACATTGCCGTCGGTTCGTGTCTCCGTAACAATACTTTTGCGGGTGTCGTCAACATGTGTACTTCGTTCGTTAAATTCGAGGCTTGTGATTGTTTCTGAGTTTCATTTTGTTTAAGGTTACGGCGTAGTAGGCCGTAGCTCAAACGACTAAACCTATTTTTTGGCGCAGGAATCTCGCCATTCGTCCCTTCTCCAGAGGAAATCTTCAAATCTTCGAGTTTGCCATTGACAGTCGTCGCGCGCGGTCACGGAAGGAGAATAGGAAAGAACAAAACAAAAACGGGAAAAAAAAATAAAACAAAAAAACCAAAACCAAATACCGTAGTGCAGTGTAGTGCGGGCAAAAAAAAAAAAAAACAAACCGTGAAAGTGCCCCAACCGAACACCTGGTCGGCAGCAGCGCTGGGCCGTACTCCTACCTGCCCCCCTTCCCCTCTCGTGATAGTGGTTGCACTCAACACACTCACTGATTGAGTGTTAACGCAACCGACGCGTAGCGGGTCGCGTGTGTTGTTCTTTGCTGGTGGAGCAAATCTTACTGTCGTAAGGGCATAACACCTACGGTAGTTTGTTTTTGCAAATCCGGCGATAGAACTTCACTTACGCGTCTCTGCTTTAACGGTTTTGTATCTGTACATGTTTTGTAGTTTGCATTGACGAGGGATTTCTGTGTGCAGTTCTGCAATATTCGTGGGTTACGGAAGAATTTCCTTGCCACGTTTATCCATCTCTCTCGCCACAAACCGGCTGTTTTGGCACTTTGTGAAACACAGGTCGATGAAAAGTCTGATCCTTCGGATTTCAGTCTTCCTGGATATAGCTTAGTGCCATTATTCGTTTCTCGCCGTGGTCTCGCCATCTATGTCCGTAGTGATATTGCTTACCAGTTACTTCCACAGTATAGCCAAACATCCACCCCGGAATTTAATTTCATATGGCCTAAATTCATATTCCGTAGGCACTCCATCCACTACTGTTTTCTTTATAGAAGCCCCAATCTAGACAGGAATGCAACATTTGATGCATTCGACGCACTGTCTGATTCCATCCAAAGAATTGTTTCCCTGTTCCCTCGCACTGAAATCGTTTTAGCGGGCGATTTCAATGTACACAATTCTCAGTGGCTTCGACATTCTGGACAGACAACACCCGAAGGAAGGTATGTTGAAATGTTTGCTGAGTTAAATCACTTAACTCAACTTGTGAATGAGCCATCACGTATCCCCGATGTTGCTGGTCATACCGCCAACACGCTGGACTTGTTTCTTAACTCTCAGCCTGACAAATACACGATCGATGTATTGGAACCCCTAGGCTTGTCTGACCACTGCATGATATCAGCGAAATTCTCGAACTCCCACCATCCAGTTAAAGAAAAAGCTCCTAAGAGAACACTATGGCTATACGAGAAAGCCAACTGGTGCGGCCTTAACAACTTCTTTCGGATCTTTAACTGTTCGTTGTGCTTCCTCGACAACGACGTGGACGCCGCAACTGATACTATCGTAAACATTATCCGAATCGGCATGGCAAATTTTATTCCCAGCAAGATTAAAAGCACCAGGCCTAAGGATAATACGTGGTTCGACTCGAGCTGCAAAGAGGCTATTAGGCTCAGGGAGCTAAGTTTTCGGACCTACAAGGCAAACAGTTCTGAGGAAAACCGAAAAAAGTACATACGAGCCAGAAACGACTGCAACACCCACATTCGACGGATTAAATTCCAATCCGACCAAAAATTAAGGCGTAAAATCCTTCAATGTCCCAAAGGTAGCAAAAGTTTCTGGTCGTTTGTAAGAAACGTAAAAAACTCAACTAAGTCGTCTATACCGACGCTCATCCACAATGACATTCCAGCTCTCACCCCCTTAGACAAAGCTAACCTACTTGCTGCCCATTTCGCAACCAGTTCTCAGCTGCCAGCTTGTACTTTGTCTCCGCCTGTACTAGAGTGCGTCATTTCCACCATGGGGCTAATCCACTTCCGCACTCGTACAGTCGCAAGGGTTCTTAAAGACCTCGACATGCACAAATCCGCTGGTCCAGATGGTATTGCCCCAATAGTTCTGAAGAGGTGTTCTTCTACGCTGGCAAAACCACTGTGTAAGCTTTTTCACCTTTCCTACACCTCAGGGCTCTTTCCGAGTGGGTGGAAAACAGCATTTGTCCAGCCTATGCCCTAAAAAGGCGAATCATCTTCTCCCTCCAACTACCGACCCATTGCACTAACGTCCCTTCTTTCCAAGGTCAAGGAAACGCTGATTAACCGTCAGCTTATGAAATATCTTGAATCACGGAAACTCCTCAATGACCGCCAATACGGTTTCCGCAGCAACAGATCCACTGGTGATATGATGGCATATCTCGCTGAAAAGTGGAATCACTCGCTTCACCAAGCAGGTGAAAGCAAAATTGTTGCACTGGATATTTCGAAAGCATTTGACAGGGTTTGGCACGAAGCCCTTTTGCCGAAAATGTGTGCTTTTGGGATCGATGATTCTCTTCTTCAATGGATTAGAAGCTACCTTTCGAATCGTTCAATTCAAGTTGTTTTGGACGGATTCAAGTCTGATACTCACTTTGTAAATGCCAGTGTTCCCCAGGGCTCCGTTTTGTCTCCGACACTCTTTCTTATTTTTATAAATGATCTCTTGTCTGTTACTTCTAATCCAATTCACTCCTTCGCTGACGACAGTACCCTCAGCTTCTCATATTCGTTCACCAGTTTACGACCCTGCACTTCGGTTGTGGATAATGAGCGGCAGCGTATGTTAAGCTCATTACATTCCGATATCGACAGAATCATCCAATGGGGTAAAAACAATAGAGTGGAATTGAATGCATCCAAAACGCAATGCTGTCTCTTGTCGTTAAAGTGTATAACTAACCCGCAGCCGTTATCCATGAATGGCACTTGCATCTCAGAAACTGAAAAGCTTTCCATCCTGGGTATGAGTGTTGCTCACAATCTTAATTGGAGCGACCATATATTCAGTGTCGCCAAGAATGCTGCGAAATGCCTAGGATTCTTATACAGATGCTAGAAACATTTCTCACCCTTAGATCTGGCTACAAGGCGTTCATTCGCCCCAAATTAGAGTTTAACGCTCATGTCTGGTCCGGTGCTTCCAAGACCTCACTGCACCTACTAGACAGAATTCAAAAACGAGCCATAAAACTGATAGACTCGCTGGAACACCGCAGGAATGTTACCTGCCTCTCCCTGTTTTATCGTTACTACCACCAAAAATGCTCTGATGAAATAGCCAGTTGCATTCCGTCCCTTCAACATTTCTCCCGCAATACACGTCTCTCTAGTAATGCTCACCAATATACTCTGAAGCCCACTTACGGACGTACTGTCAAATATAGAGAATCTTTCATTAACCGAACCACACGAATCTGGAACTCCCTGCCGGATTCGGTTTTCCCCCCTCAATGCAACATGCAAGCATTTAAGATCAATGTCCATCGGCATCTCCTCTATTCCTCTTCCTCTCTACCTTCTGCCCGCACTGTGTCACCGACATAATAAGGTTATTAGACCTTGAGTGCGCGCAAATTAAAAAAAAAAAAAAATGGCACTTATGAATTATTAGCAGTGCCGCAAGGTGTTCATGTGCGGTGGCTCTCCTCGCTTTTTATCAGGCCAGCATCCCTTGAATAGATACTACCCCTACGAGGCCTTTGTTAGTCATTTGCCTTAGGATGGCTAAGGCTAAGTGCATTTATATATTTTTGTAATTTTGCATCGGTCAGTAAATTACTTCAGAGGATAAGGGAATAGTAAGTTACGAAAAAGAAACAAAATACCTCAAGAGGTTTAACGCCACGTAACCAGAAAATATGTATTTTTGCGTGTATGCATAGGCATAGGTATTTAACCTTTAACTAAGATGTAAACCTGCTACATATGTATACAATATATGTTTTGAATTACCAACAGGTCGATATAGTCCAGTACGAAGAGCATCGGAAGGATCGAAAACTCAATTCCACGGCCCTTTACAGGAGTGCCAACATTTACAAAAGGGTATAGCACAAAGAAACCTGCTGGTTGCACCCAGTCCACCTCTTCTGGAGAACTCTATTAGCTTACCAGGTAAGACCTAAGTTTCAACTCTTATACTAGTGTGTAATGTAATTTGATCGTTGATAGCTGACTATTGACTATCCTTGGAAGCAAGTAGTATTCTTTTTTTGCCTATACGAAAAAGCCAACTGGTGCGGCCTTAACAACTTCTTTCGGTGTTTTAACTGGTCGTTGTGCTTCCTCGACAACGACGTGGACGCCGCAACTGATATTATCGCAAATATTATTCGAATCGGAATGGCAAATTTTATTCCCAGCAAGATTAAAAGCACCAGACCAAAGGATAATACGTGGTTTGCCTTGAGCTGCAAAGAGGCTATTAGGTTCAGGGAGCTAAGCTTTCGGGCCTACTTGTACATAAGTACGTACGAGCCAGAAATTAATGCAAAACCCACATTTGACGGGTTAAATTCCAATCCGACCGAAAATGAAGGCGTAAAATCCTTCAATGTCCCAAGGGTAGCAGAAGTTTCGGGCCGTTTGTAAAAAACGTAAAAAACTCAACTACGTCGTCTATACCGACGCTTATCCACAATGACATTCCAGCTGTCACCCCCTTAGACAAAGCTAACCTACTTGCTGCCCATTTCGTAGCCAGTTCTCAGCTCCCAGCTTGTACTTTGACTCCATCTGTATTAGAGTACGTCAATTCCACCATGGGATTAAAGCACTTCCGCACTCGTAGAGTTGCAAGGCTTCTTAAGGACATCGACATACACTAATCCGCTGGTCTAGATGGTATTGCCCTTATAGTTCTAGGTTAGGTTATTGTGGTCGGCATAAGCCATACGTAGGCCGAAGTCGGCCCATTGTGATACCACATGGATCGTGTTACCCAGATCCGCTACCAGAGAACCAACCGGTGCTTCTGATGAAGCGATGGAGTTGAGCTATTTTATGGTCTGCTAGCTCACTTAAATTATCATAGAAGGGCGCGCCGAGGTAGATCCTCCTGCGATTCGCAAAAGAGGGGCATGAGCAGAGGAGGTGATGTATTGATTCCTCCTCCTCCTCGTCCATGCAGCCGCGACAGAAGTCGTTGGAGGGTATTCCCAGTCTGGCGGCGTGTTTCCCAATGATGCAGTGACCTGTAATGACACCCACCAGAGTACTTAAGGTTGCCCTTTTGGTTGCCATTAGGTCCCTGGTTCGTCCTGGGTTTAGGTAGGTAGGGTCGTAGCCTTCCCATAATAGAAAAGAACGCACTTAGGACAAGGAGGCCCGTTGTGCAGCTACGAGGGGGTTTTATCCCCCTATTCGTGGAACCATCTAGTGCTTCTTAAGAAGTTAAGAAGATTAAGTATCCCTACTTTCTGAACATCTGTCAGATCGTTAAGGAAGTAAGAGCCTAGGTAACGCTTCCTTATATTGCAAAAAGCGGGACAGGCGCATAGAAGGTGGTGAATGGATTCAACCTCCTCCTCGTCCTGACAGCTTCTGCAGAAGTCATTTGAAACTATACCTAGTCTTTGTGCGTGACTGCCAATGAGGCAGTGACCTGTGATGACACCGATGACTTTGTAGATGTCAGTTCTTTTTAGGGAGATTATACTCCTTGTGCGCTGACTGTCAAGCCGAGGCCAGATTTGCCTGGTGATGACGCAGGTGTGTCCCTGGGTCCATCTCAGGTTCGTCTCGGCCCTGGCGAGATTCGTCAGATTATGTTTAATGGTTGTAAGGGGTACTCCCTCACAAGCCACGATTGATTGTAGCGTCGTTCCTTGTTTGGCGAGTATGTCGGCTTTCTCATTACCTGTAATGCCGCTGTGTCCTGGTACCCAGATAAGCTGTATATTGAACTGTTCTGCCATCTCGTTGAGAGATCTGCGACAGTCGAGACTAGATTTTGATGAGTACACATAGGACTCCAGCGACTTTAAGGCAGCTTGACTATCTGTAAGGATGCGAATATCTGTGGTGGATATTACGTTCCACTTCAGCCAAGATAAAGCCTCTTTTATTGCCGACAGTTCCGCCTGGAAAACGCTGCAGTGGTTTGGTAATTTTAGAGCTTTATATAGCTTGAGTTGTTTGCAGAAAACTCCACAGCCCACCCCGTCTTTGGTTTTAGACCCGTCGGTGTAAAAATCCACACAGTTTCTGCGGGGTTGTGTTTGGCGAGTCCCGTTCTTCCTGTCCGGATAAATCGTCGTGAATTTTTTGTCCAAGATTATGGTGGATTCTGTGTGGTCCAGGTTTTCTGCCAGACTTGTCCTGTTTTGCAGGATGGATGAGTGGCCGGTGACATAGCTCGCCCATTTCGAGTTGGCTTTTAGTCTTATGGCCGTATGTGTGGCAATTTGCTTACCGAAAATATCGAGTGGTGTGAGGTCTAGTATCATGTTAAGCACAGCCGTTGGTGTGGACCTGAGGGCCCCGGTAATGCACATACATGCCATTCTTTGTACCTTCTCGAGTTGTTTATGGTATGTTGTCTTGTCTAGTGCAGTCCACCAGACTATCACTCCATACAGTAGTATGGGTCTGACGACCGTAATGTAGAGCCATAGGGTGATTTTGGGGTTAAATCCCCATTTTTTTCCTAGAGCTTTCTTACATGTGTAGAGAGCAATTGTTGCTTTTTTTGCTCTTTCAGTTGTATTGCTCTTCCAAGTTAATTTCCTATCGAGTATAATGCCTAGGAATTTGGCACTAGGGGAATAGGTTAACCTGGTATCGAGCAGAGTGATAGGGCAGTATTCCGGGACTTTGTGCTTTTTGGTGAATAGCACGAGCTCCGTTTTCTGGGGATTAATCCTGAGCCCGCTACTATGCGCCCATTTGCACAGGAATGAGAATGCCGTTTGCATGCGGTCATTCAGTGTGGATAGGTATTTACCTGAGATTGAGATGGCAACGTCATCGGCGTAGGCAACAACGTCCAGGCCTTCTTTCTCCAGTTTGATCAGTAGTTCGTTTACAACTACATTCCAGAGAAGAGGTGAGAGGACTCCACCTTGCGGGGTACCCTTGGTAGCTACTCTGGTAGTCTCTAGGCTTCCCCACTTAGAGTGAATCTTGCGTGTTAATAGCAACTCGCTGATCAGCCCTATCAGAGTCCTCTCCACCTTTAGCTTTTCTAGCCCTTCTATTATTGCTTTCGGAGTGACGTTGTTAAAGGCGCCCTCTATGTCTAGGAAGGCTGTTAGCGTATATTCTTTGAGATGGATTGATCTTTCGATTTTCCTCACTAATGAGTGAAGAGCTGTTTCGACCGATCTACCTTTACAGTAGGCGTGTTGCGCCTTAGACATTAGGGAGGGATCCAAGCTGTGCCGTATGTGTAGGTCTATCAGCCTTTCTAAGGTTTTTAGAGCGAAGGATGATAGACAGATCGGCCTTAGATCCTTAGGGGAAGTGTGAGAATTCCTGCCGGCCTTGGGGATGAAGATTACCTTTGCGCACTTCCACTTTTCTGGAATATGACTCCAAGCTAGGCATCCTTTAAAGATTATCTCTAGCCATGGTATAGTCCATTCCATAGTTTGTGTTAGTTCGATTGGGTAAATTTCATCTGGACCTGGCGATTTGTAGGGCTTGAAACTTTTTAATGCCCATATAATTTTCTCTCTGGAGATAATATGTTCATACTGCCCTACTTCGGCAGAGGAGTTCTGAGTTCCTCGCGAGTGCACTGAGTCTTGCGATTCAGAGCAGCCAGGGAAGTGCGTGTTGAGGAGAAGATTTAAAGTTTCTTCCTCGGATGTTGTCCAAACTCCATTTGCTATGAGGCAGTTGGGAGATTGTGGAACTTTCGAGAGTATTTTCCTCAGTCTATAGGCGTCTGAGATTTTCTCCATGTTGTTGCAGAAGATCTTCCAAGACAGCCTTTGTGCTTTCCTCAGGTTTTGTTTGTACACCTTGAGTGAATTTTTGTATAGGCTCCAGTCACTGTCGTTACTTGTGTTCTTTGCTTTATTAAAGAGCTTACGACAGGCTTTGCGGAGCTTGCTTAGATCTGCGTTCCACCAGGGAGGGTAAGATTTTTTTCCTGATTTGTGGGTTGCGCAGCTGTTGGCCCTTGCGTTGCCCAATGTGGTTGTTAGAGTATCGACCATAAGGTCTATATCTAACGTGGTCCGCGGGGTGTCAGGGGTCCTACTTATTATAGAGTTGCCAATGAAGGCTCTATAACGCTCCCAATCGATTCTTCTTGGGTTACAGGATGAGTCAATTGGGGTTGGGACCATGTGGGCTAGGTTGAAAACCAGGTAACGATGATCTGAGAAGGAGTGCTCTTCAGAAACCTTCCATTCTCTTATATTATCAATGATGGGGGGGGGGATGCTAGAGTTAGGTCTAGTACCTCCCTACGATTTTTCGTAATAAAAGTGGGTGTATGACCCTTGTTACAGATAAGAAGGTTAGCGGTTAAGATGAATTCAATAAGCCACTCACCTCTTTCGTTTGTGTCGCTGCTGCCCCAAATCGTGTGATGCGCATTCGCATCCGCACCGATAAGGAGCCCAGCTTGGTGATTCGACGAGTCCTTGACCAGTCTTTTTATTTCGTCCGATGGGATGGACTCTTCTTGCGCCATGTATGTGGACGCTATCCATAGTTTGAGCCCGGGTGATTGGATTGCAATCACTGTTGTGTCTGGGCAGCTGTAATTTGGAAGAAGGTAAGCATTTAAAGATTTCTTTGCAAGTATGCAAGTGCGGGGCTTACCTTCTTTTTGTGAAACAAATAGATTGTAGGCTGGAGTTCTTAGTCCACGAACCCTGTGTTCATGCACCCAAGGTTCCTGGATTAAGGCTATGTCTTCTTCTCCTTTGGCCAGCCTGAGAAGAAGGTTTGCGGATGCCGCTTTGGAATGGTGGAGGTTAATCTGAATTAATTTCAGCATCATGGCTGCTATTAATTCGATCTGCCTCCACCATGGTGGCGTTGAGGTCTTCTAGATCTGAGTCCAGAAGATCGTCTTCCATCGGCGAGCTAGTGGAATAGTCCTCGCTTCCGGAGTCGAGCAATGACTCCTGATCTTTAATGACCAGGGATGTTGCTGGGGTTTCAGTTTCTACCGGCGCAGGGCCCTTGCTTCCTGAGGGGGTTGGGGGTTCCTGCACCGTAGAGCTACTGTTACTGACCTCGGTGTTAACCGTGTCTGTGTTGCCGGATGGTGGCATTTCCTCATCCTTTTTGTAAATGTTTAGTTTGACTTTTTTGAAGCCAATCCTGATGTGGTAGTCGCATAGGGCCAGAGGTTCCAAGGATTCACAATTCAGAACAATGATTGCCTGTCTTGATCGACCTTTCGGTTCCTCCAGCCTCGCGACTCTCCAATCTCCTGTTGGGAGATTGGGATTGCAATAGTTGATTGTCTCAACTATTTCTACTATTTCTAGAGGGTTGTCTGGTGCAAGCGGGAGCCAGCATCTAGCTCGCGGTCGTTTAGGGATTTGGTCCTTAGTGATGACCTTGAGCCTAGCTCCCTCCCAAATTTCCCCTATTTCGGCAACTGTTGCCTTCAGAAGATCAACGGATCTTTCGTCAGCACAGCTTATTAATTTGACCCTGCCTTGGTACCATCCAGCGTCGTCGCAGATGGGCGGTGGTCCAGGGTTCTTTCTTGCGACTTTGAGGAAGTTTGTCGATAACGCTTGGTCGACATCCTTCCATTGTTCGGTCCTCATTTTGCCGTCCGGGTCGCTATCATTTATGATTGCGACCGTTAGGCACTCCCTCGCAACCTCACCGAAGGGCTTTGATAGCTTGGCCAGTGTTCCCAGCCTAGCTTTCTTAGCCTCCCGCTTTGGTTCCTCGGGGGACGATCTGGGCCTCTTGGCCTGTTCTTTCTCCTGGGCTAAGATTCCTGTCGCCCAGGCTACCGACTCTTTGTCTTTTTCAGACAGGTCGGTTTTATGGCCCCATCGTTTTATAATTCTCAAGGCCGCTTTGTGATCTTTATAGGCCTTGGTCGATGGGTTGTTTTTCCTGTCGGAGCGGTTTGATGGTTCTCCGATCGGAGTCTTTACCGCTTTGGATGTGGAGGGAATATCATCCCCTTCCGGTTTTTTACGAGGTCCGGACTCGTTGTTTGTTTGTTGTTTACTTTGTTTATTCATGTCCCACGAGTTGCGGAGAAATAAATGTCCACCTGGGCAGAGATCCGCAATACCCAGGTAAGGCTGGCTGATCCGGAGGGCGCCAGGTATCCGGATACACCGTTTGCGACTGAGCTATTTTTGGTCTGGGCTCTCAGCCTGGTCGACATCGTCCTGGGTTTAATTTAGGCCAGAGTTGTTTGGTGATAAAGCCGATATTACTCTCATTCCATTGGAGGTTGGTCGCCTTAGTGGTTTGGAGTTCTATCATATGCTTTACCGTACTTATTGGTGTTTCTAGGTACCCGAGGGTAGGTAGGCTGAGTGTGCTAGACCCTAACTTTGCGAGTTCGTCGGCCGCGCAGTTTCCTGGAATATCCCTATGCCCGGGAACCCACAATACTTTAATGTTGAACTGGCGACAGTTAAGAGATGTCTTTGATTTGTGGATTACCGCTGCCAGGGATTTTATCGCAGATTGGCTATCCGTGCAAATGATAATATCCTTGGCGGATATTACATTGATCCTGAGCCATGCAAGGGCCTCCGTTATCGCTGCTATTTCAGCCTGATACACACGGCAGTAATTTGGGAGTCTGAAGGCTGGCTGAGGTTAAGCTCCTTGGAGAAGACTCCACTGCCTACACCCGACTCCATCTTAGAGCCATCGGTATACAGGGACATCGAGTCCTTTGGTATGACTTTCCCTTCAGCCCATTCCTCCCTGGATGGGAAAACAACTTCGAAGTTCCAAGTGAACACGTTTTGCGGGATGATATAGTCTGTGTCCATGGGTACTTTGAAGTGTTTTAGAATGTTTGTGTGTCCTTTTTGTGATGTGGGCCATTTTATTGTGCTCCTCATCCTCAGGGCCGCGCACGCAGCAATTTGTTTGCTGAGTAAATGTCGCAGTTTTTCATCCGCTTTTTACCCGGTCCATTCCATCGCATTTCCTGGATGGCGGTTATGTCCGCTTTATAGCGGTCTAGGGCGTCTGCAAGTTGTTCGGCCGCACGTGGTCTGTTTAGGGACCTAACATTCCACGTACAGAACCGAAGGTCCTTGTTTGTTTTTTGTTTTATTATAGGGTCGTCATGAAAAGCTTCTCGAAATTCGCCGTTCGGAACCGGCAATAAACTGTAGGTCCCTTTCACCTATGGGGAAAATGAAATCACACACAACATGGGTGATTGAGAGAAGCTCAGCTCTGGTCCTTCATGAACTGTAACCCCAACATACATGCATACATACAAAGGGTCGTCAACATAGGTCCATTCCGTTTTTCTATCCGAGGCTGTTTTTTGTTTCTGAGCAATCAGTGGTTTTACGGTTATGGTTTGCTAGACCATAGCCCAACCGACAGTTGATAGTCTCGATAATTTCGCAGGGAGCGGTCGTCTAGGAACCTGGTCCTTGGTTATGACCTTGATCCTAGCTTTCTCCCATACTTCGCCTGCTTCCGGCACTGTAGTCTTCAATAGATCGAGGGATCGTTCATCGGCACAGTTTAGGAGTTTCACCCCGCCTTGATACCACCCATACTACTGTATGGAGTGATAGTCTGGTAGACTGCACTAGACAAGACAACATACCACAAACAACCGGGGCATTACCGGGGCTCTCAGGTCCACACCAACGGCTGCGCTTAACATGACACTAGACCTTACACCACTCGACATTTTCGGCAAGCAAATTGCCACACACACGGCCATAAGACTAAAAACCAACTCGAAATGGGCGAGCTATGTCACTGGCCACTCCTCCATCCTGCAAAACAGGATAACCATGAGAAAACCTAGACCACACAGAACCCACCATAGTCTTGGACAAAAACTTTACGATGATTTATCCGGACAGGAAGAACTGGATCCGCCAAACTCAACCGCGCAGAAACTGTGTGGATTTCTACACTGACGGGTCTAAAACCAAAGACGAGGTGTGGGCAGTGGAATTTTCTGCAAACGACTCAAGCTACATAAAGCTCCAAAATTACCAGATCACTGCAGCGTTTTCCAGGCGGAACTGTTGGCAATAAAAGAGGCTTTGTCTTGGCTGAAGTGGAACGTAATATCCACCACGGATATTCGCATTCTCACAGACAGTCAAGCAGCCTTAAAGTCGCTGGAGTCCTATGTGTACACATCAAAATCTAGTCTCGACTGTCGCAGATCTCTTAACGAGATGGCAGAACAGTTCAACATACAGCTTATCTGGGTACCAGGACACAGCGACATTACAGGTAATGAAAAAGCCGACAAACTCGCTAAACTAGGAATGACGCTACAATCAATCGTGGCTTGTGAGGGAGTACCCCTTACAACCATTAAACATAATCTGACCAATCTCGCCAGGGCCGAGACGAACCTGAGATGGACACATGGACATACCTGCGTCATCACCAGGCAAATCTGGCCTCGGCTGGACAGTCAACGCACAAGGAGTATAATCTCCCTAAAAAGAACTGACATCGACAAAGTCATCGGTCTCATCACAGGACACTGCCTCATTGGCAGTCACGCACAAAAACTAGGAATAGTTCCGAATGATTTCTGCAGAAGCTGTCAGGACGAGGAGGAGGTTGAATCCATCCACCACCTTCTCTGCGCCTGTCCAGCTCTCTGCAAGTTCAGGAAATGTTACCTAGGCTCTTACTTCCTTAACGATCTGACAGATGTTCAGAAAGTAGGGATACTTGATCTTCTTAACTTCTTAAGAAGCACAAAATGGTTCCACGAATAGTAGGGTAAAACCCCCTCGTAGCTGCACAACGGGCCTCCCTGGCCTATGTGCATTCTTATCAACTCTGGGAATGCTACGACCCTACCTACCTACCTACCTGGGACAAGATTCCTGTGGCCCAGGCGACCGACTCTTTAGCTTTTGGCGATAGGTCGGTCTTGTGTCCCATCATTTATAATAGTAATCTAAACTTCTAAGTGATTTTTTCCACTAAAAATATTTATTTTACATTTTGTCTTCTCTTCTAGGTTCTCCAATTCATGGCAAACCAATTCTCAATATGATACAACACCGTGGACAGGATATCGAGGTTCCACAGGAAGCAATGATGAATCTAGTCCCAACATTGAATCGTCTCGTAAAGGAGCACCGCATTAGCGGTGATTTAGCCAATAGCATCATTACCACGGGTATTGTCCCCTTGGAACTGGCTCAATTCTTAGGGTTCGTAGCACATTCCGGTCAACCAGGCAACATGCAACAAGTACACAGCTATAGTGTTTCCCCATTGACAATGTCACTAGCAAGCAATAGTAACAACCAATCCATAGGAGGGCAATCCCCATCCAGTAAATTCGTACTTGGCTCTCTAGTTTCGCCAAATTTCGGTTGCCTCTCCCAACACAACCCAAGCTTAGTTGGACAATTCGGCAACATAAACTTGACGGGCGGTACGTTTGGCAGCAGTCATAGTAGTGGTTGTCAATCGCCAGTGTACAGTCATTTCAGTGCGTGCTCATCGCCCAATTCTTATATGTTTAATGGACCCGGTGCTACATCGCCTATGCATCAAATCACAAAAGGAATCAGTGGTCTTACAACGAGCGGTGGTGGTGGATCAATAACAAAAGGTACTTCTGCAGCAAGTGAAATAGCATCGAACCAACCACTTGACCTATCAATGGATGTATGTACGTCAGATGCAACAGACATGTATACATCACAACAGCAACAAGCTGCGGTTGGTGCTGCAAATTGGTTTACACCTGCATCGTACTATGATCTAAAGCCGCTCAATTTAGCACCCGCACAACCAGTTCGCATTGTTCCAACGCCACCTGCTTCGCCAAATCTTTGTATAATCCAAGAGGAAAATGCTAATGGACAGACTAACCATACAATCACCGCGGGCTTGCCATATAATACTGTAAATTTCGCGATTGATGATCTTTCTCCATGCCAGCCAGCACATCCACAAATATGTTTAACCGATGTGCAAGGAAGCGAGATAACGCTAGTGGCCCTTTCATCGGAGAATAGTCGTGATAGTGATTGTGACTCTTTGGAGCCGCCCATGTCTTCTCTGGCGCTGCAAGGACTTATTATTACAGAACCTTCGAGTGACATGCCATCGATTACTCGAGGTGTTGGGAGAAAAGCCAGTCTAGAAAGTGAAAATAATTCCAGACTTGACACCGAGCCAACATCATCGGGTTGTGGAGCAACAAGTGCTTCAAATCGTCGAGGAAGCGATAAATCGTTGGGTTTTAGCGACGATAGCTTGAGTAATGATTCGAACAATCTCTCGCCGTGTCAGGAACCATCAGCTAGTTCGGGTTTTAAAAGTGACTCACACTCGGAAATCGGTGACCAGACCGAAGGGCGCATTAGTCCAGATTCGATTTGTGACTCGCGCATGTCGGATGAATGCTACGAGGTTACGTTACCGCACGAATGTTCCAATTTAGATTCGACACGAATCCTGCAGATGGTGAAGCAAACAATCGATTCAACAATGCCTCCCAAAGGTTTTGTTCTTAACAAAGCGAATGTAGGTGATTGCAGTGAGGGAAGCAGTGCAAAATCCAGTTGTGCATCGTCTGGAAGCAGTGGAATGAATGTTAGCTTGAATTCATCATCGAGCGGGGATCCGGATATGCCAGTGGATATTTCCAATTTAAGTTTAGAATATTCTGGTGGACTGCAGATTGAATTGCAAGTGTGTGAGGGTAGGAATAAGGATAACAAAGGAATCAAATTACGGCGAATATCTGGCGATCAATTTGAATATGGAAAGTTGTGTCAGCAATTGATAAGCACATTGACTGTGTAAAGGAGACTGTGTTTTATGTATGTAATCATCGCAATTCCAATCGTCTGCTAATACGATCTTTTAGGTTTTAAGAACAGCGATTGTCATTAAGGTGAAATCAATTGTCCATATGAGGCGCACGCGATTCGTTTCTTTGTGTGCCATTCGCTTCTGAATACAATGGGTTGGGACTGCCTTCATATGTCTCAGGGTTAAAACATGGCTCTGGCAGAAGGAATTAAGAAAGGGAAACAGAGGTGATATCGATAAACATAGGTTTTAAGCTTCTGCTCATAACCATTGTATAAAGTTGTTCACCATTCAGTGCTCATCTAACTTGATGTGAGCACAGCCTTTCAATTCTTTGTAAATGTTTGTCTCGTTTGCCTTTGCTATACCTCAGTCTCTCTATCAAAGTCAATTTTTAATAGCTTAGGGCTTTTTCACAGATACACAGTTTGACCTCGATCGATCCTGAATCGTCTAACATTCTTCTTCTTCTTAGTGGGCGCTACAGTTCGGGCTAAACCTGGGCCTCAACCAACATTCTCCTCCATCTAGCACGATCTTTCGCTAGCCTTTTCCATTGCCGCACACCCAGTTGGCTGAGGTCCCCTTCCACCTGTGTGCGCCATCTTAAGTTCGGCCCTCCTCTGCTTCTTCGTCCCTCGGGGTTGGATTCAAAGACTCTCCGGGCTGGAGCTGTGGTGTCCATTCGCTCTACATGGCCCAGCCATCTTAGGCGTTGAATCCGTAGACGCCTGACTAGGCTCATGTCACTGTACAGCCCGTAAAGTTCGTGGTTGAATCTTCTCCTCCATCCCCCGTCTGCGTTTATAGGCCCAAAAATCACGCGCAAAATCTTTCTCTCGAACCGACCAAGGGCCTCCTCATCTGCTTTTGATAGTGTCCATGCTTCTGCGCCGTACAACAGGACCGGGATGATAAGGGTCTTATATAAAGTCAACTTTGTCGTTCGGGAGAGGGCTCTATTACTCAGTTGCCTCCTGAGCCCAAAGAAACAGCGATTGGCAAGAGTGATTCTGCGTTTGATTTCGGAACTGATGTCGTTGTTCCAGGTCACTGCGGAGCCAAGGTAGACGAAGTCCCTAACTACCTCGAACTTATAACTGCCAATAGGAACGTTCTGGCCAAGACGTCGGTGGCGGGCGTCCTTTTTCGATGACAGCATATATTTAGTTTTGCCCTCGTTTACCACCAAACCTTTCGCCGCCTCGAACTCAATGCTCGCAAACGCCTCATTGACATCTCGCTGTGATCTACCTATTATGTCAATATCGTCGGCGTATGCAAGGAGTTGCGAGGATTTGAAATAGATTGTGCCTCTTGTATTGGCCAGTGTTTTTTGCATAATCATTTCCAATATGATGTTGAAGAAATCACACGACAGCGCATCGCCCTGCCTAAATCCATTTTTGACATCAAAACTATCGGCAAGGTGTTCACCGATTCGGATGGAGCAGCGAGCATTCTCCAAAGTCATCCTGCATAGTCTGACGAGTTTAGCAGGTACATATGTCAAAGGTAGACATAGCTCGTCTCTAATTACGCTATCGTATGCGGCTTTGAAGTCGACAAATAGGTGGTGATTGTCGACTTGAAATTCATTGGTTTTTTCCAGGATCTGCCGTAGTGTGAAGATTTGGTCGATGATGTACTTCCCTCGCCTGAAGCCACACTGATGAGGACCTATCAGCTTATTTACAAAAGGCTTCACGCGTTCACACAAAACGGCAGAGAAGATTTTGCAGGCGATGTTAAGGAGACCTATTCTTCTATAGTTTGCGCAATCAGAGGAGTCTCCCTTCTTGTGGATCGGGCATACGATGCTGGGACTCCATTCCTCGGGCATGCTTTCCTCTAACCATATCTTACGGATGAGCTGGTGCATGCTCCCAACCAGGTCATCCCCAGCTGCCTTGAAGAGCTCAGCAGACAGTCCGTCTGCGCCAGCAGCTTTATTCGACTTGAGCTTCGATATGGCAATCTTAACTTCGTCGAGGTCAGGGGGACAGAATTCTCTGCGGTCTCCGTCGATTAGAAATGGATCATTCTGCCTGACAGCGGTATATTAACTAACATCGCCGTTATACAGTCTGCAGAAGTGGTTTTTCCATATTCTCAGCATCGACTGCGGTTCTACTACTAGGTGTCCGTTCTCATCCCTGCAGGCTTCCATTCTGGCTTTATAACCTTGGCATGTTCGCTTTATCTGTTGATAAAACTTTCGAGCGTCACGCCTGCAGTAACACCTCTGCAAATCCTCAATCGCGCGCTTCTCGGGCTCTTTCTTCTTTCTTCTAAGAAGCTCATGCTCCTCCCTTCTTTTTAACTCGTACAGCTCACGAGCTGCTCTTGTTTCTTTATGCAGCGAGGCCTTATATGCATCCTGCTTCGCTGTATGAATCCTCCTGCACTCGTCATCGAACCAGGTGTTTCTTCGTGGTGGGGCCTTGAAACCCAAAACTTGGGATGCAGAGCTTTTCAGGGCTTGTTTGCAAAGGCTCCACTGCTGTTCTATTGATAGCTTGGAGGATTGAGGTGTATTGGAGAGCTTAAGGGAGACGCGATCGGTAAAAGCACGAACTTGTTTTCACTGTGTTTCTCCTCAGCGGGGTTCTGGCGAAACCCCCTGTAGTAAAATTGTCCTGAAAGGCTTCTCGAAATTCGCCGTTCGGAACCGACAATAAACTGTAGGTCCCTTTTGCCTATGGAAAAATTAAATCACACACAACGTGGGTGATTGAGAGAAGTTCGGCTCTGGTCCTTCATGGGCTGTAACGCCAACATACATACATTGTGGATTTACCTGGCCTGAAACCACACTGATAAGAGCCGATCAGGTTATTCACAAACGGTTTCAGGCGTTCACACAATACGGCAGAGAAGATCTTGTATGCGACGTTAAGGAGACTAAGTCCCCTGTAGTTGGCGCAGTTATAGGGGTTTTGCTTTCTTATGGACCGGGCAAACGTAGCTGAGATTCCATTCGTCGGACATGCTTTCCTCCGACCATGCCTAGCAAATGAGATGGTGCATGAACGTTACCAGCCTATCTCCAGCTGCCTTAAAAAGTTCAAAAAGCTCAGCAGACAGGCCGTCTGCGCCCGCGGCTTTATTAGACTTAAGTCTTGATATCGCTATTTTGATTTCGTCTAGGTCGGGTGGACGAAATTCTCCTACATAGTCGTCCATTACGAATGGCTCGTTCTGCCTGACAGCGATATATTGTCTATCATCGCCATTATACAGTCTGCAGAGGTGGTCTTTCCAAATCCTCAGCATCGACTGTGACTCTACTACCAATTCTCCATTTTCACCCCTGCAGGCGGCCGCTCTGGCTTTGTAGCGATGGCATGTTCGTTTTACTTTATTGTAATACTTACGAGCGTCATTCCTGCGGAAGCATCTCTCCATCTCCTCGATCTCATGCTTTCCGTGTTCTCTCTTCTTTCTTCTGCGAAGCGTGTGTTTCTCTCTTCTCTTCTGCTCATAGATTTCGCGAGTAGCTCTCGTCCGTCGTTGCAGCATGACTTTATATGTCTCTTGTTTTGCTGCATGGGCTTGTTCGTATTGTTCATCGAACCAGGGGTTTCTAGGTGGTGACGGTTCGAAATCCAGTACTTCTGAGGCAGCGTCTCTGACGGCCCTCTGGCAATGCGCCCATTGTTGCTCTATGGTTTGTGCTGCTGTGGGCGGATTTTGAGAGAGCTCGGAGGAGACACGATCGGCAAAGATTCTGGCAGTCTCTTGCGATTGTAGCTTTCCGATGTCAAACTTACGTTGTGCTACTTGACTCCTAGGCATTCTTGATATCCTCATTCGTACCTTGGCTACAACAAGGTAGTGGTCCGAGTCGATGTTGGCCCCTTGGAAGGTTCGTACGTCGAGAATACAGGAGGAGTGTCTGGCGTCGATCGCAATGTTATCAATCTGGTTGGTGGTCGATTGATCAAAAGACCGCCAGGTACCCTTGTGGATGTTGAGATGGGAGAATTGCGTGCTTGCTACAAGGAGGTTACGCCCCGCTAGGAAATCGATGGAGGCTATGCTTTCCTATGATCGACTCAAATATGTCCTCTTTGCCCAGTTTTGCATTAAAATCTCCTAGAAATATTTTTGTGTCGTAGATGGGACATTGGGCATAGGTTCTGTCGAGATAATCGAGACGAACATTTTCCATACGCACATGCGCACATACTAACATACGCACACACATATATCTCTATAAAGACCTTGGATTTAGATTCTGGTGACCTTGAAGCGTGGAGATATGTCAAAATTTTGAAATCGCAAAATCGGCGCCCCATTACAATAACCTCCCACTGGGAAGTTTCAAAAACGATCGGTGCAACAAAAAGCCCGGCCATTATGAATCTGTTATCCAATTTAGCCGAAAAGTTACAAGCTACATCTGGTTGGGGTGACAGGTTGTTGATTATTTGCCTCAATTACAATTACGTGCCATTTTTACTTATAATCGCTGTTCTAAGGACTAATAAGACGCTTTAGCATTCAACACTCCACTTCTAATCGTGCACTATTTTGTATTTGTAATTTTTAGAGGGACAACGTGTTGCTTGGGTTGCTAGAGTCCTTAAATACATATCTGTCTGTCTTAGCCTGCTTTTGTGGAATTGTGGATAAACGTCGAAAGAGCTGCACTACTTGCACATCTTGTAGTTAGACAGCAAAGGGAATAACCTTATCGATCACGCGCTGATGAAATTCGGATCGTTTCAATATCCAAAGGCGGGAGTAACCTTAGGTAAATACTACCTAATTCTAACGAATTCAACTGTAATCACCAAACTATATATTGACTGAACATTTTGTACATCTAAACTACATTTATCTGCTACAAATGAACATGAATTCTGTAACGACTACAAACCGGAAGGAGTAAACAAGTTCGTCTTTTTAGTCTTAAGTGTGTACAATTTCTGATAGTAACCAGAACGAATTAAATGCTAGTATAGGTGATGTCCTTGTATCCTAATTAAGTTTTCAATCAAAACACGCAAAAGACAAAAACTCTATGTTTAAGAAGCCAGGTACTGGTACTAGTTGTAGTTAGATGAATCAATCCTTACTGATGATAGTAGACTTAGTAGACATTTTCTTTAGGCTGCGCGCACAGTGATGCGAGATGGGGTTGGGGAAGCGATACGAGATGCGATATGGTGCGCACAGTGAAAGCTACTCTGTACTCTTCTGTTGCGATGTATTCATCATCAGGCGAAGAATTTTTAAATGAAAGTTTATGAAATGAAATACACGATCGATGTATTGGAACCCCTAGGCTTGTCTGACCACTGCATGATATCAGCGAAATTCTCGAACTCCCACCATCCAGTTAAAGAAAAAGCTCCTAAGAGAACACTATGGCTATACGAGAAAGCCAACTGGTGCGGCCTTAACAACTTCTTTCGGATCTTTAACTGGTCGTTGTGCTTCCTCGACAACGACGTGGACGCCGCAACTAATCTTATCGTAAACATTATCCGAATTGGCATGGCGAATTTTATTCCCAGCAAGATTAAAAGCACCAGGCCTAAGGATAATACGTGGTTCGACTCGAGCTGCAAAGAGGCTATTAGGCTCAGGGAGCTAAGTTTTCGGGCCTACAAGGCAAACAGTTCTGAGGAAAACCGAAAAAAGTACATACGAGCCAGAAATGACTGCAACTCCCACATTCGACGGATTAAATTCCAATCCGACCAAAAACTAAGGCGTAAAATCCTTCAATGTCCCAAAGGTAGCAAAAGTTTCTGGTCGTTTGTAAAAAACGTAAAAAACTCAACTAAGTCGTCTATACCGACGCTCATCCACAATGACATCCCAGCTGTCACCCCCTTAGACAAAGCTAACCTACTTGCTGCCCATTTCGCAACCAGTTCTCAGCTGCCAGCTTGTACTTTGTCTCCGCCTGTACTAGAGTGCGTCAATTCCACCATGGGGCTAATCCACTTCCGCACTCGTACAGTCGCAAGGGTTCTTAAAGACCTCGACATTCACAAATCCGCTGGTCCAGATGGTATTGCCCCAATAGTTCTGAAGAGGTGTTTTTCTACGCTGCAAAACCACTGCGTAAGCTTTTCACCTTTCCTACACCTCTGGGCTCTTTCCGAGTAGGTGTAAAACAGCATTTGTCCAGCCTATACCCCAAAAAGGCGAA
Source organism: Eumerus sabulonum (assembly GCA_951905685.1). Taxonomy (NCBI): domain Eukaryota; kingdom Metazoa; phylum Arthropoda; class Insecta; order Diptera; family Syrphidae; genus Eumerus; species Eumerus sabulonum. Next base: position 71,868,418 of record OX645064.1, read on the forward strand.
TCATCTTCTCCCTCCAACCACCGACCCATTGCACTAACGTCCCTTCTTTCCAAGGTCATGGAAACGCTGATTTACCGTCAGCTTATGAAATATCTTGAATCACGGAAACTCCTCAATGACCGCCAATACGGTTTCCGCAGCAACAGATCCACTGGTGATATGATGGCATATCTCGCTGAAAAGTGGAATCACTCCCTTCACCAAGCAGGTGAAAGCAAAATTGTTGCACTGGATATTTCGAAAGCATTTGACAGGGTTTGGCATGAAGCCCTTTTGTCGAAAATGCGTGCTTTTGGGATCGATGAGTCTCTCTTTCAATGGATTAGAAGCTACCTTTCGAGTCGTTCAATTCAAGTTGTTTTGGACGGATTCAAGTCTGATACTCACTTTGAAAATGCCGGTGTTCCCCAGGGCTCCGTTTTGTCTCCGACACTCTTTCTTATTTTTATAAATGATCTCTTGTCTGTTACTTCTAATCCAATTCACTCCTTCGCTGACGACAGTACCCTCAGCTTCTCATATTCGTTCACCAGTTTACGACCCTGCACTTCGGTTGTGGATAATGAGCGGCAGCGTATGTTAAGCTCATTAAATTCCGATATCGACAGCATCATCCAATGGGGTAAAAACAATAGAGTGGAATTGAATGCATCCAAAACGCAATGCTGTCTCTTGTCGTTAAAGCGTATAACTAACCCGCAGCCATTATCCATGAATGGCACTTGCATCTCAGAAACTGAAAAGCTTTCCATCCTGGGTTAATTGGAGCGACCATATATTCAGTGCCGCCAAGAATGCTGCGAAATGCCTAGGCTTCTTATACAGATGCAAGAAATACTTCTCACCCTTGGATCTGGCTACAATCTATAAGGCGTTCATTCGCCCCAAATTAGAGTTTAACGCTCATGTCTGGTCCGGTGCTTCCAAGACCTCACTGCACCTACTAGACAGAAAACAAAAACGCGCGATAAAACTGATAGGTGACTCCAGCATTACCAAAACATTAGACTCGCTGGAACACCGCAGGAATGTTACCTGCCTCTCCCTGTTTTATCGTTACTACCACCAAAAATGCTCTGATGAAACAGCCAGTTGCATTCCGCCCCTTCAACATTTCTCCCGCAATACACGTCTCTCTAGGAATGCTCACCAATATACTCTGAAGCCCGCTTTCGGACGTACTGTCAAATATAGAGAATCTTTCATTAACCGAACCACACGAATCTGGAACTCCCTGCCGGATTCGGTGTTCCCCCCTCAATGCAACATGCAAGCATTTAAGATCAATGTCCATCGGCATCTCCTCTATTCCTCTTCCTCTCTACCTTCTGCCCGCACTGTGTCACCGACATAATGAGGTTATTAGACCTTGAGTGCGCGCAAATTATTAAAAATTATTATCGGGTTTTCCAATAAGGACTTGACCATTTTTTTTTTTTAAATAAAACGCAAACCGCTTGAGACATTTGAAGAACTTTACTATCGGCTTGAAGTTCAATCAAAACGTTTATGAATGGAACTCGACTCCGTTCATATGGCCACTGCGGGCACGTTTGCAGCGGTCGATTTGTTGGACCCAATTTTCGATGACTGGGCCACACATTGACTCTGAACTCTTCCAACGTTGTCGGCTTGTTGGCATAAACCAATGACTTAACGCAGCCCCAAAGAAAATAGTCTAGAGGCGTTTAATCGCACGAACGAAGCGGTCATTCGACTGGTCTATTTCTTGAGATAACACGCTCATCAAACTTACTCTTCAATAAATGGATTGTAACGTGTGCTGTGTGGCACCATCCTGTTGAAACCACATGTCGTCCAGGTTCATATCTTCCAATTCGGGCCAAAAATAAACGGCAGTCATGGCGCGATAACGCTGGCTATTCACAGTAAGTGACGATCCTTATCGTCGACGAAAAAATATGGCCCAATAACGCCGCCGGCATGCAAACCGCACCGAACGGGTTTTTTTTTTTTTTTTTTTTTTTTTTTTTTTTTTTTTTTTTTTTTTTTTTTTTTTTTTTTTTTTTTTTTTTTTGTGGACGAAGTGGTGATTCATGAAGCACATATAGACTTTCACCCGACCAATAACGCATATTTTGCTTATTGACGAACCCATCGAGCCAAAAATGAGCTTCGTCACTGAAGATGATTTTGCGATGAAATTCATCATCTTGGCGCATCTTCTCCAGAGCCCAATCGGAGAACGTACGTCGCTTCAAATGGTTCATCGGCTTCAATTCTTGAGTAAGCTTGATCCTGTATGGGGGTGGAAACCAAGATCCTTACGCAAGATACACCATAGGTTAGGTTAGGTATATGGGTGCCCTTTTGACATAAAGTCAAGGCTCACGTAGACTACGTTGAGTCCATTGTGCCCATTTGTTTTGTTTAACCCGTTGATACCTATACGTTTTCCGTCGAGCTGAACCAGCCAGACGAGGATAAAAATCCCAGTATTCTGTTCAGCCCAATATTACCTACCTCTTCTAGCCCCGAAAGGAAGTATCTTCCCAGGAATATATTCCTTTTTTGGGCTAGCGCCGGACATTCGCACAGCAGGTGGACGAACGGACTCAATTTCCTCTTCGTCCCTGCAGCTTCTGCAAAAGTCATTGTAGGGCTGGCCTAGTCGAGCTGCATGGTAGGATAGCATGCAGTGCCCGGTGAGGGCACCGACTGCCAGTCGAATGTTCCCACGATTGAACTTCAGCAGATTTTCCGTTCTTTTCTTATCATAGACGGGCCAAGTCGATGTATCTAAGCGACACCATCGCTTATTGGCTTTCATCAATAGCTCCGTCTGTATCTCCCTGTAGAGCGCACTGAGTGGGGCTTTGGCCTCAGCTGAGATCTGCGCAATGTAAGCACCTGATCCCACCCTAGCCAGCTCGTCCGCCCTCTCGTTTCCGGAGATATTCATATGACCAGGTACCCAGCAAAGGGTCACCTCATTTACATTGGATATCTCTTCTAACTTCCCCTTGCAGAGTTTGACGAGTTTGGATCTTATCCATGCTGCCTGCAGAGCCTTAATGGCTGCCTGGCTGTCAACATAGATGCTGATCCTTTTTCCTCTGATATTCTCTTTGCTGATCAGGTCCGCCGCCTGCTTGATAGCGAAAACCTCAGCTTGGAAGACACTGCATCCATCATCGAGTCTGTAGGAACGATGCATATCCCGAGACTCAAAGTAGACTCCTGCACCTGTGCCAGCATTCATTTTGGATCCGTCGGTGTAGAGTGCCAGTTCACTTTCCGTGCGTACCAAATCACCGGTCCATTCCTCCCTGGAGGGAATTTTAATAGAGAAACTCCTCTCCCAGGAAGGAAGTCGGGTGACATAGTCCGTTACGGTTCTGAATCTGGAGACGGCCCATCCATCCAAGACTGATGCATGTCCGTGAGGACTCCTTTTCCAGAGATCTGATTCCTGTAATCTTAGCGCAGTTCTGGTTGCGGCGCTCTCGCATTACATGTCGAAGGGTGGGAGGTTCAGCATGACTTTAGGAGCCGCCGTTGGTGTGGACTTCATAGATCCCGTCACCGCCAGACAGCCTGCTCTTTGAACCTTTGACACACTCTGAAGATGACACTTTTTCTCAAGCGCCTTCCACCAGACAACCGAGCTATAGACTAGGATAGGTCTTACCACCGCAGTGTACAACCAATGTACTAACCTCGGTTTGAGGCCCCATGTCTTTCCAAAGGCTACCTTGCACGAATATAGTGGCACATAGGCCTTTTTGATTCTTTCCTCAATATTTTCTCTCCAACTAAGTTTGGAGTCCAGGATTATGCCAAGATATTTGGTAGATTTTCAAGGGATCAGATCTATACCATTCATACGGGGGTAGGTGTATCTTGGTACAGATCTTTTCCTTGTAAATAGTACTACCTCTGTTTTCGCCGGATTTACTCCCAGATCTCGCCCCTTGACCCAGCTATCCACTAACATCAGTGCATAGCTTAGTCTAACGCTGAGGACCTGCGGAAATTTTCCAGAGACTAAAATGGCAATGTCATCGGCGTAGGCTGTGACATTAAAACCCTCCGTCTCCAGAATCTTGGCCATTCCGTCGACCACAAGGAGGCACAGGAGGGGTGACAGAACGCCACCTTGTGGTGTACCTTTATTTACTCTCACCCTCTCTCTCCCTATCGTCGAATTTACTATGCGAGTACCCAGCATTTGCCCAATCCAACTGCATACACCCGGGTTTATTTGGGCCATATGAAGGCTGGACACTATTGCCTCGGTACCCTCAATGTCAAGGAAGGCACCTAGAGTGAATTCCTTGATGCTGAGCGATTTTTCTATCGCAGTATCCACGGATTTTCCCCTTATGTACGCATTATGTGATTGTGACAGATAACCGTCCCCAATCTCTTCCCTTACGTACACGTCTATTATTCGTTCCAGCGTTTTCATCAGGAAGGACGACAGACTAATAGGCCTAAAGTCCTGGTAAAGATACGCCATAATGTGGTCTGAGCGATGCCCAATTCTTGAAAACGCCGTGGAAAATGACTGATTTGGATTATTTGCTACGGACGCCAGCGATATTTTCGACATTTCGACCAACCCGTTGTCTCACTGACACGGCAATATCACACAACGACTAGACTTGTTATTGCCTGTCTATTCTTCTTCTTCTTAACGGGCGCTACAGTTCGGGATGAACCTGGGCCTGAACCAACATGCCTCTCCACCTAGCACGATCTTTCGCTAGTCTTTTCCAATGCCGCACGCCCAGTTGGTTGAGGTCCCCTTCCACCTGTGCGCGCCACCTTAGGTGCGGCCGTCCTCTATTTCTTCGTCCCTCGGGGTTGGATTCAAAGACTCTACGGGCTGGAGCTGTGGTGTCCATTCGCTCTACATGGCCTAGCCATCTTAGGCGTTGGATCCGTAGACGCCTGACCAGACTCATGTCGCTGTACAACCCGTACAGTTCGTGATTGAATCTTCTCCTCCAACCCTCCTCTGTGTTTATGGGACCGAAAATCGAACGCAAAATCTTTCTCTCGAAACGACCAAGGATTTCCTCATCCGCTTTAGATTAAGTCCATGTTTCTGCGCCGTATAACAGGACCGGGATAATTAAGGTCTCATATTAGGTCAACTTGGTCGTACGAGAGAGGGCTCTACTTCTCAGTTGCCTCTTGAGCCCAAAGAAGCAGCGGTTGGCAAGAGTAATTCTGCGCTTGATTTCGAAACTGGTGTCGTTGTTCCAAGTCACCGCGGAGCCGAGGTATATGAAGTCCTTAACTAACTCGAACTTATATCTGCCAATATGCACGTTCTGTCCAAGACGTCGGTGGTAAATGTCCTTTTTCGATGACAGCAGATATTTAGTCTTACCCTCATTAACTGCCAAACCAATTTTTGCCGCCTCCATCTCAATACTCGCAAACGCCTCATTGACATCTCGCTGTGATCCACCTATTATGTCAATGTCGTCGGCGTATGCGAGGAGTTTCGAGGATTTGAAATAGATTGTGACTCTTGTATTGGCCTGTGATTTTTGCACAATCATTTCCAATACGATGTTGAAGAAATCACACGACAGCGCATCGCCCTGCCTAAATTCTTTCTTGACTTCGAAACTATCGGTCAGTTCTGCACCGATTCGGATGGAGCAGCGAGCATTTTCCAGGGTCATCCTGCATAGTCTGATGAGCTTGGCAGGGATGTCAAAAGTAAACATGGCATTATATAGTTCGTCTCTTATTATGCCGTCGTATGCGGCCTTGAAGTCGACGAATAGATGGTGTGTATCGACTTGAAATTCATTGGTTTTCTCCAGGATCTGCCGTAGTGTGAAGATTTGATCGATGGTGGACTTCCCTGGCCTGAAGCCACACTGATAAGGACCTATCAGCTTGTTTACGAATGGCTTCAGGCGTTCACACAAAACGGCAGCAAAGATCTTGTATGCGACATTAAGGAGACTTATTCCTCTATAGTTGGCGCAGTCCAAGGGATCTCCTTTTTTGTGGATCGGGCATACGATGCTGAGACTCCATTTCTCGGGCGTGCTTTCCTCTGACGATATCTTACAGATGAGCCGGTGCATGCTCCTAACCAGCTCACCCCCAGCCGCTTTGAAGAGCTCAGCAGACAGTCCATCTGCGCCAGCAGCTTTATTCGACTTGAGTTTCGACATGGCAATCTCAACTTCGTCGAGGTCAGGGAGACGGAATTCTCTGCGATCTTCGTCGTTAAAAAATGGATCATTCTGCCTGACGGCGGTATGTTGGTTGTCATCGCCGTTATACAGTCTGCAGAAGTGGTTTTTCCAAATTCTCAGCATCGACTGCGATTCTACTACTAGGTGTCCGTTCTCATCCTTACAGGCCTCCGTTCGGGCTTTATAGCCTTGAGACATTCGTTTTATCCGCTGATAAAACCTTCGAACGTCGTGCCTGCAATAGCACCTCTCCAAGTTTTCAATCGCCCGCTTCTCGTGCTCTTTCTTTTTTCTCTTGAGAAGCTTATGTTCCTCCCTTCTTTTAAGCTCGTAGAGCTCACGAGCCGCTCTTGTTTTTTTGTGTAGTGAGGCTTTGTATGCCTCCTGCTTTTCCGCATGAATCCTTCTACACTCGTCATCGAACCAGGTGTTTCGTCGTGGTGGAGCTTTAAGGCCCAGCACTTCCGTTGCTGTGCTCTTCAGGGCTTGTTTGCACAGGCTCCATTGTTGCTCTACTGACTGAGGATTGAGTGGAGGAGGTGGAGGATTGAGGTGTATCGGAGAGCTTAAGGGAGGCGCGGTTGGCAAAAGCACTGGCGATCTCCGGCGATAGTAGCTTTCCGACGTCATAGCTTGGTGTTCTAACTCTACTACGCGGTATTCGTGTTATGCGCTGACATATCTTGGCTACTACAAGATAGTGGTCTGAATCGATGTTCGCTCCTCGGAAAGTGCGAACATCAAGAATAGTGGAGGAGTGTCTGACGTCAATCGCGATGTGGTCAATCTGGTTGGTGACTGATTGATCTGGCGACCGCCAGGTGCCTTTGTGTATATCGAGGTGGGAAAATCGTGTGCTGGCTACAAGAAGATTTCGCCCCGTTGCAAGGTCGATCAGCCTATGTCCGTTATCGGATGTGGTGTCATGTAGGCTGTGTTTGCCGATGACCCGCTCAAAGATGATTTCTTTACCCAGCTTAGCGTTAAAATCTCCTAGTATGATTTTGGTGTCATAGCTGGGGCATTTGGCGTATGTTCTGTCTAGGAAATCAAAGAAATGATCTTTGATGGAGTCATCCTTGTCTTCCGTGGGGGCATGGACACATATGAGGCTGATGTTACAACATTTTGCCTTGATGCGGATCGTTATGAGGCGTTCACTCACATACTGGAAACTTAGGACTTTATGTCTTAGTCCATCTCTAACAACAAATCCGCATCCAAATAGTCTCTGTCCTCTCTCCCTATAGCAGTCACCGTAGTAAATGTCGCAGTTTTTCATCCGCTTTTTACCCGGTCCATTCCATCGCATTTCCTGGTTGGCGGTTATGTCCGCTTTATAGCGGTCTAGGGCGTCCACGAGTTGTTCGACCGCACGTGGTCTGTTTAGGGACCTAACATTCCACGTACAGAACCGAAGGTTCTTGTTTGTTTTTTGTTTTCTTATAGGGTCGTCAACATAGATCCGTTCCGTTTTATTATCCGAGGCTGTTTTTTGTTTCTGAGCAATTAGTGGTTTTACGGTTATGGTTCGCTAGACCATAGCCCAACCGACACTAATCCTGTTTGGTGGCGCAGGATACTCGCCATTCGGCCTCTTCCGTCAGTAATTTCCCTTTTAAGGAAATTTCCAGATGGCACCACGAGGAGGTGGAAGTAGGACCTGACTAGCAGAGCTGCAAGATGTTCGGCTGCAGAGGCTCTTACTCGCTTTTTGTCGGGCCAGCATCCGTCGGCAGATGCTACCCCTACGAGGCCTTTGCTAGTCCTTCACCACCACGAGGTTTGCAGACACAAACGAGATCCAAACTGGGAAGTTTGCTACTGGTTGTGGGATATAGTCGACTAACCTTAGTTCAGTATGTGACCAATGGGTTTTTTTTGGATGAAAATCATGTCTGTTGTATGGGAGCCCCCCTTAAATATTCATTTTGTTCTGTTTTTAGTATTTGTCGTGGTAGCGGCAACAGAAATACATCATCTGTGAAAATTTCAACTGTGTAACTATCACGGCTCATGAGATACAGCCTGGTGACAGACGAACGGACGGACAGCGAAGTCTTAGTAATAGGGTTCCGTTTTACCTTTGGGTACGGAACGCTAAAAATGGTGAAATGTTTATGTGAACGATACACGTGTACATTACACCACGGCTGTTACGACGACGCCTCCACCAAAGCTTCGTAATACGCAGGCGCACAATGTAGACCCTGACATGGCACGTAGCTCCACTATGTCTTGGTAGACATTGGAGAGGGTGCGAAGTAAAGTACAAAGAAGAGATCACAAATATAAGAAACACTGTATAATGTCTTCTATCTCATCCTCTCGCACGTTAATTCCTATTGATGTATATGTTTGTCTTTTTAGGGTTCCATACCCAAAGGTAAAACGGAACCCTATTACTAAGACTTCGCTGTCCGTCCGTCTGTCACCAGGCTGTATCTCATGAACCGTGATAGCTAGACAGTTGAAATTTTCACCGATGATGAATTTCTGTTGCCGCTACCACGACAAATACTAAAAACAGAACAAAATTAATATTTACGGGGGGCTCCCATACAACAGACATGATTTTCATCCAAAAAATCCTGCCTGCAACCAAGATCTGTCATTTGATGAGGTAACATACATAGTCTCTTTCATATTTATATATACAGATGGTACGGAACCCTTCGTGCGCGAGTCCGACTCGCACTTGGCCGGTTTTTTTTAATCGCTCAGCGATGTCGCTCAGTAAATGGCCACTCGTCGCTCAGTCGCTTATCGCTCGTCGCTCACTGCGTGGACGCAGATTTACACTTCTCACGCGTAAGTAATAATCGAAAATAAATACAAACTAGCCAAAAACAAAAATGAATGTAGCATGCAATGGCTCTCGAGTATTTTACTTCCTCAAATGTGTCCGCCACATTTGTATTTCCATATAGATAGTTTGGATCACTCGATCAGTGGAACGTTTTGTCCCGTATTTTTCGAAACACTCTCCTCTAGAGATACGATACTGTGAATTATACTTTCAGTTTAATATTTGTTTTGTTCATTCCGAATATTATAGCGATCTTATGTGAGAAATATTTTCTTTTTTCAATTAAAAGCTATCGAGCTTAGGTGTATAGTGCATGTAGGTATAGGAAAATCAAGAAAACACAAAAACAAATTTTTGTGCATACATTTGATAGATTTTACCATTCCAATAGCAAAATTTAACTTTTCTAGCTTAATGTAAGGAAAAATACATTTGTTTAAAACTAAGCCTAATTCGGTTAATTCTAATATAAGGAACAGGAAAAACAAAATGTGTGCTCGCCCTAAACAATTAAATATTTTATTTGACGACCACTTGGTTCTTTTTTAATAACTTTAGTTACGGCTCCTATTAAATTAAGACGATGCTAGGTAAAGCGATATACAAGGCGCCCCACGAGCAGTGTGCCAATAAGCTAGAGCGTGTAGGTCTGGTCAGTACAAGGAAAAAATCGTATGGGAGGGGGGGGGGGAGGTCTGTTCCCCTCTTTTAGGCGCGAGGGGCAATTTTCTAAAAAATTTACTTAATTTGGAAATAAAGATATTAAAAATCAACGGTTACATCCACAATGCCGTGATATACTTTTTTGTAAAGCCAGAAACCTCTTCTTTCATTTTGTTTTTAAACGAAGCTGTTTCAAGGAACAGTTTTTGAGAAATGAATTTTCAAACTATAAATTATAAAAAAAAATTAAAAAAAAAAATTATTCGTACTAATTTTTTTCAAAATTTTATGTAATTAAGTACTAATTTTTTTTCAAGAATTAAATTCTGTTATTAGTTTTTAGTTCAAAACAGCAAACCGGATGCAAAAATGTCTTGTAGTTTTTGAGAAATTAAAAAAAGAAAACCAAACCACTTTTTTCTAAGAAAAACCTTTTTTTTTTGGTTTTAACGCGGCTAAACTTGTAGGCAAATTAATGTCTGAAGCATTGAACTGGTGTAAAACGGTACGGGTGTAACTTCTCGGTATGAAGCACTCTCCATACTCTAGATTTGGGCACCCCAAGCATAATAGCTATCCTCCTTGTACCTTGTACTAAGGGAGGGATTACGTCGAGACAAACCCAAAATTCTTTCATCTATGGTTGCTGATCCATCCGTAATTGATCTTTCGCTTCTTCGATGCTCTAGCACTCTTGCAGACGTAGGTGGATTCTTGAAAACATACTACGACTGGGACACCTCCGATTGGGATAACTTTCAGCGAATTACCACGAAATTTTAGCTACGGAAGGATTGTACAATGTCATTAAAGAAGCTACTAGGGTCGCCCCAAATAGGGGCACATGCACACTAATTGATCATATTTTGGTGAATTTACCAAAGAGCAAAACGTTTTCGACTGTAGTAGAAAGTGACATTTCGGATCATTATATCACGCTATACGGGATCTACGACTATCTTCCCGAGGAGAATAACACCCAGTCGCAATCTACTATAATGACGAGTAAAGTTAACCGTCTGATTTGGGACACTGATTGGCCACAAGTGGCAGAAAAACCTGACCCTGCATCACTCTTAAACTCCTTAAATGAAAAAATGAGGGGAATGTATACAAATGCAGAAGGTATGCATAGGAAAAGAAGCCGAAGGAATGCTCCATGGATTACTAGGGAAATCCAAGAACGAGATAGACTATATCGTATGTGGAAAAATATCCGAAATAACCTAACATATGAAAGAGAGTACAAGACGTTACGGAATCAAACTAAACCAAAAAATTACAATGACCAGGAATCAGTATTACAAGAATAAGTTTGCCGAGGTGTGAAGTCGAAGTCCTTGGCCAAAGGAAACTGTTATTAGAAACAACTTTTCGTCCAACGCAAGCACAACTCAACCAGCGAATGAATTTGGTGACCTTTCTTCAAGACAGGCAGCGTCCATTATCCGTAGGTGTAACATTGTCGAGTCTACGCATCGTAACTTTGTTCTAAGAGGCTCCATATATTCGGGAAAGATAAGCTGCACTGAGGTAGCTAATATTTTGTGTCGTTTGAATGTTCACAAAGCCTTTCGGCATCACGATCTCGATCATTCAGCTATACGCTGAAAGTTATCCCAATCGGAGGTGTCCCAGTCGTAGTATGTTTTCAAGAATCCACCTACGTCTGCAAGAGCACGGAGTGCTAGAGCATCGAAGAAGCGAAAGATCAATTACGGATGGATCAGCAACCATAGATGAAAGAATTTTGGGTTTGGTCCGACGTAATCCCTCCCTTAGTACAAGGAGGATAGCTATTCTGCTTGGAGTGCCCAAATCATTAATTTGCCTACAAGTCTAGCCGCGTTAAAACCAAAAAAAAAGGTTTTTCTTAGAAAAAAGTGGTTTGGTTTTCTTTTTTTAATTTCTCAAAAACTACAAGACATTTTTGCATCCGGTTTTCTGTTTTGAATTAAAAACTAATGACAGAATTTAATTCTTGAAAAAAAATTAGTACTTAATTACATAAAATTCTGAAAAAAATTAGTTCGAATTTTTTTTTTTTAATTTTTTTTTTCAAAATTTGGAGTTTGAAAATTCATTTCTCAAAAACTATTCCTTAAAACAGCTTCGTTTAAAAACAGAATGAAAGAAGAGGTTTCTGGCTTTACAAAAAAGTATATCACGGCATTGTGGATGTAACCGTTGATTTTTAATATCTTTATTTCCAAATTAAGTAAATTTTTTAGAAAATTGCCCGCCTAAACGTGGGGAATATACCCCCCCCCCCCCCCCCCCCCACACACACACACACACATACGATTTTTTTCTTGTCTTGACCAGACCTACACGCTCTAGCTTTTTGCCTCACTGCACGTGGGGCACCCTGTATAAAATATATGTATGACAGTTCCATTAAATTTTAATCCATTACTGTACCTTCAACGAGTGTACGTATAAGTTCACATTATTTTTTACTGTTATCTCGTACGTTTTTGTTATAAACAAATGCGCTAGTGTAGAGTTAGTCTACTTGATTATGTTTATGTTTCGTTCGCAATATTACCGTTAAAGAATGTGCACCTATTTAGTATCAATATTCGTCATTAGATTTAAAGTAAAGAATAAATTTATATAAAGACTGCTGTGATTAAAGAAAAACTGTAAATAAAAATATACCGATATGAAATAGAATTGGGAAATGAATGGACAATTGTTTGCAATTTGATTGGTCGTTAGGGGCTTTGGGAAATCAACCAAAGTGTGGTTAGAACAGCAAATATATTGAAAAGCAGTAACCAAGCTAATTAATCGGCGATTTTAAAAGGTCGTGAACGACAGCAAACTCAGAAACAAGCCTCGGATAAAACTTACTTGAAAAAAAACTTTGGGGGTGGCCGTGGTGAAGTGGTTAACATCATCGACCGCCAAGCAGAAGGTCTATAGTTCAAATTCGCTTCATAGCCAGGGAAAGGTAATTCCTATACGGACGAAAATGTGAATGGAAAGTGACAAGACGTACTGCTGCAGGCATAACACTCACAGTATATGGTCAACCGAAATTCATCCTCTGCGTATGCAATATTAAAGTGCTCGAACGAATTATTACGGACTATGACCAACGCGGAATTTGGTCGGCTCTCATCCTATCTAGGACAACCACCCCTGAAAGTTAACGAACATCAACGACGCAAACCACTGCACTCCGTTCAGGTTGTGTGTTGTTACACATCATTAAAGAATACAAAAACTCTTGAACCTGCGCGAGTCTCTACAAAAAAAAAACAGAAAACTTAGCGGGCGCTACAGTTCGGGATGAACCAGGGCCTCAACAAACAAGCGTCTCCAGCTGGCACGGTCTTTGGCCAGCTGTTGGTTAAGGTCCCCTTCCACCTGCGCGCTCCACCGGCCGTCCTCTGCCGCGCCTTCCTTCCGGAGTGGATTCGAAGACTCTTCGGGTCGGAGCTGTATTTTCCGTGCGCTCTACATGGCCTAGCCACCTTAGACGCTGTATGTCGCTGTACTACCCGTACAGTTCTTCGTTATATCTTCTCCTCCATACACCGTTTGAACAAACGGGACCGTAGATAGTACGCAGAATTTTCCTCTCGAAACGACTAGGGGCATCTTCATCTGCTTTTGTTAAGGTCCAAGCCTCTGCGCCGTTAAGGAGGACTGGCATGATCAAGGTCTTATATAGTGTCACCTTGGTTTTCCGAGAGAGTGCTCTACTTCTCAATTGCCTCTTGAGCCCAAAGAATCAGCGGCAAGAGGGATTCTGCGTTTTATCTCAGCGTTAGTGTTGTTGTCGCCGGTCATCAGTGAGCCAAGATAGACGAATTCCTTGACCACTTCAAAGTTATATCCGCCCATGGTGACGATCTGGCCAATACGTCGGTGTTGTCCGTCTCTTTTAGATGAAAGCAGATGTTTGGTTTTACCCTCATTAACCTTGAGACCCATCTTAGCCGCTTCTACCTCAATGCTCACGAAAGCCTCATTGACGTCTTGCTGTTTTCGTCCAATCACGTCAATGTCGTCGGCGTACGCAAGCAATTGCGTAGACTTGAAATAAATCGTTTCTCTTGTGTTGGCCAGTGACTCTTGCACGATCTTTTCAAACACGATGTTGAAAAAGTTGCATGACAGCGCGTCACCTTGCCTAAATCCTTTTTTAACATCAAAGGTCTCGGTTTGCTTATTACCGACCTTAACGGAGCAGCGAGAATTCTCCATTGTCATCCTGCACAATCGGACGAGTTTGGCAAGGATGTTAAAACTAGACATGGCTTTGTATAGCTCATCTCTATACACACTGTCATACGCGGCCGTGAAATCGACGAAAAGGTGATGGGTGTCGATTTTGTATTCCTGGTTCCTCTCCAAGATCTGCCGTAGCGTAAATATTTGGTCTATTGTGGGCTTACCTGGCCTTAAACCACACTGATAGGAGCCGGTCAGGTTATTCCCAAACGGTTTCAGGCGTTCACACAATACCGATGTTAAGGAGACTTATTCCCCTATAGTTGGCGCAGTTATAGGGGTCTCCTTTCATATGGACCGGGCAAACGATGCTGAGGTTCCATTCGTCGCGCATGCTTTCCTCCGACCATGCCTTGAAAATGAGATGGTACATGCACGTTACCAGCCCATCTCCAGCCGCCTTAAAAAGCTCAAAAAGCTCAGCAGACTGGCCGTCTGCGCCCGCGGCTTTATTATACTTAAGTCTTGATATCGCTATTTTGACTTCATTTAGGTCGGGTGGACGGAAGTGGTCTTTCCAAATCATCAGCATCGACTGTGATTCTACTACCAGTTTTCCAATTTCATCCCTGCAGGCCGCCGTGCTGGCGTTGTAGTCATAGCATGTTCGTTTTATCTTATTCTAAAACTCCCGGGCGTTATTTCTGCGGAAGCGTTTCTCCATCTGCTCGATCTCACGCTTTCCGTGTTCTCTCTTCTTTTTTCTGAAAAGCGTGTGTTCCTCTCTTCTCTTCTGCTCATAGATTTCGCGAGCAGCTCTCGTCCGTCGTTGCAGCATGGCTTTATATGCCTCTTGTTTTGCTGCATGGGCTTGTTCGTATTGTTCATCGAACCAGGGGTTTCTAGGTGGTGACGGTTTGAAACCCAGTACTTCTGAGGCAGCGTCTCTGATGCGCTCTGGCAATGCGCCCATTCCTGCTCTATTGTTTGTGCTGCTGTGGGCGGATTTTGAGAGAGCTTGAAGGAGACACGATCGGCAAAGATTCTGGCAGTCTCTTGCGATTGTAGCTTTCCGACGTCAAACTTACGTAGTCCTACTCGACCCCTAAGCATTCTGGATATCCTCATTCGTACCTTGGCTACAACAGGGTAGTGGTCCGAGTCGATGTTGGCCCCTCGGAAGGTTCGTACGTCGAGAATACAGGAGGAGTGTCTGGCGTCGATCGCAATGTGATCAATCTGGTTGGTGGTCGATTGATCACAAGACCGCCAGGTACCCTTGTGGATGTTGAGATGGGGGAATCGCGTGCTTGCATTAAAATCTCCTCGAACTATTTTTGTGTCGTAGATGGGACATTGGGCATAGGTTCTATCTAGGAGATCGTAGAATTCTTCTTTGAGTCGATCGCCCTTCTCTTCCGTTGGGGCCTGAGTGCATATTAAGCTAATGTTTACAAATGTAGCTTTGATGCGGATTGTTATGAGGCGTTCGTTTACATCCCGGAAGCTTAATGTTGTTTGCGAATTTAGCCTTGATGCGGATTGTCTTGAGGCGTTCGCTTACATGCCTGAAGCCCAAGACTTTTTGCCTCTAATAACCAATCCGCATCCGAATAAGCGTTGCCTTCTCTCCTTGTAGCAATCGCCGCAGTAGTTTCTCATCCTCTTTTTGCCCGGTCCATCCCATCGCACTTCCTGGATGTCTAGGGCCTCCGCAAGTTGTTCGGCTGCACGTGGTCTGTTGAGGGACCTTACATTCCACGTACAAAGCCGAATATCATTCTTCCTTTTCCTTTGGTTGCTTCCTGGGTCGTCATCGGTTAATCCGTCCGTTTTTTTCTTTTCCGTTCGCGATTTCAAAATAGAAATCGCCAGGGGGCACCACGAGGAGGTGAAAATAGGGCTTACTAACAGAGCTGCTAGATGTTCGGCTGCAGTGGCTTCTTCTTCTTAGTGGGCGCTACAGTTCGGGGTGAACCTGGGCCTCTACCAACATGCCCCTCCATCTAGCACGATCTTTCGCTAGCCTTGTCCATTGCCGCACACCCAGTTGGCCGAGGTCCCCTTCCACCTGTGTGCGCCATCTTAAGTGCGCACACTTAAGGGGGTTGGATTCAAAGACTCTCCGGGCTGGAGCTGTGGTGTCCATTCGCTCTACATGGCCTAGCCATCATTGACATCTCGCTGCGATTACCTATTATGTCAATGTCGTCGGCGTATGCAAGGAGTTGCGAGGATTTGAAATAGATTGTGCCTCTTGTATTGGCCAGTGATTTTTGCACAATCATTTCCAATATGATGTTGAAGAAATCACACGGCAGCGCATCGCCTTGTCTAAATCCTTTTTTGACATCAAAACTATCGGTAAGGTGTTCACCGATTCGGATGGAGCAGCGAGCATTCTCCAAAGTCATCCTGCATAGTCTGACGAATTTAGCAGGTACATATGTCAAAGGTAGACATAGCTCGTCTCTAATTACGCTATCGTATGCGGCTTTGAAGTCGACAAATAGGTGGTGAGTGTCGACTTGAAATTCATTGGTTTTTTCCAGGATCTGCCGTAGTGTGAAGATTTGGTCCATGGTGGACTTCCCTCGCCTGAAGCCACACTGATGAGGACCTATCAGCTTATTTACAAAAGGCTTCAGGCGTTCACACAAAACGGCAGAGAAGATTTTGTAGGCGATGTTAAGGAGACTTATTCTTCTATAGTTGGCGCAGTCAGAGGGGTCCGAGCATTGTGGATCAGGCATATGATGTTGAGACTCCATTCCTCGGGCATGCTTTCCTCTGACCATACTTACAGATGAGCTGGTGCATTCTCCTAACCAGGTCATCCCAGCTGCCTTGAAGAGCTGAGCAGACAGTCCGCCTGCGCCAGCAGCAGAGCTTTTCAGGGCTTGTTTGTTAAGGCTCCACTGCTGTTCTATTGATAGTGAGGAGGATTCAGGTGTATTGGAGAGCTTAAGGGAGACGCGATCGGTAAAAGCACGAGCGGTTTCTGTCGATAGTAGCATTCCGACGTCATAACTTTGTATTCTTGCTCTACTCCGCTGCGTTCGTGATATCCGTAAGCGCATCTTGGCTACTACAAGATAGCAGTGGCTTCTGCTCGCTATTTCACGGGCCAGCGCATGTCGGATACGCTACCCCTAGGAGGCCTTTGTTAGTCGCAGATCAGTAATTTCCTGACAAAGGGTAAGTATATACAAGAAGTGATACAATGCGCTACGAACGATTCAAATGTCCTTTTTTTGATTTTATTAATTTTACTTTTATTTCAAAACGCATGTACACTAACACTAACGTTTAAACATTTTCTGGTTACACACCACTATTTAATACAAAAGTTTATACTAAAAAAGGAAAAACACAACACTAACACATAAATAAAAATATTTAGTTAGTAGTACAGGTATGAGGATTACTCCTTAAGGGTATCTAAATGTACACAATTAACTAATTTTAGAATAATGAGCAATGGAGTGGGGCTTATCCTTTATTAAATGAGTACAAGTGTATATATGTACGTCCGCTTTGTTGTTGCGTTTTCCTGATTTGTAACTATGTCCTTTTTTATATTAGTACTGGATGACAACGCTGCTCGCTGGGGTGGATTGCCCGGATTGTACATCTAAAAAGAGATAATAGATTTGAATTCGGTGTACACCAGTCAAACACAATTGTTTCTTCAGAACAAGCGGGTGAACATTACTATCTTTCAAATGTTAATCCACTGCAGTTCAGCAGTATTTTAAGGATAATAGATATATAGTGTGTGACAAAACAGAAACCTCTTGCCTTCCGGTATTGTTGCTAACTTTATACTTTGCATACAGTTTGTGTAGCTTCAAACTTTGGTCTTTCGCCAGCAGTCTCCAGTGCCGCACGCCTAGTTGGTTAAGGTCCTCTTCTACTTGGTTGCGCCACCTTAAACTTGGCCGTCCTCGACCGCGTCGCACCTCGGGGTTGGATTCAAAGACCTTCCGGGCCGGAGCTGTGATTTCTATGCGCTCAACATGACCAATGATGGCAAAGGACTAACAAAGGCCTCGTAGGGGTAGCATCTATCCGACGGATTCTGGTCTGCTAAAAAGCGAGAAGAGCCACCGCAGTCTAACATCTTGCGGCACTGTTAGTAAGTCCTATTCCCACCTCCTCGTGGTGCCATCTGGAGATTTCCTATGGAAATTTCAGACGGGGAAGGGTGAATGGCAAGCCTCCTGCGCCAAAAAACAGGATTAGTCAGTTGGGCTACGGCCTAGTAAGCCGTAACCGTAAAAAAAACACAAACTCCGAAACAACCACAAGCCTCGGATTTAACGGACTGTATTTATGTTGACGACCTTTGCAAAAAACGAAAAAAGGACAATGATCTTCGGCTTTGTACGTGGAATGTTAGCTCCCTAAACAGGCCACGTGCAGGCGAACAACTTGCGGACGCCCTAGACCGCTATAAAGCGGACATCACCGCCATTCAGGAAACGCGATGGAATGGACCGGGTATAAAGCGGATGAAAAACTGCGATATTTACTACGGCGACTGCTATAGGGAGAGAGGGCAACGATTGTTTGGATGCGGATTTGTTGTTCGAGGTGAACTAAGGCAAAAAGTCCTAAGCTTACGGCATATGAGCGACCGCCTCATAACAATCCGTATCAAGCCTACATTTTTTATCATCAGCCTGATCTGCGTCCACGCCCCCATGGAAGAGAGGATAACTCCGCCAAGATGAGTTCTACGATCTCCTAGACAGAACGTATGCCCAATGTCCCAGCTATGACATCAAAATTGTACTAGGAGACTTCAATGCTAAGCTGGGTAAGGAAAGCATCTTTGAATGAGTCATCGGCAAACATAGCCTACACCACACCACCTCCGATAACAGACACAGACTGGTTGATCTTGCTACGGGGCGAAATCTCCTTCTAGCCAGGACGCGCTTCCCGCACTTCGATATACACAAAGGCACCTGGCGGTCTTTTGATCAATCGACTACCAACCAGATTGGTCACATCGCGATCGATGTCAGACACTCCTCCACCATTATTGATGTTCGAACTTTTCGAGGGACTAACATCGACTCGGGCCACTATCTTGTAGTAGCCAAGATGCGCTTACAGATATCACGAACGCAGCGGAGCATATTAAGAATACAAAGTTATGACATCTGAAAACTACTATCGCCAGAAACCGCTCGTGCTTTTACCGATCGCGTCTCCCTTAAGCTCTCCAATACACCTCAATCCTCCACGCTATCATAAGAACAGCAGTGGAGCCTTTGCAAACAAGCCCTGAAAAGCTCTGCATCCGAAGTTTGGAATTTCAAGGCTCCACCACGGAGAAACAACTGGTTCGATGACGAGTGCAGGAGGACTCACACAGCCAAGCAAGATGCATATAAGGGCTCGCTGCATAAACAAGAGCAGCTCGTGAGCTGTACGAGTTAAAAAGAAGGGAAGAGCATAAGCTTCTCAGGAGAAAGAAGAAAGAGTACGAGAAGCGCGCGATTGAGGATTTGGAGAGGTGTTCCTGCAGGCGTGACGTTCGAAAGTTTTAACAACAGATAAAGCGAACATGCCAAGGTTATAAAGCCAGAACGGAAGCCTGCAGGGTTGAGAACGGACGCCTAGTAGTAGAACCGCAGTCGATGCTGAGAATATGGAAAAACCACTACTGCAGACTGTTTAACGGCGATGTTAGTCAATATACCGCTGTCAGGCAGAATGATCCATTTCTAATCGACGGAGACCACAGAGAACTCTGTCCCCCCCGACCTCGACGAAATTAAGATTGCCATATCGAAGCTCAAGTCGAATAAAGCTGCTGGCGCAGACGGACTGTCTGCTGAGCTCTTCAAGGCAGATGGGGATGACCTGGTTAGGAGCATGTATCAGCTCATCTGTAAGATATGGTTAGAGGAAAGCACGCCCGAGAAATGGAGTCTCAGCGTCGTATGCCCGATCCACAAGAAAGGAGACCCCTCTGATTGCGCCAACTATAGAGGAATAAGTCTCCTTAACGTCGCCTACAAAATCTTCTCTGCCGTTTTGTGTGAACACCTGAAGCCTTTTCTAAATAAGCTGATAGGTCCTTATCAGTGCGGATTCAGGCCAGGGAAGTCCACCATCGACCAAATCTTCACACTATGGCAGATACTGGAAAAAACCAATGAATTTCAAGTCGACACTCACCACCTATTTGTCGACTTCAAAGCCGCATACGATAGCGTAATTAGAGACGAGCTATGTCTACCTTTGACATATGTACCTGCTAAACTCGTCAGACTATGCAGGACGACTTTGGAGAATGCTCGCTGCTCCATCCGAATCGGTGAACACCTTACCGATAGTTTTGATGTCAAAAAAGGATTTAGGCAGGGCGATGCGCTGTCGTGTGATTTCTTCAACATCATATTGCAAATGATTGTGCAAAAATCACTGGCCAATACAAGAGGCACAATCTATTTCAAATCCTCGCAACTCCTTGCATATGCCGACGATATTGACATAATAGGTCGATCACAGCGAGATGTCAATGAGGCGTTTGCGAGCATTGAGTTCGAGGCGGCGAAAGTTGGTCTGGCGGTAAACGAAGCAAAACTAAATATATGCTGTCATCAAAAAAGAACGCTCACCGCCGACGTCTTGGCCAGAACGTTTGTATTGGCAGATATAAGTTCGAGGTAGTTAAGGACTTTGTCTACCTTGGCTCCGCAGTGACCTGGACCAACGACATCAGTTCCGAAATCAAACGCAGAATCACTCTTGCCAATCGCTGTTTCTTTTGGCTCAGGAGGCAACTGAGTAATAGAGCCCTCTCCCGAACGACAAAGTTGACTCTATATAAGCCCCTTATCATCCCGGTCCTGTTGTACGGCGCAGAAGCATGGACACTATCAAAAGCGGATGAGGAGGCCCTTGGTCGGTTCGAGAGAAAGATTTTGCGCGTGATTTTTGGGCCTATAAACGCAGACGGGGGATGGAGGAGAAGATTCAACCACGAACTTTACGGGCTGTACAGTGACATGAGCCTAGTCAGGCGTCTACGGATTCAACGCCTAAGATGGCTGGGCCATGTAGAGCGAATGGACACCACAGCTCCAGCCCGGAGAGTGCTTGAATCCAACCCCGAGGGACGAAGAAGCAGAGGACGGCCGCACTTAAGATGGCGCACACAGGTGGAAGGGGACCTTAGCCAACTGGGTGTGCGGCAATGGAAAAGGCTAGCGAAAGATCGTGCTAGATGGAGGGGCATGTTTGTTGAGGCCCAGGTTCACCCCGAACTGTAGCGCCCACTAAAAAGAAGAAGAAGTTAAGGACTTCATATACCTCGGCTCCGCAGTGACTTGGAACAACGACACCAGTTTCGAGATCAAGCGCAGAATTACTCTTGCCAAACGCTGCTTTTTTGGGCTCAAGAGGTAACTGAGAAGTAGAGCCCTCTCTCGTACGACCAGAGGTGGTTGGAGGAGAAGATTCGATCACGAACTGTACGGGTTGTACAGCGACATGAGTCTGGTCAGGCGTCTACGGATCCAACGCCTAAGATGGCTAGGCCATGTAGAGCGAATGGACACCACAGCTCCAGCCCGTAGAGTCTTTGAATCCAACCCCGAGTGACGAAGAAGTAGAGGACGGCCGCACCTAAGGTGGCGCACACAGGTGGAAAGGGACCTCAACCAACTGGGCGTGCGGCACTGGAAGAGGATGGCCAAAGATCATGCCGGCTGGAGAGGCTTGTTGGTTGAGGCCCTGGTTCACCCCGAACTGTAGCGCCATCTAAGTAAGTAAGTAACGAAAGAACTACCTAGTCCACACTCTCCGAGCTTACGAACAATAAAGTCAAGTTGCTTCGAGGCACGCCAAGCCCGAAACACGTTTTGCTTTTTTAAAAGAAGAACGCATATGTACATGAAAGCACCGTAGCGCAGTGGGTAGTGTGTTGGCCTCTGGCGCCGATGACACGGGATGAAATCCCGACACAGCCATGTCATCGAACGTGTTTTTCACGGAGTTTCTCCTCTGCGGGGTTCTGACAAAACCCCCTGTAGTAAAATTGTCATGAAAAGCTTCTCGAAATTCAATAAACTGTAGGTCCCTTTCACCTATGGGAAAATGAAATCACACACAACATGGGTGATTGAGAGAAGCTCGGCTCAGGTTCTTCATGGACTGTAACGCCAACATACATACATACATATGTACATGTGTGTACCTCTACATTCTGATCCTTATGGCCTATTGTATGTAACTGAACGCATTTTTCTAAATGGAGGTAGTTTAGCACGATATAATCTAATACGGGATTCCAAAGGAGGTGAGCTATAATTAGGTTATATGATTGGAGTTGGTCAGAAAGAAACGTAGAAAAACTAAGACGAAAATAACAACCCCCGTCTGCCAACAGAAACTTTCGTTCACTTGCCATTAAGTAAAAGGTAAAAGCACCTTTAACCCAATGTGGGTCATAGCAAGTTGGATGGAACTTTAATTATAACTACATACATATATACAGATTTGAACGACTTACTGGTTTACTTTATCCTTTCGTGGCGTATCGCAGAAGCCAAGTAGCATGCCAGTACTATGCCAAGTATTTGTAGGAACGCGATTCCAATTCCTACACCAATCAGAATGACTGCATTCTTGTCAATACGTTCTTTAAGCTTCCCTACACAGCCGTCCTGTGAGTAGAAAGTGAAAAAGGAACTTTACGATATCTGCTTACTTGTACAAAGTACATATGTACCTGAAAATATTTATCTCTTCCAAGGGGAGCTGCATCGGCACAATTTCCTAAAGCAGCGTCGATATATTCGGGTCTGCAGCAACTGGCTCGTAACGTTTTGTCCCTGCTAATGCCGCGCCAGTCTGATGGATTGTCAACACCGCAGCACATAAGTTTCCTCTGAATATTGTCCCAAGCCTTCAAATCGTCGTCATTCGAGCGCTTAATCGAATCCAATAGGGACTTTTTCAAAATCATCTCCAAATCGGCTTTAAAGACTATCGCAGCAATACCAACACCTAATTCTATGATGAACACAATGCCAAGTAGAAGGGCATACTGTTTACAGGATTGAGTTTTTGAAAAAAATAAATCACGGAATTAACTATAGATACATAAGTCGATTGAATACCGTCATAAGAAGTGATGGTGACTCCTTAATTGCGCCGAGACATCCGAGTGAAGCTATTAGAAAAATGATTGTTCCAGTTACTATGAGGACTATTGGTGGCGCAGTAATATTTCCTTCAATAAAATGGTTAAACTCGTTAACGTCGGCTAGTACAACAGCACCGGCTATCAAGATGCCAAGTCCAGATATCTGAATTAAAATTAATATAAAATCGATTAATGTAAACACGCATAGCACGCACCCAGTAAAGGGTGCACGAATTTCTAGTGCTTTTTTGAAAAAAGTCAAGTTTAAGGAAGAAAGATGTGCGGCTTTTCGAGAAGCGACTTAACTAGAGACCAATTGAATATTGAATTTAAAAATTCTTATTGAAAATGTTACACCATAATAGTCGACTTACCGCGAACAGGACGTTAAATCCAAAAAGGATATACTTAATCGTGCCCATTCCACAGCTTCTCATTTCTATATTCACCACAGCCCGTTCAGCAGATTATTTTTGTTTCGAAATTGCAATTTTACAATTTCAAAAATAGAAAATGAAACAACCACCTAATCAACTGCAAAGTATGTATTTCAACAAATTTTTCGTTTTTGAGCTAGCAGCTTTTCAATCCGTTCGAAGTTGCGGTTCAAATTTCACTGACCACTGTTGGGACTGTGACCAACGATCTGACTCGCGACCACTACTTCAGGAAGGTAATGACCGCCAACCGTCAAAGAAAAGGGAAATTCCAAATGAGGCCATGAGGGTTGGGGATGAAATAGAATATGGAGTGGGTATCGAACAATAAGGCTTAAGGGTACGTTTGTGTGGAGCGAACTACTCAAAGGGGGTGGTAAGGAAGGCATACAGAAAAAATGGTGCTTCGAACACAAGGCAGTACATAGTAATGCGATGTTAGCTGCTAGTTAGTGGATATTGACCAAGTTAGTTTTGGTGACAGAGCAACGTCCATTAGTAAGAATACCTCACAATTGGGGGCATTCGGTAACTTCGAAATGTCAATGTACTTATTTGCATGGAAATTTGATTTGGAATCAATCTCACGGTAAAGCGTTTTTTGCGTATTTCTTTGATTCGATTGTACATACTATTGACTTTCGTACTACTATTCTTAGCAACTTATTAGTATATACATGGATATTAGTTCTCGTAGTAAGAGGTCGTGTCCCAACTCCAGCCGCTGAAGTAATCCTCCCACCCAGCATCGAAGAAGTCGGCACAGCTATTCAGAAGCTGAAGAACAACAAGGCCGCAAGCTCAGATGGCTTGCCATCAGAGCTCTTCAAGGCTGGCGGCGATGTTCTGGTAGGGAGCATGCACCAGATCATCTGCAGAATTTGGGAAGATGAGAGCATGCCCGACGACTGGAATACCAGCTCTATATGCCCCATCCACAAAAAAGGCCATCCTACCTCTTGCAAGAACTATAGAGGTATATCCCTGCTCAATGTCGCATACAATATCCTGTCCAGCGTATTGTGTGCATGTCTAAAGCCATTTTGCACCGCACTAATAGGCAGCTACCAGTGCGGCTTCCGGCCCGTCAAATCAACTATAGACCAAATTTTCACACTTCGACAAATCCTGGAAAAGACCAACGAGTTTCGAATCGATACACACCATCTTTTCATCGATTTCAAAGCCGCATACGACAGCATTCATCGTGAAGCACTGTTTGGGGCGATGGCCGAATTCGGGATCCCGGTAAAACTGATCCAGTTGTGTCGCGCCACGCTAAAAAACACGCGATGCACCGTGCAACTCGGTTCTAGGACCTAGGAACCATTCGAAACATGCACCGGATTTCGGCAAGGAGATGCGCTGTCATGTGAATTCTTCAACCTGGTGCTGGAGCAGATAGTGCGACGGGCAGGCGTAAACAAGGAAGGCACTATCTTTTACAAGTCCATCCAGCTGCTAGGATACGCGGATGATATCGACATCATCGCGTGTTCTCGCCGTGGCATTGTGGAAGCATTCACGGCGATTGAAGAACAGGCGAAACGAATTGGTCTTGGAGTGGAGATCCGGCCTAGAATCGCCCTTGGCAACCGCTGCTACTTCGGCTTGTCCAAACAACTGGGGTCAAAACTCCTCACTCGAAAGATCAAAGTCATGCCTTACAAAACGCTCATTCTGCCAGTCTTGCTGTACGGAGCCGAAAGCTGGACGATAAGCAGGACAGCGGAGCTGATTTTGGGTTCTTTCGAAAGAAAAATTCTGCGCCGGATATTTGGTCCTGTCTGTGAGGAAGGTGAATGGAGAAGAAGACACAACCGCGAACTCTACGAGCTGTACCAAGATGTGGATGTAGTCCGGAAGGCAAGGAGCCGTCGACTACACTGGCTCGGCCACATCGAGCGCATGGACATCAACGCTCCAGCTAAGAGGGTCTTCGACTCCGAGCCTCCTGGTTCGAGAAGAAGAGGAAGACCGAACCTCCGGTATAAAGACCAAGTAATCGCGGATGCAAGACATCTTGGTCTTGACAACTGGAAGCAGCGTGCCCGGGACCGTCAAGGATGGAAGGCAGCTATAGCTCACGCTCAGATTCTCTATGGATCGCAGGCCTGATAAGTAAGTAAGTAAGAGGTCGTGTATAAAGAACTCTGTAAAGCGTGGCTTATTAAACATGCCCACGTACATTTTATTAAACTTGTTACAAGCTACTTACTTAACGGGCGCTACAGTTCGGGGTGAACCTGGGCCTCAACCAACATGCCCCTCCATCTAGCACGATCTTTCGCTAGCATTTTCCATTGCCGCACACCCAGTTGGCTGAGATCCCCTTCCACCTGTGTGCGTCATCTTAAGTGCGGCCGTCCTCTGCTTCTTCGTCCCTCGGCGTTGGAGTCAAAGACTCTCCGGGCTGGAGCTGTGGTGTCCATTCGCTCTACATCGCCTAGCCATCTTAGGCGTTGGATCCGTAGACGCCTGATCAGACTCATGTCGCTGTACAACCCGTAAAGTTCGTGATTGAATCTTCTCCTCCATCCCCCGTCTCCGCTTATAGGCCCAAAAATCACGCGCAAAATCTTTCCCTCGAACTGACCAAGGGCCTCCTCATCCGCTTTTGATAGTGTCCATGCTTCTGCGCCGTACAACAGTACCGAGATGATAAGGGTCTTATAAGGAGTCAACTTTGTCGTTCGGGTGAGGGCTCTATTACTCAGTTGCCTCCTGAGCCCAAAGAAACAGCGATTGGCAAGAGTGATTCTGCGTTTGATTTCGGAACTGATGTCGTTGTTCCAGGTTATTGCGGAGCCAAGGTAGACGAAGTCCTTAACTACTTCGAACTTATTTCTGCCAATTTGCACGTTCTGTCCAAGACGTCGGTGGTAAACGTCCTTTTTCGATGACAGCAGATATTTAGTCTTGCCCTCATTAACTGCCAAACCAATCTTCGCCGCCTCCATCTCAATACTCGCAAACGCCTCACTGACATCTCGCTGCGATCTACCTATTATGTCAATGTCGTCGGCGTATGCAAGGAGTTGCGAGGATTTGAAGTAGATTGTGCCTCTTGTATTGGCCTGTGATTTTTGCACAATAATTTCCAATACGATGTTGAAGAAATCACACGACAGCGCATCGCCCTGCCTAAATCCTTTTTTGACATCAAAACTATCGGTGAGGTGCTCACCGATTCAGATGGAGCAGCGAGCTGTCGTATGCGGCTTTGAAGTCGACAAATAGGTGGTGAGTGTCGACTTGAAATTCATTGGTTTTTTCCAGGATCTGCCGTAGTGTCAAGATTTGGTCGATGGTGGACTTCCCTGGCCTGAACCCGCACTGATAAGGACCTATCAGCTTATTTACAAAAGGCTTCAGGCGTTCACATTCGGCTTGAGCTTCGATATGGCAATCTTAACTTCGTCGAGGTCAGGGGGACAGAATTCTCTGCGGTCCCCGTCGATTAGAAATGGATCATTCTGCCTGACAGCGGTATATTGACTAACATCGCCGTTATACAGTCTGCAGAAGTGGTTTTTCCATATTCTCAGCATCGACTGCGGTTCTATTACTAGGTGTACGTTCTCATCGCTGCAGGCTTCCGTTCTGGCTTTATAACCTTGGCATGTTCGCTTTATCTGTTGATAAAACTTTCGAACGTCACGCCTGCAATAACACCTCTCCAAATCCTCAATCGCGCGCTTCTTGTGCTCTTTCTTCTTTCTCCTGTGAAGCTTATGCTCCTTCCTTCTTTTTAACTCGTAGAGCTCACGAGCTGCTCTTGTTCTTTTACGCAGCGAGGCCTTATATGCATCCTGCTTCGCTGTATGAATCCTCCTGCACTCGTCATCGAACCAGGTGTTTCTTCGTGGTTATGTATATAGAGTCCCATAAATGATCCACTTCTCAACGACTCGCTTAGAGTTCTACATGTATGAAATGATGCATACATAGTGTGAAGACATCCAAAGCAAAATTAAAATTACTTGTTGGTATAAGAAAGCTGAGTACGAGCTCCTGTGCTCACATATGTGTAAACAATTTTACTTTCACTTGTCAACAAATATTCCTTTAAGGAAATGAAGTTATGGGAGTATGGATTCTGCGTTGGCGTTGACACATGTACATATTCGAGCTGTGTGGCCTTGAGCAGCGATAAACAACTAGTACCTACCACGGTGAATCACAATAATCGCATCCAGTAACTTGTGTTTTTTCTAATGGGGATTTTTATTAACCTTCTCTATACATATACTTACTTACTTACTTATCAGGCAAACGATCCAAGGAGGATCTGAGCCTGAGCTATAGCTGCCTTCCATCCTTGATGGTCCCGGGCACGCTGCTTCCAGTTATCAAGACCAAGACTTCTTACATCCGCGATTACAGTGGTGTTCAGATAAATAGCACACCCGTAAGTGGTTGATTCTCAGGTAGCGGACCAAGGTAATATATGCTTAAGCCAATCACTTTTACTTAACCCAACCTAAGGCAAAAAGCTTTCGGCATGTGAGCAAACGCCTTAAAACAATCTGTATCAAGGCTAAGTTTTCTTCCACGGCCCCATGGAGGACAAGGATGACTCCACCAAAGATGTATTTTACGATCTCCTAGACAGAACGTGTGCCCAATGTCCCAGCTATGACACAATAATAGTCCTAGGAGATTTTAATGCAAAACTGGCAAAGAGGACATATTTGAGTCGATCAAAGGAAAGCATAGCCTCCATAACACCACATCCGACAACGGACTTAGGCTAATCGATTTCCTAGAGGGGCGTAACCTCCTTGTAGCAAGCACGCGATTCCCCCATCTCAACATGCACAAGGGTACCCGGCGGTCTTTTGATCAATCGACCACTAACCAGATTGATCACATTGCGATCGACGCCAGACACTCCTCCTGTATTCTCGACGTACGAACCTTCCGAGGGACCAACATCGACTCGGACCACTACCTTGTTGTAGCCAAGTTACGAATGAGGATATCAAGAATGCTTAGGAGTCGAGTAGCACAACGTAAGTTTGACGTCGGAAAGCTACAATCGCAAGAGACTGCCAGAATCTTTGCCGATCGTGTCTCCTCCAAGCTCTCTCAAAATCCGCCCACAGCAGCACAAACAATAGAGCAGGAATGGGCTCATTGCCAGAGCGCCGTCAGAGATGCTGCCTCAGAGGTGCTGGGTTTCAAACAGCCACCACCTAGAAACCCCTGGTTCGATGAACAATGCGAACAAGCCCATGCAGCAAAACAAGAGGCATATAAGGCCGTGCTGCAATGACGGACGAGAGCTGCTCGCGAAATCTATGAGCAGAAGAGAAGAGAGGAACACACGCTTTTCAGAAGAAAGAAGAGAGAGCACGGAAAGCGTGAGATCGAGGAGATGGAGAGATGCTTCCGCAGGAATGACGCCCGTAAGTTTTACAACAAGGTAAAATGAACATGTCATGGGTACAAAGCCAGAGCGGCGGCCTGCAGAGATGAAAATGGAAAACTGGTAGCAGAGTCGCAGTCGATGCTAAGGATTTGGAAATACCACTTCTGCAGACTGTATAACGGCAATAATAGACAAGATACCGCTGTCAGGCAGAACAAGCCATTCGTAATGGACGACAATGTAACAAAATTTAGTCCACCCGACCTAGATGAAGTCAAAATAGTGATATCAAGACTTAAGTCTAATAAAGCCGCGGGCGCAGACGGCCTGTCTGCTGAGCTTCTTAAGGTGGCTGGAGATGAGCGGTAAGGTGCATGCACCATCTCATTTGCAAGGTATGGTCGGAGGAAAGCATGCCCGATGAATGGAACCTCAGCATCGTTTGCCCGGTCCATAAGAAAGGAGACCCATATAACTGCGCCAACTATAGGGGAATAAGTCTCCTTAACATCGGTATTGTGTGAACGCCTGAAACCGTTTGTGGATAACCTGATCGGCTCTTATCAGTGTGGTTTCAGGCCAAGTAAATCCACAATAGACCAAATATTTACGCTACGGCAGATCTTGGAGAAGACCCAGGAATGCCAAATCGACACTCACCACCTCTTCGTCGATTTCAAGGCTGTATATGACAGCGTGTATAGAGATGAGCTATACAAAGCCATGTCTAGTTTTAACATCCTTGCCAAACTCGTCCGACTGTGCAGGATGACAATGGAGAATTCTCGCTGCTCCGTTAAGGTCGGTTATAAGCAAACCGAGACCTTTGATGTTAAAAAAGGGATTTAGGCCAGGTAACGCGCTGTCATGCGACTTTTTCAACATCGTGCTTGAAAAGATCGTGCAAGAGTCACTGGCCAACACAAGAGGTACGATTTATTTCAAGTCTACGCAATTGCTTGCGTACGCCGACGACATTGCCGTGATTGGACGGACACAGCGAAACGTCAATGGGGCCTTTGTAGGCATTGAGGTAGATGCGGCTAATTTCAAGGTTAATGAGGGTAAAACCAAATATCTGCTTTCATCTAAAAGAAACAGGCAACACCGACGTCACCATGGGCGGATATAACTTTGAAGTGGTCAAGGAATTCGTCTATCTTGGCTCACTGATGACCGGCGAGAACAACACCAACGCTGAGATAAAACGCAGACTCCCTCCTGCCAACCGCTGATTCTTTGGGCTCAAGAGGCAATTGAGAAGTAGAGCCCTCTCTCGGAAAACCAAGGTGACACTATATAAGACCTTGATCATCCCAGTCCTCGTTTACGGCGCAGAGGCTTGGAACCTAACAAAAGCGAATGAAGATGCCCTTGGTCCTTTCGAGAGGAAAATTCTGCGCACCATCTACGGTCCCGTTTGTTCAAACGGTGTATGGAGGAGAAGATATAACGAAGAACTGTACGGGTTGTACAGCGACATCGGCCTGGTACGGCCTGCGACATCGGCGGGCGAAAGACCGTGCCAGCTGGAGACGCTTGTTGGTTGAGGCCCAGGTTCACCGCGGACTGTAGCGCCACCTAAGTAGGTAAGTAAGTTTGAGGTAGTTAAGGACTTCGTCTATCTTGGCTCCGCAGTGACCTGGAACAATGGTTTCAGACGTATTCATTTGAGGTATAGAATAAAGGAACAACATGAACTATTTACTATTTATATATGGCAAACCTCGCTGAATAAAGCGTAGCTAAATGCATGCAGGTAAAATCCGAAACAAATATATTCCCATTGGCAGGGAGACCCCTATAATCCATCTATTGATTATTTTTACGGTTTTTACTTATTGATTAATGATCAATGAATGAAATATCTTGCAACAAACTGAAGTATATTGAGTATGACGGTACAGAGTCATATTTCTCTAGATATTTTACTTGAGTATGCGTTTGTTTTGTAATACTTTACAGCTCCTAGCAACCTCGAATCTAGTGACCAGGACTGAATTAAACTTTTTTTTCACCCCATCTTTCACCCTTAACAAAGGTTGCTGGCATGCAACCGCTCATTTATTTTTCCAGTGAACTGTTGCCGGTAATCCAAATATCGCAAGTAACGAATACAGTCGTCCAAAGAAGTTATATACTTACACCTGTAGGTATACAAGCATACCTATTTAGGTTGGCTATGTTCTGTTATGTATTTGCATTTAATTGATGGTTTAGGAAGGGGTTGGTCAGGAGGGAGCTCTTCGACCTGCCTGGGCTTCATTTGTTTTTTTGATGAATATTCAATGGGCTTTGACACTTTCTGATGGCAATTAACATACGAAACTAATTCTAGACGGTTCTTGGAAATCCTTGTCTTCGAATTGTCCAATTTCTAAGTAAAGAGGCTATTGACTTAATATGACTTTTTCCTACATCTACGAGTATAGCAGATGACGTCAACTTCCCAAGTTTACTTTTGATATTAGAATTTCTACACTATGTACGTTACATTTGTTTTTTTTTTTTTTTTGTTATAGGCTTCTGCTATCTGTTGGAGCACTCAGACGCAAATACTGGTCCACTGTACTCCAGACAGACACCTTACATTACTGTATCTTCCCCGTTTTCCGGGGAAAAATGAGAAGGGACTTCAGTGATGTAGAGCTAAGAGATTCGGCACGCACCACCTCCGCGCCAAGGGTGCGCCACCGTGCGCGAGCAAAGGCGGGACAGTCACAGAGAAAATACTCTGCAGTGTCATCCTCCTCGCAACATGCAGCATAGATAGGCGTCTCACTTATGCCAAGCACGCAGAGATGCTTGGCAAAAGTGTAATGGCCCGTAATTACTCCCACAAGTCTTCTGCAGTCGATTCTCCTATATTCAGTGTCGCCAAGAATGCTGCGAAATGCCTAGGCTTTTTATACAGATGCAAGAAATATTTCCCACCCTTAGATCTGGCTACAATCTATAAGGCGTTCATTCGCCCCAAATTAGAGTTTAACGCTCATGTCTGGTCCGGTACTTCCAAGACCTCATTGCACCTACTAGACAGAATACAAAAACGAGCCATAAAACTGATAGGTGACTCCAGCATTACCAAAACATTAGACTCGCTGGAACACCGCAGGAATGTTACCTGCCTCTCCCTGTTTTATCGTTACTGCCAGTTGCATTCCGCCCCTTCAACATTTCTCCCGCAATACACGTCTCTCTAGGAATGCTCACCAATATACTCTGAAGCCCGCTTTCGGACGTACTGTCAAATATAGAGAATCTTTCATTAACCGAACCACACGAATCTGGAACTCCCTGCCGGATTCGGTTTTCCCCCCTCAATGCAACATGCAAGCATTTAAGATCAATGTCCATCGGCATCTCCTCTATTCCTCTTCCTCTCTACCTTCTGCCCGCACTGTGTCACCGACATAATAAGGTTATTAGACCTTGAGTGCGAGCAAATTTAAAAAAAAAGACATCAGGGCATACGCACTTAGTCATCCTGCAACCCGGACAATCCCTCCATCTACGGTTGTGTGTGTTAAATACACAATTGTTAATGTAGGAATTTACCGTGGACACAGGTAGACCTAGAGCGGGTTCAGGTCCTGAGAAGCTCTCCTCTGAACCCATTCTAGCGAGTTTATCAGAGATGGCATGGAACCCATACAAGCCTTAATGAATTTAGTCTGCCGACTCTATTCAAGAAGGACTTGAGTTCAAGCACTAATTTGGAGCTAGTTAAGGCAGCTTTGAGTGCAGCTTGCCTGTCACTGCAGACGCATATGCTTTTCCCCTCCACCTGTGCTTTACAACATAGTGCGTGGCCATTAGGATTGCGTATATCTCTGATTGGAAGACAGACGCATATTGTCCTAACGAGAAGTGCAGTTGGATGTTTCCGCGCTCAAAGAAGACCCCAGCACCGGACGCCCGCCCACACATGGAGCCATCCGTGAAAATGTGAAGGCTATCCTTTCCAGGTTCAGTATCCATCCACTCGACTGTGAAATTGCAACGCAGTAGGATAGTGGGCATCCGAAGGCATGTCTACGAGACATGGGTCGCAGGACAATTCTTGCTCAAGCACACTGTTATTCCAGAGGCCAATTCTCCTCAGACGAGACATGGCCTTCAGAGCACACCGTGGTGCAGTGGTTAACATCATCATCGACCGCCGAGCGGAAGGTCTATAGTTCAAATTCGCCTCATAGCCAAGAAAAAGTAATTCCTATGCGGACGAAAAGTATGCAACGCAGTTGTGAATGGAAAGTGACTAGACGTACTGCTGCAGGCATAACACTCACAGTATATGGTCAACGGAAATGTATCCTCTGCGTATGCAATATTAAAGTGCTTAAACGAACTACTACGGACTATAACCAACGTGGAATTTGGTCGGCTCCCGTCCTATCTAGGACAATCACCCCTGAGAGTTAACGAACATCAACGACCCAAACCACTGCACTCCGTTCAGGTTGTGTGTATATAACACATCATAAGAGAACATAAACTCTTGAACCTGCGCGAGTTTCTGTAACTGTCTGTTTCTGTTCCACCAGACAACCGATGCAATGAGATTGTAGGTCTCATCAATGCCGTGTAGATCCAGATGACCTTTACTGGCGATAAACCCCATGTCTTGCCGAAAGCTCCTTTGCATTGCCGTAAAGCTGACAGCGCTTTGGTGGTTTTTGACTCAACATGCTTTGACCAGAGGAGGTTGCTATCTAAGATGACTCCTAGATACTTACCTCCTTGGATATCGAGATGGAAGTGCCTTTTAGTACCAGCTGAGTCATATCAGTATTTTTCCTCCTTCTCGTGAAGAGAACGACATCGGTCTTAAGGGGATTGACCGACAGCCCATTTCTGGTACACCAATCATCGATCACATTTAGCGCCACCTGTGCTTTGAGACGGACAGTCACTAAGCATGAGCCGACAGAGAGAACGGATACATCATCCGCATAGACCTGGGCATAGATTCAAGAGGTATTGAGAGCATCACAAGCTGAGAGTCGACCACCATGCACCATAACAGCGGAGACAGGAGGCCACCTTGCGAGCAGCCCCTGTTTACGCCGGATTTGGCACAATGGTCGAGGCCTGCATCAGCGCTCAATGTCCTGTGCACGAACATTGCTTTGATACACAATACCAATGCTTCATCTTCAATGCTCAAGAGCTCGGCATTACACCAGGGAACCATTTTCCTGCAGGGAGGTTTGCTGACAGGACATGCGAGTTCAAAACAACTGGTGATGGCGCTGTTCAGGTTATGAACGGCGTCCTCTACCAATTGTTTCGTCCTAAGTTTAGGTAGGGCCTGAGTGGATTTCTCAAGCTCCTCTCTAAACCGTACCCAGTCCGTCTTTCTCGGATTTCGTCTAGGTTGCAAAGAAGAGATCCCACAACTTAATCGGAATTCGATATATTTATGGTCCGACAGCGTAGTATTAAGCAAGACTCGCCAGTTAGTGATGTCCTTCACATATCTGTTGGATAAGGTTAGGTCAATCACCTCCTGTCGTCTTGTCGTAATAAACGTTGGTTGAGAGCCAACATTGTTGATGGTAAGTTCAGACGAGTGAAGTCTAAAAGACGGACCCCTCTTGTATTGCATTTGCTGCTGCCCCAAGCAATGTTTTGGGCATTAGCATCGCAACACAAGATGAGACCAATCTTTCTAGCTTCACAATACTCTACGAGTTCAGAAACTTCCTTCGGTGGTGGAGTTAGTATCGAGTCGGACGAAGTGCTCTATTGCTCTGTGCGTTTTGTAGCTTACTCTAGCAGCCACCAGATCTTGCCCACAGAAGTGTCCAAGGTTGGTTGCCGATGATGTGGCCGATCCTACCCCTTTCGGAAGGCTCATCATAGGGAAGCGTTGCATCACGTATACCACCAAAACCACATAGGCGTTTATTCCATCCCCACGGCCCTTGAATGGATACAACGTGATGATTTGTACTATTGCATGCAATTCTTGTACTTAAAAGAGCAGTAGCAGCCTTGCAATGCTTTAGATTGATCTGGATAAAAACTATCCTGGCCTTTTCAGACCTCTTTATAAGAGGTCTGCCTCTCTCGACTCCTTACGGTCATTTGGATCTCCTTCTTGGAGGAAGGGATTTTGTTATGTGATGTGCCCGTCTCCGAGGAGCGGTTTTTGGTTATCTTCGCCTTCTGGCCTATGCTTTGTTCCTTCTGGGTTGCCACATCTGCCATTTTACTCCGATTTCCCACCGCCTCACCGGAGAGGGAGGCATCGCACACTCCCTCCCTAGTGAGGCAATCCTTAGCGGAGGTCTTCCGATTGCGGGAGCTTTTAACTTTTTCGGTTAGAGCTCCTGTCCCTTCGGACGCTGGTTTGGGACAACCTTGCCAGTTCGAGGACTGCTAGAACCCGTAACGACTTCGCCTTCTGCGTTCGGAGTCTGCCTGTTAGCTCCGCCAGCCTTTTCGGCGGCAGCGCCGGCCATAGTAGAAACCTGAAAGCTTCTGGTTCCATCATTACGGGAACTGATCACGCTCTTACTGGGTGGTTGAACCATCCCAGTAGGAGGAAGAGAGTTGGAGGCGTATGCCGAAAGTGCGGACATGCTTATGCCACCTTCAGCAGCCTTTCTCCACAGCCGACGCTTTCCGCGGTGCGCACCTTCGTGAGAAGGGTGGAGCACAGGAAGGAGGGTCGGATCGATTTCGGTACAAGATACCTCCGTCGACCTAACTCTCGGAACTGGTTCCCCCAGAGGTTTAGCCTCGACCATTGTACCTTCGGCGTTATCAGCCTCTTTGCACAATTTTTGGGCACGCCTCCTACCTCTACTTTTTTTTTTTTTTTTTTCGGCGCTTAGTAGTGCATTCAGCAGTACGTTCCAATTCTGGGGCGTGTTCCACCTTTATGGTTTCCCGTGCCGCGCCATCGTTAGTGTTGCTTCCGCTGGATGCACCGCTCATGCTCAGTCCGACCAGGTGGTCAGACAGTACGCCGCAGGAGCCAGTGTCGTTCCGGGCTGCCGTAGGGTTAAAAATGAATGTTGGGGCCTCCAGAATACTTGCCCCGGCCGCGATCAAAGAGATCGCGGGTGGATTTCCGCTGCCGTGGGTACCACCTGAAGTACACAATTCCTTTGGATTGTCTATTGATTTTTGGGTCTTCGAGTCTTAGTTCGAGGTCCGCCACGACAAGGCGCCCGAAGACTGTATGTACGTTACATACACATACATACACAATGTGTATCGATTCGAAACTCGTTGGCCTTTTCCAGGATTTGTCGAAGTGTGAAAATTTGGTCTATAGTCCATTTGCCGGGCCGGAAGCCGCACTGATAGTTGCCGATTAGTGCGGTGCAAAAAGGCTTTGGACGTTCACACAATACGCTGGACAGGATCTTGTATGCGACGTTGAGCAGGGATATACCTCTATAGTTCTTGCAAGAGTTAGGATCGCCTTTTTTGCGGATGGGGCATATAGAGCTGGTATTCCAGTCGTCAGGCAGTGGACGCGAACAGTCCTACGTTTTTGACGTTGTTGGACTTCTCAAAAGCTTTCGATACGGTGGACAGTTCTCTTCTCTGTCAGAAGCTGTTACAAACGTTCCGATTTTCATAGTCTGTCAGTCTGTCAAGCTCTTGCATTCCTACTTAACGGACCGACAGCAGTGCGTGACTGTAGGAAACACACGGTCATCATTTCTTGGGGTACCTACCGGAGTTCCACAGGGCTCTATTTTCGGCCCCTTATTGTTTTCTATTTATGGGAATGAACTCCCACAGCTTACACTAAATTCCACGGTCCACATGTTTGCTGATGATGTCAAATTATTCATGCGCTGCCCGTTGGATATGATTAGTAGCTCTATTCAGCTAATAAATGAAGATCTAGAGGTCATTCACCAGTGGGCTCTTAAACACAACTTGTCGCTTAACCCGTCAAAGTCAAAGACTCTGTGTTTCTATAAACACCAATTAGATACATCCAATTTTCCTCCGATTTTGTTAGGACAGTCAACAATTGAATATGTCCACAAGGCTAGAAATCTGGGGATAGTCTCCAACGACACACTCACCTGGACCGGTCATGTTGCAGCTACAATCGGAAATGTATACAATGGTATCCGACTCTTATGGTCCACACGAGGTTCCTTACCTACTAAAACTAGGATGTTACTTGTTAAATCCCTTTTATTACCTACCTATTGTATGGTTGCGAGGTTTTTTGTGATGTCGACTACAACACTAAGCGTAAATCATCTCAACCGCATCTCATCTCAACCTGGCGAGATGCCAGCAACGATCCCTGTTTAAATGCCCGGGTCAAGTTGACATACGGCCTCCTCGCGGCGCCCTCTGGATAGCCTCTTCAACAACCGTTGGGAGGTGAACAAGCGTATGTAGCGAAAAAAACCCCGACCTGAATGGCGGTTTGCGGCGGGCTAACAATCCGCCCACGTGAAAAAAACTTAAAGTTATGAATGTGCAAGATGCCTCGGATACACGGACGGATACTCGACGACGACAACGCACGAAAAAGGAACACGATTTGCGAGTATGCTCCTGGGATGTCAGAACCCTGTACACTCCCGGAGCTGCTCATAAACTAGAAGGAATCCTCACGCGGTACAAGGCGGATATTACTGCGGTCCAGGAAATACGCTGGATAGGAAACGGTATGATTAGGAAGAAAAATTGCGACATTTATTACAGCTGTCACAAAAGGTTGCACTTACTGGGATGCGGATTTGTCGTGGGAAAGCGGTTAAGGTCGAAGGTCATCGACTTTAAACCGATAAGTGATCGCCTGGCTCTGATCCGCATCAGAGGCAGATTTTACAACATCAGCCTTATATGTGCACACGCCCCTACCGACGAGGCTGAAGACCCTATCAAGGAGGACTTCTATGACCTCCTGGACAACGCCTACGGAGCTTGCCCGGAGTACGATGTAAAAATCGTGCTCGGGGACTTCAACGCCAAAATCGGTAAGGAAAACACCCTTGGCGGAGTGATCGGAAAGCACAGCCTCCACGATATAACAACAGAAAACGGCTTCCGACTCGCTGACTTTGCGACAGCTCGTAATGCGGTGATAAGTAGCACAAGATTCCCTCGCAAGCGAATCCACATAGCAACCTGCCGATCTCCGGACGGTCGAACCGCCAACCAAATCGACCATGTGCTCATTGACGCAAGGCACTCGTCAAACATTCTGGATGTGCGAACATTCAGAGGGGCAAATGTCGACTCTGACCATTTCCTCGTAGCAGCAAGATTCAGAGCTCGATTGTCCAATGTCAGAAAGCTGCACCAGCCCATCAGGAGGAGGTTCGACATTGGGCGCCTGAGCATACCGGAGGTTGCCAGAGTCTACAGGGAGCAGCTGAGCGAAAGAATCTACGGTATGCCTACGTCGAACACAAATGCCAATAATATGTGGCTGCATTGCCGCTCAGCCATTCAGGAAGTAGCCGAAACCACCTTAGGATACCTACCACCCCCGACAAGAAACCCGTGGTATGATGGCGAGTGCGAGCAGAAAAAGGCAGCAACCGACGAGGCGTACCAAAAGGCGCTGCAGAGGAAAACCAGGGCAGCGCACGAAGAGTACCGAGCCAGAAGAAGGGAGGAGAAAAAACTACTGCGACAAAAGAAAAGAATCTTCGCAGCCTCCCAGCTCAAGGATATCGAGGAGTCTAGGGATAAACATAAAATACGAGCCTTTTACAAGAAAGCCAAAGGCCTAGCAGGAGGCTTCAAAAAGGGCACCCTGGCTCTTCGAAACTAAGAGGGTAATCTTGTCACCGACCCGCAGGGAGTAGTGGATGTATTTAAGCAGAATTTCCAGCAGCTGCTTAACGAGCATGACCAAGAGAGAGTAGTAGGGACCGATGAAATCCCCACTCGAGCCGCTGAAGTAGTCCTCCCACCCAGCATCGAAGAAGTCGGCACAGCTATTCAGAAGCTGAAGAACAACAAGGCCGCAGGCTCAGATGGCTTGCCATCAGAGCTCTTCAAGGCTGGCGGCGATGTTCTGGTAGGGAGCATGCACCAGATCATCTGCAGAATTTGGGAAGATGAAAGCATGCCCGACGACTGGAATACCAGCTGTATATGCCCCATCCACAAAAAAGGCGATCCTACCTCTTGCAAGAACTATAGAGGTATATCCCTCCTCAATGTCGCATACAAGATCCTGTCCAGCGTATTGTGTGAACGTCTAAAACCATTTTGCACCGCACTAATCGGCAGCTACCAGTGCGGCTTCCGGGCCGGCAAATCAACTATAGACCAAATGTTCACACTTCGACGAATCCTGGAAAAGACCAACGAGTTTCGAATCGATACACACCATCTTTTCATCGATTTCAAAGCCGCATACGACAGCATTCATCGTGAAGAACTGTTTGGGGCGATGGCCGAATTCGGGATCCCGGTAAAACTGATCCAGTTGTGTCGCGCCACGCTAAAAAACACGCGATGCACCGTGCAACTCGGTTCTAGGACCTAGGAACCATTCGAAACATGCACCGGATTTCGGCAAGGAGATGCGCTCTCATGTGACTTCTTCAACCTGGTGCATGAGCAGATAGTGCGACGGGCAGGCGTCAACAAGGAAGACACTATCTTTTACAAGTCCATCCAGCTGCTAGGATACGCGGATAATATCGACATCATCGCGTGTTCTCGCCGTGGCATTGTGGAAGCATTCACGGCGATTGAAAAACAGGCGAAACGAGTTGGTCTTAAGATCAATGGGGATAAAACGAAATACATGCTGTCAAGCAAAAACCAATCCCTCGCTCACCACCTGGGACAAAATATAACAATTGACAGCTACAATTTCGAGGTAGTTAAGGAGTTTGCCCACCTCGGGGCAAACGTATATTCCACAAATGACACCACAGTGGAGATCCGGCATAGAATCGCTCTTGGCAACCGTTGCTACTTCGGCTTGTCCTCACTCGAAAGACCAAAGTCATGCTTTACAAAACGCTCATTCTGCCAGTCTTGCTGTACGAAGCCGAAAGCCGGACGATAAGCAGGACAGCGGAGCTGATTTTGGGTTCTTTCGAAAGAAAAATTCTGCGCCGGATAATTGGTCCTGTCTGTGAGGAAGGTGAATGGAGAAGAAGACACAACCGCGAAATCTACGAGCTGTACCAAGATGTGGATGTAGTCCGGAAGGCAAACATCCGTCGACTACATTGGCTCGGCCACATCGAGCGCATGGACACCAACGCTCCAGCTAAGAGGGTCTTCGACTCCTAGCCTCCGGGCTCGAGAAGAAGAGGAAGACCGAACCTCCAGTATAAAGACCAAGTAATCGCGGATGTAAGACATCTTGGTCTTGATAACTGGAAGCAGCGTGCCCGGGACCGTCAAGGATGGAAGGCAGCTATAGCTCAGGCTTAGATCCTCCATGGATCGCTGGCCTGATAAGTGAGTAAGAAAGTAAGTTGTCAAATGAATGCCACCAACTGAAATTGTCTTAACACTACCGAAACCGTATTTGCCACCGTATGAAAAATACATCAAATACATCAAAAACCCCGAGTGACTTAATAAAATCGCTCTTTAGCTTGTCCCAGATTCGTGCGGAGTACAATGAGGTCATCGTGGATTAAAAAAGGAAAAACGTACGCAGGGTTCTCGCCGAACTACAGGGGTAGCCTGTATCACGCAATAATACGAAATTGAAGGTGAACATGCTAGACGTCCTTGACTGGTTTGCTAAAGGATAAGGATTTATAAGAGAAGTATGTAGTTAGGAAATTTCCTGTTATTTCAGATATGTATATTCGAAAATACAAATACAAATATGTATGTAACTGAAAAACGTTTTAAGTATTTATCATGAATACCTTGTCGTGCATGTGGAGTACCATACGTATGGCGTATCATACATCGAATTGTACTTGGCTGAACAACAAGGACTTCTGTAGAGACGTATGTTAATTAACATGCTATTAACGCAATGTAAATACAAAAGTCAGGCAAGTTTAACTGGTCGTTGTGCTTCCTCGACAACGACGTCGACGCCGCAACTGATATTATCGTAAACATTATCCGAATCGGCATGGCAGATTTTATTCCCAGCAAGATTAAAAGCACCAGGCCTAAGGATAATACGTGGTTCGACTCGAGCTGCAAAGAGGCTATTAGGCTCAGGGAGCTAAGTTTTCGGACCTACAAGGCAAACAGTTCTGAGGAAAACCGAGAAAAGTACATACGAGCCAGAAATGACTGCAACTCCCACATTCGACGGATTAAGTTCCAATCCGACCAAAAATTAAGGCGTAAAATCCTTCAATGTCCCAAAGGTAGCAAAAGTTTCTGGTCGTTTGTAAAAAACGTAAAAAACTCAACTAAGTCGTCTATACCGACGCTCATCCACAATGACATCCCAGCTGTCACCCCCTTAGACAAAGCTAACCTACTTGCTGCCCATTTCGCAACCAGTTCTCAGCTGCCAGCTTGTACTTTGTCTCCGCCTGTACTAGAGTGCGTCAATTCCACCATGGGGCTAATCCACTTCCGCACTCGTACAGTCGCAAGGGTTCTTAAAGACCTCGACATACACAAATCCGCTGGTCCAGATGGTATTGCCTCAATAGTTCTGAAGAGGTGTTCTTCTACGCTGGCAAAACCACTGCGTAAGCTTTTTCACCTTTCCTACACCTCTGGGCTTTTTCCGAGTAGGTGGAAAACAGCATTTGTCCAGCCTATACCCAAAAAAGGCGAATCATCTTCTCCCTCCAACCACCGACCCATTGCACTAACGTCCCTTCTTTCCAAGGTCATGGAAACGCTGATTAACCGTCAGCTTATGAAATATCTTGAATCACGGAAACTCCTCAATGACCGCCAATACGGTTTCCGCAGCAACAGATCCACTGGTGATATGATGGCATATCTCGCTGAAAAGTGGAATCACTCGCTTCACCAAGCAGGTGAAAGCAAAATTGTTGCACTGGATATTTCGAAAGCATTTGACAGGGTTTGGCATGAAGCCCTTTTGTCGAAAATGCGTGCTTTTGGGATCGATGAGTCTCTCTTTCAATGGATTAGAAGCTACCTTTCGAATCGTTCAATTCAAGTTGTTTTGGACGGATTCAAGTCTGATACTCACTTTGTAAATGCCGGTGTTCCCCAGGGCTCCGTTTTGTCTCCGACACTCTTTCTTATTTTTATAAATGATCTCTTGTCTGTTGCTTCTAATCCAATTCACTCCTTCGCTGACGACAGTACCCTCAGCTTCTCATATTCGCTCACCAGTTTACGACCCTGCACTTCGGTTGTAGATAATGAGCGGCAGCGTATGTTAAGCTCATTAAATTCCGATATCGACAGCATCATCCAATGGGGTAAAAACAATAGAGTGGAATTTAATGCTTCCAAAACACAATGCTGTCTCTTGTCGTTAAAGCGTATAAATAACCCGCAGCCATTATCCATGAATGGTACTTGCATCTCAGAAACTGAAAAGCTTTCCATCCTGGGTATGAGTGTTGCTCACAATCTTAATTGGAGCGACCATATATTCAGTGTCGCCAAGAATGCTGCGAAATGCCTAGGATTCTTATACAGATGCAAGAAATATTTCTCACCCTTAGATCTGGCTACAATCTATAAGGCGTTCATTCGCCCCAAATTAGAGTTTAACGCTCATGTCTGGTCCGGTGCTTCCAAGACCTCACTGCACCTACTAGACAGAATACAAAAACGAGCCATAAAACTGATAGGTGACTCCAGCATTACCAAAACATTAGACTCGCTGGAACACCGCAGGAATGTTACCTGCCTCTCCCTGTTTTATCGTTACTACCACCAAAAATGCTCTGATGAAATAGCCAGTTGCATTCCGCCCCTTCAACATTTCTCCCGCAATACACGTCTCTCTAGGAATGCTCACCAATATACTCTGAAGCCCGCTTTCGGACGTACTGTCAAATATAGAGAATCTTTCATTAACCGAACCACACGAATCTGGAACTCCCTGCCGGATTCGGTTTTCCCCCCTCAATGCAACATGCAAGCATTTAAGATCATTGTCCATCGGCATCTCCTCTATTCCTCTTCCTCTCTACCTTCTGCCCGCACTGTGTCACCGACATAATAAGGTTATTAGACCTTGAGTGCGTGCAAATTATTAAAAAAAAAAAAAAAAAAAAAAAAAAAAAAAGTAGGTATGTATATATTCTAAAGTATTAACAGAACCTCGTGCGTCTTACAGAGATTGCATATTCGTGACCGAGTATTGATTAGTATCCTAGTGCAGAATTAAAGTTGGGTTCATAAGCTAAAATGTTTGAGCTAGGTCAAAATAGAACTGCTTATGTAACTAAGATATTCCCCCATCTATCCAATGGGAAAAATATATATGTATTGAGGCGATACTATCTACTATCGCCAGAAACCGCTCGTGCCTTTACCGATCGCGTCTCCCTTAAGCTCTCCAATACACCTCAATCCTCTACGCTATCAATAGAACAGCCATATCGAAGCCCAAGTCGAATAAGCTGATAGGTCCTTATCAGTGCGGGTTCAGGCCAGGGAAGTCCACCATCGACCAAATCTTCACACTACGGCAGATCCTGGAAAAAACCAATGAATTTCAAATCGACACTCACCACCTATTTGTCGACTTCAAAGCCGCATACGATAGCGTAATTAGAGACGAGCTATACACCGTTATGTCTACCTTTGCCATACCTGCTAAACTCGTCTGACTATGCAGGATGACTTTGGAGAATGCTCGCTGCTCCATCCGAATCGCTGAACACCTTACCTATAGTTTTGATGTCAAAAAAGGATTTAGGCAGGGCGATGCGCTGTCGTGTGATTTCTTCAACATCATATTGGAAATGATTATGCAAAAATCACTGGCCAATACAAGAGGCACAATCTGTTTCAAATCCTCGCAACTCCTTGCATACGCCGACGATATTGACATAATAGGTAGATCACAGCGAGATGTCAATGAGGCGTTTGCGAGTATTGAGTTCGAGGCGGCGAAAGGTTTGGTGGTAAACGAGGGCAAAACTAAATATATGCTGTCATCGAAAAAGGACGCCCGCCACCGACGTCTTGGCCAGAACGTTCCTATTGGCAGTTATAAGTTCGAGGTAGTTAGGGACTTCGTCTACCTTGGCTCCGCAGTGACCTGAACCAACGACATCAGTTCCGAAATCAAACGCAGAATCACTCTTGCCAATCGCTGTTTCTTTGGGCTCAGGAGGCAATTGAGTAATAGACCCCTCTCCCGAACGAAAAAGTTGATTCTATATAAGACCCTTGTCATCCCGGTCCTGGTGTACGGCGCAGAATCATGGACACTATCAAAAGAGAATGAGGAGGCCCTTGGTCGGTTCGAGTAAAAGATTTTGCGCGTGATTTTTGGGCCTATAAATGCAGACGGGGGATGGAGGAAAAGATTCAACCACGAACTTTACGGGCTGTACAGCGACTTGAGCC
The DNA here is from genome assembly GCA_951905685.1 of Eumerus sabulonum. Lineage (NCBI taxonomy): Eukaryota > Metazoa > Arthropoda > Insecta > Diptera > Syrphidae > Eumerus > Eumerus sabulonum. The sequence continues at coordinate 71,912,711 of OX645064.1, forward strand.
TAGTCAGGGGTCTACGGGTTCAACGCCTAAGACAGCTGGGCCTTTTAGATCGAATGGACACCACAGCTATAGCACGGATGGAGAGTCTTTGAATCCAACCCCGAGGGACGAAGAAGCAGAGGACGGCCGCACTTAAGACGGCGCACACAAGTGGAAGGGGACCTCAGCCAACTGGGTGTGCGGCAATAGAAAAGGCTAGCAATAGATCGTGCTAGATGGAGGGGCATGTGGGTTGAGGCCCAGGTTCACCTCGAACTGTAGCGCCCGCTAAGAAGAAGAAGAAGATTTGAGCGATACAACAACAGATAACGGCTTCCGACTCACGGACTTTGCGACAGCTCGTAATGCGGTGATAAGTAGCACAAGATTCCCTCGCAAGCGAATCCACACAGCAACCTGGCGATCTCCGGACGGTCGAACCGCCAACCAAATCGACCATGTGCTCATTGACGCAAGGCACGCGTCAAACATCCTGGATGTGCGAACATTCAGAGGGGCAAATGTCGACTCTGACCACTTCCTCGTAGCAGCAAGATTCAGAGCTCGACTGTCCAATGTCACAAAACTGCACCAGCCCATCAGGAGGAGGTTCGACATTGGGCGCCTGAGCACACCGGAGGTTGCCAGAGTCTACAGGGAGCAGCTGACCGAAAGACTCTACGGTATGCCTACGTCGAACACAAATGCCAATAATATGTGGCTGCATTGCCGCTCAGCCATTCAGGAAGTAGCCGAAACCACCTTAGGATACGTACCACCCCCGACGGGAAACCCGTGGTATGATGACGAGTGTGAGCAGAAAAAGGCAGCAACCGACGAGGCGTATCAAAAGGTGCTGCAGAGGAAAACCAGGGCAGCGCAAGAAGAGTACCGAGCCAGAAGAAGGGAGGAGAATAAACTACTGCGACAAAAGAAAAGAATCTTCGCAGCCTCCCAGCTCAAGGATATCGAGGAGTCTAGGGATAAGCACAAAACACGAGCCTTTTACAAGAAAGCCATAGACCTTGCAGGAGGCTTCAGAAAGAGCACCCAGGTTTTTCGAAACTGCGAGGGTAATCTTGTCACCGACCCGCAGGGAATAGTGGATGTATTTAACCAGAATTTCCAGCAGCTGCTAAACGAGCATGACCAAGAGAGAGTAGTAGGGACCGATGAAATCCCCACTCCAGCCGCTGAAGTAGTCCTCCCACCGAGCGTCGAAGAGGTCGGCACAGTTGTTCAGAACAACAAGGCCGCAGGCTCAGATGGCTTGCCATCAACCTCCCAACTACACCATCTTTTGATAGCCTTTTCCTTTGCCGCACACCAAGTTGGCTGAGGTCCCCTTCTACCTGTGTGCGCCAACTTAAGTGCGGCCGTCCTCTGCTTCTTCGTCCCTTGGGGTCGGGTTGGAGCTGTGGTGTCCATTCGCTCTACATGGCCCAGCTATCTTAGGCGTTGAATCCGTAGACGCCTGACTAGATTCATGTCGCTGTACAGCCCGTAAAGTTCGTGGTTGAATCTTCTCCTCCATCCCCCGTCTGCGTTTATAGGCCCAAAAATCACGCGCAAAATCTTTTACTCCAACCGACCAAGGGCCTCCTCATCCTCTTTTGACAGTGTCCATGATTCTGCACCGTACACCAGGACTGGGATGATAAGGGTCTTATATAGAGTCAACTTTGTCGTTCGGGAGAGGGCTCTATTACTCAGTTGCCTCCTGAGCCCAAAGAAACAGCGGTTGGCAAGAGTGATTCTGCGTTTGATTTCGGAACTGATGTCGTTGTTCCAGGTCACTGCGGAGCCAAGGTAGACAAAGTCCTTAACTACCTCGAACTTATATCTGCCAATACAAACGTTCTGGCCAAGACGTCGGTGGCGGGCGTCGTTTTTTGATGACAGCATATATTTAGTTTTGCCCTCGTTTACCACCAAACCTTTCGCCGCCTCGAACTCAATACTCGCAAACGCCTCATTGACATCTCGCTGTGATCTACCTATTATGTCAATATCGTCGGCGTATGCAAGGAGTTGCGAGGATTTGAAATAGATTGTGCCTCTTGTATTGGCCAGTGATTTTTGCACAATCATTTCCAATATGATGTTGAAGAAATCACACGACAGCGCATCGCCCTGCCTAAATCTTTTTTGACATCAAAACTATCGGTAAGGTGTTCACCGATTCGGATGGAGCAGGGAGCATTTTCCAAAGTCATCCTGCAGAGTCTGACGAGTTTAGCAGGTATGTCAAAGGTAGACATAGCGTTGTATAGCTCGTCTCTAATTACGCTGTCGTATGCGGCTTTGAAGTCGACAAATAGGTGGTGAGTGTCGACTTGAAATTCATTGGTTTTTTCCAGGATCTGCCGTAGTGTGAAGATTTGGTCGATGGTGGACTTCCCTGGCCTGAACCCGCACTGATAAGGACCCATCAGTTTATTTGCAAAAGGCTTCAGGCGTTTATACAAAACGGCAGAGAAGGTTTTGTAGGCAATGTTAAGGAGACTTATTCCTATATCTCCTTTGATGGCGTTGCAGCCCATGAAGGACCAGAGCCAAGCTTCTCTCAATCACCCAAGTTGTGTGTGATTTATTTTTCACACAGGTGAAAGGGACCTACAGTTTAATGCCGATTCCGAACGGCGTGAGTCGTGAAGCTTTTTCACGGCAAGTATACTACGGGGGGTTTTGCCAGTACCCCGCCGAGGAGGAACGCCGCGAAATAAACATTCGATGGCGTCGGTGTTATCGGGATCCGAACTCGCTCATCGTGCGTCAGAGTCCAACACACTAACCGTGCGTCAGAGTCCAACACACTAACCACTGCGCCACGGCGTCCTTATTCCTATATAGTTGGCGCAATCAGAGGGTCGGGCATACAATGCTGAGACTCCATTCCTCGGGCATGCCTTCCTCTGACCATATCTTACAGATGAGCTGGTACATGCTCCTAACCAGGTCATCCCCAGCTGCCTTGAAGAGCTCAGCAGACAGTTCGTCTGCGCCAGCAGCTTAATTCGACTTGAGCTTCGATATAGCAATCCTAACTTCGTCGAGGTCAGGGGGACAGAATTCTCTGCGGTCTCCGTCGGTTAGAAATGGATCATTCTACCTTACAGCGGTATATTGACTAACATCGCCGTTATACAGTCTGCAGAAGTGGTTTTTCCATTTTCTCAGCATCGACTGCGGTTCTACTACTAGGTGTCCGTTCTCATCCCTGCAGGCTTCCGTTCTGGCTTTATAACCTTGGCATGTTCGCTTTATCTGTTGATAAAACTTTCGAACCTCACGCCTGCAGGAACACCTCTCCAAATCCTCAATCGCGCGCTTCCCGTACTCTTTCTCCTTTCTCCTGAGATAAAACTTTCGAACCTCACGCCTGCAGGAACACCTCTCCAAATCCTCAATCGCGCGCTTCTCGTACTCTTTCTCCTTTCTCCTGAGAAGCTTGTGCTCTTCCCTTCTTTTTAACTCGTACAGCTCACGAGCTGCTCTTGTTTATGCAGCGAGCCCTTATATGCATCCTGCTTGGCTGTGTGATTCCTCCTGCACTCGTCATCGAACCAGGTATTTCTTCGTGGTGGAGCCTTGGAACCCAAAACTTCAGATGCAGAGCTTTTCAGGGCTTGTTTGCAAAGGCTCCACTGCTGTTCTATTGATAGCGTGGAGGATTGAGGTGTATTGGAGAGCTTAAGGGAGACGCGATCGGTAAAAGCACGAGCGGTTTCTGGCGATAGTAGCTTTCCGACGTCATAACTTTGTATTCTTACTCTACTCCGTTGCGTTCGTGATATCCGTAAGCGCATCTTGGCTACAACAAGATAGTGGTCCGAGTCGATGTTAGCCCCTCGGAAAGTTCGAACATCAAGAATAGTGGAGGAGTGTCTGACGTCGATCGCGATGTGATCAATCTGGTTGGTAGTCGATTGATCAAAAGACCGCCAGGTGCCTTTGTGTATATCGAGGTGCGGGAAGCGCGTACTGGCTAGAAGGAGATTTCGCCCCGTAGCAAGATCAATCAGCCTGTGTCCGTTATCGGAGGTGGTGTCGTGTTGGCTATGTTTGCCGATGACTCGTTCCAATATGCTTTCCTTTCCCAGCTTAGCATTGAAGTCTCCTAATACAATTTTGATGTCATAGCTGGGACATTGGGCATACGTTCTCTCTAGGAGATCGTATAACTCATCTTTGGCGGAGTCATCCTTGTCTTCCGTGGGCGCGTTGACGCAGATCTAGCTGATGTTAAAAAATTTTGCCTTGATACGGGTCGTTATGAGGCGTTCGCTCACATGCCGATAGCTTAAGACTTTTCGCCTTTATGAAGATTGGAAGATGAAAAAAAAAAAAACATCAACGCATCGATATGTCCTAATCCATTCAGATGTTAATTCAATGTTTATTATGTATGTACATATAAACAAATATTTCTTACATATCGAACTTGATAACACTTCAGCACCCTTTATTGGATTCAAAGTAAATTCTTTCCAATTATCGTTATGGTGAGCACAAGCAATGAAGACTGCCATACGTTCATATTTGCTGAGTTCGATTCCGGTTCCGAGCTGAATGATAAGATCAGGAAATGCAAACAAAGAAAAGCTATATAGCGAGTATTCTACTAGATACGTGAACAGTATATACAATATAAAGAAAACATAGTTGTTTACAGAATGAATACTTTTGAGATACAAAACAGTGACACAAAACAACAAAATCGCCCAAACATTCTTGTTTTATGATAAGCTGTCGGGGGGAAATGATCAAATGAAATACGATGGGCTGTTGTTAACTATGAAATACGTTTAAACGCACACACATTCATACAAACAAACACTAAAACCACGTTTTACTACTCCAGGTGACATACATATACAGGGTGCCCCACGAGCAGTGTGCCAAAAAGCTAGAGCGTGTAGGTCTGGTCAAGACAAGAAAAAGTCGTATGGTGCAATTTTCTAAAAAATTGACTTAATTCGGAAAAAAAAAATATTAAAAATCAACGGTTACATCCACAATGCCGCAATGTACTTTTTTATAAAACCAGAAACCCCTTCTTTCATCTTGTTTCTAAACGAAGCAGTTTTAGAAAACGGTTTTTGAGAAATTAATTTTCAAACTCAAAATTTTGAAAAAAAAATTCAAACTAATTTTTTCCAAAATTTTATGCAATTAAGTACTAAATTTTTTTCAAGAATTCCTTGCTCTTATTAGTTTTTAGTTAAAAACAGTAAACCGAATGCAAAAATGCTTTGTAGTTTTTGAGAAATTAAAAAAAACCCAAACAACTTTCAGATTTCAGATATTTTATTCAGAAAACAAATTAACAAAAAATTACATGGCCTGAGTTACCGCACATTGTCTTACACAGAGATTTGATACGTAATTTCGCATCTTACTGCTGAAATGATGTAAATAGATTTCTTTAATATGATTTAGTTTTTGAACAATTATCTTTTCAAAGGAGAAAAAAAAAAAACCTTACGAAATGAGTACTTACTTACTTAACGGGCGCTACAGTTCGGGGTGAACCTGGGCCTCAACCAACATGCCTCTCCACTTAGCACGATCTTTCGCTAGTCTTTTCCAATGCCGCACGCCCAGTTGGTTGAGGTCCCCTTCCACCTGTGCGCGCCACCTTAGGTGCGGCCGTCCTCTATTTCTTCGTCCCTCGGGGTTGGATTCAAAGACTCTACGGGCTGGAGCTGTGGTGTCCATTCGCTCTACATGGCCTAGCCATCTTAGGCGTTGGATCCGTAGACGCCTGACCAGACTCATGTCGCTGTACAACCCGTACAGTTCGTGATTGAATCTTCTCCTCCAACCCTCCTCTGTGTTTATGGGACCGAAAATCGAACGCAGAATCTTTCTCTCGAAACGACCAAGGATTTCCTCATCCGCTTTAGATAAAGTCCATGTTTCTGCGCCGTATAACAGGACCGGGATGATTAAGGTCTTATATAAGGTCAACTTGGTCGTACGAGAGAGGGCTCTACTTCTCAGTTGCCTCTTGAGCCCAAAGAAGCAGCGGTTGGCAAGAGTAATTCTGCGCTTGATTTCGAAACTGGTGTCGTTGTTCCAAGTCACCGCGGAGCCGAGGTATATGAAGTCCTTAACTACCTCGAACTTATATCTGCCAATATGCACGTTCTGTCCAAGACGTCGGTGGTAAATGTCCTTTTTCGATGACAGCAGATATTTAGTCTTGCCCTCATTAACTGCCAAACCAATTTTTGCCGCCTCCATCTCAATACTCACAAACGCCTCACTGACATCTCGCTGCGATCTACCTATTATGTCAATGTCGTCGGCGTATGCAAGGAGTTGCGAGGATTTGAAGTAGATTGTGCCTCTTGTATTGGCCTGTGATTTTTGCACAATCATTTCCAATACGATGTTGAAGAAGTCACACGACAGCGCATCGCCCTGCCTAAATCCTTTTTTGACATCAAAACTATCGGTGAGGTGCTCACCGATTCGGATGGAGCAGCGAGCATTTTCCAAGGTCATCCTGCATAGTCTGACGAGCTTCGCAGGGATGTCAAAAGTAAACATGGCGTTATATAGCTCGTCTCTAATTACGCTGTCGTATGCGGCCTTGAAGTCGACGAATAGATGGTGCGTATCGACTTGAAACTCATTGGTTTTCTCCAGGATCTGCCGTAGTGTGAAGATTTGATCGATGGTGGACTTCCCTGGCCTGAAGCCACACTGATAAGGACCTATCAGCTTGTTTACGAATGGCTTCAGGCGTTCACACAAAACGGCAGCGAAAATCTTATATGCGACATTAAGGAGACTTATTCCTCTATAGTTGGCGCAGTCAAAGGGATCTCCTTTTTTGTGGATCGGGCTGAGACAATGACAATGCTGAGACTCCATTCCTCGGGCATGCTTTCCTCTGACCATATCTTACAGATGAGCCGGTGCATGCTCCTAACCAGCTCACCCCCAGCCGTTTTGAAGAGCTCAGCAGACAGTCCATCTGCGCCAGCAGCTTTATTCGACTTGAGTTTCGACATGGCAATCTCAACTTCGTCGAGGTCAGGGAGACGGAATTCTCTGCGATCTTCGTCATTAAAAAATGGATCATTCTGCCTGACGGCGGTATGTTGGTTGTCATCGCCGTTATACAGTCTGCAGAAGTGGTTTTTCCAAGTTCTCAGCATCGACTGCGATTCTACTACTAGGTGTCCGTTCTCATCCTTACAGGCCTCCGTTCGGGCTTTATTGCCTTGAGACATTCGTTATATCCGCTGATAAAATCTTCGAACGTCGTGCCTGCAATAGCACCTCTCCAAGTTTTCAATCGCCCGCTTCTCGTGCTCTTTCTTTTTTCTCTTGAGAAGCTTATGTTCCTCCCTTCTCTTAAGCTCGTAGAGCTCACGAGCCGCTCTTGTTTGTTTGTGTAGTGAGGCTTTGTATGCCTCCTGCTTTTCCGCATGAATCCTTCTACATTCGTCATCGAACCAGGTGTTTCGTCGTGGTGGAGCTTTAAGGCCTAGCACTTCCTTTGCTGTGCTCTTCAGGGCTTGTTTGCACAGGCTCCATTGTTGCTCTACTAACTGAGTGGAGGATTGAGGTGTATCGGAGAGCTTAAGGGAGACGCGGTTGGCAAAAGCACTGGCGATCTCCGGCGATAGTAGCTTTCCGACGTCATAGCTTGGTGTTCTAACTCTACTCCGCCTTGTTCGTGTTATGCGCTGACGTATCTTGGCTACTACAAGATAGTGGTCTGAATCGATGTTCGCTCCTCGGAAAGTGCGAACATCAAGAATAGTGGAGGAGTGTCTGACGTCAATCGCGGTGTGGTCAATCTGGTTGGTGACTGATTGATCTGGCGACCGCCGGGTGCCTTTGTGTATATCGAGGTGGGAAAATCGTGTGTTGGCTACAAGAAGATTTCGCCCCGTTACAAGGTCGATCAGCCTATGTCCGTTATCGGATGTGGTGTCATGTAGGCTGTGTTTGCCGATGACCCGCTCAAAGATGCTTTCTTTACCCAGCTTAGCGTTAAAATCTCCTAGTATGATTTTGGTATCATAGCTGGGGCATTTGGTATATGTTCTGTCTAGGAGATCAAAGAAATCATCTTTGATTGAGTCATCCTTGTCTTCCGTGGGGGCATGGACGCATATGAGGCTGATGTTACAGAAATTTGCCTTGATGCGGATCGTTATGAGGCGTTCACTCACATACTGGAAACTTAGGACTTTATGTCTTAGTCCACCTCTAACAACAAATCCGCATCCAAATAGTCTCTGTCCTCTCTCCCTATAGCAGTCACCGTAGTAAATGTCGCAGTTTTTCATCCGCTTTTTACCCGGTCCATTCCATCGCATTTCCTGGATGGCGGTTATGTCCGCTTTATAGCGGTCTAGGGCGTCCGCAAGTTGTTCGGCCGCACGTGGTCTGTTTAGGGACCTAACATTCCACGTACAGAACCGAAGGTCCTTGTTTGTTTTTTTGTTTTCTCATAGGGTCGTCAACATAGATCCGTTCCGTTTTATTATCCGAGGCTGTTTTGTGTTTCTGAGCAATTAGTGGTTTTACGGTTATGGTTCGCTAGAACATAGCCCAACCGACACTACGAAATGAGTATATAATATAAAAAAATAAATAAATATATTAATCATCAAATAAATTAATCATCAAATAAATAAATAAACAAATAAATAATTAAATAAATAAATAAATTATCAAATAAATAATGAAAAAAATAAGTAAATACATAAATAAATAGTTAAAACAGCTAAGTAAATAGATAGGTAGATAAGTATGTACATTTGTAAATACATAAGTTAAGAAATACACAACAAGCAAAAGGCAAAATCATGTTTGTACAGCAACAAGCCTGACTAAGCTAGGCTATTGATTAAGGGATTATCGGCAAAGACGCATCTCTCTGTAAATTTGGAGTTGAGTTTAATAATTCTTTCAGAGATCAATTCAACATTTGTTCGTTTGTGTACATCACTTGTAGAGTGATGACGTGGAAGATTACACATCATCTTCAAAATTTTATTTTGGATACGTTGCAATTTTAATAAATGATATTTAGCACATTTCCCCCAAATCTGACAGCCATATAAAATTATTGCTTGAAATATTACCTTGTGAATTATAATTTTATTTTGAAGTGAAAGTAGGGATCTTCTATTAATGAAAGGGTACAAGAGTCTGATTCCGATGTTGACTTTGTTAAGAGTATTTTTAATATGATGATTCAATAGGATTTTTGAGTCCAGGTGAATGCCTAAGTATTTTACACAGGAAACCCAGTTAATTGAAACATTATCGAGCTTCAATTGATTTAAGGGCAAATAGCAAGTTTTCCTTTTTCGAGTGAAAAAGATGGCCTGCATTTTCTCACTGTTAAGTTTTATCTTCCATTTCTTGTAATATTTACTTAATATCTTCAAAGCATCGTTCAAATTCGTCTCAATAATGGGACCGAATTCATGCGATGAAAATATGGCAGTGTCATCGGCATATACAGCAGTTTCGCAGAATGGAATTTTCGGCAGATCGGATGTATAAATATTGTACAAAATAGGGCCAAGAACTGAACCCTGTGGAACACCAGCATTAAAAAATTTTACCTCGGACGAACTATCATTTACATAGACAATGAACGAACGAGAAGGCAAAAGGCTCTGGATTATTTTGCATAATAAAGGTGGAAAATTGAAATCAATTAACTTAAAGACAAGACCATTGTGCCACACCGAGTCAGAGGCTTTTTCAATATCAAGCAATTTTGGATTTGGTCCGACGTAATCCCTCCCTTAGCACAAGGCGGATAGCTTTTATGCTTGGAGTGCCCAAATGTTTCATACGTGAATTTGCCTACAAGTCTAGCCGCGTTAAAACCAAAAAAAAAAAAGGTTTTTCTTAGAAAAAAGTTGTTTGGGTTTTTTTTTTAAATTCTCAAAAACTACAGAACATTTTTGCATTTGGTTAACTGTTTTTAACTAAAAACTAATAAGAGCAAGGAATTCTTGAAAAAAATTTAGTACTTAATTGCATAAAATTTTGAGTTTGAAAATTAATTTCTCAAAAACCGTTCCCTAAAACTGCTTCGTTTAAAAACAGGATGAAAGAAGGGGTTTCTGGCTTTATAAAAAAAGTACATCGCGGCATTGTAGATGTAACCGTTGATTTTTAATATTTTTTTTTCCAAATTAAGTCATTTTTTTAGGAAATTGTCCCTCCCGCCTAAACGGGGGGAATAGACCCCCCCCTACGATTTTTTTCTTGTCTTGACCAGACCTACACGCTCTAGCTTTTTGGCATACTGCTCGTGGGGCACCCGGTAGAACAATCCGTAAACTTACCGTAATAATTGGATCTAAGTTCACCAAAAAGTGCAATACCAGAAAAATATCTTAAAGCCATAGATAGTAATGTATTTCCGTTTTATTTTTGACCACTTGCAGATTAGGAAATTGGTACGTATTCACTCTTAGATGAGAATGCAGTGCAGGGAACATAGAACTTATATAAGCAAAACGCGCACAACGCTTACTAACGATACACAGTAATTAATGAAAGTGTGAGATAAAAACACAAATTGTTTAGAGAAAACATTGACGGGACAAAAACGAAAAAAGGATAGGCTGCAAACCCATGACATTACTTGATTCCAATTACGCCACATCCAGCGCGTCCTCCAGCATTTCCCGTCTTCTTAGAATCTGGGTGCTGTGTTTTTCCAAAGTCATCGACTCCCTCGTGGATTACAAGGCCTCGTCCAATAATAGCTCGTTTGCCAGTTAGTGTAATAACATGATCTGTAAGTGTGGTGTCGACAATGCCACTTTCATCAGCGACAACATTTCCTAAATCCCCAACATGTCGAACTTCATCTTCAGGCGCGCCATGGTCAACCTGGGGAAGAAGGGGCAAAATGTATTATTCAAATCGCAAATAGGAGTTAGTATGATAAAATTTTGTAAATGAAATTGCTGTGGGTAACAAAGATTTGAATGGGTGCTAAAGGGGTAGACTATGCGAACATATGAAGGCACAAGCGCCGACACTCCAGCCTCTGTCTGCCAACCACTACTCTCACCTCCACGAGGTGCCTAGTACCTTAACTGTAGTTGGACCCCTTTGTAAGGCTGTTGGGGACAGTAAACGAGAGAGGGGGGGGGGCCTGAGCCGCCATCAGGGCCCAGCTCCATCTTAGGGACGGCGGCAGAAGAATTTCCAAGATGGAGTCAACGGCGGCGCCCACGGTTCAAGCGAGAAGAACTACCTGGTGAACAACTTTTTTCGGGCTACTACAACATATGTACATATTTGGAGCTCAGGTCAATAAGGAACGCCCCTTTGTCCTTTGGGTAAATAAGAACCTGGTCCTCCAGGTTGGGAGTTACGTTTAGGGTTAAGATCCCTATCGCGTAAAACAAATATTTGTTCAGAGACAACCAACAACCTCGGATACGGACTTATTACACGTTGACGACCCCCGCAAACGTTTAAAAGGAAACGAAATCCGGATCTGCACCTAGAAGGTTGGGTCCCTCAACAGACCCGGTGCGGTCGGATAACTGGTCAACTCATTAGACTGCTATAAGGCAGACATTACCGCGCTCCAAGAAGTGCGATGGGATAGGCCAGGCAAAAAGCGGATGAAAAACTGTGATATATACTACGGAAACTGCTACAGAGAAAATGAATAACGCTTATTTGGATGCGAATTTGTTATTCGAGGCAAACTCAGGAAAAGGGCCTCAAGCTTTCAGTATGTGAGCGAACGCCTAATAGCTATCCGCATTAAAGCCAATCTCGGCAATATAGGTTTAATATGTGTCCACGCCCCCACAGAGCAGAAAGATGACCGACATAAAGACGACTTCTATGATCTCATACGCAGAACATAAGCCCAATGTCCCAGCTATGACACCAACATCGTTCTAGGAGATTTCAACGCGAAGCTGGGTAGGGAAGCTATCTTTGAACGAGTCATAGGAAAGCACAGCCTACACAACACCACGTCAGAAAACGGACAAAGGCTAGCGGATTTTATGGCGGGACAGAGTTTCGTAGTAGCGAGTACACGATTCGCATACCTCAACACCAATAAAGGGACATGGCGGTCCCCCGATTAATCGACAACCAATCAAATTGATCACGTTGCGATCGACGGTAGACACTCGTCCAGCATCCTAGATGTCCGAATCTTTCGAGGAGCCAACATCGACTCGCATCATCACCTTGTTGCAGCCAAGGTATGAATGCGAATTTCTCGGAATCAACGGAGTCAGTAAGAATACCAAAATTTAACGTCGGAAATCTGCTATCACAAGTGAACACTAGAACCTTTGCCGATCAAGACTCCCTGGCCAAAGATCGTACCGGCTGGAGAGGCTTATTGGTTGAGGCCTTGGTTCATCCCGAAATGTAGCGCCATCTAAGTAAGTAAGTAATAAAGAGTTGAATGGCAAACTCAGCTCCACGCGATTCAACCAGTAATTAAAAACTTGGAGTCAATATCACTTGGAAGCTTAAAGATTAGCGATCCAATGGTTTGGAAATAATTACTAACAAAATCCACATTTCACGCATTTTTCCCAAAATTCTCAAAAATAGATATAAGCGAGCGCCGTGGCGCAGTGGGTAGTGTGGCCTCTGGCGCCGATGACACGGAATCGAATCCCGACAACAGCCATGTTATTGAACGTGTTTTTCACGGTGCTTCTCCTCAGCGGACAAAGCCCCCTGTAGTATAATTGTCAAGGAAAGCTTCTCGAATTGTCCCTATAGGAAAAAAAAAAAAAAACGGATTCAACGCCTAAGATAGCTGGGCCTTGTAGAGCGAATGGAAACAACAGCTCCAGCACGGAGAGTCTTTGAATCTAACCCCGAGGGACGAAGAAGCAGAGGACGGCCGCACTTAAGATGGCGCACACAGGTGGAAGGGGACCTCAGCCAACTGGGTGTGCGGCAATGGAAAAGGCTAGCAAAAGATCGTGCTAGATGGAGGGGCATGTTGGTTGAGGCCCAGGTTCACCCCGAACTGTAGCGCCCGCTAAGAAGAAGAAGAAGAAGCTCCCATAATATGTCAGAGGAAGATCAGAAGAAGTGAGAAAACAGTTCTCTCTCTACTTAAATCGCGACGAAGTGAAGTTTTCCATGATAGGGCTTCATTAGCCTCTTTGAAAAGAAATAGAGGAATTAGTGAGGAGATAAGTGTGTAGTTATACATTATACAATGCAGCACACTATACCATACTACTCTATACACAGTGCGTCAACTAACTTACCTTGTCCGGGTTGTAGTGACCTCCAGTGCTAGCGCACCCATTCGTTAAATCTCCTTTCTCATGCACATGGAATCCATGCCTTCCTGGACTCAATCCGGTAATATACACGCGAATATAAACGTTCTCCCCGCAAGCGTTTTGCGTGAATGTTACATTACCTTTCACAGCGCCTCCGCTACCTTCAATAGTAGCAACCGCAACGATTGGCTGCTGCTTCTACGACATCAAATTGATTTAGTAAGTTAATATCAATTGCAATTACTTCAATAATTACATCCGCTATGACTGCTGTGACACTTAAGGCCAATGCCGCCACCACAAAATATTTGGACACCATTTCTCTAAAAAAAAAAAGAAAGAAAACCAGAAACTGGAAGTTATTTGGCACTAACTACACAGCTGCAAGAAACCGTCTAAACAGAGAACAAGAAACGTCTGCGCAGCACTGAAGATCGCGTTGACTTTTCAACGAAAACGAGATCCACAACCACTACTTCGTATAAAAAAAAGTCACAGTTCACACGTGCATATCATTGTACTTGACTACAATGAGCGTCACCAGTCATTCCCCACGACTAGGCTATCTGGCATAGACTCATTCCATTTGGATGCCTCTGTGTGCTTGTGAGATAGCAAAGGTAAGACCACTGGCCAGTGTGAGCGTTTCCCCCAAGCAATGCCGTTCTCGCATGGTGTATGATACAACATAGCAGATCGACCCAGTCGTTAGCTGACACTTAAACTGAAAAGCAAAATTAAGTTACATAATTGGGTCATGGCGTGAATCTGCCCATGATAGGATGGAGGAGACCTTAAAATAGACACTTCGTGTTCCTCATAAAAAAGCGAATGACATAATTCCATTTATGCAGTGGGAATTAGATAAGGGGTGCCAGTCGTTCAGACTTATTTAAACAAACACGTTTTTGATTAATGATTTATGCAATAAAACGTGTCTGCGCTTTTGAATACTTTAAAGGTAGAGGAGTACATGTTTTTCGGTGGGACCACTTGCAAAAAATGTGATCTAGGTGCGACGCGCAAGGCCCACACGGCTAACTTCACAGTGGGAAAAATGAAAACACTCATTTAGTTGCATATTTTTAAAAGTCTTATGTTTATGTCGATGAACTTCGAAATACTGTTTTGAAATAATAAAGATCCTTGTGAACCTGGGCCTAAACCAGCAAATGTCTCCAGCTGGCACGGTCTTTGGCCAGCTGTATCCAGCGCTGCACGCCCAGTTGGTTAAGGTCCCCTTCCACCTGCGTGCGCCACTATAGATGTGGCCGTCCTCTGTCGCGCCTTCCTTCCGGGGTGGATTCGAAGACTCTTCGGGTCGGAGCTGTATTTTCCATGCGCTCTACATGGCCTAGCCACCTTAGATGCTGTATCCGTAGACGTCGTACCAGGCCGATGTCGCTCATCGTTAAATCTTCTTCTCTATACACCGTTTGAACAAACGGGTCTCGAAACGACCAAGGGCATCTTTATCCGCTTTTATCAAGGTCCAAGCCTTTGTGCCGTAAACGAGGACTGGGACGATCAAGGTCTTATATAGTGTCACCTTGGTTTTCCGAGAGAGGGCTCTACTTCTCAGTTGCCTCTTGAGCCCCATGAAACAGCGGTTGGCAAGAGTGATTCTGCGTTTTATCTCAGCGTTGGTGTTGTTGTCGCCGGTCATCAGTGAGCCAAGATAGACGAATTAAATACCCACTTCAAAGGTGCATCCGCCCATGGTGACGTTCTGGCCAATACGTCGGTGTTGTCCGTTTCTTTTAGATGAAAGCAGATCTTTGGTTTTACCCTCATTAACCTTGAGACCCATCTTAGCCGCCTCTACCTCAATGCTTACAAAGGCCTCATTGACATCTCGCTGTGTCCGTCCAATCACGTCAATGTCGCCGGCGTACGCAAGCAATTGCGTGGACTTGAAATAAATCGTACCTCTTGTGTTGGCCAGTGACTCTTGCACGATCTTTTCAAGCACGATGTTGAAAAAGTTGCATGACAGCGTGTCACCTTGCCTAAATCCTTTTTTAACATCAAAGGTTTCGGTTCGCTCATTATCGACCATAATGAAGCAGATCTTGGAGAAGACACTCACCACCTCTTCGTCGATTTCAAGGCTGCATATGACAGCGTATATAGAGACGAGCTGTACAAAGCCATGTCTAGTTTTAACATCCCTGTCAAACTCGTCCGACTGTGCAGGATGACAATGGAGAATTCTCGCTGCTCCATTAAAGTCGGTAATGAGCGAACCGAATCCTTTGATGTTAAAAAAGGATTTAGGCAGGGTGACGCGCTGTCATGCAACGTTTTCAGCATCGTGCTTGAAAAACGTGCAAGAGTCACTGGCCAACGCAAGAGGTACGATTTATTTCAAGTCCACGCAATTGCTTGCGTACGCCGGTGACATTGACGTGATTGGACGGACACAGCGAGACGTTAATGAGGCCTTTGTAAGCATTGAGGTAGAAGCGGCTAGGATGGGTCTCAAGGTTAATGAGGGTAAAACCAAAGATCTGCTTTCATCTAAAAGAAACGGATAACTCGTCTACCTTGGCTCACTGATGACCGGCGACAACAACACCAACGCTGAGATAAAACGAAGAATCACTCTTGCCAACCGCTGTTTCATGGGGCTCAAGAGGCAACTGAGAAGTAGAGCCCTCTCTCGGAAAACCAAGGTGACACTATATAAGACCTTGATCACCCCAGTCCTCGTTTACGGCACAAAGGCTTGGACCTTGATAAAAGCGGATAAAGATGCCCTTTGTCGTTTCGAGAGGAAAATTCTGCGCACTATCAACGGTCCCGTATGTTCAAACGGTGTATAGAGAAGAAGATTTAACGAAGAGCTGTACGGGTTGTACAGCGACATCGGCCTGGTACGACGTCTTCGGATACAGCATCTAAGGTGGCTAGGCCATGTAGAGCGCATGGAAAATACAGCTCCGACCCGAAGAGTCTTCGAATTCACCTCGGAAGGAAGGCGCGACAGAGGACGGCCGCATCTATGGCGGCGCACGCAGGTGGAAGGGGACCTTAACCAACTGGGCGTGCAGCGCTGGATACAGCTGGCCAAAGACCGTGCCAGCTGGAGACGCTTGTTGGTTGAGGCCCAGGTCCACCACGGACTGTAGCGTCACCTAAGTAAGTAAGTAAGGAGGATAGTTATAAGATTAATATTAAAAAAAAAATGATTTTTGGAATGTCCAAAAAAAAAAAATTGAGTGTGTTGGCCTCTGACGCCGATGACACGGGATCGAGCCCATGAAGGACCAGAGCCAAGCTTCTCTCAATCACCCATGTTGTGTGTGATTTCATTTTCACATAGGTGAAAGGGACCTACAGTTTATTGCCGGTTCCGAACGGCGGGAGTCGAGAGGCTTTATCCCACCGAGGAGGAACGTTGCGAAATAAACATTCGATGGCGTTGGTGTTATCGGGTTCTGAATTCGCTCATCGTGTGCCAGAGTCCAACACACTAACCACTGCAACACGGCGCCCTCTCCAGACAGACACCTAACATTATTTCCCAGTTTTCTGGAGAAAAATGAGAAAGAGCTTCAGTGATGGAGAATCAAGTGATTTGCCACACACCAAGTCGGCCCCAAGGGAGCGCCACTGTGCCCGAGCAATGGCGAGACAGTCACAGAGAAAATTATCTGCAGTGTCATCCTCCTCGCAACATGCAGCACAGGTAAGCGTCTAAACTACTTATGCCAAGCACGCATAGATGGTTAGCAAAAGTGTAATGGCCCGTAATGACTGCCACAAGTCTTCTGCAGCTGATTCTGCTTAAAGACAGGAGGAATTCTGCGGATTTCTTGTAGACATCAGGGTATATCCGCATAGTCATCCTGCAACCTGTATAATGCCGTTATCTAAACTTTTGTGTGTATTAAACCCTCAATCGTTAATAAAGGGATTTTCCGTGGACACAGGTAGGCCTAGAGCGGGGTCAGGTCCTGAGCAGCTCTCCTCTGAATCCATTCTGGCGACTTCATCAGAGATCTCATTTCCTGGGATCCCAGAGTGAGTGAGAGTGAGCCGGCGGTGAGGACATGGTCAACGTATAGCATTGTATACGAATAATTCCTAATATGAAGTCATTTGTACGAGTATGGGCAAAACCACGCGTAGTACACTTGCCAAGAAAAAGCTTCTCTACTCAAGCCGTTCCGAATCGGCAACTGTAGGTTCCTTTCACCACAACATGGGTGATTGAGAGAAGCTTGGCTCTGGCTGTAACGCCACCAGAGCAAGCAAGCAGGCAAGCAAGCATGGGCAAGTAAGTCAACAAATACAGATGCTGTCACAATTGAATTTTAGTAATCGGTAAGCAACATTCAACTATCCCAAGTGTGATGAAGTACCCCAAGTAAAAAGCATGGTCTGATAGTTTATCAAGACTAACGTGCCGAAAATCGATAAGGCGATATGAAAAAGATTGGCTTAGGAAACAAGCAGCGACGTATAACTACAACAATTCAATAGTCACAGCAAGACATGTATTCGAAAAGTTTGGTTTAATCAATCAATCCAAGTGTCACGTACGATTCGAAATTCTTTTGGATTACTATCAATAGACGTAAAACGAAGTTTTTTTGCCAGACACCTTAAAGAGCATACACTTAGTACGAGCTATGTAAAAAGGTTTGGTTTTAGTTATAAATTAGAGTTAGGGAAGAGAGAAAAGTGGGTTTCTCTATGACAAAGCGTTTTATGCCCATACGTAGGACTACATGCATATACTGAGATATACAGTGGCGTCCTCATAAATAGCACACCCTTATTCAAATATGTACTTACAAACTGCACAGGAGTAAAGCCATAATATCCCAAGGTAGTACTGTAACGAATATGAAAACCTACCTTCTGCAATCGTTAGAGTTGGTGATCCTTGCAACTTGGGTGTTCATATAAGTAGCACATAGCTTGGTGTCAGAAAAAAAATATTTTTCAGTGATTTAAGTGAGGTTAGTGTGAATCTTTTAAAGGATAGCAATAATTACACTAATTTCTTACACAAATAGGAGTATTCAATATGGGCAGAGGAAAGCATTGCACGGAAGAAAGGAGGCAAATAGTCGTATGGAAAGACTATTTCAGAGGTGGCAAGGACATTAAGGTGCTCTAGGAACTTACTTACTTACTTATCAGGCCAGCGATCCATGGAGGATCTGAGCCTGAGCTATAGCTGCCTTCCATCCTTGACGGTCCCGGGCACGCTGCTTCGAGTTGTCAAGACCAAGATGTCTTACATCCGCGATTACTTGGTCTTTATACCGGAGGTTCGGTCTTCCTCTTCTTCTCGAACCAGGAGGCTCGGAGCCGAAGACCCTCTTAGCTGGAGCGTTGATGTCCATGCGCTCGATGTGGCCGAGCAAGTGTAGTCGACGGATCCTTGCCTTCCGGACTATATCCACATCTTGGTACAGTTCGTAGAGTTCGCGGTTGTGTCATCTTCTCCATTGACCTTCCTCACAGACAGGACCAAATATCCGGCGCAGAATTTTTCTTTCGAAAGAACCCAAAATCAGCTCCGCTGTCCTGCTTATCGTCCAGCTTTCGGCTCCGTACAGCAAGACTGGCAGAATGAGCGTTTTGTAAAGCATGACTTTGGTCTTTCGAGTGAGGAGTTTTGACCCCAGTCGTTTGGACAAGCAACGGTTGCCAAGGGCGATTCTATGCCGGATCTCCACTGTGGTGTCATTTGTGGAATTTACGTTTGCCCCGAGGTAGACAAACTCCTTAACTACCTCGAAATTGTAGCTGTCAATTGTTATGTTTTGTCCCAGGTGGTGAGCGACGGATTGGTTTTTGGTTGACAGCATGTATTTCGTTTTGTCCTCATTGATCTTAAGACCAACTCGTTTCGCCTGTTCTTCAATCGCCGTGAATGCTTCCACAATGCCACGGCGAGAACACGCGATGATGTCGATATCATCCGCGTATCCTAGCAGCTGGATGGACTTGTAAAAGATAGTGCCTTCCCTGTTGACGCCTGCCCGTCGCACTATCTGCTCCAGCACCAGGTCGAAGAAGTCACATGACAGCGCATCTCCTTGCCGAAATCCGGTGCATGTTTCGAATGGTTCCGAGGTCCTAGAACCGAGTTGCACGGTGCATCGCGTGTTTTTTAGCGTGGCGCGACACAACTGGATCAGTTTTACCGGGATCCCGAATTCGGCCATCGCCCCAAACAGTTCTTCACGATGAATGCTGTCGTATGCGGCCTTGAAATCGATGAAAAGACGGTGTGTATCGATTCGAAACTCGTTGGTCTTTTCCAGGATTTGTCGAAGTGTGAAAATTTGGTCTATAGTTGATTTGCCGGGCCGGAAGCCGCACTGGTAGCTGCCGATTAGTGCGGTGCAAAATGGTTTTAGACGTTCACACAATACGCTGGACAGGATCTTGTATGCGACATTGAGCAGGGATATACCTCTATAGTGCTTGCAAGAGGTAGGATCGCCTTTTTTGTGGATGGGGCATATACAGCTGGTATTCCAGTCGTCGGGCATGCTTTCATCTTCAGATGATCTGGTGCATGCTCCCTACCAGAACATCGCCGCCAGCCTTGAAGAGCTCTAATGGCAAGCCATCTGAGCCTGCGGCCTTGTTGTTCTTTAGCTTCTGAATAGCTGTGCCGACTTCAGTTTCGAAGAGCCAGGGTGCCCTTTTTGAAGCCTCCTGCAAGGCCTTTGGCTTTCTTGTAAAAGGCTCGTATTTTATGTTTATCCCTAGACTCCTCGATATCCTTGAGCTGGGAGGCTGCGAAGATTCTTTTCTTTTGTCGCACTAGTTTTTTCTCCTCCCTTCTTCTGGCTCGGTACTCTTCGTGCGCTGCCCTGGTTTTCCTCTGCAGCACCTTTTGGTACGCCTCGTCGGTTGCTGCTTTTTTCTGCTCACACTCGCCATCATACCACGGGTTTCTTGTCGGGGGTGGTAGGAATCCTAAGGTGGTTTCGGCTACTTCCTGAATGGCTGAGCGGCAATGCAGCCACATATTATTGGCATTTGTGTTCAACGTAGGCATACCTGGCAACCTCCGGTGTGCCCAGGCGCCCATGTCGAACCTCCTCCCAATGGGCTGGTGCAGCTTCTTGACATTGGACAATCGATTTTGGGTTCTTTCGAAAGAAAAATTCTGCGCCGGATATTTGGTCTTGTCTGGGAGAAAGGTGAATGGAGAAGAAGACACAACCGCGAACTCTACGAGCTGTACCAAGATGTGGATGTAGTCCGGAAGGCAAGGATCCGTCGACTACACTGGCTCGGCCACATCGAGTGCATGGACATCAACGCTCCAGCTAAGAGGGTCTTCGACTCCGAGCCTCCTGGTTCGAGAAGAAGAGGATAACCGAACCTCCGGTATAAAGACCAAGTAATCGCGGATGTAAGACATCTTGGTCTTGACAACTGGAAGCAGCGTGCGCGGGACCGTCAAGGATGGAAGGCAGCTATAGCTCAGGCTCAGATCCTCCATGGATCGCAGGCCTGATAAGTAAGTAAGTATTCCACTGACTGTGCTATTTAAATGAACAACCATTTTCTTTTTATTTTCCCCATTTTGAATTATTATTTTTAAGTTCATTTAAAGGAATTATGTGTTTTTTAATAAAGCACATTTAAACGCACATCAGTCATAAAACAAACAAAACCGAACCTCTTTTTAGACTTTTGGCACAACGTAATGTATGACAACTTACGGGTGTGCTATTTATCTGAACACCACTGTAGTACTTGTTGTTCTCCAAAGATAACAACTTTAAGTAAAAAACCTGAAGCTGCATCACGAATTTTAGTCAAGTTGATTCATTAGTCTTTACTTTCCTATCTAGTTATGGAAGCCTGTTTTGCTCCCCATGCAATTAATTCGATCTGCTATTAACGATACAATAACAAACGTTTATTTTGAATCACTCACTAGCTGCTAAGCCGCTTTACTATAGCTATAGACTCTCATTTATCAAATAAACAAAAAATAAAAAAGATTAGCATGGACATAGATACTTATTTTCCACTTGTACACTGCCGATTATGTGCAGATACAAATAAAACACAGTCAACTTACGAATTCAATTTTACACAACGCACTTTCCAGGTACACTCGTGATGTATGGGAACCGATTAACCTAGCTTGACTGTTCGCGATGGAAGATCGAGTACGACTGCCAGTCTAATGCTTTCGATCGCAATTATTAAGGTGCGAATAAACGTGTAATCAAGACTTTTCGTTTTCAGCAATCTGTGCTGGAGCGACTGGTTTGAGTCCATGCCACACAACGACGTATATTGTCGTGTCGTCATTTGCTAGGTAATAAGGGGAAGCTGTGACGCAACTTGCTGAAGAACTCGATTAAAAGTGAGTCTACTCTGTGTTGCTGGTTCACATATAAGTAGGGTAAACGGTTCAATGCGGGCACTTGACGCCGCATCTATAGAACAAATACAATTTTTATTTCTTTTTAATAATATGTGCGCACTCAAGGTTATGCTATTATGTCGGCGACCGTAAATGTCAAAGGCCTTAGGTGGTACCTGGATGGCTCCGGCGTTGGCGCCGGCCAAAACGCAAGATCTCGAAGGTTCTGGGAACAAGCTGCATGCCATCCTAACATGCGTCAATCTAAATCTCGAGACTAGCATTAGAGGAGTGACCAACAACATACCCTCTGATAGCCAAGCAGCTCTTAAAGCGCTGGGTTCGTACAGTACGAACTCAAAAACCGTCAAGGAATGCCATGACGCCCTACAAGACCTCGCCAAAAGAAACAATGCTTAACTTTGGTGGGTGCCAGGACATAAAGGTGTCAAGGGCAATGAAATTGCCGACCAACTTGCCAGGAAAGGTTCGTGCGATAAATATATAGATCCGGAACCATTCTGCGGCATTCCCGGGTCTAAGATAAATCTCTTCTTAGACAAGTGGGAAAAATCGCAACATATGTCCTTTTGGAACAGCGTTCGGGGACTGCGTCAATCTAAACGACTTCTACGACCCCTGAAAAAAAACTCAAGTGACATGTATGTATGTATGTATGTATGTATGTTGGCGTTACAGTCCATGAAGAACCTGAGCCGAGCTTCTCTCAATCACCCATGTTGTGTGTGATTTCACTTTCTCATATGTGAAAGGGACCTACAGTTTTTATTGCCGGATCCGAACGGCGAATTTCGAGAGACTTTTCGTGACCATTTTACTACAGGGGGTTTTGTCAGAACCCCGCTGATGAGAAACACCGTGAAAAACACGTTCGATGACATGGCTGTGTCGGGATTCGATCCCGTGTCATCGGCGTCAGAGGCCAACACACTACCCACTGCGCCACGGTGCTCTCACTCTAGTGACATACTCAAACTCAGTAGGGTGGATATCAGAAGACTAGTTAGCTACCTAACAGGACACTGCGGTCTGAGATATCATCTAACCAAAATTAGCCTCTCGTCCGAAACTGAGTGTCGGCTCTGTCTCGAGGACGAAGAGACGGCGGAACACATACTATGTGAGTGTGCTGCTCTCTGCCATTTTAGGAAGCGTATCCTTCTCAGTAAAGTTATGACTCCTGAGGGGATCACCTTAGCTCTAACGAGAAGCATTCTCAACTTCATTATAGAAGTGGAGAGGCTCCTCTGCTAATCGGCTAGCAGGCACTATAGATCAGCAAAGGTCACAGTGCCGTATTGCTAATGGTGGCACTAGCCCCATAAAAAAAAAAATATAAAAAATGTCGGCGACCGTGGTGCAGTGGTTACCATCATTGGCCGTCGAGCGGAGGGTCTATAGTTCAAATTCGCTTCATAGCCAAGAAAAAGCAATTCCTATACGGAAAAAAGTATGCAACACAGTTGTTCATGGAACGTGACCAAACGTACTGCTGCAGGCATAACACTCACAGTATACGGCCAACAATTTTTGTTTTTTTTTCGCTGCGCCAAACGGATGTGGAATCTTCAAAAGATACCAGTAGCCCGGGCTACTGGCATGTACGATTCGCAAGCCTGAATAACCGATGCTAGGAATACGCCTACGTACTGAACCACACCCTGAACCCTTCAACCACTCTCCCCTCGGGACTGCCGCTGGGTATTACTTCGCGGGGCTAGTTTGCACTTTATGCCCTTCTTTCTCTAAATGGAGTTTCCCGTTCCAAGGGAGCTGCCGTTCGGTTTTGGTTGCTCTCCCTGTTTCTCTCCAGACGCCGGAGTTCCTTCATGATTCTCGTTGCGGCTTCTTTCACAGCGTCCCATATTTCGCTCGATGTCAGCATATGCTTTATGATGTTCTCGGGAGTCGGTGCTTCTCAAATTTTATCTTCGAGATATTTATTTTCTACCTCGAAATGTGAGCATTGAAAAAATACCTGCTCTGCATCTTCTCTAGCCTTTCCACAGTTTGCACAGATAAGAGATTCATCAAGGCCAAACTTGTAAAGATAGGCTCGGAAGCAGCCAAGTCCGGTTATGAATTGGGTGAGATAAAAATCTACTTCTCCGTGATGCCGGTTTATCCAACTTTGTATGTTCGGTATAAGTCGATGGGTCCATCTTCCCTTTGTTGACTGATTCCATCTCTCCTGCCATATTCCAATGCTCCGCCGTCTTTATTCCAGTTTGATATCTCTGACTGAGGCAAAGGGTTCCTGAATTTTGACGTCGTAGGACCTTTGTAAATCGATGGCCAAGTTATCGGCTGGTAGCATTCCAGAAATTACACATATACCATCCGATACCGTCCGAAAAGCGCTGCACGCTCTTAGTGCGAATTTACTCTTCTTAAGTGGGACTTAGTTTTCATCGCCTTTGTCCATATTGGTGCCGCGTACATAAATATTGACTGGGCCACTCTTGACAACACTAGTCTTATTCGCTGCCTGGGTCCTCCGATGTTTGTCATTATTCTGGCTAAGGTAGCGCACACCTGAGCTGCTTTATCGCACTTTATTTCAAGGTGCTCCTTGTAGCTGAGCCCACAGTCTACAGCCACACGCGCACTCAATGTTAAGGCCTTATAACGTGTTGAATGTCGTGCGAGCGAAGGTGACAGGGTGAGGGAAAGTTTCGCGCAGGTTGATGTTTTAGACACACAACCTGAACGGAGTGCAGTGGTTTTTGGGTCGTAGATGTTCGTTGACTACTCTCAGGGGTGGTTGGTCCTACATAGGACGAGAGCCGACCAAATTTCGCGTTTTGTTATAATTCTCAGTAATTCGTTCATGCACTTCTGGTGTTAATATTGCATACGCAGAGGATGAATTTCAATTGACCACATACTGTGAGTGTTATGCCTGCAGCAGTACGTTTAGTCACTTTCCATTCACAACTGTGTTGCATACTTTTTTCCGTATAGGAACTGCTTTTTCTTGGCTATGAAACGAATTTGAACTATAGACCTTCCGCTCGACGGCCGATGATGTTAGCCACTGCACCACGGGCACCTGCAAATATATTTTGATCGCCTACCCTGATTGTGATTGTTTCCCTTTTCTTGCGGCTGCTTACTATAGTAGGGAAGCGGGGATTTTGCGTGTTACTCGAGCGCGTCAGAAAGTCATATGGGGAGAAACCTTGCACCCTGTAATGTATGTTGGCGTTACACCCCATGAAGGACCTGAGCCGAGCTTCTCTCAATCACCCATGTTGTGTGTGATTTAAATTTCCCATAGGTGAAAGGGACCTACAGTTTATTGCCGGATCCGAACGGCGAATTTCGAGTACCCTGTAATGTACCCCTACCAAATATGAACCCTTAATAAAGAGGGGTGCGTTGAGGGCAGCCCGTCAGATTAGAAAAACTCGAGCGCGTCAGATTAAGAACAGGTAAGTTGGGTACATCCTGAAAAGTGTATCTAAACTAATATTATAAATGCGAAAGTGTGTGTGTCTGTTTGTCCGTCTTTCACGGCAAAACGGAGAGACGAATTGACGTGATTTTTTAAGTGGAGATAGCTAAAGGGATGGAGAGTGACATAGGCTACTTTTCGTTTCTTTCTAGCCCCCGTTAGGTTTGTATGCAGCAAAAAAAAATAAAAAATCAGTAGGGGATGGAAATTTGTGTGAGACTCTCCGCAAAATTAGTATAGGACTCTCCGCAAAATTAGTATAGGTTCTAATTAAAACAACCATAAATCAACCAGCTTTTGAGAAGACAATCAACACTCGAAACATACAAAATGTTACTCTTGAATTACGATAGATGGCGTTGATATGTTTCAGAAACGCGCTAACGTTGTGTGCCTTCTATCTGTACTTAAGTGCGGGCATCGGACCGCGCTTTACACTATAGTGCATACGGTACCTATACTCTGTTATTTGATTACTAAGCGTCTCAGTCATGCTTATACGAAATGTAGATGCCCCGAGGTTATGTAATGGGACGAGACTTCGTGTCACACAACTTGGCCGCAATATCATTAGCGCCACTATCTTAACCGGCGTAGGAAAGAGTGAAAATGTAATGATCCCACGAATCCCAATAATTCCCACAGATCTCCCGTTCGAGTTTAGAGGCTACAATTTCCTCTAAAGCTTAGTTTCGCTATGACCATTAACAGAGCGCAAGGTCAAACATTAAAGGTGGCTGGGGTGAACTTAGGAAAGTCGTGCTTTTCCAATGGACAATTGTATGTAGCATGTTCGCGTGTGTCCAATGCCCAAAATCTTTACATTCTATCCCCAAATGGAAAGACATATAATATCGTCTACAGTAGCGTATTGAAATAACATTCTGTTCCGAGTTCTCTTCTGTGTTCTAAATCAGGAAAGGGGAACCGTGTTACCCCGAATTTAACGCGAGCGAAGCCGCGGGCAAAAGCTAGTATTTCAATAATCTGACAATTTGAGCGGGGCATAAGGAAATGGGGGAGGAAAAAAACGTCACCTTGAAATACTCAAGCGCGATCACATTTTTTTTTTTATTTTATTTTGAAGGGAATTCTATCAGGATTACGATGGGGAGGTATAGCTAAAACCATCGATAAAGCATGAGCGCACAGATGCTGATCTCTATGTATTCCCCACTCCACGCCTCTCGGCCCTTCTCACTCGTTCCCAGTGTCTCACATTCAAAGTCTTTTAAACTTTTAATTTCAAATTGTCAGATTACCAATGCTCCTCTACATAATTGCGAGATTACCATTTAGGGCGACTCTGACACCCAGTTGAACCCACAGTAGAAAAATCTGAGTATCCAGTAAATCGAGTATTTCAAGTTAACGATTTTTTTTAACATTTTCAAAAATGTTTACACGCTCTTTCCCCATCTAAAATGGAAAACTTAACAGCATCCCGGGCTCCCCTAATATTAACGCTGACTCTCGTAATACTCGCAATTCTCGTCCCTCCTATCTATCCACCCCCCCGCACCTCATACGGCTCCAATGAACCCATTTCCCGTATGCTGGGAAGTGTTAATTCGAACACTAACTTCGATTTCAACCTCAGTACTCCATGCCTGAAACTTTGTCTTCTCGGTATCCTCCCCTTCTTCCTACCATAGTTCCCTAATCATATATACATAGTGGCCTGGTGAGCTGCCGTGCTGCCGGCCACCTATAGTGGCCTGGTGAGCTGTCGTGCTGCCGACCACCTATAGTGGCCTGGTGAGCTGCCGTCCTGCCGACCACCTATATTGGCCTGGTGAATTGTCGAGCTGCCGGCCCCCAACAGTAGCCTGGTGAGCTGCCGTGCGGCCGGCCACCTATAGTGTCCTGGTGAAATGTCAAACTGCCGGCCACCTGTAGTGGCCTGGTGAGCTGCCGTGCTGCCGGCCACCTATAGTGGCCTGGTGAGCTGTCGTGCTATCGGCCACTTATAGTGGCCTGGTGAGCTGCCGTGCTGCCGGCCACTTGTAGTGGCCTGATGAGCTGACGTGCTGCCGGCCACCTGTAGTGGCCTGGTGAGCTATCGCGCTGCCGGCCACCTGTAGTGGCCTGGAAAGTTGTCGAGCTGCCGGCCACCTATAGTGGCCTGGTGAGCTGCCGTGCTGCCGGCCACCTATAGTGTCCTGTTGAACTGATAAACTACCGGCCACCTGTAGTGGCCTGGTGAGCTGCCGTGCTGCTGGCCACCTATAGTGTCCTGGTGAACTGTCGAACTGCCGGCCACCTGTAGTGGCCTGCTGAGCTGCCGTGCTGCCGGCCACCTATAGTGGCCTGGTCAGCTGCCGTGCTGCCGACCACCTATATTGGCCTGGTGAGTTGACGAGCTGCCGGCCACCAATAGTGGCCTGGTGAGCTGACGTGCTGCCAGCCACCTGTAGTTGCCTGGTGAGCTGCCGTGCTGCCGGCCACCTATAGTGGCCTGGTGAGCTATCGCGCTGCCGGCCACCTGTAGTGGCCTGGAAAGTTGACGAGCTGCCGGCCACCTATAGTGGCTTGGTGAGCTGCCATGCTGCCGGCCACCTATAGTGTCCTGGTGAACTGTCAAACTGCCGGCCACCTGTAGTGGCCTGGTGAGCTGCCGTGCTGCCGGCCAGCTATAGTGGCCTGGTGAGCTGTCGTGCTACCGGCCACTTATAGTGGCCTGGTGAGCTGCCGTGCTGCCGGCCACTTGTAGTGGCCTGATGAGCTGACGTGCTGCCGGCCACCTGTAGTGGCCTGGAAAGTTGTCGAGCTGCCGGCCACCTATAGTGGCCTGGTGAGCTGCCGAGCTGCCGGCCACCTATAACGTCCTGTTGAACTGACAAACTACCGGCCACCTGTAGTGGCCTGGTGAGCTGCCGTGCTGCTGGCCACCTATAGTGTCCTGGTGAACTGTCGAACTGCCGGCCACCTGTAGTGGCCTGCTGAGCTGCCGTGCTGCCGGCCACCTATAGTGGCCTGGTGAGCTGCCGTGCTGCCGACCACCTATAGTGGCCTGGTGAGCTGCCGTCCTGCCGACCACCTATATTGGCCTGGTGAATTGTCGAGCTGCCGGCCACCAACAGTAGCCTGGTGAGCTGCCGTGCTGCCGGCCACCTACAGTGGCCTGCTGAACTGTCAAACTGCCGGCCACCTATAGTGGCTTGGTGAGCTGCCGTGCTGCCGGCCACCTATAGTGTCCTGGTGAACTGACAAACTGCCGGCCACCTGTAGTGGCCTGGTGAGCTGCCGTGCTGCCGGCCACCTTTAGTGGCCTGGTGAGCTGTCGTGCAACCGGCCACTTATAGTGGCCTGGTGAGCTGCCGTGCTGCCGGCCACCTGTAGTGGCCTGGTGAGCTGCCGTGCTGCCGGCCACCTATAGGGGCCTAGGGAGCTGCCGTGCTGCCGGCCACCTATAGTGGCCTAGGGAGCTGCCGTGCTGCCGGCCACCTGTAGTGGCCTGGTGAGCTGCCGTGCTGCCGGCCACCTGTAGTGGCCTGGTAAGCTGCCGTGCTGCCGGCCACCTGTAGTGGCCTGGTGAGCTGCCGTGCTGCTGGCCACCTATAGTGGCCTGGTGAGATATCGCGCTGCCGGCCACCTGTAGTGGCCTGGAAAGTTGTCGAGCTGCCGGCCACCTATAGTGGCGTGGTGAGCTGCCGTGCTGCCGGCCACCTATAGTGTCCTGTTGAACTGTCAAACTACCGGCCACCTGTAGTGGCCTGGTGAGCTGCCGTGCTGCTGGCCACCTATAGTGGCCTGGTGAGATATCGCGCTGCCGGCCACCTGTAGTGGCCTGGAAAGTTGTCGAGCTGCCGGCCACCTATAGTCGCCTGGTGAGCTGCCGTGCTGCCGGCCACCTATAGTGGCCTGGTGAGCTGCCGTGCTGCCGGCCACCTATAGTGGTCTGGTTAGCTGTCGTGCTGCCGGCCACATATAGTGGCCTGGTGAGCTGTCGTGCTGCCGGCCACCTATAGTGGCCTGGTGAGCTGTCGTACTGCCGGCCACCTATAGTGGCCTGGTGAGCTGTCGTGCTGCCGGCCACCTATAGTGGCCTGGTGAGCTGTCGTGCTGCCGGCCACCTATAGTGGCCTGGTGAGCTGTCGTGCTGCCGGCCACCTATAGTGGCCTGGTGAGCTGTTTTACTGCCGGCCGACTATAGTGGCCTGGTGAGCTGCCGTGCTGCCGGCCACCTATAGTGGCCTGGTGAGCTGTCGTGCTGCCGGCCACCTAAAGTGGCCTGGTGAGCCGTCGTGCTGCCGGCCACCTATAGTGGCCTGGTGAGCTGTCGTGCTGTCGTGCTGCCGGCCACCTATAGTGGCCTGGTGAGCTGTCATGCTACCGGCCACCTATAGTGCCCTGATGAGCTTCCGTGCTGCCGGCCACCTATAGTGGCCTGGTGAGCTGTCATGCTGCCGGCCACCTATAGTGGCCTGGTGAGCTGCCGTGCTGCCGGCTACCTATAGTGGCCTGGTGAGCTGTCGTGCTGCCGACCACCTATAGTGGCCTGGTGAGCTGTCGTAGTGCCGGCCACCTATAGTGGCCTGGTGAGCTGTCGTGCTGCCGGCCACCTATAGTGGCCTGGTGAGCTGTCGTGCTGCCGGCCACCTATAGTGGCCTGGTGAGCTGTCGTGCTGCCGGCCACTAATAGTGGCCTGGTAAGCTGTTTTACTGCCGGCCGACTATAGTGGCCTGGTGAGCTGCCGTGCTGCCGGCCACCTATAGTGGCCTGGTGAGCTGTCGTGCTGCCGGCCACCTAAAGTGGCCTGGTGAGCCGTCGTGCTGCCGGCCACCTATAGTGGCCTGGTGAGCTGTCGTGCTGTCGTGCTGCCGGCCACCTATAGTGGCCTGGTGAGCTGTCATTCTACCGGCCACCTATAGTGCCCTGATGAGCTTCCGTGCTGCCGGCCACCTATAGTGGCCTGGTGAGCTGTCATGCTGCCGGCCACCTATAGTGGCCTGGTGAGCTGTCATGCTGCCGGCCACCTATAGTGGCCTGGTGGGCTGCCGTGCTGCCGGCCACCTATAGTGGCCTGGTGAGCTGCCGTGCTGCCGGCCAGCTATAGTGGCCTGGTGAGCTGTCGTGCTGCCGGCCACCTATAGTGGCCTGGTGAGCTGTCGTGCTGCCGGCCACCTATAGTGGCCTGGTGAGCTGTCATGCTGCCGGCCACCTATAGTGGCCTGGTGAGCTGTCGTGCTGCCGGCCACCTATAGTGGTCTGGTGAGCTGCCGTGCTGCCGGCCACCTATAGTGGTCTGGAGAGCTGCCGTGCTGCCGGCCACCTATAGGGGCCTAGGGAGCTGTCGTGCTGCCGGCCACCTATAGTGGCCTGGTGAGCTGTCGTACTGCCGGCCACCTATAGTGGCCTGGTGAGCTGTCGTGCTGCCGGCCACCTATAGTGGCCTGGTGAGCTGTCGTGCTGCCGGCCACCTATAGTGGCCTGGTGAGCTGTCGTGCTGCCGGCCACTAATAGTGGCCTGGTAAGCTGTTTTACTGCCGGCCGACTATAGTGGCCTGGTGAGCTGCCGTGCTGCCGGCCACCTATAGTGGCCTGGTGAGCTGTCGTGCTGCCGGCCACCTAAAGTGGCCTGGTGAGCCGTCGTGCTGCCGGCCACCTATAGTGGCCTGGTGAGATATCGCGCTGCCGGCCACCTGTAGTGGCCTGGAAAGTTGTCGAGCTGCCGGCCACCTATAGTGGCGTGGTGAGCTGCCGTGCTGCCGGCCACCTATAGTGTCCTGTTGAACTGTCAAACTACCGGCCACCTGTAGTGGCCTGGTGAGCTGCCGTGCTGCTGGCCACCTATAGTGGCCTGGTGAGATATCGCGCTGCCGGCCCCCTGTAGTGGCCTGGAAAGTTGTCGAGCTGCCGGCCACCTATAGTGGTCTGGTGAGCTGCCGTGCTGCCGGCCACCTATAGTGGTCTGGAGAGCTGCCGTGCTGCCGGCCACCTATAGGGGCCTAGGGAGCTGTCGTGCTGCCGGCCACCTATAGTGGCCTGGTGAGCTGTCGTGCTGCCGGCCACTAATAGTGGCCTGGTAAGCTGTTTTACTGCCGGCCGACTATAGTGGCCTGGTGAGCTGTCGTGCTGCCGGCCACCTAAAGTGGCCTGGTGAGCCGTCGTGCTGCCGGCCACCTATAGTGGCCTGGTGAGCTGTCGTGCTGCTGGCCACCTATAGTGGCCTGGTGAGCTGTCGTGCTGCCGGCCACCTAAAGTGGCCTGGTGAGCCGTCGTGCTGCCGGCCACCTATAGTGGCCTGGTGAGCCGTCGTGCTGCTGGCCACCTATAGTGGCCTGGTGAGATATCGCGCTGCCGGCCACCTGTAGTGGCCTGGAAAGTTGTCGAGCTGCCGGCCACCTATAGTGGTCTGGTGAGCTGCCGTGCTGCCGGCCACCTATAGTGGTCTGGAGAGCTGCCGTGCTGCCGGCCACCTATAGGGGCCTAGGGAGCTGTCGTGCTGCCGGCCACCTATAGTGGCCTGGTGAGCTGTCGTACTGCCGGCCACCTATAGTGGCCTGGTGAGCTGTCGTGCTGCCGGCCACCTATAGTGGCCTGGTGAGCTGTCGTGCTGCCGGCCACCTATAGTGGCCTGGTGAGCTGTCGTGCTGCCGGCCACTAATAGTGGCCTGGTAAGCTGTTTTACTGCCGGCCACTAATAGTGGCCTGGTAAGCTGTTTTACTGCCGGCCGACTATAGTGGCCTGGTGAGCTGTCGTGCTGCCGGCCACCTAAAGTGGCCTGGTGAGCCGTCGTGCTGCCGGCCACCTATAGTGGCCTGGTGAGCTGTCGTGCTGCCGACCACCTATAGTGGCCTGGTGAGCTGTCGTGCTGCCGGCCACCTATAGTGGCCTGGTGAGCTGTCGTGCTGCCGGCCACTAATAGTGGCCTGGTAAGCTGTTTTACTGCCGGCCGACTATAGTGGCCTGGTGAGCTGCCGTGCTGCCGGCCACCTATAGTGGCCTGGTGAGCTGTCGTGCTGCCGGCCTCCTAAAGTGGCCTGGTGAGCCGTCGTGCTGCCGGCCACCTATAGTGGCCTGGTGAGCTGTCGTGCTGCCGACCACCTATAGTGGCCTGGTGAGCTGTCGTGCTGCCGGCCACCTATAGTGGCCTGGTGAGCCGTCGTGCTGCCGGCCACCTATAGTGGCCTGGTGAGCTGTCGTGCTGCCGACCACCTATAGTGGCCTGGTGAGCCGTCGTGCTGCCGGCCACCTATAGTGGTCTGGAGAGCTGCCGTGCTGCCGGCCACCTATAGGGGCCTAGGGAGCTGTCGTGCTGCCGGCCACCTATAGTGGCCTGGTGAGCTGTCGTACTGCCGGCCACCTATAGTGGCCTGGTGAGCTGTCGTGCTGCCGGCCACCTATAGTGGCCTGGTGAGCTGTCGTGCTGCCGGCCACCTATAGTGGCCTGGTGAGCTGTCGTGCTGCCGGCCACTAATAGTGGCCTGGTAAGCTGTTTTACTGCCGGCCGACTATAGTGGCCTGGTGAGCTGCCGTGCTGCCGGCCACCTATAGTGGCCTGGTGAGCTGTCGTGCTGCCGGCCACCTAAAGTGGCCTGGTGAGCCGTCGTGCTGCCGGCCACCTATAGTGGCCTGGTGAGCTGTCGTGCTGCCGGCCACTAATAGTGGCCTGGTAAGCTGTTTTACTGCCGGCCGACTATAGTGGCCTGGTGAGCTGCCGTGCTGCCGGCCACCTATAGTAGCCTGGTGAGCTGTCGTGCTGCCGGCCACCTAAAGTGGCCTGGTGAGCCGTCGTGCTGCCGGCCACCTATAGTGGCCTGGTGAGCTGTCGTGCTGCCGGCCACCTATAGTGGCCTGGTGAGCTGTTTTACTGCCGGCCGACTATAGTGGCCTGGTGAGCTGCCGTGCTGCCGGCCACCTATAGTGGCCTGGTGAGCTGTCGTGCTGCCGGCCACCTAAAGTGGCCTGGTGAGCCGTCGTGCTGCCGGCCACCTATAGTGGCCTGGTGAGCTGTCGTGCTGTCGTGCTGCCGGCCACCTATAGTGGCCTGGTGAGCTGTCATGCTACCGGCCACCTATAGTGGCCTGGTGAGCTGTCGTGCTGCCGGCCACTAATAGTGGCCTGGTAAGCTGTTTTACTGCCGGCCGACTATAGTGGCCTGGTGAGCTGCCGTGCTGCCGGCCACCTATAGTGGCCTGGTGAGCTGTCGTGCTGCCGGCCACCTAAAGTGGCCTGGTGAGCCGTCGTGCTGCCGGCCACCTATAGTGGCCTGGTGAGCTGTCGTGCTGCCGACCACCTATAGTGGCCTGGTGAGCTGCCGTCCTGCCGACCACCTATATTGGCCTGGTGAATTGTCGAGCTGCCGGCCCCCAACAGTAGCCTGGTGAGCTGCCGTGCGGCCGGCCACCTATAGTGTCCTGGTGAAATGTCAAACTGCCGGCCACCTGTAGTGGCCTGGTGAGCTGCCGTGCTGCCGGCCACCTATAGTGGCCTGGTGAGCTGTCGTGCTATCGGCCACTTATAGTGGCCTGGTGAGCTGCCATGCTGCCGGCCACCTATAGTGGTCTGGTTAGCTGTCGTGCTGCCGGCCACATATAGTGGCCTGGTGAGCTGCCGTGCTGCCGGCCACCTATAGTGGCCTGGTGAGCTGTCGTGCTGCCGGCCACCTAAAGTGGCCTGGTGAGCCGTCGTACTGCCGGCCACCTGTAGTGGCCTGGAAAGTTGTCGAGCTGCCGGCCACCTATAGTCGCCTGGTGAGCTGCCGTGCTGCCGGCCACCTATAGTGGCCTGGTGAGCTGCCGTGCTGCCGGCCACCTATAGTGGTCTGGTTAGCTGTCGTGCTGCCGGCCACATATAGTGGCCTGGTGAGCTGCCGTGCTGCCGGCCACCTATAGTGGCCTGGTGAGCTGTCGTGCTGCCGGCCACCTATAGTGGCCTGGTGAGCTGTCGTACTGCCGGCCACCTGTAGTGGCCTGGAAAGTTGTCGAGCTGCCGGCCACCTATAGTCGCCTGGTGAGCTGCCGTGCTGCCGGCCACCTATAGTGGCCTGGTGAGCTGCCGTGCTGCCGGCCACCTATAGTGGTCTGGTTAGCTGTCGTGCTGCCGGCCACATATAGTGGCCTGGTGAGCTGCCGTGCTGCCGGCCACCTATAGTGGCCTGGTGAGCTGTCGTGCTGCCGGCCACCTAAAGTGGCCTGGTGAGCCGTCGTGCTGCCGGCCACCTATAGTGGCCTGGTGAGCTGTCGTGCTGCCGACCACCTATAGTGGCCTGGTGAGCTGCCGTCCTGCCGACCACCTATATTGGCCTGGTGAATTGTCGAGCTGCCGGCCCCCAACAGTAGCCTGGTGAGCTGCCGTGCGGCCGGCCACCTATAGTGTCCTGGTGAAATGTCAAACTGCCGGCCACCTGTAGTGGCCTGGTGAGCTGCCGTGCTGCCGGCCACCTATAGTGGCCTGGTGAGCTGTCGTGCTATCGGCCACTTATAGTGGCCTGGTGAGCTGCCGTGCTGCCGGCCACTTGTAGTGGCCTGATGAGCTGACGTGCTGCCGGCCACCTGTAGTGGCCTGGTGAGCTATCGCGCTGCCGGCCACCTGTAGTGGCCTGGAAAGTTGTCGAGCTGCCGGCCACCTATAGTGGCCTGGTGAGCTGCCGTGCTGCCGGCCACCTATAGTGTCCTGTTGAACTGATAAACTACCGGCCACCTGTAGTGGCCTGGTGAGCTGCCGTGCTGCTGGCCACCTATAGTGTCCTGGTGAACTGTCGAACTGCCGGCCACCTGTAGTGGCCTGCTGAGCTGCCGTGCTGCCGGCCACCTATAGTGGCCTGGTCAGCTGCCGTGCTGCCGACCACCTATATTGGCCTGGTGAGTTGACGAGCTGCCGGCCACCAATAGTGGCCTGGTGAGCTGACGTGCTGCCAGCCACCTGTAGTTGCCTGGTGAGCTGCCGTGCTGCCGGCCACCTATAGTGGCCTGGTGAGCTATCGCGCTGCCGGCCACCTGTAGTGGCCTGGAAAGTTGACGAGCTGCCGGCCACCTATAGTGGCTTGGTGACCTGCCATGCTGCCGGCCACCTATAGTGTCCTGGTGAACTGTCAAACTGCCGGCCACCTGTAGTGGCCTGGTGAGCTGCCGTGCTGCCGGCCAGCTATAGTGGCCTGGTGAGCTGTCGTGCTACCGGCCACTTATAGTGGCCTGGTGAGCTGCCGTGCTGCCGGCCACTTGTAGTGGCCTGATGAGCTGACGTGCTGCCGGCCACCTGTAGTGGCCTGGAAAGTTGTCGAGCTGCCGGCCACCTATAGTGGCCTGGTGAGCTGCCGTGCTGCCGGCCACCTATAACGTCCTGTTGAACTGACAAACTACCGGCCACCTGTAGTGGCCTGGTGAGCTGCCGTGCTGCTGGCCACCTATAGTGTCCTGGTGAACTGTCGAACTGCCGGCCACCTGTAGTGGCCTGCTGAGCTGCCGTGCTGCCGGCCACCTATAGTGGCCTGGTGAGCTGCCGTGCTGCCGACCACCTATAGTGGCCTGGTGAGCTGCCGTCCTGCCGACCACCTATATTGGCCTGGTGAATTGTCGAGCTGCCGGCCACCAACAGTAGCCTGGTGAGCTGCCGTGCTGCCGGCCACCTACAGTGGCCTGCTGAACTGTCAAACTGCCGGCCACCTATAGTGGCTTGGTGAGCTGCCGTGCTGCCGGCCACCTATAGTGTCCTGGTGAACTGACAAACTGCCGGCCACCTGTAGTGGCCTGGTGAGCTGCCGTGCTGCCGGCCACCTTTAGTGGCCTGGTGAGCTGTCGTGCAACCGGCCACTTATAGTGGCCTGGTGAGCTGCCGTGCTGCCGGCCACCTGTAGTGGCCTGGTGAGCTGCCGTGCTGCCGGCCACCTATAGGGGCCTAGGGAGCTGCCGTGCTGCCGGCCACCTATAGTGGCCTAGGGAGCTGCCGTGCTGCCGGCCACCTGTAGTGGCCTGGTGAGCTGCCGTGCTGCCGGCCACCTGTAGTGGCCTGGTAAGCTGCCGTGCTGCCGGCCACCTGTAGTGGCCTGGTGAGCTGCCGTGCTGCTGGCCACCTATAGCGGCCTGGTGAGATATCGCGCTGCCGGCCACCTGTAGTGGCCTGGAAAGTTGTCGAGCTGCCGGCCACCTATAGTGGCGTGGTGAGCTGCCGTGCTGCCGGCCACCTATAGTGTCCTGTTGAACTGTCAAACTACCGGCCACCTGTAGTGGCCTGGTGAGCTGCCGTGCTGCTGGCCACCTATAGTGGCCTGGTGAGATATCGCGCTGCCGGCCACCTGTAGTGGCCTGGAAAGTTGTCGAGCTGCCGGCCACCTATAGTCGCCTGGTGAGCTGCCGTGCTGCCGGCCACCTATAGTGGTCTGGTTAGCTGTCGTGCTGCCGGCCACATATAGTGGCCTGGTGAGCTGTCGTGCTGCCGGCCACCTATAGTGGCCTGGTGAGCTGTCGTACTGCCGGCCACCTATAGTGGCCTGGTGAGCTGTCGTGCTGCCGGCCACCTATAGTGGCCTGGTGAGCTGTCGTGCTGCCGGCCACCTATAGTGGCCTGGTGAGCTGTCGTGCTGCCGGCCACCTATAGTGGCCTGGTGAGCTGTTTTACTGCCGGCCGACTATAGTGGCCTGGTGAGCTGCCGTGCTGCCGGCCACCTATAGTGGCCTGGTGAGCTGTCGTGCTGCCGGCCACCTAAAGTGGCCTGGTGAGCCGTCGTGCTGCCGGCCACCTATAGTGGCCTGGTGAGCTGTCGTGCTGTCGTGCTGCCGGCCACCTATAGTGGCCTGGTGAGCTGTCATGCTACCGGCCACCTATAGTGCCCTGATGAGCTTCCGTGCTGCCGGCCACCTATAGTGGCCTGGTGAGCTGTCATGCTGCCGGCCACCTATAGTGGCCTGGTGAGCTGCCGTGCTGCCGGCTACCTATAGTGGCCTGGTGAGCTTCCGTACTGCCGGCCACCTATAGTGGCCTGGTGAGCTGTCATGCTGCCGGCCACCTATAGTGGCCTGGTTAGCTGTTGTGCTGCCGGCCACCTATAGTGGCCTGGTGAGCTGCCGTACTGCCGGCCACCTATAGTGGCCTGGTGAGCTGTCATGCTGCCGGCCACCTATAGTGGCCTGGTGGGCTGCCGTGCTGCCGGCCACCTATAGTGGCCTGGTGAGCTGTCGTGCTGCCGGCCACCTATAGTGGCCTGGTGAGCTGTCGTACTGCCGGCCACCTATAGTGGCCTGGTGAGCTGTCGTGCTGCCGGCCACCTATAGTGGCCTGGTGAGCTGTCGTGCTGCCGGCCACCTATAGTGGCCTGGTGAGCTGTCGTGCTGCCGGCCACTAATAGTGGCCTGGTAAGCTGTTTTACTGCCGGCCGACTATAGTGGCCTGGTGAGCTGCCGTGCTGCCGGCCACCTATAGTGGCCTGGTGAGCTGTCGTGCTGCCGGCCACCTAAAGTGGCCTGGTGAGCCGTCGTGCTGCCGGCCACCTATAGTGGCCTGGTGAGCTGTCATTCTACCGGCCACCTATAGTGCCCTGATGAGCTTCCGTGCTGCCGGCCACCTATAGTGGCCTGGTGAGCTGTCATGCTGCCGGCCACCTATAGTGGCCTGGTGAGCTGTCATGCTGCCGGCCACCTATAGTGGCCTGGTGGGCTGCCGTGCTGCCGGCCACCTATAGTGGCCTGGTGAGCTGTCTTACTGCCGGCCACCTATAGTGGCCTGGTGAGCTGCCGTGCTGCCGGCCACCTATAGTGGCCTGGTGAGCTGTCGTGCTGCCGGCCACCTATAGTGGCCTGGTGAGCTGTCGTGCTGCCGGCCACCTATAGTGGCCTGGTGAGCTGTCATGCTGCCGGCCACCTATAGTGGCCTGGTGAGCTGTCGTGCTGCCGGCCACCTATAGTGGTCTGGTGAGCTGCCGTGCTGCCGGCCACCTATAGTGGTCTGGAGA
Source organism: Eumerus sabulonum (assembly GCA_951905685.1). NCBI lineage: Eukaryota > Metazoa > Arthropoda > Insecta > Diptera > Syrphidae > Eumerus > Eumerus sabulonum. The sequence goes on from OX645064.1 coordinate 71,950,716, forward strand.
GCTGCCGTGCTGCCGGCCACCTATAGTGGCCTGGGGAGCTGTCGTGCTGTCGTGCTGCCGACCACCTATAGTGGCCTGGTGAGCTGTCATGCTACCGGCCACCTATAGTGCCCTGATGAGCTTCCGTGCTGCCGGCCACCTATAGTGGCCTGGTGAGCTGTCATGCTGCCGGCCACCTATAGTGGCCTGGTGAGCTGCCGTGCTGCCGGCCACCTGTAGTGGCCTGGTGAGCTGTCGTGCTGCCGGCCACCTATAGAGGCCTGGTGAGTTGTCGTGCTATCGTGCTGCCGGCCACCTATAGTGGCCTGGTGAGCTGTCATGCTGCCGGCCACCTATAGTGCCCTGATGAGCTTCCGTGCTGCCGGCCACCTATAGTGGCCTGGTGAGCTGTCGTGCTGCCGGCCACCTTTAGTGGCCTGGTGAGCTGTCATGCTGCCGGCCACCTATAGTGCCCTGATGAGCTTCCGTGCTGCCGGCCACCTATAGTGGCCTGGTGGGCTGCTGTGCTGCCGGCCACCTATAGTGGCCTGGTGAGCTGCCGTGCTGCCGGCCACCTATAGTGGCCTGGTGAGCTGTCGTGCTGTCGAGCTGCCGGCCACCTTTAGTGGCCTGTTGAGCTGTCATGCTGCCGGCCACCTATAGTGGCCTGGTGAGCTGTCGTGCTGCCGGCCACCTATAGTGGCCTGGTGAGCTGTCGTGCTGCCGGCCACCTATAGTGGCTGGGTGAGCTGTCATGCTGCCGGCCACCTATAGTGGCCTGGTGAGCTGTCTTACTGCCGGCCACCTATAGTGTCCTGGTGAGCTGCCATGCTGCCGGCCACCTATAGTGGCCTGGTGAGCTGTCTTACTGCCGGCCACCTTTAGTGGCCTAGTGAGCTGCCGTGCTGCCGGCCACCTATAGTGGCCTGGTGAGCTGTCGTGCTGCCGGCCACCTATAGTGGCCTGGTGAGCTGTCGTGCTGTCGTGCTGCCGTCCACCTATAGTGGCCTGGTGAGCTGTCTTTCTGCCGGCCACCTATAGTGGCCTGGTGGGCTGCCGTGCTGCCGGCCACCTATAGTGGCCTGGTGAGCTGTCTTACTGCCGGCCACCTATAGTGGCCTGGTGAGCTGCCGTGCTGCCGGCCACCTATAGTGGCCTGGTGAGCTGTCGTGCTGCCGGCCACCTATAGTGGCCTGGTGAGCTGTCGTGCTGCCGGCCAACTATAGTGGCCTGGTGAGCTGTCGTGCTGCCGGCCACCTATAGTGGCCTGGTGAGCTGTCGTGCTGCCGGCCACCTATAGTGGTCTGGTGAGCTGCCGTGCTGCCGGCCACCTATAGTGGTCTGGAGAGCTGCCGTGCTGCCGGCCACCTATAGTGGCCTGGGGAGCTGCCCTGCTGCCGGCCACCTATAGTGGCCTGGGGAGCTGCCCTGCTGCCGGCCACCTATAGTGGCCTGGTGAGCTGTCATGCTGCCGGCCACCTATAGCGGCCTGGTGAGCTGCCGTGCTGCCGGCCACCTATAGTGGCCTGGTGAGCTGTCGTGCTGCCGGCCACCTATAGTGGCCTGGTGAGCTTCCGTGCTGCCGGCCTCCTATAGTGGCCTGATGACCTTCCGTGCTGCCGGCCACCTATAGTGGCCTGGTTAGCTGCCGTGCTGCCGGGCACCTATAGTTGCCTGGTGAGCTGTCGCGCTGCCGGCCACCTATAGTTGCCTGGTGAGCTGTCGCGCTGGCGGCCACCTATAGTGGCCTTGTGACCTGTCATGCTGCCGGCCACCTCTAGTGCCCTGGTGAGCTACCGTGCTGCCGGCCACCTATAGTTGCCTAGTAAGTTGTCGCGCTGCCGGACTCCTATAGTTGCCTGGTGAGCTGTCGCGCTGCCGGCCACCTATAGTGTCCTGGTGAGCTCTCGTGCTGCCGGCCACCTATAGTGCCCTGGTGAGCTGCCCTGCTGCCGGCCACCTATAGTTGCCTGGTGAGCTGTCGCGCTGCCGGCCACCTGTAGTGGCCTGGAGCGTTGTCGCGCTGCCGGCCACCCATAGTGCCCCGGTGAGCTGCCGTGCTGCCGGCCACCTATAAGGGCCTGGTGAGCTGCCGTGCTGCCGGCCTCCTATAGTGGCCTGATGACCTTCCGTGCTGCCGGCCACCTATAGTGGCCTGGTTAGCTGCCGTGCTGCCGGGCACCTATAGTTGCCTGGTGAGCTGTCGCGCTGCCGGCCACCTATAGTTGCCTGGTGAGCTGTCGCGCTGGCGGCCACCTATAGTGGCCTTGTGACCTGTCATGCTGCCGGCCACCTCTAGTGCCCTGGTGAGCTACCGTGCTGCCGGCCACCTATAGTTGCCTAGTGAGTTGTCGCGCTGCCGGACGCCTATAGTTGCCTGGTGAGCTGTCGCGCTGCCGGCCACCTATAGTGTCCTGGTGAGCTCTCGTGCTGCCGGCCACCCATAGTGCCCCGGTGAGCTGCCGTGCTGCCGGCCACCTATAAGGGCCTGGTGAGCTGCCGTGCTGCCGGCCTCCTATAGTAGCCTGATGACCTGGCGTGCTGCCGGCCACCTATAGTGGCCTGGTTAGCTGTCGTGCTGCCGGCCACCTATAGTAGCCTGGTGAGCTGTCGTGCTGCCGGCCACCTATAGTGGTCTGGTGAGCTGTCGTGCTGCCGGCCACCTATAGTAGCCTGGTGAGCTGTCAGGCTGCCGGCCACCTCTAGTGCCCTGGTGAGCTACCGTGCTGCCGGCCACCTATAGTTGCCTAGTGAGTTGTCGCGCTGCCGGACGCCTATAGTTGCCTGGTGAGCTGTCGCGCTGCCGGCCACCTATAGTGTCCTGGTGAGCTCTCGTGCTGCCGGCCACCCATAGTGCCCCGGTGAGCTGTCGTGCTGCCGGCCACCTATAGAGGCCTGGTGAGCTGTCGTGCTATCGTGCTGCCGGCCACCTTTAGTGGCCTGGTGAGCTGTCATGCTGCCGGCCACCTATAGTGCCCTGATGAGCTTCCGTGCTGCCGGCCACCTATAGTGGCCTGGTGAGCTGTCGTGCTGCCGGCCACCTTTAGTGGCCTGGTGAGCTGTCATGCTGCCGGCCACCTATAGTGCCCTGATGAGCTTCCGTGCTGCCGGCCACCTATAGTGGCCTGGTGGGCTGCTGTGCTGCCGGCCACCTATAGTGGCCTGGTGAGCTGCCGTGCTGCCGGCCACCTATAGTGGCCTGGTGAGCTGTCGTGCTGTCGAGCTGCCGGCCACCTTTAGTGGCCTGTTGAGCTGTCATGCTGCCGGCCACCTATAGTGGCCTGGTGAGCTGTCGTGCTGCCGGCCACCTATAGTGGCCTGGTGAGCTGTCGTGCTGCCGGCCACCTATAGTGGCTGGGTGAGCTGTCATGCTGCCGGCCACCTATAGTGGCCTGGTGAGCTGTCTTACTGCCGGCCACCTATAGTGTCCTGGTGAGCTGCCATGCTGCCGGCCACCTATAGTGGCCTGGTGAGCTGTCTTACTGCCGGCCACCTTTAGTGGCCTAGTGAGCTGCCGTGCTGCCGGCCACCTATAGTGGCCTGGTGAGCTGTCGTGCTGCCGGCCACCTATAGTGGCCTGGTGAGCTGTCGTGCTGTCGTGCTGCCGTCCACCTATAGTGGCCTGGTGAGCTGTCTTTCTGCCGGCCACCTATAGTGGCCTGGTGGGCTGCCGTGCTGCCGGCCACCTATAGTGGCCTGGTGAGCTGTCGTGCTGCCGGCCACCTATAGAGGCCTGGTGAGCTGTCGTGCTATCGTGCTGCCGGCCACCTATAGTGGCCTGGTGAGCTGTCATGCTGCCGGCCACCTATAGTGGCCTGGTGAGCTGCCGTGCTGCCGGCCACCTGTAGTGGCCTGGTGAGCTGTCGTGCTGCCGGCCACCTATAGAGGCCTGGTGAGCTGTCGTGCTATCGTGCTGCCGGCCACCTATAGTGGCCTGGTGAGCTGTCATGCTGCCGGCCACCTATAGTGCCCTGATGAGCTTCCGTGCTGCCGGCCACCTATAGTGGCCTGGTGAGCTGTCGTGCTGCCGGCCACCTTTAGTGGCCTGGTGAGCTGTCATGCTGCCGGCCACCTATAGTGCCCTGATGAGCTTCCGTGCTGCCGGCCACCTATAGTGGCCTGGTGGGCTGCTGTGCTGCCGGCCACCTATAGTGGCCTGGTGAGCTGCCGTGCTGCCGGCCACCTATAGTGGCCTGGTGAGCTGTCGTGCTGTCGAGCTGCCGGCCACCTTTAGTGGCCTGTTGAGCTGTCATGCTGCCGGCCACCTATAGTGGCCTGGTGAGCTGTCGTGCTGCCGGCCACCTATAGTGGCCTGGTGAGCTGTCGTGCTGCCGGCCACCTATAGTGGCTGGGTGAGCTGTCATGCTGCCGGCCACCTATAGTGGCCTGGTGAGCTGTCTTACTGCCGGCCACCTATAGTGTCCTGGTGAGCTGCCATGCTGCCGGCCACCTATAGTGGCCTGGTGAGCTGTCTTACTGCCGGCCACCTTTAGTGGCCTAGTGAGCTGCCGTGCTGCCGGCCACCTATAGTGGCCTGGTGAGCTGTCGTGCTGCCGGCCACCTATAGTGGCCTGGTGAGCTGTCGTGCTGTCGTGCTGCCGTCCACCCATAGTGGCCTGGTGAGCTGTCTTTCTGCCGGCCACCTATAGTGGCCTGGTGGGCTGCCGTGCTGCCGGCCACCTATAGTGGCCTGGTGAGCTGTCTTACTGCCGGCCACCTATAGTGGCCTGGTGAGCTGCCGTGCTGCCGGCCACCTATAGTGGCCTGGTGAGCTGTCGTGCTGCCGGCCACCTATAGTGGCCTGGTGAGCTGTCGTGCTGCCGGCCAACTATAGTGGCCTGGTGAGCTGTCGTGCTGCCGGCCACCTATAGTGGCCTGGTGAGCTGTCGTGCTGCCGGCCACCTATAGTGGTCTGGTGAGCTGCCGTGCTGCCGGCCACCTATAGTGGTCTGGAGAGCTGCCGTGCTGCCGGCCACCTATAGTGGCCTGGGGAGCTGCCCTGCTGCCGGCCACCTATAGTGGCCTGGGGAGCTGCCCTGCTGCCGGCCACCTATAGTGGCCTGGTGAGCTGTCATGCTGCCGGCCACCTATAGCGGCCTGGTGAGCTGCCGTGCTGCCGGCCACCTATAGTGGCCTGGTGAGCTGTCGTGCTGCCGGCCACCTATAGTGGCCTGGTGAGCTTCCGTGCTGCCGGCCTCCTATAGTGGCCTGATGACCTTCCGTGCTGCCGGCCACCTATAGTGGCCTGGTTAGCTGCCGTGCTGCCGGGCACCTATAGTTGCCTGGTGAGCTGTCGCGCTGCCGGCCACCTATAGTTGCCTGGTGAGCTGTCGCGCTGGCGGCCACCTATAGTGGCCTTGTGACCTGTCATGCTGCCGGCCACCTCTAGTGCCCTGGTGAGCTACCGTGCTGCCGGCCACCTATAGTTGCCTAGTGAGTTGTCGCGCTGCCGGACGCCTATAGTTGCCTGGTGAGCTGTCGCGCTGCCGGCCACCTATAGTGTCCTGGTGAGCTCTCGTGCTGCCGGCCACCTATAGTGCCCTGGTGAGCTGCCCTGCTGCCGGCCACCTATAGTTGCCTGGTGAGCTGTCGCGCTGCCGGCCACCTGTAGTGGCCTGGAGCGTTGTCGCGCTGCCGGCCACCCATAGTGCCCCGGTGAGCTGCCGTGCTGCCGGCCACCTATAAGGGCCTGGTGAGCTGCCGTGCTGCCGGCCTCCTATAGTGGCCTGATGACCTTCCGTGCTGCCGGCCACCTATAGTGGCCTGGTTAGCTGCCGTGCTGCCGGGCACCTATAGTTGCCTGGTGAGCTGTCGCGCTGCCGGCCACCTATAGTTGCCTGGTGAGCTGTCGCGCTGGCGGCCACCTATAGTGGCCTTGTGACCTGTCATGCTGCCGGCCACCTCTAGTGCCCTGGTGAGCTACCGTGCTGCCGGCCACCTATAGTTGCCTAGTGAGTTGTCGCGCTGCCGGACGCCTATAGTTGCCTGGTGAGCTGTCGCGCTGCCGGCCACCTATAGTGTCCTGGTGAGCTCTCGTGCTGCCGGCCACCCATAGTGCCCCGGTGAGCTGCCGTGCTGCCGGCCACCTATAAGGGCCTGGTGAGCTGCCGTGCTGCCGGCCTCCTATAGTAGCCTGATGACCTGGCGTGCTGCCGGCCACCTATAGTGGCCTGGTTAGCTGTCGTGCTGCCGGCCACCTATAGTAGCCTGGTGAGCTGTCGTGCTGCCGGCCACCTATAGTGGTCTGGTGAGCTGTCGTGCTGCCGGCCACCTATAGTAGCCTGGTGAGCTGTCGCGCTGCCGGATGCCTATAGTTGCCTGGTGAGCTGTCGCGCTGCCGGCCACCTATAGTGTCCTGGTGAGCTCTCGTGCTGCCGGCCACCTATAGTGGCCTGGTTAGCTGTCGTGCTGCCGGCCACCTATAGTGGCCTGGTTAGCTGTTGTGCTGCCGGCCACCTATAGTGGCCTGGTGAGCTGTCGTACTGCCGGCCACCTATAGTGGCCTGGTGAGCTGTCGTGCTGCCGGGCACCTATAGTTGCCTGGTGAGCTGTCGCGCTGCCGGCCACCTATAGTTGCCTGGTGAGCTGTCGCGCTGGCGGCCACCTATAGTGGCCTTGTGACCTGTCATGCTGCCGGCCACCTCTAGTGCCCTGGTGAGCTACCGTGCTGCCGGCCACCTATAGTTGCCTAGTGAGTTGTCGCGCTGCCGGACGCCTATAGTTGCCTGGTGAGCTGTCGCGCTGCCGGCCACCTATAGTGTCCTGGTGAGCTCTCGTGCTGCCGGCCACCTATAGTGCCCTGGTGAGCTGCCCTGCTGCCGGCCACCTATAGTTGCCTGGTGAGCTATCGCGCTGCCGGCCACCTGTAGTGGCCTGGAGCGTTGTCGCGCTGCCGGCCACCCATAGTGCCCCGGTGAGCTGCCGTGCTGCCGGCCACCTATAAGGGCCTGGTGAGCTGCCCTGCTGCCGGCCTCCTATAGTGGCCTGATGACCTGGCGTGCTGCCGGCCACCTATAGTGGCCTGGTTAGCTGTCGTGCTGCCGGCCACCTATAGTAGCCTGGTGAGCTGTCGTGCTGCCGGCCACCTATAGTGGTCTGGTGAGCTGTCGTGCTGCCGGCCACCTATAGTAGCCTGGTGAGCTGTCGCGCTGCCGGATGCCTATAGTTGCCTGGTGAGCTGTCGCGCTGCCGGCCACCTATAGTGTCCTGGTGAGCTCTCGTGCTGCCGGCCACTTATAGTGGCCTGGTTAGCTGTCGTGCTGCCGGCCACCTATAGTGGCCTGGTTAGCTGTTGTGCTGCCGGCCACCTATATTGGCCTGGTGAGCTGCCGTACTGCCGGCCACCTATAGTGGCCTGGTGAGCTGTCATGTTGCCGGCCACCTATAGTGGCCTGGTGGGCTGCCGTGCTGCCGGCCACCTATAGTGGCCTGGTGAGCTGTCGTGCTGCCGGCCACCTATAGTGGCCTGGTGAGCTGTCGTACTGCCGGCCACCTATAGTGGCCTGGTGAGCTGTCGTGCTGCCGGCCACCCATAGTGGCCTGGTGAGCTGTCGTGTTGCCGGCCACCTATAGTGGCCTGGTGAGCTGTCGTGCTGCCGGCCACCTATAGTGGCCTGGTGAGCTGTTTTACTGCCGGCCGACTATAGTGGCCTGGTGAGCTGTTTTACTGCCGGCCGACTATAGTGGCCTGGTGAGCTGCCGTGCTGCCGGCCACCTATAGTGGCCTGGTGAGCTGTCGTGCCTGGTGAGCTGTCGTGCTGCCGGCCACCTATAGTGGCCTGGTTAGCTGCCGTGCTGCCGGGCATCTATAGTTGCCTGGTGAGCTGTCGCGCTGCCGGCCACCTATAGTTGCCTGGTGAGCTGTCGCGCTGGCGGCCACCTATAGTGGCCTTGTGACCTGTCATGCTGCCGGCCACCTCTAGTGCCCTGGTGAGCTACCGTGCTATAGTGCCTAGTGAGTTGTCGCGCTGCCGGATGCCTATAGTTGCCTAGTGAGTTGTCGCGCTGCCGGATGCCTATAGTTGCCTGGTGAGCTGTCGCGCTGCCGGCCACCTATAGTGTCCTGGTGAGCTCTCGTGCTGCCGGCCTCCTATAGTGGCCTGGTTAGCTGTCGTGCTGCCGGCCACCTATACTGGCCTGGTGAGCTGCCGTACTGCCGGCCACCTATAGTGGCCTGGTGAGCTGTCATGCTGCCGGCCACCTATAGTGGCCTGGTGGGCTGCCGTGCTGCCGACCACCTATAGTGGCCTGGTGAGCTGTCGTGCTGCCGGCCACCTATAGTGGCCTGGTGAGCTGTCGTACTGCCGGCCACCTATAGTGGCCTGGTGAGCTGTCGTGCTGCCGGCCACCTATAGTGGCCTGGTGAGCTGTCGTGCTGCCGGCCACCTATAGTGGCCTGGTGAGCTGTCGTGCTGCCGGCCACCTATAGTGGCCTGGTGAGCTGTTTTACTGCCGGCCGACTATAGTGGCCTGGTGAGCTGCCGTGCTGCCGGCCACCTATAGTGGCCTGGTGAGCTGTCGTGTTGCCGGCCACCTAAAGTGGCCTGGTGAGCCGTCGTGCTGCCGGCCACCTATAGTGGCCTGGTGAGCTGTCGTGCTGTCGTGCTGCCGGCCACCTATAGTGGCCTGGTGAGCTGTCATGCTACCGGCCACCTATAGTGCCCTGATGAGCTTCCGTGCTGCCGGCCACCTATAGTGACCTGGTGAGCTGTCATGTTGCCGGCCACCTATAGTGGCCTGGTGAGCTGCCGGCCACCTATAGTGGCCTGGTGGGCTGCCGTGCTGCCGGCCACCTATAGTGGCCTGGTGAGCTGCCGTGCTGCCGGCTACCTATAGTGCCCTGATGAGCTTCCGTGCTGCCGGCCACCTATAGTGGCCTGGTGAGCTGTCGTGCTGCCGGCCACCTATACTGGCCTGGTGAGCTGTCGTGCTGCCGGCCACCTAAAGTGGCCTGGTGAGCCGTCGTGCTGCCGGCCACCTATAGTGGCCTGGTGAGCTGTCGTGCTGTCGTGCTGCCGGCCACCTATAGTGGCCTGGTGAGCTGTCATGCTACCGGCCACCTATAGTGCCCTGATGAGCTTCCGTGCTGCCGGCCACCTATAGTGGCCTGGTGAGCTGTCATGCTGCCGGCCACCTATAGTGGCCTGGTGAGCTGCCGTGCTGCCGGCCACCTGTAGTGGCCTGGTGAGCTGTCGTGCTGCCGGCCACCTATAGAGGCCTGGTGAGCTGTCGTGCTATCGTGCTGCCGGCCACCTATAGTGGCCTGGTGAGCTGTCATGCTGCCGGCCACCTATAGTGCCCTGATGAGCTTCCGTGCTGCCGGCCACCTATAGTGGCCTGGTGAGCTGTCTTTGCTGCCGGCCACCTATAGTGGCCTGGAGAGCTGTCGTGCTGCCGGCCACCTATAGTGGCCTGGTGAGCTGTCGTGCTGCCGGCCATCTATAGTGGCCTGGTGAGCTGTCGTGCTGCCGGCCACCTATAGTGGCCTGGTGAGCTGTCGTGCTGTCGTGCTGCCGGCCACCTTTAGTGGCCTGGTGAGCTGTCATGCTGCCGGCCACCTATAGTGCCCTGATGAGCTTCCGTGCTGCCGGCCACCTATAGTGGCCTGGTGGGCTGCCGTGCTGCCGGCCACCTATAGTGGCCTGGTGAGCTGCCGTGCTGCCGGCCACCTATAGTGGCCTGGTGAGCTGTCGTGCTGTCGAGCTGCCGGCCACCTTTAGTGGCCTGTTGAGCTGTCATGCTGCCGGCCACCTATAGTGGCCTGGTGAGGTGTCGTGCTGCCGGCCACCTATAGTGGCCTGGTGAGCTGTCGTGCTGCCGGCCACCTATAGTGGCCTGGTGAGCTGTCATGCTGCCGGCCACCTATAGTGGCCTGGTGAGCTGTCTTACTGCCGGCCATCTATAGTGGCCTGGTGAGCTGTCATGCTGCCGGCCACCTATAGTGGCCTGGTGAGCTGCCCTGCTGCCGGCCATCTATAGTGGCCTGGTGAGCTGTCATGCTGCCGGCCACCTATAGTGGCCTGGTGAGCTGCCGTGCTGCCGGCCACCTATAGTGGCCTGGTGAGCTGTCGTGCTGCCGGCCACCTATAGTGGCCTCGTGAGCTGTCGTACTGCTGGCCACCTATAGTGGCCTGGTGAGCTGTCGTGCTGCCGGCCACCTATAGTGGCCTGGTGAACTGTCATGCTGCCGGCCACCTATAGTGGCCTGGTGAGCTGCCGTGCTGCCGGCCACCTATAGTGGCCTGGTGAGCTGTCGTGCTGCCGGCCACCTATAGTAGCCTGGTGAGCTGTCGTGCTGCCAGCCACCTATAGTGGTCTGGTGAGCTGCCGTGCTGCCGGCCACCTATAGGGCCCTGGTGAGCTGCCGTGCTGCCGGCGTGCTATAGTGGCCTGATGAACTGCCGTGCTGCCGGCCACCTATAGTGGCCTGGTTAGCTGTCGTGCTGCCGACCACCTATAGTAGCCTGGTGAGCTGTCGTGCTGCCGGCCACCTAAAGTGGTCTGGTGAGCAGCCGTGCTGCCGGCCACCTATAGGGGCCTGGTGAGCTGCCGTGCTGCCGTGCTGCCGGCCACCTATAGTGGCCTGGTGCGCTGTCATGCTACCGGCCACCTATAGTGGCTTGGTGAGCTGTCGTGCTGCCGGCCACCTATAGTGGCCTGGTGAGCTGCCGTGCTGCCGGCCACCTATAGTGGCCCGGTGAGCTGTCGTGCTGCCGGCCACCTATGGTGGCCTGGTGAGCTGCCGTACTGCCGGCCACCTATAGTGGCCTGGTGAGCTGCCGTGCTGCCGGCCACCTATAGTGGCCTGGTGCGCTGTCATGCTACCGGCCACCTATAGTGGCTTGGTGAGCTGTCGTGCTGCCGGCCACCTATAGTGGCCTGGTGAGCTGTCGTGCTGCCTACCACCTATAGTGGCCTGGTTAGCTGTCGTGCTGCCGGCCACCTATAGTGGTCTGGTGAGCTGCCGTGCTGCCGGCCACCTATTGGGGCCTGGTGAGCTGCCGTGCTACCGGCCACCTATAGTGGCCTGGTGAGCTGCCGTGCTGCCGGCCACCTATAGTGGCCTGGTGAGCTGTCTTGCTGCCGGCCACCTATTGTGGCCTGGTGAGCTGCCGTGCTGCCGGCCACCTATAGTAGCCTGGTGAGCTGCCGTGCTGCCGGCCACCTATAGTAGCCTGGTGAGCTGTCGTGCTGCCAGCCACCTATAGTGGTCTGGTGAGCTGCCGTGCTGCCGGCCACCTATAGGGCCCTGGTGAGCTGCCGTGCTGCCGGCGTCCTATAGTGGCCTGATGAACTGCCGTGCTGCCGGCCACCTATAGTGGCCTGGTTAGCTGTCGTGCTGCCGACCACCTATAGTAGCCTGGTGAGCTGTCGTGCTGCCGGCCACCTATAGTGGCCTGGTGAGCAGCCGTGCTGCCGGCCACCTATAGGGGCCTGGTGAGCTGCCGTGCTGCCGGCCACCTATAGTGGCCTGGTGAGCTGTCGTGCTGCCGGCCACCTATAGTGGCCTGGTGAGCTGTCGTACTGCCGGCCACCTATAGTGGCCTGGTGAGCTGTCGTGCTGTCGTGCTGCCGACCACCTATAGTGGCCTGGTGAGCTGTCGTGCTGCCGGCCACCTATAGTGGCCTGGTGAGCTGTCGTACTGCCGGCCACCTATAGTGGCCTGGTGAGCTGTCGTGCTGCCGGCCACCTATAGTGGCCTGGTGAGCTGTCGTGCTGCCGGCCACCTATAGTGGCCTGGTGAGCTGTCGTGCTGCCGGCCACCTATAGTGGCCTGGTGAGCTGTTTTACTGCCGGCCGACTATAGTGGCCTGGTGAGCTGCCGTGCTGCCGGCCACCTATAGTGGCCTGGTGAGCTGTCGTGCTGCCGGCCACCTAAAGTGGCCTGGTGAGCCGTCGTGCTGCCGGCCACCTATAGTGGCCTGGTGAGCTGTCGTGCTGTCGTGCTGCCGGCCACCTATAGTGGCCTGGTGAGCTGTCATGCTACCGGCCACCTATAGTGCCCTGATGAGCTTCCGTGCTGCCGGCCACCTATAGTGACCTGGTGAGCTGTCATGCTGCCGGCCACCTATAGTGGCCTGGTGAGCTGCCGGCCACCTATAGTGGCCTGGTGGGCTGCCGGCCACCTATAGTGGCCTGGTGGGCTGCCGTGCTGCCGGCCACCTATAGTGGCCTGGTGAGCTGCCGTGCTGCCGGCTACCTATAGTGCCCTGATGAGCTTCCGTGCTGCCGGCCACCTATAGTGGCCTGGTGAGCTGCCGTGCTGCCGGCCACCTATAGTGGCCTGGTGAGCTGTCGTGCTGCCGACCACCTAAAGTGGCCTGGTGAGCCGTCGTGCTGCCGGCCACCTATAGTGGCCTGGTGAGCTGTCGTGCTGTCGTGCTGCCGGCCACCTATAGTGGCCTGGTGAGCTGTCATGCTACCGGCCACCTATAGTGCCCTGATGAGCTTCCGTGCTGCCGGCCACCTATAGTGGCCTGGTGAGCTGTCATGCTGCCGGCCACCTATAGTGGCCTGGTGAGCTGCCGTGCTGCCGGCCACCTGTAGTGGCCTGGTGAGCTGTCGTGCTGCCGGCCACCTATAGAGGCCTGGTGAGCTGTCGTGCTATCGTGCTGCCGGCCACCTATAGTGGCCTGGTGAGCTGTCATGCTGCCGGCCACCTATAGTGCCCTGATGAGCTTCCGTTCTGCCGGCCACCTATAGTGGCCTGGTGAGCTGTCTTTGCTGCCGGCCACCTATAGTGGCCTGGAGAGCTGTCGTGCTGCCGGCCACCTATAGTGGCCTGGTGAGCTGTCGTGCTGCCGGCCATCTATAGTGGCCTGGTGAGCTGTCGTGCTGCCGGCCACCTATAGTGGCCTGGTGAGCTGTCGTGCTGTCGTGCTGCCGGCCACCTTTAGTGGCCTGGTGAGCTGTCATGCTGCCGGCCACCTATAGTGCCCTGATGAGCTTCCGTGCTGCCGGCCACCTATAGTGGCCTGGTGGGCTGCCGTGCTGCCGGCCACCTATAGTGGCCTGGTGAGCTGCCGTGCTGCCGGCCACCTATAGTGGCCTGGTGAGCTGTCGTGCTGTCGAGCTGCCGGCCACCTTTAGTGGCCTGTTGAGCTGTCATGCTGCCGGCCACCTATAGTGGCCTGGTGAGGTGTCGTGCTGCCGGCCACCTATAGTGGCCTGGTGAGCTGTCGTGCTGCCGGCCACCTATAGTGGCCTGGTGAGCTGTCATGCTGCCGGCCACCTATAGTGGCCTGGTGAGCTGTCTTACTGCCGGCCATCTATAGTGGCCTGGTGAGCTGTCATGCTGCCGGCCACCTATAGTGGCCTGGTGAGCTGCCCTGCTGCCGGCCATCTATAGTGGCCTGGTGAGCTGTCATGCTGCCGGCCACCTATAGTGGCCTGGTGAGCTGCCGTGCTGCCGGCCACCTATAGTGGCCTGGTGAGCTGTCGTGCTGCCGGCCACCTATAGTGGCCTCGTGAGCTGTCGTACTGCTGGCCACCTATAGTGGCCTGGTGAGCTGTCGTGCTGCCGGCCACCTATAGTGGCCTGGTGAACTGTCATGCTGCCGGCCACCTATAGTGGCCTGGTGAGCTGCCGTGCTGCCGGCCACCTATAGTGGCCTGGTGAGCTGTCGTGCTGCCGGCCACCTATAGTAGCCTGGTGAGCTGTCGTGCTGCCAGCCACCTATAGTGGTCTGGTGAGCTGCCGTGCTGCCGGCCACCTATAGGGCCCTGGTGAGCTGCCGTGCTGCCGGCGTGCTATAGTGGCCTGATGAACTGCCGTGCTGCCGGCCACCTATAGTGGCCTGGTTAGCTGTCGTGCTGCCGACCACCTATAGTAGCCTGGTGAGCTGTCGTGCTGCCGGCCACCTATAGTGGTCTGGTGAGCAGCCGTGCTGCCGGCCACCTATAGGGGCCTGGTGAGCTGCCGTGCTGCCGTGCTGCCGGCCACCTATAGTGGCCTGGTGCGCTGTCATGCTACCGGCCACCTATAGTGGCTTGGTGAGCTGTCGCGCTGCCGGCCACCTATAGTGGCCTGGTGAGCTGCCGTGCTGCCGGCCACCTATAGTGGCCCGGTGAGCTGTCGTGCTGCCGGCCACCTATGGTGGCCTGGTGAGCTGCCGTACTGCCGGCCACCTATAGTGGCCTGGTGAGCTGCCGTGCTGCCGGCCACCTATAGTGGCCTGGTGCGCTGTCATGCTACCGGCCACCTATAGTGGCTTGGTGAGCTGTCGTGCTGCCGGCCACCTATAGTGGCCTGGTGAGCTGTCGTGCTGCCTACCACCTATAGTGGCCTGGTTAGCTGTCGTGCTGCCGGCCACCTATAGTGGTCTGGTGAGCTGCCGTGCTGCCGGCCACCTATAGGGGCCTGGTGAGCTGCCGTGCTACCGGCCACCTATAGTGGCCTGGTGAGCTGCCGTGCTGCCGGCCACCTATAGTGGCCTGGTGAGCTGTCTTGCTGCCGGCCACCTATTGTGGCCTGGTGAGCTGCCGTGCTGCCGGCCACCTATAGTAGCCTGGTGAGCTGCCGTGCTGCCGGCCACCTATAGTAGCCTGGTGAGCTGTCGTGCTGCCAGCCACCTATAGTGGTCTGGTGAGCTGCCGTGCTGCCGGCCACCTATAGGGCCCTGGTGAGCTGCCGTGCTGCCGGCGTCCTATAGTGGCCTGATGAACTGCCGTGCTGCCGGCCACCTATAGTGGCCTGGTTAGCTGTCGTGCTGCCGACCACCTATAGTAGCCTGGTGAGCTGTCGTGCTGCCGGCCACCTATAGTGGCCTGGTGAGCAGCCGTGCTGCCGGCCACCTATAGGGGCCTGGTGAGCTGCCGTGCTGCCGGCCACCTATAGTGGCCTGGTGAGCTGTCGTGCTGCCGGCCACCTATAGTGGCCTGGTGAGCTGTCGAGCTGCCGGCCACCTATAGTGGCCTGGTGAGCTGTTTTACTGCCGGCCGACTATAGTGGCCTGGTGAGCTGCCGTGCTGCCGGCCACCTATAGTGGCCTGGTGAGCTGTCGTGCTGCCGGCCACCTAAAGTGGCCTGGTGAGCCGTCGTGCTGCCGGCCACCTATAGTGGCCTGGTGAGCTGTCGTGCTGTCGTGCTGCCGGCCACCTATAGTGGCCTGGTGAGCTGTCATGCTACCGGCCACCTATAGTGCCCTGATGAGCTTCCGTGCTGCCGGCCACCTATAGTTGCCTGGTGAGCTGTCGTGCTGCCGGCCACATATAGTGGCCTGGTGAGCTGTCGTGCTGTCGTGCTGCCGGCCACCTTTAGTGGCCTGGTGAGCTGTCATGCTGCCGGCCACCTATAGTGCCCTGATGAGCTTCCGTGCTGCCGGCCACCTATAGTGGCCTGGTGGCCTGCCGGTCTGCCGGCCACCTATAGTGGCCTGGTGAGCTGCCGTGCTGCCGGCCACCTGTAGTGGCCTGGTGAGCTGTCGTGCTGCCGGCCACCTATAGAGGCCTGGTGAGCTGTCGTGCTATCGTGCTGCCGGCCACCTATAGTGGCCTGGTGAGCTGTCATGCTGCCGGCCACCTATAGTGCCCTGATGAGCTTCCGTGCTGCCGGCCACCTATAGTGGCCTGGTGAGCTGTCTTTGCTGCCGGCCACCTATAGTGGCCTGGAGAGCTGTCGTGCTGCCGGCCACCTATAGTGGCCTGGTGAGCTGTCGTGCTGCCGGCCATCTATAGTGGCCTGGTGAGCTGTCGTGCTGCCGGCCACCTATAGTGGCCTGGTGAGCTGTCGTGCTGTCGTGCTGCCGGCCACCTTTAGTGGCCTGGTGAGCTGTCATGCTGCCGGCCACCTATAGTGCCCTGATGAGCTTCCGTGCTGCCGGCCACCTATAGTGGCCTGGTGGGCTGCCGTGCTGCCGGCCACCTATAGTGGCCTGGTGAGCTGCCGTGCTGCCGGCCACCTATAGTCGCCTGGTGAGCTGTCGTGCTGTCGAGCTGCCGGCCACCTTTAGTGGCCTGTTGAGCTGTCATTCTGCCGGCCACCTATAGTGGCCTGGTGAGGTGTCGTGCTGCCGGCCACCTATAGTGGCCTGGTGAGCTGTCGTGCTGCCGGCCACCTATAGTGGCCTGGTGAGCTGTCATGCTGCCGGCCACCTATAGTGGCCTGGTGAGCTGTCTTACTGCCGGCCATCTATAGTGGCCTGGTGAGCTGTCATGCTGCCGGCCACCTATAGTGGCCTGGTGAGCTGCCCTGCTGCCGGCCATCTATAGTGGCCTGGTGAGCTGTCATGCTGCCGGCCACCTATAGTGGCCTGGTGAGCTGCCGTGCTGCCGGCCACCTATAGTGGCCTGGTGAGCTGTCGTGCTGCCGGCCACCTATAGTGGCCTCGTGAGCTGTCGTACTGCTGGCCACCTATAGTGGCCTGGTGAGCTGTCGTGCTGCCGGCCACCTATAGTGGCCTGGTGAACTGTCATGCTGCCGGCCACCTATAGTGGCCTGGTGAGCTGCCGTGCTGCCGGCCACCTATAGTGGCCTGGTGAGCTGTCGTGCTGCCGGCCACCTATAGTAGCCTGGTGAGCTGTCGTGCTGCCAGCCACCTATAGTGGTCTGGTGAGCTGCCGTGCTGCCGGCCACCTATAGGGCCCTGGTGAGCTGCCGTGCTGCCGGCGTGCTATAGTGGCCTGATGAACTGCCGTGCTGCCGGCCACCTATAGTGGCCTGGTTAGCTGTCGTGCTGCCGACCACCTATAGTGGCCTGGTGAGCTGCCGTGCTGCCGGCCACCTATAGTGGCCTGGTGAGCTGTCGTGCTGCCGGCCACCTATAGTAGCCTGGTGAGCTGTCGTGCTGCCAGCCACCTATAGTGGTCTGGTGAGCTGCCGTGCTGCCGGCCACCTATAGGGCCCTGGTGAGCTGTCGTGCTGCCGGCCACCTATAGTGGTCTGGTGAGCAGCCGTGCTGCCGGCCACCTATAGGGGCCTGGTGAGCTGCCGTGCTGCCGTGCTGCCGGCCACCTATAGTGGCCTGGTGAGCTGCCCTGCTGCCGGCCATCTATAGTGGCCTGGTGAGCTGTCATGCTGCCGGCCACCTATAGTGGCCTGGTGAGCTGCCGTGCTGCCGGCCACCTATAGTGGCCTGGTGAGCTGTCGTGCTGCCGGCCACCTATAGTGGTCTCGTGAGCTGTCGTACTGCTGGCCACCTATAGTGGCCTGGTGAGCTGTCGTGCTGCCGGCCACCTATAGTGGCCTGGTGAACTGTCATGCTGCCGGCCACCTATAGTGGCCTGGTGAGCTGCCGTGCTGCCGGCCACCTATAGTGGCCTGGTGAGCTGTCGTGCTGCCGGCCACCTATAGTAGCCTGGTGAGCTGTCGTGCTGCCAGCCACCTATAGTGGTCTGGTGAGCTGCCGTGCTGCCGGCCACCTATAGGGCCCTGGTGAGCTGTCGTGCTGCCGGCCACCTATAGTGGTCTGGTGAGCAGCCGTGCTGCCGGCCACCTATAGGGGCCTGGTGAGCTGCCGTGCTGCCGTGCTGCCGGCCACCTATAGTGGCCTGGTGCGCTGTCATGCTACCGGCCACCTATAGTGGCTTGGTGAGCTGTCGCGCTGCCGGCCACCTATAGTGGCCTGGTGAGCTGCCGTGCTGCCGGCCACCTATAGTGGCCCGGTGAGCTGTCGTGCTGCCGGCCACCTATGGTGGCCTGGTGAGCTGCCGTACTGCCGGCCACCTATAGTGGCCTGGTGAGCTGCCGTGCTGCCGGCCACCTATAGTGGCCTGGTGCGCTGTCATGCTACCGGCCACCTATAGTGGCTTGGTGAGCTGTCGTGCTGCCGGCCACCTATAGTGGCCTGGTGAGCTGTCGTGCTGCCTACCACCTATAGTGGCCTGGTTAGCTGTCGTGCTGCCGGCCACCTATAGTGGTCTGGTGAGCTGCCGTGCTGCCGGCCACCTATAGGGGCCTGGTGAGCTGCCGTGCTACCGGCCACCTATAGTGGCCTGGTGAGCTGCCGTGCTGCCGGCCACCTATAGTGGCCTGGTGAGCTGTCTTGCTGCCGGCCACCTATTGTGGCCTGGTGAGCTGCCGTGCTGCCGGCCACCTATAGTAGCCTGGTGAGCTGCCGTGCTGCCGGCCACCTATAGTAGCCTGGTGAGCTGTCGTGCTGCCAGCCACCTATAGTGGTCTGGTGAGCTGCCGTGCTGCCGGCCACCTATAGGGCCCTGGTGAGCTGCCGTGCTGCCGGCGTCCTATAGTGGCCTGATGAACTGCCGTGCTGCCGGCCACCTATAGTGGCCTGGTTAGCTGTCGTGCTGCCGACCACCTATAGTAGCCTGGTGCGCTGTCGTGCTGCCGGCCACCTATAGTGGCCTGGTGAGCAGCCGTGCTGCCGGCCACCTATAGGGGCCTGGTGAGCTGCCGTGCTGCCGGCCACCTATAGTGGCCTGGTGAGCTGTCGTGCTGCCGGCCACCTATAGTGGCCTGGTGAGCTGTCGAGCTGCCGGCCACCTATATTGGCCTCGTGAGCTGTCATGCTGCCGGCCACCTATAGTGGCCTGGTGAGCTGTCTTACTGCCGGCCATCTATAGTGGCCTGGTGAGCTGTCATGCTGCCGGCCACCTATAGTGGCCTGGTGAGCTGTCGTGCTGCCGGCCACCTAAAGTGGCCTGGTGAGCTGTCGTGCTGCCAGCCACCTATAGTGGTCTGGTGAGCTGCCGTGCTGCCGGCCACCTATAGTAGCCTGGTGAGCTGTCGTGCTGCCAGCCACCTATAGTGGTCTGGTGAGCTGCCGTGCTGCCGGCCACCTATAGGGCCCTGGTGAGCTGCCGTGCTGCCGGCGTCCTATAGTGGCCTGATGAACTGCCGTGCTGCCGGCCACCTATAGTGGCCTGGTTAGCTGTCGTGCTGCCGACCACCTATAGTAGCCTGGTGAGCTGTCGTGCTGCCGGCCACCTATAGTGGCCTGGTGAGCAGCCGTGCTGCCGGCCACCTATAGGGGCCTGGTGAGCTGCCGTGCTGCCGGCCACCTATAGTGGCCTGGTGAGCTGTCGTGCTGCCGGCCACCTATAGTGGCCTGGTGAGCTGTCGAGCTGCCGGCCACCTATAGTGGCCTCGTGAGCTGTCATGCTGCCGGCCACCTATAGTGGCCTGGTGAGCTGTCTTACTGCCGGCCATCTATAGTGGCCTGGTGAGCTGTTTTACTGCCGGCCGACTATAGTGGCCTGGTGAGCTGCCGTGCTGCCGGCCACCTATAGTGGCCTGGTGAGCTGTCGTGCTGCCGGCCACCTAAAGTGGCCTGGTGAGCCGTCGTGCTGCCGGCCACCTATAGTGGCCTGGTGAGCTGTCGTGCTGTCGTGCTGCCGGCCACCTATAGTGGCCTGGTGAGCTGTCATGCTACCGGCCACCTATAGTGCCCTGATGAGCTTCCGTGCTGCCGGCCACCTATAGTTGCCTGGTGAGCTGTCGTGCTGCCGGCCACATATAGTGGCCTGGTGAGCTGTCGTGCTGTCGTGCTGCCGGCCACCTTTAGTGGCCTGGTGAGCTGTCATGCTGCCGGCCACCTATAGTGCCCTGATGAGCTTCCGTGCTGCCGGCCACCTATAGTGGCCTGGTGGGCTGCCGTGCTGCCGGCCACCTATAGTGGCCTGGTGAGCTGCCGTGCTGCCGGCCACCTATAGTGGCCTGGTGAGCTGTCGTGCTGTCGAGCTGCCGGCCACCTTTAGTGGCCTGTTGAGCTGTCATGCTGCCGGCCACCTATAGTGGCCTGGTGAGGTGTCGTGCTGCCGGCCACCTATAGTGGCCTGGTGAGCTGTCGTGCTGCCGGCCACCTATAGTGGCCTGGTGAGCTGTCATGCTGCCGGCCACCTATAGTGGCCTGGTGAGCTGTCTTACTGCCGGCCATCTATAGTGGCCTGGTGAGCTGTCATGCTGCCGGCCACCTATAGTGGCCTGGTGAGCTGCCCTGCTGCCGGCCATCTATAGTGGCCTGGTGAGCTGTCATGCTGCCGGCCACCTATAGTGGCCTGGTGAGCTGCCGTGCTGCCGGCCACCTATAGTGGCCTGGTGAGCTGTCGTGCTGCCGGCCACCTATAGTGGCCTCGTGAGCTGTCGTACTGCTGGCCACCTATAGTGGCCTGGTGAGCTGTCGTGCTGCCGGCCACCTATAGTGGCCTGGTGAACTGTCATGCTGCCGGCCACCTATAGTGGCCTGGTGAGCTGCCGTGCTGCCGGCCACCTATAGTGGCCTGGTGAGCTGTCGTGCTGCCGGCCACCTATAGTAGCCTGGTGAGCTGTCGTGCTGCCAGCCACCTATAGTGGTCTGGTGAGCTGCCGTGCTGCCGGCCACCTATAGGGCCCTGGTGAGCTGCCGTGCTGCCGGCGTGCTATAGTGGCCTGATGAACCGCCGTGCTGCCGGCCACCTATAGTGGCCTGGTTAGCTGTCGTGCTGCCGACCACCTATAGTAGCCTGGTGAGCTGTCGTGCTGCCGGCCACCTATAGTGGTCTGGTGAGCAGCCGTGCTGCCGGCCACCTATAGGGGCCTGGTGAGCTGCCGTGCTGCCGTGCTGCCGGCCACCTATAGTGGCCTGGTGCGCTGTCATGCTACCGGCCACCTATAGTGGCTTGGTGAGCTGTCGTGCTGCCGGCCACCTATAGTGGCCTGGTGAGCTGCCGTGCTGCCGGCCACCTATAGTGGCCCGGTGAGCTGTCGTGCTGCCGGCCACCTATGGTGGCCTGGTGAGCTGCCGTACTGCCGGCCACCTATAGTGGCCTGGTGCGCTGCCGTGCTGCCGGCCACCTATAGTGGCCTGGTGCGCTGTCATGCTACCGGCCACCTATAGTGGCTTGGTGAGCTGTCGTGCTGCCGGCCACCTATAGTGGCCTGGTGAGCTGTCGTGCTGCCTACCACCTATAGTGGCCTGGTTAGCTGTCGTGCTGCCGGCCACCTATAGTGGTCTGGTGAGCTGCCGTGCTGCCGGCCACCTATAGGGGCCTGGTGAGCTGCCGTGCTGCCGGCCACCTATAGTGGCCTGGTGAGCTGTCGTGCTGCCGGCCACCTATAGTGGCCTCGTGAGCTGTCGTACTGCTGGCCACCTATAGTGGCCTGGTGAGCTGTCGTGCTGCCGGCCACCTATAGTGGCCTGGTGAACTGTCATGCTGCCGGCCACCTATAGTGGCCTGGTGAGCTGCCGTGCTGCCGGCCACCTATAGTGGCCTGGTGAGCTGTCGTGCTGCCGGCCACCTATAGTAGCCTGGTGAGCTGTCGTGCTGCCAGCCACCTATAGTGGTCTGGTGAGCTGCCGTGCTGCCGGCCACCTATAGGGCCCTGGTGAGCTGCCGTGCTGCCGGCGTGCTATAGTGGCCTGATGAACTGCCGTGCTGCCGGCCACCTAAAGTGGCCTGGTTAGCTGTCGTGCTGCCTACCACCTATAGTGGCCTGGTGGGCTGCCGTGCTGCCGGCCACCTATAGTGGCCTGGTGAGCTGTCATGCTGCCGGCCACCTATAGTGCCCTGATGAGCTTCCGTGCTGCCGGCCACCTATAGTGGCCTGGTGGGCTGCCGTGCTGCCGGCCACCTATAGTGGCCTGGTGAGCTGCCGTGCTGCCGGCCACCTATAGTGGCCTGGTGAGCTGTCGTGCTGTCGAGCTGCCGGCCACCTTTAGTGGCCTGTTGAGCTGTCATGCTGCCGGCCACCTATAGTGCCCTGATGAGCTTCCGTGCTGCCGGCCACCTATAGTGGCCTGGTGGGCTGCCGTGCTGCCGGCCACCTATAGTGGCCTGGTGACCTGCCGTGCTGCCGGCCACCTATAGTGGCCTGGTGAGCTGTCGTGCTGTCGAGCTGCCGGCCACCTTTAGTGGCCTGTTGAGCTGTCATGCTGCCGGCCACCTATAGTGGCCTGGTGAGGTGTCGTGCTGCCGGCCACCTATAGTGGCCTGGTGAGCTGTCGTGCTGCCGGCCACCTATAGGGGCCTGGTGAGCTGCCGTGCTGCCGGCCACCTATAGTGGCCTGGTGAGCTGTCGTGCTGCCGGCCACCTATAGTGGCCTGGTGAGCTGTCATGCTGCCGGCCACCTATAGTGCCCTGATGAGCTTCCGTGCTGCCGGCCACCTATAGTGGCCTGGTGGGCTGCCGTGCTGCCGGCCACCTATAGTGGCCTGGTGGGCTGCCGTGCTGCCGGCCACCTATAGTGGCCTGGTGAGCTGTCGTGCTGTCGTGCTGCCGGCCACCTTTAGTGGCCTGGTGAGCTGTCATGCTGCCGGCCACCTATAGTGCCCTGATGAGCTTCCGTGCTGCCGGCCACCTATAGTGGCCTGGTGGGCTGCCGTGCTGCCGGCCACCTATAGTGGCCTGGTGAGCTGCCGTGCTGCCGGCCACCTATAGTGGCCTGGTGAGCTGTCGTGCTGTCGAGCTGCCGGCCACCTTTAGTGGCCTGTTGAGCTGTCATGCTGCCGGCCACCTATAGTGGCCTGGTGAGGTGTCGTGCTGCCGGCCACCTATAGTGGCCTGGTGAGCTGTCGTGCTGCCGGCCACCTATAGTGGCCTGGTGAGCTGTCATGCTGCCGGCCACCTATAGTGGCCTGGTGAGCTGTCTTACTGCCGGCCATCTATAGTGGCCTGGTGAGCTGTCATGCTGCCGGCCACCTATAGTGGCCTTGTGAGCTGCCCTGCTGCCGGCCATCTATAGTGGCCTGGTGAGCTGTCATGCTGCCGGCCACCTATAGTGGCCTGGTGAGCTGCCGTGCTGCCGGCCACCTATAGTGGCCTGGTGAGCTGTCGTGCTGCCGGCCACCTATAGTGGCCTCGTGAGCTGTCGTACTGCTGGCCACCTATAGTGGCCTGGTGAGCTGTCGTGCTGCCGGCCACCTATAGTGGCCTGGTGAACTGTCATGCTGCCGGCCACCTATAGTGGCCTGGTGAGCTGCCGTGCTGCCGGCCACCTATAGTGGCCTGGTGAGCTGTCGTGCTGCCGGCCACCTATAGTAGCCTGGTGAGCTGTCGTGCTGCCAGCCACCTATAGTGGTCTGGTGAGCTGCCGTGCTGCCGGCCACCTATAGGGCCCTGGTGAGCTGCCGTGCTGCCGGCGTGCTATAGTGGCCTGATGAACTGCCGTGCTGCCGGCCACCTATAGTGGCCTGGTTAGCTGTCGTGCTGCCGACCACCTATAGTAGCCTGGTGAGCTGTCGTGCTGCCGGCCACCTATAGTGGTCTGGTGAGCAGCCGTGCTGCCGGCCACCTATAGGGGCCTGGTGAGCTGCCGTGCTGCCGTGCTGCCGGCCACCTATAGTGGCCTGGTGCGCTGTCATGCTACCGGCCACCTATAGTGGCTTGGTGAGCTGTCGTGCTGCCGGCCACCTATAGTGGCCTGGTGAGCTGCCGTGCTGCCGGCCACCTATAGTGGCCCGGTGAGCTGTCGTGCTGCCGGCCACCTATGGTGGCCTGGTGAGCTGCCGTACTGCCGGCCACCTATAGTGGCCTGGTGAGCTGCCGTGCTGCCGGCCACCTATAGTGGCCTGGTGCGCTGTCATGCTACCGGCCACCTATAGTGGCTTGGTGAGCTGTCGTGCTGCCGGCCACCTATAGTGGCCTGGTGAGCTGTCGTGCTGCCTACCACCTATAGTGGCCTGGTTAGCAGTCGTGCTGCCGGCCACCTATAGTGGCCTGGTGGGCTGCCGTGCTGCCGGCCACCTATAGTGGCCTGGTGAGCTGCCGTGCTGCCGGCCACCTATAGTCGCCTGGTGAGCTGTCGTGCTGTCGAGCTGCCGGCCACCTTTAGTGGCCTGTTGAGCTGTCATTCTGCCGGCCACCTATAGTGGCCTGGTGAGGTGTCGTGCTGCCGGCCACCTATAGTGGCCTGGTGAGCTGTCGTGCTGCCGGCCACCTATAGTGGCCTGGTGAGCTGTCATGCTGCCGGCCACCTATAGTGGCCTGGTGAGCTGTCTTACTGCCGGCCATCTATAGTGGCCTGGTGAGCTGTCATGCTGCCGGCCACCTATAGTGGCCTGGTGAGCTGCCCTGCTGCCGGCCATCTATAGTGGCCTGGTGAGCTGTCATGCTGCCGGCCACCTATAGTGGCCTGGTGAGCTGCCGTGCTGCCGGCCACCTATAGTGGCCTGGTGAGCTGTCGTGCTGCCGGCCACCTATAGTGGCCTCGTGAGCTGTCGTACTGCTGGCCACCTATAGTGGCCTGGTGAGCTGTCGTGCTGCCGGCCACCTATAGTGGCCTGGTGAACTGTCATGCTGCCGGCCACCTATAGTGGCCTGGTGAGCTGCCGTGCTGCCGGCCACCTATAGTGGCCTGGTGAGCTGTCGTGCTGCCGGCCACCTATAGTAGCCTGGTGAGCTGTCGTGCTGCCAGCCACCTATAGTGGTCTGGTGAGCTGCCGTGCTGCCGGCCACCTATAGGGCCCTGGTGAGCTGCCGTGCTGCCGGCGTGCTATAGTGGCCTGATGAACTGCCGTGCTGCCGGCCACCTATAGTGGCCTGGTTAGCTGTCGTGCTGCCGACCACCTATAGTAGCCTGGTGAGCTGTCGTGCTGCCGGCCACCTATAGTGGTCTGGTGAGCAGCCGTGCTGCCGGCCACCTATAGGGGCCTGGTGAGCTGCCGTGCTGCCGTGCTGCCGGCCACCTATAGTGGCCTGGTGCGCTGTCATGCTACCGGCCACCTATAGTGGCTTGGTGAGCTGTCGCGCTGCCGGCCACCTATAGTGGCCTGGTGAGCTGCCGTGCTGCCGGCCACCTATAGTGGCCCGGTGAGCTGTCGTGCTGCCGGCCACCTATGGTGGCCTGGTGAGCTGCCGTACTGCCGGCCACCTATAGTGGCCTGGTGAGCTGCCGTGCTGCCGGCCACCTATAGTGGCCTGGTGCGCTGTCATGCTACCGGCCACCTATAGTGGCTTGGTGAGCTGTCGTGCTGCCGGCCACCTATAGTGGCCTGGTGAGCTGTCGTGCTGCCTACCACCTATAGTGGCCTGGTTAGCTGTCGTGCTGCCGGCCACCTATAGTGGTCTGGTGAGCTGCCGTGCTGCCGGCCACCTATAGGGGCCTGGTGAGCTGCCGTGCTACCGGCCACCTATAGTGGCCTGGTGAGCTGCCGTGCTGCCGGCCACCTATAGTGGCCTGGTGAGCTGTCTTGCTGCCGGCCACCTATTGTGGCCTGGTGAGCTGCCGTGCTGCCGGCCACCTATAGTAGCCTGGTGAGCTGCCGTGCTGCCGGCCACCTATAGTAGCCTGGTGAGCTGTCGTGCTGCCAGCCACCTATAGTGGTCTGGTGAGCTGCCGTGCTGCCGGCCACCTATAGGGCCCTGGTGAGCTGCCGTGCTGCCGGCGTCCTATAGTGGCCTGATGAACTGCCGTGCTGCCGGCCACCTATAGTGGCCTGGTTAGCTGTCGTGCTGCCGACCGCCTATAGTAGCCTGGTGAGCTGTCGTGCTGCCGGCCACCTATAGTGGCCTGGTGAGCAGCCGTGCTGCCGGCCACCTATAGGGGCCTGGTGAGCTGCCGTGCTGCCGGCCACCTATAGGGGCCTGGTGAGCTGCCGTGCTGCCGGCCACCTATAGTGGCCTGGTGAGCTGTCGTGCTGCCGGCCACCTATAGTGGCCTGGTGAGCTGTCGAGCTGCCGGCCACCTATAGTGGCCTCGTGAGCTGTCATGCTGCCGGCCACCTATAGTGGCCTGGTGAGCTGTCTTACTGCCGGCCATCTATAGTGGCCTGGTGAGCTGTCATGCTGCCGGCCACCTATAGTGGCCTGGTGAGCTGTCGTGCTGCCGGCCACCTAAAGTGGCCTGGTGAGCTGTCGTGCTGCCAGCCACCTATAGTGGTCTGGTGAGCTGCCGTGCTGCCGGCCACCTATAGTGGTCTGGTGAGCTGCCGTGCTGCCGGCCACCTATAGGGCCCTGGTGAGCTGCCGTGCTGCCGGCGTCCTATAGTGGCCTGATGAACTGCCGTGCTGCCGGCCACCTATAGTGGCCTGGTTAGCTGTCGTGCTGCCGACCACCTATAGTAGCCTGGTGAGCTGTCGTGCTGCCGGCCACCTATAGTGGCCTGGTGAGCAGCCGTGCTGCCGGCCACCTATAGGGGCCTGGTGAGCTGCCGTGCTGCCGGCCACCTATAGTGGCCTGGTGAGCTGTCGTGCTGCCGGCCACCTATAGTGGCCTGGTGAGCTGTCGAGCTGCCGGCCACCTATAGTGGCCTCGTGAGCTGTCATGCTGCCGGCCACCTATAGTGGCCTGGTGAGCTGTCTTACTGCCGGCCATCTATAGTGGCCTGGTGAGCTGTTTTACTGCCGGCCGACTATAGTGGCCTGGTGAGCTGCCGTGCTGCCGGCCACCTATAGTGGCCTGGTGAGCTGTCGTGCTGCCGGCCACCTAAAGTGGCCTGGTGAGCCGTCGTGCTGCCGGCCACCTATAGTGGCCTGGTGAGCTGTCGTGCTGTCGTGCTGCCGGCCACCTATAGTGGCCTGGTGAGCTGTCATGCTACCGGCCACCTATAGTGCCCTGATGAGCTTCCGTGCTGCCGGCCACCTATAGTTGCCTGGTGAGCTGTCGTGCTGCCGGCCACATATAGTGGCCTGGTGAGCTGTCGTGCTGTCGTGCTGCCGGCCACCTTTAGTGGCCTGGTGAGCTGTCATGCTGCCGGCCACCTATAGTGCCCTGATGAGCTTCCGTGCTGCCGGCCACCTATAGTGGCCTGGTGGGCTGCCGTGCTGCCGGCCACCTATAGTGGCCTGGTGAGCTGCCGTGCTGCCGGCCACCTATAGTGGCCTGGTGAGCTGTCGTGCTGTCGAGCTGCCGGCCACCTTTAGTGGCCTGTTGAGCTGTCATGCTGCCGGCCACCTATAGTGGCCTGGTGAGGTGTCGTGCTGCCGGCCACCTATAGTGGCCTGGTGAGCTGTCGTGCTGCCGGCCACCTATAGTGGCCTGGTGAGCTGTCATGCTGCCGGCCACCTATAGTGGCCTGGTGAGCTGTCTTACTGCCGGCCATCTATAGTGGCCTGGTGAGCTGTCATGCTGCCGGCCACCTATAGTGGCCTGGTGAGCTGCCCTGCTGCCGGCCATCTATAGTGGCCTGGTGAGCTGTCATGCTGCCGGCCACCTATAGTGGCCTGGTGAGCTGCCGTGCTGCCGGCCACCTATAGTGGCCTGGTGAGCTGTCGTGCTGCCGGCCACCTATAGTGGCCTCGTGAGCTGTCGTACTGCTGGCCACCTATAGTGGCCTGGTGAGCTGTCGTGCTGCCGGCCACCTATAGTGGCCTGGTGAACTGTCATGCTGCCGGCCACCTATAGTGGCCTGGTGAGCTGCCGTGCTGCCGGCCACCTATAGTGGCCTGGTGAGCTGTCGTGCTGCCGGCCACCTATAGTAGCCTGGTGAGCTGTCGTGCTGCCAGCCACCTATAGTGGTCTGGTGAGCTGCCGTGCTGCCGGCCACCTATAGGGCCCTGGTGAGCTGCCGTGCTGCCGGCGTGCTATAGTGGCCTGATGAACTGCCGTGCTGCCGGCCACCTATAGTGGCCTGGTTAGCTGTCGTGCTGCCGACCACCTATAGTAGCCTGGTGAGCTGTCGTGCTGCCGGCCACCTATAGTGGTCTGGTGAGCAGCCGTGCTGCCGGCCACCTATAGGGGCCTGGTGAGCTGCCGTGCTGCCGTGCTGCCGGCCACCTATAGTGGCCTGGTGCGCTGTCATGCTACCGGCCACCTATAGTGGCTTGGTGAGCTGTCGTGCTGCCGGCCACCTATAGTGGCCTGGTGAGCTGCCGTGCTGCCGGCCACCTATAGTGGCCCGGTGAGCTGTCGTGCTGCCGGCCACCTATGGTGGCCTGGTGAGCTGCCGTACTGCCGGCCACCTATAGTGGCCTGGTGCGCTGCCGTGCTGCCGGCCACCTATAGTGGCCTGGTGCGCTGTCATGCTACCGGCCACCTATAGTGGCTTGGTGAGCTGTCGTGCTGCCGGCCACCTATAGTGGCCTGGTGAGCTGTCGTGCTGCCTACCACCTATAGTGGCCTGGTTAGCTGTCGTGCTGCCGGCCACCTATAGTGGTCTGGTGAGCTGCCGTGCTGCCGGCCACCTATAGGGGCCTGGTGAGCTGCCGTGCTGCCGGCCACCTATAGTGGCCTGGTGAGCTGTCGTGCTGCCGGCCACCTATAGTGGCCTCGTGAGCTGTCGTACTGCTGGCCACCTATAGTGGCCTGGTGAGCTGTCGTGCTGCCGGCCACCTATAGTGGCCTGGTGAACTGTCATGCTGCCGGCCACCTATAGTGGCCTGGTGAGCTGCCGTGCTGCCGGCCACCTATAGTGGCCTGGTGAGCTGTCGTGCTGCCGGCCACCTATAGTAGCCTGGTGAGCTGTCGTGCTGCCAGCCACCTATAGTGGTCTGGTGAGCTGCCGTGCTGCCGGCCACCTATAGGGCCCTGGTGAGCTGCCGTGCTGCCGGCGTGCTATAGTGGCCTGATGAACTGCCGTGCTGCCGGCCACCTAAAGTGGCCTGGTTAGCTGTCGTGCTGCCTACCACCTATAGTGGCCTGGTGGGCTGCCGTGCTGCCGGCCACCTATAGTGGCCTGGTGAGCTGTCATGCTGCCGGCCACCTATAGTGCCCTGATGAGCTTCCGTGCTGCCGGCCACCTATAGTGGCCTGGTGGGCTGCCGTGCTGCCGGCCACCTATAGTGGCCTGGTGAGCTGCCGTGCTGCCGGCCACCTATAGTGGCCTGGTGAGCTGTCGTGCTGTCGAGCTGCCGGCCACCTTTAGTGGCCTGTTGAGCTGTCATGCTGCCGGCCACCTATAGTGCCCTGATGAGCTTCCGTGCTGCCGGCCACCTGTAGTGGCCTGGTGGGCTGCCGTGCTGCCGGCCACCTATAGTGGCCTGGTGACCTGCCGTGCTGCCGGCCACCTATAGTGGCCTGGTGAGCTGTCGTGCTGTCGAGCTGCCGGCCACCTTTAGTGGCCTGTTGAGCTGTCATGCTGCCGGCCACCTATAGTGGCCTGGTGAGGTGTCGTGCTGCCGGCCACCTATAGTGGCCTGGTGAGCTGTCGTGCTGCCGGCCACCTATAGGGGCCTGGTGAGCTGTCTTACTGCCGGCCATCTATAGTGGCCTGGTGAGCTGCCGTGCTGCCGGCCACCTATAGTGGCCTGGTGAGCTGTCGTGCTGCCGGCCACCTATAGTGGCCTCGTGAGCTGTCGTACTGCTGGCCACCTATAGTGGCCTGGTGAGCTGTCGTGCTGCCGGCCACCTATAGTGGCCTGATGAACTGTCATGCTGCCGGCCACCTATAGTGGCCTGGTGAGCTGCCGTGCTGCCGGCCACCTATAGTGGCCTGGTGAGCTGTCGTGCTGCCGGCCACCTATAGTAGCCTGGTGAGCTGTCGTGCTGCCAGCCACCTATAGTGGTCTGGTGAGCTGCCGTGCTGCCGGCCACCTATAGGGCCCTGGTGAGCTGCCGTGCTGCCGGCGTGCTATAGTGGCCTGATGAACTGCCGTGCTGCCGGCCACCTATAGTGGCCTGGTTAGCTGTCGTGCTGCCGACCACCTATAGTAGCCTGGTGAGCTGTCGTGCTGCCGGCCACCTATAGTGGTCTGGTGAGCAGCCGTGCTGCCGGCCACCTATAGGGGCCTGGTGAGCTGCCGTGCTGCCGTGCTGCCGGCCACCTATAGTGGCCTGGTGCGCTGTCATGCTACCGGCCACCTATAGTGGCTTGGTGAGCTGTCGTGCTGCCGGCCACCTATAGTGGCCTGGTGAGCTGCCGTGCTGCCGGCCACCTATAGTGGCCCGGTGAGCTGTCGTGCTGCCGGCCACCTATGGTGGCCTGGTGAGCTGCCGTACTGCCGGCCACCTATAGTGGCCTGGTGAGCTGCCGTGCTGCCGGCCACCTATAGTGGCCTGGTGCGCTGTCATGCTACCGGCCACCTATAGTGGCTTGGTGAGCTGTCGTGCTGCCGGCCACCTATAGTGGCCTGGTGAGCTGCCGAGCTGCCGGCCACCTATAACGTCCTGTTGAACTGACAAACTACCGGCCACCTGTAGTGGCCTGGTGAGCTGCCGTGCTGCTGGCCACCTATAGTGTCCTGGTGAACTGTCGAACTGCCGGCCACCTGTAGTGGCCTGCTGAGCTGCCGTGCTGCCGGCCACCTATAGTGGCCTGGTGAGCTGCCGTGCTGCCGACCACCTATAGTGGCCTGGTGAGCTGCCGTCCTGCCGACCACCTATAGTAGCCTGGTGAGCTGTCGTGCTGCCAGCCACCTATAGTGGTCTGGTGAGCTGTCGTGCTGCCGGCCACCTATAGTGGCCTGGTGAGCTGTCATGCTACCGGCCACCTATAGTGCCCTGATGAGCTTCCGTGCTGCCGGCCACCTATAGTTGCCTGGTGAGCTGTCGTGCTGCCGGCCACATATAGTGGCCTGGTGAGCTGTCGTGCTGTCGTGCTGCCGGCCACCTTTAGTGGCCTGGTGAGCTGTCATGCTGCCGGCCACCTATAGTGCCCTGATGAGCTTCCGTGCTGCCGGCCACCTATAGTGGCCTGGTGGGCTGCCGTGCTGCCGGCCACCTATAGTGGCCTGGTGAGCTGCCGTGCTGCCGGCCACCTATAGTGGCCTGGTGAGCTGTCGTGCTGTCGAGCTGCCGGCCACCTTTAGTGGCCTGTTGAGCTGTCATGCTGCCGGCCACCTATAGTGGCCTGGTGAGGTGTCGTGCTGCCGGCCACCTATAGTGGCCTGGTGAGCTGTCGTGCTGCCGGCCACCTATAGTGGCCTGGTGAGCTGTCATGCTGCCGGCCACCTATAGTGGCCTGGTGAGCTGTCTTACTGCCGGCCATCTATAGTGGCCTGGTGAGCTGTCATGCTGCCGGCCACCTATAGTGGCCTGGTGAGCTGCCCTGCTGCCGGCCATCTATAGTGGCCTGGTGAGCTGTCATGCTGCCGGCCACCTATAGTGGCCTGGTGAGCTGCCGTGCTGCCGGCCACCTATAGTGGCCTGGTGAGCTGTCGTGCTGCCGGCCACCTATAGTGGCCTCGTGAGCTGTCGTACTGCTGGCCACCTATAGTGGCCTGGTGAGCTGTCGTGCTGCCGGCCACCTATAGTGGCCTGGTGAACTGTCATGCTGCCGGCCACCTATAGTGGCCTGGTGAGCTGCCGTGCTGCCGGCCACCTATAGTGGCCTGGTGAGCTGTCGTGCTGCCGGCCACCTATAGTAGCCTGGTGAGCTGTCGTGCTGCCAGCCACCTATAGTGGTCTGGTGAGCTGCCGTGCTGCCGGCCACCTATAGGGCCCTGGTGAGCTGCCGTGCTGCCGGCGTGCTATAGTGGCCTGATGAACTGCCGTGCTGCCGGCCACCTATAGTGGCCTGGTTAGCTGTCGTGCTGCCGACCACCTATAGTAGCCTGGTGAGCTGTCGTGCTGCCGGCCACCTATAGTGGTCTGGTGAGCAGCCGTGCTGCCGGCCACCTATAGGGGCCTGGTGAGCTGCCGTGCTGCCGTGCTGCCGGCCACCTATAGTGGCCTGGTGCGCTGTCATGCTACCGGCCACCTATAGTGGCTTGGTGAGCTGTCGTGCTGCCGGCCACCTATAGTGGCCTGGTGAGCTGCCGTGCTGCCGGCCACCTATAGTGGCCCGGTGAGCTGTCGTGCTGCCGGCCACCTATGGTGGCCTGGTGAGCTGCCGTACTGCCGGCCACCTATAGTGGCCTGGTGCGCTGCCGTGCTGCCGGCCACCTATAGTGGCCTGGTGCGCTGTCATGCTACCGGCCACCTATAGTGGCTTGGTGAGCTGTCGTGCTGCCGGCCACCTATAGTGGCCTGGTGAGCTGTCGTGCTGCCTACCACCTATAGTGGCCTGGTTAGCTGTCGTGCTGCCGGCCACCTATAGTGGTCTGGTGAGCTGCCGTGCTGCCGGCCACCTATAGGGGCCTGGTGAGCTGCCGTGCTGCCGGCCACCTATAGTGGCCTGGTGAGCTGTCGTGCTGCCGGCCACCTATAGTGGCCTCGTGAGCTGTCGTACTGCTGGCCACCTATAGTGGCCTGGTGAGCTGTCGTGCTGCCGGCCACCTATAGTGGCCTGGTGAACTGTCATGCTGCCGGCCACCTATAGTGGCCTGGTGAGCTGCCGTGCTGCCGGCCACCTATAGTGGCCTGGTGAGCTGTCGTGCTGCCGGCCACCTATAGTAGCCTGGTGAGCTGTCGTGCTGCCAGCCACCTATAGTGGTCTGGTGAGCTGCCGTGCTGCCGGCCACCTATAGGGCCCTGGTGAGCTGCCGTGCTGCCGGCGTGCTATAGTGGCCTGATGAACTGCCGTGCTGCCGGCCACCTAAAGTGGCCTGGTTAGCTGTCGTGCTGCCTACCACCTATAGTGGCCTGGTGGGCTGCCGTGCTGCCGGCCACCTATAGTGGCCTGGTGAGCTGTCATGCTGCCGGCCACCTATAGTGCCCTGATGAGCTTCCGTGCTGCCGGCCACCTATAGTGGCCTGGTGGGCTGCCGTGCTGCCGGCCACCTATAGTGGCCTGGTGAGCTGCCGTGCTGCCGGCCACCTATAGTGGCCTGGTGAGCTGTCGTGCTGTCGAGCTGCCGGCCACCTTTAGTGGCCTGTTGAGCTGTCATGCTGCCGGCCACCTATAGTGCCCTGATGAGCTTCCGTGCTGCCGGCCACCTGTAGTGGCCTGGTGGGCTGCCGTGCTGCCGGCCACCTATAGTGGCCTGGTGACCTGCCGTGCTGCCGGCCACCTATAGTGGCCTGGTGAGCTGTCGTGCTGTCGAGCTGCCGGCCACCTTTAGTGGCCTGTTGAGCTGTCATGCTGCCGGCCACCTATAGTGGCCTGGTGAGGTGTCGTGCTGCCGGCCACCTATAGTGGCCTGGTGAGCTGTCGTGCTGCCGGCCACCTATAGGGGCCTGGTGAGCTGCCGTGCTGCCGGCTACCTATAGTGGCCTGGTGAGCTGTCGTGCTGCCGGCCACCTATAGTGGCCTGGTGAGCTGTCATGCTGCCGGCCACCTATAGTGCCCTGATGAGCTTCCGTGCTGCCGGCCACCTATAGTGGCCTGGTGGGCTGCCGTGCTGCCGGCCACCTATAGTGGCCTGGTGGGCTGCCGTGCTGCCGGCCACCTATAGTGGCCTGGTGAGCTGTCGTGCTGTCGTGCTGCCGGCCACCTTTAGTGGCCTGGTGAGCTGTCATGCTGCCGGCCACCTATAGTGCCCTGATGAGCTTCCGTGCTGCCGGCCACCTATAGTGGCCTGGTGGGCTGCCGTGCTGCCGGCCACCTATAGTGGCCTGGTGAGCTGCCGTGCTGCCGGCCACCTATAGTGGCCTGGTGAGCTGTCGTGCTGTCGAGCTGCCGGCCACCTTTAGTGGCCTGTTGAGCTGTCATGCTGCCGGCCACCTATAGTGGCCTGGTGAGGTGTCGTGCTGCCGGCCACCTATAGTGGCCTGGTGAGCTGTCGTGCTGCCGGCCACCTATAGTGGCCTGGTGAGCTGTCATGCTGCCGGCCACCTATAGTGGCCTGGTGAGCTGTCTTACTGCCGGCCATCTATAGTGGCCTGGTGAGCTGTCATGCTGCCGGCCACCTATAGTGGCCTTGTGAGCTGCCCTGCTGCCGGCCATCTATAGTGGCCTGGTGAGCTGTCATGCTGCCGGCCACCTATAGTGGCCTGGTGAGCTGCCGTGCTGCCGGCCACCTATAGTGGCCTGGTGAGCTGTCGTGCTGCCGGCCACCTATAGTGGCCTCGTGAGCTGTCGTACTGCTGGCCACCTATAGTGGCCTGGTGAGCTGTCGTGCTGCCGGCCACCTATAGTGGCCTGATGAACTGTCATGCTGCCGGCCACCTATAGTGGCCTGGTGAGCTGCCGTGCTGCCGGCCACCTATAGTGGCCTGGTGAGCTGTCGTGCTGCCGGCCACCTATAGTAGCCTGGTGAGCTGTCGTGCTGCCAGCCACCTATAGTGGTCTGGTGAGCTGCCGTGCTGCCGGCCACCTATAGGGCCCTGGTGAGCTGCCGTGCTGCCGGCGTGCTATAGTGGCCTGATGAACTGCCGTGCTGCCGGCCACCTATAGTGGCCTGGTTAGCTGTCGTGCTGCCGACCACCTATAGTAGCCTGGTGAGCTGTCGTGCTGCCGGCCACCTATAGTGGTCTGGTGAGCAGCCGTGCTGCCGGCCACCTATAGGGGCCTGGTGAGCTGCCGTGCTGCCGTGCTGCCGGCCACCTATAGTGGCCTGGTGCGCTGTCATGCTACCGGCCACCTATAGTGGCTTGGTGAGCTGTCGTGCTGCCGGCCACCTATAGTGGCCTGGTGAGCTGCCGTGCTGCCGGCCACCTATAGTGGCCCGGTGAGCTGTCGTGCTGCCGGCCACCTATGGTGGCCTGGTGAGCTGCCGTACTGCCGGCCACCTATAGTGGCCTGGTGAGCTGCCGTGCTGCCGGCCACCTATAGTGGCCTGGTGCGCTGTCATGCTACCGGCCACCTATAGTGGCTTGGTGAGCTGTCGTGCTGCCGGCCACCTATAGTGGCCTGGTGAGCTGCCGAGCTGCCGGCCACCTATAACGTCCTGTTGAACTGACAAACTACCGGCCACCTGTAGTGGCCTGGTGAGCTGCCGTGCTGCTGGCCACCTATAGTGTCCTGGTGAACTGTCGAACTGCCGGCCACCTGTAGTGGCCTGCTGAGCTGCCGTGCTGCCGGCCACCTATAGTGGCCTGGTGAGCTGCCGTGCTGCCGACCACCTATAGTGGCCTGGTGAGCTGCCGTCCTGCCGACCACCTATATTGGCCTGGTGAATTGTCGAGCTGCCGGCCACCAACAGTAGCCTGGTGAGCTGCCGTGCTGCCGGCCACCTACAGTGGCCTGCTGAACTGTCAAACTGCCGGCCACCTATAGTGGCTTGGTGAGCTGCCGTGCTGCCGGCCACCTATGGTGGCCTGGTGAGCTGCCGTACTGCCGGCCACCTATAGTGGCCTGGTGAGCTGTCATGCTGCCGGCCACCTATAGTGGCCCGGTGAGCTGTCGTGCTGCCGGCCACCTATGGTGGCCTGGTGAGCTGCCGTACTGCCGGCCACCTATAGTGGCCTGGTGAGCTGCCGTGCTGCCGGCCACCTATAGTGGCCTGGTGCGCTGTCATGCTACCGGCCACCTATAGTGGCCTGGTTAGCTGTCGTGCTGCCGACCACCTATAGTAGCCTGGTGAGCTGTCGTGCTGCCGGCCACCTATAGTGGCCTGGTGAGCAGCCGTGCTGCCGGCCACCTATAGGGGCCTGGTGAGCTGCCGTGCTGCCGGCCACCTATAGTGGCCTGGTGAGCTGTCGTGCTGCCGGCCACCTATAGTGGCCTGGTGAGCTGTCGAGCTGCCGGCCACCTATAGTGGCCTCGTGAGCTGTCATGCTGCCGGCCACCTATAGTGGCCTGGTGAGCTGTCTTACTGCCGGCCATCTATAGTGGCCTGGTGAGCTGTTTTACTGCCGGCCGACTATAGTGGCCTGGTGAGCTGCCGTGCTGCCGGCCACCTATAGTGGCCTGGTGAGCTGTCGTGCTGCCGGCCACCTAAAGTGGCCTGGTGAGCCGTCGTGCTGCCGGCCACCTATAGTGGCCTGGTGAGCTGTCGTGCTGTCGTGCTGCCGGCCACCTATAGTGGCCTGGTGAGCTGTCATGCTACCGGCCACCTATAGTGCCCTGATGAGCTTCCGTGCTGCCGGCCACCTATAGTTGCCTGGTGAGCTGTCGTGCTGCCGGCCACATATAGTGGCCTGGTGAGCTGTCGTGCTGTCGTGCTGCCGGCCACCTTTAGTGGCCTGGTGAGCTGTCATGCTGCCGGCCACCTATAGTGCCCTGATGAGCTTCCGTGCTGCCGGCCACCTATAGTGGCCTGGTGGGCTGCCGTGCTGCCGGCCACCTATAGTGGCCTGGTGAGCTGCCGTGCTGCCGGCCACCTATAGTGGCCTGGTGAGCTGTCGTGCTGTCGAGCTGCCGGCCACCTTTAGTGGCCTGTTGAGCTGTCATGCTGCCGGCCACCTATAGTGGCCTGGTGAGGTGTCGTGCTGCCGGCCACCTATAGTGGCCTGGTGAGCTGTCGTGCTGCCGGCCACCTATAGTGGCCTGGTGAGCTGTCATGCTGCCGGCCACCTATAGTGGCCTGGTGAGCTGTCTTACTGCCGGCCATCTATAGTGGCCTGGTGAGCTGTCATGCTGCCGGCCACCTATAGTGGCCTGGTGAGCTGCCCTGCTGCCGGCCATCTATAGTGGCCTGGTGAGCTGTCATGCTGCCGGCCACCTATAGTGGCCTGGTGAGCTGCCGTGCTGCCGGCCACCTATAGTGGCCTGGTGAGCTGTCGTGCTGCCGGCCACCTATAGTGGCCTCGTGAGCTGTCGTACTGCTGGCCACCTATAGTGGCCTGGTGAGCTGTCGTGCTGCCGGCCACCTATAGTGGCCTGGTGAACTGTCATGCTGCCGGCCACCTATAGTGGCCTGGTGAGCTGCCGTGCTGCCGGCCACCTATAGTGGCCTGGTGAGCTGTCGTGCTGCCGGCCACCTATAGTAGCCTGGTGAGCTGTCGTGCTGCCAGCCACCTATAGTGGTCTGGTGAGCTGCCGTGCTGCCGGCCACCTATAGGGCCCTGGTGAGCTGCCGTGCTGCCGGCGTGCTATAGTGGCCTGATGAACTGCCGTGCTGCCGGCCACCTATAGTGGCCTGGTTAGCTGTCGTGCTGCCGACCACCTATAGTAGCCTGGTGAGCTGTCGTGCTGCCGGCCACCTATAGTGGTCTGGTGAGCAGCCGTGCTGCCGGCCACCTATAGGGGCCTGGTGAGCTGCCGTGCTGCCGTGCTGCCGGCCACCTATAGTGGCCTGGTGCGCTGTCATGCTACCGGCCACCTATAGTGGCTTGGTGAGCTGTCGTGCTGCCGGCCACCTATAGTGGCCTGGTGAGCTGCCGTGCTGCCGGCCACCTATAGTGGCCCGGTGAGCTGTCGTGCTGCCGGCCACCTATGGTGGCCTGGTGAGCTGCCGTACTGCCGGCCACCTATAGTGGCCTGGTGCGCTGCCGTGCTGCCGGCCACCTATAGTGGCCTGGTGCGCTGTCATGCTACCGGCCACCTATAGTGGCTTGGTGAGCTGTCGTGCTGCCGGCCACCTATAGTGGCCTGGTGAGCTGTCGTGCTGCCTACCACCTATAGTGGCCTGGTTAGCTGTCGTGCTGCCGGCCACCTATAGTGGTCTGGTGAGCTGCCGTGCTGCCGGCCACCTATAGGGGCCTGGTGAGCTGCCGTGCTGCCGGCCACCTATAGTGGCCTGGTGAGCTGTCGTGCTGCCGGCCACCTATAGTGGCCTCGTGAGCTGTCGTACTGCTGGCCACCTATAGTGGCCTGGTGAGCTGTCGTGCTGCCGGCCACCTATAGTGGCCTGGTGAACTGTCATGCTGCCGGCCACCTATAGTGGCCTGGTGAGCTGCCGTGCTGCCGGCCACCTATAGTGGCCTGGTGAGCTGTCGTGCTGCCGGCCACCTATAGTAGCCTGGTGAGCTGTCGTGCTGCCAGCCACCTATAGTGGTCTGGTGAGCTGCCGTGCTGCCGGCCACCTATAGGGCCCTGGTGAGCTGCCGTGCTGCCGGCGTGCTATAGTGGCCTGATGAACTGCCGTGCTGCCGGCCACCTAAAGTGGCCTGGTTAGCTGTCGTGCTGCCTACCACCTATAGTGGCCTGGTGGGCTGCCGTGCTGCCGGCCACCTATAGTGGCCTGGTGAGCTGTCATGCTGCCGGCCACCTATAGTGCCCTGATGAGCTTCCGTGCTGCCGGCCACCTATAGTGGCCTGGTGGGCTGCCGTGCTGCCGGCCACCTATAGTGGCCTGGTGAGCTGCCGTGCTGCCGGCCACCTATAGTGGCCTGGTGAGCTGTCGTGCTGTCGAGCTGCCGGCCACCTTTAGTGGCCTGTTGAGCTGTCATGCTGCCGGCCACCTATAGTGCCCTGATGAGCTTCCGTGCTGCCGGCCACCTATAGTGGCCTGGTGGGCTGCCGTGCTGCCGGCCACCTATAGTGGCCTGGTGACCTGCCGTGCTGCCGGCCACCTATAGTGGCCTGGTGAGCTGTCGTGCTGTCGAGCTGCCGGCCACCTTTAGTGGCCTGTTGAGCTGTCATGCTGCCGGCCACCTATAGTGGCCTGGTGAGGTGTCGTGCTGCCGGCCACCTATAGTGGCCTGGTGAGCTGTCGTGCTGCCGGCCACCTATAGGGGCCTGGTGAGCTGCCGTGCTGCCGGCCACCTATAGTGGCCTGGTGAGCTGTCGTGCTGCCGGCCACCTATAGTGGCCTGGTGAGCTGTCATGCTGCCGGCCACCTATAGTGCCCTGATGAGCTTCCGTGCTGCCGGCCACCTATAGTGGCCTGGTGGGCTGCCGTGCTGCCGGCCACCTATAGTGGCCTGGTGGGCTGCCGTGCTGCCGGCCACCTATAGTGGCCTGGTGAGCTGTCGTGCTGTCGTGCTGCCGGCCACCTTTAGTGGCCTGGTGAGCTGTCATGCTGCCGGCCACCTATAGTGCCCTGATGAGCTTCCGTGCTGCCGGCCACCTATAGTGGCCTGGTGGGCTGCCGTGCTGCCGGCCACCTATAGTGGCCTGGTGAGCTGCCGTGCTGCCGGCCACCTATAGTGGCCTGGTGAGCTGTCGTGCTGTCGAGCTGCCGGCCACCTTTAGTGGCCTGTTGAGCTGTCATGCTGCCGGCCACCTATAGTGGCCTGGTGAGGTGTCGTGCTGCCGGCCACCTATAGTGGCCTGGTGAGCTGTCGTGCTGCCGGCAACCTATAGTGGCCTGGTGAGCTGTCATGCTGCCGGCCACCTATAGTGGCCTGGTGAGCTGTCTTACTGCCGGCCATCTATAGTGGCCTGGTGAGCTGTCATGCTGCCGGCCACCTATAGTGGCCTTGTGAGCTGCCCTGCTGCCGGCCATCTATAGTGGCCTGGTGAGCTGTCATGCTGCCGGCCACCTATAGTGGCCTGGTGAGCTGCCGTGCTGCCGGCCACCTATAGTGGCCTGGTGAGCTGTCGTGCTGCCGGCCACCTATAGTGGCCTCGTGAGCTGTCGTACTGCTGGCCACCTATAGTGGCCTGGTGAGCTGTCGTGCTGCCGGCCACCTATAGTGGCCTGGTGAACTGTCATGCTGCCGGCCACCTATAGTGGCCTGGTGAGCTGCCGTGCTGCCGGCCACCTATAGTGGCCTGGTGAGCTGTCGTGCTGCCGGCCACCTATAGTAGCCTGGTGAGCTGTCGTGCTGCCAGCCACCTATAGTGGTCTGGTGAGCTGCCGTGCTGCCGGCCACCTATAGGGCCCTGGTGAGCTGCCGTGCTGCCGGCGTGCTATAGTGGCCTGATGAACTGCCGTGCTGCCGGCCACCTATAGTGGCCTGGTTAGCTGTCGTGCTGCCGACCACCTATAGTAGCCTGGTGAGCTGTCGTGCTGCCGGCCACCTATAGTGGTCTGGTGAGCAGCCGTGCTGCCGGCCACCTATAGGGGCCTGGTGAGCTGCCGTGCTGCCGTGCTGCCGGCCACCTATAGTGGCCTGGTGCGCTGTCATGCTACCGGCCACCTATAGTGGCTTGGTGAGCTGTCGTGCTGCCGGCCACCTATAGTGGCCTGGTGAGCTGCCGTGCTGCCGGCCACCTATAGTGGCCCGGTGAGCTGTCGTGCTGCCGGCCACCTATGGTGGCCTGGTGAGCTGCCGTACTGCCGGCCACCTATAGTGGCCTGGTGAGCTGCCGTGCTGCCGGCCACCTATAGTGGCCTGGTGCGCTGTCATGCTACCGGCCACCTATAGTGGCTTGGTGAGCTGTCGTGCTGCCGGCCACCTATAGTGGCCTGGTGAGCTGTCGTGCTGCCTACCACCTATAGTGGCCTGGTTAGCAGTCGTGCTGCCGGCCACCTATAGTGGTCTGGTGAGCTGCCGTGCTGCCGGCCACCTATAGGGGCCTGGTGAGCTGCCGTGCTACCGGCCACCTATAGTGGCCTGGTGAGCTGCCGTGCTGCCGGCCACCTATAGTGGCCTGGTGAGCTGTCTTGCTGCCGGCCACCTATTGTGGCCTGGTGAGCTGCCGTGCTGCCGGCCACCTATAGTAGCCTGGTGAGCTGCCGTGCTGCCGGCCACCTATAGTAGCCTGGTGAGCTGTCGTGCTGCCAGCCACCTATAGTGGTCTGGTGAGCTGCCGTGCTGCCGGCCACCTATAGGGCCCTGGTGAGCTGCCGTGCTGCCGGCGTCCTATAGTGGCCTGATGAACTGCCGTGCTGCCGGCCACCTATAGTGGCCTGGTTAGCTGTCGTGCTGCCGACCACCTATAGTAGCCTGGTGAGCTGTCGTGCTGCCGGCCACCTATAGTGGTCTGGTGAGCAGCCGTGCTGCCGGCCACCTATAGGGGCCTGGTGAGCTGCCGTGCTGCCGGCCACCTATAGTGGCCTGGTGAGCTGTCGTGCTGCCGGCCACCTATAGTGGCCTGGTGAGCTGTCGAGCTGCCGGCCACCTATAGTGGCCTGGTGAGCTGTTTTACTGCCGGCCGACTATAGTGGCCTGGTGAGCTGCCGTGCTGCCGTCCACCTATAGTGGCCTGGTGAGCTGTCGTGCTGCCGGCCACCTAAAGTGGCCTGGTGAGCCGTCGTGCTGCCGGCCACCTATAGTGGCCTGGTGAGCTGTCGTGCTGTCGTGCTGCCGGCCACCTATAGTGGCCTGGTGAGCTGTCATGCTACCGGCCACCTATAGTGCCTTGATGAGCTTCCGTGCTGCCGGCCACCTATAGTTGCCTGGTGAGCTGTCATCCTGCCGGCCACCTATAGTGGCCTGGTGAGCTGCCGTGCTGCCGGCCACCTGTAGTGGCCTGGTGTGCTGTCGTGCTGCCGGCCACCTATAGAGGCCTGGTGAGCTGTCGTGCTATCGTGCTGCCGGCCACCTATAGTGGCCTGGTGAGCTGTCATGCTGCCGGCCACCTATAGTGCCCTGATGAGCTTCCGTGCTGCCGGCCACCTATAGGGCCCTGGTGAGCTGCCGTGCTGCCGGCCACCTATAGTGGCCTGGTGAGCTGCCGTGCTGCCGGCCACCTATAGTGGCCTGGTGAGCTGTCGTGCTGCCGGCCACCTATAGTAGCCTG
Organism: Eumerus sabulonum; assembly: GCA_951905685.1. Taxonomy (NCBI): domain Eukaryota; kingdom Metazoa; phylum Arthropoda; class Insecta; order Diptera; family Syrphidae; genus Eumerus; species Eumerus sabulonum. The sequence goes on from OX645064.1 coordinate 71,991,718, forward strand.
GTGAGCTGTCGTGCTGCCAGCCACCTATAGTGGTCTGGTGAGCTGCCGTGCTGCCGGCCACCTATAGGGCCCTGGTGAGCTGCCGTGCTGCCGGCGTCCTATAGTGGCCTGATGAACTGCCGTGCTGCCAGCCACCTATAGTGGCCTGGTTAGCTGTCGTGCTGCCGACCACCTATAGTAGCCTGGTGAGCTGTCGTGCTGCCGGCCACCTATAGTGGTCTGGTGAGCAGCCGTGCTTCCGGCCACCTAAAGGGGCCTGGTGAGCTGCCGTGCTGCCGGCCACCTATAGTGGCCTGGTGCGCTGTCATGCTACCGGCCACCTATAGTGGCTTGGTGAGCTGTCGTGCTGCCGGCCACCTATAGTGGCCTGGTGAGCTGCCGTGCTGCCGGCCACCTATAGGGGCCCGGTGAGCTGTCGTGCTGCCGGCCACCTATGGTGGCCTGGTGAGCTGCCCTACTGCCGGCCACCTATAGTGGCCTGGTGAGCTGCCGTGCTGCCGGCCACCTATAGTGGCCTGGTGCGCTGTCATGCTACCGGCCACCTATAGTGGCTTGGTGAGCTGTCGTGCTGCCGGCCACCTATAGTGGCCTGGTGAGCTGTCGTGCTGCCTACCACCTATAGTGGCCTGGTTAGCTGTCGTGCTGCCGGCCACCTATAGTGGCCTCGTGAGCTGTCGTACTGCTGGCCACCTATAGTGGCCTGGTGAGCTGTCGTGCTGCCGGCCACCTATAGTGGCCTGGTGAACTGTCATGCTGCCGGCCACCTATAGTGGCCTGGTGAGCTGCCGTGCTGCCGGCCACCTATAGTGGCCTGGTGAGCTGTCGCGCTTCCGGCCACCTATAGTAGCCTGGTGAGCTGTCGTGCTGCCAGCCACCTATAGTGGTCTGGTGAGCTGCCGTGCTGCCGGCCACCTATAGGGCCCTGGTGAGCTGCCGTGCTGCCGGCGTCCTATAGTGGCCTGATGAACTGCCGTGCTGCCGGCCACCTATAGTGGCCTGGTTAGCTGTCGTGCTGCCGACCACCTATAGTAGCCTGGTGAGCTGTCGTGCTGCCGGCCACCTATAGTGGTCTGGTGAGCAGCCGTGCTGCCGGCCACCTATAGGGGCCTGGTGAGCTGCCGTGCTGCCGGCCACCTATAGTGGCCTGGTGCGCTGTCATGCTACCGGCCACCTATAGTGGCTTGGTGAGCTGTCGTGCTGCCGGCCACCTATAGTGGTCTGGTGAGCTGCCGTGCTGCCGGCCACCTATAGTGGCCCGGTGAGCTGTCGTGCTGCCGGCCACCTATGGTGGCCTGGTGAGCTGCCGTACTGCCGGCCACCTATAGTGGCCTGGTGAGCTGCCGTGCTGCCGGCCACCTATAGTGGCCTGGTGCGCTGTCATGCTACCGGCCACCTATAGTGGCTTGGTGAGCTGTCGTGCTGCCGGCCACCTATAGTGGCCTGGTGAGCTGTCGTGCTGCCTACCACCTATAGTGGCCTGGTTAGCTGTCGTGCTGCCGGCCACCTATAGTGGTCTGGTGAGCTGCCGTGCTGCCGGCCACCTATAGGGGCCTGGTGAGCTGCCGTGCTACCGGCCACCTATAGTGGCCTGGTGAGCTGCCGTGCTGCCGGCCACCTATAGTGGCCTGGTGAGCTGTCTTGCTGCCGGCCACCTATTGTGGCCTGGTGAGCTGCCGTGCTGCCGGCAACCTATAGGGGCCAGGTGAGCTGCCGTGCTGCCGGCCACCTATAGTGGCCTGGTGAGCTGCCGTGCTGCCGGCCACCTATAGTGGTCTGGTTAGCTGTCGTGCTGCCGGCCACCTATAGTGGCCTGGTGAGCTGTCGTGCTACCGGCCACCTATAGTGGCCTGGTGAGCTGCCGTGCTGCCGGCAACCTATGGTGGCCTGGTTAGCTGTTGTGCTGCCGGCCACCTATGGGGGCCTGGTGAGCTGCCGTACTGCCGGCCACCTATAGTGGCCTGGTGAGCTGTCATGCTGCGGGCCACCTATAGTGGCCTGGTGAGCTGTCTTACTGCCGGCCACCTATAGTGGCCTGGTGAGCTGCCGTGCTGCCGGCCACCTATAGTGGCCTGGTGAGCTGTCGTGCTGCCGGCCACCTATAGTGGCCTGGTGAGCTGTCATGCTGCCGGCCACCTATAGTGGCCTGGTGAGCTGCCGTGCTGCCGGCTACCTATAGTGGCCTGGTGAGCTTCCGTACTGCCGGCCACCTATAGTGGCCTGGTGAGCTGTCATGCTGCCGGCCACCTATAGTGGCCTGGTTAGCTGTTGTGCTGCCGGCCACCTATAGTGGCCTGGTGAGCTGCCGTACTGCCGGCCACCTATAGTGGCCTGGTGAGCTGTCATGCTGCCGGCCACATATAGTGGCCTGGTGGGCTGCCGTGCTGCCGGCCACCTATAGTGGCCTGGTGAGCTGTCGTGCTGCCGGCCACCTATAGTGGCCTGGTGAGCTGTCGTGCTGCCGGCCACCTATAGTGGCCTGGTGAGCTGTCGTACTGCCGGCCACCTATAGTGGCCTGGTGAGCTGTCGTGCTGCCAGCCACCTATAGTGGCCTGGTGAGCTGTCGTGCTGCCGGCCACCTATAGTGGCCTGGTGAGCTGTCGTGCTGCCGGCCACCTATAGTGGCCTGGTGAGCTGTTTTACTGCCGGCCGACTATAGTGGCCTGGTGAGCTGCCGTGCTGCCGGCCACCTATAGTGGCCCGGTGAGCTGTCGTGCTGCCGGCCACCTATGGTGGCCTGGTGAGCTGCCGTACTGCCGGCCACCTATAGTGGCCTGGTGAGCTGCCGTGCTGCCGGCCACCTATAGTGGCCTGGTGCGCTGTCATGCTACCGGCCACCTATAGTGGCCTGGTGCGCTGTCATGCTACCGGCCACCTATAGTGGCTTGGTGAGCTGTCGTGCTGCCGGCCACCTATAGTGGCCTGGTGAGCTGTCGTGCTGCCTACCACCTATAGTGGCCTGGTTAGCTGTCGTGCTGCCGGCCACCTATAGGGGCCTGGTGAGCTGCCGTGCTACCGGCCACCTATAGTGGCCTGGTGAGCTGCCGTGCTGCCGGCCACCTATAGTGGCCTGGTGAGCTGTCTTGCTGCCGCCCACCTATTGTGGCCTGGTGAGCTGCCGTGCTGCCGGCCACCTATAGTAGCCTGGTGAGCTGCCGTGCTGCCGGCCACCTATAGTAGCCTGGTGAGCTGTCGTGCTGCCAGCCACCTATAGTGGTCTGGTGAGCTGCCGTGCTGCCGGCCACCTATAGGGCCCTGGTGAGCTGCCGTGCTGCCGGCGTCCTATAGTGGCCTGATGAACTGCCGTGCTGCCGGCCACCTATAGTGGCCTGGTTAGCTGTCGTGCTGCCGACCACCTATAGTAGCCTGGTGAGCTGTCGTGCTGCCGGCCACCTATAGTGGTCTGGTGAGCAGCCGTGCTGCCGGCCACCTATAGGGGCCTGGTGAGCTGCCGTGCTGCCGGCCACCTATAGTGGCCTGGTGAGCTGTCGTGCTGCCGGCCACCTATAGTGGCCTGGTGAGCTGTCGGGCTGCCGGCCACCTATAGTGGCCTGGTGAGCTGTTTTACTGCCGGCCGACTATAGTGGCCTGGTGAGCTGCCGTGCTGCCGGCCACCTATAGTGGCCTGGTGAGCTGTCGTGCTGCCGGCCACCTAAAGTGGCCTGGTGAGCCGTCGTGCTGCCGGCCACCTATAGTGGCCTGGTGAGCTGTCGTGCTGTCGTGCTGCCGGCCACCTATAGTGGCCTGGTGAGCTGTCATTCTACCGGCCACCTATAGTGCCCTGATGAGCTTCCGTGCTGCCGGCCACCTATAGTGGCCTGGTGAGCTGTCATGCTGCCGGCCACCTATAGTGGCCTGGTGAGCTGCCGTGCTGCCGGCCACCTGTAGTGGCCTGGTGAGCTGTCGTGCTGCCGGTCACCTATAGAGGCCTGGTGAGCTGTCGTGCTATCGTGCTGCCGGCCACCTATAGTGGCCTGGTGAGCTGTCATGCTGCCGGCCACCTATAGTGCCCTGATGAGCTTCCGTGCTGCCGGCCACCTATAGGGCCCTGGTGAGCTGCCGTGCTGCCGGCCACCTATAGTGGCCTGGTGAGCTGCCGTGCTGCCGGCCACCTGTAGTGGCCTGGTGAGCTGTCGTGCTGCCGGCCACCTATAGAGGCCTGGTGAGCTGTCGTGCTATCGTGCTGCCGGCCACCTATAGTGGCCTGGTGAGCTGTCGTGCTGCCGGCCACCTATAGTGGCCTGGAGAGCTGTCGTGCTGCCGGCCACCTATAGTGGCCTGGTGAGCTGTCGTGCTGCCGGCCACCTATAGTGGCCTGGTGAGCTGTCGTGCTGCCGGCCACCTATAGTGGCCTGGTGAGCTGTCGTGCTGCCGGCCACCTATAGTGGCCTGGTGAGCTGTTTTACTGCCGGCCGACTATAGTGGCCTGGTGAGCTGCCGTGCTGCCGGCCACCTATAGTGGCCCGGTGAGCTGTCGTGCTGCCGGCCACCTATGGTGGCCTGGTGAGCTGCCGTACTGCCGGCCACCTATAGTGGCCTGGTGAGCTGCCGTGCTGCCGGCCACCTATAGTGGCCTGGTGCGCTGTCATGCTACCGGCCACCTATAGTGGCTTGGTGAGCTGTCGTGCTGCCGGCCACCTATAGTGGCCTGGTGAGCTGTCGTGCTGCCTACCACCTATAGTGGCCTGGTTAGCTGTCGTGCTGCCGGCCACCTATAGTGCCCTGATGAGCTTCCGTGCTGCCGGCCACCTATAGTGGCCTGGTGAGCTGTCATGCTGCCGGCCACCTATAGTGGCCTGGTGAGCTGCCGTGCTGCCGGCCACCTGTAGTGGCCTGGTGAGCTGTCGTGCTGCCGGCCACCTATAGAGGCCTGGTGAGCTGTCGTGCTATCGAGCTGCCGGCCACCTATAGTGGCCTGGTGAGCTGTCATGCTGCCGGCCACCTATAGTGCCCTGATGAGCTTCCGTGCTGCCGGCCACCTATAGGGCCCTGGTGAGCCGCCGTGCTGCCGGCCACCTATAGTGGCCTGGTGAGCTGCCGTGCTGCCGGCCACCTGTAGTGGCCTGGTGAGCTGTCGTGCTGCCGGCCACCTATAGAGGCCTGGTGAGCTGTCGTGCTGCCGGCCACCTATAGTGGCCTGGTGAGCTGTCGTGCTGCCGGCCACCTATAGTGGCCTGGTGAGCTGTCGTGCTGCCGGCCACCTATAGTGGTCTGGTGAGCAGCCGTGCTGCCGGCCACCTATAGGGGCCTGGTGAGCTGCCGTGCTGCCGGCCACCTATAGGGGCCTGGTGAGCTGCCGTGCTACCGGCCACCTATAGTGGCCTGGTGAGCTGCCGTGCTGCCGGCCACCTATAGTGGCCTGGTGAGCTGTCTTGCTGCCGGCCACCTATTGTGGCCTGGTGAGCTGCCGTGCTGCCGGCCACCTATAGTAGCCTGGTGAGCTGCCGTGCTGCCGGCCACTTATAGTAGCCTGGTGAGCTGTCGTGCTGCCAGCCACCTATAGTGGTCTGGTGAGCTGCCGTGCTGCCGGCCACCTATAGGGCCCTGGTGAGCTGCCGTGCTGCCGGCGTCCTATAGTGGCCTGATGAACTGCCGTGCTGCCGGCCACCTATAGTGGCCTGGTGAGCTGTCGTGCTGTCGAGCTGCCGGCCACCTTTAGTGGCCTGTTGAGCTGTCATGCTGCCGTCCACCTATAGTGGCCTGGTGAGCTGTCGTGCTGCCGGCCACCTATAGTGGCCTGGTGAGCTGTCGTGCTGCCGGCCACCTATAGTGGCCTGGTGAGCTGTCATGCTGCCGGCCACCTATAGTGGCCTGGTGAGCTGTCTTACTGCCGGCCATCTATAGTGGCCTGGTGAGCTGTCATGCTGCCGGCCACCTATAGTGGCCTGGTGAGCCGCCCTGCTGCCGGCCATCTATAGTGGCCTGGTGAGCTGTCATGCTGCCGGCCACCTATAGTGGCCTGGTGAGCTGCCGTGCTGCCGGCCACCTATAGTGGCCTGGTGAGCTGTCGTGCTGCCGGCCACCTATAGTGGCCTCGTGAGCTGTCGTACTGCTGGCCACCTATAGTGGCCTGGTGAGCTGTCGTGCTGCCGGCCACCTATAGTGGCCTGGTGAACTGTCATGCTGCCGGCCACCTATAGTGGCCTGGTGAGCTGCCGTGCTGCCGGCCACCTATAGTGGCCTGGTGAGCTGTCGTGCTGCCGGCCACCTATAGTGGCCTGGTGAGCTGTCGTGCTGCCGGCCACCTATAGTAGCCTGGTGAGCTGTCGTGCTGCCAGCCACCTATAGTGGTCTGGTGAGCTGCCGTGCTGCCGGCCACCTATAGTGGCCTGATGAACTGCCGTGCTGCCGGCCACCTATAGTGGCCTGGTTAGCTGTCGTGCTGCCGACCACCTATAGTAGCCTGGTGAGCTGTCGTGCTGCCGGCCACCTATAGTGGTCTGGTGAGCAGCCGTGCTGCCGGCCACCTATAGGGGCCTGGTGAGCTGCCGTGCTGCCGGCCACCTATAGTGGCCTGGTGCGCTGTCATGCTACCGGCCACCTATAGTGGCTTGGTGAGCTGTCGTGCTGCCGGCCACCTATAGTGGCCTGGTGAGCTGCCGTGCTGCCGGCCACCTATAGTGGCCCGGTGAGCTGTCGTGCTGCCGGCCACCTATGGTGGCCTGGTGAGCTGCCGTACTGCCGGCCACCTATAGTGGCCTGGTGAGCTGCCGTGCTGCCGGCCACCTATAGTGGCCTGGTGCGCTGTCATGCTACCGGCCACCTATAGTGGCTTGGTGAGCTGTCGTGCTGCCGGCCACCTATAGTGGCTTGGTGAGCTGTCGTGCTGCCGGCCACCTATAGTGGTCTGGTGAGCTGCCGTGCTGCCGGCCACCTATAGTGGCCCGGTGAGCTGTCGTGCTGCCGGCCACCTATGGTGGCCTGGTGAGCTGCCGTACTGCCGGCCACCTATAGTGGCCTGGTGAGCTGCCGTGCTGCCGGCCACCTATAGTGGCCTGGTGCGCTGTCATGCTACCGGCCACCTATAGTGGCTTGGTGAGCTGTCGTGCTGCCGGCCACCTATAGTGGCCTGGTGAGCTGTCGTGCTGCCTACCACCTATAGTGGCCTGGTTAGCTGTCGTGCTGCCGGCCACCTATAGTGGTCTGGTGAGCTGCCGTGCTGCCGGCCACCTATAGGGGCCTGGTGAGCTGCCGTGCTACCGGCCACCTATAGTGGCCTGGTGAGCTGCCGTGCTGCCGGCCACCTATAGTGGCCTGGTGAGCTGTCTTGCTGCCGGCCACCTATTGTGGCCTGGTGAGCTGCCGTGCTGCCGGCAACCTATAGGGGCCAGGTGAGCTGCCGTGCTGCCGGCCACCTATAGTGGCCTGGTGAGCTGCCGTGCTGCCGGCCACCTATAGTGGTCTGGTTAGCTGTCGTGCTACCGGCCACCTATAGTGGCCTGGTGAGCTGTCGTGCTGCCGGCCACCTATAGTGGCCTGGTGAGCTGTCGTGCTGCCGGCCACCTATAGTGGCCTGGTGAGCTGTTTTACTGCCGGCCGACTATAGTGGCCTGGTGAGCTGCCGTGCTGCCGGCCACCTATAGTGGCCCGGTGAGCTGTCGTGCTGCCGGCCACCTATGGTGGCCTGGTGAGCTGCCGTACTGCCGGCCACCTATAGTGGCCTGGTGAGCTGCCGTGCTGCCGGCCACCTATAGTGGCCTGGTGCGCTGTCATGCTACCGGCCACCTATAGTGGCTTGGTGAGCTGTCGTGCTGCCGGCCACCTATAGTGGCCTGGTGAGCTGTCGTGCTGCCTACCACCTATAGTGGCCTGGTTAGCTGTCGTGCTGCCGGCCACCTATAGTGCCCTGATGAGCTTCCGTGCTGCCGGCCACCTATAGTGGCCTGGTGAGCTGTCATGCTGCCGGCCACCTATAGTGGCCTGGTGAGCTGCCGTGCTGCCGGCCACCTGTAGTGGCCTGGTGAGCTGTCGTGCTGCCGGCCACCTATAGAGGCCTGGTGAGCTGTCGTGCTATCGAGCTGCCGGCCACCTATAGTGGCCTGGTGAGCTGTCATGCTGCCGGCCACCTATAGTGCCCTGATGAGCTTCCGTGCTGCCGGCCACCTATAGGGCCCTGGTGAGCCGCCGTGCTGCCGGCCACCTATAGTGGCCTGGTGAGCTGCCGTGCTGCCGGCCACCTGTAGTGGCCTGGTGAGCTGTCGTGCTGCCGGCCACCTATAGAGGCCTGGTGAGCTGTCGTGCTGCCGGCCACCTATAGTGGCCTGGTGAGCTGTCGTGCTGCCGGCCACCTATAGTGGCCTGGTGAGCTGTCGTGCTGCCGGCCACCTATAGTGGTCTGGTGAGCAGCCGTGCTGCCGGCCACCTATAGGGGCCTGGTGAGCTGCCGTGCTGCCGGCCACCTATAGGGGCCTGGTGAGCTGCCGTGCTACCGGCCACCTATAGTGGCCTGGTGAGCTGCCGTGCTGCCGGCCACCTATAGTGGCCTGGTGAGCTGTCTTGCTGCCGGCCACCTATTGTGGCCTGGTGAGCTGCCGTGCTGCCGGCCACCTATAGTAGCCTGGTGAGCTGCCGTGCTGCCGGCCACTTATAGTAGCCTGGTGAGCTGTCGTGCTGCCAGCCACCTATAGTGGTCTGGTGAGCTGCCGTGCTGCCGGCCACCTATAGGGCCCTGGTGAGCTGCCGTGCTGCCGGCGTCCTATAGTGGCCTGATGAACTGCCGTGCTGCCGGCCACCTATAGTGGCCTGGTGAGCTGTCGTGCTGTCGAGCTGCCGGCCACCTTTAGTGGCCTGTTGAGCTGTCATGCTGCCGTCCACCTATAGTGGCCTGGTGAGCTGTCGTGCTGCCGGCCACCTATAGTGGCCTGGTGAGCTGTCGTGCTGCCGGCCACCTATAGTGGCCTGGTGAGCTGTCATGCTGCCGGCCACCTATAGTGGCCTGGTGAGCTGTCTTACTGCCGGCCATCTATAGTGGCCTGGTGAGCTGTCATGCTGCCGGCCACCTATAGTGGCCTGGTGAGCCGCCCTGCTGCCGGCCATCTATAGTGGCCTGGTGAGCTGTCATGCTGCCGGCCACCTATAGTGGCCTGGTGAGCTGCCGTGCTGCCGGCCACCTATAGTGGCCTGGTGAGCTGTCGTGCTGCCGGCCACCTATAGTGGCCTCGTGAGCTGTCGTACTGCTGGCCACCTATAGTGGCCTGGTGAGCTGTCGTGCTGCCGGCCACCTATAGTGGCCTGGTGAACTGTCATGCTGCCGGCCACCTATAGTGGCCTGGTGAGCTGCCGTGCTGCCGGCCACCTATAGTGGCCTGGTGAGCTGTCGTGCTGCCGGCCACCTATAGTGGCCTGGTGAGCTGTCGTGCTGCCGGCCACCTATAGTAGCCTGGTGAGCTGTCGTGCTGCCAGCCACCTATAGTGGTCTGGTGAGCTGCCGTGCTGCCGGCCACCTATAGTGGCCTGATGAACTGCCGTGCTGCCGGCCACCTATAGTGGCCTGGTTAGCTGTCGTGCTGCCGACCACCTATAGTAGCCTGGTGAGCTGTCGTGCTGCCGGCCACCTATAGTGGTCTGGTGAGCAGCCGTGCTGCCGGCCACCTATAGGGGCCTGGTGAGCTGCCGTGCTGCCGGCCACCTATAGTGGCCTGGTGCGCTGTCATGCTACCGGCCACCTATAGTGGCTTGGTGAGCTGTCGTGCTGCCGGCCACCTATAGTGGCCTGGTGAGCTGCCGTGCTGCCGGCCACCTATAGTGGCCCGGTGAGCTGTCGTGCTGCCGGCCACCTATGGTGGCCTGGTGAGCTGCCGTACTGCCGGCCACCTATAGTGGCCTGGTGAGCTGCCGTGCTGCCGGCCACCTATAGTGGCCTGGTGCGCTGTCATGCTACCGGCCACCTATAGTGGCTTGGTGAGCTGTCGTGCTGCCGGCCACCTATAGTGGCCTGGTGAGCTGTCGTGCTGCCTACCACCTATAGTGGCCTGGTTAGCTGTCGTGCTGCCGGCCACCTATAGTGGCCTCGTGAGCTGTCGTACTGCTGGCCACCTATAGTGGCCTGGTGAGCTGTCGTGCTGCCGGCCACCTATAGTGGCCTGGTGAACTGTCATGCTGCCGGCCACCTATAGTGGCCTGGTGAGCTGCCGTGCTGCCGGCCACCTATAGTGGCCTGGTGAGCTGTCGTGCTGCCGGCCACCTATAGTAGCCTGGTGAGCTGTCGTGCTGCCAGCCACCTATAGTGGTCTGGTGAGCTGCCGTGCTGCCGGCCACCTATAGGGCCCTGGTGAGCTGCCGTGCTGCCGGCGTCCTATAGTGGCCTGATGAACTGCCGTGCTGCCGGCCACCTATAGTGGCCTGGTTAGCTGTCGTGCTGCCGACCACCTATAGTAGCCTGGTGAGCTGTCATGCTGCCGGCCACCTATAGTGGTATGGCGAGCAGACGTGCTGCCGGCCACCTATAGGGGCCTGGTGAGCTGCCGTGCTGCCGGCCACCTATAGTGGCCTGGTGCGCTGTCATGCTACCGGCCACCTATAGTGGCTTGGTGAGCTGTCGTGCTGCCGGCCACCTATAGTGGCCTGGTGAGCTGCCGTGCTGCCGGCCACCTATAGTGGCCCGGTGAGCTGTCGTGCTGCCGGCCACCTATGGTGGCCTGGTGAGCTGCCGTACTGCCGGCCACCTATAGTGGCCTGGTGAGCTGCCGTGCTGCCGGCCACCTATAGTGGCCTGGTGCGCTGTCATGCTACCGGCCACCTATAGTGGCTTGGTGAGCTGTCGTGCTGCCGGCCACCTATAGTGGCCTGGTGAGCTGTCGTGCTGCCTACCACCTATAGTGGCCTGGTTAGCTGTCGTGCTGCCGGCCACCTATAGTGGTCTGGTGAGCTGCCGTGCTGCCGTCCACCTATAGGGGCCTGGTGAGCTGCCGTGCTACCGGCCATCTATAGTGGCCTGGTGAGCTGCCGTGCTGCCGGCCACCTATAGTGGCCTGGTGAGCTGTCTTGCTGCCGGCCACCTATTGTGGCCTGGTGAGCTGCCGTGCTGCCGGCAACCTATAGGGGCCTGGTGAGCTGCCGTGCTGCCGGCCACCTATAGTGGCCTGGTGAGCTGCCGTGCTGCCGGCCACCTATCGTGGTCTGGTTAGCTGTCGTGCTGCCGGCCACCTATAGTGGCCTGGTGAGCTGTCGTGCTACCGGCCACCTATAGTGGCCTGGTGAGCTGCCGTGCTGCCGGCTACCTATAGTGGCCTGGATAGCTGTTGTGCTGCCGGCCACCTATGGGGGCCTGGTGAGCTGCCGTGCTGCCGGCCACCTATAGTGGCCTGGTGAGCTGTCATGCTGCCGGCGACCTTTAGTGGCCTGGTGAGCTGCCGTGCTGCCGGCTACCTATAGTGGCCTGGTGAGCTTCCGTACTGCCGGCCACCTATAGTGGCCTGGTGAGCTGTCATGCTGCCGGCCACCTATAGTGGCCTGGTTAGCTGTTGTGCTGCCGGCCACCTATAGTGGCCTGGTGAGCTGTCGTGCTGCCGGCCACCTATAGTGGCCTGGTGAGCTGTCGTACTGCCGGCCACCTATAGTGGCCTGGTGAGCTGTCGTGCTGCCGGCCACCTATAGTGGCCTGGTGAGCTGTCGTGCTGCCGGCCACCTATAGTGGCCTGGTGAGCTGTCGTGCTGCCGGCCACCTATAGTGGCCTGGTGAGCTGTCGTGCTGCCGGCCACCTATAGTGGCCTGGTGAGCTGTCGTGCTGCCGGCCACCTATAGTGGTCTGGTGAGCTGCCGTGCTGCCGGCCACCTATAGTGGTCTGGAGAGCTGCCGTGCTGCCGGCCACCTATAGTGGCCTGGGGAGCTGCCCTGCTGCCGGCCACCTATAGTGGCCTGGTGAGCTGCCCTGCTGCCGGCCACCTATAGTGGCCTGGTGAGCTGTCATGCTGCCGGCCACCTATAGCGGCCTGGTGAGCTGCCGTGCTGCCGGCCACCTATAGTGGCCTGGTGAGCTGTCGTGCTGCCGGCCACCTATAGTGCCCTGGTGAGCTTCCGTGCTGCCGGCCTCCTATAGTGGCCTGATGACCTTCCGTGCTGCCGGCCACCTATAGTGGCCTGGTGAGCTGTCGTACTGCCGGTCACCTATAGTGGCCTGGTGAGCTGTCGTGCTGCCGGCCACCTATAGTGGCCTGGTGAGCTATCGTGCTGCCGGCCACCTATAGTGGCCTGGTGAGCTGCCGTGCTGCCGGCCACCTATAGTGGCCTGGTGAGCTGTCGTGCTGCCGGCCACCTATAGTGGCCTGGTGAGCTGTCGTGCTGCCGGCCACCTATAGTGGCCTGGTGAGCTGTCGTGCTGCCGGCCACCTATAGTGGCCTGGTGAGCTGTCGTGCTGCCGGCCACCTATAGTGGTCTGGTGAGCTGCCGTGCTGCCGGCCACCTATAGTGGTCTGGAGAGCTTCCGTGCTGCCGGCCACCTATAGTGGCCTGGGGAGCTGCCCTGCTGCCGGCCACCTATAGTGGCCTGGGGAGCTGCCCTGCTGCCGGCCACCTATAGTGGCCTGGGGAGCTGCCCTGCTGCCGGCCACCTATAGTGGCCTGGTGAGCTGTCATGCTGCCGGCCACCTATAGCGGCCTGGTGAGCTGCCGTGCTGCCGGCCACCTATAGTGGCCTGGTGAGCTGTACGTGCTGCCGGCCACCTATAGTGCCCTGGTGAGCTTCCGTGCTGCCGGCCACCTAAAGTGGCCTGGTGAGCCGTCGTGCTGCCGGCCACCTATAGTGGCCTGGTGAGCTGTCGTGCTGTCGTGCTGCCGGCCACCTATAGTGGCCTGGTAAGCTGTCGTGCTGCCGGCCACCTAAAGTGGCCTGGTGAGCCGTCGTGCTGCCGGCCACCTATAGTGGCCTGGTGAGCTGTCGTGCTGTCGTGCTGCCGGCCACCTATAGTGGCCTGGTGAGCTGTCATGCTACCGGCCACCTATAGTGCCCTGATGAGCTTCCGTGCTGCCGGCCACCTATAGTGGCCTGGTGAGCTGTCATGCTGCCGGCCACATATAGTGGCCTGGTGAGCTGCCGTGCTGCCGGCCACCTGTAGTGGCCTGGTGAGCTGTCGTGCTGCCGGCCACCTATAGAGGTCTGGTGAGCTGTCGTGCTATCGTGCTGCCGGCCACCTATAGTGGCCTGGTGAGCTGTCATGCTGCCGGCCACCTATAGTGCCCTGATGAGCTTCCGTGCTGCCGGCCACCTATAGTGGCCTGGTGAGCTGTCGTGCTGCCGGCCACCTATAGTGGCCTGGTGAGCTGTCGTGCTGCCGGCCACCTATAGTGGCCTGGTGAGCTGTCGTGCTGTCGTGCCGCCGGCCACCTTTAGTGGCCTGGTGAGCTGTCATGCTGCCGGCCACCTATAGTGCCCTGATGAGCTTCCGTGCTGCCGGCCACCTATAGTGGCCTGGTGGGCTACCGTGCTGCCGGCCACCTATAGTGGCCTGGTGAGCTGCCGTGCTGCCGGCCACCTATAGTGGCCTGGTGAGCTGTCGTGCTGTCGAGCTGCCGGCCACCTTTAGCGGCCTGTTGAGCTGTCATGCTGCCGGCCACCTATAGTGGCCTGGTGAGCTGTCATGCTGCCGGCCACCTATAGTGGCCTGGTGAGCTGTCTTACTGCCGGCCACCTATAGTGTCCTGGTGAGCTGCCATGCTGCCGGCCACCTATAGTGGCCTGGTGAGCTGTCTTACTGCCGGCCACCTTTAGTGGCCTAGTGAGCTGCCGTGCTGCCGGCCACCTATAGTGGCCTGGTGAGCTGTCGTGCTTCCGGCCACCTATAGTGGCCTGGTGAGCTGTCGTGCTGTCGTGCTGCCGTCCACCTATAGTGGCCTGGTGAGCTGTCATGCTGCCGGCCACCTATAGTGGCCTGGTGGGCTGCCGTGCTGCCGGCCACCTATAGTGGCCTGGTGGGCTGCCGTGCTGCCGGCCACCTATAGTGGCCTGGTGGGCTGCCGTGCTGCCGGCCACCTATAGTGGCCTGGTGAGCTGTCTTTCTGCCGGCCACCTATAGTGGCCTGGTGGGCTGCCGTGCTGCCGGCCACCTATAGTGGCCTGGTGAGCTGTCTTACTGCCGGCCACCTATAGTGGCCTGGTGAGCTGCCGTGCTGCCGGCCACCTATAGTGGCCTGGTGAGCTGTCGTGCTGCCGGCCACCTATAGTGGCCTGGTGAGCTGTCGTGCTGCCGGCCACCTATAGTGGCCTGGCGAGCTGTCGTGCTGCCGGCCACCTATAGTGGCCTGGCGAGCTGTCGTGCTGCCGGCCACCTATAGTGGCCTGGTGAGCTGTCGTGCTGCCGGCCACCTATAGTGGTCTGGTGAGCTGCCGTGCTGCCGGCCACCTATAGTGGCCTGGTGAGCTGTCATGCTGCCGGCCACCTATAGTGGCCTGGTGAGCTGTCTTACTGCCGGCCACCTATAGTGGCCTGGTGAGCTGTCGTGCTGCCGGCCACCTATAGTGGCCTGGTGAGCTGCCGTGCTGCCGGCCACCTATAGTGGCCTGGTGAGCTGTCGTGCTGCCGGCCACCTATAGTGGCCTGGTGAGCTGTCATGCTGCCGGCGACCTTTAGTGGCCTGGTGAGCTGCCGTGCTGCCGGCTACCTATAGTGGCCTGGTGAGCTTCCGTACTGCCGGCCACCTATAGTGGCCTGGTGAGCTGTCATGCTGCCGGCCACCTATAGTGGCCTGGTTAGCTGTTGTGCTGCCGGCCACCTATAGTGGCCTGGTGAGCTGTCGTGCTGCCGGCCACCTATAGTGGCCTGGTGAGCTGTCGTGCTGCCGGCCACCTATAGTGGCCTGGTGAGCTGTCGTGCTGCCGGCCACCTATAGTGGTCTGGTGAGCTGCCGTGCTGCCGGCCACCTATAGTGGTCTGGAGAGCTGCCGTGCTGCCGGCCACCTATAGTGGCCTGGGGAGCTGCCCTGCTGCCGGCCACCTATAGTGGCCTGGGGAGCTGCCCTGCTGCCGGCCACCTATAGTGGCCTGGTGAGCTGTCATGCTGCCGGCCACCTATAGCGGCCTGGTGAGCTGCCGTGCTGCCGGCCACCTATAGTGGCCTGGTGAGCTGTCGTGCTGCCGGCCACCTATAGTGCCCTGGTGAGCTTCCGTGCTGCCGGCCTCCTATAGTGGCCTGATGACCTTCCGTGCTGCCGGCCACCTATAGTGGCCTGGTGAGCTGTCGTACTGCCGGTCACCTATAGTGGCCTGGTGAGCTGTCGTGCTGCCGGCCACCTATAGTGGCCTGGTGAGCTATCGTGCTGCCGGCCACCTATAGTGGCCTGGTGAGCTGCCGTGCTGCCGGCCACCTATAGTGGCCTGGTGAGCTGTCGTGCTGCCGGCCACCTATAGTGGCCTGGTGAGCTGTCGTGCTGCCGGCCACCTATAGTGGCCTGGTGAGCTGTCGTGCTGCCGGCCACCTATAGTGGCCTGGTGAGCTGTCGTGCTGCCGGCCACCTATAGTGGTCTGGTGAGCTGCCGTGCTGCCGGCCACCTATAGTGGTCTGGAGAGCTTCCGTGCTGCCGGCCACCTATAGTGGCCTGGGGAGCTGCCCTGCTGCCGGCCACCTATAGTGGCCTGGGGAGCTGCCCTGCTGCCGGCCACCTATAGTGGCCTGGGGAGCTGCCCTGCTGCCGGCCACCTATAGTGGCCTGGTGAGCTGTCATGCTGCCGGCCACCTATAGCGGCCTGGTGAGCTGCCGTGCTGCCGGCCACCTATAGTGGCCTGGTGAGCTGTACGTGCTGCCGGCCACCTATAGTGCCCTGGTGAGCTTCCGTGCTGCCGGCCACCTAAAGTGGCCTGGTGAGCCGTCGTGCTGCCGGCCACCTATAGTGGCCTGGTGAGCTGTCGTGCTGTCGTGCTGCCGGCCACCTATAGTGGCCTGGTAAGCTGTCGTGCTGCCGGCCACCTAAAGTGGCCTGGTGAGCCGTCGTGCTGCCGGCCACCTATAGTGGCCTGGTGAGCTGTCGTGCTGTCGTGCTGCCGGCCACCTATAGTGGCCTGGTGAGCTGTCATGCTACCGGCCACCTATAGTGCCCTGATGAGCTTCCGTGCTGCCGGCCACCTATAGTGGCCTGGTGAGCTGTCATGCTGCCGGCCACATATAGTGGCCTGGTGAGCTGCCGTGCTGCCGGCCACCTGTAGTGGCCTGGTGAGCTGTCGTGCTGCCGGCCACCTATAGAGGTCTGGTGAGCTGTCGTGCTATCGTGCTGCCGGCCACCTATAGTGGCCTGGTGAGCTGTCATGCTGCCGGCCACCTATAGTGCCCTGATGAGCTTCCGTGCTGCCGGCCACCTATAGTGGCCTGGTGAGCTGTCGTGCTGCCGGCCACCTATAGTGGCCTGGTGAGCTGTCGTGCTGCCGGCCACCTATAGTGGCCTGGTGAGCTGTCGTGCTGTCGTGCCGCCGGCCACCTTTAGTGGCCTGGTGAGCTGTCATGCTGCCGGCCACCTATAGTGCCCTGATGAGCTTCCGTGCTGCCGGCCACCTATAGTGGCCTGGTGGGCTACCGTGCTGCCGGCCACCTATAGTGGCCTGGTGAGCTGCCGTGCTGCCGGCCACCTATAGTGGCCTGGTGAGCTGTCGTGCTGTCGAGCTGCCGGCCACCTTTAGCGGCCTGTTGAGCTGTCATGCTGCCGGCCACCTATAGTGGCCTGGTGAGCTGTCATGCTGCCGGCCACCTATAGTGGCCTGGTGAGCTGTCTTACTGCCGGCCACCTATAGTGTCCTGGTGAGCTGCCATGCTGCCGGCCACCTATAGTGGCCTGGTGAGCTGTCTTACTGCCGGCCACCTTTAGTGGCCTAGTGAGCTGCCGTGCTGCCGGCCACCTATAGTGGCCTGGTGAGCTGTCGTGCTGCCGGCCACCTATAGTGGCCTGGTGAGCTGTCGTGCTGTCGTGCTGCCGTCCACCTATAGTGGCCTGGTGAGCTGTCATGCTGCCGGCCACCTATAGTGGCCTGGTGGGCTGCCGTGCTGCCGGCCACCTATAGTGGCCTGGTGGGCTGCCGTGCTGCCGGCCACCTATAGTGGCCTGGTGGGCTGCCGTGCTGCCGGCCACCTATAGTGGCCTGGTGAGCTGTCTTTCTGCCGGCCACCTATAGTGGCCTGGTGGGCTGCCGTGCTGCCGGCCACCTATAGTGGCCTGGTGAGCTGTCTTACTGCCGGCCACCTATAGTGGCCTGGTGAGCTGCCGTGCTGCCGGCCACCTATAGTGGCCTGGTGAGCTGTCGTGCTGCCGGCCACCTATAGTGGCCTGGTGAGCTGTCGTGCTGCCGGCCACCTATAGTGGCCTGGCGAGCTGTCGTGCTGCCGGCCACCTATAGTGGCCTGGTGAGCTGTCGTGCTGCCGGCCACCTATAGTGGTCTGGTGAGCTGCCGTGCTGCCGGCCACCTATAGTGGTCTGGAGAGCTGCCGTGCTGCCGGCCACCTATAGTGGCCTGGGGAGCTGCCCTGCTGCCGGCCACCTATAGTGGCCTGGGGAGCTGCCCTGCTGCCGGCCGCCAATAGTGGCCTGGTGAGCTGTCATGCTGCCGGCCACCTATAGTGGCCTGGTGAGCTGCCGTGCTGCCGGCCACCTATAGTGGCCTGGTGAGCTGTCGTGCTGCCGGCCACCTATAGTGCCCTGGTGAGCTTCCGTGCTGCCGGCCTCCTATAGTGGCCTGATGACCTTCCGTGCTGCCGGCCACCTATAGTGGCCTGGTTAGCTGCCGTGCTGCCGGGCACCTATAGTTGCCTGGTGAGCTGTCGCGCTGCCGGCCACCTATAGTTGCCTGGTGAGCTGTCGCGCTGGCGGCCACCTATAGTGGCCTTGTGACCTGTCATGCTGCCGGCCACCTCTAGTGCCCTGGTGAGCTACCGTGCTGCCGGCCACCTATAGTTGCCTAGTGAGTTGTCGCGCCGCCGGATGCCTATAGTTGCCTGGTGAGCTGTCGCGCTGCCGGCCACCTATAGTGTCCTGGTGAGCTCTCGTGCTGCTGGCCACCTATAGTGCCCTGGTGAGCTGCCCTGCTGCCGGCCACCTATAGTTGCCTGGTGAGCTGTCGCGCTGCCGGCCACCTGTAGTGGCCTGGAGCGTTTTCGCGCTGCCGGCCACCCATAGTGCCCCGGTGAGCTGCCGTGCTGCCGGCCACCTATAGGGGCCTGGTGAGCTGCCGTGCTGCCGGCCTCCTATAGTGGCCTGATGACCTGGCGTGATGCCGGCCACCTATAGTGGCCTGGTTAGCTGTCGTGCTGCCGGCCACCTATAGTAGCCTGGTGAGCTGTCGTGCTGCCGGCCACCTATAGTGGTCTGGTGAGCTGTCGTGCTGCCGGCCACCTATAGTAGCCTGGTGAGCTGTCGCGCTGCCGGATGCCTATAGTTGCCTGGTGAGCTGTCGCGCTGCCGGCCACCTATAGTGTCCTGGTGAGCTCTCGTGCTGCCGGCCACCTATAGTGGCCTGGTTAGCTGTCGTGCTGCCGGCCACCTATAGTGGCCTGGTTAGCTGTTGTGCTGCCGGCCACCTATAGTGGCCTGGTGAGCTGCCGTACTGCCGGCCACCTATAGTGGCCTGGTGAGCTGTCATGCTGCCGACCACCTATAGTGGCCTGGTGGGCTGCCGTGCTGCCGGCCACCTATAGTGGCCTGGTGAGCTGTCGTGCTGCCGGCCACCTATAGTGGCCTGGTGAGCTGTCGTACTGCCGGTCACCTATAGTGGCCTGGTGAGCTGTCGTGCTGCCGGCCACCTATAGTGGCCTGGTGAGCTGTCGTGCTGCCGGCCACCTATAGTGGCCTGGTGAGCTGTCGTGCTGCCGGCCACCTATAGTGGCCTGGTGAGCTGTTTTACTGCCGGCCGACTATAGTGGCCTGGTGAGCTGCCGTGCTGCCGGCCACCTATAGTGGCCTGGTGAGCTGTCGTGCTGCCGGCCACCTAAAGTGGCCTGGTGAGCCGTCGTGCTGCCGGCCACCTAAAGTGGCCTGGTGAGCCGTCGTGCTGCCGGCCACCTATAGTGGCCTGGTTAGCTGCCGTGCTTCCGGGCACCTATAGTTGCCTGGTGAGCTGTCGCGCTGCCGGCCACCTATAGTTGTCTGGTGAGCTGTCGCGCTGGCGGCCACCCATAGTGCCCCGGTGAGCTGCCGTGCTGCCGGCCACCTATAGTGGCCTGGTGAGCTGTCGTGCTGCCGGCCACCTATAGTGGCCTGGTGAGCTGTCGTACTGCCGGCCACCTATAGTAGCCTGGTTAGCTGTCGTGCTGCCGGCCACCTATAGTGGCCTGGTTAGCTGTTGTGCTGCCGGCCACCTATAGTGGCCTGGTGAGCTGCCGTACTGCCGACCACCTATAGTGGCCTGGTGAGCTGTCGTGCTGTCGGCCACCTATAGTGGCCTGGTGAGCTGTCATGCTGCCGGCCACCTATAGTGGCCTGGTGGGCTGCCGTGCTGCCGACCACCTATAGTGGCCTGGTGAGCTGTCGTGCTGCCGGCCACCTATAGTGGCCTGGTGAGCTGTCGTACTGCCGGCCACCTATAGTGGCCTGGTGAGCTGTCGTGCTGCCGGCCACCTATAGTGGCCTGGTGAGCTGTCGTGCTGCCGGCCACCTATAGTGGCCTGGTGAGCTGTCGTGCTGCCGGCCACCTATAGTGGTCTGGTGAGCTGTTTTACTGCCGGCCGACTATAGTGGCCTGGTGAGCTGCCGTGCTGCCGGCCACCTATAGTGGCCTGGTGAGCTGTCGTGCTGCCGGCCACCTAAAGTGGCCTGGTGAGCCGTCGTGCTGCCGGCCACCTATAGTGGCCTGGTGAGCTGTCGTGCTGTCGTGCTGCCGGCCACCTACAGTGGCCTGGTGAGCTGTCATGCTACCGGCCACCTATAGTGCCCTGATGAGCTTCCGTGCTGCCGACCACCTATAGTGGCCTGGTGAGCTGTCATGCTGCGGCCACCTATAGTGGCCTGGTGAGCTGCCGTGCTGCCGGCCACCTGTAGTGGCCTGGTGAGCTGTCGTGCTGCCGGCCACCTATAGAGGCCTGGTGAGCTGTCGTGCTATCGTGCTGCCGGCCACCTATAGTGGCCTGGTGAGCTGTCATGCTGCCGGCCACCTATAGTGCCCTGATGAGCTTCCGTGCTACCGGCCACCTATAGTGGCCTGGTGAGCTGCCGTGCTGCCGGCTACCTATAGTGGCCTGGTTAGCTGTTGTGCTGCCGGCCACCTATGGGGGCCTGGTGAGCTGCCGTACTGCCGGCCACCTATATTTGCCTGGTGAGCTGTCATGCTGCGGGCCACCTATAGTGGCCTGGTGAGCTGTCTTACTGCCGGCCACCTATAGTGGCCTGGTGAGCTGTCGTGCTGCCGGCCACCTATAGTGGCCTGGTGAGCTGCCGTGCTGCCGGCCACCTATAGTGGCCTGGTGAGCTGTCGTGCTGCCGGCCACCTATAGTGGCCTGGTGAGCTGTCATGCTGCCGGCGACCTATAGTGGCCTGGTGAGCTGCCGTGCTGCCGGCTACCTATAGTGGCCTGGTGAGCTTCCGTACTGCCGGCCACCTATAGTGGCCTGGTGAGCTGTCATGCTGCCGGCCACCTATAGTGGCCTGGTTAGCTGCCGTGCTGCCGGCCACCTATAGTGGCCTGGTGAGCTGTCTTGCTGCCGGCCACCTATTGTGGCCTGGTGAGCTGTTTTACTGCCGGCCGACTATAGTGGCCTGGTGAGCTGCCGTGCTGCCGGCCACCTATAGTGGCCTGGTGAGCTGTCGTGCTGCCGGCCACCTAAAGTGGCCTGGTGAGCCGTCGTGCTGCCGGCCGCCTATAGTGGCCTGGTGAGCTGTCGTGCTGTCGTGCTGCCGGCCACCTACAGTGGCCTGGTGAGCTGTCATGCTACCGGCCACCTATAGTGCCCTGATGAGCTTCCGTGCTGCCGGCCACCTATAGTGGCCTGGTGAGCTGTCATGCTGCGGCCACGTATAGTGGCCTGGTGAGCTGCCGTGCTGCCGGCCACCTGTAGTGGCCTGGTGAGCTGTCGTGCTGCCGGCCACCTATAGAGGCCTGGTGAGCTGTCGTGCTATCGTGCTGCCGGCCACCTATAGTGGCCTGGTGAGCTGTCATGCTGCCGGCCACCTATAGTGCCCTGATGAGCTTCCGTGCTGCCGGCCACCTATAGTGGCCTGGAGAGCTGTCGTGCTGCCGGCCACCTATAGTGGCCTGGTGAGCTGTCGTGCTGTCGTGCTGCCGGCCACCTATAGTGGCCTGGTGAGCTGTCATGCTGCCGGCCACCTATAGTGCCCTGATGAGCTTCCGTGCTGCCGGCCACCTATAGTGGCCTGGTGAGCTGCCGTGCTGCCGGCCACCTATAGTGGCCTGGTGAGCTGTTGTGCTGTCGAGCTGCCGGCCACCTTTAGTGGCCTGGTGAGCTGTCATGCTGCCGGCCACCTATAGTGGCCTGGTGAGCTGTCGTGCTGCCGGCCACCTATAGTGGCCTGGTGAGCTGTCGTGCTGCCGGCCACCTATAGTGGCCTGGTGAGCTGTCATGCTGCCGGCCACCTATAGTGGCCTGGTGAGCTGTTTTACTGCCGGCCACCTATAGTGTCCTGGTGAGCTGCCATGCTGCCGGCCACGTATAGTGGCCTGGTGAGCTGTCTTACTGCCGGCCACCTTTAGTGGCCTAGTGAGCTGCCGTGCTGCCGGCCACCTATAGTGGCCTGGTGAGCTGTCGTGCTGCCGGCCACCTATAGAGGCCTGGTGAGCTGTCGTGCTATCGTGCTGCCGGCCACCTATAGTGGCCTGGTGAGCTGTCGTGCTGCCGGCCACCTATAGTGGCCTGGTGAGCTGTCATGCTGCCGGCCACCTATAGTGGCCTGGTGAGCTGTTTTACTGCCGGCCGACTATAGTGGCCTGGTGAGCTGCCGTGCTGCCGGCCACCTATAGTGGCCTGGTGAGCTGTCGTGCTGCCGGCCACCTAAAGTGGCCTGGTGAGCCGTCGTGCTGCCGGCCACCTATAGTGGCCTGGTTAGCTGCCGTGCTGCCGGGCACCTATAGTTGCCTGGTGAGCTGTCGCGCTGCCGGCCACCTATAGTTGCCCGGTGAGCTGTCGCGCTGGCGGCCACCCATAGTGCCCCGGTGAGCTGCCGTGCTGCCGGCCACCTATAGTGGCCTGGTGAGCTGTCGTGCTGCCGGCCACCTATAGTGGCCTGGTGAGCTGTCGTGCTGCCGGCCACCTATAGTGGCCTGGTGAGCTGTTTTACTGCCGGCCGACTATAGTGGCCTGGTGAGCTGCCGTGCTTCCGGCCGCCTAAAGTGGCCTGGTGAGCTGTCGTGCTGCCGGCCACCTAAAGTGGCCTGGTGAGCCGTCGTGCTGCCGGCCACCTATAGTGGCCTGGTGAGCTGTCGTGCTGCCGGCCACCTATAGTGGCCTGGTGAGCTGTCGTGCTGCCGGCCACCTATAGTGGCCTGGTGAGCTGTCGTGCTGCCGGCCACCTATAGTGGCCTGGTTAGCTGCCGTGCTGCCGGGCACCTATAGTTGCCTGGTGAGCTGTCGCGCTGCCGGCCACCTATAGTTGCCTTGTGAGCTGTCGCGCTGGCGGCCACCTATAGTGGCCTTGTGACCTGTCATGCTGCCGGCCACCTCTAGTGCCCTGGTGAGCTACCGTGCTGCCGGCCACCTATAGTTGCCTAGTGAGTTGTCGCGCTGCCGGATGCCTATAGTTGCCTGGTGAGCTGTCGCGCTGCCGGCCACCTATAGTGTCCTGGTGAGCTCTCGTGCTGCCGGCCACCTATAGTGGCCTGGTTAGCTGTCGTGCTGCCGGCCACCTATAGTGGCCTGGTTAGCTGTTGTGCTGCCGGCCACCTATAGTGGCCTGGTGAGCTGCCGTACTGCCGGCCACCTATAGTGGCCTGGTGAGCTGTCATGCTGCCGGCCACCTATAGTGGCCTGGTGGGCTGCCGTGCTGCCGACCACCTATAGTGGCCTGGTGAGCTGTCGTGCTGCCGGCCACCTATAGTGGCCTGGTGAGCTGTCGTACTGCCGGCCACCTATAGTGGCCTGGTGAGCTGTCGTGCTGCCGGCCACCTATAGTGGCCTGGTGAGCTGTCGTGCTGCCGGCCACTTATAGTGGCCTGGTGAGCTGTCGTGCTGCCGGCCACCTATAGTGGCCTGGTGAGCTGTTTTACTGCCGGCCGACTATAGTGGCCTGGTGAGCTGCCGTGCTGCCGGCCACCTATAGTGGCCTGGTGAGCTGTCGTGCTGCCGGCCACCTAAAGTGGCCTGGTGAGCCGTCGTGCTGCCGGCCACCTATAGTGGCCTGGTGAGCTGTCATGCTGCCGGCCACCTATAGTGCCCTGATGAGCTTCCGTGCTACCGGCCACCTATAGTGGCCTGGTGAGCTGCCGTGCTGCCGGCTACCTATAGTGGCCTGGTTAGCTGTTGTGCTGCCGGCCACCTATGGGGGCCTGGTGAGCTGCCGTACTGCCGGCCACCTATATTTGCCTGGTGAGCTGTCATGCTGCGGGCCACCTATAGTGGCCTGGTGAGCTGTCTTACTGCCGGCCACCTATAGTGGCCTGGTGAGCTGTCGTGCTGCCGGCCACCTATAGTGGCCTGGTGAGCTGCCGTGCTGCCGGCCACCTATAGTGGCCTGGTGAGCTGTCGTGCTGCCGGCCACCTATAGTGGCCTGGTGAGCTGTCATGCTGCCGGCGACCTATAGTGGCCTGGTGAGCTGCCGTGCTGCCGGCTACCTATAGTGGCCTGGTGAGCTTCCGTACTGCCGGCCACCTATAGTGGCCTGGTGAGCTGTCATGCTGCCGGCCACCTATAGTGGCCTGGTTAGCTGCCGTGCTGCCGGCCACCTATAGTGGCCTGGTGAGCTGTCTTGCTGCCGGCCACCTATTGTGGCCTGGTGAGCTGTTTTACTGCCGGCCGACTATAGTGGCCTGGTGAGCTGCCGTGCTGCCGGCCACCTATAGTGGCCTGGTGAGCTGTCGTGCTGCCGGCCACCTAAAGTGGCCTGGTGAGCCGTCGTGCTGCCGGCCGCCTATAGTGGCCTGGTGAGCTGTCGTGCTGTCGTGCTGCCGGCCACCTACAGTGGCCTGGTGAGCTGTCATGCTACCGGCCACCTATAGTGCCCTGATGAGCTTCCGTGCTGCCGGCCACCTATAGTGGCCTGGTGAGCTGTCATGCTGCGGCCACGTATAGTGGCCTGGTGAGCTGCCGTGCTGCCGGCCACCTGTAGTGGCCTGGTGAGCTGTCGTGCTGCCGGCCACCTATAGAGGCCTGGTGAGCTGTCGTGCTATCGTGCTGCCGGCCACCTATAGTGGCCTGGTGAGCTGTCATGCTGCCGGCCACCTATAGTGCCCTGATGAGCTTCCGTGCTGCCGGCCACCTATAGTGGCCTGGAGAGCTGTCGTGCTGCCGGCCACCTATAGTGGCCTGGTGAGCTGTCGTGCTGTCGTGCTGCCGGCCACCTATAGTGGCCTGGTGAGCTGTCATGCTGCCGGCCACCTATAGTGCCCTGATGAGCTTCCGTGCTGCCGGCCACCTATAGTGGCCTGGTGAGCTGCCGTGCTGCCGGCCACCTATAGTGGCCTGGTGAGCTGTCGTGCTGCCGGCCACCTATAGTGGCCTGGTTAGCTGCCGTGCTGCCGGGCACCTATAGTTGCCTGGTGAGCTGTCGCGCTGCCGGCCACCTATAGTTGCCTTGTGAGCTGTCGCGCTGCCGGCCACCTATAGTGGCCTGGTGGGCTGCCGTGCTGCCGACCACCTATAGTGGCCTGGTGAGCTGTCGTGCTGCCGGCCACCTATAGTGGTCTGGTGAGCTGTCGTACTGCCGGCCACCTATAGTGGCCTGGTGAGCTGTCGTGCTGCCGGCCACCTATAGTGGCCTGGTGAGCTGTCGTGCTGCCGGCCACTTATAGTGGCCTGGTGAGCTGTCGTGCTGCCGGCCACCTATAGTGGCCTGGTGAGCTGTTTTACTGCCGGCCGACTATAGTGGCCTGGTGAGCTGCCGTGCTGCCGGCCACCTATAGTGGCCTGGTGAGCTGTCGTGCTGCCGGCCACCTAAAGTGGCCTGGTGAGCCGTCGTGCTGCCGGCCACCTATAGTGGCCTGGTGAGCTGTCGAGCTGTCGTGCTGCCGGCCAACTATAGTGGCCTGGTGAGCTGTCATGCTACCGGCCACCTATAGTGCCCTGATGAGCTTCCGTGCTGCCGGCCACCTATAGTGGCCTGGTGAGCTGTCATGCTGCCGGCCACCTATAGTGGCCTGGTGAGCTGCCGTGCTGCCGGCCACCTGTAGTGGCCTGGTGAGCTGTCGTGCTGCCGGCCACCTATAGAGGCCTGGTGGGCTGTCGTGCTATCGTGCTGCCGGCCACCTATAGTGGCCTGGTGAGCTGTCATGCTGCCGGCCACCTATAGTGCCCTGATGAGCTTCCGTGCTGCCGGCCACCTATAGTGGCTTGGTGAGCTGCCGTGCTGCCGGCCACCTATAGTGGCCTGGAGAGCTGTCGTGCTGCCGGCCACCTATAGTGGCCTGGTGAGCTGTCGTGCTGTCGTGCTGCCGGCCACCTATAGTGGCCTGGTGAGCTGTCATGCTGCCGGCCACCTGTAGTGCCCTGATGAGCTTCCGTGCTGCCGGCCACCTATAGTGGCCTGGTGGGCTGCCGTGCTGCCGGCCACCTATAGTGGCCTGGTGAGCTGCCGTGCTGCCGGCCACCTATAGTGGCCTGGTGAGCTGTCGTGCTGTCGAGCTGCCGGCCACCTTTAGTGGCCTGGTGAGCTGTCATGCTGCCGGCCACCTATAGTGGCCTGGTGAGCTGTCGTGCTGCCGGCCACCTATAGTGGCCTGGTGAGCTGTCGTGCTGCCGGCCACCTATAGTGGCCTGGTGAGCTGTCATGCTGCCGGCCACCTATAGTGGCCTGGTGAGCTGTCTTACTGCCGGCCACCTATAGTGTCCTGGTGAGCTGCCATGCTGCCGGCCACCTATAGTGGCCTGGTGAGCTGTCTTACTGCCGGCCACCTTTAGTGGCCTAGTGAGCTGCCGTGCTGCCGGCCACCTATAGTGGCCTGGTGAGCTGTCGTGCTGCCGGCCACCTATAGTGGCCTGGTGAGCTGTCGTGCTGTCGTGCTGCCGTCCACCTATAGTGGCCTGGTGAGCTGTCATGCTGCCGGCCACCTATAGTGGCCTGGTGGGCTGCCGTGCTGCCGGCCACCTATAGTGGCCTGGTGAGCTGTCGTGCTGTCGTGCTGCCGTCCACCTATAGTGGCCTGGTGAGCTGTCCTTCTGCCGGCCACCTATAGTGGCCTGGTGGGCTGCCGTGCTGCCGGCCACCTATAGTGGCCTGGTGAGCTGTTTTACTGCCGGCCACCTATAGTGGCCTGGTGAGCTGCCGTGCTGCCGGCCACCTATAGTGGCCTGGTGAGCTGTCGTGCTGCCGGCCACTTATAGTGGCCTGGTGAGCTGTCGTGCTGCCGGCCACCTATAGTGGCCTGGTGAGCTGTCGTGCTGCCGGCCACCTATAGTGGTCTGGTGAGCTGCCGTGCTGCCGGCCACCTATAGTGGTCTGGAGAGCTGCCGTGCTGCCGGCCACCTATAGTGGCCTGGGGAGCTGCCATGCTGCCGGCCACCTATAGTGGCCTGGGGAGTGCCCTGCTGCCGGCCACCTATAGTGGCCTGGTGAGCTGCCGTGCTGCCGGCCACCTATAGTGGCCTGGTGAGCTGCCGTGCCGCCGACCACCTATAGTGGCCTGGTGAGCTGCCGAGCTGCCGGCCACCTATAGTGGCCTGGTGAGCTGTCGTGCTGCCGGCCACTTATAGTGGCCTGGTGAGCTGCCGTGCTGCCGGCCACCTATAGTGCCCTGGTGAGCTGTCGTGCTGCCGACCACCTATAGTGGCCTGGTGAGCTGTCATGCTGCCGGCCACCTATAGTGGCCTGGTGAGCTGTCGTGCTGCCGGCCACCTAGGGTGGCATGGTGAGCTGTCGTACTGCCGGCCACCTATAGTGGCCTGGTGAGCTGCCGTGCTGCCGGCCACCTATAGTGACCTGGTGAGCTGCCGTGCTGCCGGCCACCTGTAGTGGCCTAGTGAGCTGTGGCGCTGCCGGATACCTATAGTAGCCTGGTGAGCTGTCGTGCTGCCGGCCACCTATAGTGGTCTGGTGAGCTGCCGTGCTGCCGGCCACCTATAGTGGCCTGGTGCGCTGTCATGCTACCGGCCACCTATAGTGGCTTGGTGAGCTGTCATGCTGCCGGCCACCTATAGTTGCCTAGTGAGCTGTCGCGCTGCCGGATACCTATAGTTGCCTGGTGAGCTGTCGCGCTGCCGGCCACCTATAGTGTCCTGGTGAGCTCTCGTGCTGCCGGACACCTATAGTGCCCTGGTGAGCTGCCGTGCTGCCGGCCACCTATAGTTGCCTGGTGGGCTGCCGTGCTGCCGGCCACCTATAGTGGCCTGGTGAGCTGCCGTGCCGCCGGCCACCTATAGTGGCCTGGTGAGCTGCCGAGCTGCCGGCCACCTATAGTGGCCTGGTGAGCTGCCGTGCTGCCGGCCACCTATAGTGGACTGGTGAGCTGCCGTGCTGCCGGCCACCTATAGTGCCCTGGTGAGCTGTCGTGCTGCCGGCCACCTATAGTGGCCTGGTGAGCTGCCGTGCTGCCGGCCACCTATAGTGGCCTGGTGAGCTGCCGTGCTGCCGGCCACCTGTAGTGGCCTGGTGAGCTGCCGTGCTGCCGGCCACCTATAGTGGCCTGGTGAGCTGCCGTGCTGCCGGCCACCTATAGTGGCCTGGTGAGCTGCCGTGCTGCCGGCCACCTATAGTGGCCTGGTGAGCTGTCGTGCTGCCGGCCACCTATAGTGGCCTGGTGAGCTGTCGTGCTGCCGGCCACCTATAGTGGCCTGGTGAGCTGTCGTGCTGCCGGCCACCTATAGTGGACTGGTGAGCTGTCGTACTGCCGGCCACCTATAGTGGCCTGGTGAGCTGTCGTGCTGCCGGCCACCTATAGTGGCCTGGTGAGCTGTCGTACTGCCGGCCACCTATAGTGGCCTGGTGAGCTGTCGTGCTGCCGGCCACCTATAGTGGCCTGGTGAGCTGTCGAACTGCCGGCCACCTATAGTGGCCTGGTGAGCTGCCGTGCTGCCGGCCACCTATAGTGGCCTGGTGAGCTGCCGTGCTGCCGGCCACCTATAGTGGCCTGGTGAGCTGCCGTGCTGCCGGCCACCTATAGTGGACTGGTGAGCTGCCGTGCTGCCGGCCACCTATAGTGCCCTGGTGAGCTGTCGTGCTGCCGGCCACCTATAGTGGCCTGGTGAGCTGCCGTGCCGCCGACCACCTATAGTGGCCTGGTGAGCTGCCGAGCTGCCGGCCACCTATAGTGGCCTGGTGAGCTGTCGTACTGCCGGCCACCTATAGTGGCCTGGTGAGCTGTCGTGCTGCCGGCCACCTGTAGTGGCCTGGTGAGCTGTCGTGCTGCCGGCCACCTATAGTGGACTGGTGAGCTGTCGTACTGCCGGCCACCCATAGTGGCCTGGTGAGCTGTCGTGCTGCCGGCCACCTATAGTGGCCTGGTGAGCTGTCGAACTGCCGGCCACCTATAGTGGCCTGGTGAGCTGCCGGCCACCTATAGTGGCCTGGTGAGCTGCCGTGCTGCCGGCCACCTATAGTGGCCTGGTGTGCTGCCGTGCTGCCGGCCACCTATAGTGGCCTGGTGAGCTGCCGTGCTGCCGGCCACCTATAGTGGACTGGTGAGCTGCCGTGCTGCCGGCCACCTATAGTGCCCTGGTGAGCTGTCGTGCTGCCGGCCACCTATAGTGGCCTGGTGAGCTGCCGTGCTGCCGGCCACCTATAGTGGCCTGGTGAGCTGCAGTGCTGCCGGCCACCTATAGTGGCCTGGTGAGCTGTCGTACTGCCGGCCACCTATAGTGGCCTGGTGAGCTGTCGTGCTGCCGGCCACCTATAGTGGCCTGGTGAGCTGTCGAACTGCCGGCCACCTATAGTGGCCTGGTGAGCTGCCGGCCACCTATAGTGGCCTGGTGAGCTGCCGTGCTGCCGGCCACCTATAGTGGCCTGGTGAGCTGCCGTGCTGCCGGCCACCTATAGTGGCCTGGTGAGCTGCCGTGCTGCCGGCCACCTATAGTGGCCTGGGGAGTGCCCTGCTGCCGGCCACCTATAGTGGCCTGGTGAGCTGCCGTGCTGCCGGCCACCTATAGTGGCCTGGTGAGCTGCCGTGCCGCCGACCACCTATAGTGGCCTGGTGAGCTGCCGAGCTGCCGGCCACCTATAGTGGCCTGGTGAGCTGCCGTGCTGCCGGCCACCTATAGTGGCCTGGTGAGCTGCCGTGCTGCCGGCCACCTATAGTGGACTGGTGAGCTGCCGTGATGCCGGCCACCTATAGTGCCCTGGTGAGCTGTCGTGCTGCCGACCACCTATAGTGGCCTGGTGAGCTGTCATGCTGCCGGCCACCTATAGTGGCCTGGTGAGCTGTCGTGCTGCCGGCCACCTAGGGTGGCATGGTGAGCTGTCGTACTGCCGGCCACCTATAGTGGCCTGGTGAGCTGCCGTGCTGCCGGCCACCTATAGTGACCTGGTGAGCTGCCGTGCTGCCGGCCACCTGTAGTGGCCTAGTGAGCTGTGGCGCTGCCGGATACCTATAGTAGCCTGGTGAGCTGTCGTGCTGCCGGCCACCTATAGTGGTCTGGTGAGCTGCCGTGCTGCCGGCCACCTATAGTGGCCTGGTGCGCTGTCATGCTACCGGCCACCTATAGTGGCTTGGTGAGCTGTCATGCTGCCGGCCACCTATAGTTGCCTAGTGAGCTGTCGCGCTGCCGGATACCTATAGTTGCCTGGTGAGCTGTCGCGCTGCCGGCCACCTATAGTGTCCTGGTGAGCTCTCGTGCTGCCGGACACCTATAGTGCCCTGGTGAGCTGCCGTGCTGCCGGCCACCTATAGTTGCCTGGTGGGCTGCCGTGCTGCCGGCCACCTATAGTGGCCTGGTGAGCTGCCGTGCCGCCGGCCACCTATAGTGGCCTGGTGAGCTGCCGAGCTGCCGGCCACCTATAGTGGCCTGGTGAGCTGCCGTGCTGCCGGCCACCTATAGTGGACTGGTGAGCTGCCGTGCTGCCGGCCACCTATAGTGCCCTGGTGAGCTGTCGTGCTGCCGGCCACCTATAGTGGCCTGGTGAGCTGCCGTGCTGCCGGCCACCTATAGTGGCCTGGTGAGCTGCCGTGCTGCCGGCCACCTGTAGTGGCCTGGTGAGCTGCCGTGCTGCCGGCCACCTATAGTGGCCTGGTGAGCTGCCGTGCTGCCGGCCACCTATAGTGGCCTGGTGAGCTGCCGTGCTGCCGGCCACCTATAGTGGCCTGGTGAGCTGTCGTGCTGCCGGCCACCTATAGTGGCCTGGTGAGCTGTCGTGCTGCCGGCCACCTATAGTGGCCTGGTGAGCTGTCGTGCTGCCGGCCACCTATAGTGGACTGGTGAGCTGTCGTACTGCCGGCCACCTATAGTGGCCTGGTGAGCTGTCGTGCTGCCGGCCACCTATAGTGGCCTGGTGAGCTGTCGTACTGCCGGCCACCTATAGTGGCCTGGTGAGCTGTCGTGCTGCCGGCCACCTATAGTGGCCTGGTGAGCTGTCGAACTGCCGGCCACCTATAGTGGCCTGGTGAGCTGCCGGCCACCTATAGTGGCCTGGTGAGCTGTCGTGCTGCCGGCCACCTATAGTGGCCTG
Organism: Eumerus sabulonum; assembly: GCA_951905685.1. Lineage (NCBI taxonomy): Eukaryota > Metazoa > Arthropoda > Insecta > Diptera > Syrphidae > Eumerus > Eumerus sabulonum. The sequence goes on from OX645064.1 coordinate 72,022,385, forward strand.
GTGAGCTGTCGTACTGGCGGCCACCTATAGAAGCCAGGTGAGCTGCCGTGCTGCCGGCCACCTATAGTGGCCTGGTGAGCTGCCGTGCTGCCGGCCACCTATAGTGGCCTGGTTAGCTGCCGTGCTGCCGGGCACCTATAGTTGCCTGGTGAGCTGTCGCGCTGCCGGCCACCTATAGTGGCCTTGTGACCTGTCATGCTGCCGGCCACCTATAGTGCCCTGGTGAGCTACCGTGCTGCCGGCCACCTATAGTTGCCTAGTGAGCTGTCGCGCTGCCGGATACCTATAGTGGTCTGGTGAGCTGCCGTGCTGCCGGCCACCTATAGTAGCCGGGTAAACTCGAGCTTCTCAGGCAACCCGGCGCGTCCCCAGGTGGCGGATAGGGGAAGGCCACGTAATGTGGTAGGGGTCACTGCACCCCCGCGGACCAAGAGCACTTACATTCCCAAGTCAAGGTGGTTGGAATACGTGCCGAGGACTGAATGATGCAGGGAATACAAAAATGTGCATCGCAAACGTACGGTCCCTATGTGATACCGGGCGCCCTCACATAGTAACTAGCCTTACATCTACATGGGAGCTCTGTAGATGGTTGACCATCAATTCTCGCCATACTCGTGGGATCAACATATGAATAACAAACACAAAAAAAAACAAAAACAAAACACCAACAGAGTCGGAGGAAGAATCTCTCCTCCGCTCACCAGTACATGAAATGGAGACAGAAGTCACAGAACCATCTCCAAACTCTGCAACCACATTCCCGTCCAACAAGATGGACAACCAAAACGCTCAGGTACCTAAAGGTCCAAGCGCCGAGGTTGTAGTGGTTAACGACGCCAGAAAACCTCGGCAGAAACAAGAGCATTTCACCGGGGCACAAAGGCGACGAATCGCCGCTCTAATCCGGGACGGGATGGAGCCCGAAGAGGCGAAACAAAAAGAAAGAGCAAGATATGCTCTCGTGCTAGCGGAAAGGGAAGCTCAAAAAAATACCGATGCATCAAATCCCAAACGCAGCCGTTCTAACGACAACTCCATTGTGGAGAATATCCGCAAGAAGAGTCGACCACACACAGAAGCACCTAGTAGCTCATGTGCTGGTAATAAAAATGATCGTCCTGGGTGCGAAAATAAAATAAAACCCACTAAGGGAAATAGTGGAGGTGCACGAGAGCGCACGGATGCACCCGAGCCATCCTACCGGGATGCCATTGCTCGGTGCAAAGTCGCCATCATGCACTCGCAACACCCGCAAGAGACCCTAACGGACGAACAGATGAAGTTAGTGAGGAAGAGCCTGTTAGTGGAAATGGACAAGGCAGACAAAGATTGTCCTGCACTCCGATTCGAGGCCACCTCAGCCAGAAATGGATGGCTTTCCATCACCTGTCACGACATAGAAACAAAAAATTGGCTCATGTCGTCGATAGAGAAGATCAAGCCATGGAAGAACGCAGATTTGTGTGCAACTCAGGGCAATGACATACCCAAGTTATACACCTGCGTAACATTCGTCCCCGAAGCCGATGACCTTACCAAGGACACCTTCCTTATGCGCATAATGAGGCAGAATGCGAACATTAGCACAAAAGGATGGAGAGTCCTCAGGATTGCTAAGGAAAAAAGCGGTGGGGATCAAGTAACCTTTGCCATCGATGAGGCTTCTAAAGACGCCATTGTGAAGCAAAGGTTTAAACTATTCCTCAACTTCTCCCAGATCCTTATTAGGATCAAGGGAGTTCCCAAGCAGGCAAAGGTAACTGCGGACAACAAAACTAAGGACAGGGCACTAGCCCATCCGAAGTGCGATGCCCAAGGTATACCGGCCATGCCTAAGAAAGCGAGTGAGGAACTCGGCGCGCATAAGCCAAACCAGAGAGCAACAACCATTGCATCTGGCGTTGGTGCACCAACCATAGAAACAACGAAAGTACCCCAAACGTCAGGGCTACCTGAAGAAACTACTCGGGCAGCCAAGACTTCAGGGGTCAGTCCTATGGTTGGGACAATTACTAACACTGGCAGCCCTGCCAGTACCTCACTGAATCCATCATGTCGGGATTAAGGTGCATCCAAGTAAATCTACAGCATGCAAAGGCCGCGTCCGCGGTACTGAGCCATAGATTTAACAAGGAGCACCTCGATATAGCCTTTATCCAGGAACCGTACACCATTAAAGACCAGATCAAAGGACTATCAGGTGAGCTGCTCTACGACTCCACAAATGAAGGACGACCTAGAGCCTGCTTAATGTTCAGTAACAATATTAAAGCCATTCCCATTCCAGAATTCACGAATAAGGACATGGCAGCTGCCATCATCCAGCTATCCACTGCGGAAGGTAGGTCAGAAGCTGTAATCTGCTCAGCCTACCTTGCGGGCGACTCCACGGACCTGGGCTTCACACCACTGCAGGATCTTCTCGACCACTTTGGAAGAAGAGGCTCACACACCATCATATGCTGTGACGCAAACGCACACCACACAGCATGGGGAAGCTCGGACATCAACAAAAGAGGTGAGTACCTATTTGAATTCATATTTAGGAACAACCTCAATATCATAAACCGTGGAAATAATCCCACCTTTATGAATAGAATTAGAGAAGAGGTATTAGACCTCACCCTAACTACCCCGTTCATATGTAATTCGATTCAAAACTGGCATGTCTCAACAGAAACATCGATGTCAGACCATCGACAGATCTGTTTTGACATAAAAGCGGGAGATAGAATTACTAGAACATATAGACAACCGAGAGCGACAGACTGGGACACTTATAGCCTAGAAATCGCACAAACGATCGGAAACTGTCCAAACAGCATCAGAGACATAGACAGCCTCGAACTCTGCTGCGACAGTCTCAATGCTACCATCTTATCTGCTTTTCACAACGCTTGCCCGGAGAAAGTTAAGCCAGGCAACCGTACCACTCCGTGGTGGAACAACAATCTGGCCAAGCTAAGAGCACTGACCAGAAAACTGTTCAACAGGGCTAAACGGACTGGTGACTGGACGCAGTATCGTGCCTCACTCACCAACTACAACCAAGAGATTAGAAGAGCCAAAAGAGACTCATGGAAAAAGTTCTGCAGCAGTCTTTCAGACATTCAGAGCAGCGCTCGCATCCACAGAGTTCTCGCTAAAGAGCACACTAACCAAATTGGTTTGTTGAGGAGAGCAGATGGCACCTACGCGGAAAATGGTACGGAAGTACTCAAAATTCTGACCAGCACGCACTTCCCGGACTCTAACATCATTCCCTCTGATCTCTCTAACATACCTCCGCAGATCAGGGCAGCTAGACCAAACAGGGAGGATTGGAAGAGAGCACGAACGATATTTCACGAGGGAAGCATAAAATGGGCCATCAATTCTTTTGACCCATACAAATCCCCGGGGGAGGATGGCATCTTCCCAGCACTTCTTCAGAAGGGGAGTGCGCAAATTAGCCCCATGCTCATTAACATCTTTAGAACCAGCTATGCATGGGGACACATACCAACAAGCTGGACAGAGGTAAAGGTAAAATTTCATTCCCAAAGTAGGCCGTAGACCCACAGACCTGCCTAAGTCCTACAGACCGATAAGCCTTACCTCTTTCTTCCTAAAAACAATGGAAAAAATCTTGGACAGGCATATCAGGGACGGTGCACTGAGAAGATCACCACTTCACAAAAACCAATATGCCTACCAGCCTGGGAAATCGACCACGCATGCTCTTCAGGAACTAACGGCCCGGATTAATAAATCCCTGAGCGACAAAGAAATTGCGATAGGTTGCTTTCTCGATATTGAGGGTGCCTTCGATAACACCGAATACACCCAAATAAAACGTTGCATCCTCAGCACAGGGGTGGACAACACCACATGCAATTGGATCCAACATATGCTTAGCAACAGGAAAATAAACACCTCGCTAGGCAATGACAAAATCAGCGTTAACGCCGCGAAAGGATGCCCTCAAGGCGGGGTTCTCTCACCACTCCTGTGGTCCATCGTGGTCAACGAACTGATAAGCATACTCAGCAACAATGGCTTCTATGTCCAAGGCTACGCTGACGACATAGTGATCCTGATCAGAGGCAAATTCGAAGACACAGTCTCGGAACTCCTCCAACGGGCACTAAACCTTGTTGCTAACTGGTGCATAAAGGTTGCACTAAATGTAAATCCTAGAAAAAGCACCATAGTCGCCTTCACCAAAAGAAGGAACAGGCACAAACTTACTAAGCCTACCCTCTTTGGTGAAGAGATAGAGTTCTCAAAAGAAGTCAAATATCTAGGGATAACTCTAGACGAAAAGCTCACTTGGAACTCTCACATTACAAAAACCATTGAGAAAGCCAGGATCTCCTTATGGACCAGCAAAAGTCTCACTGGCAAATACTGGGGCACAAACCCCAAAATGTCCCGCTGGCTATATACAGCAATCACCAGACCAATCCTTACATATGCTGCGCCCGTCTGGTGGCACAAAACAAAACAAGTATCAGTGCAAGCCAAGCTCAACAAATTGCAAAGACTAGCTTGCATCTGTATCACTGGGGCCATGAGAACAACCCCCACAGCAGCACTAGAAGTCATCACAGACCTGCCACCTCTTCATCTCCAACTGAAGAAAGAAGCAATGGTCTTCGCCCACAGGATGATCATGGAGGATGACTCTAACCGTAGGCTCTTTCACCCTGACATCCTTACAGAAATAAACAGGCATGAAATCCTAAAGATATCTCTTACAGACAACTGTCTCCCCAGATATAACTTCAGCCAAAACTACAAGGTCACATTCCCTAACCGACAAAACTGGGAACAGGATAGACCCTCCTTCAACCGTGGATCCTACGTGTGGTACACAGATGGCTCCAAAACGGACGAAGGCGTTGGGGCTGGAGTATACGGAGCAAATACAGGCACATGCATTTACGTCAGCATGGACAGTTATAACTCCGTTTTTCAAGCAGAGATATTTGCTATAGAACTCTGCCTCAGAGAAAATATAAACAGAAATTTACTTAACAAAAACATTTATATTCTCTCTGACAGCAAAGCTGCACTTCAAGCCCTAAAGAGCTTTGAAATAACCTCCAAGCTGGGATGGGACTGCCTACAGCTACTTCATCAGCTGGCCAGTACAAACAGAGTTCATCTCATTTGGATACCTGGACACAGCGGCCATACAGGCAACGAAAAGGCGGACCTACTAGCAAGGAAAGGCTCTGCATCACCATTTATGATGCCACGGCCTTTCTGCGGCATACCTACTAGCACCACCAAATGCTGCATAAAAAATTGGTTAAGGAACACGACGGATCACTACTGGTCACAAACGAAAGGTAGCAGACAAGCCAAGCTGTTCCTCCCAACTACATCCCTCAAAAGAACGAAACAACTTCTCATGCTTTCGAGGAGTCAGATTCGTTTAATCACAGGTTTCCTTACTGGACACTGCCCAGTTAATAAACACCTCAAAACAATGGGCATCATACAAGATGACACTTGCCGTATGTGTAATGAAGACGAAGAAACAGCAGAGCACATACTATGCCACTGTAACTGCCTGGTCAGTACACGTCTTCGTCACCTAGGCAAGCATTATCTTGAAGCAGATGAAATTGCTGCCAGTTCACTCAAAAGCATACTAAGCTTTATTACGAACTCAGGTTTTCTGAGTGAACTGTAAGTGGGGGACATCACAATAGGCCCAATCGTGGCCGCAGTGATCAGGCGACTCTGTCCCACCCCCCCCTATCTATCTATCTATCTATAGTGGTCTGGTGAGCTGCCGTGCTGCCGGCCACCTATAGTGGCCTGGTGAGCTGACGTGCTGCCGGCCACCTATAGTGGCCTGGTGAGCTGCCGTGCTGCCGGCCACCTATAGTGGACTGGTGAGCTGCCGTGCTGCCGGCCACCTATAGTGCCCTGGTGAGCTGTCGTGCTGCCGGCCACCTATAGTGGCCTGGTGAGCTGCCGTGCTGCCGGCCACCTATAGTGGCCTGGTGAGCTGCCGTGCTGCCGGCCACCTATAGTGGCCTGGTTAGCTGTCGTGCTGCCGGCCACCTGTAGTGGCCTGGTTAGCTGTCGTGCTGCCGGCCACCTATAGTGGCCTGGTGAGCTGCCGTGCTGCCGGCCACCTATAGTGGCCTGGTGCGCTGTCATGCTACCGGCCACCTATAGTGGCCTGGTGAGCTGTCGTGCTGCCGGCCACCTATAGTGGACTGGTGAGCTGTCGTACTGCCGACCACCTATAGTGGCCTGGTGAGCTGTCGTGCTGCCGGCCACCTATAGTGGCCTGGTGAGCTGCCGTGCTGCCGGCCACCTATAGTGACCTGGTGAGCTGCCGTGCTGCCGGCCACCTATAGTGGCCTAGTGAGCTGTGGAGCTGCCGGATACCTATAGTAGCCTGGTGAGCTGTCGTGCTGCCGGCCACCTATAGTGGTCTGGTGAGCTGCCGATGCCGTGCTGCCGGCCACCTATAGTGGCCTGGTGCGCTGTCATGCTACCGGCCACCTATAGTGGCTTGGTGAGCTGTCGTGCTGCCGGCCACCTATAGTGGCCTGGTGAGGTGTCGTGCTGTCGTGCTGCCGGCCACCTATAGTGGCCTGGTGGGCTGCCGTGCTGCCGGCCACCTATAGTGGTCTGGTGAGCTGCCGTGCTGCCGGCCACCTATAGTGGCCTGGTGCGCTGCCGCGCTGCCGGCCACCTATAGGGGCCTGGTGAGCTGCCGTGCTGCCGACCACCTATAGTGGCCTGGTGAGCTGTGGTGCTGTCGGCCACCTATAGTGGCCTGGTGAGCTGCCGTACTGCCGGCCACCTATAGGGGCCTGGTAAGCTGCCGTGCTGCCGACCACCTATAGTGGCCTGGTGAGCTGCCATGGTGCCGGCCACCTATAGGGGCCTGGTGAGCTGCCGTGCTGCCGGCCACCTATAGTGGCCTGGTGAGCTGCCGTGCTGCCGGCCACCTATAGTAGCCTGGTTAGCTGTCGTGCTGCCGGCCACCTATAGTGGCCTGGTGAGCTGCCGTGCTGCCGGCCACCTATAGTGGCCTGGTGGGCTGCCGTGCTGCCGGCCACCTATAGTGGCCTGGTGAGCTGCCGTGCTGCCGGCCACCTATATTGGCCTGGTGAGCTGCCGTGCTGCCGGCCACCTATAGTGGCCTGGTGGGCTGCCGTGCTGCCGGCCACCTATAGTGGACTGGTGAGCTGCCGTGCTGCCGGCCACCTATAGTGGCCTGGTGAGCTGTCGTGCTGCCGGCCACCTATAGTGGACTGGTGAGCTGTCGTACTGCCGGCCACCTTTAGTGGCCTGGTGAGCTGTCGTGCTGCCGGCCACCTATAGTGGCCTGGTGAGCTGTGGTGCTGTCGGCCACCTATAGTGGCCTGGTGAGCTGCCGTGCTGCCGGCCACCTATAGGGGCCTGGTGAGCTGCCGTGCTGCCGACCACCTATAGTGGCCTGGTGAGCTGCCGTGCTGCCGGCCACCTATAGTGGACTGGTGACCTGTCGTACTGCCGGCCACCTATAGTGGCCTGGTGAGCTGTCGTGCTGCCGGCCACCTATAGTGGCCTGGTGAGCTGTCGTGCTGCCGGCCACCTATAGTGGACTGGTGAGCTGTCGTACTGCCGGCCACCTATAGTGGCCTGGTGAGCTGTCGTGCTGCCGGCCACCTATAGTGGCCTGGTGAGCTGTCGTGCTGCCGGCCACCTATAGTGGCCTGGTTAGCTGCCGTGCTGCCGACCACCTATAGTGGCCTGGTGAGCTGTCGTGCTGCCGGCCACCTATAGTGGCCTGGTGAGCTGTCGTCCTGTCGTGCTGTCGTGCTGCCGGCCACCTATAGTGGCCTGGTGAGCTGTCGTGCTGCCGGCCACCTATAGTGGCCTGGTGAGCTGTCGTACTGCCGGCCACCTATAGTGGCCTGGTGAGCTGCCGTGCTTCCGGCCACCTATAGTGGCCTGGTGAGCTGTCGTGCTGCCGGCCACCTATAGTGGCCTGGTGAGCTGTCGTGCTGCCGGCCACCTATAGTGGCCTGGTGAGCTGTCGTACTGGCGGCCACCTATAGTGGCCTGGTGAGCTGCCATGCTGCCGGCCACCTATAGTGGCCTGGTGAGCTGCCATGCTGCCGGCCACCTATAGTGGCCTGGTTAGCTGCCGTGCTGCCGGGCACCTATAGTTTCCTGGTGAGCTGTCGCGCTGCCGGCCACCTATAGTTGCCTGGTGACCTGTCATGCTGCCGGCCACCTATAGTGCCCTGGTGAGCTACCGTGCTGCCGGCCACCTATAGTGGATTGGTGAGCTGCCGTGCTGCCGGCCACCTATAGTGGCCTGGTGAGCTGTCGTGCTGCCGGCCACCTATAGTGGACTGGTGAGCTGTCGTGCTGCCGGCCACCTATAGTGGCCTGGTGAGCTGTCATGCTGCCGGCCACCTGTAGTGCCCTGGTGAGCTACCGTGCTGCCGGCCACCTATAGTTGCCTAGTGAGCTGTCGCGCTGCCGGATACCTATAGTTGCCTGGTGAGCCGTCGCGCTGCCGGCCACCTATAGTGTCCTGGTGAGCTCTCGTGCTGCCGGCCACCTATAGTGCCCTGGTGAGCTGCCGTGCTGCCGGCCACCTATAGTTGCCTGGTGAGCTGTCGCGCTGCCGGCCACCTGTAGTGGCCTGGAGCGTTGTCGCGCTGCCGGCCACCTATAGTGGCCTGGTGAGCTGCCGTGCTGCCGGCCACCTATAGTGGCCTGGTGCGCTGTCATGCTACCGGCCACCTTTAGTGGCTTGGTGAGCTGTCGTGCTGCCGGCCACCTATAGTGGCCTGGTGAGCTGTCGTGCTGCTGGCCACCTATAGTGGCCTGGTTAGCTGTCGTGCTGCCGGTCACCTATAGTGGTCTGGTGAGCTGCCGTGTGGCCAGCCACCTATAGGGGCCTGGTGAGCTGCCGTGCTGCCGGCCACCTATAGTGACCTGGTGAGCTGCCTTGCTGCCGGCCACCTATAGTGACCTGGTGAGCTGTCGTGCTGCCGGTCACCTAAAGTGGCCTGGTGAGCTGTCGCGCTGTCGTGCTGCCGGCCACCTAAAGTGGCCTGGTGAGCTGTCGTGCTGTCGTGCTGCCGGCCACCTATAGTGGCCTGGTGAGCTGTCATGCTGCCGGCCACCTATAGTGCCCTGATGAGCTTCCGTGCTGCCGGCCACCTATAGTGGCCTGGTGGGCTGTCGTACTGCCGGCCACCTATAGTGGCCTGGTGAGCTGCCGTGCTGCCGGCCACCTATAGTGGCCTGGTGAGCTGTCGTGCTGCTGGCCACCTATAGTGACCTGGTTAGCTGTCGTGCTGCCGGTCACCTAATGTGGTCTGGTGAGCTGCCGTGTGGCCGGCCACCTATAGGGGCCTGGTGAGCTGCCGTGCTGCCGGCCACCTATAGTGGCCTGGTGAGCTGCCGTGCTGCCGGCCACCTATAGTGGCCTGGTGAGCTGTCGTGCTGCCGGCCACCTATAGTGGCCTGGTGAGCTGTCGTACTGCCGGCCACCTATAGTGGCCTGGTGAGCTGCCGTGCTGCCGGCCACCTATAGTGGCCTGGTGAGCTGTCGTGCTGCCGGCCACCTATAGTGGCCTGGTGAGCTGTCGTGCTGCCGGCCACCTATAGTGGCCTGGTGAGCTGTCGTGCTGCCGGCCACCTATAGTGGCCTGGTGAGCTGTCGTACTGCCGGCCACCTATAGTGGCCTGGTGAGCTGCCGTGCTGCCGGCCACCTATAGTGGCCTGGTGAGCTGTCGTGCTGCTGGCCACCTATAGTGGCCTGGTTAGCTGTCGTGCTGCCGGTCACCTATAGTGGTCTGGTGAGCTGCCGTGTGGCCGGCCACCTATAGGGGCCTGGTGAGCTGCCGTGCTGCCGGCCACCTATAGTGGCCTGGTGAGCTGTCGGGCTGTCGTGCTGCCGGCCACCTATAGTGGCCTGGTGAGCTGTCGTGCTGCCGGCCACCTATAGTGGCCTGGTGAGCTGTTGTACTGCCGGCCACCTATAGTGGCCTGGTGAGCTGCCGTGCTGCCGGCCACCTATAGTGGCCTGGTGAGCTGTCGTGCTGCCGGCCACCTATAGTGGCCTGGTGAGCTGTCGTGCTGCCGGCCACCTATAGTGGTCTGGTGAGCTGTCGTACTGCCGGCCACCTATAGTGGCCTGGTGAGCTGTCGTGCTGCCGGCCACCTATAGTTGCCTAGTGAGCTGTCGCGCTGCCGGATACCTATAGTTGCCTGGTGAGCCCTCGCGCTGCCGGCCACCTATAGTGGTCCGGTGAGCTGCCGTGGTGCCGGCCACCTATAGGGGCCTGGTGAGCTGCCGTGCTGCCGGCCACCTATAGTGGCCTGGTGAGCTGCCGTGCTGCCGGCCACCTATAGTGGCCTGGTTAGCTGTCGTGCTGCCGGCCACCTATAGTGGCCTGGTGAGCTGCCGTGCTGCCGGCCACCTATAGTGGCCTGGTGAGCTGTCGTGTTGCCGGCCACCTATAGTGGCCTGGTGAGCTGTCGTGCTGTCGCGCTGCCGGCCACCTATAGTTGCCTGGTGAGCTGTCGCGCTGCCGGCCACCTATAGTGGCCTGGTGAGCTGTCGTGCTGTCGTGCTGCCGGCCACCTATAGTGGCCTGGTGAGCTGCCGTGCTGCCGGGCACCTGTAGTGGTCTGGAGCGTTGTCGCGCTGCCGGCCACCTATAGTGGCCTGGTGAGCTGCCGTGCTACCGGCCACCTATAGTGGCTTGGTGAGCTGTCGTGCTGCCGGCCACCTATAGTGGCCTGGTGAGCTGTCGTGCTGCTGGCCACCTATAGTGGCCTGGTTAGCTGTCGTGCTGCCGGTCACCTATAGTGGTCTGGTGAGCTGCCGTGTGGCCGGCCACCTATAGGGGCCTGGTGAGCTGCCGTGCTGCCGGCCACCTATAGTGGCCTGGTGAGCTGCCGTGCTGCCGGCCACCTATAGTGGCCTGGTGAGCTGTCGTGCTGCCGGCCACCTAAAGTGGCCTGGTGAGCTGTCGTGCTTTCGTGCTGCCGGCCACCTATAGTGGCCTGGTGAGCTGTCATGCTGCCGGCCGCCTATAGTGCCCTGATGAGCTTCCGTGCTGCCGGCCACCTATAGTGGCCTGGTTAGCTGTCGTGCTGCCGGCCACCTATAGTGGCCTGGTGAGCTGTCGTGCTGCTGGCCACCTATAGTGGCCTGGTTACCTATCGTGCTGCCGGTCACCTATAGTGGTCTGGTGAGCTGCCGTGTGGCCGGCCACCTATAGGGGCCTGGTGAGCTGCCGTGCTGCCGGCCACCAATAGTGGCCTGGTGAGCTGCCGTGCTGCCGGCCACTTATAGTGGCCTGGTGAGCTGTCGTGCTGCCGGCCACCTAAAGTGGCCTGGTGAGCTTCCGTGCTGCCGGCCACCTATAGTGGCCTGGTGAGCTGTCGTGCTGTCGTGCTGCCGGCCACCTATAGTGGCCTGGTGAGCTGCCGTGCTGCCGGCCACCTATAGTGGCCTGGTGAGCTGCCGTGCTGCCGGCCACCTATAGTGGCCTGGTGAGCTGCCGTGCTGCCGGCCACCTATAGTGGACTGGTGAGCTGCCGTGCTGCCGGCCACCTATAGTGGCCTGGTGGGCTGCCGTGCTGCCGGCCACCTATAGTGGCCTGGTGAGCTGCCGTGCTGCCGGCCACCTATAGTGGCCTGGTGAGCTGCCGTGCTGCCGGCCACCTATAGTGGCCTGGTGAGCTGCCGTGCTGCCGGCCACCTATAGTGGACTGGTGAGCTGTCGTGCTGCCGGCCACCTATAGTGGCTTGGTGAGCTGTCGTGCTGCCGGCCACCTATAGTGGCCTGGTGAGCTGTCGTGCTGCTGGCCACCTATAGTGGCCTGGTTACCTGTCGTGCTGCCGGTCACCTATAGTGGTCTGGTGAGCTGCCGTGTGGCCGGCCACCTATAGTGGCCTGGTGAGCTGCCGTGCTGCCGGCCACCTATAGTGGCCTGGTGAGCTGCCGTGCTGCCGGCCACCTATAGTAGCCTGGTTAGCTGTCGTGCTGCCGGCCACCTATAGTGGCCTGGTGAGCTGCCGTGCTGCCGGCCACCTATAGTGGCCTGGTGGGCTGCCGTGCTGCCGGCCACCTATAGTGGCCTGGTGAGCTGCCGTGCTGCCGGCCACCTATATTGGCCTGGTGAGCTGCCGTGCTGCCGGCCACCTATAGTGGCCTGGTGGGCTGCCGTGCTGCCGGCCACCTATAGTGGACTGGTGAGCTGCCGTGCTGCCGGCCACCTATAGTGGCCTGGTGAGCTGTCGTGCTGCCGGCCACCTATAGTGGACTGGTGAGCTGTCGTACTGCCGGCCACCTTTAGTGGCCTGGTGAGCTGTCGTGCTGCCGGCCACCTATAGTGGCCTGGTGAGCTGTCGTACTGCCGGCCACCTATAGTGGCCTGGTGAGCTGCCGTGCTGCCGGCCACCTATAGTGGCCTGGTGAGCTGTCGTGCTGCCGGCCACCTATAGTGGCCTGGTGAGCTGTCGTGCTGCCGGCCACCTATAGTGGTCTGGTGAGCTGTCGTGCTGCTGGCCACCTATAGTGGCCTGGTTAGCTGTCGTGCTGCCGGTCACCTATAGTGGTCTGGTGAGCTGCCGTGTGGCCGGCCACCTATAGGGGCCTGGTGAGCTGCCGTGCTGCCGGCCACCTATAGTGGCCTGGTGAGCTGTCGTGCTGTCGTGCTGCCGGCCACCTATAGTGGCCTGGTGAGCTATCGTGCTGCCGGCCACCTATAGTGGCCTGGTGAGCTGTCGTACTGCCGGCCACCTATAGTGGCCTGGTGAGCTGCCGTGCTGCCGGCCACCTATAGTGGCCTGGTGAGCTGTCGTGCTGCCGGCCACCTATAGTGGCCTGGTGAGCTGTCGTGCTGCCGGCCACCTATAGTGGTCTGGTGAGCTGTCGTACTGCCGGCCACTTATAGTGGCCTGGTGAGCTGTCGTGCTGCCGGCCACCTATAGTTGCCTAGTGAGCTGTCGCGCTGCCGGATACCTATAGTTGCCTGGTGAGCCGTCGCGCTGCCGGCCAACTATAGTGGTCCGGTGAGCTGCCGTGGTGCCGGCCACCTATAGGGGCCTGGTGAGCTGCCGTGCTGCCGGCCACCTATAGTGGCCTGGTGAGCTGCCGTGCTGCCGGCCACCTATAGTGGCCTGGTTAGCTGTCGTGCTGCCGGCCACCTATAGTGGCCTGGTGAGCTGCCGTGCTGCCGGCCACCTATAGTGGCCTGGTGAGCTGTCGTGTTGCCGGCCACCTATAGTGGCCTGGTGAGCTGTCGTGCTGTCGCGCTGCCGGCCACCTATAGTTGCCTGGTGAGCTGTCGCGCTGCCGGCCACCTATAGTTGCCTGGTGAGCTGTCGCGCTGCCGGCCACCTATAGTGGCCTGGTGAGCTGTCGTGCTGTCGTGCTGCCGGCCACCTATAGTGGCCTGGTGAGCTGCCGTGCTGCCGGGCACCTGTAGTGGCCTGGAGCGTTGTCGCGCTGCCGGCCACCTATAGTGGCCTGGTGAGCTGCCGTGCTGCCGGCCACCTATAGTGGCCTGGTGCGCTGTCATGCTACCGGCCACCTATAGTGGCTTGGTGAGCTGTCGTGCTGCCGGCCACCTATAGTGGCCTGGTGAGCTGTCGTGCTGCTGGCCACCTATAGTGGCCTGGTTAGCTGTCGTGCTGCCGGTCACCTATAGTGGTCTGGTGAGCTGCCGTGTGGCCGGCCACCTATAGGGGCCTGGTGAGCTGCCGTGCTGCCGGCCACCTATAGTGGCCTGGTGAGCTGCCGTGCTGCCGGCCACCTATAGTGGCCTGGTGAGCTGTCGTGCTGCCGGCCACCTAAAGTGGCCTGGTGAGCTGTCGTGCTGTCGCGCTGCCGGCCACCTATAGTTGCCTGGTGAGCTGTCGCGCTGCCGGCCACCTATAGTGGCCTGGTGAGCTGTCGTGCTGTCGTGCTGCCGGCCACCTATAGTTGCCTTGTGAGCTGTCGCGCTGCCGGATACCTATAGTTGCCTGGTGAGCCGTCGCGCTGCCGGCCACCTATAGTGGTCCGGTGAGCTGCCGTGGTGCCGGCCACCTATAGTGGCCTGGTGAGCTGCCGTGCTGCCGGCCTCCTATAGTGGCCTGATGACCTGCCATGCTGCCGGCCACCTATAATGGCCTGGTCAGCTGTCGTGCTGCCGGCCACCTATAGTGGCCTGGTGAGCTGTCGTACTGCCGGCCACCTATAGTGGCCTGGTGAGCTGTCGTACTGTCGGCCACCTATAGTGGCCTGGTGAGCTGCCGTGCTGCCGGCCACCTATAGTGGCCTGGTGAGCTGTCGTACTGCCGGCCACCTATAGTGGCCTGGTGAGCTGTCGTGCTGCCGGCCACCTATAGTTGCCTTGTGAGCTGTCGCGCTGCCGGATACCTATAGTTGCCTGGTGAGCCGTCGCGCTGCCGGCCACCTATAGTGGTCCGGTGAGCTGCCGTGGTGCCGGCCACCTATAGTGGCCTGGTGAGCTGCCGTGCTGCCGGCCTCCTATAGTGGCCTGATGACCTGCCATGCTGCCGGCCACCTATAATGGCCTGGTCAGCTGTCGTGCTGCCGGCCACCTATAGTGGCCTGGTGAGCTGTCGTACTGCCGGCCACCTATAGTGGCCTGGTGAGCTGTCGTACTGCCGGCCACCTATAGTGGCCTGGTGAGCTGCCGTGCTGCCGGCCACCTAAAGTGGCCTGGTGAGCTGTCGTGCTGTCGCGCTGCCGGCCACCTATAGTTGCCTGGTGAGCTGTCGCGCTGCCGGCCACCTATAGTGGCCTGGTGAGCTGTCGTGCTGTCGTGCTGCCGGCCACCTATAGTTGCCTTGCGAGCTGTCGCGCTGCCGGATACCTATAGTTGCCTGGTGAGCCGTCGCGCTGCCGGCCACCTATAGTGGTCCGGTGAGCTGCCGTGGTGCCGGCCACCTATAGTGGCCTGGTGAGCTGTCGTGCTGCCGGCCACCTATAGTTGCCTAGTGAGCTGTCGCGCTGCCGGATACCTATAGTTGCCTGGTGAGCCGTCGCGCTGCCGGCCACCTATAGTGGTCCGGTGAGCTGCCGTGGTGCCGGCCACCTATAGGGGCCTGGTGAGCTGCCGTGCTGCCGGCCACCTATAGTGGCCTGGTGAGCTGTCGTGCCGCTGGCCACCTATAGTGGCCTGGTTAGCTGTCGTGCTGCCGGTCACCTATAGTGGTCTGGTGAGCTGCCGTGTGGCCGGCCACCTATAGGGGCCTGGTGAGCTGCCGTGCTGCCGGCCACCTATAGTAGCCTGGTGAGCTGTCGTGCTGTCGTGCTGCCGGCCACCTATAGTGGCCTGGTGAGCTGTCGTGCTGCCGGCCACCTATAGTGGCCTGGTGAGCTGTCGTACTGCCGGCCACCTATAGTGGCCTGGTGAGCTGCCGTGCTGCCGGCCACCTATAGTGGCCTGGTGAGCTGTCGTGCTGCCGGCCACCTATAGTGGCCTGGTGAGCTGTCGTGCTGCCGGCCACCTATAGTGGCCTGGTGAGCTGTCGTGCTGCCGGCCACCTATAGTGGCCTGGTGAGCTGTCGTACTGCCGGCCACCTATAGTGGCCTGGTGAGCTGCCGTGCTGCCGGCCACCTATAGTGGCCTGGTGAGCTGTCGTGCTGCTGGCCACCTATAGTGGCCTGGTTAGCTGTCGTGCTGCCGGTCACCTATAGTGGTCTGGTGAGCTGCCGTGTGGCCGGCCACCTATAGGGGCCTGGTGAGCTGCCGTGCTGCCGGCCACCTATGGTGGCCTGGTGAGCTGTCGTGCTGTCACTGTCGTGCCACTATAGGTGGCCGGCAGCGCGACAGCTCACCAGGCCACTATAGGTGGCCGGCAGCACGACAGCTCACCAAGCCACTATAGTGGCTTGTGGCCACTATAGTGGCCTGGTGAGCTGTCGTGCTGTCGCGCTGCCGGCCACCTATAGTTGCCTGGTGAGCTGTCGTGCTGCTGGCCACCTATAGTGGCCTGGTGAGCTGCCGTGCTGCCGGCCACCTATAGTGGCCTGGTGAGCTGCCGTGCTGCCGGCCACCTATAGTCGCCTGGTGAGCTGCCGTGCCGCCGGCCACCTATAGTGGCCTGGTGAGCTGCCGAGCTGCCGGCCACCTATAGTGGCCTGGTGAGCTGCCGTGCTGCCGGCCACCTATAGTGGACTGGTGAGCTGCCGTGCTGCCGGCCACCTATAGTGCCCTGGTGAGCTGTCGTGCTGCCGGCCACCTATAGTGGCCTGGTGAGCTGCCGTGCTGCCGGCCACCTATAGTGGCCTGGTGAGCTGCCGTGCTGCCGGCCACCTATAGTGGCCTGGTGAGCTGCCGTGCTGCCGGCCACCTATATTGGACTGGTGAGCTGCCGTGCTGCCGGCCACCTATAGTGGCCTGGTGAGCTGTCGTGCTGTCGCGCTGCCGGCCACCTATAGTTGCCTGGTGAGCTGTCGCGCTGCTGGCCACCTATAGTGGCCTGGTGAGCTGTCGTGCTGTCGTGCTGCCGGCCACCTATAGTTGCCTTGCGAGCTGTCGCGCTGCCGGATACCTATAGTTGCCTGGTGAGCCGTCGCGCTGCCGGCCACCTATAGTGGTCCGGTGAGCTGCCGTGGTGCCGGCCACCTATAGTGGCCTGGTGAGCTGTCGTGCTGCCGGCCACCTATAGTTGCCTAGTGAGCTGTCGCGCTGCCGGATACCTATAGTTGCCTGGTGAGCCGTCGCGCTGCCGGCCACCTATAGTGGTCCGGTGAGCTGCCGTGGTGCCGGCCACCTATAGGGGCCTGGTGAGCTGCCGTGCTGCCGGCCACCTATAGTGGCCTGGTGAGCTGTCGTGCCGCTGGCCACCTATAGTGGCCTGGTTAGCTGTCGTGCTGCCGGTCACCTATAGTGGTCTGGTGAGCTGCCGTGTGGCCGGCCACCTATAGGGGCCTGGTGAGCTGCCGTGCTGCCGGCCACCTATAGTAGCCTGGTGAGCTGTCGTGCTGTCGTGCTGCCGGCCACCTATAGTGGCCTGGTGAGCTGTCGTGCTGCCGGCCACCTATAGTGGCCTGGTGAGCTGTCGTACTGCCGGCCACCTATAGTGGCCTGGTGAGCTGCCGTGCTGCCGGCCACCTATAGTGGCCTGGTGAGCTGTCGTGCTGCCGGCCACCTATAGTGGCCTGGTGAGCTGTCGTGCTGCCGGCCACCTATAGTGGCCTGGTGAGCTGTCGTGCTGCCGGCCACCTATAGTGGCCTGGTGAGCTGTCGTACTGCCGGCCACCTATAGTGGCCTGGTGAGCTGCCGTGCTGCCGGCCACCTATAGTGGCCTGGTGAGCTGTCGTGCTGCTGGCCACCTATAGTGGCCTGGTGAGCTGTCGTGCTGCTGGCCACCTATAGTGGCCTGGTTAGCTGTCGTGCTGCCGGTCACCTATAGTGGTCTGGTGAGCTGCCGTGTGGCCGGCCACCTATAGGGGCCTGGTGAGCTGTCGTGCTGTCACTGTCGTGCCACTATAGGTGGCCGGCAGCGCGACAGCTCACCAGGCCACTATAGGTGGCCGGCAGCACGACAGCTCACCAAGCCACTATAGTGGCTTGTGGCCACTATAGTGGCCTGGTGAGCTGTCGTGCTGTCGCGCTGCCGGCCACCTATAGTTGCCTGGTGAGCTGTCGTGCTGCTGGCCACCTATAGTGGCCTGGTGAGCTGCCGTGCTGCCGGCCACCTATAGTGGCCTGGTGAGCTGCCGTGCTGCCGGCCACCTATAGTGGCCTGGTGAGCTGCCGTGCCGCCGGCCACCTATAGTGGCCTGGTGAGCTGCCGAGCTGCCGGCCACCTATAGTGGCCTGGTGAGCTGCCGTGCTGCCGGCCACCTATAGTGGACTGGTGAGCTGCCGTGCTGCCGGCCACCTATAGTGCCCTGGTGAGCTGTCGTGCTGCCGGCCACCTATAGTGGCCTGGTGAGCTGCCGTGCTGCCGGCCACCTATAGTGGCCTGGTGAGCTGCCGTGCTGCCGGCCACCTATAGTGGCCTGGTGAGCTGCCGTGCTGCCGGCCACCTATATTGGACTGGTGAGCTGCCGTGCTGCCGGCCACCTATAGTGGCCTGGTGAGCTGCCGTGCTGCCGGCCACCTATAGTGGCCTGGTGAGCTGTCGTGCTGCCGGCCACCTAAAGTGGCCTGGTGAGCTGTCGTGCTGTCGTGCTGCCGGCCACCTATAGTGGCCTGGTGAGCTGTCATGCTGCCGGCCGCCTATAGTGCCCTGATGAGCTTCCGTGCTGCCGGCCACCTATAGTGGCCTGGTTAGCTGTCGTGCTGCCGGCCACCTATAGTGGCCTGGTGAGCTGTCGTGCTGCTGGCCACCTATAGTGGCCTGGTTACCTATCGTGCTGCCGGTCACCTATAGTGGTCTGGTGAGCTGCCGTGTGGCCGGCCACCTATAGGGGCCTGGTGAGCTGCCGTGCTGCCGGCCACCAATAGTGGCCTGGTGAGCTGCCGTGCTGCCGGCCACTTATAGTGGCCTGGTGAGCTGTCGTGCTGCCGGCCACCTAAAGTGGCCTGGTGAGCTTCCGTGCTGCCGGCCACCTATAGTGGCCTGGTGAGCTGTCGTGCTGTCGTGCTGCCGGCCACCTATAGTGGCCTGGTGAGCTGCCGTGCTGCCGGCCACCTATAGTGGCCTGGTGAGCTGCCGTGCTGCCGGCCACCTATAGTGGCCTGGTGAGCTGCCGTGCTGCCGGCCACCTATAGTGGACTGGTGAGCTGCCGTGCTGCCGGCCACCTATAGTGGCCTGGTGGGCTGCCGTGCTGCCGGCCACCTATAGTGGCCTGGTGAGCTGCCGTGCTGCCGGCCACCTATAGTGGCCTGGTGAGCTGCCGTGCTGCCGGCCACCTATAGTGGCCTGGTGAGCTGCCGTGCTGCCGGCCACCTATAGTGGACTGGTGAGCTGTCGTGCTGCCGGCCACCTATAGTGGCTTGGTGAGCTGTCGTGCTGCCGGCCACCTATAGTGGCCTGGTGAGCTGTCGTGCTGCTGGCCACCTATAGTGGCCTGGTTACCTGTCGTGCTGCCGGTCACCTATAGTGGTCTGGTGAGCTGCCGTGTGGCCGGCCACCTATAGTGGCCTGGTGAGCTGCCGTGCTGCCGGCCACCTATAGTGGCCTGGTGAGCTGCCGTGCTGCCGGCCACCTATAGTAGCCTGGTTAGCTGTCGTGCTGCCGGCCACCTATAGTGGCCTGGTGAGCTGCCGTGCTGCCGGCCACCTATAGTGGCCTGGTGGGCTGCCGTGCTGCCGGCCACCTATAGTGGCCTGGTGAGCTGCCGTGCTGCCGGCCACCTATATTGGCCTGGTGAGCTGCCGTGCTGCCGGCCACCTATAGTGGCCTGGTGGGCTGCCGTGCTGCCGGCCACCTATAGTGGACTGGTGAGCTGCCGTGCTGCCGGCCACCTATAGTGGCCTGGTGAGCTGTCGTGCTGCCGGCCACCTATAGTGGACTGGTGAGCTGTCGTACTGCCGGCCACCTTTAGTGGCCTGGTGAGCTGTCGTGCTGCCGGCCACCTATAGTGGCCTGGTGAGCTGTCGTACTGCCGGCCACCTATAGTGGCCTGGTGAGCTGCCGTGCTGCCGGCCACCTATAGTGGCCTGGTGAGCTGTCGTGCTGCCGGCCACCTATAGTGGCCTGGTGAGCTGTCGTGCTGCCGGCCACCTATAGTGGTCTGGTGAGCTGTCGTGCTGCTGGCCACCTATAGTGGCCTGGTTAGCTGTCGTGCTGCCGGTCACCTATAGTGGTCTGGTGAGCTGCCGTGTGGCCGGCCACCTATAGGGGCCTGGTGAGCTGCCGTGCTGCCGGCCACCTATAGTGGCCTGGTGAGCTGTCGTGCTGTCGTGCTGCCGGCCACCTATAGTGGCCTGGTGAGCTATCGTGCTGCCGGCCACCTATAGTGGCCTGGTGAGCTGTCGTACTGCCGGCCACCTATAGTGGCCTGGTGAGCTGCCGTGCTGCCGGCCACCTATAGTGGCCTGGTGAGCTGTCGTGCTGCCGGCCACCTATAGTGGCCTGGTGAGCTGTCGTGCTGCCGGCCACCTATAGTGGTCTGGTGAGCTGTCGTACTGCCGGCCACTTATAGTGGCCTGGTGAGCTGTCGTGCTGCCGGCCACCTAT
The DNA here is from genome assembly GCA_951905685.1 of Eumerus sabulonum. Lineage (NCBI taxonomy): Eukaryota > Metazoa > Arthropoda > Insecta > Diptera > Syrphidae > Eumerus > Eumerus sabulonum. The sequence continues at coordinate 72,042,517 of OX645064.1, forward strand.
AGTTGCCTAGTGAGCTGTCGCGCTGCCGGATACCTATAGTTGCCTGGTGAGCCGTCGCGCTGCCGGCCAACTATAGTGGTCCGGTGAGCTGCCGTGGTGCCGGCCACCTATAGGGGCCTGGTGAGCTGCCGTGCTGCCGGCCACCTATAGTGGCCTGGTGAGCTGCCGTGCTGCCGGCCACCTATAGTGGCCTGGTTAGCTGTCGTGCTGCCGGCCACCTATAGTGGCCTGGTGAGCTGCCGTGCTGCCGGCCACCTATAGTGGCCTGGTGAGCTGTCGTGTTGCCGGCCACCTATAGTGGCCTGGTGAGCTGTCGTGCTGTCGCGCTGCCGGCCACCTATAGTTGCCTGGTGAGCTGTCGCGCTGCCGGCCACCTATAGTTGCCTGGTGAGCTGTCGCGCTGCCGGCCACCTATAGTGGCCTGGTGAGCTGTCGTGCTGTCGTGCTGCCGGCCACCTATAGTGGCCTGGTGAGCTGCCGTGCTGCCGGGCACCTGTAGTGGCCTGGAGCGTTGTCGCGCTGCCGGCCACCTATAGTGGCCTGGTGAGCTGCCGTGCTGCCGGCCACCTATAGTGGCCTGGTGCGCTGTCATGCTACCGGCCACCTATAGTGGCTTGGTGAGCTGTCGTGCTGCCGGCCACCTATAGTGGCCTGGTGAGCTGTCGTGCTGCTGGCCACCTATAGTGGCCTGGTTAGCTGTCGTGCTGCCGGTCACCTATAGTGGTCTGGTGAGCTGCCGTGTGGCCGGCCACCTATAGGGGCCTGGTGAGCTGCCGTGCTGCCGGCCACCTATAGTGGCCTGGTGAGCTGCCGTGCTGCCGGCCACCTATAGTGGCCTGGTGAGCTGTCGTGCTGCCGGCCACCTAAAGTGGCCTGGTGAGCTGTCGTGCTGTCGCGCTGCCGGCCACCTATAGTTGCCTGGTGAGCTGTCGCGCTGCCGGCCACCTATAGTGGCCTGGTGAGCTGTCGTGCTGTCGTGCTGCCGGCCACCTATAGTTGCCTTGTGAGCTGTCGCGCTGCCGGATACCTATAGTTGCCTGGTGAGCCGTCGCGCTGCCGGCCACCTATAGTGGTCCGGTGAGCTGCCGTGGTGCCGGCCACCTATAGTGGCCTGGTGAGCTGCCGTGCTGCCGGCCTCCTATAGTGGCCTGATGACCTGCCATGCTGCCGGCCACCTATAATGGCCTGGTCAGCTGTCGTGCTGCCGGCCACCTATAGTGGCCTGGTGAGCTGTCGTACTGCCGGCCACCTATAGTGGCCTGGTGAGCTGTCGTACTGTCGGCCACCTATAGTGGCCTGGTGAGCTGCCGTGCTGCCGGCCACCTATAGTGGCCTGGTGAGCTGTCGTGCTGCCGGCCTCCTATAGTGGCCTGATGACCTGCCATGCTGCCGGCCACCTATAATGGCCTGGTCAGCTGTCGTGCTGCCGGCCACCTATAGTGGCCTGGTGAGCTGTCGTACTGCCGGCCACCTATAGTGGCCTGGTGAGCTGTCGTACTGCCGGCCACCTATAGTGGCCTGGTGAGCTGTCGTGCTGCCGGCCACCTATAGTTGCCTTGTGAGCTGTCGCGCTGCCGGATACCTATAGTTGCCTGGTGAGCCGTCGCGCTGCCGGCCACCTATAGTGGTCCGGTGAGCTGCCGTGGTGCCGGCCACCTATAGTGGCCTGGTGAGCTGCCGTGCTGCCGGCCTCCTATAGTGGCCTGATGACCTGCCATGCTGCCGGCCACCTATAATGGCCTGGTCAGCTGTCGTGCTGCCGGCCACCTATAGTGGCCTGGTGAGCTGTCGTACTGCCGGCCACCTATAGTGGCCTGGTGAGCTGTCGTACTGCCGGCCACCTATAGTGGCCTGGTGAGCTGCCGTGCTGCCGGCCACCTAAAGTGGCCTGGTGAGCTGTCGTGCTGTCGCGCTGCCGGCCACCTATAGTTGCCTGGTGAGCTGTCGCGCTGCCGGCCACCTATAGTGGCCTGGTGAGCTGTCGTGCTGTCGTGCTGCCGGCCACCTATAGTTGCCTTGCGAGCTGTCGCGCTGCCGGATACCTATAGTTGCCTGGTGAGCCGTCGCGCTGCCGGCCACCTATAGTGGTCCGGTGAGCTGCCGTGGTGCCGGCCACCTATAGTGGCCTGGTGAGCTGTCGTGCTGCCGGCCACCTATAGTTGCCTAGTGAGCTGTCGCGCTGCCGGATACCTATAGTTGCCTGGTGAGCCGTCGCGCTGCCGGCCACCTATAGTGGTCCGGTGAGCTGCCGTGGTGCCGGCCACCTATAGGGGCCTGGTGAGCTGCCGTGCTGCCGGCCACCTATAGTGGCCTGGTGAGCTGTCGTGCCGCTGGCCACCTATAGTGGCCTGGTTAGCTGTCGTGCTGCCGGTCACCTATAGTGGTCTGGTGAGCTGCCGTGTGGCCGGCCACCTATAGGGGCCTGGTGAGCTGCCGTGCTGCCGGCCACCTATAGTAGCCTGGTGAGCTGTCGTGCTGTCGTGCTGCCGGCCACCTATAGTGGCCTGGTGAGCTGTCGTGCTGCCGGCCACCTATAGTGGCCTGGTGAGCTGTCGTACTGCCGGCCACCTATAGTGGCCTGGTGAGCTGCCGTGCTGCCGGCCACCTATAGTGGCCTGGTGAGCTGTCGTGCTGCCGGCCACCTATAGTGGCCTGGTGAGCTGTCGTGCTGCCGGCCACCTATAGTGGCCTGGTGAGCTGTCGTGCTGCCGGCCACCTATAGTGGCCTGGTGAGCTGTCGTACTGCCGGCCACCTATAGTGGCCTGGTGAGCTGCCGTGCTGCCGGCCACCTATAGTGGCCTGGTGAGCTGTCGTGCTGCTGGCCACCTATAGTGGCCTGGTTAGCTGTCGTGCTGCCGGTCACCTATAGTGGTCTGGTGAGCTGCCGTGTGGCCGGCCACCTATAGGGGCCTGGTGAGCTGCCGTGCTGCCGGCCACCTATGGTGGCCTGGTGAGCTGTCGTGCTGTCACTGTCGTGCCACTATAGGTGGCCGGCAGCGCGACAGCTCACCAGGCCACTATAGGTGGCCGGCAGCACGACAGCTCACCAAGCCACTATAGTGGCTTGTGGCCACTATAGTGGCCTGGTGAGCTGTCGTGCTGTCGCGCTGCCGGCCACCTATAGTTGCCTGGTGAGCTGTCGTGCTGCTGGCCACCTATAGTGGCCTGGTGAGCTGCCGTGCTGCCGGCCACCTATAGTGGCCTGGTGAGCTGCCGTGCTGCCGGCCACCTATAGTGGCCTGGTGAGCTGCCGTGCCGCCGGCCACCTATAGTGGCCTGGTGAGCTGCCGAGCTGCCGGCCACCTATAGTGGCCTGGTGAGCTGCCGTGCTGCCGGCCACCTATAGTGGACTGGTGAGCTGCCGTGCTGCCGGCCACCTATAGTGCCCTGGTGAGCTGTCGTGCTGCCGGCCACCTATAGTGGCCTGGTGAGCTGCCGTGCTGCCGGCCACCTATAGTGGCCTGGTGAGCTGCCGTGCTGCCGGCCACCTATAGTGGCCTGGTGAGCTGCCGTGCTGCCGGCCACCTATATTGGACTGGTGAGCTGCCGTGCTGCCGGCCACCTATAGTGGCCTGGTGAGCTGTCGTGCTGCCGGCCACCTATAGTGGCCTGGTGAGCTGTCGTGCTGCCGGCCACCTATAGTGGACTGGTGAGCTGTCGTACTGCCGGCCACCTATAGTGGCCTGGGGAGCTGTCGTGCTGCCGGCCACCTATAGTGGCCTGGTGAGCTGTCGTGCTGCCGGCCACCTTTAGTGGACTGGTGAGCTGTCGTACTGCCGGCCACCTATAGTGGCCTGGTGAGCTGCCGTGCTGCCGGCCACCTATAGTGGCCTGGTGAGCTGTCGTGCTGCCGGCCACCTATAGTGGCCTGGTGAGCTGTCGTGCTGCCGGCCACCTATAGTGGCCTGGTGAGCTGTCGTGCTGTCGTGCTGCCGGCCACCTATAGTGGCCTGGTGAGCTGTCGTACTGCAGGCCACCTATAGTGGACTGGTGAGCTGCCGTGCTGCCGGCCACCTATAGTGGCCTGGTGAGCTGTCGTGCTGCCGGCCACCTTTAGTGGACTGGTGAGCTGTCGTACTGCCGGCCACCTATACTGGCCTGGTGAGCTGCCGTGCTGCCGGCCACCTATAGTGGCCTGGTGAGCTGTCGTGCTGCCGGCCACCTATAGTGGCCTGGTGAGCTGTCGTGCTGTCGTGCTGCCGGGAACCTATAGTGGCCTGGTGAGCTGTCGTGCTGCCGGCCACCTATAGTGGCCTAGTGAGCTGTCGTACTGCCGGCCACCTATAGTGGCCTGGTGAGCTGCCGTGCTGCCGGCCACCTATAGTGGCCTGGTGAGCTGTCGTGCTGCTGGCCACCTATAGTGGCCTGGTTAGCTGTCTCGCTGCCGGTCACCTTTAGTGGACTGGTGAGCTGTCGTACTGCCGGCCACCTATAGTGGCCTGGTGAGCTGTCGTACTGCCGGCCACCTATAGTGGCCTGGTGAGCTGCCGTGCTGCCGGCCACCTATAGTGGCCTGGTGAGCTGTCGTGCTGCCGGCCACCTATAGTGGCCTGGTGAGCTGTCGTGCTGCCGGCCACCTATAGTGGCCTGGTGAGCTGTCGTGCTGTCGTGCTGCCGGCCACCTATAGTGGACTGGTGAGCTGTCGTACTGCCGGCCACCTATAGTGGCCTGGGGAGCTGTCGTGCTGCCGGCCACCTATAGTGGCCTGGTGAGCTGTCGTGCTGCCGGCCACCTTTAGTGGACTGGTGAGCTGTCGTACTGCCGGCCACCTATAGTGGCCTGGTGAGCTGCCGTGCTGCCGGCCACCTATAGTGGCCTGGTGAGCTGTCGTGCTGCCGGCCACCTATAGTGGCCTGGTGAGCTGTCGTGCTGCCGGCCACCTATAGTGGCCTGGTGAGCTGTCGTGCTGTCGTGCTGGAGGCCACCTATAGTGGCCTGGTGAGCTGTCGTACTGCAGGCCACCTATAGTGGACTGGTGAGCTGCCGTGCTGCCGGCCACCTATAGTGGCCTGGTGAGCTGTCGTGCTGCCGGCCACCTTTAGTGGACTGGTGAGCTGTCGTACTGCCGGCCACCTATACTGGCCTGGTGAGCTGCCGTGCTGCCGGCCACCTATAGTGGCCTGGTGAGCTGTCGTGCTGCCGGCCACCTATAGTGGCCTGGTGAGCTGTCGTGCTGTCGTGCTGCCGGCCACCTATAGTGGCCTGGTTAGCTGTCGTGCTGCCGGCCACCTATAGTGGCCTGGTGAGCTGTCGTGCTGCCGGCCACCTTTAGTGGACTGGTGAGCTGCCGTGCTGCCGGCCACCTATAGTGGCCTGGTGAGCTGTCGTGCTGCCGGCCACCTTTAGTGGACTGGTGAGCTGCCGTGCTGCCGGCCACCTATAGTGGCCTGGTGAGCTGTCGTGCTGCCGGCCACCTTTAGTGGACTGGTGAGCTGTCGTGCTGCCGGCCACCTATAGTGGCCTGGTGAGCTGTCGTGCTGTCGTGCTGCCGGCGACCTATAGTGGCCTGGTGAGCTGTCGTACTGCAGGCCACCTATAGTGGACTGGTGAGCTGCCGTGCTGCCGGCCACCTATAGTGGCCTGGTGAGCTGTCGTGCTGCCGGCCACCTTTAGTGGACTGGTGAGCTGCCGTGCTGCCGGCCACCTATAGTGGCCTGGTGAGCTGTCGTGCTGCCGGCCACCTATAGTGGCCTGGTGAGCTGTCGTGCTGCCGGCCACCTATAGTGGCCTGGTGAGCTGTCGTGCTGTCGTGCTGCCGGCCACCTATAGTGGCCTGGTTAGCTGTCGTGCTGCCGGCCACCTATAGTGGCCTGGTGAGCTGCCGTGCTGCCGGCCACCTATATTGGCCTGGTGAGCTGTCGTGTTGCCGGCCACCTATAGTGGCCTGGTGAGCTGTCGTGCTGTCGCGCTGCCGGCCACCTATAGTTGCCTGGTGAGCTGTCGCGCTGCCGGCCACCTATACTGGCCTGGTGAGCTGTCGTGCTGTCGTGCTGCCGGCCACCTATAGTGGCCTGGTGAGCTGCCGTGCTGCCGGTCACCTATAGTAGCCTGGTGAGCTGTCGCGCTGCCGGTCACCTATAGTTGCCTAGTGAGCTGTCGCGCTGCCGGATACCTATAGTTGCCTGGTGAGCTGTCGCGCTGCCGGCCACCTATAGTGTCCTGGTGAGCTCTCGTGCTGCCGGCCACCTATAGTGCCCTGTTGAGCTGCCGTGCTGCCGGCCACCTATAGTGGCCTGGTGAGCTGCCGTGCTGCCGGCCACCTATAGTGGCCTGGTGAGCTGCCGTGCCGCCGGCCACCCATAGTGGCCTGGTGAGCTGCCTAGCTGCCGGCCACCTATAGTGGCCTGGTGAGCTGCCGTGCCGCCGGCCACCTATAGTGGCCTGGTGAGCTGCCGTGCTGCCGGCCACCTATAGTTGCCTAGTGAGCTGTCGCGCTGCCGGATACCTATAGTTGCCTGGTGAGCTGTCGCGCTGCCGGCCACCTATAGTGCCCTGGTGAGCTGTCGTGCTGCCGGCCACCTATAGTGGCCTGGTGAGCTGCCGTGCTGCCGGCCACCTATAGTGGCCTGGTGAGCTGCCGTGCTGCCGGCCACCTATAGTGGCCTGGTGAGCTGCCGTGCTGCCGGCCACCTATATTGGACTGGTGAGCTGCCGTGCTGCCGGCCACCTATAGTGGCCTGGTGAGCTGTCGTGCTGCCGGCCACCTATAGTGGCCTGGTGAGCTGTCGTGCTGCCGGCCACCTATAGTGGACTGGTGAGCTGTCGTACTGCCGGCCACCTATAGTGGCCTGGGGAGCTGTCGTGCTGCCGGCCACCTATAGTGGCCTGGTGAGCTGTCGTGCTGCCGGCCACCTTTAGTGGACTGGTGAGCTGTCGTACTGCCGGCCACCTATAGTGGCCTGGTGAGCTGCCGTGCTGCCGGCCACCTATAGTGGCCTGGTGAGCTGTTGCGCTGCCGGCCACCTATAGTGGCCTGGTGAGCTGTCGTGCTGCCGGCCACCTATAGTGGCCTGGTGAGCTGTCGTGCTGTCGTGCTGCCGGCCACCTATAGTGGCCTGGTGAGCTGTCGTACTGCAGGCCACCTATAGTGGACTGGTGAGCTGCCGTGCTGCCGGCCACCTATAGTGGCCTGGTGAGCTGTCGTGCTGCCGGCCACCTTTAGTGGACTGGTGAGCTGTCGTACTGCCGGCCACCTATACTGGCCTGGTGAGCTGCCGTGCTGCCGGCCACCTATAGTGGCCTGGTGAGCTGTCGTGCTGCCGGCCACCTATAGTGGCCTGGTGAGCTGTCGTGCTGTCGTGCTGCCGGGCACCTATAGTGGCCTGGTGAGCTGTCGTGCTGCCGGCCACCTATAGTGGCCTGGTGAGCTGTCGTACTGCCGGCCACCTATAGTGGCCTGGTGAGCTGCCGTGCTGCCGGCCACCTATAGTGGCCTGGTGAGCTGTCGTGCTGCTGGCCACCTATAGTGGCCTGGTTAGCTGTCTCGCTGCCGGTCACCTATAGTGGTCTGGTGAGCTGCCGTGTGGCCGGCCACCTATAGGGGCCTGGTGAGCTGCCGTGCTGCCGGCCACCTATAGTGGCCTGGTGAGCTGTCGTGCTGTCGTGCTGCCGGCCACCTATAGTGGCCTGGTGAGCTGTCGTGCTGCCGGCCACCTATAGTGGCCTGGTGAGCTGTCGTACTGCCGGCCCCCTATAGTGGCCTGGTGAGCTGCCGTGCTGCCGGCCACCTATAGTGGCCTGGTGAGCTGTCGTGCTGCCGGCCACCTATAGTGGCCTGGTGAGCTGTCGTGCTGCCGGCCACCTATAGTGGTCTGGTGAGCTGTCGCGCTGCCGGCCACCTATAGTGGCCTGGTGAGCTGTCGTGCTGCCGGCCACCTATAGTGGCCTGGTGAGCTGCCGTGCTGCCGGGCACCTATGGTGAGTCTGGTGAGCTGTCGTACTGCCGGCCACCTATAGTGGCCTGGTGAGCTGTCGTGTTGCCGGCCACCTATAGTGGCCTGGTGAGCTGCCGTGCTGCCGGCCACCTATAGTGGCCTGGTGAGCTGTCGTGCTGCTGGCCACCTATAGTGGCCTGGTTAGCTGTCGTGCTGCCGGTCACCTATAGTGGTCTGGTGAGCTGCCGTGTGGCCGGCCACCTATAGGGGCCTGGTGAGCTGCCGTGCTGCCGGCCACCTATAGTGGCCTGGTGAGCTGTCGTGCTGTCGTGCTGCCGGCCACCTATAGTGGCCGGTCACCTATAGTTGCCTGGTGAGCTGTCGCGCTGCCGGCCACCTATAGTGGCCTTGTGACCTGTCATGCTGCCGGCCACCTATAGTGCCCTGGTGAGCTACCGTGCTGCCGGCCACCTATAGTGGCCTGGTGAGCTGTCGTGCTGTCGTGCTGCCGGCCACCTATAGTGGCCTGGTGAGCTGTCGTGCTGCCGGCCTCCTATAGTGGCCTGGTGAGCTGTCGTGCTGCCGGCCACCTATAGTGGTCTGGTGAGCTGTCGTACTGCCGGCCACCTATAGTGGCCTGGTGAGCTGTCGTGCTGCCGGCCACCTATAGTGGCCTGGTGAGCTGTCGTGCTGCCGGCCACCTATAGTGGCCTGGTGAGCTGTCGTGCTGCCGGCCACCTATAGTGGCCTGGTGAGCTGTCGTGCTGCCAGCCACCTATAGTGGTCTGGTGAGCTGTCGTACTGCCGGCCACCTATAGTGGCCTGGTGAGCTGTCGTGCTGCCGGTCACCTATAGTGGTCTGGTGAGCTGCCGTGTGGCCGGCCACCTATAGGGGCCTGGTGAGCTGCCGTGCTGCCGGCCACCTATAGTGGCCTGGTGAGCTGTCGTGCTGTCGTGCTGCCGGCCACCTATAGTGGCCTGGTGAGCTGTCATGCTGCCGGCCACCTATAGTGCCCTGATGAGCTTCCGTGCTGCCGGCCACCTATAGTGGACTGGTGAGCTGCCGTGCTGCCGGCCACTTATAGTGGCCTGGTGAGCTGTCGTACTGCCGGCCACCTATAGTGGCCTGGTGAACTGTCGTGCTGCCGGCCACCTATAGTGGCCTGGTGAGCTGTTGTGCTGCCGGCCACCTATAGTGGCCTGGTGAGCTGTCGTGCTGCCGGCCACCTATAGTGGCCTGGTGAGCTGTCGTGCTGCCGGCCACCTATAGTGGTCTGGTGAGCTGTCGTACTGCCGGCCACCTATAGTGGCCTGGTGAGCTGTCGTGCTGCCGGCCACCTATAGTTGCCTAGTGAGCTGTCGCGCTGCCGGATACCTATAGTTGCCTGGTGAGCCGTCGCGCTGCCGGCCACCTATAGTGGTCCGGTGAGCTGCCGTGGTGCCGGCCACCTATAGGGGCCTGGTGAGCTGCCGTGCTGCCGGCCACCTATAGTGGCCTGGTGAGCTGCCGTGCTGCCGGCCACCTATAGTGGCCTGGTTAGCTGTCGTGCTGCCGGCCACCTATAGTGGCCAGGTGAGCTGCCGTGCTGCCGGCCACCTATAGTGGCCTGGTGAGCTGTCGTGTTGCCGGCCACCTATAGTGGCCTGGTGAGCTGTCGTGCTGTCGCGCTGCCGGCCACCTATAGTTGCCTGGTGAGCTGTCGCGCTGCCGGCCACCTATAGTGGCCTGGTGAGCTGTCGTGCTGCCGGTCACATATAGTGGTCTGGTGAGCTGCCGTGTGGCCGGCCACCTATAGGGGCCTGGTGAGCTGCCGTGCTGCCGGCCACCTATAGTGGCCTGGTGAGCTGTCGTGCTGTCGTGCTGCCGGCCACCTATAGTGGCCTGGTGAGCTGTCGTGCTGCTGGCCACCTATAGTGGCCTGGCTAGCTGTCGTGCTGCCGGTCACCTATAGTGGTCTGGTGAGCTGCCGTGTGGCCGGCCACCTATAGTGGCCTGGTGAGCTGTCGTGCTGCCGGCCACCTATAGTGGCCTGGTGAGCTGTCGTGCTGCCGGCCACCTATAGTGGTCTGGTGAGCTATCGTGCTGCCGGCCACCTATAGTGGCCTGGTGAGCTGTCGTGCTGCCGGCCACCTATAGTGGCCTGGTGAGCTGTCGTGCTGTCGTGCTGCCGGCCACCTATAGTTGCCTTGTGAGCTGTCGCGCTGCCGGATACCTATAGTTGCCTGGTGAGCCGTCGCGCTGCCGGCCACCTATAGTGGTCCGGTGAGCTGCCGTGGTGCCGGCCACCTATAGGGGCCTGGTGAGCTGCCGTGCTGCCGGCCACCTATAGTGGCCTGGTGAGCTGCCGTGCTGCCGGCCACCTATAGTGGCCTGGTTAGCTGTCGTACTGCCGGCCACCTATAGTGGCCTGGTGACCTGCCGTGCTGCCGGCCACCTATAGTGGCCTGGTGAGCTGTCGTGCTGCCGGCCACCTATAGTGGCCTGGTGAGCTGTCGTGCTGTCGTGCTGCCGGCCACCTATAGTTGCCTTGTGAGCTGTCGCGCTGCCGGATACCTATAGTTGCCTGGTGAGCCGTCGCGCTGCCGGCCACCTATAGTGGACTGGTGAGCTGTCGTACTGCCGGCCACCTATAGTGGCCTGGTGAGCTGTCATGCTGCCGGCCACCTATAGTGCCCTGGTGAGCTACCGTGCTGCCGGCCACCTATAGTTGCCTAGTGAGCTGTCGCGCTGCCGGATACCTATAGTTGCCTGGTGAGCCGTCGCGCTGCCGGCCACCTATAGTGTCCTGGTGAGCTCTCGTGCTGCCGGCCATCTATAGTGCCCTGGTGAGCTGCCGTGGTGCCGGCCACCTATAGGGGCCTGGTGAGCTGCCGTGCTGCCGGCCACCTATAGTGGCCTGGTGAGCTGCCGTGCTGCCGGCCACCTATAGTGGCCTGGTTAGCTGTCGTGCTGCCGGCCACCTATAGTGGCCAGGTGAGCTGCCGTGCTGCCGGCCACCTATAGTGGCCTGGTGAGCTGTCGTGCTGCCGGCCACCTATAGTGGCCTGGTGAGCTGTCGTGCTGTCGTGCTGCCGGCCACCTATAGTGGCTTGGTGAGCTGTCGTGCTGCCGGCCACCTATAGTGGTGTTGAAAATATTATATGCAGTCTAAGTTCCTGTCTTTCTTTCCTTAACTATTATAAAGCTTTAAAGCGTTTAAATTATAACAGTTTTATGGATGGTAGTATAATCGTTTGTTTTCCATCTTCTTCCCCTTTGAACACACGAAGAGTGCGGTCGATTTATACGATTAACGTTCAAATAAAGTTTATAAAGTAAAACTGGCTCGAATTGTTCTTTTTGTATCCGAGTGGACACTTTTCAAATCTGGTGCCGAAACCCGGGATAAGTAACGGAAAGACTTTAACGTAGCGATCGAGCATAACGAATTTAATAATAGCTTTCGTTAATCAAAATGGAGTTAGCTAGTCGCGCATCATATCGAGGTCAAGTCACCAAACTCGTGAACGGCGCCACCGAATATCTCAAGTCCGACGAAGCGAAAATCGACGAAAACGTAAGCAGTCTCGACACCATCGAAGAGGAACTCGTAGTCATGCTGGATCGCTTAACCACCGCGCATGATAGTTTACAAAAGGCGAATATTGGGGTAAGTTCTTCTATAAAACCGGACGATTTCATAAAGGAGGCAGATATCGTGGCTGAGTACGAAGACAAGGCCATTGCGGCAATAACGCGCCTAAAACACCGTTTGTCCAAGCTTCGTCATTGCCAAGGTCACTCTACGCCGCCTGAAAATTCTACTGCCATACCAGCAATTGCTACGTCATCAAATGCTTCATCAGGTGCCGTTAAATTAAGAAAACTGCAACCGAGAAGATTTGGCGGTGATTTCAGGGAATGGGTCCCGTTCTGGGAACAGTATCGCGTATTGATACATGAAGATAAGTCTCTGACAACAATCGACAAATTCAACTACCTTGAAACAGCTCTATACGGAAAGGCAGCTGAAACATTGGTTGGCCTCACTCCCTCCGAGGCGAATTACAATACAGCCATTAATTTGCTGAGAGAAGAGTACGGAAATAACGACAAGATAGTGGATCATACCATGCAGCGATTACTTGCAATTCAGCCAGTGACTTCCAAAAGTGACGTTTTTGCCTTGAGGCGACTATACACTTCCGTATTAGCTTCTACTCGCTCATTAGCAGCTCTGGGCATTCCATCGACCAGTTATTTTGTCATGCTGAAAGGGGTGTTGTTGCGTTCTCTTCCACACGACTTGCGTTTAGACTTTCATCGATATTACGATGACTCCGCGGAAAATACTGAAAGCTCTCGTATACAGGATGTACTCGTAGATGGTGTAGCAAGTGGTGAATCCGTCTCAGAACCCCTGTCAAGGTTGTCAGCTGGTGATAAACAAGTAAATTGCTTACTAAAATATTTAAAGAGAGAGGTCGAGTCTCTAGAAAAGGCGAATGAAGCAAAATCAAATTCAGCTGCTCACTCAGGTGTATCAAAACAAAAACCTGTCAAAACGGCTGTGGGCTTATTTACTGCTGGATCCAAGGAAAATTGTTTATTTTGTAAAGCTGCAAATCACGAGACGAGGAATTGTGCATCTAGTACTATGACGTTAGAACAAAAAAAACAATTGTTGCGCGAGGAAGGTAGATGCTACCATTCCAAGGATGGAATTGGCAGCAGCTCTAATCGCCGCACGTCTACTTGATTATCTGCGTACCAATGTTTATACTAAGTTCAATGGTGTCTTTTTGTGGACTGACTCACAGATTGTTTTGCACTGGATCCAGGGAAAGGAAAAGCGTTGGCAACATTATGTTGAAAATCGTGTGAAGGAAATTCGTGCACTGTCCGATATATCATCTTGGAGATATTGCCCTGGTACTGAGAATCCGGCCGACCTTCTTACACGAGGCATAAGCGCCTCGTCTCTTTTGAGTTCATCCATTTGGAGAAACGGACCTTCTTGGCTCAATGAAGAACCAGTTAAACTACCATCGTCAATTAAGTCGAATACTGTACCACTTTGTGTGCTAAGATCTATGGGTGAGCCGAACGAAGGAGAAACACTAAAATACATGACCGACCATTGCAGCACACCTGTTCTCAAGGCCGAAAAGTTTAGTAACTGGAGGCGTCTCCTGCGGGTAACTGCTTATGTCCTTAGAGCTGTCGACGCCTTCAAAACTAAGCGTCATCCGTTGATGAAGTACCTGTCAGCTGAAGAAATTGATTTGGCGGAGAAATACTGGGTTAAACAAGTGCAACGGCAGCACTTCCGTGAGGAAATTGCAGCACTTCGACAAAAAAAGGGTATACTTTCGCATTCTAAATTAATTTCTCTTTCGCCTTTTCTAGATCCTAACGAAGAAATCTTGCGGGTAGGCGGCCGACTTCAGCAGGTGACCTTAGATGAAAATTTATGTCATCCAATTATCTTGCCAAAGTCTTCTCACATTACAAGGCTTATCATTATCGATGTGCATGAGAAAACGTTTCATCGTGGACCATCAGCGGTTCTTACCCAATTACGTTCGAAATATTGGGTAATAAGGGGACGCCAAATAATAAAAAACGTAACGAAGAACTGCTTCACATGTAAGGTTCTGCGAGGCAATGCAGCTACACAGGTGTTTGCGCCACTTCCTAGAGATCGAGTGCTTTCATCACGTCCTTTTGAAGTTACTGGTGTCGATTTTGCTGGTCCATTGTACATTGAAAACGGTGGTCAACGAAGGAAAGTTTATATTTTGTTATTCACATGTGCGGCAATTCGTGCAATTCATCTGGAATGTACAAATGACTTGACTACTGAAAGTTGCTTACTGGCCATCCGGCGATTTATAGCCAGGCGTGGCGCTCCCCGCATTCTGTACTCGGATAATGCAACCACATTCAAAAAGACGTCCTCTGAACTAAGTCAATTAAAAGGGGTTAAGGCAGATGAACGTTTTTTAAGATTTCTGAGCGACTCGAGAATAAAATGGAAATTCATTGTCGAACGAGCCCCATGGTGGGGAGGCTTTTGGGAGAGATTAATCGGTGTTGTCAAATCGGCTCTCAGAACAGCTGTTAAGAAAGCAACGCTGAACGCTGATCAGCTGTGCACATTACTGACGGAGGTTGAAGGTGTTGTAAATGCAAGACCCTTGACGTATTGCAGTGATAATCCCTTTGACCTCTCACCCCTTACACCAGCACATTTCCTAATCGGTCCCTTTAACACTTCAGATGAATCATCCGCTGAAAATTCCACTGGCAAGGATCTACGGAAACGATGGAAGGAACGCCTACGATTCTTAGCTGCGTTTAAAAAACGATGGTTTAAGGAGTACCTGTACCAATTGAGGTCACTGCATCACGTCAAAAATGCAGCGGGCTCTACGCTTCAAGTTGGAGACGTAGTACTTTTGGAAGATTCAGCATTGCCTAGACCACTTTGGAGTCTGGCGGTAATTAAGAAGTTATTTCCCGGAAGAGACGGAAAGGTCCGGGCCTGTGAAATTCGCCTTCCTAGCGGATCCATTTTACGAAGACCGATCCAGCTCCTCTATCCTTTGGAGATAACCAGTTCAAATTAAAGCTTGTGGCGGGAGGATGTTGAAAATATTATATGCAGTCTAAGTTCCTGTCTTTCTTTCCTTAACTATTATAAAGCTTTAAAGCGTTTAAATTATAACAGTTTTATGGATGGTAGTATAATCGTTTGTTTTCCATCTTCTTCCCCTTTGAACACACGAAGAGTGCGGTCGATTTATACGATTAACGTTCAAATAAAGTTTATAAAGTAAAACTGGCTCGAATTGTTCTTTTTGTATCCGAGTGGACACTTTTCAAAAGTGGCCTGGTGAGCTGTCGTGCTGCTGGCCACCTATAGTGGCCTGGTTAGCTGTCGTGCTGCCGGTCACCTATAGTGGTCTGGTGAGCTGCCGTGTGGCCGGCCACCTATAGGCGCCTGGTGAGCTGCCGTGCTACCGGCCACCTATAGTGGCCTGGTGAGCTGCCGTGCTGCCGGCCACCTATAGTGGCCTGGTGAGCTGCCGTGCTGCCGGCCACCTATAGTGACCTGGTGAGCTGCCGTGCTGCCGGCCACCTATAGTGGCCTGGTGAGCTGCCGTGCTGCCGGCCACCTATAGTGGCTTGGGGAGCTGTCGTGCTGCTGGCCACCTATAGTGGCCTGGTTAGCTGTCGTGCTGCCGGTCACCTTTAGTGGTCTGGTGAGCTGCCGTGTGGCCGGCCACCTATAGGGGCCTGGTGAGCTGCCGTGCTGCCGGCCACCTATAGTGGCCTGGTGAGCTGTCGTGCTGTCGTGCTGCCGGCCACCTATAGTGGCCTGGTGAGCTGTCGTGCTGCCGGCCACCTATAGTGGCCTGGTGAGCTGTCGTGCTGCCGGCCACCTATAGTGGTCTGGTGAGCTGTCGTACTGCCGGCCACCTATAGTGGCCTGGTGAGCTGTCGTGCTGCCGGCCACCTATAGTGGCCTGGTGAGCTGTTGTGCTGCCGGTCACCTATAGTGGCCTGGTGAGCTGCCGCGCTGCCGGCCACCTATAGTGGCCTAGTGCGCTGTCATGCTACCGGCCACCTATAGTGGCTTGGTGAGCTGTCGTGCTGCCGGCCACCTATAGTGGCCTGGTGAGCTGCCGTGCTGCCGGCCACCTATAGTGGCCTGGTGAGCTGCCGTGCTGCCGGCCACCTATAGTGGCCTGGTGAGCTGTCATGCTGCCGGCCACCTATAGTGCCCTGATGAGCTTCCGTGCTGCCGGCCACCTATAGTGGACTGGTGAGCTGCCGTGCTGCCGGCCACTTATAGTGGCCTGGTGAGCTGTCGTGCAGCCGGCCACCTATAGTGGACTGGTGAGCTGTCGTACTGCCGGCCACCTATAGTGGCCTGGTGAGCTGTCGTGCTGCCGGCCACCTATAGTGGCCTGGTGAGCTGTCGTGCTGTCGTGCTGCCGGCCACCTAAAGTGGCCTGGTGAGCTGTCGTGCTGCCGGCCACCTATAGTGGCTTGGTGAGCTGCCGTGCTGCCGGCCACCTATAGTGGCCTGGTGAGCTGTCGTGCTGCCGGCCACCTATAGTGGCCTGGTGAGCTGTCGTGCTGCCGGCCACCTATAGTGGCCTGGTGAGCTGTCGTGCTGCCGGCCACCTTTAGTGGCCTGGTGAGCTGTCGTACTGCCGGCCACCTATAGTAGCCTGGTGATCTGCCGTGCTACCGGCCACCTATAGTGGCCTGGTGAACTTCCGTGCTGCCGGCCACCTATAGTGGCCTGGTGAGCTGCCGTGCTGCCGGCCACCTATAGTGGCCTGGTAAGCTGTCGTACTGCCGTCCACCTATAGTGGCCTGGTGAGCTGCCGTGCTGCCGGCCACCTATAGTGGCCTGGTGAGCTGTCGTGCTGCCGGCCACCTATAGTGGCCTGGTGAGCTGTCGTACTGGCGGCCACCTATAGAAGCCTGGTGAGCTGCCGTGCTGCCGGCCACCTATAGTGGCCTGGTGAGCTGCCGTGCTGCCGACCACCTATAGTGGCCTGGTGAGCTGTCGTGCTGCCGGCCACCTATAGTGGACTGGTGAGCTGTCGTACTGCCGGCCACCTATAGTGGCCTGGTGAGCTGTCGTGCTGCCGGCCACCTATAGTGGCCTGGTGAACTGTCGTGCTGCCGGCCACCTATAGTGGCCTGGTGAGCTGCCGTGCTGCCGGCCACCTATAGTGGTCCGGTGAGCTGCCGTGCTGCCGGCCACCTATAGTGGCCTGGTGAGCTGCCGTGCTGCCGGCCACCTATAGTGGCCTGGTTAGCTGTCGTGCTGCCGGCCACCTATAGTGGCCTGGTGAGCTGCCGTGCTGCCGGCCACCTATAGTGGCCTGGTGCGCTGTCATGCTACCGGCCACCTATAGTGGCTTGGTGAGCTGTCGTGCTGCCGGCCACCTATAGTGGCCTGGTGAGCTGTCGTGCTGCCAGCCACCTATAGTGGCCTGGTGAGCTGTCGTGCTGCCGGCCACCTATAGTGGCCTGGTGAGCTGCCGTGCTGCCGGCCACCTAAAGTGGCCTGGTGAGCTGTCGTGCTGTGGTGCTGCCGGCCACCTATAGTGGCCTGTTGAGCTGTCATGCTGCCGGCCACCTATAGTGGTCCGGTGAGCTGCCGTGCTGCCGGCCACCTATAGTGGCCTGGTGAGCTGCCGTGCTGCCGGCCATCTATAGTGGCCTGGTTAGCTGTCGTGCTGCCGGTCACCTATAGTGGCCTGGTGAGCTGCCGTGCTGCCGGCCACCTATAGTGGCCTGGTGAGCTGCCGTGCTGACGGCCACCTATAGTGGCCTGGTGAGCTGTCATGCTGCCGGCCACCTATAGTGCCCTGATGAGCTTCCGTGCTGCCGGCCACCTATAGTGGACTGGTGAGCTGCCGTGCTGCCGGCCACTTATAGTGGCCTGGTGAGCTGTCGTACTGCCGGCCACCTATAGTGGCCTGGTGAGCTGTCGTGCTGCCGGCCACCTATAGTGGCCTGGTGAGCTGTTGTGCTGCCGGTCACCTATAGTGGCCTGGTGAGCTGCCGCGCTGCCGGCCACCTATAGTGGCCTAGTGCGCTGTCATGCTACCGGCCACCTATAGTGGCTTGGTGAGCTGTCGTGCTGCCGGCCACCTATAGTGGCCTGGTGAGCTGCCGTGCTGCCGGCCACCTATAGTGGCCTGGTGAGCTGCCGTGCTGCCGGCCACCTATAGTGGCCTGGTGAGCTGCCGTGCTGCCGGCCACCTATAGTGGCCTGGTGAGCTGCCGTGCTGCCGGCCACCTATAGTGGCTTGGTGAGCTGTCGTGCTGCTGGCCACCTATAGTGGCCTGGTTAGCTGTCGTGCTGCCGGTCACCTATAGTGGTCTGGTGAGCTGCCGTGTGGCCGGCCACCTATAGGGGCCTGGTGAGCTGCCGTGCTGCCGGCCACCTATAGTGGCCTGGTGAGCTGCCGTGCTGCCGGCCACCTATAGTGGCCTGGTAAGCTGTCGTACTGCCGTCCACCTATAGTGGCCTGGTGAGCTGCCGTGCTACCGGCCACCTATAGTGGCCTGGTGAGCTGCCGTGCTGCCGGCCACCTATAGTGGCCTGGTGAGCTGCCGTGCTGCCGGCCACCTATAGTGGCCTGGTGAGCTGCCGTGCTGCCGGCCACCTATAGTGGCCTGGTGAGCTGCCGTGCTGCCGGCCACCTATAGTGGCTTGGTGAGCTGTCGTGCTGCTGGCCACCTATAGTGGCCTGGTTAGCTGTCGTGCTGCCGGTCACCTATAGTGGTCTGGTGAGCTGCCGTGTGGCCGGCCACCTATAGAGGCCTGGTGAGCTGCCGTGCTGCCGGCCACCTATAGTGGCCTGGTGAGCTGTCGTGCTGTCGTGCTGCCGGCCACCTATAGTGGCCTGGTGAGCTGTCGTGCTGCCGGCCACCTATAGTGGCCTGGTGAGCTGTCGTGCTGCCGGCCACCTATAGTGGTCTGGTGAGCTGTCGTACTGCCGGCCACCTATAGTGGCCTGGTGAGCTGTCGTGCTGCCGGCCACCTATAGTGGCCTGGTGAGCTGTTGTGCTGCCGGTCACCTATAGTGGCCTGGTGAGCTGCCGCGCTGCCGGCCACCTATAGTGGCCTAGTGCGCTGTCATGCTACCGGCCACCTATAGTGGCTTGGTGAGCTGTCGTGCTGCCGGCCACCTATAGTGGCCTGGTGAGCTGCCGTGCTGCCGGCCACCTATAGTGGCCTGGTGAGCTGCCGTGCTGCCGGCCACCTATAGTGGCCTGGTGAGCTGTCATGCTGCCGGCCACCTATAATGCCCTGATGAGCTTCCGTGCTGCCGGCCACCTATAGTGGACTGGTGAGCTGCCGTGCTGCCGGCCACTTATAGTGGCCTGGTGAGCTGTCGTGCAGCCGGCCACCTATAGTGGACTGGTGAGCTGTCGTACTGCCGGCCACCTATAGTGGCCTGGTGAGCTGTCGTGCTGCCGGCCACCTATAGTGGCCTGGTGAGCTGTCGTGCTGTCGTGCTGCCGGCCACCTATAGTGGCCTGGTGAGCTGTCGTGCTGTCGTGCTGCCGGCCACCTATAGTGGCCTGGTGAGCTGTCGTGCTGCCGGCCACCTATAGTGGCTTGGTGAGCTGCCGTGCTGCCGGCCACCTATAGTGGCCTGGTGAGCTGTCGTGCTGCCGGCCACATATAGTGGCCTGGTGAGCTGTCGTGCTGCCGGCCACCTTTAGTGGCCTGGTGAGCTGTCGTACTGCCGGCCACCTATAGTAGCCTGGTGAGCTGCCGTGCTACCGGCCACCTATAGTGGCCTGGTGAACTTCCGTGCTGCCGGCCACCTATAGTGGCCTGGTGAGCTGCCGTGCTGCCGGCCACCTATAGTGGCCTGGTAAGCTGTCGTACTGCCGTCCACCTATAGTGGCCTGGTGAGCTGCCGTGCTGCCGGCCACCTATAGTGGCCTGGTGAGCTGTCGTGCTGCCGGCCACCTATAGTGGCCTGGTGAGCTGTCGTGCTGCCGGCCACCTATAGTGGCCTGGTGAGCTGTCGTATTGGCGGCCACCTATAGAAGCCTGGTGAGCTGCCGTGCTGCCGGCCACCTATAGTGGCCTGGTGAGCTGCCGTGCTGCCGACCACCTATAGTGGCCTGGTGAGCTGTCGTGCTGCCGGCCACCTATAGTGGACTGGTGAGCTGTCGTACTGCCGGCCACCTATAGTGGCCTGGTGAGCTGTCGTGCTGCCGGCCACCTATAGTGGCCTGGTGAGCTGTCGTGCTGCCGGCCACCTATAGTGGCCTGGTGAGCTGCCGTGCTGCCGGCCACCTATAGTGGTCCGGTGAGCTGCCGTGCTGCCGGCCACCTATAGTGGCCTGGTGAGCTGCCGTGCTGCCGGCCACTTATAGTGGCCTGGTGAGCTGTCGTGCAGCCGGCCACCTATAGTGGACTGGTGAGCTGTCGTACTGCCGGCCACCTATAGTGGCCTGGTGAGCTGTCGTGCTGCCGGCCACCTATAGTGGCCTGGTGAGCTGTCGTGCTGTCGTGCTGCCGGCCACCTATAGTGGCCTGGTGAGCTGTCGTGCTGCCGGCCACCTATAGTGGCTTGGTGAGCTGCCGTGCTGCCGGCCACCTATAGTGGCCTGGTGAGCTGTCGTGCTGCCGGCCACATATAGTGGCCTGGTGAGCTGTCGTGCTGCCGGCCACCTTTAGTGGCCTGGTGAGCTGTCGTACTGCCGGCCACCTATAGTAGCCTGGTGAGCTGCCGTGCTACCGGCCACCTATAGTGGCCTGGTGAACTTCCGTGCTGCCGGCCACCTATAGTGGCCTGGTGAGCTGCCGTGCTGTCGGCCACCTATAGTGGCCTGGTAAGCTGTCGTACTGCCGTCCACCTATAGTGGCCTGGTGAGCTGCCGTGCTGCCGGCCACCTATAGTGGCCTGGTGAGCTGTCGTGCTGCCGGCCACCTATAGTGGCCTGGTGAGCTGTCGTACTGGCGGCCACCTATAGAAGCCTGGTGAACTGCCGTGCTGCCGGCCACCTATAGTGGCCTGGTGAGCTGCCGTGCTGCCGACCACCTATAGTGGCCTGGTGAGCTGTCGTGCTGCCGGCCACCTATAGTGGACTGGTGAGCTGTCGTACTGCCGGCCACCTATAGTGGCCTGGTGAGCTGTCGTGCTGCCGGCCACCTATAGTGGCCTGGTGAGCTGTCGTGCTGCCGGCCACCTATAGTGGCCTGGTGAGCTGCCGTGCTGCCGGCCACCTATAGTGGTCCGGTGAGCTGCCGTGCTGCCGGCCACCTATAGTGGCCTGGTGAGCTGCCGTGCTGCCGGCCACCTATAGTGGCCTGGTGAGCTGTCGTGCTGTCGTGCTGCCGGCCACCTATAGTGGCCTGGTGAGCTGTCGTGCTGCCGGCCACCTATAGTGGCCTGGTGCGCTGTCATGCTACCGGCCACCTATAGTGGCTTGGTGAGCTGTCGTGCTGCCGGCCACCTATAGTGGCCTGGTGAGCTGTCGTGCTGCCGGCCACCTATAGTGGCCTGGTGAGCTGTCGTGCTGCCGGCCACCTATAGTGGCCTGGTGAGCTGCCGTGCTGCCGGCCACCTAAAGTGGCCTGGTGAGCTGTCGTGCTGTGGTGCTGCCGGCCACCTATAGTGGCCTGTTGAGCTGTCATGCTGCCGGCCACCTATAGTGGTCCGGTGAGCTGCCGTGCTGCCGGCCACCTATAGTGGCCTGGTGAGCTGCCGTGCTGCCGGCCACCTATAGTGGCCTGGTTAGCTGTCGTGCTGCCGGTCACCTATAGTGGCCTGGTGAGCTGCCGTGCTGCCGGCCACCTATAGTGGCCTGGTGCGCTGTCATGCTACCGGCCACCTATAGTGGCTTGGTGAGCTGTCGTGCTGCCGGCCACCTATAGTGGCCTGGTGAGCTGTCGTGCTGCCGGCCACCTATAGTGGCCTGGTGAGCTGTCGTGCTGCCGGCCACCTATAGTGGCCTGGTGAGCTGCCGTGCTGCCGGCCACCTAAAGTGGCCTGGTGAGCTGTCGTGCTGTGGTGCTGCCGGCCACCTATAGTGGCCTGTTGAGCTGTCATGCTGCCGGCCACCTATAGTGGTCCGGTGAGCTGCCGTGCTGCCGGCCACCTATAGTGGCCTGGTGAGCTGCCGTGCTGCCGGCCACCTATAGTGGCCTGGTTAGCTGTCGTGCTGCCGGTCACCTATAGTGGCCTGGTGAGCTGCCGTGCTGCCGGCCACCTATAGTGGCCTGATGCGCTGTCATGCTACCGGCCACCTATAGTGGCTTGGTGAGCTGTCGTACTGCCGGCCACCTATAGTGGCCTGGTGAGCTGTCGTGCTGCCGGCCACCTATAGTGGCCTGGTGAGCTGTCGTGCTGCCGGCCACCTATAGTGGCCTGGTGAGCTGCCGTGCTGCCGGCCACCTAAAGTGGCCTGGTGAGCTGTCGTGCTGTCGTGCTGCCGGCCACCTATAGTGGCCTGTTGAGCTGTCATGCTGCCGGCCACCTATAGTGCCCTGATGAGCTTCCGTGCTGCCGGCCACCTATAGTGGACTGGTGAGCTGCCGTGCTGCCGGCCACTTATAGTGGCCTGGTGAGCTGTCGTGCAGCCGGCCACCTATAGTGGACTGGTGAGCTGTCGTACTGCCGGCCACCTATAGTGGCCTGGTGAGCTGTCGTGCTGCCGGCCACCTATAGTGGCCTGGTGAGCTGTCGTGCTGTCGTGCTGCCGGCCACCTATAGTGGCCTGGTGAGCTGTCGTGCTGCCGGCCACCTATAGTGGCTTGGTGAGCTGCCGTGCTGCCGGCCACCTATAGTGGCCTGGTGAGCTGTCGTGCTGCCGGCCACCTATAGTGGCCTGGTGAGCTGTCGTGCTGCCGGCCACCTATAGTGGCCTGGTGAGCTGTTGTGCTGCCGGTCACCTATAGTGGCCTGGTGAGCTGCCGCGCTGCCGGCCACCTATAGTGGCCTAGTGCGCTGTCATGCTACCGGCCACCTATAGTGGCTTGGTGAGCTGTCGTGCTGCCGGTCACCTATAGTGGTCTGGTGAGCTGCCGTGTGGCCGGCCACCTATAGGCGCCTGGTGAGCTGCCGTGCTACCGGCCACCTATAGTGGCCTGGTGAGCTGCCGGCCACCTATAGTGGCCTGGTGAGCTGCCGTGCTGCCGGCCACCTATAGTGACCTGGTGAGCTGCCGTGCTGCCGGCCACCTATAGTGGCCTGGTGAGCTGCCGTGCTGCCGGCCACCTATAGTGGCTTGGTGAGCTGTCGTGCTGCTGGCCACCTATAGTGGCCTGGTTAGCTGTCGTGCTGCCGGTCACCTATAGTGGTCTGGTGAGCTGCCGTGTGGCCGGCCACCTATAGGGGCCTGGTGAGCTGCCGTGCTGCCGGCCACCTATAGTGGCCTGGTGAGCTGTCGTGCTGTCGTGCTGCCGGCCACCTATAGTGGCCTGGTGAGCTGTCGTGCTGCCGGCCACCTATAGTGGCCTGGTGAGCTGTCGTGCTGCCGGCCACCTATAGTGGTCTGGTGAGCTGTCGTACTGCCGGCCACCTATAGTGGCCTGATGAGCTTCCGTGCTGCCGGCCACCTATAGTGGACTGGTGAGCTGCCGTGCTGCCGGCCACTTATAGTGGCCTGGTGAGCTGTCGTGCAGCCGGCCACCTATAGTGGACTGGTGAGCTGTCGTACTGCCGGCCACCTATAGTGGCCTGGTGAGCTGTCGTGCTGCCGGCCACCTATAGTGGCCTGGTGAGCTGTCGTGCTGTCGTGCTGCCGGCCACCTAAAGTGGCCTGGTGAGCTGTCGTGCTGCCGGCCACCTATAGTGGCTTGGTGAGCTGCCGTGCTGCCGGCCACCTATAGTGGCCTGGTGAGCTGTCGTGCTGCCGGCCACCTATAGTGGCCTGGTGAGCTGTCGTGCTGCCGGCCACCTTTAGTGGCCTGGTGAGCTGTCGTACTGCCGGCCACCTATAGTAGCCTGGTGAGCTGCCGTGCTACCGGCCACCTATAGTGGCCTGGTGAACTTCCGTGCTGCCGGCCACCTATAGTGGCCTGGTGAGCTGCCGTGCTGCCGGCCACCTATAGTGGCCTGGTAAGCTGTCGTACTGCCGTCCACCTATAGTGGCCTGGTGAGCTGCCGTGCTGCCGGCCACCTATAGTGGCCTGGTGAGCTGTCGTGCTGCCGGCCACCTATAGTGGCCTGGTGAGCTGTCGTGCTGCCGGCCACCTATAGTGGACTGGTGAGCTGTCGTACTGCCGGCCACCTATAGTGGCCTGGTGAGCTGTCGTGCTGCCGGCCACCTATAGTGGCCTGGTGAGCTGTCGTGCTGCCGGCCACCTATAGTGACCTGGTGAGCTGTCGTGCTGCCGGCCACCTATAGTGGCCTGGTGAGCTGCCGTGCTGCCGGCCACCTATAGTGGCCTGGTGAGCTGTCGTGCTGCCGGCCACCTATAGTGGCCTGGTGAGCTGTCGTGCTGTCGTGCTGCCGGCCACCTAAAGTGGCCTGGTGAGCTGTCGTGCTGCCGGCCACCTATAGTGGCTTGGTGAGCTGCCGTGCTGCCGGCCACCTATAGTGGCCTGGTGAGCTGTCGTGCTGCCGGCCACCTATAGTGGCCTGGTGAGCTGTCGTGCTGCCGGCCACCTTTAGTGGCCTGGTGAGCTGTCGTACTGCCGGCCACCTATAGTAGCCTGGTGAGCTGCCGTGCTACCGGCCACCTATAGTGGCCTGGTGAGCTGTCGTACTGGCGGCCACCTATAGAAGCCTGGTGAGCTGCCGTGCTGCCGGCCACCTATAGTGGCCTGGTGAGCTGCCGTGCTGCCGGCCACCTATAGTGGCCTGGTGAGCTGCCGTGCTGCCGACCACCTATAGTGGCCTGGTGAGCTGTCGTGCTGCCGGCCACCTATAGTGGACTGGTGAGCTGTCGTACTGCCGGCCACCTATAGTGGCCTGGTGAGCTGTCGTGCTGCCGGCCACCTATAGTGGCCTGGTGAGCTGTCGTGCTGCCGGCCACCTATAGTGACCTGGTGAGCTGCCGTGCTGCCGACCACCTATAGTGGCCTGGTGAGCTGTCGTGCTGCCGGCCACCTATAGTGGCCTGGTGAGCTGCCGTGCTGCCGGCCACCTATAGTGGCCTGGTGAGCTGTCGTGCTGCCGGCCACCTATAGTGGCCTGGTGAGCTGTCGTACTGGCGGCCACCTATAGAAGCCTGGTGAGCTGCCGTGCTGCCGGCCACCTATAGTGGCCTGGTGAGCTGCCGTGCTGCCGACCACCTATAGTGGCCTGGTGAGCTGTCGTGCTGCTGGCCACCTATAGTGGCCTGGTGAGCTGTCGTGCTGCCGGCCACCTATAGTGGCCTGGTGAGCTGTTGTGCTGCCGGTCACCTATAGTGGCCTGGTGAGCTGCCGCGCTGCCGGCCACCTATAGTGGCCTAGTGCGCTGTCATGCTACCGGCCACCTATAGTGGCTTGGTGAGCTGTCGTGCTGCCGGCCACCTATAGTGGCCTGGTGAGCTGCCGTGCTGCCGGCCACCTATAGTGGCCTGGTGAGCTGCCGTGCTGCCGGCCACCTATAGTGGCCTGGTGAGCTGCCGTGCTGCCGGCCACCTATAGTGGCCTGGTGAGCTGCCGTGCTGCCGGCCACCTATAGTGGCTTGGTGAGCTGTCGTGCTGCTGGCCACCTATAGTGGCCTGGTTAGCTGTCGTGCTGCCGGTCACCTATAGTGGTCTGGTGAGCTGCCGTGTGGCCGGCCACCTATAGGGGCCTGGTGAGCTGCCGTGCTGCCGGCCACCTATAGCGGCCTGGTGAGCTGCCGTGCTGCCGGCCACCTATAGTGGCCTGGTAAGCTGTCGTACTGCCGTCCACCTATAGTGGCCTGGTGAGCTGCCGTGCTACCGGCCACCTATAGTGGCCTGGTGAGCTGCCGTGCTGCCGGCCACCTATAGTGGCCTGGTGAGCTGCCGTGCTGCCGGCCACCTATAGTGGCCTGGTGAGCTGCCGTGCTGCCGGCCACCTATAGTGGCCTGGTGAGCTGCCGTGCTGCCGGCCACCTATAGTGGCTTGGTGAGCTGTCGTGCTGCTGGCCACCTATAGTGGCCTGGTTAGCTGTCGTGCTGCCGGTCACCTATAGTGGTCTGGTGAGCTGCCGTGTGGCCGGCCACCTATAGAGGCCTGGTGAGCTGCCGTGCTGCCGGCCACCTATAGTGGCCTGGTGAGCTGCCGTGCTGCCGGCCACCTATAGTGGCCTGGTTAGCTGTCGTGCTGCCGGTCACCTATAGTGGCCTGGTGAGCTGCCGTGCTGCCGGTCACCTATAGTGGCCTGGTGCGCTGTCATGCTACCGGCCACCTATAGTGGCTTGGTGAGCTGTCGTGCTGCCGGCCACCTATAGTGGCCTGGTGAGCTGTCGTGCTGCCGGCCACCTATAGTGGCCTGGTGAGCTGTCGTGCTGCCGGCCACCTATAGTGGCCTGGTGAGCTGCCGTGCTGCCGGCCACCTAAAGTGGCCTGGTGAGCTGTCGTGCTGTGGTGCTGCCGGCCACCTATAGTGGCCTGTTGAGCTGTCATGCTGCCGGCCACCTATAGTGGTCCGGTGAGCTGCCGTGCTGCCGGCCACCTATAGTGGCCTGGTGAGCTGCCGTGCTGCCGGCCACCTATAGTGGCCTGGTTAGCTGTCGTGCTGCCGGTCACCTATAGTGGCCTGGTGAGCTGCCGTGCTGCCGGCCACCTATAGTGGCCTGGTGCGCTGTCATGCTACCGGCCACCTATAGTGGCTTGGTGAGCTGTCGTACTGCCGGCCACCTATAGTGGCCTGGTGAGCTGTCGTGCTGCCGGCCACCTATAGTGGCCTGGTGAGCTGTCGTGCTGCCGGCCACCTATAGTGGCCTGGTGAGCTGCCGTGCTGCCGGCCACCTAAAGTGGCCTGGTGAGCTGTCGTGCTGTCGTGCTGCCGGCCACCTATAGTGGCCTGTTGAGCTGTCATGCTGCCGGCCACCTATAGTGCCCTGATGAGCTTCCGTGCTGCCGGCCACCTATAGTGGACTGGTGAGCTGCCGTGCTGCCGGCCACTTATAGTGGCCTGGTGAGCTGTCGTGCAGCCGGCCACCTATAGTGGACTGGTGAGCTGTCGTACTGCCGGCCACCTATAGTGGCCTGGTGAGCTGTCGTGCTGCCGGCCACCTATAGTGGCCTGGTGAGCTGTCGTGCTGTCGTGCTGCCGGCCACCTATAGTGGCCTGGTGAGCTGTCGTGCTGCCGGCCACCTATAGTGGCTTGGTGAGCTGCCGTGCTGCCGGCCACCTATAGTGGCCTGGTGAGCTGTCGTGCTGCCGGCCACCTATAGTGGCCTGGTGAGCTGTCGTGCTGCCGGCCACCTTTAGTGGCCTGGTGAGCTGTCGTACTGCCGGCCACCTATAGTAGCCTGGTGAGCTGCCGTGCTACCGGCCACCTATAGTGGCCTGGTGAACTTCCGTGCTGCCGGCCACCTATAGTGGCCTGGTGAGCTGCCGTGCTGCCGGCCACCTATAGTGGCCTGGTAAGCCGTCGTACTGCCGTCCACCTATAGTGGCCTGGTGAGCTGCCGTGCTGCCGGCCACCTATAGTGGCCTGGTGAGCTGTCGTGCTGCCGGCCACCTATAGTGGCCTGGTGAGCTGTCGTACTGGCGGCCACCTATAGAAGCCTGGTGAGCTGCCGTGCTGCCGGCCACCTATAGTGGCCTGGTGAGCTGCCGTGCTGCCGACCACCTATAGTGGCCTGGTGAGCTGTCGTGCTGCCGGCCACCTATAGTGGACTGGTGAGCTGTCGTACTGCCGGCCACCTATAGTGGCCTGGTGAGCTGTCGTGCTGCCGGCCACCTATAGTGGCCTGGTGAGCTGTCGTGCTGCCGGCCACCTATAGTGGCCTGGTGAGCTGCCGTGCTGCCGGCCACCTATAGTGGTCCGGTGAGCTGCCGTGCTGCCGGCCACCTATAGTGGCCTGGTGAGCTGCCGTGCTGCCGGCCACCTATAGTGGCCTGGTTAGCTGTCGTGCTGCCGGTCACCTATAGTGGCCTGGTGAGCTGCCGTGCTGCCGGCCACCTATAGTGGCCTGGTGCGCTGTCATGCTACCGGCCACCTATAGTGGCTTGGTGAGCTGTCGTGCTGCCGGCCACCTATAGTGGCCTGGTTAGCTGTCGTGCTGCCGGCCACCTATAGTGGCCTGGTGAGCTGTCGTGCTGCCGGCCACCTATAGTGGCCTGGTGAGCTGCCGTGCTGCCGGCCACCTAAAGTGGCCTGGTGAGCTGTCGTGCTGTGGTGCTGCCGGCCACCTATAGTGGCCTGTTGAGCTGTCATGCTGCCGGCCACCTATAGTGGTCCGGTGAGCTGCCGTGCTGCCGGCCACCTATAGTGGCCTGGTGAGCTGCCGTGCTGCCGGCCACCTATAGTGGCCTGGTTAGCTGTCGTGCTGCCGGTCACCTATAGTGGCCTGGTGAGCTGCCGTGCTGCCGGCCACCTATAGTGGCCTGGTGCGCTGTCATGCTACCGGCCACCTATAGTGGCTTGGTGAGCTGTCGTACTGCCGGCCACCTATAGTGGCCTGGTGAGCTGTCGTGCTGCCGGCCACCTATAGTGGCCTGGTGAGCTGTCGTGCTGCCGGCCACCTATAGTGGCCTGGTGAGCTGCCGTGCTGCCGGCCACCTAAAGTGGCCTGGTGAGCTGTCGTGCTGTCGTGCTGCCGGCCACCTATAGTGGCCTGTTGAGCTGTCATGCTGCCGGCCACCTATAGTGCCCTGATGAGCTTCCGTGCTGCCGGCCACCTATAGTGGCCTGGTGGGCTGCCGTGCTGCCGGCCACCTATAGTGGCCTGGTG
Source organism: Eumerus sabulonum (assembly GCA_951905685.1). NCBI lineage: Eukaryota > Metazoa > Arthropoda > Insecta > Diptera > Syrphidae > Eumerus > Eumerus sabulonum. Next base: position 72,070,746 of record OX645064.1, read on the forward strand.
AGCTGCCGTGCTGCCGGCCACCTAAATGGCCTGGTGAGCTGTCGTGCTGTCGTGCTGCGGGCCACCTATAGTGGCCTGGTGAGCTGTCATGCTGCCGGCCACCTGTAGTGCCCTGATGAGCTGCCGTGCTGCCGGCCACCTATAGTGGCCTGGTGAGCTGCCGTGCTGCCGGCCACCTATAGTGGCCTGGTGAGCTGCCGTGCTGCCGGCCACCTATAGTGGCCTGGTGAGCTGTCGTGCTGCCGGCCACCTAAAGTGGCCTGGTGAGCTGTCGTGCTGTCGTGCTGCCGGCCACCTATAGTGGCCTGGTGAGCTGTCATGCTGCCGGCCACCTATAGTGCCCTGATGAGCTTCCGTGCTGCCGGCCACCTATAGTGGCCTGGTGAGCTGCCGTGCTGCCGGCCACCTATAGTGGCCTGGTGAGCTGCTGTGCTGCCGGCCACCTATAGTGGCCTGGTGAGCTGCCGTGCTGCCGGCCACCTATAGTGGCCTGGTGGGCTGCCGTGCTGCCGGCCACCTACAGTGGCCTGGTGAGCTGCCGTGCTGCCGGCCACCTAAATGGCCTGGTGAGCTGTCGTGCTGTCGTGCTGCGGGCCACCTATAGTGGCCTGGTGAGCTGTCATGCTGCCGGCCACCTGTAGTGCCCTGATGAGCTTCCGTGCTGCCGGCCACCTATAGTGGCCTGGTGGGCTGCCGTGCTGCCGGCCACCTATAGTGGCCTGGTGAGCTGCCGTGCTGCCGGCCACCTAAATGGCCTGGTGAGCTGTCGTGCTGTCGTGCTGCGGGCCACCTATAGTGGCCTGGTGAGCTGTCATGCTGCCGGCCACCTGTAGGGCCCTGATGAGCTGCCGTGCTGCCGGCCACCTATAGTGCCCTGGTGAGCTGCCGTGCTGCCGGCCACCTATAGTGGCCTGGTGAGCTGCCGTGCTGCCGGCCACCTATAGTGGCCTGGTGAGCTGTCGTGCTGCCGGCCACCTAAAGTGGCCTGGTGAGCTGTCGTGCTGTCGTGCTGCCGGCCACCTATAGTGGCCTGGTGAGCTGTCATGCTGCCGGCCACCTATAGTGCCCTGATGAGCTTCCGTGCTGCCGGCCACCTATAGTGGCCTGGTGAGCTGCGTGCTGCCGGCCACCTATAGTGGCCTGGTGAGCTGCCGTGCTGCCGGCCACCTATAGTGGCCTGGTGAGCTGCTGTGCTACCGGCCACCTATAGTGGCCTGGTGAGCTGCCGTGCTGCCGGCCACCTATAGTGGACCGGTGAGCTGCCGTGCTGCCGGCCACCTATAGTGGCCTGGTGAGCTGTCGTGCTGCCGGCCACCTATAGTGGACTGGTGAGCTGTCGTACTGCCGGCCACCTATAGTGGCCTGGTGAGCTGTCGTGTTGCCGGCCACCTATAGTGGCCTGGTGAGCTGCCGTGCTGCCGGCCACCTATAGTGGCCTGGTAAGCTGCTGTGCTGCCGGCCACCTATAGTGGCCTGGTGAGCTGCCGTGCTGCCGGCCACCTATAGTGGACTGGTGAGCTGCCGTGCTGCCGGCCACCTATAGTGGCCTGGTGAGCTGTCGTGCTGCCGGCCACCTATAGTGGACTGGTGAGCTGTCGTACTGCCGGCCACCTATAGTGGCCTGGTGAGCTGCCGTGCTGCCGGCCACCTATAGTGGCCTGGTGAGCTGCTGTGCTGCCGGCCACCTATAGTGGCCTGGTGAGCTGCCGTGCTGCCGGCCACCTATAGTGGACTGGTGAGCTACCGTGCTGCCGGCCACCTATAGTGGCCTGGTGAGCTGTCGTGCTGCCGGCCACCTATAGTGGACTGGTGAGCTGCCGTGCTGCCGGCCACCTATAGTGGCCTGGTGAGCTGTCGTGCTGCCGGCCACCTATAGTGGACTGGTGAGCTGTCGTACTGCCGGCCACCTATAGTGGCCTGGTGAGCTGTCGTGTTGCCGGCCACCTATAGTGGCCTGGTGAGCTGTCGTGTTGCCGGCCACCTATAGTGGCCTGGTGAGCTGTCGTGTTGCCGGCCACCTATAGTTGCCTGGTGAGCTGTCGCGCTGCCGGCCACCTATAGTGGCCTGGTGAGCTGTCGTGCTGTCGTGCTGCCGGCCACCTATAGTGGCCTGGTGAGCTGTCGTGCTGCCGGCCACCTATAGTGGACTGGTGAGCTGCCGTGTTGCCGGCCACCTATAGTTGCCTGGTGAGCTGTCGCGCTGCCGGCCACCTATAGTGGCCTGGTGAGCTGTCGTGCTGTCGTGCTGCCGGCCACCTATAGTGGCCTGGTGAGCTGTCGTGCTGCCGGCCACCTATAGTGGACTGGTGAGCTGTCGTACTGCCGGCCACCTATAGTGGCCTGGTGAGCTGCCGTGCTGCCGGCCACCTATAGTGGCCTGGTGAGCTGCTGTGCTGCCGGCCACCTATAGTGGCCTGGTGAGCTGCCGTGCTGCCGGCCACCTATAGTGGACTGGTGAGCTACCGTGCTGCCGGCCACCTATAGTGGCCTGGTGAGCTGTCGTGCTGCCGGCCACCTATAGTGGACTGGTGAGCTGCCGTGCTGCCGGCCACCTATAGTGGCCTGGTGAGCTGTCGTGCTGCCGGCCACCTATAGTGGACTGGTGAGCTGTCGTACTGCCGGCCACCTATAGTGGCCTGGTGAGCTGTCGTGTTGCCGGCCACCTATAGTGGCCTGGTGAGCTGTCGTGTTGCCGGCCACCTATAGTGGCCTGGTGAGCTGTCGTGTTGCCGGCCACCTATAGTTGCCTGGTGAGCTGTCGCGCTGCCGGCCACCTATAGTGGCCTGGTGAGCTGTCGTGCTGTCGTGCTGCCGGCCACCTATAGTGGCCTGGTGAGCTGTCGTGCTGCCGGCCACCTATAGTGGACTGGTGAGCCGCCGTGCTGCTGGCCACCTATAGTGGCCTGGTTAGCTGTCGTGCTGCCGGTCACCTATAGTGGGCTGGTGAGCTGCCGTGTGGCCGGCCACCTATAGGGGCCTGGTGAGCTGCCGTGCTGCCGGCCACCTATAGTGGCCTGGTGAGCTGCCGTGCTGCCGGCCACCTATAGTGGCCTGGTGAGCTGTCGTGCTGCCGGCCACCTAAAGTGGCCTGGTGAGCTGTCGTGCTGTCGCGCTGCCGGCCACCTATAGTTGCCTGGTGAGCTGTCGCGCTGCCGGCCACCTATAGTGGCCTGGTGAGCAGTCGTGCTGTCGTGCTGCCGGCCACCTATAGTTGCCTTGTGAGCTGTCGCGCTGCCGGATACCTATAGTTGCCTGGTGAGCCGTCGCGCTGCCGGCCACCTATAGTGGTCCGGTGAGCTGCCGTGGTGCCGGCCACCTATAGTGGCCTGGTGAGCTGTCGTGCTGCCGGCCACCTATAGTGGACTGGTGAGCTGTCGTACTGCCGGCCACTTATAGTGGCCTGGTGAGCTGTCGTGCTGCCGGCCACCTATAGTGGCCTGGTGAGCTGTCGTGCTGTCGCGCTGCCGGCCACCTAAAGTTGCCTGGTGAGCTGTCGCGCTGCCGGCCACCTATAGTGGCCTGGTGAGCTGTCGTGCTGTCGTGCTGCCGGCCACCTATAGTGGCCTGGTGAGCTGTCGTGCTGCCGGCCACCTATAGTGGATTGGTGAGCTGCCGTGCTGCCGGCCACCTATAGTGGCCTGGTGAGCTGTCGTGCCGCCGGCCACCTATAGTGGACTGGTGAGCTGTCGTACTGCCGGCCACCTATAGTGGCCTGGTGAGCTGTCATGCTGCCGGCCACCTATAGTGCCCTGGTGAGCTACCGTGCTGCCGGCCACCTATAGTTGCCTAGTGAGCTGTCGCGCTGCCGGATACCTATAGTTGCCTGGTGAGCCGTCGCCCTGCCGGCCACCTAAAGTTGCCTGGTGAGCTGTCGCGCTGCCGGCCACCTATAGTGGCCTGGTGAGCTGTCGTGCTGTCGTGCTGCCGGTCACCTATAGTGGCCTGGTGAGCTGTCGTGCTGCCGGCCACCTATAGTGGATTGGTGAGCTGCCGTGCTGCCGGCCACCTATAGTGGCCTGGTGAGCTGCGTGCTGCCGGCCACCTATAGTGGCCTGGTGAGCTGCCGTGCTGCCGGCCACCTATAGTGGCCTGGTGAGCTGCTGTGCTACCGGCCACCTATAGTGGCCTGGTGAGCTGCCGTGCTGCCGGCCACCTATAGTGGACCGGTGAGCTGCCGTGCTGCCGGCCACCTATAGTGGCCTGGTGAGCTGTCGTGCTGCCGGCCACCTATAGTGGACTGGTGAGCTGTCGTACTGCCGGCCACCTATAGTGGCCTGGTGAGCTGTCGTGTTGCCGGCCACCTATAGTGGCCTGGTGAGCTGCCGTGCTGCCGGCCACCTATAGTGGCCTGGTAAGCTGCTGTGCTGCCGGCCACCTATAGTGGCCTGGTGAGCTGCCGTGCTGCCGGCCACCTATAGTGGACTGGTGAGCTGCCGTGCTGCCGGCCACCTATAGTGGCCTGGTGAGCTGTCGTGCTGCCGGCCACCTATAGTGGACTGGTGAGCTGTCGTACTGCCGGCCACCTATAGTGGCCTGGTGAGCTGCCGTGCTGCCGGCCACCTATAGTGGCCTGGTGAGCTGCTGTGCTGCCGGCCACCTATAGTGGCCTGGTGAGCTGCCGTGCTGCCGGCCACCTATAGTGGACTGGTGAGCTACCGTGCTGCCGGCCACCTATAGTGGCCTGGTGAGCTGTCGTGCTGCCGGCCACCTATAGTGGACTGGTGAGCTGCCGTGCTGCCGGCCACCTATAGTGGCCTGGTGAGCTGTCGTGCTGCCGGCCACCTATAGTGGACTGGTGAGCTGTCGTACTGCCGGCCACCTATAGTGGCCTGGTGAGCTGTCGTGTTGCCGGCCACCTATAGTGGCCTGGTGAGCTGTCGTGTTGCCGGCCACCTATAGTGGCCTGGTGAGCTGTCGTGTTGCCGGCCACCTATAGTTGCCTGGTGAGCTGTCGCGCTGCCGGCCACCTATAGTGGCCTGGTGAGCTGTCGTGCTGTCGTGCTGCCGGCCACCTATAGTGGCCTGGTGAGCTGTCGTGCTGCCGGCCACCTATAGTGGACTGGTGAGCTGCCGTGTTGCCGGCCACCTATAGTTGCCTGGTGAGCTGTCGCGCTGCCGGCCACCTATAGTGGCCTGGTGAGCTGTCGTGCTGTCGTGCTGCCGGCCACCTATAGTGGCCTGGTGAGCTGTCGTGCTGCCGGCCACCTATAGTGGACTGGTGAGCTGTCGTACTGCCGGCCACCTATAGTGGCCTGGTGAGCTGCCGTGCTGCCGGCCACCTATAGTGGCCTGGTGAGCTGCTGTGCTGCCGGCCACCTATAGTGGCCTGGTGAGCTGCCGTGCTGCCGGCCACCTATAGTGGACTGGTGAGCTACCGTGCTGCCGGCCACCTATAGTGGCCTGGTGAGCTGTCGTGCTGCCGGCCACCTATAGTGGACTGGTGAGCTGCCGTGCTGCCGGCCACCTATAGTGGCCTGGTGAGCTGTCGTGCTGCCGGCCACCTATAGTGGACTGGTGAGCTGTCGTACTGCCGGCCACCTATAGTGGCCTGGTGAGCTGTCGTGTTGCCGGCCACCTATAGTGGCCTGGTGAGCTGTCGTGTTGCCGGCCACCTATAGTGGCCTGGTGAGCTGTCGTGTTGCCGGCCACCTATAGTTGCCTGGTGAGCTGTCGCGCTGCCGGCCACCTATAGTGGCCTGGTGAGCTGTCGTGCTGTCGTGCTGCCGGCCACCTATAGTGGCCTGGTGAGCTGTCGTGCTGCCGGCCACCTATAGTGGACTGGTGAGCCGCCGTGCTGCTGGCCACCTATAGTGGCCTGGTTAGCTGTCGTGCTGCCGGTCACCTATAGTGGGCTGGTGAGCTGCCGTGTGGCCGGCCACCTATAGGGGCCTGGTGAGCTGCCGTGCTGCCGGCCACCTATAGTGGCCTGGTGAGCTGCCGTGCTGCCGGCCACCTATAGTGGCCTGGTGAGCTGTCGTGCTGCCGGCCACCTAAAGTGGCCTGGTGAGCTGTCGTGCTGTCGCGCTGCCGGCCACCTATAGTTGCCTGGTGAGCTGTCGCGCTGCCGGCCACCTATAGTGGCCTGGTGAGCAGTCGTGCTGTCGTGCTGCCGGCCACCTATAGTTGCCTTGTGAGCTGTCGCGCTGCCGGATACCTATAGTTGCCTGGTGAGCCGTCGCGCTGCCGGCCACCTATAGTGGTCCGGTGAGCTGCCGTGGTGCCGGCCACCTATAGTGGCCTGGTGAGCTGTCGTGCTGCCGGCCACCTATAGTGGACTGGTGAGCTGTCGTACTGCCGGCCACTTATAGTGGCCTGGTGAGCTGTCGTGCTGCCGGCCACCTATAGTGGCCTGGTGAGCTGTCGTGCTGTCGCGCTGCCGGCCACCTAAAGTTGCCTGGTGAGCTGTCGCGCTGCCGGCCACCTATAGTGGCCTGGTGAGCTGTCGTGCTGTCGTGCTGCCGGCCACCTATAGTGGCCTGGTGAGCTGTCGTGCTGCCGGCCACCTATAGTGGATTGGTGAGCTGCCGTGCTGCCGGCCACCTATAGTGGCCTGGTGAGCTGTCGTGCCGCCGGCCACCTATAGTGGACTGGTGAGCTGTCGTACTGCCGGCCACCTATAGTGGCCTGGTGAGCTGTCATGCTGCCGGCCACCTATAGTGCCCTGGTGAGCTACCGTGCTGCCGGCCACCTATAGTTGCCTAGTGAGCTGTCGCGCTGCCGGATACCTATAGTTGCCTGGTGAGCCGTCGCCCTGCCGGCCACCTAAAGTTGCCTGGTGAGCTGTCGCGCTGCCGGCCACCTATAGTGGCCTGGTGAGCTGTCGTGCTGTCGTGCTGCCGGTCACCTATAGTGGCCTGGTGAGCTGTCGTGCTGCCGGCCACCTATAGTGGATTGGTGAGCTGCCGTGCTGCCGGCCACCTATAGTGGCCTGGTGAGCTGTCGTGCCGCCGGCCACCTATAGTGGACTGGTGAGCTGTCGTACTGCCGGCCACCTATAGTGGCCTGGTGAGCTGTCATGCTGCCGGCCACCTATAGTGCCCTGGTGAGCTGCCGTGCTGCCGGCCACCTATAGTTGCCTGGTGAGCTGTCGCGCTGCCGGCCACCTGTAGTGGCCTGGAGCGTTGTCGCGCTGCCGGCCACCTATAGTGGCCTGGTGAGCTGCCGTGCTGCCGGCCACCTATAGTGGCCTGGTGCGCTGTCATGCTACCGGCCACCTATAGTGGCTTGGTGAGCTGTCGTGCTGCCGGCCACCTATAGTGGCCTGGTGAGCTGTCGTGCTGCTGGCCACCTATAGTGGCCTGGTTAGCTGTCGTGCTGCCGGTCACCTATAGTGGTCTGGTGAGCTGCCGTGTGGCCAGCCACCTATAGGGGCCTGGTGAGCTGTCGTGCTGTCGCGCTGCCGGCCACCTATAGTTGCCTGGTGAGCTGTCGCGCTGCCGGCCACCTATAGTGGCCTGGTGAGCAGTCGTGCTGTCGTGCTGCCGGCCACCTATAGTTGCCTTGTGAGCTGTCGCGCTGCCGGATACCTATAGTTGCCTGGTGAGCCGTCGCGCTGCCGGCCACCTATAGTGGTCCGGTGAGCTGCCGTGGTGCCGGCCACCTATAGTGGCCTGGTGAGCTGTCGTGCTGCCGGCCACCTATAGTGGACTGGTGAGCTGTCGTACTGCCGGCCACTTATAGTGGCCTGGTGAGCTGTCGTGCTGCCGGCCACCTATAGTGGCCTGGTGAGCTGTCGTGCTGTCGCGCTGCCGGCCACCTAAAGTTGCCTGGTGAGCTGTCGCGCTGCCGGCCACCTATAGTGGCCTGGTGAGCTGTCGTGCTGTCGTGCTGCCGGCCACCTATAGTGGCCTGGTGAGCTGTCGTGCTGCCGGCCACCTATAGTGGATTGGTGAGCTGCCGTGCTGCCGGCCACCTATAGTGACCTGGTGAGCTGCCGTGCTGCCGGCCACCTATAGGGGCCTGGTGAGCTGTCGTGCTGCCGGCCACCTAAAGTGGCCTGGTGAGCTGTCGCGCTGTCGTGCTGCCGGCCACCTATAGTGGCCTGGTGAGCTGTCATGCTGCCGGCCACCTATAGTGCCCTGATGAGCTTCCGTGCTGCCGGCCACCTATAGTGGCCTGGTGGGCTGCCGTGCTGCCGGCCACCTATAGTGGCCTGGTGAGCTGCCGTGCTGCCGACCACCTATAGTGGCCTGGTGAGCTGCCGTGCTGCCGGCCACCTATAGTGGCCTGGTGAGCTGCCGTGCTGCCGGCCACCTATAGTGGCCTGGTGAGCTGCCGTGCTGCCGGCCACCTATAGTGGACTGGTGAGCTGCCGTGCTGCCGGCCACCTATAGTGGCCTGGTGAGCTGTCGTGCTGCCGGCCACCTTTAGTGGACTGGTGAGCTGTCGTACTGCCGGCCACCTATAGTGGCCTGGTGAGCTGTCGTGCTGCCGGCCACCTATAGTGGCCTGGTGAGCTGTCGTGCTGCCGGCCACCTATAGTGGCCTGGTGAGCTGTCGTACTGCCGGCCACCTATAGTGGCCTGGTGAGCTGCCGTGCTGCCGGCCACCTATAGTGGCCTGGTGAGCTGTCGTGCTGCTGGCCACCTATAGTGGCCTGGTTAGCTGTCGTGCTGCCGGTCACCTATAGTGGTCTGGTGAGCTGCCGTGTGGCCGGCCACCTATAGGGGCCTGGTGAGCTGCCGTGCTGCCGGCCACCTATAGTGGCCTGGTGAGCTGTCGTGCTGTCGTGCTGCCGGCCACCTTTAGTGGCCTGGTGAGCTGTCGTGCTGCCGGCCACCTATAGTGGCCTGGTGAGCTGTCGTACTGCCGGCCACCTATAGTGGCCTGGTGAGCTGCCGTGCTGCCGGCCACCTATAGTGGCCTGGTGAGCTGTCGTGCTGCCGGCCACCTATAGTGGCCTGGTGAGCTGTCGTGCTGCCGGCCACCTATAGTGGCCTGGTGAGCTGTCGTGCTGCCGGCCACCTATAGTGGCCTGGTGAGCTGTCGTACTGCCGGCCACCTATAGTGGCCTGGTGAGCTGTCGTGCTGCCGGCCACCTATAGTGGCCTGGTGAGCTGTCGTGCTGCCGGCCACCTATAGTGGCCTGGTGAGCTGCCGTGCTGCCGGCCACCTATAGTGGGCTGGTGAGCTGTCGCGCTGCCGGCCACCTATAGTGGCCTGGTGAGCTGTCGTGCTGTCGTGCTGCCGGCCACCTATAGTTGCCTTGTGAGCTGTCGCGCTGCCGGATACCTATAGTGGCCTGGTGAGCTGTCGTGCTGCTGGCCACCTATAGTGGCCTGGTTAGCTGTCGTGCTGCCGGTCACCTATAGTGGTCTGGTGAGCTGCCGTGTGGCCGGACACCTATAGGGGCCTGGTGAGCTGCCGTGCTGCCGGCCACCTATAGTGGCCTGGTGAGCTGTCGTGCTGTCGTGCTGCCGGCCACCTATAGTGGCCTGGTGAGCTGTCGTGCTGCCGGCCACCTATAGTGGCCTGGTGAGCTGTCGTACTGCCGGCCACCTATAGTGGCCTGGTGAGCTGCCGTGCTGCCGGCCACCTATAGTGGCCTGGTGAGCTGTCGTACTGCCGGCCACCTATAGTGGCCTGGTGAGCTGCCGTGCTGCCGGCCACCTATAGTGGTCTGGTGAGCTGTCGTACTGCCGGCCACCTATAGTGGCCTGGTGAGCTGCCGTGCTGCCGGCCACCTATAGTGGCCTGGTGAGCTGTCGGGCTGCCGGCCACCTATAGTGGCCTGGTGAGCTGTCGTGCTGCCGGCCACCTATAGTGGCCTGGTGAGCTGTCGTGCTGGCGGCCACCTATAGTGGTCTGGTGAGCTGTCGTACTGCCGGCCACCTATAGTGGCCTGGTGAGCTGTCGTGCTGCCGGCCACCTATGGTTGCCTAGTGAGCTGTCGTACTGCCGGCCACCTATAGTGGCCTGGTGAGCTGCCGTGCTGCCGGCCACCTATAGTGGCCTGGTGAGCTGTCGTGCTGCCGGCCACCTATAGTGGCCTGGTGAGCTGTCGTGCTGGCGGCCACCTATAGTGGTCTGGTGAGCTGTCGTACTGCCGGCCACCTATAGTGGCCTGGTGAGCTGTCGTGCTGCCGGCCACCTATGGTTGCCTAGTGAGCTGTCGCGCTGCCGGATACCTATAGTTGCCCGGTGAGCCGTCGCGCTGCCGGCCACCTATAGTGGTCCGGTGAGCTGCCGTGGTGCCGGCCACCTATAGGGGCCTGGTGAGCTGCCGTGCTGCCGGCCACCTATAGTGGCCTGGTGAGCTGCCGTGCTGCCGGCTACCTATAGTGGCCTGGTTAGCTGTCGTGCTGCCGGCCACCTATAGTGGCCTGGTGAGCTGCCGTGCTGCCGGCCACCTATAGTGGCCTGGTGAGCTGTCGTGTTGCCGGCCACCTATAGTGGCCTGGTGAGCTGTCGTGCTGTCGCGCTGCCGGCCACCTATAGTTGCCTGGTGAGCTGTCGCGCTGCCGGCCACCTATAGTGGCCTGGTGAGCTGTCGTGCTGTCGTGCTGCCGGCCACCTATAGTGGCCTGGTGAGCTGCCGTGCTGCCGGGCACCTATAGTTGCCTGGTGAGCTGTCGCGCTGCCGGTCACCTATAGTTGCCTAGTGAGCTGTCGCGCTGCCGGATACCTATAGTTGCCTGGTGAGCTGTCGCGCTGCCGGCCACCTATAGTGTCCTGGTGAGCTCTCGTGCTGCCGGCCACCTATAGTGCCCTGGTGAGCTGCCGTGCTGCCGGCCACCTATAGTGGCCTGGTGAGCTGCCGTGCTGCCGGCCACCTATAGTGGCCTGGTGAGCTGCCGTGCCGCCGGCCACCTATAGTGGCCTGGTGAGCTGCCGAGCTGCCGGCCACCTATAGTGGCCTGGTGAGCTGCCGTGCCGCCGGCCACCTATAGTGGCCTGGTGAGCTGCCGTGCTGCCGGCCACCTATAGTGGCCTGGTGAGCTGCCGTGCTGCCGGCTACCTATAGTGCCCTGGTGAGCTGTCGTGCTGCCGGCCACCTATAGTGCCCTGGTGAGCTGTCGTGCTGCTGGCCACCTATAGTGGCCTGGTGAGCTGCCGTGCTGCCGGCCACCTATAGTGGCCTGGTGAGCTGCCGTGCTGCCGGCCACCTATAGTGGCCTGGTGAGCTGCCGTGCCGCCGGCCACCTATAGTGGCCTGGTGAGCTGCCGAGCTGCCGGCCACCTATAGTGGCCTGGTGAGCTGCCGTGCTGCCGGCCACCTATAGTGGCCTGGTGAGCTGCCGTGCTGCCGGCCACCTATAGTGGCCTGGTGAGCTGCCGTGCCGCCGGCCACCTATAGTGGCCTGGTGAGCTGCCGAGCTGCCGGCCACCTATAGTGGCCTGGTGAGCTGCCGTGCTGCCGGCCACCTATAGTGGCCTGGTGAGCTGCCGTGCTGCCGGCCACCTATAGTGGCCTGGTGAGCTGCCGTGCTGCCGGCCACCTATATTGGACTGGTGAGCTGCCGTGCTGCCGGCCACCTATAGTGGCCTGGTGAGCTGCCGTGCTGCCGGCCACCTATATTGGACTGGTGAGCTGCCGTGCTGCCGGCCACCTATAGTGGCCTTGTGAGCTGTCGTGCTGCCGGCCACCTATAGTGGCCTGGTGAGCTGTCGTGCTGCCGGCCACCTATAGTGGACTGGTGAGCTGTCGTACTGCCGGCCACCTATAGTGGCCTGGGGAGCTGTCGTGCTGCCGGCCACCTATAGTGGCCTGGTGAGCTGTCGTGCTGCCGGCCACCTTTAGTGGACTGGTGAGCTGTCGTGCTGTCGTGCTGCCGGCCACCTATAGTGGCCTGGTGAGCTGTCGTGCTGCCGGCCACCTTTAGTGGACTGATGAGCTGTCGTACTGCCGGCCACCTATACTGGCCTGGTGAGCTGCCGTGCTGCCGGCCACCTATATTGGACTGGTGAGCTGCCGTGCTGCCGGCCACCTATAGTGGCCTGGTGAGCTGTCGTGCTGCCGGCCACCTATAGTGGCCTGGTGAGCTGTCGTGCTGCCGGCCACCTATAGTGGCCTGGTGAGCTGCCGTGCTGCCGGCCACCTATAGTGGACTGGTGAGCTGTCGTACTGCCGGCCACCTATAGTGGCCTGGTGAGCTGCCGTGCTGCCGGCCACCTATAGTGGCCTGGTGAGCTGTCGTGCTGCCGGCCACCTATAGTGGCCTGGTGAGCTGTCGTGCTGTCGTGCTGCCGGCCACCTATAGTGGCCTGGTGAGCTGTCGTGCTGCCGGCCACCTATAGTGGCCTGGTGAGCTGTCGTACTGCCGGCCACGTATAGTGGACTGGTGAGCTGCCGTGCTGCCGGCCACCTATAGTGGCCTGGTGAGCTGTCGTGCTGCCGGCCACCTTTAGTGGACTGATGAGCTGTCGTACTGCCGGCCACCTATACTGGCCTGGTGAGCTGCCGTGCTGCCGGCCACCTATATTGGACTGGTGAGCTGCCGTGCTGCCGGCCACCTATAGTGGCCTGGTGAGCTGTCGTGCTGCCGGCCACCTATAGTGGCCTGGTGAGCTGTCGTGCTGCCGGCCACCTATAGTGGCCTGGTGAGCTGCCGTGCTGCCGGCCACCTATATTGGACTGGTGAGCTGCCGTGCTGCCGGCCACCTATAGTGGCCTGGTGAGCTGTCGTGCTGCCGGCCACCTATAGTGGCCTGGTGAGCTGTCGTGCTGCCGGCCACCTATAGTGGACTGGTGAGCTGTCGTACTGCCGGCCACCTATAGTGGCCTGGGGAGCTGTCGTGCTGCCGGCCACCTATAGTGGCCTGGTGAGCTGTCGTGCTGCCGGCCACCTTTAGTGGACTGGTGAGCTGTCGTACTGCCGGCCACCTATAGTGGCCTGGTGAGCTGCCGTGCTGCCGGCCACCTATAGTGGCCTGGTGAGCTGTCGTGCTGTCGTGCTGCCGGCCACCTATAGTGGCCTGGTGAGCTGTCGTGCTGCCGGCCACCTATAGTGGCCTGGTGAGCTGTCGTACTGCCGGCCACCTATAGTGGCCTGGTGAGCTGCCGTGCTGCCGGCCACCTATAGTGGCCTGGTGAGCTGCCGTGCTGCCGGCCACCTATAGTGGCCTGGTGAGCTGTCGTGCTGCCGGCCACCTGTAGTGGCCTGGTGAGCTGTCGTGCTGCCGGCCACCTATAGTGGTCTGGTGAGCTGTCGTGCTGCCGGCCACCTATAGTGGCCTGGTGAGCTGTCGTGCTGCCGGCCACCTATAGTGGCCTGGTGAGCTGTCGTGCTGTCGTGCTGCCGGCCACCTATAGTTGCCTTGTGAGCTGTCGCGCTGCCGAATACCTATAGTTGCCTGGTGAGCCGTCGGGCTGCCGGCCACCTATAGTGGTCCGGTGAGCTGCCGTGGTGCCGGCCACCTATAGGGGCCTGGTGAGCTGCCGTGCTGCCGGCCACCTATAGTGGCCTGGTGAGCTGCCGTGCTGCCGGCCACCTATAGTGGCCTGGTGACCTGCCGTGCTGCCGGCCACCTATAGTGGCCTGGTGAGCTGTCGTGCTGCCGGCCACCTATAGTGGTCTGGTGAGCTGTCGTGCTGCCGGCCACCTATAGTGGTCTGGTGAGCTGTCGTACTGCCGGCCACCTATAGTGGTCTGGTGAGCTGTCGTACTGCCGGCCACCTATAGTGGCCTGGTGAGCTGTCGTGCTGCCGGCCACCTATAGTTGCTTAGTGAGCTGTCGCGCTGCCGGATACCTAGAGTTGCCTGGTGTGCCGTCGCGCTGCCGTGAGCTGTCGTGTTGCCGGCCACCTATAGTGTCCTGGTGAGCTGTCGTGCTGTCGCGCTGCCGGCCACCTATAGTTGCCTGGTGAGCTGTCGCGCTGCCGGCCACCTATAGTGGCCTGGTGAGCTGTCGTGCTGCCGGCCACCTATAGTGGCCTGGTGAGCTGTCGTGCTGCCGGCCACCTATAGTGGACTGGTGAGCTGCCGTGCTGCCGGCCACCTATAGTGGCCTGGTGAGCTGTCGTGCTGCCGGCCACCTATAGTGGACTGGTGAGCTGTCGTACTGCCGGCCACCTATAGTGGCCTGGTGAGCTGTCATGCTGCCGGCCACCTATAGTGCCCTGGTGAGCTACCGTGCTGCCGGCCACCTATAGTTGCCTAGTGAGCTGTCGCGCTGCCGGATACCTATAGTTGCCTGGTGAGCCGTCGCGCTGCCGGCCACCTATAGTGTCCTGGTGAGCTCTCGTGCTGCCGGCCACCTATAGTGCCCTGGTGAGCTGCCGTGCTGCCGGCCACCTATAGTTGCCTGCTGAGCTGTCGCGCTGCCGGCCACCTGTAGTGGCCTGGAGCGTTGTCGCGCTGCCGGCCACCTATAGTGGCCTGGTGAGCTGCCGTGCTGCCGGCCACCTATAGTGGCCTGGTGCGCTGTCATGCTACCGGCCACCTATAGTGGCTTGGTGAGCTGTCGTGCTGCCGGCCACCTATAGTGGCCTGGTGAGCTGTCGTGCTGCTGGCCACCTATAGTGGCCTGGTTAGCTGTCGTGCTGCCGGTCACCTATAGTGGTCTGGTGAGCTGCCGTGTGGCCGGCCACTTATAGGCGCCTGGTGAGCTGCCGTGCTACCGGCCACCTATAGTGGCCTGGTGAGCTGCCGTGCTGCCGGCCACCTATAGTGGCCTGGTGAGCTGCCGTGCTGCCGGCCACCTATAGTGGCCTGGTGAGCTGCCGTGCTGCCGGCCACCTATAGTGGCCTGGTGAGCTGCCGTGCTGCCGGCCACCTATAGTGGCTTGGTGAGCTGTCGTGCTGCTGGCCACCTATAGTGGCCTGGTTAGCTGTCGTGCTGCCGGTCACCTATAGTGGTCTGGTGAGCTGCCGTGTGGCCGGCCACCTATAGGGGCCTGGTGAGCTGCCGTGCTGCCGGCCACCTATAGTGGCCTGGTGAGCTGTCGTGCTGTCGTGCTGCCGGCCACCTATAGTGGCCTGGTGAGCTGTCGTGCTGCCGGCCACCTATAGTGGCCTGGTGAGCTGTCGTGCTGCCGGCCACCTATAGTGGTCTGGTGAGCTGTCGTACTGCCGGCCACCTATAGTGGCCTGGTGAGCTGTCGTGCTGCCGGCCACCTATAGTGGCCTGGTGAGCTGTTGTGCTGCCGGTCACCTATAGTGGCCTGGTGAGCTGCCGCGCTGCCGGCCACCTATAGTGGCCTAGTGCGCTGTCATGCTACCGGCCACCTATAGTGGCTTGGTGAGCTGTCGTGCTGCCGGCCATCTATAGTGGCCTGGTGAGCTGCCGTGCTGCCGGCCACCTATAGTGGCCTGGTGAGCTGCCGTGCTGCCGGCCACCTATAGTGGCCTGGTGAGCTGTCATGCTGCCGGCCACCTATAGTGCCCTGATGAGCTTCCGTGCTGCCGGCCACCTATAGTGGACTGGTGAGCTGCCGTGCTGCCGGCCACTTATAGTGGCCTGGTGAGCTGTCGTGCAGCCGGCCACCTATAGTGGACTGGTGAGCTGTCGTACTGCCGGCCACCTATAGTGGCCTGGTGAGCTGTCGTGCTGCCGGCCACCTATAGTGGCCTGGTGAGCTGTCGCGCTGTCGTGCTGCCGGCCACCTATAGTGGCCTGGTGAGCTGTCGTGCTGCCGGCCACCTATAGTGGCTTGGGGAGCTGCCGTGCTGCCGGCCACCTATAGTGGCCTGGTGAGCTGTCGTGCTGCCGGCCACCTATAGTGGCCTGGTGAGCTGTCGTGCTGCCGGCCACCTTTAGTGGCCTGGTGAGCTGTCGTACTGCCGGCCACCTATAGTAGCCTGGTGAGCTGCCGTGCTACCGGCCACCTATAGTGGCCTGGTGAACTTCCGTGCTGCCGGCCACCTATAGTGGCCTGGTGAGCTGCCGTGCTGCCGGCCACCTATAGTGGCCTGGTAAGCTGTCGTACTGCCGTCCACCTATAGAGGCCTGGTGAGCTGCCGTGCTGCCGGCCACCTATAGTGGCCTGGTGAGCTGTCGTGCTGCCGGCCACCTATAGTGGCCTGGTGAGCTGTCGTACTGGCGGCCACCTATAGAAGCCTGGTGAGCTGCCGTGCTGGCGGCCACCTATAGTGGCCTGGTGAGCTGCCGTGCTGCCGACCACCTATAGTGGCCTGGTGAGCTGTCGTGCTGCCGGCCACCTATAGTGGCCTGGTGAGCTGTCGTGCTGCCGGCCACCTATAGTGGCCTGGTGAGCTGCCGTGCTGCCGGCCACCTAAAGTGGCCTGGTGAGCTGTCGTGCTGTGGTGCTGCCGGCCACCTATAGTGGCCTGTTGAGCTGTCATGCTGCCGGCCACCTATAGTGGTCCGGTGAGCTGCCGTGCTGCCGGCCACCTATAGTGGCCTGGTGAGCTGCCGTGCTGCCGGCCACCTATAGTGGCCTGGTTAGCTGTCGTGCTGCCGGTCACCTATAGTGGCCTGGTGAGCTGCCGTGCTGCCGGCCACCTATAGTGGCCTGGTGAGCTGCCGTGCTGCCGGCCACCTATAGTGGCCTGGTGAGCTGTCATGCTGCCGGCCACCTATGGTGCCCTGATGAGCTTCCGTGCTGCCGGCCACCTATAGTGGACTGGTGAGCTGCCGTGCTGCCGGCCACTTATAGTGGCCTGGTGAGCTGTCGTACTGCCGGCCACCTATAGTGGCCTGGTGAGCTGTCGTGCTGCCGGCCACCTATAGTGGCCTGGTGAGCTGTTGTGCTGCCGGTCACCTATAGTGGCCTGGTGAGCTGCCGCGCTGCCGGCCACCTTTAGTGGCCTAGTGCGCTGTCATGCTACCGGCCACCTATGGTGGCTTGGTGAGCTGTCGTGCTGCCGGCCACCTATAGTGGCCTGGTGAGCTGCCGTGCTGCCGGCCACCTATAGTGGCCTGGTGAGCTGCCGTGCTGCCGGCCACCTATAGTGGCCTGGTGAGCTGTCATGCTGCCGGCCACCTATAGTGCCCTGATGAGCTTCCGTGCTACCGGCCACCTATAGTGGACTGGTGAGCTGCCGTGCTGCCGGCCACTTATAGTGGCCTGGTGAGCTGTCGTGCAGCCGGCCACCTATAGTGGCCTGGTGAGCTGTCGTGCTGCCGGCCACCTATAGTGGACTGGTGAGCTGTCGTACTGCCGGCCACCTATAGTGGCCTGGTGAGCTGTCGTGCTGCCGGCCACCTATAGTGGCCTGGTAAGCTGTCGTGCTGCCGGCCACCTATAGTGGCCTGGTGAGCTGCCTCGCTGCCGGCCACCTATAGTGGCCTGGTGAGCTGTCGTGCTGCCGGCCACCTATAGTGGCCTGGTGAGCTGTCGTGCTGTCGTGCTGCCGGCCACCTATAGTGGCCTGGTGAGCTGTCGTGCTGCCGGCCACCTATAGTGGATTGGGGAGCTGCCGTGCTGCCGGCCACCTATAGTGGCCTGGTGAGCTGTCGTGCTGCCGGCCACCTATAGTGGCCTGGTGAGCTGTCGTGCTGCCGGCCACCTTTAGTGGCCTGGTGAGCTGTCGTATTGCCGGCCACCTATAGTAGCCTGGTGAGCTGCCGTGCTACCGGCCACCTATAGTGGCCTGGTGAACTTCCGTGCTGCAGGCCACCTATAGTGGCCTGGTGAGCTGCCGTGCTGCCGGCCACCTATAGTGGCCTGGTAAGCTGTCGTACTGCCGTCCACCTATAGAGGCCTGGTGAGCTGCCGTGCTGCCGGCCACCTATAGTGGCCTGGTGAGCTGTCGTGCTGCCGGCCACCTATAGTGGCCTGGTGAGCTGTCGTACTGGCGGCCACCTATAGAAGCCTGGTGAGCTGCCGTGCTGGCGGCCACCTATAGTGGCCTGGTGAGCTGCCGTGCTGCCGACCACCTATAGTGGCCTGGTGAGCTGTCGTGCTGCCGGCCACCTATAGTGGACTGGTGAGCTGTCGTACTGCCGGCCACCTATAGTGGCCTGGTGAGCTGTCGTGCTGCCGGCCACCTATAGTGGCCTGGTAAGCTGTCGTGCTGCCGGCCACCTATAGTGGCCTGGTGAGCTCCCTCGCTGCCGGCCACCTATAGTGGTCCGGTGAGCTGCCGTGCTGCCGGCCACCTATAGTGGCCTGGTGAGCTGCCGTGCTGCCGGCCACCTATAGTGGCCTGGTTAGCTGTCGTGCTGCCGGTCACCTATAGTGGCCTGGTGAGCTGCCGTGCTGCCGGCCACCTATAGTGGCCTGGTGCGCTGTCATGCTACCGGCCACCTATAGTGGCCTGGTGAGCTGTCGTGCTGCCGGCCACCTATAGTGGCCTGGTGAGCTGTCGTGCTGCCGGCCACCTATAGTGGCCTGGTGAGCTGCCGTGCTGCCGGCCACCTAAAGTGGCCTGGTGAGCTGTCGTGCTGTCGTGCTGCCGGCCACCTATAGGGGCCTGTTGAGCTGTCATGCTGCCGGCCACCTATAGTGCCCTGATGAGCTTCCGTGCTGCCGGCCACCTATAGTAGCCTGGTGGGCTGCCGTGCTGCCGGCCACCTATAGTGGCCTGGTGAGCTGCCGTGCTGCTGGCCACCTAAAGTGGCCTGGTGAGCTGTCGTGCTGTCGTGCTGCGGGCCACCTATAGTGGCCTGGTGAGCTGTCATGCTGCCGGCCACCTGTAGTGCCCTGATGAGCTGCCGTGCTGCCGGCCACCTATAGTGGCCTGGTGAGCTGCCGTGCTGCCGGCCACCTATAGTGGACTGGTGAGCTACCGTGCTGCCGGCCACCTACAGTGGCCTGGTGAGCTGTCGTGCTGCCGGCCACCTATAGTGGCCTGGTGAGCTGCCGTGCTGCCGGCCACCTATAGTGGCCTGTTGAGCTGTCATGCTGCCGGCCACCTTTAGTGGTCCGGTGAGCTGCCGTGCTGCCGGCCACCTATAGTGGCCTGGTGAGCTGCCGTGCTGCCGGCCACCTATAGTGGCCTGGTGAGCTGTCGTACTGGCGGCCACCTATAGAAGCCTGGTGAGCTGCCGTGCTGGCGGCCACCTATAGTGGCCTGGTGAGCTGCCGTGCTGCCGACCACCTATAGTGGCCTGGTGAGCTGTCGTGCTGCCGGCCACCTATAGTGGACTGGTGAGCTGTCGTACTGCCGGCCACCTATAGTGGCCTGGTGAGCTGTCGTGCTGCCGGCCACCTATAGTGGCCTGGTAAGCTGTCGTGCTGCCGGCCACCTATAGTGGCCTGGTGAGCTCCCTCGCTGCCGGCCACCTATAGTGGTCCGGTGAGCTGCCGTGCTGCCGGCCACCTATAGTGGCCTGGTGAGCTGCCGTGCTGCCGGCCACCTATAGTGGCCTGGTTAGCTGTCGTGCTGCCGGTCACCTATAGTGGCCTGGTGAGCTGCCGTGCTGCCGGCCACCTATAGTGGCCTGGTGCGCTGTCATGCTACCGGCCACCTATAGTGGCCTGGTGAGCTGTCGTGCTGCCGGCCACCTATAGTGGCCTGGTGAGCTGTCGTGCTGCCGGCCACCTATAGTGGCCTGGTGAGCTGCCGTGCTGCCGGCCACCTAAAGTGGCCTGGTGAGCTGTCGTGCTGTCGTGCTGCCGGCCACCTATAGGGGCCTGTTGAGCTGTCATGCTGCCGGCCACCTATAGTGCCCTGATGAGCTTCCGTGCTGCCGGCCACCTATAGTAGCCTGGTGGGCTGCCGTGCTGCCGGCCACCTATAGTGGCCTGGTGAGCTGCCGTGCTGCTGGCCACCTAAAGTGGCCTGGTGAGCTGTCGTGCTGTCGTGCTGCGGGCCACCTATAGTGGCCTGGTGAGCTGTCATGCTGCCGGCCACCTGTAGTGCCCTGATGAGCTGCCGTGCTGCCGGCCACCTATAGTGGCCTGGTGAGCTGCCGTGCTGCCGGCCACCTATAGTGGACTGGTGAGCTACCGTGCTGCCGGCCACCTACAGTGGCCTGGTGAGCTGTCGTGCTGCCGGCCACCTATAGTGGCCTGGTGAGCTGCCGTGCTGCCGGCCACCTATAGTGGCCTGTTGAGCTGTCATGCTGCCGGCCACCTTTAGTGGTCCGGTGAGCTGCCGTGCTGCCGGCCACCTATAGTGGCCTGGTGAGCTGCCGTGCTGCCGGCCACCTATAGTGGCCTGGTAAGCTGTCGTGCTGCCGGCCACCTATAGTGGCCTGGTGAGCTGCCTCGCTGCCGGCCACCTATAGTGGTCCGGTGAGCTGCCGTGCTGCCGGCCACCTATAGTGGCCTGGTGAGCTGTCATGCTGCCGGCCACCTATGGTGCCCTGATGAGCTTCCGTGCTGCCGGCCACCTATAGTGGACTGGTGAGCTGCCGTGCTGCCGGCCACTTATAGTGGCCTGGTGAGCTGTCGTACTGCCGGCCACCTATAGTGGCCTGGTGAGCTGTCGTGCTGCCGGCCACCTATAGTGGCCTGGTGAGCTGTTGTGCTGCCGGTCACCTATAGTGGCCTGGTGAGCTGCCGCGCTGCCGGCCACCTATAGTGGCCTAGTGCGCTGTCATGCTACCGGCCACCTATAGTGGCTTGGTGAGCTGTCGTGCTGCCGGCCACCTATAGTGGCCTGGTGAGCTGCCGTGCTGCCGGCCACCTATAGTGGCCTGGTGAGCTGCCGTGCTGCCGGCCACCTATAGTGGCCTGGTGAGCTGTCATGCTGCCGGCCACCTATAGTGCCCTGATGAGCTTCCGTGCTGCCGGCCACCTATAGTGGACTGGTGAGCTGCCGTGCTGCCGGCCACTTATAGTGGCCTGGTGAGCTGTCGTGCAGCCGGCCACCTATAGTGGACTGGTGAGCTGTCGTACTGCCGGCCACCTATAGTGGCCTGGTGAGCTGTCGTGCTGCCGGCCACCTATAGTGGCCTGGTGAGCTGTCGTGCTGTCGTGCTGCCGGCCACCTATAGTGGCCTGGTGAGCTGTCGTGCTGCCGGCCACCTATAGTGGCCTGGTGAGCTGTCGTGCTGCCGGCCACCTTTAGTGGCCTGGTGAGCTGTCGTACTGCCGGCCACCTATAGTAGCCTGGTGAGCTGCCGTGCTACCGGCCACCTATAGTGGCCTGGTGAACTTCCGTGCTGCCGGCCACCTATAGTGGCCTGGTGAGCTGCCGTGCTGCCGGCCACCTATAGTGGCCTGGTAAGCTGTCGTACTGCCGTCCACCTATAGTGGCCTGGTGAGCTGCCGTGCTGCCGGCCACCTATAGTGGCCTGGTGAGCTGTCGTGCTGCCGGCCACCTATAGTGGCCTGGTGAGCTGTCGTACTGGCGGCCACCTATAGAAGCCTGGTGAGCTGCCGTGCTGCCGGCCACCTATAGTGGCCTGGTGAGCTGCCGTGCTGCCGACCACCTATAGTGGCCTGGTGAGCTGTCGTGCTGCCGGCCACCTATAGTGGACTGGTGAGCTGTCGTACTGCCGGCCACCTATAGTGGCCTGGTGAGCTGTCGTGCTGCCGGCCACCTATAGTGGCCTGGTGAGCTGTCGTGCTGCCGGCCACCTATAGTGGCCCGGTGAGCTGCCGTGCTGCTGGCCACCTATAGTGGTCCGGTGAGCTGCAGTGCTGCCGGCCACCTATAGTGGCCTGGTGAGCTGCCGTGCTGCCGGCCACCTATAGTGGCCTGGTTAGCTGTCGTGCTGCCGGTCACCTATAGTGGCCTGGTGAGCTGCCGTGCTGCCGGCCACCTATAGTGGCCTGGTGCGCTGTCATGCTACCGGCCACCTATAGTGGCTTGGTGAGCTGCCGTGCTGCCGGCCACCTATAGTGGCCTGGTGAGCTGCCGTGCTGCCGGCCACCTATAGTGGCCTGGTGAGCTGTCATGCTGCCGGCCACCTATAGTGCCCTGATGAGCTTCCGTGCTGCCGGCCACCTATAGTGGACTGGTGAGCTGCCGTGCTGCCGGCCACTTATAGTGGCCTGGTGAGCTGTCGTGCAGCCGGCCACCTATAGTGGACTGGTGAGCTGTCGTACTGCCGGCCACCTATAGTGGCCTGGTGAGCTGTCGTGCTGCCGGCCACCTATAGTGGCCTGGTGAGCTGTCGTGCTGTCGTGCTGCCGGCCACCTATAGTGGCCTGGTGAGCTGTCGTGCTGCCGGCCACCTATAGTGGCTTGGTGAGCTGCCGTGCTGCCGGCCACCTATAGTGGCCTGGTGAGCTGTCGTGCTGCCGGCCACCTATAGTGGCCTGGTGAGCTGTCGTGCTGCCGGCCACCTTTAGTGGCCTGGTGAGCTGTCGTACTGCCGGCCACCTATAGTAGCCTGGTGAGCTGCCGTGCTACCGGCCACCTATAGTGGCCTGGTGAACTTCCGTGCTGCCGGCCACCTATAGTGGCCTGGTGAGCTGCCGTGCTGCCGGCCACCTATAGTGGCCTGGTAAGCTGTCGTACTGCCGTCCACCTATAGTGGCCTGGTGAGCTGCCGTGCTGCCGGCCACCTATAGTGGCCTGGTGAGCTGTCGTGCTGCCGGCCACCTATAGTGGCCTGGTGAGCTGTCGTACTGGCGGCCACCTATAGAAGCCTGGTGAGCTGCCGTGCTGCCGGCCACCTATAGTGGCCTGGTGAGCTGCCGTGCTGCCGACCACCTATAGTGGCCTGGTGAGCTGTCGTGCTGCCGGCCACCTATAGTGGACTGGTGAGCTGTCGTACTGCCGGCCACCTATAGTGGCCTGGTGAGCTGTCGTGCTGCCGGCCACCTATAGTGGCCTGGTGAGCTGTCGTGCTGCCGGCCACCTATAGTGGCCTGGTGAGCTGCCGTGCTGCCGGCCACCTATAGTGGTCCGGTGAGCTGCCGTGCTGCCGGCCACCTATAGTGGCCTGGTGAGCTGCCGTGCTGCCGGCCACCTATAGTGGCCTGGTTAGCTGTCGTGCTGCCGGTCACCTATAGTGGCCTGGTGAGCTGCCGTGCTGCCGGCCACCTATAGTGGCCTGGTGCGCTGTCATGCTACCGGCCACCTATAGTGGCTTGGTGAGCTGTCGTGCTGCCGGCCACCTATAGTGGCCTGGTGAGCTGTCGTGCTGCCGGCCACCTATAGTGGCCTGGTGAGCTGTCGTGCTGCCGGCCACCTATAGTGGCCTGGTGAGCTGTCGTGCTGCCGGCCACCTATAGTGGCCTGGTGAGCTGCCGTGCTGCCGGCCACCTAAAGTGGCCTGGTGAGCTGTCGTGCTGTCGTGCTGCCGGCCACCTATAGTGGCCTGTTGAGCTGTCATGCTGCCGGCCACCTATAGTGCCCTGATGAGCTTCCGTGCTGCCGGCCACCTATAGTGGCCTGGTGGGCTGCCGTGCTGCCGGCCACCTATAGTGGCCTGGTGAGCTGCCGTGCTGCCGGCCACCTAAATGGCCTGGTGAGCTGTCGTGCTGTCGTGCTGCGGGCCACCTATAGTGGCCTTTTGAGCTGTCATGCTGCCGGCCACCTGTAGTGCCCTGATGAGCTGCCGTGCTGCCGGCCACCTATAGTGGCCTGGTGAGCTGCCGTGCTGCCGGCCACCTATAGTGGACTGGTGAGCTACCGTGCTGCCGGCCACCTACAGTGGCCTGGTGAGCTGTCGTGCTGCCGGCCACCTATAGTGGCCTGGTGAGCTGCCGTGCTGCCGGCCAACTATAGTGGACTGGTGAGCTGTCGTACTGCCGGCCACCTATAGTGGCCTGGTGAGCTGTCGTGCTGCCGGCCACCTATAGTGGCCTGGTGAGCTGTCGTGCTGCCGGCCACCTATAGTGGACTGGTGAGCTGCCGTGCTGCCGGCCACTTATAGTGGCCTGGTGAGCTGTCGTGCAGCCGGCCACCTATAGTGGCCTGGTGAGCTGTCGTGCTGCCGGCCACCTATAGTGGACTGGTGAGCTGTCGTACTGCCGGCCACCTATAGTGGCCTGGTGAGCTGTCGTGCTGCCGGCCACCTATAGTGGCCTGGTAAGCTGTCGTGCTGCCGGCCACCTATAGTGGCCTGGTGAGCTGCCTCGCTGCCGGCCACCTATAGTGGCCTGGTGAGCTGTCGTGCTGCCGGCCACCTATAGTGGCCTGGTGAGCTGTCGTGCTGTCGTGCTGCCGGCCACCTATAGTGGCCTGGTGAGCTGTCGTGCTGCCGGCCACCTATAGTGGCTTGGGGAGCTGCCGTGCTGCCGGCCACCTATAGTGGCCTGGTGAGCTGTCGTGCTGCCGGCCACCTATAGTGGCCTGGTGAGCTGTCGTGCTGCCGGCCACCTTTAGTGGCCTGGTGAGCTGTCGTACTGCCGGCCACCTATAGTAGCCTGGTGAGCTGCCGTGCTACCGGCCACCTATAGTGGCCTGGTGAACTTCCGTGCTGCCGGCCACCTATAGTGGCCTGGTGAGCTGCCGTGCTGCCGGCCACCTATAGTGGCCTGGTAAGCTGTCGTACTGCCGTCCACCTATAGAGGCCTGGTGAGCTGCCGTGCTGCCGGCCACCTATAGTGGCCTGGTGAGCTGTCGTGCTGCCGGCCACCTATAGTGGCCTGGTGAGCTGTCGTACTGGCGGCCACCTATAGAAGCCTGGTGAGCTGCCGTGCTGGCGGCCACCTATAGTGGCCTGGTGAGCTGCCGTGCTGCCGACCACCTATAGTGGCCTGGTGAGCTGTCGTGCTGCCGGCCACCTATAGTGGACTGGTGAGCTGTCGTACTGCCGGCCACCTATAGTGGCCTGGTGAGCTGTCGTGCTGCCGGCCACCTATAGTGGCCTGGTAAGCTGTCGTGCTGCCGGCCACCTATAGTGGCCTGGTGAGCTGCCTCGCTGCCGGCCACCTATAGTGGTCCGGTGGGCTGCCGTGCTGCCGGCCACCTATAGTGGCCTGGTGAGCTGCCGTGCTGCCGGCCACCTATAGTGGCCTGGTTAGCTGTCGTGCTGCCGGTCACCTATAGTGGCCTGGTGAGCTGCCGTGCTGCTGGCCACCTAAAGTGGCCTGGTGAGCTGTCGTGCTGTCGTGCTGCGGGCCACCTATAGTGGCCTGGTGAGCTGTCATGCTGCCGGCCACCTGTAGTGCCCTGATGAGCTGCCGTGCTGCCGGCCACCTATAGTGGCCTGGTGAGCTGCCGTGCTGCCGGCCACCTATAGTGGACTGGTGAGCTACCGTGCTGCCGGCCACCTACAGTGGCCTGGTGAGCTGTCGTGCTGCCGGCCACCTATAGTGGCCTGGTGAGCTGCCGTGCTGCCGGCCACCTATAGTGGCCTGTTGAGCTGTCATGCTGCCGGCCACCTATAGTGGTCCGGTGAGCTGCCGTGCTGCCGGCCACCTATAGTGGCCTGGTGAGCTGCCGTGCTGCCGGCCACCTATAGTGGCCTGGTAAGCTGTCGTGCTGCCGGCCACCTATAGTGGCCTGGTGAGCTGCCTCGCTGCCGGCCACCTATAGTGGTCCGGTGAGCTGCCGTGCTGCCGGCCACCTATAGTGGCCTGGTGAGCTGTCATGCTGCCGGCCACCTATGGTGCCCTGATGAGCTTCCGTGCTGCCGGCCACCTATAGTGGACTGGTGAGCTGCCGTGCTGCCGGCCACTTATAGTGGCCTGGTGAGCTGTCGTACTGCCGGCCACCTATAGTGGCCTGGTGAGCTGTCGTGCTGCCGGCCACCTATAGTGGCCTGGTGAGCTGTTGTGCTGCCGGTCACCTATAGTGGCCTGGTGAGCTGCCGCGCTGCCGGCCACCTATAGTGGCCTAGTGCGCTGTCATGCTACCGGCCACCTATAGTGGCTTGGTGAGCTGTCGTGCTGCCGGCCACCTATAGTGGCCTGGTGAGCTGCCGTGCTGCCGGCCACCTATAGTGGCCTGGTGAGCTACCGTGCTGCCGGCCACCTATAGTGGCCTGGTGAGCTGCCGTGCTGCCGGCCACCTATAGTGGCCTGGTGAGCTGTCATGCTGCCGGCCACCTATAGTGCCCTGATGAGCTTCCGTGCTGCCGGCCACCTATAGTGGACTGGTGAGCTGCCGTGCTGCCGGCCACTTATAGTGGCCTGGTGAGCTGTCGTGCAGCCGGCCACCTATAGTGGACTGGTGAGCTGTCGTACTGCCGGCCACCTATAGTGGCCTGGTGAGCTGTCGTGCTGCCGGCCACCTATAGTGGCCTGGTGAGCTGTCGTGCTGTCGTGCTGCCGGCCACCTATAGTGGCCTGGTGAGCTGTCGTGCTGCCGGCCACCTATAGTGGCTTGGTGAGCTGCCGTGCTGCCGGCCACCTATAGTGGCCTGGTGAGCTGTCGTGCTGCCGGCCACCTATAGTGGCCTGGTGAGCTGTCGTGCTGCCGGCCACCTTTAGTGGCCTGGTGAGCTGTCGTACTGCCGGCCACCTATAGTAGCCTGGTGAGCTGCCGTGCTACCGGCCACCTATAGTGGCCTGGTGAACTTCCGTGCTGCCGGCCACCTATAGTGGCCTGGTGAGCTGCCGTGCTGCCGGCCACCTATAGTGGCCTGGTAAGCTGTCGTACTGCCGTCCACCTATAGTGGCCTGGTGAGCTGCCGTGCTGCCGGCCACCTATAGTGGCCTGGTGAGCTGTCGTGCTGCCGGCCACCTATAGTGGCCTGGTGAGCTGTCGTACTGGCGGCCACCTATAGAAGCCTGGTGAGCTGCCGTGCTGCCGGCCACCTATAGTGGCCTGGTGAGCTGCCGTGCTGCCGACCACCTATAGTGGCCTGGTGAGCTGTCGTGCTGCCGGCCACCTATAGTGGACTGGTGAGCTGTCGTACTGCCGGCCACCTATAGTGGCCTGGTGAGCTGTCGTGCTGCCGGCCACCTATAGTGGCCTGGTGAGCTGTCGTGCTGCCGGCCACCTATAGTGGCCCGGTGAGCTGCCGTGCTGCCGGCCACCTATAGTGGTCCGGTGAGCTGCAGTGCTGCCGGCCACCTATAGTGGCCTGGTGAGCTGCCGTGCTGCCGGCCACCTATAGTGGCCTGGTTAGCTGTCGTGCTGCCGGTCACCTATAGTGGCCTGGTGAGCTGCCGTGCTGCCGGCCACCTATAGTGGCCTGGTGCGCTGTCATGCTACCGGCCACCTATAGTGGCTTGGTGAGCTGCCGTGCTGCCGGCCACCTATAGTGGCCTGGTGAGCTGCCGTGCTGCCGGCCACCTATAGTGGCCTGGTGAGCTGTCATGCTGCCGGCCACCTATAGTGCCCTGATGAGCTTCCGTGCTGCCGGCCACCTATAGTGGACTGGTGAGCTGCCGTGCTGCCGGCCACTTATAGTGGCCTGGTGAGCTGTCGTGCAGCCGGCCACCTATAGTGGACTGGTGAGCTGTCGTACTGCCGGCCACCTATAGTGGCCTGGTGAGCTGTCGTGCTGCCGGCCACCTATAGTGGCCTGGTGAGCTGTCGTGCTGTCGTGCTGCCGGCCACCTATAGTGGC
This sequence comes from Eumerus sabulonum, assembly GCA_951905685.1. NCBI lineage: Eukaryota > Metazoa > Arthropoda > Insecta > Diptera > Syrphidae > Eumerus > Eumerus sabulonum. Next base: position 72,097,956 of record OX645064.1, read on the forward strand.
CTGGTGAGCTGTCGTGCTGCCGGCCACCTATAGTGGCTTGGTGAGCTGCCGTGCTGCCGGCCACCTATAGTGGCCTGGTGAGCTGTCGTGCTGCCGGCCACCTATAGTGGCCTGGTGAGCTGTCGTGCTGCCGGCCACCTTTAGTGGCCTGGTGAGCTGTCGTACTGCCGGCCACCTATAGTAGCCTGGTGAGCTGCCGTGCTACCGGCCACCTATAGTGGCCTGGTGAACTTCCGTGCTGCCGGCCACCTATAGTGGCCTGGTGAGCTGCCGTGCTGCCGGCCACCTATAGTGACCTGGTAAGCTGTCGTACTGCCGTCCACCTATAGTGGCCTGGTGAGCTGCCGTGCTGCCGGCCACCTATAGTGGCCTGGTGAGCTGTCGTGCTGCCGGCCACCTATAGTGGCCTGGTGAGCTGTCGTACTGGCGGCCACCTATAGAAGCCTGGTGAGCTGCCGTGCTGCCGGTCACCTATAGTGGCCTGGTGAGCTGCCGTGCTGCCGACCACCTATAGTGGCCTGGTGAGCTGTCGTGCTGCCGGCCACCTATAGTGGACTGGTGAGCTGTCGTACTGCCGGCCACCTATAGTGGCCTGGTGAGCTGTCGTGCTGCCGGCCACCTATAGTGGCCTGGTGAGCTGTCGTGCTGCCGGCCACCTATAGTGGCCTGGCGAGCTGCCGTGCTGCCGGCCACCTATAGTGGTCCGGTGAGCTGCCGTGCTGCCGGCCACCTATAGTGGCCTGGTGAGCTGCCGTGCTGCCGGCCACCTATAGTGGCCTGGTTAGCTGTCGTGCTGCCGGTCACCTATAGTGGCCTGGTGAGCTGCCGTGCTGCCGGCCACCTATAGTGGCCTGGTGCGCTGTCATGCTACCGGCCACCTATAGTGGCTTGGTGAGCTGTCGTGCTGCCGGCCACCTATAGTGGCCTGGTGAGCTGTCGTGCTGCCGGCCACCTATAGTGGCCTGGTGAGCTGTCGTGCTGCCGGCCACCTATAGTGGCCTGGTGAGCTGCCGTGCTACCGGCCACCTAAAGTGGCCTGGTGAGCTGTCGTGCTGTCGTGCTGCCGGCCACCTATAGTGGCCTGTTGAGCTGTCATGCTGCCGGCCACCTATAGTGCCCTGATGAGCTTCCGTGCTGCCGGCCACCTATAGTGGCCTGGTGGGCTGCCGTGCTGCCGGCCACCTATAGTGGCCTGGTGAGCTGCCGTGCTGCCGGCCACCTAAATGGCCTGGTGAGCTGTCGTGCTGTCGTGCTGCGGGCCACCTATAGTGGCCTTTTGAGCTGTCATGCTGCCGGCCACCTGTAGTGCCCTGATGAGCTGCCGTGCTGCCGGCCACCTATAGTGGCCTGGTGAGCTGCCGTGCTGCCGGCCACCTATAGTGGACTGGTGAGCTACCGTGCTGCCGGCCACCTACAGTGGCCTGGTGAGCTGTCGTGCTGCCGGCCACCTATAGTGGCCTGGTGAGCTGCCGTGCTGCCGGCCAACTATAGTGGACTGGTGAGCTGTCGTACTGCCGGCCACCTATAGTGGCCTGGTGAGCTGTCGTACTGCCGGCCACCTATAGTAGCCTGGTGAGCTGCCGTGCTGCCGGCCACCTATAGTGGCCTGGTGAGCTGCCGTGCTGCCGGCCACCTATAGTGGCCTGGTGAGTTGCCGTGCTGCCGGCCACCTATAGTGGACTGGTGAGCTGCCGTGCTGCCGGCCACCTATATTGGCCTGGTGAGCTGTCGTGCTGCCGGCCACCTATAGTGGACTGGTGAGCTGTCGTACTGCCGGCCACCTATAGTGGCCTGGTGAGCTGTCGTGTTGCCGGCCACCTATAGTGGCCTGGTGAGCTGCCGTGCTGCCGGCCTCCTATAGTGGCCTGATGACCTGCCATGCTGCCGGCCACCTATAGGGGCCTGGTGAGCTGCCTTGCTGCCGGCCACCTATAGTAGCCTGGTGAGCTGCCGTGCTGCCGGCCACCTATAGTGGCCTGGTGAGCTGCCGTGCTGCCGGCCACCTAAAGTGGCCTGGTGAACTTCCGTGCTGCCGGCCACCTATAGTGGCCTGGTGAGCTGCCGTGCTGCCGGCCACCTATAGTGGCCTGGTGAGCTGTCGTACTGCCGTCCACCTATAGTGGCCTGGTGAGCTGCCGTGCTGCCGGCCACCTATAGTGGCCTGGTGAGCTGTCGTACTGCCGTCCACCTATAGTGGCCTGGTGAGCTGCCGTACTGCCGGCCACCTATAGTAGCCTGGTGAGCTGCCGTGCTACCGGCCACCTATAGTGGCCTGGTGAACTTCCGTGCTGCCGGCCACCTATAGTGGCCTGGTGAGCTGCCGTGCTGCCGGCCACCTATAGTGGCCTGGTGAGCTGCCGTGCTGCCGGCCACCTATAGTGGCCTGGTGAGCTGGCGTGCTGCCGGCCACCTATAGTGGACTGGTGAGCTGCCGTGCTGCCGGCCACCTATAGTGGCCTGGTGGGCTGCCGTGCTGCCGGCCACCTATAGTGGCCTGGTGAGCTGCCGTGCTGCCGGCCACCTATAGTGGCCTGGTGAGCTGTCGTGCTGCCGGCCACCTATAGTGGACTGGTGAGCTGTCGTACTGCCGGCCACCTATAGTGGCCTGGTGAGCTGTCGTGCTGCCGGCCACCTATAGTGGCCTGGTGAGCTGTCGTACTGCCGGCCACCTATAGTAGCCTGGTGAGCTGCCGTGCTGCCGGCCACCTATAGTGGCCTGTTGAGCTGCCGTGCTGCCGGCCACCTATAGTGGCCTGGTGAGCTGCCGTGCTGCCGGCCACCTATAGTGGACTGGTGAGCTGCCGTGCTGCCGGCCACCTATAGTGGCCTGGTGAGCTGCCGTGCTGCCGGCCAACTATAATGGCCTGGTGAGCTGCCGTGCTGCCGGCCAGCTATAGTGGCCTGGTGAGCTGCCGTGCTGCCGGCCACCTATAGTGGACTGGTGAGCTGCCGTGCTGCCGGCCACCTATAGTGGCCTGGTGAGCTGTCGTGCTGCCGGCCACCTATAGTGGACTGGTGAGCTGTCGTACTGCCGGCCACCTATAGTAGCCTGGTGAGCTGCCGTGCTGCCGGCCACCTATAGTGGCCTGGTGAGCTGCCGTGCTGCCGGCCACCTATAGTGGCCTGGTGAGCTGCCGTGCTGCCGGCCACCTATAGTGGACTGGTGAGCTGCCGTGCTGCCGGCCACCTATAGTGGCCTGGTGAGCTGCCGTGCTGCCGGCCACCTATAGTGGCCTGGTGAGCTGTCGTGCTGTCGTGCTGCCGGCCACCTATAGTGGCCTGGTGAGCTGTCATGCTGCCGGCCACCTATAGTGCCCTGATAATCTTCCGTGCTGCCGGCCACCTATAGGGCCCTGGTGAGCTGCCGTGCTGCCGGCCACCTATAGGGCCCTGGTGAGCTGCCGTGCTGCCGGCCACCTATAGTGGCCTGGTGAGCTGTCATGCTACCGGCCACCTATAGTGGCTTGGTGAGCTGTCGCGCTGCCGGCCACCTATAGTGGTCTGGTGAGCTGCCGTGCTGCCGGCCACCTATAGTGGCCTGGTGAGCTGCCGTGCTGCCGGCCACCTATAGTGGCCTGGTGAGCTGTCGTGCTGCCGGCCACCTATAGTGGTCTGGTGAGCTGCCGTGCTGCCGGCCACCTATAGTGGCCTGGTGAGCTGCCGTGCTGCCGGCCACCTATAGTGGCCTGGTGAGCTGTCGTGCTGCCGGCCACCTATAGTGGCCTGGTGAGCTGTCGTACTGCCGGCCACCTATAGTGGCCTGGTGAGCTGTCGTGCTGCCGGCCACCTATAGTGGCCTGGTGAGCTGTCGTGCTGCCGGCCACCTATAGTGGCCTGGTGAGCTGTCGTGCTGCCGGCCACCCATAGTGGCCTGGTGAGCTGTCGTGCTGCCGGCCACCCATAGTGGCCTGGTGAGCTGTCATGCTACCGGCCACCTATAGGGGCCTGGTGAGCTGCCGTGCTGCCGGCCACCTATAGTGGCCTGGTGAGCTGTCGTGCTGCCGGCCACCTATAGTGGTCTGGTGAGCTGGCGTGCTGCCGGCCACCTATAGAGGCCTGATGAGCTGCCGTGCTGCCGGCCACCTATAGTGGCCTGGTGAGCTGCCGTGCTGCCGGCCACTTATAGTGGCCTGGTTAGCTGTCGTGCTGCCGGCCACCTATAGTGGCCTGGTGAGCTGCCGTGCTGCCGGCCACTTATAGGGCCCTGGTGAGCTGCCGTGCTGCCGGCCACCTATAGTGGCCTGGTTAGCTGTCGTGCTGCCGGCCACCTATAGTGGCCTAGTGAGCTGCCGTGCTGCCGGCCACCTATAGGGCCCTGGTGAGCTGCCGTGCTGCCGGCCACCTATAGTGGCGTGGTTAGCTGTCGTGCTGCCGGCCACCTATAGTGGACTGGTGAGCTGCCGTGCTGCCGGCCACCTATAGTGGCCTGGTGAGCTGTCGTGCTGCCGGCCACCTATAGTGGCCTGGTGGGCTGCCGTGCTGCCGGCCACCTATAGAGGCCTGATGAGCTGCCGTGCTGCCGGTCACCTATAGTGGCCTGGTGAGCTGCCGTACTGCCGGCCACCTATAGTGGCCTGGTTAGCTGTCGTGCTGCCGGCCACCTATAGTGGCCTGGTGAGCTGCCGTGCTGCCGGCCACTTATAGGGCCCTGGTGAGCTGCCGTGCTGCCGGCCACCTATAGTGGCCTGGTTAGCTGTCGTGCTGCCGGCCACCTATAGTGGCCTAGTGAGCTGCCGTGCTGCCGGCCACCTATAGGGCCCTGGTGAGCTGCCGTGCTGCCGGCCACCTATAGTGGCGTGGTTAGCTGTCGTGCTGCCGGCCACCTATAGTGGACTGGTGAGCTGCCGTGCTGCCGGCCACCTATAGTGGCCTGGTGAGCTGTCGTGCTGCCGGCCACCTATAGTGGCCTGGTGGGCTGCCGTGCTGCCGGCCACCTATAGTGGCCTGGTGGGCTGCCGTGCTGCCGGCCACCTATAGTGGCCTGGTGAGCTGCCGTGCTGCCGGCCACCTATAGTGGCCTGGTGAGCTGCCGTGCTGCCGGCCACCTATAGTGGCCTGGTGAGCTGCCGTGCTGCCGGCCACCTATAGTGGCCTGGTGAGCTGTCGTGCTGGCGGCCACCTATAGTGGACTGGTGAGCTGTCGTACTGCCGGCCACCTATAGTGGCCTGGTGAGCTGCCGTGCTGCCGGCCACCTATAGTGGCCTGGTGAGCTGCCGTGCTGCCGGCCACCTAAAGTGGCCTGGTGAGCTGCCGTGCTGCCGGCCACCTATAGTGGACTGGTGAGCTGCCGTGCTGCCGGCCACCTAAAGTGGCCTGGTGAGCTGTCGTGCTGCCGGCCACCTATAGTGGCCTGGTGAGCTGTCGTGCTGCCGGCCACCTATAGTGGCCTGGTGAGCTGTCATGCTACCGGCCACCTATAGTGGCCTGGTGAGCTGTCATGCTACCGGCCACCTATAGTGGCTTGGTGAGCTGTCGTGTTGCCGGCCACCTATAGTGGTCTGGTGAGCTGCCGTGCTGCCGGCCACCTATAGTGGCCTGGTGAGCTGCCGTGCTGCCGGCTACCTATAGTGGTCTGGTGAGCTGCCGTGCTGCCGGCCACCTATAGTGGCCTGGTGAGCTGCCGTGCTGCCGGCTACCTATAGTGGCCTGGTGAGCTGTCGTGCTGCCGGCCACCTATAGTGGCCTGGTGAGCTGTCGTGCTGCCGGCCACCTATAGTGGCCTGGTGAGCTGCCGTGCTGCCGGCCACCTATAGTGGCCTGGTTAGCTGTCGTGCTGCCGGCCACCTATAGTGGCCTGGTGAGCTGCCGTGCTGCCGGCCACCTATAGTGGCCTGGTTAGCTGTCGTGCTGCCGGCCACCTATAGTGGCCTGGTGAGCTGCCGTGCTGCCGGCCACCTATAGGGCCCTGGTGAGCTGCCGTGCTGCCGGCCACCTATAGTGGCCTGGTGGGCTGCCGTGCTGCCGGCCACCTATAGTGGCCTGGTGGGCTGCCGTGCTGCCGGCCACCTACAGTGGCCTGGTGAGCTGCCGTGCTGCCGGCCACCTATAGTGGCCTGGTGAGCTGCCGTGCTGCCGGCCACCTAAAGTGGCCTGGTGAGCTGCCGTGCTGCCGGCCACCTAAAGTGGCCTGGTGAGCTGTCGTGCTGTCGTGCTGCGGGCCACCTATAGTGGCGTGGTGAGCTGTCATGCTGCCGGCCACCTGTAGTGCCCTGATGAGCTTCCGTGCTGACGGCCACCTATAGTGGCCTGGTGGGCTGCTGTGCTGACGGCCACCTATAGTGGCCTGGTGAGCTGCCGTGCTGCCGGCCACCTATAGTGGCCTGGTGAGCTGCCGTGCTGCCGGCCACCTATAGTGGCCTGGTGAGCTGGAGTGCTGCCGGCCACCTATAGTGGACTGGTGAGCTGCCGTGCTGCCGGCCACCTATAGTGGCCTGGTGGGCTGCCGTGCTGCCGGCCACCTATAGTGGCCTGGTGAGCTGCCGTGCTGCCGGCCACCTATAGTGGCCTGGTGAGCTGTCGTGCTGCCGGCCACCTATAGTGGACTGGTGAGCTGTCGTACTGCCGGCCACCTATAGTGGCCTGGTGAGCTGTCGTGCTGCCGGCCACCTATAGTGGCCTGGTGAGCTGTCGTACTGCCGGCCACCTATAGTGGACTGGTGAGCTGCCGTGCTGCCGGCCACCTATAGTGGCCTGGTGAGCTGCCGTGCTGCCGGCCAACTATAGTGGCCTGGTGAGCTGCCGTGCTGCCGGCCAGCTATAGTGGCCTGGTGAGCTGCCGTGCTGCCGGCCACCTATAGTGGACTGGTGAGCTGCCGTGCTCCCGGCCACCTATAGTGGACTGGTGAGCTGCCGTGCTGCCGGCCACCTATAGTGGCCTGGTGAGCTGCCGTGCTGCCGGCCACCTATAGTGGCCTGGTGAGCTGCCGTGCTGCCGGCCACCTATAGTGGCCTGGTGAGCTGTCGTGCTGCCGGCCACCTATAGTGGACTGGTGAGCTGCCGTGCTGCCGGCCACCTATAGTGGCCTGGTGAGCTGCCGTGCTGCCGGCCAGCTATAGTGGCCTGGTGAGCTGCCGTGCTGCCGGCCACCTATAGTGGACTGGTGAGCTGCCGTGCTGCCGGCCAACTATAGTGGCCTGGTGAGCTGCCGTGCTGCCGGCCAGCTATAGTGGCCTGGTGAGCTGCCGTGCTGCCGGCCACCTATAGTGGACTGGTGAGCTGCCGTGCTGCCGGCCACCTATAGTGGCCTGGTGAGCTGCCGTGCTCCCGGCCACCTATAGTGGACTGGTGAGCTGCCGTGCTGCCGGCCACCTATAGTGGCCTGGTGAGCTGCCGTGCTGCCGGCCAACTATAGTGGCCTGGTGAGCTGCCGTGCTGCCGGCCAGCTATAGTGGCCTGGTGAGCTGCCGTGCTGCCGGCCACCTATAGTGGACTGGTGAGCTGCCGTGCTGCCAGCCACCTATAGTGGCCTGGTGAGCTGTCGTGCTGCCGGCCACCTATAGTGGACTGGTGAGCTGCCGTGCTGCCGGCCACCTATAGTGGACTGGTGAGCTGCCGTGCTGCCGGCCACCTATAGTGGACTGGTGAGCTGCCGTGCTGCCGGCCACCTATAGTGGACTGGTGAGCTGCCGTGCTGCCGGCCACCTATAGTGGCCTGGTGAGCTGTCGTGCTGGCGGCCACCTATAGTGGACTGGTGAGCTGTCGTACTGCCGGCCACCTATAGTGGCCTGGTGAGCTGCCGTGCTGCCGGCCACCTATAGTGGCCTGGTGAGCTGCCGTGCTGCCGGCCAGCTATAGTGGCCTGGTGAGCTGCCGTACTGCCGGCCACCTATAGTAGCCTGGTGAGCTGCCGTGCTGCCGGCCACCTATAGTGGCCTGGTGAGCTGCCGTGCTGCCGGCCACCTATAGTGGCCTGGTGAGCTGCCGTGCTGCGGGCCACCTATAGTGGACTGGTGAGCTGCCGTGCTGCCGGCCACCTATAGTGGACTGGTGAGCTGCCGTGCTGCCGGCCACCTATAGTGGACTGGTGAGCTGCCGTGCTGCCGGCCACCTATAGTGGCCTGGTGAGCTGTCGTGCTGGCGGCCACCTATAGTGGACTGGTGAGCTGTCGTACTGCCGGCCACCTATAGTGGCCTGGTGAGCTGCCGTGCTGCCGGCCACCTATAGTGGCCTGGTGAGCTGCCGTGCTGCCGGCCACCTAGAGTGGCCTGGTGAGCTGCCGTGCTGCCGGCCACCTATAGTGGACTGGTGAGCTGCCGTGCTGCCGGCCACCTAAAGTGGCCTGGTAAGCTGTCGTGCTGCCGGCCACCTATAGTGGACTGGTGAGCTGCCGTGCTGCCGGCCACCTATAGTGGACTGGTGAGCTGCCGTGCTGCCGGCCACCTATAGTGGACTGGTGAGCTGCCGTGCTGCCGGCCACCTATAGTGGCCTGGTGAGCTGTCGTGCTGCCGGCCACCTATAGTGGCCTGGTGAGCTGTCGTACTGCCGGCCACCTATAGTGGCCTGGTGAGCTGTCGTGCTGCCGGCCACCTATAGTGGCCTGGTGAGCTGCCGTGCTGCCGGCCACCTATAGTGGCCTGGTTAGCTGTCGTGCTGTCGGCCACCTATAGTGGCCTGGTGAGCTGCCGTGCTGCCGGCCACCTATAGTGGCCTGGTTAGCTGTCGTGCTGCCGGCCACCTATAGTGGCCTGGTGAGCTGCCGTGCTGCCGGCCACCTATAGGGCCCTGGTGAGCTGCCGTGCTGCCGGCCACCTATAGGGCCCTGGTGAGCTGCCGTGCTGCCGGCCACCTATAGTGGCCTGGTTAGCTGTCGTGCTGCCGGCCACCTATAGTGGACTGGTGAGCTGCCGTGCTGCCGGCCACCTATAGTGGCCTGGTGAGCTGTCGTGCTGCCGGCCACCTATAGTGGAGTGGTGAGCTGTCATGCTACCGGCCACCTATAGTGGCTTGGTGAGCTGTCGCGCTGCCGGCCACCTATAGTGGTCTGGTGAGCTGCCGTGCTGCCGGCCACCTATAGTGGCCTGGTGGGCTGCCGTGCTGCCGGCCACCTATAGTGGCCTGGTGAGCTGTCGTGCTGCCGGCCACCTATAGTGGTCTGGTGAGCTGCCGTGCTGCCGGCCACCTATAGTGGCCTGGTGAGCTGCCGTGCTGCCGGCCACCTATAGTGGCCTGGTGAGCTGTCGTGCTGCCGGCCACCTATAGTGGCCTGGTGAGCTGTCGTACTGCCGGCCACCTATAGTGGCCTGGTGAGCTGTCGTGCTGCCGGCCACCTATAGTGGCCTGGTGAGCTGTCGTGCTGCCGGCCACCTATAGTGGCCTGGTGAGCTGTCGTGCTGCCGGCCACCCATAGTGGCCTGGTGAGCTGTCATGCTACCGGCCACCTATAGGGGCCTGGTGAGCTGCCGTGCTGCCGGCCACCTATAGTGGCCTGGTGAGCTGTCGTGCTGCCGGCCACCTATAGTGGTCTGGTGAGCTGGCGTGCTGCCGGCCACCTATAGAGGCCTGATGAGCTGCCGTGCTGCCGGCCACCTATAGTGGCCTGGTGAGCTGCCGTGCTGCCGGCCACCTATAGTGGCCTGGTTAGCTGTCGTGCTGCCGACCACCTATAGTAGCCTGGTAAGCTGTCGTGCTGCCGGCCACCTATAGGGGCCTGGTGAGCTGCCTTGCTGCCGGCCACCTATAGTAGCCTGGTGAGCTGCCGTGCTGCCGGCCACCTATAGTGGCCTGGTGAGCTGCCGTGCTGCCGGCCACCTAAAGTGGCCTGGTGAGCTGTCGTGCTGTCGTGCTGCGGGCCACCTATAGTGGCCTGGTGAGCTGTCATGCTGCCGGCCACCTGTAGTGCCCTGATGAGCTTCCGTGCTGCCGGCCACCTATAGTGGCCTGGTGGGCTGCCGTGCTGACGGCCACCTATAGTGGCCTGGTGAGCTGCCGTGCTGCCGGCCACCTATAGTGGCCTGGTGAGCTGCCGTGCTGCCGGCCACCTATAGTGGCCTGGTGAGCTGCCGTGCTGCCGGCCACCTATAGTGGCCTGGTGAGCTGGCGTGCTGCCGGCCACCTATAGTGGACTGGTGAGCTGCCGTGCTGCCGGCCACCTATAGTGGCCTGGTGGGCTGCCGTGCTGCCGGCCACCTATAGTGGCCTGGTGAGCTGCCGTGTTGCCGGCCACCTATAGTGGTCTGGTGAGCTGCCGTGCTGCCGGCCACCTATAGTGGTCTGGTGAGCTGCCGTGCTGCCGGCCACCTATAGTGGCCTGGTGAGCTGCCGTGCTGCCGTCTACCTATAGTGGTCTGGTGAGCTGCCGTGCTGCCGGCCACCTATAGTGGCCTGGTGAGCTGCCGTGCTGCCGGCTACCTATAGTGGCCTGGTGAGCTGTCGTGCTGCCGGCCACCTATAGTGGCCTGGTGAGCTGTCGTACTGCCGGCCACCTATAGTGGCCTGGTGAGCTGTCGTACTGCCGGCCACCTATAGTGGCCTGGTGAGCTGTCGTGCTGCCGGCCACCTATAGTGGCCTGGTGAGCTGCCGTGCTGCCGGCCACCTATAGTGGCCAGGTTAGCTGTCGTGCTGCCGGCCACCTATAGTGGCCTGGTGAGCTGCCGTGCTGCCGGCCACCTATAGTGGCCTGGTTAGCTGTCGTGCTGCCGGCCACCTATAGTGGTCCGGTGAGCTGCCGTGCTGCCGGCCACCTATAGGGCCCTGGTGAGCTGCCGTGCTGCCGGCCACCTATAGTGGCCTGGTGAGCTGTCATGCTACCGGCCACCTATAGTGGCTTGGTGAGCTGTCGTGCTGCCGGCCACCTATAGTGGACTGGTGAGCTGCCGTGCTGCCGGCCACCTATAGTGGCCTGGTGAGCTGCCGTGCTGCCGGCCACCTATAGTGGCCTGGTTAGCTGTCGTGCTGCCGGCCACCTATAGTGGTCCGGTGAGCTGCCGTGCTGCCGGCCACCTAAAGGGCCCTGGTGAGCTGCCGTGCTGCCGGCCACCTATAGGGCCCTGGTGAGCTGCCTTGCTGCCGGCCACCTATAGTGGCCTGGTTAGCTGTCGTGCTGCCGGCCACCTATAGTGGACTGGTGAGCTGCCGTGCTGCCGGCCACCTATAGTGGCCTGGTGAGCTGTCGTGCTGCCGGCCACCTATAGTGGCCTGGTGAGCTGTCATGCTACCGGCCACCTATAGTGGCTTGGTGAGCTGTCGCGCTGCCGGCCACCTATAGTGGTCTGGTGAGCTGCCGTGCTGCCGGCCACCTATAGTGGCCTGGTGAGCTGCCGTGCTGCCGGCCACCTATAGTGGCCTGGTGAGCTGTCGTGCTGCCGGCCACCTATAGTGGTCTGGTGAGCTGCCGTGCTGCCGGCCACCTATAGTGGCCTGGTGAGCTGCCGTGCTGCCGGCCACCTATAGTGGCCTGGTGAGCTGTCGTGCTGCCGGCCACCTATAGTGGCCTGGTGAGCTGTCGTACTGCCGGCCACCTATAGTGGCCTGGTGAGCTGTCGTGCTGCCGGCCACCTATAGTGGCCTGGTGAGCTGTCGTGCTGCCGGCCACCTATAGTGGCCTGGTGAGCTGTCGTGCTGCCGGGCACCCATAGTGGCCTGGTGAGCTGTCATGCTACCGGCCACCTAAAGGGGCCTGGTGAGCTGCCGTGCTGCCGGCCACCCATAGTGGCCTGGTGAGCTGTCGTGCTGCCGGCCACCTATAGTAGTCTGGTGAGCTGGCGTGCTGCCGGCCACCTATAGAGGCCTGATGAGCTGCCGTGCTGCCGGCCACCTATAGTGGCCTGGTGAGCTGCCGTGCTGCCGGCCACCTATAGTGGTCTGGTTAGCTGTCGTGCTGCCGGCCACCTATAGTGGCCTGGTGAGCTGCCGTGCTGCCGGCCACCTATAGGGCCCTGGTGAGCTGCCGTGCTGCCGGCCACCTATAATCGCCTGGTTAGCTGTCGTGCTGCCGGCCACCTATAGTGGCCTAGTGAGCTGCCGTGCTGCCGGCCACCTATAGGGCCCTGGTGAGCTGCCGTGCTGCCGGCCACCTATAGTGGCCTGGTTAGCTGTCGTGCTGCCGGCCACCTATAGTGGACTGGTGAGCTGCCGTGCTGCCGGCCACCTATAGTGGCCTGGTGAGCTGTCGTGCTGCCGGCCACCTATAGTGGCCTGGTGGGCTGCCGTGCTGCCGGCCACCTATAGTGGCCTGGTGAGCTGCCGTGCTGCCGGCCACCTATAGTGGACTGGTGAGCTACCGTGCTGCCGGCCACCTACAGTGGCCTGGTGAGCTGTCGTGCTGCCGGCCACCTATAGTGGCCTGGTGAGCTGCCGTGCTGCCGGCCAACTATAGTGGACTGGTGAGCTGTCGTACTGCCGGCCACCTATAGTGGCCTGGTGAGCTGTCGTACTGCCGGCCACCTATAGTAGCCTGGTGAGCTGCCGTGCTGCCGGCCACCTATAGTGGCCTGGTGAGCTGCCGTGCTGCCGGCCACCTATAGTGGCCTGGTGAGTTGCCGTGCTGCCGGCCACCTATAGTGGACTGGTGAGCTGTCGTACTGCCGGCCACCTATAGTGGCCTGGTGAGCTGTCGTGCTGCCGGCCACCTATAGTGGCCTGGTGAGCTGCCGTGCTGCCGGCCACCTATAGTGGCCAGGTTAGCTGTCGTGCTGCCGGCCACCTATAGTGGCCTGGTGAGCTGCCGTGCTGCCGGCCACCTATAGTGGCCTGGTTAGCTGTCGTGCTGCCGGCCACCTATAGTGGTCCGGTGAGCTGCCGTGCTGCCGGCCACCTATAGGGCCCTGGTGAGCTGCCGTGCTGCCGGCCACCTATAGTGGCCTGGTGAGCTGTCATGCTACCGGCCACCTATAGTGGCTTGGTGAGCTGTCGTGCTGCCGGCCACCTATAGTGGACTGGTGAGCTGCCGTGCTGCCGGCCACCTATAGTGGTCTGGTGAGCTGCCGTGCTGCCGGCCACCTATAGTGGCCTGGTGAGCTGCCGTGCTGCCGGCTACCTATAGTGGCCTGGTGAGCTGTCGTGCTGCCGGCCACCTATAGTGGCCTGGTGAGCTGTCGTACTGCCGGCCACCTATAGTGGCCTGGTGAGCTGTCGTGCTGCCGGCCACCTATAGTGGCCTGGTGAGCTGCCGTGCTGCCGGCCACCTATAGTGGCCAGGTTAGCTGTCGTGCTGCCGGCCACCTATAGTGGCCTGGTGAGCTGCCGTGCTGCCGGCCACCTATAGTGGCCTGGTTAGCTGTCGTGCTGCCGGCCACCTATAGTGGTCCGGTGAGCTGCCGTGCTGCCGGCCACCTATAGGGCCCTGGTGAGCTGCCGTGCTGCCGGCCACCTATAGTGGCCTGGTGAGCTGTCATGCTACCGGCCACCTATAGTGGCTTGGTGAGCTGTCGTGCTGCCGGCCACCTATAGTGGACTGGTGAGCTGCCGTGCTGCCGGCCACCTATAGTGGCCTGGTGAGCTGCCGTGCTGCCGGCCACCTATAGTGGCCTGGTTAGCTGTCGTGCTGCCGGCCACCTATAGTGGTCCGGTGAGCTGCCGTGCTGCCGGCCACCTAAAGGGCCCTGGTGAGCTGCCGTGCTGCCGGCCACCTATAGGGCCCTGGTGAGCTGCCTTGCTGCCGGCCACCTATAGTGGCCTGGTTAGCTGTCGTGCTGCCGGCCACCTATAGTGGACTGGTGAGCTGCCGTGCTGCCGGCCACCTATAGTGGCCTGGTGAGCTGTCGTGCTGCCGGCCACCTATAGTGGCCTGGTGAGCTGTCATGCTACCGGCCACCTATAGTGGCTTGGTGAGCTGTCGCGCTGCCGGCCACCTATAGTGGTCTGGTGAGCTGCCGTGCTGCCGGCCACCTATAGTGGCCTGGTGAGCTGCCGTGCTGCCGGCCACCTATAGTGGCCTGGTGAGCTGTCGTGCTGCCGGCCACCTATAGTGGTCTGGTGAGCTGCCGTGCTGCCGGCCACCTATAGTGGCCTGGTGAGCTGCCGTGCTGCCGGCCACCTATAGTGGCCTGGTGAGCTGTCGTGCTGCCGGCCACCTATAGTGGCCTGGTGAGCTGTCGTACTGCCGGCCACCTATAGTGGCCTGGTGAGCTGTCGTGCTGCCGGCCACCTATAGTGGCCTGGTGAGCTGTCGTGCTGCCGGCCACCTATAGTGGCCTGGTGAGCTGTCGTGCTGCCGGGCACCCATAGTGGCCTGGTGAGCTGTCGTGCTGCCGGGCACCCATAGTGGCCTGGTGAGCTGTCATGCTACCGGCCACCTAAAGGGGCCTGGTGAGCTGCCGTGCTGCCGGCCACCCATAGTGGCCTGGTGAGCTGTCGTGCTGCCGGCCACCTATAGTAGTCTGGTGAGCTGGCGTGCTGCCGGCCACCTATAGAGGCCTGATGAGCTGCCGTGCTGCCGGCCACCTATAGTGGCCTGGTGAGCTGCCGTGCTGCCGGCCACCTATAGTGGTCTGGTTAGCTGTCGTGCTGCCGGCCACCTATAGTGGCCTGGTGAGCTGCCGTGCTGCCGGCCACCTATAGGGCCCTGGTGAGCTGCCGTGCTGCCGGCCACCTATAATCGCCTGGTTAGCTGTCGTGCTGCCGGCCACCTATAGTGGCCTAGTGAGCTGCCGTGCTGCCGGCCACCTATAGGGCCCTGGTGAGCTGCCGTGCTGCCGGCCACCTATAGTGGCCTGGTTAGCTGTCGTGCTGCCGGCCACCTATAGTGGACTGGTGAGCTGCCGTGCTGCCGGCCACCTATAGTGGCCTGGTGAGCTGTCGTGCTGCCGGCCACCTATAGTGGCCTGGTGGGCTGCCGTGCTGCCGGCCACCTATAGTGGCCTGGTGAGCTGCCGTGCTGCCGGCCACCTATAGTGGACTGGTGAGCTACCGTGCTGCCGGCCACCTACAGTGGCCTGGTGAGCTGTCGTGCTGCCGGCCACCTATAGTGGCCTGGTGAGCTGCCGTGCTGCCGGCCAACTATAGTGGACTGGTGAGCTGTCGTACTGCCGGCCACCTATAGTGGCCTGGTGAGCTGTCGTACTGCCGGCCACCTATAGTAGCCTGGTGAGCTGCCGTGCTGCCGGCCACCTATAGTGGCCTGGTGAGCTGCCGTGCTGCCGGCCACCTATAGTGGCCTGGTGAGTTGCCGTGCTGCCGGCCACCTATAGTGGACTGGTGAGCTGCCGTGCTGCCGGCCACCTATATTGGCCTGGTGAGCTTCCGTGCTGCCGGCCACCTATAGTGGACTGGTGAGCTGTCGTACTGCCGGCCACCTATAGTAACCTGGTGAGCTGTCGTGTTGCCGGCCACCTATAGTGGCCTGGTGAGCTGCCGTGCTGCCGGCCTCCTATAGTGGCCTGATGACCTGCCATGCTGCCGGCCACCTATAGTGGCCTGGTCAGCTGTCGTGCTGCCGACCACCTATAGTAGCCTGGTAAGCTGTCGTGCTGCCGGCCACCTATAGGGGCCTGGTGAGCTACCTTGCTGCCGGCCACCTATAGTAGCCTGGTGAGCTGCCGTGCTGCCGGCCACCTATAGTGGCCTGGTGAGCTGCCGTGCTGCCGGCCACCTAAAGTGGCCTGGTGAACTTCCGTGCTGCCGGCCACCTATAGTGGCCTGGTGAGCTGCCGTGCTGCCGGCCACCTATAGTGGCCTGGTGAGCTGTCGTACTGCCGTCCACCTTTAGTGGCCTGGTGAGCTGCCGTGCTGAAGGCCACCTATAGTGGCCTGGTGAGCTGTCGTACTGCCGTCCACCTATAGTGGCCTGGTGAGCTGCCGTACTGCCGGCCACCTATAGTAGCCTGGTGAGCTGCCGTGCTACCGGCCACCTATAGTGGCCTGGTGAACTTCCGTGCTGCCGGCCACCTATAGTGGCCTGGTGAGCTGCCGTGCTGCCGGCCACCTATAGTGGCCTGGTGAGCTGTCGTACTGGCGGCCACCTATAGAAGCCTGGTGAGCTGCCGTGCTGCCGGCCACCTATAGTGGCCTGGTGAGCTGCCGTGCTGCCGACCACCTATAGTGGCCTGGTCAGCTGTCGTGCTGCCGGCCACTTATAGTGGACTGGTGAGCTGTCGTACTGCCGGCCACCTATAGTGGCCTGGTGAGCTGTCGTGCTGCCGGCCACCTATAGTGGCCTGGTGAGCTGTCGTGCTGCCGGCCACCTATAGTGGCCTGGTGAGCTGCCGTGCTGCCGGCCACCTATAGTGGTCCGGTGAGCTGCCGTGCTGCCGGCCACCTATAGTGGCCTGGTGAGCTGCCGTGCTGCCGGCCACCTATAGTGGCCTGGTTAGCTGTCGTGCTGCCGGTCACCTATAGTGGCCTGGTGAGCTGCCGTGCTGCCGGCCACCTATAGTGGACTGGTGCGCTGTCATGCTACCGGCCACCTATAGTGGCTTGGTGAGCTGTCGTGCTGCCGGCCACCTATAGTGGCCTGGTGAGCTGTCGTGCTGCCGGCCACCTATAGTGGCCTGGTGAGCTGTCGTGCTGCCGGCCACCTATAGTGGCCTGGTGAGCTGCCGTGCTGCCGGCCACCTAAAGTGGCCTGGTGAGCTGTCGTGCTGTCGTGCTGCCGGCCACCTATAGTTGCCTGTTGAGCTGTCATGCTGCCGGCCACCTATAGTGCCCTGATGAGCTTCCGTGCTGCCGGCCACCTATAGTACCCTGGTGGGCTGCCGTGCTGCCGGCCACCTATAGTGGCCTGGTGAGCTGCCGTGCTGCTGGCCACCTAAAGTGGCCTGGTGAGCTGTCGTGCTGTCGTGCTGCCGGCCACCTATAGTGGCCTGGTGAGCTGTCATGCTGCCGGCCACCTGTAGTGCCCTGATGAGCTGCCGTGCTGCCGGCCACCTATAGTGGCCTGGTGAGCTGCCATGCTGCCGGCCACCTATAGTGGACTGGTGAGCTACCGTGCTGCCGGCCACCTACAGTGGCCTGGTGAGCTGTCGTGCTGCCGGCCACCTATAGTGGCCTGGTGAGCTGCCGTGCTGCCGGCCAACTATAGTGGACTGGTGAGCTGTCGTACTGCCGGCCACCTATAGTGGCCTGGTGAGCTGTCGTACTGCCGGCCACCTATAGTAGCCTGGTGAGCTGCCGTGCTGCCGGCCACCTATAGTGGCCTTGTGAGCTGCCGTGCTGCCGGCCACCTATAGTGGCCTGGTGAGTTGCCGTGCTGCCGGCCACCTATAGTGGACTGGTGAGCTGCCGTGCTGCCGGCCACCTATATTGGCCTGGTGAGCTGTCGTGCTGCCGGCCACCTATAGTGGACTGGTGAGCTGTCGTACTGCCGGCCACCTATAGTGGCCTGGTGAGCTGTCGTGTTGCCGGCCACCTATAGTGGCCTGGTGAGCTGCCGTGCTGCCGGCCTCCTATAGTGGCCTGATGACCTGCCATGCTGCCGGCCACCTATAGTGGCCTGGTTAGCTGTCGTGCTGCCGACCACCTATAGTAGCCTGGTAAGCTGTCGTGCTGCCGGCCACCTATAGGGGCCTGGTGAGCTGCCTTGCTGCCGGCCACCTATAGTAGCCTGGTGAGCTGCCGTGCTGCCGGCCACCTATAGTGGCCTGGTGAGCTGCCGTGCTGCCGGCCACCTAAAGTGGCCTGGTGAGCTGTCGTGCTGTCGTGCTGCGGGCCACCTATAGTGGCCTGGTGAGCTGTCATGCTGCCGGCCACCTGTAGTGCCCTGATGAGCTTCCGTGCTGCCGGCCACCTATAGTGGCCTGGTGGGCTGCCGTGCTGACGGCCACCTATAGTGGCCTGGTGAGCTGCCGTGCTGCCGGCCACCTATAGTGGCCTGGTGAGCTGCCGTGCTGCCGGCCACCTATAGTGGCCTGGTGAGCTGCCGTGCTGCCGGCCACCTATAGTGGCCTGGTGAGCTGGCGTGCTGCCGGCCACCTATAGTGGACTGGTGAGCTGCCGTGCTGCCGGCCACCTATAGTGGCCTGGTGGGCTGCCGTGCTGCCGGCCACCTATAGTGGCCTGGTGAGCTGCCGTGTTGCCGGCCACCTATAGTGGTCTGGTGAGCTGCCGTGCTGCCGGCCACCTATAGTGGCCTGGTGAGCTGCCGTGCTGCCGTCTACCTATAGTGGTCTGGTGAGCTGCCGTGCTGCCGGCCACCTATAGTGGCCTGGTGAGCTGCCGTGCTGCCGGCTACCTATAGTGGCCTGGTGAGCTGTCGTGCTGCCGGCCACCTATAGTGGCCTGGTGAGCTGTCGTACTGCCGGCCACCTATAGTGGCCTGGTGAGCTGTCGTGCCGCCGGCCACCTATAGTGGCCTGGTGAGCTGCCGTGCTGCCGGCCACCTATAGTGGCCAGGTTAGCTGTCGTGCTGCCGGCCACCTATAGTGGCCTGGTGAGCTGCCGTGCTGCCGGCCACCTATAGTGGCCTGGTTAGCTGTCGTGCTGCCGGCCACCTATAGTGGTCCGGTGAGCTGCCGTGCTGCCGGCCACCTATAGGGCCCTGGTGAGCTGCCGTGCTGCCGGCCACCTATAGTGGCCTGGTGAGCTGTCATGCTACCGGCCACCTATAGTGGCTTGGTGAGCTGTCGTGCTGCCGGCCACCTATAGTGGACTGGTGAGCTGCCGTGCTGCCGGCCACCTATAGTGGCCTGGTGAGCTGCCGTGCTGCCGGCCACCTATAGTGGCCTGGTTAGCTGTCGTGCTGCCGGCCACCTATAGTGGTCCGGTGAGCTGCCGTGCTGCCGGCCACCTAAAGGGCCCTGGTGAGCTGCCGTGCTGCCGGCCACCTATAGGGCCCTGGTGAGCTGCCGTGCTGCCGGCCACCTATAGTGGCCTGGTTAGCTGTCGTGCTGCCGGCCACCTATAGTGGACTGGTGAGCTGCCGTGCTGCCGGCCACCTATAGTGGCCTGGTGAGCTGTCGTGCTGCCGGCCACCTATTGTGGCCTGGTGAGCTGTCATGCTACCGGCCACCTATAGTGGCTTGGTGAGCTGTCGCGCTGCCGGCCACCTATAGTGGTCTGGTGAGCTGCCGTGCTGCCGGCCACCTATAGTGGCCTGGTGAGCTGCCGTGCTGCCGGCCACCTATAGTGGCCTGGTGAGCTGTCGTGCTGCCGGCCACCTTTAGTGGTCTGGTGAGCTGCCGTGCTGCCGGCCACCTATAGTGGCCTGGTGAGCTGCCGTGCTGCCGGCCACCTATAGTGGCCTGGTGAGCTGTCGTGCTGCCGGCCACCTATAGTGGCCTGGTGAGCTGTCGTACTGCCGGCCACCTATAGTGGCCTGGTGAGCTGTCGTGCTGCCGGCCACCTATAGTGGCCTGGTGAGTTGTCGTGCTGCCGGCCACCTATAGTGGCCTGGTGAGCTGTCGTGCTGCCGGCCACCCATAGTGGCCTGGTGAGCTGTCATGCTACCGGCCACCTAAAGGGGCCTGGTGAGCTGCCGTGCTGCCGGCCACCTATAGTGGCCTGGTGAGCTGTCGTGCTGCCGGCCACCTATAGTAGTCTGGTGAGCTGGCGTGCTGCCGGCCACCTATAGAGGCCTGATGAGCTGCCGTGCTGCCGGCCACCTATAGTGGCCTGGTGAGCTGCCGTGCTGCCGGCCACCTATAGTGGTCTGGTTAGCTGTCGTGCTGCCGGCCACCTATAGTGGCCTGGTGAGCTGCCGTGCTGCCGGCCACCTATAGGGCCCTGGTGAGCTGCCGTGCTGCCGGCCACCTATAATGGCCTGGTTAGCTGTCGTGCTGCCGGCCACCTATAGTGGCCTAGTGAGCTGCCGTGCTGCCGGCCACCTATAGGGCCCTGGTGAGCTGCCGTGCTGCCGGCCACCTATAGTGGCCTGGTTAGCTGTCGTGCTGCCGGCCACCTATAGTGGACTGGTGAGCTGCCGTGCTGCCGGCCACCTATAGTGGCCTGGTGAGCTGTCGTGCTGCCGGCCACCTATAGTGGCCTGGTGGGCTGCCGTGCTGCCGGCCACCTATAGTGGCCTGGTGGGCTGCCGTGCTGCCGGCCACCTATAGTGGCCTGGTGAGCTGCCGTGCTGCCGGCCACCTATAGTGGTCCGGTGAGCTGCAGTGCTGCCGGCCACCTATAGTGGCCTGGTGAGCTGCCGTGCTGCCGGCCACCTATAGTGGCCTGGTTAGCTGTCGTGCTGCCGGTCACCTATAGTGGCCTGGTGAGCTGCCGTGCTGCCGGCCACCTATAGTGGCCTGGTGCGCTGTCATGCTACCGGCCACCTATAGTGGCTTGGTGAGCTGCCGTGCTGCCGGCCACCTATAGTGGCCTGTTGAGCTGCCGTGCTGCCGGCCACCTATAGTGGCCTGGTGAGCTGTCATGCTGCCGGCCACCTATAGTGCCCTGATGAGCTTCCGTGCTGCCGGCCACCTATAGTGGACTGGTGAGCTGCCGTGCTGCCGGCCACTTATAGTGGCCTGGTGAGCTGTCGTGCAGCCGGCCATCTATAGTGGACTGGTGAGCTGTCGTACTGCCGGCCACCTATAGTGGCCTGGTGAGCTGTCGTGCTGCCGGCCACCTATAGTGGCCTGGTGAGCTGTCGTGCTGTCGTGCTGCCGGCCACCTATAGTGGCCTGGTGAGCTGTCGTGCTGCTGGCCACCTATAGTGGCTTGGTGAGCTGCCGTGCTGCCGGCCACCTATAGTGGCCTGGTGAGCTGTCGTGCTGCCGGCCACCTATAGTGGCCTGGTGAGCTGTCGTGCTGCCGGCCACCTTTAGTGGGCTGGTGAGCTGTCGTACTGCCGGCCACCTATAGTAGCCTGGTGAGCTGCCGTGCTACCGGCCACCTATAGTGGCCTGGTGAACTTCCGTGCTGCCGGCCACCTATAGTGGCCTGGTGAGCTGCCGTGCTGCCGGCCACCTATAGTGGCCTGGTAAGCTGTCGTACTGCCGTCCACCTATAGTGGCCTGGTGAGCTGTCGTGCTGCCGGCCACCTATAGTGGCCTGGTGAGCTGTCGTGCTGCCGGCCACCTATAGTGGCCTGGTGAGCTGCCGTCCTGCCGGCCACCTAAAGTGGCCTGGTGAGCTGTCGTGCTGTGGTGCTGCCGGCCACCTATAGTGGACTGGTGAGCTGCCGTGC
The DNA here is from genome assembly GCA_951905685.1 of Eumerus sabulonum. Classification (NCBI taxonomy): domain Eukaryota; kingdom Metazoa; phylum Arthropoda; class Insecta; order Diptera; family Syrphidae; genus Eumerus; species Eumerus sabulonum. The sequence goes on from OX645064.1 coordinate 72,118,957, forward strand.
TGCCGGCCACTTATAGTGGCCTGGTGAGCTGTCGTGCTGCCGGCCACCTATAGTGGCCTGGTGAGCTGTCGTGCTGTCGTGCTGCCGGCCACCTATAGTGGCCTGGTGAGCTGTCGTGCTGCCGGCCACCTATAGTGGCTTGGTGAGCTGCCGTGCTGCCGGCCACCTATAGTGGCCTGGTGAGCTGCCGTGCTGCCGGCCACCTATAGTGGCCTGGTGAGCTGCCGTGCTGCCGGCCACCTATAGTGGCCTGGTGAGCTGTCATGCTGCCGGCCACCTATAGTGCTCTGATGAGCTTCCGTGCTGCCGGCCACCTATAGTGGACTGGTGAGCTGCCGTGCTGCCGGCCACTTATAGTGGCCTGGTGAGCTGTCGTGCAGCCGGCCACCTATAGTGGACTGGTGAGCTGTCGTACTGCCGCCCACCTATAATGGCCTGGTGAGCTGTCGTGCTGCCGGCCACCTATAGTGGCCTGGTGAGCTGTCGTGCTGTCGTGCTGCCGGCCACCTATAGTGGCCTGGTGAGCTGTCGTGCTGCCGGCCACCTATAGTGGCTTGGTGAGCTGCCGTGCTGCCGGCCACCTATAGTGGCCTGGTGAGCTGTCGTGCTGCCGGCCACCTATAGTGGCCTGGTGAGCTGTCGTGCTGCCGGCCACCTTTAGTGGCCTGGTGAGCTGTCGTACTGCCGGCCACCTATAGTAGCCTGGTGAGCTGCCGTGCTACCGGCCACCTATAGTGGCCTGGTGAACTTCCGTGCTGCCGGCCAGCTATAGTGGCCTGGTGAGCTGCCGTGCTGCCGGCCACCTATAGTGGCCTGGTAAGCTGTCGTACTGCCGTCCACCTATAGTGGCCTGGTGAGCTGCCGTGCTGCCGGCCACCTATAGTGGCCTGGTGAGCTGTCGTGCTGCCGGCCACCTATAGTGGCCTGGTGAGCTGTCGTACTGGTGGCCACCTATAGAAGCCTGGTGAGCTGCCGTGCTGCCGGCCACCTATAGTGGCCTGGTGAGCTGCCGTGCTGCCGACCACCTATAGTGGCCTGGTGAGCTGTCGTGCTGCCGGCCACCTATAGTGGACTGGTGAGCTGTCGTACTGCCGGCCACCTATAGTGGCCTGGTGAGCTGTCGTGCTGCCGGCCACCTATAGTGGCCTGGTGAGCTGTCGTGCTGCCGGCCACCTATAGTGGCCTGGTGAGCTGCCGTGCTGCCGGCCACCTATAGTGGTCCGGTGAGCTGCCGTGCTGCCGGCCACCTATAGTGGCCTGGTGAGCTGCCGTGCTGCCGGCCACCTATAGTGGCCTGGTTAGCTGTCGTGCTGCCGGTCACCTATAGTGGCCTGGTGAGCTGCCGTGCTGCCGGCCACCTATAGTGGCCTGGTGCGCTGTCATGCTACCGGCCACCTATAGTGGCTTGGTGAGCTGTCGTGCTGCCGGCCACCTATAGTGGCCTGGTGAGCTGTCGTGCTGCCGGCCACCTATAGTGGCCTGGTGAGCTGTCGTGCTGCCGGCCACCTATAGTGGCCTGGTGAGCTGCCGTGCTGCCGGCCACCTAAAGTGGCCTGGTGAGCTGTCGTGCTGTGGTGCTGCCGGCCACCTATAGTGGCCTGTTGAGCTGTCATGCTGCCGGCCACCTATAGTGGTCCGGTGAGCTGCCGTGCTGCCGGCCACCTATAGTGGCCTGGTGAGCTGCCGTGCTGCCGGCCACCTATAGTGGCCTGGTTAGCTGTCGTGCTGCCGGTCACCTATAGTGGCCTGGTGAGCTGCCGTGCTGCCGGCCACCTATAGTGGCCTGGTGAGCTGCCGTGCTGCCGGCCACCTATAGTGGCCTGGTGAGCTGTCATGCTGCCGGCCACCTATAGTGCCCTGATGAGCTTCCGTGCTGCCGGCCACCTATAGTGGACTGGTGAGCTGCCGTGCTGCCGGCCACTTATAGTGGCCTGGTGAGCTGTCGTACTGCCGGCCACCTATAGTGGCCTGGTGAGCTGTCGTGCTGCCGGCCACCTATAGTGGCCTGGTGAGCTGTTGTGCTGCCGGTCACCTATAGTGGCCTGGTGAGCTGCCGCGCTGCCGGCCACCTATAGTGGCCTAGTGCGCTGTCATGCTACCGGCCACCTATAGTGGCTTGGTGAGCTGTCGTGCTGCCGGCCACCTATAGTGGCCTGGTGAGCTGCCGTGCTGCCGGCCACCTATAGTGGCCTGGTGAGCTGCCGTGCTGCCGGCCACCTATAGTGGCCTGGTGAGCTGTCATGCTGTCGTGCTGCCGGCCACCTATAGTGGCCTGGTGAGCTGTCGTGCTGCCGGCCACCTATAGTGGCTTGGTGAGCTGCCGTGCTGCCGGCCACCTATAGTGGCCTGGTGAGCTGCCGTGCTGCCGGCCACCTATAGTGGCCTGGTGAGCTGCCGTGCTGCCGGCCACCTATAGTGGCCTGGTGAGCTGTCATGCTGCCGGCCACCTATAGTGCTCTGATGAGCTTCCGTGCTGCCGGCCACCTATAGTGGACTGGTGAGCTGCCGTGCTGCCGGCCACTTATAGTGGCCTGGTGAGCTGTCGTGCAGCCGGCCACCTATAGTGGACTGGTGAGCTGTCGTACTGCCGGCCACCTATAATGGCCTGGTGAGCTGTCGTACTGGTGGCCACCTATAGTGCCCTGATGAGCTTCCGTGCTGCCGGCCACCTATAGTGGACTGGTGAGCTGCCGTGCTGCCGGCCACTTATAGTGGCCTGGTGAGCTGTCGTACTGCCGGCCACCTATAGTGGCCTGGTGAGCTGTCGTGCTGCCGGCCACCTATAGTGGCCTGGTGAGCTGTTGTGCTGCCGGTCACCTATAGTGGCCTGGTGAGCTGCCGCGCTGCCGGCCACCTATAGTGGCCTAGTGCGCTGTCATGCTACCGGCCACCTATAGTGGCTTGGTGAGCTGTCGTGCTGCCGGCCACCTATAGTGGCCTGGTGAGCTGCCGTGCTGCCGGCCACCTATAGTGGCCTGGTGAGCTGCCGTGCTGCCGGCCACCTATAGTGGCCTGGTGAGCTGTCATGCTGTCGTGCTGCCGGCCACCTATAGTGGCCTGGTGAGCTGTCGTGCTGCCGGCCACCTATAGTGGCTTGGTGAGCTGCCGTGCTGCCGGCCACCTATAGTGGCCTGGTGAGCTGCCGTGCTGCCGGCCACCTATAGTGGCCTGGTGAGCTGCCGTGCTGCCGGCCACCTATAGTGGCCTGGTGAGCTGTCATGCTGCCGGCCACCTATAGTGCTCTGATGAGCTTCCGTGCTGCCGGCCACCTATAGTGGACTGGTGAGCTGCCGTGCTGCCGGCCACTTATAGTGGCCTGGTGAGCTGTCGTGCAGCCGGCCACCTATAGTGGCCTGGTGAGCTGTCGTGCTGCCGGCCACCTATAGTGGCCTGGTGAGCTGTCGTGCTGCCGGCCACCTATAGTGGCTTGGTGAGCTGCCGTGCTGCCGGCCACCTATAGTGGCCTGGTGAGCTGCCGTGCTGCCGGCCACCTATAGTGGCCTGGTGAGCTGCCGTGCTGCCGGCCACCTATAGTGGCCTGGTGAGCTGTCATGCTGCCGGCCACCTATAGTGCCCTGATGAGCTTCCGTGCTGCCGGCCACCTATAGTGGACTGGTGAGCTGCCGTGCTGCCGGCCACTTATAGTGGCCTGGTGAGCTGTCGTACTGCCGGCCACCTATAGTGGCCTGGTGAGCTGTCGTGCTGCCGGCCACCTATAGTGGCCTGGTGAGCTGTTGTGCTGCCGGTCACCTATAGTGGCCTGGTGAGCTGCCGCGCTGCCGGCCACCTATAGTGGCCTAGTGCGCTGTCATGCTACCGGCCACCTATAGTGGCTTGGTGAGCTGTCGTGCTGCCGGCCACCTATAGTGGCCTGGTGAGCTGCCGTGCTGCCGGCCACCTATAGTGGCCTGGTGAGCTGCCGTGCTGCCGGCCACCTATAGTGGCCTGGTGAGCTGTCATGCTGTCGTGCTGCCGGCCACCTATAGTGGCCTGGTGAGCTGTCGTGCTGCCGGCCACCTATAGTGGCTTGGTGAGCTGCCGTGCTGCCGGCCACCTATAGTGGCCTGGTGAGCTGCCGTGCTGCCGGCCACCTATAGTGGCCTGGTGAGCTGCCGTGCTGCCGGCCACCTATAGTGGCTTGGTGAGCTGCCGTGCTGCCGGCCACCTATAGTGGCCTGGTGAGCTGCCGTGCTGCCGGCCACCTATAGTGGCCTGGTGAGCTGCCGTGCTGCCGGCCACCTATAGTGGCCTGGTGAGCTGTCATGCTGCCGGCCACCTATAGTGCTCTGATGAGCTTCCGTGCTGCCGGCCACCTATAGTGGACTGGTGAGCTGCCGTGCTGCCGGCCACTTATAGTGGCCTGGTGAGCTGTCGTGCAGCCGGCCACCTATAGTGGCCTGGTGAGCTGCCGTGCTGCCGGCCACCTATAGTGGCCTGGTGAGCTGTCATGCTGTCGTGCTGCCGGCCACCTATAGTGGCCTGGTGAGCTGTCGTGCTGCCGGCCACCTATAGTGGCTTGGTGAGCTGCCGTGCTGCCGGCCACCTATAGTGGCCTGGTGAGCTGCCGTGCTGCCGGCCACCTATAGTGGCCTGGTGAGCTGCCGTGCTGCCGGCCACCTATAGTGGCCTGGTGAGCTGTCATGCTGCCGGCCACCTATAGTGCTCTGATGAGCTTCCGTGCTGCCGGCCACCTATAGTGGACTGGTGAGCTGCCGTGCTGCCGGCCACTTATAGTGGCCTGGTGAGCTGCCGTGCTGCCGGTCACCTATAGTGGCCTGGTGAGCTGCCGCGCTGCCGGCCACCTATAGTGGCCTAGTGCGCTGTCATGCTACCGGCCACCTATAGTGGCTTGGTGAGCTGTCGTGCTGCCGGCCACCTATAGTGGCCTGGTGAGCTGCCGTGCTGCCGGCCACCTATAGTGGCCTGGTGAGCTGCCGTGCTGCCGGCCACCTATAGTGGCCTGGTGAGCTGTCATGCTGCCGGCCACCTATAGTGCCCTGATGAGCTTCCGTGCTGCCGGCCACCTATAGTGGACTGGTGAGCTGCCGTGCTGCCGGCCACCTATAGTGGCCTGGTGAGCTGTCGTGCTGTCGTGCTGCCGGCCACCTATAGTGGCCTGGTGAGCTGTCGTGCTGCCGGCCACCTATAGTGGCTTGGTGAGCTGCCGTGCTGCCGGCCACCTATAGTGGCCTGGTGAGCTGTCGTGCTGCCGGCCACCTATAGTGGCCTGGTGAGCTGTCGTGCTGCCGGCCACCTTTAGTGGCCTGGTGAGCTGTCGTACTGCCGGCCACCTATAGTAGCCTGGTGAGCTGCCGTGCTACCGGCCACCTATAGTGGCCTGGTGAACTTCCGTGCTGCCGGCCAGCTATAGTGGCCTGGTGAGCTGCCGTGCTGCCGGCCACCTATAGTGGCCTGGTAAGCTGTCGTACTGCCGTCCACCTATAGTGGCCTGGTGAGCTGCCGTGCTGCCGGCCACCTATAGTGGCCTGGTGAGCTGTCGTGCTGCCGGCCACCTATAGTGGCCTGGTGAGCTGTCGTACTGGTGGCCACCTATAGAAGCCTGGTGAGCTGCCGTGCTGCCGGCCACCTATAGTGGCCTGGTGAGCTGCCGTGCTGCCGACCACCTATAGTGGCCTGGTGAGCTGTCGTGCTGCCGGCCACCTATAGTGGACTGGTGAGCTGTCGTACTGCCGGCCACCTATAGTGGCCTGGTGAGCTGTCGTGCTGCCGGCCACCTATAGTGGCCTGGTGAGCTGTCGTGCTGCCGGCCACCTATAGTGGCCTGGTGAGCTGCCGTGCTGCCGGCCACCTATAGTGGTCCGGTGAGCTGCCGTGCTGCCGGCCACCTATAGTGGCCTGGTGAGCTGCCGTGCTGCCGGCCACCTATAGTGGCCTGGTTAGCTGTCGTGCTGCCGGTCACCTATAGTGGCCTGGTGAGCTGCCGTGCTGCCGGCCACCTATAGTGGCCTGGTGCGCTGTCATGCTACCGGCCACCTATAGTGGCTTGGTGAGCTGTCGTGCTGCCGGCCACCTATAGTGGCCTGGTGAGCTGTCGTGCTGCCGGCCACCTATAGTGGCCTGGTGAGCTGTCGTGCTGCCGGCCACCTATAGTGGCCTGGTGAGCTGCCGTGCTGCCGGCCACCTAAAGTGGCCTGGTGAGCTGTCGTGCTGTGGTGCTGCCGGCCACCTATAGTGGCCTGTTGAGCTGTCATGCTGCCGGCCACCTATAGTGGTCCGGTGAGCTGCCGTGCTGCCGGCCACCTATAGTGGCCTGGTGAGCTGCCGTGCTGCCGGCCACCTATAGTGGCCTGGTTAGCTGTCGTGCTGCCGGTCACCTATAGTGGCCTGGTGAGCTGCCGTGCTGCCGGCCACCTATAGTGGCCTGGTGAGCTGCCGTGCTGCCGGCCACCTATAGTGGCCTGGTGAGCTGTCATGCTGCCGGCCACCTATAGTGCCCTGATGAGCTTCCGTGCTGCCGGCCACCTATAGTGGACTGGTGAGCTGCCGTGCTGCCGGCCACTTATAGTGGCCTGGTGAGCTGTCGTACTGCCGGCCACCTATAGTGGCCTGGTGAGCTGTCGTGCTGCCGGCCACCTATAGTGGCCTGGTGAGCTGTTGTGCTGCCGGTCACCTATAGTGGCCTGGTGAGCTGCCGCGCTGCCGGCCACCTATAGTGGCCTAGTGCGCTGTCATGCTACCGGCCACCTATAGTGGCTTGGTGAGCTGTCGTGCTGCCGGCCACCTATAGTGGCCTGGTGAGCTGCCGTGCTGCCGGCCACCTATAGTGGCCTGGTGAGCTGCCGTGCTGCCGGCCACCTATTGTGGCCTGGTGAGCTGTCATGCTGCCGGCCACCTATAGTGCCCTGATGAGCTGTCGTACTGCCGGCCACCTATAGTGGCCTGGTGAACTTCCGTGCTGCCGGCCACCTATAGTGGCCTGGTGAGCTGCCGTGCTGCCGGCCACCTATAGTGGCCTGGTGAGCTGTCGTACTGGTGGCCACCTATAGAAGCCTGGTGAGCTGCCGTGCTGCCGGCCACCTATAGTGGCCTGGTGAGCTGTCGTACTGGTGGCCACCTATAGAAGCCTGGTGAGCTGCCGTGCTGCCGGCCACCTATAGTGGCCTGGTGAGCTGCCGTGCTGCCGACCACCTATAGTGGCCTGGTGAGCTGTCGTGCTGCCGGCCACCTATAGTGGACTGGTGAGCTGTCGTACTGCCGGCCACCTATAGTGGCCTGGTGAGCTGTCGTGCTGCCGGCCACCTATAGTGGCCTGGTGAGCTGTCGTGCTGCCGGCCACCTATAGTGGCCTGGTGAGCTGCCGTGCTGCCGGCCACCTACAGTGGTCCGGTGAGCTGCCGTGCTGCCGGCCACCTATAGTGGCCTGGTGAGCTGCCGTGCTGCCGGCCACCTATAGTGGCCTGGTGAGCTGCCGTGCTGCCGGCCACCTATAGTGGCCTGGTGAGCTGCCGTGCTGCCGGCCACCTATAGTGGCCTAGTGCGCTGTCATGCTACCGGCCACCTATAGTGGCTTGGTGAGCTGTCGTGCTGCCGGCCACCTATAGTGGCTTGGTGAGCTGCCGTGCTGCCGGCCACCTATAGTGGCCTGGTGAGCTGTCGTGCTGCCGGCCACCTATAGTGGCCTGGTGAGCTGTCGTGCTGCCGGCCACCTATAGTGGCCTGGTGAGCTGTCGTGCTGCCGGCCACCTTTAGTGGCCTGGTGAGCTGTCGTACTGCCGGCCACCTATAGTAGCCTGGTGAGCTGCCGTGCTACCGGCCACCTATAGTGGCCTGGTGAACTTCCGTGCTGCCGGCCACCTATAGTGGCCTGGTGAGCTGCCGTGCTGCCGGCCACCTATAGTGGCCTGGTAAGCTGTCGTACTGCCGTCCACCTATAGTGGCCTGGTGAGCTGCCGTGCTGCCGGCCACCTATAGTGGCCTGGTGAGCTGTCGTGCTGCCGGCCACCTATAGTGGCCTGGTGAGCTGTCGTACTGGTGGCCACCTATAGAAGCCTGGTGAGCTGCCGTGCTGCCGGCCACCTATAGTGGCCTGGTGAGCTGCCGTGCTGCCGACCACCTATAGTGGCCTGGTGAGCTGTCGTGCTGCCGGCCACCTATAGTGGACTGGTGAGCTGTCGTACTGCCGGCCACCTATAGTGGCCTGGTGAGCTGTCGTGCTGCCGGCCACCTATAGTGGCCTGGTGAGCTGTCGTGCTGCCGGCCACCTATAGTGGCCTGGTGAGCTGCCGTGCTGCCGGCCACCTATAGTGGTCCGGTGAGCTGCCGTGCTGCCGGCCACCTATAGTGGCCTGGTGAGCTGTCGTGCTGCCGGCCACCTATAGTGGCCTGGTGAGCTGCCGTGCTGCCGGCCACCTATAGTGGTCCGGTGAGCTGCCGTGCTGCCGGCCACCTATAGTGGCCTGGTGAGCTGCCGTGCTGCCGGCCACCTATAGTGGCCTGGCGAGCTGTCGTGCTGCCGGCCACCTATAGTGGCCTGGTGAGCTGCCGTGCTGCCGGCCACCTAAAGTGGCCTGGTGAGCTGTCGTGCTGTGGTGCTGCCGGCCACCTATAGTGGCCTGTTGAGCTGTCATGCTGCCGGCCACCTATAGTGGTCCGGTGAGCTGCCGTGCTGCCGGCCACCTATAGCGGCCTGGTGAGCTGCCGTGCTGCCGGCCACCTATAGTGGCCTGGTTAGCTGTCGTGCTGCCGGTCACCTATAGTGGCCTGGTGAGCTGCCGTGCTGCCGGCCACCTATAGTGGCCTGGTGAGCTGCCGTGCTGCCGGCCACCTATAGTGGCCTAGTGCGCTGTCATGCTACCGGCCACCTATAGTGGCTTGGTGAGCTGTCGTGCTGCCGGCCACCTATAGTGGCTTGGTGAGCTGCCGTGCTGCCGGCCACCTATAGTGGCCTGGTGAGCTGTCGTGCTGCCGGCCACCTATAGTGGCCTGGTGAGCTGTCGTGCTGCCGGCCACCTATAGTGGCCTGGTGAGCTGTCGTGCTGCCGGCCACCTTTAGTGGCCTGGTGAGCTGTCGTACTGCCGGCCACCTATAGTAGCCTGGTGAGCTGCCGTGCTACCGGCCACCTATAGTGGCCTGGTGAACTTCCGTGCTGCCGGCCACCTATAGTGGCCTGGTGAGCTGCCGTGCTGCCGGCCACCTATAGTGGCCTGGTAAGCTGTCGTACTGCCGTCCACCTATAGTGGCCTGGTGAGCTGCCGTGCTGCCGGCCACCTATAGTGGCCTGGTGAGCTGTCGTGCTGCCGGCCACCTATAGTGGCCTGGTGAGCTGTCGTACTGGTGGCCACCTATAGAAGCCTGGTGAGCTGCCGTGCTGCCGGCCACCTATAGTGGCCTGGTGAGCTGCCGTGCTGCCGACCACCTATAGTGGCCTGGTGAGCTGTCGTGCTGCCGGCCACCTATAGTGGACTGGTGAGCTGTCGTACTGCCGGCCACCTATAGTGGCCTGGTGAGCTGTCGTGCTGCCGGCCACCTATAGTGGCCTGGTGAGCTGTCGTGCTGCCGGCCACCTATAGTGGCCTGGTGAGCTGCCGTGCTGCCGGCCACCTATAGTGGTCCGGTGAGCTGCCGTGCTGCCGGCCACCTATAGTGGCCTGGTTAGCTGTCGTGCTGCCGGTCACCTATAGTGGCCTGGTGAGCTGCCGTGCTGCCGGCCACCTATAGTGGCCTGGTGCGCTGTCATGCTACCGGCCACCTATAGTGGCTTGGTGAGCTGTCGTGCTGCCGGCCACCTATAGTGGCCTGGTGAGCTGTCGTGCTGCCGGCCACCTATAGTGGCCTGGTGAGCTGCCGTGCTGCCGGCCACCTAAAGTGGCCTGGTGAGCTGTCGTGCTGTGGTGCTGCCGGCCACCTATAGTGGCCTGTTGAGCTGTCATGCTGCCGGCCACCTATAGTGGTCCGGTGAGCTGCCGTGCTGCCGGCCACCTATAGTGGCCTGGTGAGCTGCCGTGCTGCCGGCCACCTATAGTGGCCTGGTTAGCTGTCGTGCTGCCGGTCACCTATAGTGGCCTGGTGAGCTGCCGTGCTGCCGGCCACCTATAGTGGCCTGGTGAGCTGCCGTGCTGCCGGCCACCTATAGTGGCCTGGTGAGCTGTCATGCTGCCCCTGGTGAGCTGTCATGCTGCCGGCCACCTATAGTGCCCTGATGAGCTGCCGTGCTGCCGGCCACCTATAGTGGCCTGGTGAGCTGCCGTGCTGCCGGCCACCTATAGTGGCCTGGTTAGCTGTCGTGCTGCCGGTCACCTATAGTGGCCTGGTGAGCTGCCGTGCTGCCGGCCACCTATAGTGGCCTGGTGAGCTGTCGTGCTGCCGGCCACCTATAGTGGCCTGGTGAGCTGTCGTACTGGTGGCCACCTATAGAAGCCTGGTGAGCTGCCGTGCTGCCGGCCACCTATAGTGGCCTGGTGAGCTGCCGTGCTGCCGACCACCTATAGTGGCCTGGTGAGCTGTCGTGCTGCCGGCCACCTATAGTGGACTGGTGAGCTGTCGTACTGCCGGCCACCTATAGTGGCCTGGTGAGCTGTCGTGCTGCCGGCCACCTATAGTGGCCTGGTGAGCTGTCGTGCTGCCGGCCACCTATAGTGGCCTGGTGAGCTGCCGTGCTGCCGGCCACCTATAGTGGTCCGGTGAGCTGCCGTGCTGCCGGCCACCTATAGTGGCCTGGTGAGCTGCCGTGCTGCCGGCCACCTATAGTGGCCTGGTTAGCTGTCGTGCTGCCGGTCACCTATAGTGGCCTGGTGAGCTGCCGTGCTGCCGGCCACCTATAGTGGCCTGGTGCGCTGTCATGCTACCGGCCACCTATAGTGGCTTGGTGAGCTGTCGTGCTGCCGGCCACCTATAGTGGCCTGGTGAGCTGTCGTGCTGCCGGCCACCTATAGTGGCCTGGTGAGCTGTCGTGCTGCCGGCCACCTATAGTGGCCTGGTGAGCTGCCGTGCTGCCGGCCACCTAAAGTGGCCTGGTGAGCTGTCGTGCTGTGGTGCTGCCGACCACCTATAGTGGCCTGTTGAGCTGTCATGCTGCCGGCCACCTATAGTGGTCCGGTGAGCTGCCGTGCTGCCGGCCACCTATAGTGGCCTGGTGAGCTGCCGTGCTGCCGGCCACCTATAGTGGCCTGGTTAGCTGTCGTGCTGCCGGTCACCTATAGTGGCCTGGTGAGCTGCCGTGCTGCCGGCCACCTATAGTGGCCTGGTGAGCTGCCGTGCTGCCGGCCACCTATAGTGGCCTGGTGAGCTGTCATGCTGCCGGCCACCTATAGTGCCCTGATGAGCTTCCGTGCTGCCGGCCACCTATAGTGGACTGGTGAGCTGCCGTGCTGCCGGCCACTTATAGTGGCCTGGTGAGCTGTCGTACTGCCGGCCACCTATAGTGGCCTGGTGAGCTGTCGTGCTGCCGGCCACCTATAGTGGCCTGGTGAGCTGTTGTGCTGCCGGTCACCTATAGTGGCCTGGTGAGCTGCCGCGCTGCCGGCCACCTATAGTGGCCTAGTGCGCTGTCATGCTACCGGCCACCTATAGTGGATTGGTGAGCTGTCGTGCTGCCGGCCACCTATAGTGGCCTGGTGAGCTGCCGTGCTGCCGGCCACCTATAGTGGCCTGGTGAGCTGCCGTGCTGCCGGCCACCTATAGTGGCCTGGTGAGCTGTCATGCTGCCGGCCACCTATAGTGCCCTGATGAGCTGTCGTACTGCCGGCCACCTATAGTGGCCTGGTGAGCTGTCGTGCTGCCGGCCACCTATAGTGGCCTGGTGAGCTGCCGTGCTGCCGGCCACCTATAGTGGCCTGGTGAGCTGTCGTACTGGTGGCCACCTATAGAAGCCTGGTGAGCTGCCGTGCTGCCGGCCACCTATAGTGGCCTGGTGAGCTGTCGTACTGGTGGCCACCTATAGAAGCCTGGTGAGCTGCCGTGCTGCCGGCCACCTATAGTGGCCTGGTGAGCTGCCGTGCTGCCGACCACCTATAGTGGCCTGGTGAGCTGTCGTGCTGCCGGCCACCTATAGTGGACTGGTGAGCTGTCGTACTGCCGGCCACCTATAGTGGCCTGGTGAGCTGTCGTGCTGCCGGCCACCTATAGTGGCCTGGTGAGCTGTCGTGCTGCCGGCCACCTATAGTGGCCTGGTGAGCTGCCGTGCTGCCGGCCACCTACAGTGGTCCGGTGAGCTACCGTGCTGCCGGCCACCTATAGTGGCCTGGTGAGCTGCCGTGCTGCCGGCCACCTATAGTGGCCTGGTGAGCTGCCGTGCTGCCGGCCACCTATAGTGGCCTGGTGAGCTGCCGTGCTGCCGGCCACCTATAGTGGCCTAGTGCGCTGTCATGCTACCGGCCACCTATAGTGGCTTGGTGAGCTGTCGTGCTGCCGGCCACCTATAGTGGCTTGGTGAGCTGCCGTGCTGCCGGCCACCTATAGTGGCCTGGTGAGCTGTCGTGCTGCCGGCCACCTATAGTGGCCTGGTGAGCTGTCGTGCTGCCGGCCACCTATAGTGGCCTGGTGAGCTGTCGTGCTGCCGGCCACCTTTAGTGGCCTGGTGAGCTGTCGTACTGCCGGCCACCTATAGTAGCCTGGTGAGCTGCCGTGCTACCGGCCACCTATAGTGGCCTGGTGAACTTCCGTGCTGCCGGCCACCTATAGTGGCCTGGTGAGCTGCCGTGCTGCCGGCCACCTATAGTGGCCTGGTAAGCTGTCGTACTGCCGTCCACCTATAGTGGCCTGGTGAGCTGCCGTGCTGCCGGCCACCTATAGTGGCCTGGTGAGCTGTCGTGCTGCCGGCCACCTATAGTGGCCTGGTGAGCTGTCGTACTGGTGGCCACCTATAGAAGCCTGGTGAGCTGCCGTGCTGCCGGCCACCTATAGTGGCCTGGTGAGCTGCCGTGCTGCCGACCACCTATAGTGGCCTGGTGAGCTGTCGTGCTGCCGGCCACCTATAGTGGACTGGTGAGCTGTCGTACTGCCGGCCACCTATAGTGGCCTGGTGAGCTGTCGTGCTGCCGGCCACCTATAGTGGCCTGGTGAGCTGTCGTGCTGCCGGCCACCTATAGTGGCCTGGTGAGCTGTCGTGCTGCCGGCCACCTATAGTGGCCTGGTGAGCTGCCGTGCTGCCGGCCACCTATAGTGGTCCGGTGAGCTGCCGTGCTGCCGGCCACCTATAGTGGCCTGGTGAGCTGCCGTGCTGCCGGCCACCTATAGTGGCCTGGTTAGCTGTCGTGCTGCCGGTCACCTATAGTGGCCTGGTGAGCTGCCGTGCTGCCGGCCACCTATAGTGGCCTGGTGCGCTGTCATGCTACCGGCCACCTATAGTGGCTTGGTGAGCTGTCGTGCTGCCGGCCACCTATAGTGGCCTGGTGAGCTGTCGTGCTGCCGGCCACCTATAGTGGCCTGGTGAGCTGCCGTGCTGCCGGCCACCTAAAGTGGCCTGGTGAGCTGTCGTGCTGTGGTGCTGCCGGCCACCTATAGTGGCCTGTTGAGCTGTCATGCTGCCGGCCACCTATAGTGGTCCGGTGAGCTGCCGTGCTACCGGCCACCTATAGTGGCCTGGTGAGCTGCCGTGCTGCCGGCCACCTATAGTGGCCTGGTTAGCTGTCGTGCTGCCGGTCACCTATAGTGGCCTGGTGAGCTGCCGTGCTGCCGGCCACCTATAGTGGCCTGGTGAGCTGCCGTGCTGCCGGCCACCTATAGTGGCCTGGTGAGCTGTCATGCTGCCCCTGGTGAGCTGTCATGCTGCCGGCCACCTATAGTGCCCTGATGAGCTGCCGTGCTGCCGGCCACCTATAGTGGCCTGGTGAGCTGCCGTGCTGCCGGCCACTTATAGTGGCCTGGTTAGCTGTCGTGCTGCCGGTCACCTATAGTGGCCTGGTGAGCTGCCGTGCTGCCGGCCACCTATAGTGGCCTGGTGAGCTGTCGTGCTGCCGGCCACCTATAGTGGCCTGGTGAGCTGTCGTACTGGTGGCCACCTATAGAAGCCTGGTGAGCTGCCGTGCTGCCGGCCACCTATAGTGGCCTGGTGAGCTGCCGTGCTGCCGACCACCTATAGTGGCCTGGTGAGCTGTCGTGCTGCCGGCCACCTATAGTGGACTGGTGAGCTGTCGTACTGCCGGCCACCTATAGTGGCCTGGTGAGCTGTCGTGCTGCCGGCCACCTATAGTGGCCTGGTGAGCTGTCGTGCAGCCGGCCACCTATAGTGGACTGGTGAGCTGTCGTACTGCCGGCCACCTATAGTGGCCTGGTGAGCTGTCGTGCTGCCGGCCACCTATAGTGGCCTGGTGAGCTGTCGTGCTGTCGTGCTGCCGGCCACCTATAGTGGCCTGGTGAGCTGTCGTGCTGCCGGCCACCTATAGTGGCTTGGTGAGCTGCCGTGCTGCCGGCCACCTATAGTGGCCTGGTGAGCTGTCGTGCTGTCGGCCACCTATAGTGGCCTGGTGAGCTGTCGTGCTGCCGGCCACCTTTAGTGGCCTGGTGAGCTGTCGTACTGCCGGCCACCTATAGTAGCCTGGGGAGCTGCCGTGCTACCGGCCACCTATAGTGGCCTGGTGAACTTCCGTGCTGCCGGCCACCTATAGTGGCCTGGTGAGCTGCCGTGCTGCCGGCCACCTATAGTGGCCTGGTAAGCTGTCGTACTGCCGTCCACCTATAGTGGCCTGGTGAGCTGCCGTGCTGCCGGCCACCTATAGTGGCCTGGTGAGCTGTCGTGCTGCCGGCCACCTATAGTGGCCTGGTGAGCTGTCGTACTGGCGGCCACCTATAGAAGCCTGGTGAGCTGCCGTGCTGCCGGCCACCTATAGTGGCCTGGTGAGCTGCCGTGCTGCCGACCACCTATAGTGGCCTGGTGAGCTGTCGTGCTGCCGGCCACCTATAGTGGCCTGGTGAGCTGTCGTGCTGCCGGCCACCTTTAGTGGCCTGGTGAGCTGTCGTACTGCCGGCCACCTATAGTAGCCTGGTGAGCTGCCGTGCTACCGGCCACCTATAGTGGCCTGGTGAACTTCCGTGCTGCCGGCCACCTATAGTGGCCTGGTGAGCTGCCGTGCTGCCGGCCACCTATAGTGGCCTGGTAAGCTGTCGTACTGCCGTCCACCTATAGTGGCCTGGTGAGCTGCCGTGCTGCCGGCCACCTATAGTGGCCTGGTGAGCTGTCGTGCTGCCGGCCACCTATAGTGGCCTGGTGAGCTGTCGTGCTGCCGGCCACCTATAGTGGCCTGGTGAGCTGTCGTGCTGCCGGCCACCTATAGTGGCCTGGTGAGCTGTCGTGCTGCCGGCCACCTATAGTGGCCTGGTGAGCTGCCGTGCTGCCGGCCACCTATAGTGGTCCGGTGAGCTGCCGTGCTGCCGGCCACCTATAGTGGCCTGGTGAGCTGCCGTGCTGCCGGCCACCTATAGTGGCCTGGTTAGCTGTCGTGCTGCCGGTCACCCATAGTGGCCTGGTGAGCTGCCGTGCTTCCGGCCACCTATAGTGGCCTGGTGCGCTGTCATGCTACCGGCCACCTATAGTGGCTTTTTGAGCTGTCGTGCTGCCGGCCACCTATAGTGGCCTGGTGAGCTGTCGTGCTGCCGGCCACCTATAGTGGCCTGGTGAGCTGTCGTGCTGCCGGCCACCTATAGTGGCCTGGTGAGCTGTCGTACTGGTGGCCACCTATAGAAGCCTGGTGAGCTGCCGTGCTGCCGGCCACCTATAGTGGCCTGGTGAGCTGCCGTGCTGCCGACCACCTATAGTGGCCTGGTGAGCTGTCGTGCTGCCGGCCACCTATAGTGGACTGGTGAGCTGTCGTACTGCCGGCCACCTATAGTGGCCTGGTGAGCTGTCGTGCTGCCGGCCACCTATAGTGGCCTGGTGAGCTGTCGTGCTGCCGGCCACCTATAGTGGCCTGGTGAGCTGCCGTGCTGCCGGCCACCTATAGTGGTCCGGTGAGCTGCCGTGCTGCCGGCCACCTATAGTGGCCTGGTGAGCTGCCGTGCTGCCGGCCACCTATAGTGGCCTGGTTAGCTGTCGTGCTGCCGGTCACCTATAGTGGCCTGGTGAGCTGCCGTGCTGCCGGCCACCTATAGTGGCCTGGTGCGCTGTCATGCTACCGGCCACCTATAGTGGCTTGGTGAGCTGTCGTGCTGCCGGCCACCTATAGTGGCCTGGTGAGCTGTCGTGCTGCCGGCCACCTATAGTGGCCTGGTGAGCTGCCGTGCTGCCGGCCACCTAAAGTGGCCTGGTGAGCTGTCGTGCTGTGGTGCTGCCGGCCACCTATAGTGGCCTGTTGAGCTGTCATGCTGCCGGCCACCTATAGTGGTCCGGTGAGCTGCCGTGCTGCCGGCCACCTATAGTGGCCTGGTGAGCTGCCGTGCTGCCGGCCACCTATAGTGGCCTGGTTAGCTGTCGTGCTGCCGGTCACCTATAGTGGCCTGGTGAGCTGCCGTGCTGCCGGCCACCTATAGTGGCCTGGTGAGCTGCCGTGCTGCCGGCCACCTATAGTGGCCTGGTGAGCTGTCATGCTGCCCCTGGTGAGCTGTCATGCTGCCGGCCACCTATAGTGCCCTGATGAGCTTCCGTGCTGCCGGCCACCTATAGTGGACTGGTGAGCTGCCGTGCTGCCGGCCACTTATAGTGGCCTGGTGAGCTGTCGTGCAGCCGGCCACCTATAGTGGACTGGTGAGCTGTCGTACTGCCGGCCACCTATAGTGGCCTGGTGAGCTGTCGTGCTGCCGGCCACCTATAGTGGCCTGGTGAGCTGTCGTGCTGTCGTGCTGCCGGCCACCTATAGTGGCCTGGTGAGCTGTCGTGCTGCCGGCCACCTATAGTGGCTTGGTGAGCTGCCGTGCTGCCGGCCACCTATAGTGGCCTGGTGAGCTGTCGTGCTGTCGGCCACCTATAGTGGCCTGGTGAGCTGTCGTGCTGCCGGCCACCTTTAGTGGCCTGGTGAGCTGTCGTACTGCCGGCCACCTATAGTAGCCTGGGGAGCTGCCGTGCTACCGGCCACCTATAGTGGCCTGGTGAACTTCCGTGCTGCCGGCCACCTATAGTGGCCTGGTGAGCTGCCGTGCTGCCGGCCACCTATAGTGGCCTGGTAAGCTGTCGTACTGCCGTCCACCTATAGTGGCCTGGTGAGCTGCCGTGCTGCCGGCCACCTATAGTGGCCTGGTGAGCTGTCGTGCTGCCGGCCACCTATAGTGGCCTGGTGAGCTGTCGTACTGGCGGCCACCTATAGAAGCCTGGTGAGCTGCCGTGCTGCCGGCCACCTATAGTGGCCTGGTGAGCTGCCGTGCTGCCGACCACCTATAGTGGCCTGGTGAGCTGTCGTGCTGCCGGCCACCTATAGTGGCCTGGTGAGCTGTCGTGCTGCCGGCCACCTTTAGTGGCCTGGTGAGCTGTCGTACTGCCGGCCACCTATAGTAGCCTGGTGAGCTGCCGTGCTACCGGCCACCTATAGTGGCCTGGTGAACTTCCGTGCTGCCGGCCACCTATAGTGGCCTGGTGAGCTGCCGTGCTGCCGGCCACCTATAGTGGCCTGGTAAGCTGTCGTACTGCCGTCCACCTATAGTGGCCTGGTGAGCTGCCGTGCTGCCGGCCACCTATAGTGGCCTGGTGAGCTGTCGTGCTGCCGGCCACCTATAGTGGCCTGGTGAGCTGTCGTGCTGCCGGCCACCTATAGTGGCCTGGTGAGCTGTCGTGCTGCCGGCCACCTATAGTGGCCTGGTGAGCTGTCGTGCTGCCGGCCACCTATAGTGGCCTGGTGAGCTGCCGTGCTGCCGGCCACCTATAGTGGTCCGGTGAGCTGCCGTGCTGCCGGCCACCTATAGTGGCCTGGTGAGCTGCCGTGCTGCCGGCCACCTATAGTGGCCTGGTTAGCTGTCGTGCTGCCGGTCACCCATAGTGGCCTGGTGAGCTGCCGTGCTGCCGGCCACCTATAGTGGCCTGGTGAGCTGTCGTGCTGCCGGCCACCTATAGTGGCCTGGTGAGCTGTCGTGCTGCCGGCCACCTATAGTGGCCTGGTGAGCTGCCGTGCTGCCGGCCACCTAAAGTGGCCTGGTGAGCTGTCGTGCTGTCGTGCTGCCGGCCACCTATAGTGGCCTGGTGAGCTGCCGTGCTGCCGGCCACCTAAAGTGGCCTGGTGAGCTGTCGTGCTGTCGTGCTGCCGGCCACCTATAGTGGCCTGTTGAGCTGTCATGCTGCCGGCCACCTATAGTGCCCTGATGAGCTTCCGTGCTGCCGGCCACCTATAGTGGCCTGGTGGGCTGCCGTGCTGCCGGCCACCTATAGTGGCCTGGTGAGCTGTCGTGCTGCCGGCCACCTATAGTGGCCTGGTGAGCTGTCGTGCTGCCGGCCACCTATAGTGGCCTGGTGAGCTGCCGTGCTGCCGGCCACTTATAGTGGCCTGGTGAGCTGTCGTGCAGCCGGCCACCTATAGTGGACTGGTGAGCTGTCGTACTGCCGGCCACCTATAGTGGCCTGGTGAGCTGTCGTGCTGCCGGCCACCTATAGTGGCCTGGTGAGCTGTCGTGCTGTCGTGCTGCCGGCCACCTATAGTGGCCTGTTGAGCTGTCATGCTGCCGGCCACCTATAGTGCCCTGATGAGCTTCCGTGCTGCCGGCCACCTATAGTGGCCTGGTGGGCTGCCGTGCTGCCGGCCACCTATAGTGGCCTGGTGAGCTGTCGTGCTGCCGGCCACCTATAGTGGCCTGGTGAGCTGTCGTGCTGCCGGCCACCTATAGTGGCCTGGTGAGCTGCCGTGCTGCCGGCCACTTATAGTGGCCTGGTGAGCTGTCGTGCAGCCGGCCACCTATAGTGGACTGGTGAGCTGTCGTACTGCCGGCCACCTATAGTGGCCTGGTGAGCTGTCGTGCTGCCGGCCACCTATAGTGGCCTGGTGAGCTGTCGTGCTGTCGTGCTGCCGGCCACCTATAGTGGCCTGTTGAGCTGTCATGCTGCCGGCCACCTATAGTGCCCTGATGAGCTTCCGTGCTGCCGGCCACCTATAGTGGCCTGGTGGGCTGCCGTGCTGCCGGCCACCTATAGTGGCCTGGTGAGCTGTCGTGCTGCCGGCCACCTATAGTGCCCTGATGAGCTTCCGTGCTGCCGGCCACCTATAGTGGACTGGTGAGCTGCCGTGCTGCCGGCCACTTATAGTGGCCTGGTGAGCTGTCGTGCAGCCGGCCACCTATAGTGGACTGGTGAGCTGTCGTACTGCCGGCCACCTATAGTGGCCTGGTGAGCTGTCGTGCTGCCGGCCACCTATAGTGGCCTGGTGAGCTGTCGTGCTGTCGTGCTGCCGGCCACCTATAGTGGCCTGGTGAGCTGTCGTGCTGCCGGCCACCTATAGTGGCTTGGTGAGCTGCCGTGCTGCCGGCCACCTATAGTGGCCTGGTGAGCTGTCGTGCTGTCGGCCACCTATAGTGGCCTGGTGAGCTGTCGTGCTGCCGGCCACCTTTAGTGGCCTGGTGAGCTGTCGTACTGCCGGCCACCTATAGTAGCCTGGGGAGCTGCCGTGCTACCGGCCACCTATAGTGGCCTGGTGAACTTCCGTGCTGCCGGCCACCTATAGTGGCCTGGTGAGCTGCCGTGCTGCCGGCCACCTATAGTGGCCTGGTAAGCTGTCGTACTGCCGTCCACCTATAGTGGCCTGGTGAGCTGCCGTGCTGCCGGCCACCTATAGTGGCCTGGTGAGCTGTCGTGCTGCCGGCCACCTATAGTGGCCTGGTGAGCTGTCGTACTGGCGGCCACCTATAGAAGCCTGGTGAGCTGCCGTGCTGCCGGCCACCTATAGTGGCCTGGTGAGCTGCCGTGCTGCCGACCACCTATAGTGGCCTGGTGAGCTGTCGTGCTGCCGGCCACCTATAGTGGCCTGGTAAGCTGTCGTACTGCCGTCCACCTATAGTGGCCTGGTTAGCTGTCGTGCTGCCGGTCACCTATAGTGGCCTGGTGAGCTGCCGTGCTGCCGGCCACCTATAGTGGCCTGGTGAGCTGCCGTGCTGCCGGCCACCTATAGTGGCCTGGTGAGCTGTCATGCTGCCCCTGGTGCGCTGTCATGCTACCGGCCACCTATAGTGGCTTGGTGAGCTGTCGTGCTGCCGGCCACCTATAGTGGCCTGGTGAGCTGTCGTGCTGCCGGCCACCTATAGTGGCCTGGTGAGCTGTCGTGCTGCCGGCCACCTATAGTGGCCTGGTGAGCTGTCGTGCTGCCGGCCACCTATAGTGGCCTGGTGAGCTGCCGTGCTGCCGGCCACCTAAAGTGGCCTGGTGAGCTGTCGTGCTGTCGTGCTGCCGGCCACCTATAGTGGCCTGGTGAGCTGCCGTGCTGCCGGCCACCTAAAGTGGCCTGGTGAGCTGTCGTGCTGTCGTGCTGCCGGCCACCTATAGTGGCCTGTTGAGCTGTCATGCTGCCGGCCACCTATAGTGCCCTGATGAGCTTCCGTGCTGCCGGCCACCTATAGTGGCCTGGTGGGCTGCCGTGCTGCCGGCCACCTATAGTGGCCTGGTGAGCTGCCGTGCTGCCGGCCACCTAAATGGCCTGGTGAGCTGTCGTGCTGTCGTGCTGCGGACCACCTATAGTGGCCTGGTGAGCTGTCATGCTGCCGGCCACCTGTAGTGCCCTGATGAGCTGCCGTGCTGCCGGCCACCTATAGTGGCCTGGTGAGCTGCCGTGCTGCCGGCCACCTATAGTGGACTGGTGAGCTACCGTGCTGCCGGCCACCTACAGTGGCCTGGTGAGCTGTCGTGCTGCCGGCCACCTATAGTGGCCTGGTGAGCTGCCGTGCTGCCGGCCAACTATAGTGGTCTGGTGAGCTGCCGTGCTGCCGGCCACCTAAAGTGGCCTGGTGAGTTGCCGTGCTGCCGGCCACCTATAGTGGACTGGTGAGCTGCCGTGCTGCCGGCCACCTATATTGGCCTGGTGAGCTGTCGTGCTGCCGGCCACCTATAGTGGACTGGTGAGCTGTCGTACTGCCGGCCACCTATAGTGGCCTGGTGAGCTGTCGTGTTGCCGGCCACCTATAGTGGCCTGGTGAGCTGCCGTGCTGCCGGCCTCCTATAGTGGCCTGATGACCTGCCATGCTGCCGGCCACCTATAGTGGCCTGGTTAGCTGTCGTGCCGCCGACCACCTATAGTAGCCTGGTAAGCTGTCGTGCTGCCGGCCACCTATAGGGGCCTGGTGAGCTGCCTTGCTGCCGGCCACCTATAGTAGCCTGGTGAGCTGCCGTGCTGCCGGCCACCTATAGTGGCCTGGTGAGCTGCCGTGCTGCCGGCCACCTAAAGTGGCCTGGTGATCTTCCGTGCTGCCGGCCACCTATAGTGGCCTGGTGAGCTGCCGTGCTGCCGGCCACCTATAGTGGCCTGGTGAGCTGTCGTACTGCCGTCCACCTATAGTGGCCTGGTGAGCTGCCGTGCTGCCGGCCACCTATAGTGGCCTGGTGAGCTGTCGTACTGCCGTCCACCTATAGTGGCCTGGTGAGCTGCCGTACTGCCGGCCACCTATAGTAGCCTGGTGAGCTGCCGTGCTACCGGCCACCTATAGTGGCCTGGTGAACTTCCGTGCTGCCGGCCACCTATAGTGGCCTGGTGAGCTGCCGGCCACCTATAGTGGCCTGGTGAGCTGTCGTACTGCCGTCCACCTATAGTGGCCTGGTGAGCTGCCGTGCTGCCGGCCATATATAGTGGCCTGGTTAGCTGTCGTGCTGCCGGTCACCTACAGTGGCCTGGTGAGCTGCCGTGCTGCCGGCCACCTATAGTGGCCTGGTGAGCTGCCGTGCTGCCGGCCACCTATAGTGGCCTGGTGAGCTGTCATGCTGCCCCTGGTGAGCTGTCATGCTGCCGGCCACCTATAGTGCCCTGATGAGCTGCCGTGCTGCCGGCCACCTATAGTGGCCTGGTGAGCTGCCGTGCTGCCGGCCACCTATAGTGGCCTGGTTAGCTGTCGTGCTGCCGGTCACCTATAGTGGCCTGGTGAGCTGCCGTGCTGCCGGCCACCTATAGTGGCCTGGTGAGCTGTCGTGCTGCCGGCCACCTATAGTGGCCTGGTGAGCTGTCGTACTGGTGGCCACCTATAGAAGCCTGGTGAGCTGCCGTGCTGCCGGCCACCTATAGTGGCCTGGTGAGCTGCCGTGCTGCCGACCACCTATAGTGGCCTGGTGAGCTGTCGTGCTGCCGGCCACCTATAGTGGACTGGTGAGCTGTCGTACTGCCGGCCACCTATAGTGGCCTGGTGAGCTGTCGTGCTGCCGGCCACCTATAGTGGCCTGGTGAGCTGTCGTGCAGCCGGCCACCTATAGTGGACTGGTGAGCTGTCGTACTGCCGGCCACCTATAGTGGCCTGGTGAGCTGTCGTGCTGCCGGCCACCTATAGTGGCCTGGTGAGCTGTCGTGCTGTCGTGCTGCCGGCCACCTATAGTGGCCTGGTGAGCTGTCGTGCTGCCGGCCACCTATAGTGGCTTGGTGAGCTGCCGTGCTGCCGGCCACCTATAGTGGCCTGGTGAGCTGTCGTGCTGTCGGCCACCTATAGTGGCCTGGTGAGCTGTCGTGCTGCCGGCCACCTTTAGTGGCCTGGTGAGCTGTCGTACTGCCGGCCACCTATAGTAGCCTGGGGAGCTGCCGTGCTACCGGCCACCTATAGTGGCCTGGTGAACTTCCGTGCTGCCGGCCACCTATAGTGGCCTGGTGAGCTGCCGTGCTGCCGGCCACCTATAGTGGCCTGGTAAGCTGTCGTACTGCCGTCCACCTATAGTGGCCTGGTGAGCTGCCGTGCTGCCGGCCACCTATAGTGGCCTGGTGAGCTGTCGTGCTGCCGGCCACCTATAGTGGCCTGGTGAGCTGTCGTACTGGCGGCCACCTATAGAAGCCTGGTGAGCTGCCGTGCTGCCGGCCACCTATAGTGGCCTGGTGAGCTGCCGTGCTGCCGACCACCTATAGTGGCCTGGTGAGCTGTCGTGCTGCCGGCCACCTATAGTGGCCTGGTGAGCTGTCGTGCTGCCGGCCACCTTTAGTGGCCTGGTGAGCTGTCGTACTGCCTGCCACCTATAGTAGCCTGGTGAGCTGCCGTGCAACCGGCCACCTATAGTGGCCTGGTGAACTTCCGTGCTGCCGGCCACCTATAGTGGCCTGGTGAGCTGCCGTGCTGCCGGCCACCTATAGTGGCCTGGTAAGCTGTCGTACTGCCGTCCACCTATAGTGGCCTGGTGAGCTGCCGTGCTGCCGGCCACCTATAGTGGCCTGGTGAGCTGTCGTGCTGCCGGCCACCTATAGTGGCCTGGTGAGCTGTCGTGCTGCCGGCCACCTATAGTGGCCTGGTGAGCTGTCGTGCTGCCGGCCACCTATAGTGGCCTGGTGAGCTGTCGTGCTGCCGGCCACCTATAGTGGCCTGGTGAGCTGCCGTGCTGCCGGCCACCTATAGTGGTCCGGTGAGCTGCCGTGCTGCCGGCCACCTATAGTGGCCTGGTGAGCTGCCGTGCTGCCGGCCACCTATAGTGGCCTGGTTAGCTGTCGTGCTGCCGGTCACCCATAGTGGCCTGGTGAGCTGCCGTGCTGCCGGCCACCTATAGTGGCCTGGTGCGCTGTCATGCTACCGGCCACCTATAGTGGCTTGGTGAGCTGTCGTGCTGCCGGCCACCTATAGTGGCCTGGTGAGCTGTCGTGCTGCCGGCCACCTATAGTGGCCTGGTGAGCTGTCGTGCTGCCGGCCACCTATAGTGGCCTGGTGAGCTGTCGTACTGGTGGCCACCTATAGAAGCCTGGTGAGCTGCCGTGCTGCCGGCCACCTATAGTGGCCTGGTGAGCTGCCGTGCTGCCGACCACCTATAGTGGCCTGGTGAGCTGTCGTGCTGCCGGCCACCTATAGTGGACTGGTGAGCTGTCGTACTGCCGGCCACCCATAGTGGCCTGGTGAGCTGTCGTGCTGCCGGCCACCTATAGTGGCCTGGTGAGCTGTCGTGCTGCCGGCCACCTATAGTGGCCTGGTGAGCTGCCGTGCTGCCGGCCACCTATAGTGGTCCGGTGAGCTGCCGTGCTGCCGGCCACCTATAGTGGCCTGGTGAGCTGCCGTGCTGCCGGCCACCTATAGTGGCCTGGTTAGCTGTCGTGCTGCCGGTCACCTATAGTGGCCTGGTGAGCTGCCGTGCTGCCGGCCACCTATAGTGGCCTGGTGAGCTGTCGTGCTGCCGGCCACCTATAGTGGCCTGGTGAGCTGCCGTGCTGCCGGCCACCTATAGTGGTCCGGTGAGCTGCCGTGCTGCCGGCCACCTATAGTGGCCTGGTGAGCTGCCGTGCTGCCGGCCACCTATAGTGGCCTGGTTAGCTGTCGTGCTGCCGGTCACCTATAGTGGCCTGGTGAGCTGCCGTGCTGCCGGCCACCTACAGTGGCCTGGTGCGCTGTCATGCTACCGGCCACCTATAGTGGCTTGGTGAGCTGTCGTGCTGCCGGCCACCTATAGTGGCCTGGTGAGCTGTCGTGCTGCCGGCCACCTATAGTGGCCTGGTGAGCTGCCGTGCTGCCGGCCACCTAAAGTGGCCTGGTGAGCTGTCGTGCTGTGGTGCTGCCGGCCACCTATAGTGGCCTGTTGAGCTGTCATGCTGCCGGCCACCTATAGTGGTCCGGTGAGCTGCCGTGCTGCCGGCCACCTATATTGGCCTGGTGAGCTGCCGTGCTGCCGGCCACCTATAGTGGCCTGGTTAGCTGTCGTGCTGCCGGTCACCTATAGTGGCCTGGTGAGCTGCCGTGCTGCCGGCCACCTATAGTGGCCTGGTGAGCTGCCGTGCTGCCGGCCACCTATAGTGGCCTGGTGAGCTGTCATGCTGCCCCTGGTGAGCTGTCATGCTGCCGGCCACCTATAGTGCCCTGATGAGCTTCCGTGCTGCCGGCCACCTATAGTGGACTGGTGAGCTGCCGTGCTGCCGGCCACTTATAGTGGCCTGGTGAGCTGTCGTGCAGCCGGCCACCTATAGTGGACTGGTGAGCTGTCGTACTGCCGGCCACCTATAGTGGCCTGGTGAGCTGTCGTGCTGCCGGCCACCTATAGTGGCCTGGTGAGCTGTCGTGCTGTCGTGCTGCCGGCCACCTATAGTGGCCTGGTGAGCTGTCGTGCTGCCGGCCACCTATAGTGGCTTGGTGAGCTGCCGTGCTGCCGGCCACCTATAGTGGCCTGGTGAGCTGTCGTGCTGTCGGCCACCTATAGTGGCCTGGTGAGCTGTCGTGCTGCCGGCCACCTTTAGTGGCCTGGTGAGCTGTCGTACTGCCGGCCACCTATAGTAGCCTGGGGAGCTGCCGTGCTACCGGCCACCTATAGTGGCCTGGTGAACTTCCGTGCTGCCGGCCAACTATAGTGGCCTGGTGAGCTGCCGTGCTGCCGGCCACCTATAGTGGCCTGGTAAGCTGTCGTACTGCCGTCCACCTATAGTGGCCTGGTGAGCTGCCGTGCTGCCGGCCACCTATAGTGGCCTGGTGAGCTGTCGTGCTGCCGGCCACCTATAGTGGCCTGGTGAGCTGTCGTACTGGCGGCCACCTATAGAAGCCTGGTGAGCTGCCGTGCTGCCGGCCACCTATAGTGGCCTGGTGAGCTGCCGTGCTGCCGACCACCTATAGTGGCCTGGTGAGCTGTCGTGCTGCCGGCCACCTATAGTGGCCTGGTGAGCTGTCGTGCTGCCGGCCACCTTTAGTGGCCTGGTGAGCTGTCGTACTGCCGGCCACCTATAGTAGCCTGGTGAGCTGCCGTGCTACCGGCCACCTATAGTGGCCTGGTGAACTTCCGTGCTGCCGGCCACCTATAGTGGCCTGGTGAGCTGCCGTGCTGCCGGCCACCTATAGTGGCCTGGTAAGCTGTCGTACTGCCGTCCACCTATAGTGGCCTGGTGAGCTGCCGTGCTGCCGGCCACCTATAGTGGCCTGGTGAGCTGTCGTGCTGCCGGCCACCTATAGTGGCCTGGTGAGCTGTCGTGCTGCCGGCCACCTATAGTGGCCTGGTGAGCTGTCGTGCTGCCGGCCACCTATAGTGGCCTGGTGAGCTGTCGTGCTGCCGGCCACCTATAGTGGCCTGGTGAGCTGCCGTGCTGCCGGCCACCTATAGTGGTCCGGTGAGCTGCCGTGCTGCCGGCCACCTATAGTGGCCTGGTGAGCTGCCGTGCTGCCGGCCACCTATAGTGGCCTGGTTAGCTGTCGTGCTGCCGGTCACCCATAGTGGCCTGGTGAGCTGCCGTGCTGCCGGCCACCTATAGTGGCCTGGTGCGCTGTCATGCTACCGGCCACCTATAGTGGCTTGGTGAGCTGTCGTGCTGCCGGCCACCTATAGTGGCCTGGTGAGATGTCGTGCTGCCGGCCACCTATAGTGGCCTGGTGAGCTGTCGTGCTGCCGGCCACCTATAGTGGCCTGGTGAGCTGTCGTGCTGCCGGCCACCTATAGTGGCCTGGTGAGCTGCCGTGCTGCCGGCCACCTAAAGTGGCCTGGTGAGCTGTCGTGCTGTCGTGCTGCCGGCCACCTATAGTGGCCTGGTGAGCTGTCGTGCTGCCGGCCACCTATAGTGGCCTGGTGAGCTGTCGTGCTGCCGGCCACCTATAGTGGCCTGGTGAGCTGCCGTGCTGCCGGCCACCTATAGTGGTCCGGTGAGCTGCCGTGCTGCCGGCCACCTATAGTGGCCTGGTGAGCTGCCGTGCTGCCGGCCACCTATAGTGGCCTGGTTAGCTGTCGTGCTGCCGGTCACCCATAGTGGCCTGGTGAGCTGCCGTGCTGCCGGCCACCTATAGTGGCCTGGTGCGCTGTCATGCTACCGGCCACCTATAGTGGCTTGGTGAGCTGTCGTGCTGCCGGCCACCTATAGTGGCCTGGTGAGATGTCGTGCTGCCGGCCACCTATAGTGGCCTGGTGAGCTGTCGTGCTGCCGGCCACCTATAGTGGCCTGGTGAGCTGTCGTGCTGCCGGCCACCTATAGTGGCCTGGTGAGCTGCCGTGCTGCCGGCCACCTAAAGTGGCCTGGTGAGCTGTCGTGCTGTCGTGCTGCCGGCCACCTATAGTGGCCTGGTGAGCTGCCGTGCTGCCGGCCACCTAAAGTGGCCTGGTGAGCTGTCGTGCTGTCGTGCTGCCGGCCACCTATAGTGGCCTGTTGAGCTGTCATGCTGCCGGCCACCTATAGTGCCCTGATGAGCTTCCGTGCTGCCGGCCACCTATAGTGGCCTGGTGGGCTGCCGTGCTGCCGGCCACCTATAGTGGCCTGGTGAGCTGCCGTGCTGCCGGCCACCTAAATGGCCTGGTGAGCTGTCGTGCTGTCGTGCTGCGGGCCACCTATAGTGGCCTGGTGAGCTGTCATGCTGCCGGCCACCTATAGTGGCCTGGTGAGCTGTCGTGCTGCCGGCCACCTATAGTGGCCTGGTGAGCTGTCGTGCTGCCGGCCACCTATAGTGGCCTGGTGAGCTGTCGTGCTGCCGGCCACCTATAGTGGCCTGGTGAGCTGCCGTGCTGCCGGCCACCTATAGTGGTCCGGTGAGCTGCCGTGCTGCCGGCCACCTATAGTGGCCTGGTGAGCTGCCGTGCTGCCGGCCACCTATAGTGGCCTGGTTAGCTGTCGTGCTGCCGGTCACCCATAGTGGCCTGGTGAGCTGCCGTGCTGCCGGCCACCTATAGTGGCCTGGTGCGCTGTCATGCTACCGGCCACCTATAGTGGCTTGGTGAGCTGTCGTGCTGCCGGCCACCTATAGTGGCCTGGTGAGATGTCGTGCTGCCGGCCACCTATAGTGGCCTGGTGAGCTGTCGTGCTGCCGGCCACCTATAGTGGCCTGGTGAGCTGTCGTGCTGCCGGCCACCTATAGTGGCCTGGTGAGCTGCCGTGCTGCCGGCCACCTAAAGTGGCCTGGTGAGCTGTCGTGCTGTCGTGCTGCCGGCCACCTATAGTGGCCTGGTGAGCTGCCGTGCTGCCGGCCACCTAAAGTGGCCTGGTGAGCTGTCGTGCTGTCGTGCTGCCGGCCACCTATAGTGGCCTGTTGAGCTGTCATGCTGCCGGCCACCTATAGTGCCCTGATGAGCTTCCGTGCTGCCGGCCACCTATAGTGGCCTGGTGGGCTGCCGTGCTGCCGGCCACCTATAGTGGCCTGGTGAGCTGCCGTGCTGCCGGCCACCTAAATGGCCTGGTGAGCTGTCGTGCTGTCGTGCTGCGGGCCACCTATAGTGGCCTGGTGAGCTGTCATGCTGCCGGCCACCTGTAGTGCCCTGATGAGCTGCCGTGCTGCCGGCCACCTATAGTGGCCTGGTGAGCTGCCGTGCTGCCGGCCACCTATAGTGGACTGGTGAGCTACCGTGCTGCCGGCCACCTACAGTGGCCTGGTGAGCTGTCGTGCTGCCGGCCACCTATAGTGGCCTGGTGAGCTGCCGTGCTGCCGGCCAACTATAGTGGACTGGTGAGCTGTCGTACTGCCGGCTACCTATAGTGGCCTGGTGAGCTGTCGTACTGCCGGCCACCTATAGTAGCCTGGTGAGCTGCCGTGCTGCCGGCCACCTATAGTGGCCTGGTGAGCTGCCGTGCTGCCGGCCACCTAAAGTGGCCTGGTGAGTTGCCGTGCTGCCGGCCACCTATAGTGGACTGGTGAGCTGCCGTGCTGCCGGCCACCTATATTGGCCTGGTGAGCTGTCGTGCTGCCGGCCACCTATAGTGGACTGGTGAGCTGTCGTACTGCCGGCCACCTATAGTGGCCTGGTGAGCTGTCGTGTTGCCGGCCACCTATAGTGGCCTGGTGAGCTGCCGTGCTGCCGGCCTCCTATAGTGGCCTGGTTAGCTGTCGTGCTGCCGGTCACCCATAGTGGCCTGGTGAGCTGCCGTGCTGCCGGCCACCTATAGTGGCCTGGTTAGCTGTCGTGCTGCCGGTCACCCATAGTGGCCTGGTGAGCTGCCGTGCTGCCGGCCACCTATAGTGGCCTGGTGCGCTGTCATGCTACCGGCCACCTATAGTGGCTTGGTGAGCTGTCGTGCTGCCGGCCACCTATAGTGGCCTGGTGAGCTGTCGTGCTGCCGGCCACCTATAGTGGCCTGGTGAGCTGTCGTGCTGCCGGCCACCTATAGTGGCCTGGTGAGCTGTCGTACTGGTGGCCACCTATAGAAGCCTGGTGAGCTGCCGTGCTGCCGGCCACCTATAGTGGCCTGGTGAGCTGCCGTGCTGCCGACCACCTATAGTGGCCTGGTGAGCTGTCGTGCTGCCGGCCACCTATAGTGGACTGGTGAGCTGTCGTACTGCCGGCCACCCATAGTGGCCTGGTGAGCTGTCGTGCTGCCGGCCACCTATAGTGGCCTGGTGAGCTGTCGTGCTGCCGGCCACCTATAGTGGCCTGGTGAGCTGCCGTGCTGCCGGCCACCTATAGTGGTC
This sequence comes from Eumerus sabulonum, assembly GCA_951905685.1. Lineage (NCBI taxonomy): Eukaryota > Metazoa > Arthropoda > Insecta > Diptera > Syrphidae > Eumerus > Eumerus sabulonum. The sequence continues at coordinate 72,148,268 of OX645064.1, forward strand.
CGGTGAGCTGCCGTGCTGCCGGCCACCTATAGTGGCCTGGTGAGCTGCCGTGCTGCCGGCCACCTATAGTGGCCTGGTTAGCTGTCGTGCTGCCGGTCACCTATAGTGGCCTGGTGAGCTGCCGTGCTGCCGGCCACCTATAGTGGCCTGGTGAGCTGTCGTGCTGCCGGCCACCTATAGTGGCCTGGTGAGCTGCCGTGCTGCCGGCCACCTATAGTGGTCCGGTGAGCTGCCGTGCTGCCGGCCACCTATAGTGGACTGGTGAGCTGCCGTGCTGCCGGCCACCTATATTGGCCTGGTGAGCTGTCGTGCTGCCGGCCACCTATAGTGGACTGGTGAGCTGTCGTACTGCCGGCCACCTATAGTGGCCTGGTGAGCTGTCGTGTTGCCGGCCACCTATAGTGGCCTGGTGAGCTGCCGTGCTGCCGGCCTCCTATAGTGGCCTGATGACCTGCCATGCTGCCGGCCACCTATAGTGGCCTGGTTAGCTGTCGTGCCGCCGACCACCTATAGTAGCCTGGTAAGCTGTCGTGCTGCCGGCCACCTATAGGGGCCTGGTGAGCTGTCGTGCTGCCGGCCACCTATAGTGGCTTGGTGAGCTGCCGTGCTGCCGGCCACCTATAGTGGCCTGGTGAGCTGTCGTGCTGTCGGCCACCTATAGTGGCCTGGTGAGCTGTCGTGCTGCCGGCCACCTTTAGTGGCCTGGTGAGCTGTCGTACTGCCGGCCACCTATAGTAGCCTGGGGAGCTGCCGTGCTACCGGCCACCTATAGTGGCCTGGTGAACTTCCGTGCTGCCGGCCAACTATAGTGGCCTGGTGAGCTGCCGTGCTGCCGGCCACCTATAGTGGCCTGGTAAGCTGTCGTACTGCCGTCCACCTATAGTGGCCTGGTGAGCTGCCGTGCTGCCGGCCACCTATAGTGGCCTGGTGAGCTGTCGTGCTGCCGGCCACCTATAGTGGCCTGGTGAGCTGTCGTACTGGCGGCCACCTATAGAAGCCTGGTGAGCTGCCGTGCTGCCGGCCACCTATAGTGGCCTGGTGAGCTGCCGTGCTGCCGACCACCTATAGTGGCCTGGTGAGCTGTCGTGCTGCCGGCCACCTATAGTGGCCTGGTGAGCTGTCGTGCTGCCGGCCACCTTTAGTGGCCTGGTGAGCTGTCGTACTGCCGGCCACCTATAGTAGCCTGGTGAGCTGCCGTGCTACCGGCCACCTATAGTGGCCTGGTGAACTTCCGTGCTGCCGGCCACCTATAGTGGCCTGGTGAGCTGCCGTGCTGCCGGCCACCTATAGTGGCCTGGTAAGCTGTCGTACTGCCGTCCACCTATAGTGGCCTGGTGAGCTGCCGTGCTGCCGGCCACCTATAGTGGCCTGGTGAGCTGTCGTGCTGCCGGCCACCTATAGTGGCCTGGTGAGCTGTCGTGCTGCCGGCCACCTATAGTGGCCTGGTGAGCTGTCGTGCTGCCGGCCACCTATAGTGGCCTGGTGAGCTGTCGTGCTGCCGGCCACCTATAGTGGCCTGGTGAGCTGCCGTGCTGCCGGCCACCTATAGTGGTCCGGTGAGCTGCCGTGCTGCCGGCCACCTATAGTGGCCTGGTGAGCTGCCGTGCTGCCGGCCACCTATAGTGGCCTGGTTAGCTGTCGTGCTGCCGGTCACCCATAGTGGCCTGGTGAGCTGCCGTGCTGCCGGCCACCTATAGTGGCCTGGTGCGCTGTCATGCTACCGGCCACCTATAGTGGCTTGGTGAGCTGTCGTGCTGCCGGCCACCTATAGTGGCCTGGTGAGATGTCGTGCTGCCGGCCACCTATAGTGGCCTGGTGAGCTGTCGTGCTGCCGGCCACCTATAGTGGCCTGGTGAGCTGTCGTGCTGCCGGCCACCTATAGTGGCCTGGTGAGCTGCCGTGCTGCCGGCCACCTAAAGTGGCCTGGTGAGCTGTCGTGCTGTCGTGCTGCCGGCCACCTATAGTGGCCTGGTGAGCTGCCGTGCTGCCGGCCACCTAAAGTGGCCTGGTGAGCTGTCGTGCTGTCGTGCTGCCGGCCACCTATAGTGGCCTGTTGAGCTGTCATGCTGCCGGCCACCTATAGTGCCCTGATGAGCTTCCGTGCTGCCGGCCACCTATAGTGGCCTGGTGGGCTGCCGTGCTGCCGGCCACCTATAGTGGCCTGGTGAGCTGCCGTGCTGCCGGCCACCTAAATGGCCTGGTGAGCTGTCGTGCTGTCGTGCTGCGGGCCACCTATAGTGGCCTGGTGAGCTGTCATGCTGCCGGCCACCTGTAGTGCCCTGATGAGCTGCCGTGCTGCCGGCCACCTATAGTGGCCTGGTGAGCTGCCGTGCTGCCGGCCACCTATAGTGGACTGGTGAGCTACCGTGCTGCCGGCCACCTACAGTGGCCTGGTGAGCTGTCGTGCTGCCGGCCACCTATAGTGGCCTGGTGAGCTGCCGTGCTGCCGGCCAACTATAGTGGACTGGTGAGCTGTCGTACTGCCGGCTACCTATAGTGGCCTGGTGAGCTGTCGTACTGCCGGCCACCTATAGTAGCCTGGTGAGCTGCCGTGCTGCCGGCCACCTATAGTGGCCTGGTGAGCTGCCGTGCTGCCGGCCACCTAAAGTGGCCTGGTGAGTTGCCGTGCTGCCGGCCACCTATAGTGGACTGGTGAGCTGCCGTGCTGCCGGCCACCTATATTGGCCTGGTGAGCTGTCGTGCTGCCGGCCACCTATAGTGGACTGGTGAGCTGTCGTACTGCCGGCCACCTATAGTGGCCTGGTGAGCTGTCGTGTTGCCGGCCACCTATAGTGGCCTGGTGAGCTGCCGTGCTGCCGGCCTCCTATAGTGGCCTGATGACCTGCCATGCTGCCGGCCACCTATAGTGGCCTGGTTAGCTGTCGTGCCGCCGACCACCTATAGTAGCCTGGTAAGCTGTCGTGCTGCCGGCCACCTATAGGGGCCTGGTGAGCTGCCTTGCTGCCGGCCACCTATAGTAGCCTGGTGAGCTGCCGTGCTGCCGGCCACCTATAGTGGCCTGGTGAGCTGCCGTGCTGCCGGCCACCTAAAGTGGCCTGGTGAACTTCCGTGCTGCCGGCCACCTATAGTGGCCTGGTGAGCTGCCGTGCTGCCGGCCACCTATAGTGGCCTGGTGAGCTGTCGTACTGCCGTCCACCTATAGTGGCCTGGTGAGCTGCCGTGCTGCCGGCCACCTATAGTGGCCTGGTGAGCTGTCGTACTGCCGTCCACCTATAGTGGCCTGGTGAGCTGCCGTACTGCCGGCCACCTATAGTAGCCTGGTGAGCTGCCGTGCTACCGGCCACCTATAGTGGCCTGGTGAACTTCCGTGCTGCCGGCCACCTATAGTGGCCTGGTGAGCTGCCGGCCACCTATAGTGGCCTGGTGAGCTGTCGTACTGCCGTCCACCTATAGTGGCCTGGTGAGCTGCCGTGCTGCCGGCCACCTATAGTCGCCTGGTTAGCTGTCGTGCTGCCGGTCACCTATAGTGGCCTGGTGAGCTGCCGTGCTGCCGGCCACCTATAGTGGCCTGGTGAGCTGCCGTGCTGCCGGCCACCTATAGTGGCCTGGTGAGCTGTCATGCTGCCCCTGGTGAGCTGTCATGCTGCCGGCCACCTATAGTGCCCTGATGAGCTGCCGTGCTGCCGGCCACCTATAGTGGCCTGGTGAGCTGCCGTGCTGCCGGCCACCTATAGTGGCCTGGTTAGCTGTCGTGCTGCCGGTCACCCATAGTGGCCTGGTGAGCTGCCGTGCTGCCGGCCACCTATAGTGGCCTGGTGAGCTGTCGTGCTGCCGGCCACCTATAGTGGCCTGGTGAGCTGTCGTACTGGTGGCCACCTATAGAAGCCTGGTGAGCTGCCGTGCTGCCGGCCACCTATAGTGGCCTGGTGAGCTGCCGTGCTGCCGACCACCTATAGTGGCCTGGTGAGCTGTCGTGCTGCCGGCCACCTATAGTGGACTGGTGAGCTGTCGTACTGCCGGCCACCTATAGTGGCCTGGTGAGCTGTCGTGCTGCCGGCCACCTATAGTGGCCTGGTGAGCTGTCGTGCAGCCGGCCACCTATAGTGGACTGGTGAGCTGTCGTACTGCCGGCCACCTATAGTGGCCTGGTGAGCTGTCGTGCTGCCGGCCACCTATAGTGGCCTGGTGAGCTGTCGTGCTGTCGTGCTGCCGGCCACCTATAGTGGCCTGGTGAGCTGTCGTGCTGCCGGCCACCTATAGTGGCTTGGTGAGCTGCCGTGCTGCCGGCCACCTATAGTGGCCTGGTGAGCTGTCGTGCTGTCGGCCACCTATAGTGGCCTGGTGAGCTGTCGTGCTGCCGGCCACCTTTAGTGGCCTGGTGAGCTGTCGTACTGCCGGCCACCTATAGTAGCCTGGGGAGCTGCCGTGCTACCGGCCACCTATAGTGGCCTGGTGAACTTCCGTGCTGCCGGCCACCTATAGTGGCCTGGTGAGCTGCCGTGCTGCCGGCCACCTATAGTGGCCTGGTAAGCTGTCGTACTGCCGTCCACCTATAGTGGCCTGGTGAGCTGCCGTGCTGCCGGCCACCTATAGTGGCCTGGTGAGCTGTCGTGCTGCCGGCCACCTATAGTGGCCTGGTGAGCTGTCGTACTGGCGGCCACCTATAGAAGCCTGGTGAGCTGCCGTGCTGCCGGCCACCTATAGTGGCCTGGTGAGCTGCCGTGCTGCCGACCACCTATAGTGGCCTGGTGAGCTGTCGTGCTGCCGGCCACCTATAGTGGCCTGGTGAGCTGTCGTGCTGCCGGCCACCTTTAGTGGCCTGGTGAGCTGTCGTACTGCCGGCCACCTATAGTAGCCTGGTGAGCTGCCGTGCTACCGGCCACCTATAGTGGCCTGGTGAACTTCCGTGCTGCCGGCCACCTATAGTGGCCTGGTGAGCTGCCGTGCTGCCGGCCACCTATAGTGGCCTGGTAAGCTGTCGTACTGCCGTCCACCTATAGTGGCCTGGTGAGCTGCCGTGCTGCCGGCCACCTATAGTGGCCTGGTGAGCTGTCGTGCTGCCGGCCACCTATAGTGGCCTGGTGAGCTGTCGTGCTGCCGGCCACCTATAGTGGCCTGGTGAGCTGTCGTGCTGCCGGCCACCTATAGTGGCCTGGTGAGCTGTCGTGCTGCCGGCCACCTATAGTGGCCTGGTGAGCTGCCGTGCTGCCGGCCACCTATAGTGGTCCGGTGAGCTGCCGTGCTGCCGGCCACCTATAGTGGCCTGGTGAGCTGCCGTGCTGCCGGCCACCTATAGTGGCCTGGTTAGCTGTCGTGCTGCCGGTCACCCATAGTGGCCTGGTGAGCTGCCGTGCTGCCGGCCACCTATAGTGGCCTGGTGCGCTGTCATGCTACCGGCCACCTATAGTGGCTTGGTGAGCTGTCGTGCTGCCGGCCACCTATAGTGGCCTGGTGAGCTGTCGTGCTGCCGGCCACCTATAGTGGCCTGGTGAGCTGTCGTGCTGCCGGCCACCTATAGTGGCCTGGTGAGCTGTCGTACTGGTGGCCACCTATAGAAGCCTGGTGAGCTGCCGTGCTGCCGGCCACCTATAGTGGCCTGGTGAGCTGCCGTGCTGCCGACCACCTATAGTGGCCTGGTGAGCTGTCGTGCTGCCGGCCACCTATAGTGGACTGGTGAGCTGTCGTACTGCCGGCCACCTATAGTGGCCTGGTGAGCTGTCGTGCTGCCGGCCACCTATAGTGGCCTGGTGAGCTGTCGTGCTGCCGGCCACCTATAGTGGCCTGGTGAGCTGCCGTGCTGCCGGCCACCTATAGTGGTCCGGTGAGCTGCCGTGCTGCCGGCCACCTATAGTGGCCTGGTGAGCTGCCGTGCTGCCGGCCACCTATAGTGGCCTGGTTAGCTGTCGTGCTGCCGGTCACCTATAGTGGCCTGGTGAGCTGCCGTGCTGCCGGCCACCTATAGTGGCCTGGTGCGCTGTCATGCTACCGGCCACCTATAGTGGCTTGGTGAGCTGTCGTGCTGCCGGCCACCTATAGTGGCCTGGTGAGCTGTCGTGCTGCCGGCCACCTATAGTGGCCTGGTGAGCTGCCGTGCTGCCGGCCACCTAAAGTGGCCTGGTGAGCTGTCGTGCTGTGGTGCTGCCGGCCACCTATAGTGGCCTGTTGAGCTGTCATGCTGCCGGCCACCTATAGTGGTCCGGTGAGCTGCCGTGCTGCCGGCCACCTATAGTGGCCTGGTGAGCTGCCGTGCTGCCGGCCACCTATAGTGGCCTGGTTAGCTGTCGTGCTGCCGGTCACCTATAGTGGCCTGGTGAGCTGCCGTGCTGCCGGCCACCTATAGTGGCCTGGTGAGCTGCCGTGCTGCCGGCCACCTATAGTGGCCTGGTGAGCTGTCATGCTGCCCCTGGTGAGCTGTCATGCTGCCGGCCACCTATAGTGCCCTGATGAGCTTCCGTGCTGCCGGCCACCTATAGTGGACTGGTGAGCTGCCGTGCTGCCGGCCACTTATAGTGGCCTGGTGAGCTGTCGTGCAGCCGGCCACCTATAGTGGACTGGTGAGCTGTCGTACTGCCGGCCACCTATAGTGGCCTGGTGAGCTGTCGTGCTGCCGGCCACCTATAGTGGCCTGGTGAGCTGTCGTGCTGTCGTGCTGCCGGCCACCTATAGTGGCCTGGTGAGCTGTCGTGCTGCCGGCCACCTATAGTGGCTTGGTGAGCTGCCGTGCTGCCGGCCACCTATAGTGGCCTGGTGAGCTGTCGTGCTGTCGGCCACCTATAGTGGCCTGGTGAGCTGTCGTGCTGCCGGCCACCTTTAGTGGCCTGGTGAGCTGTCGTACTGCCGGCCACCTATAGTAGCCTGGGGAGCTGCCGTGCTACCGGCCACCTATAGTGGCCTGGTGAACTTCCGTGCTGCCGGCCACCTATAGTGGCCTGGTGAGCTGCCGTGCTGCCGGCCACCTATAGTGGCCTGGTAAGCTGTCGTACTGCCGTCCACCTATAGTGGCCTGGTGAGCTGCCGTGCTGCCGGCCACCTATAGTGGCCTGGTGAGCTGTCGTGCTGCCGGCCACCTATAGTGGCCTGGTGAGCTGTCGTACTGGCGGCCACCTATAGAAGCCTGGTGAGCTGCCGTGCTGCCGGCCACCTATAGTGGCCTGGTGAGCTGCCGTGCTGCCGACCACCTATAGTGGCCTGGTGAGCTGTCGTGCTGCCGGCCACCTATAGTGGCCTGGTGAGCTGTCGTGCTGCCGGCCACCTTTAGTGGCCTGGTGAGCTGTCGTACTGCCGGCCACCTATAGTAGCCTGGTGAGCTGCCGTGCTACCGGCCACCTATAGTGGCCTGGTGAACTTCCGTGCTGCCGGCCACCTATAGTGGCCTGGTGAGCTGCCGTGCTGCCGGCCACCTATAGTGGCCTGGTAAGCTGTCGTACTGCCGTCCACCTATAGTGGCCTGGTGAGCTGCCGTGCTGCCGGCCACCTATAGTGGCCTGGTGAGCTGTCGTGCTGCCGGCCACCTATAGTGGCCTGGTGAGCTGTCGTGCTGCCGGCCACCTATAGTGGCCTGGTGAATGTCGTGCTGCCGGCCACCTATAGTGGCCTGGTGAGCTGTCGTGCTGCCGGCCACCTATAGTGGCCTGGTGAGCTGCCGTGCTGCGGGCCACCTATAGTGGTCCGGTGAGCTGCCGTGCTGCCGGCCACCTATAGTGGCCTGGTGAGCTGCCGTGCTGCCGGCCACCTATAGTGGCCTGGTTAGCTGTCGTGCTGCCGGTCACCCATAGTGGCCTGGTGAGCTGCCGTGCTGCCGGCCACCTATAGTGGCCTGGTGCGCTGTCATGCTACCGGCCACCTATAGTGGCTTGGTGAGCTGTCGTGCTACCGGCCACCTATAGTGGCCTGGTGAGCTGTCGTGCTGCCGGCCACCTATAGTGGCCTGGTGAGCTGTCGTGCTGCCGGCCACCTATAGTGGCCTGGTGAGCTGTCGTGCTGCCGGCCACCTATAGTGGCCTGGTGAGCTGCCGTGCTGCCGGCCACCTAAAGTGGCCTGGTGAGCTGTCGTGCTGTCGTGCTGCCGGCCACCTATAGTGGCCTGGTGAGCTGCCGTGCTGCCGGCCACCTAAAGTGGCCTGGTGAGCTGTCGTGCTGTCGTGCTGCCGGCCACCTATAGTGGCCTGTTGAGCTGTCATGCTGCCGGCCACCTATAGTGCCCTGATGAGCTTCCGTGCTGCCGGCCACCTATAGTGGCCTGGTGGGCTGCCGTGCTGCCGGCCACCTATAGTGGCCTGGTGAGCTGCCGTGCTGCCGGCCACCTAAATGGCCTGGTGAGCTGTCGTGCTGTCGTGCTGCGGGCCACCTATAGTGGCCTGGTGAGCTGTCATGCTGCCGGCCACCTGTAGTGCCCTGATGAGCTGCCGTGCTGCCGGCCACCTATAGTGGCCTGGTGAGCTGCCGTGCTGCCGGCCACCTATAGTGGACTGGTGAGCTACCGTGCTGCCGGCCACCTACAGTGGCCTGGTGAGCTGTCGTGCTGCCGGCCACCTATAGTGGCCTGGTGAGCTGCCGTGCTGCCGGCCAACTATAGTGGACTGGTGAGCTGTCGTACTGCCGGCCACCTATAGTGGCCTGGTGAGCTGTCGTACTGCCGGCCACCTATAGTAGCCTGGTGAGCTGCCGTGCTGCCGGCCACCTATAGTGGCCTGGTGAGCTGCCGTGCTGCCGGCCACCTAAAGTGGCCTGGTGAGTTGCCGTGCTGCCGGCCACCTATAGTGGACTGGTGAGCTGCCGTGCTGCCGGCCACCTATATTGGCCTGGTGAGCTGTCGTGCTGCCGGCCACCTATAGTGGACTGGTGAGCTGTCGTACTGCCGGCCACCTATAGTGGCCTGGTGAGCTGTCGTGCCGCCGACCACCTATAGTAGCCTGGTAAGCTGTCGTGCTGCCGGCCACCTATAGGGGCCTGGTGAGCTGCCTTGCTGCCGGCCACCTATAGTAGCCTGGTGAGCTGCCGTGCTGCCGGCCACCTATAGTGGCCTGGTGAGCTGCCGTGCTGCCGGCCACCTAAAGTGGCCTGGTGAACTTCCGTGCTGCCGGCCACCTATAGTGGCCTGGTGAGCTGCCGTGCTGCCGGCCACCTATAGTGGCCTGGTGAGCTGTCGTACTGCCGTCCACCTATAGTGGCCTGGTGAGCTGCCGTGCTGCCGGCCACCTATAGTGGCCTGGTGAGCTGTCGTACTGCCGTCCACCTATAGTGGCCTGGTGAGCTGCCGTACTGCCGGCCACCTATAGTAGCCTGGTGAGCTGCCGTGCTACCGGCCACCTATAGTGGCCTGGTGAACTTCCGTGCTGCCGGCCACCTATAGTGGCCTGGTGAGCTGCCGGCCACCTATAGTGGCCTGGTGAGCTGTCGTACTGCCGTCCACCTATAGTGGCCTGGTGAGCTGCCGTGCTGCCGGCCACCTATAGTGGCCTGGTGAGCTGTCGTGCTGCCGGCCACCTATAGTGGCCTGGTGAGCTGTCGTACTGGCGGCCACCTATAGAAGCCTGGTGAGCTGCCGTGCTGCCGGCCACCTATAGTGGCCTGGTGAGCTGCCGTGCTGCCGAACACCTATAGTGGCCTGGTCAGCTGTCGTGCTGCCGGCCACCTATAGTGGACTGGTGAGCTGTCGTACTGCCGGCCACCTATAGTGGCCTGGTGAGCTGTCGTGCTGCCGGCCACCTATAGTGGCCTGGTGAGCTGTCGTGCTGCCGGCCACCTATAGTGGCCTGGTGAGCTGCCGTGCTGCCGGCCACCTATAGTGGTCCGGTGAGCTGCCGTGCTGCCGGCCACCTATAGTGGCCTGGTGAGCTGCCGTGCTGCCGGCCACCTATAGTGGCCTGGTTAGCTGTCGTGCTGCCGGTCACCTATAGTGGCCTGGTGAGCTGCCGTGCTGCCGGCCACCTATAGTGGCCTGGTGCGCTGTCATGCTACCGGCCACCTATAGTGGCTTGGTGAGCTGTCGTGCTGCCGGCCACCTATAGTGGCCTGGTGAGCTGTCGTGCTGCCGGCCACCTATAGTGGCCTGGTGAGCTGTCGTGCTGCCGGCCACCTATAGTGGCCTGGTGAGCTGTCGTGCTGCCGGCCACCTATAGTGGCCTGGTGAGCTGCCGTGCTGCCGGCCACCTATAGTGGCCTGGTGAGCTGCCGTGCTGCCGGCCACCTATAGTGGCCTGGTGAGCTGCCGTGCTGCCGGCCACCTAAAGTGGCCTGGTGAGCTGTCGTGCTGTCGTGCTGCCGGCCACCTATAGTGGCCTGTTGAGCTGTCATGCTGCCGGCCACCTATAGTGCCCTGATGAGCTTCCGTGCTGCCGGCCACCTATAGTAGCCTGGTGGGCTGCCGTGCTGCCGGCCACCTATAGTGGCCTGGTGAGCTGCCGTGCAGCTGGCCACCTAAAGTGGCCTGGTGAGCTGTCGTGCTGTCGTGCTGCGGGCCACCTATAGTGGCCTGGTGAGCTGTCATGCTGCCGGCCACCTGTAGTGCCCTGATGAGCTGCCGTGCTGCCGGCCACCTATAGTGGCCTGGTGAGCTGCCGTGCTGCCGGCCACCTATAGTGGACTGGTGAGCTGTCGTGCTGCCGGCCACCTATAGTGGCCTGGTGAGCTGCCGTTCTGCCGGCCAACTATAGTGGACTGGTGAGCTGTCGTACTGCCGGCCACCTATAGTGGCCTGGTGAGCTGTCGTACTGCCGGCCACCTATAGTAGCCTGGTGAGCTGCCGTGCTGCCGGCCACCTATAGTGGCCTGGTGAGCTGCCGTGCTGCTGGCCACCTAAAGTGGCCTGGTGAGCTGTCGTGCTGTCGTGCTGCGGGCCACCTATAGTGGCCTGGTGAGCTGTCATGCTGCCGGCCACCTGTAGTGCCCTGATGAGCTGTCGTGCTGCCGGCCACCTATAGTGGCCTGGTGAGCTGCCGTGCTGCCGGCCAACTATAGTGGACTGGTGAGCTGTCGTACTGCCGGCCACCTATAGTGGCCTGGTGAGCTGTCGTACTGCCGGCCACCTATAGTAGCCTGGTGAGCTGCCGTGCTGCCGGCCACCTATAGTGGCCTGGTGAGCTGCCGTGCTGCCGGCCACCTATAGTGGCCTGGTGAGTTGCCGTGCTGCCGGCCACCTATAGTGGACTGGTGAGCTGCCGTGCTGCCGGCCACCTATATTGGCCTGGTGAGCTGTCGTGCTGCCGGCCACCTATAGTGGACTGGTGAGCTGTCGTACTGCCGGCCACCTATAGTGGCCTGGTGAGCTGTCGTGTTGCCGGCCACCTATAGTGGCCTGGTGAGCTGCCGTGCTGCCGGCCACCTATAGTAGCCTGGTGGGCTGCCGTGCTGCCGGCCACCTATAGTGGCCTGGTGAGCTGCCGTGCTGCCGGCCACCTATAGTGGCCTGGTGAGCTGCCGTGCTGCCGGCCACCTAAAGTGGCCTGGTGAGCTGCCGTGCTGCTGGCCACCTAAAGTGGCCTGGTGAGCTGTCGTGCTGTCGTGCTGCGGGCCACCTATAGTGGCCTGGTGAGCTGTCATGCTGCCGGCCACCTGTAGTGCCCTGATGAGCTGCCGTGCTGCCGGCCACCTATAGTGGCCTGGTGAGCTGCCGTGCTGCCGGCCACCTAAAGTGGCCTGGTGAGTTGCCGTGCTGCCGGCCACCTATAGTGGACTGGTGAGCTGCCGTGCTGCCGGCCACCTATATTGGCCTGGTGAGCTGTCGTGCTGCCGGCCACCTATAGTGGACTGGTGAGCTGTCGTACTGCCGGCCACCTATAGTGGCCTGGTGAGCTGTCGTGCCGCCGACCACCTATAGTAGCCTGGTAAGCTGTCGTGCTGCCGGCCACCTATAGGGGCCTGGTGAGCTGCCTTGCTGCCGGCCACCTATAGTAGCCTGGTGAGCTGCCGTGCTGCCGGCCACCTATAGTGGCCTGGTGAGCTGCCGTGCTGCCGGCCACCTAAAGTGGCCTGGTGAACTTCCGTGCTGCCGGCCACCTATAGTGGCCTGGTGAGCTGCCGTGCTGCCGGCCACCTATAGTGGCCTGGTGAGCTGTCGTACTGCCGTCCACCTATAGTGGCCTGGTGAGCTGCCGTGCTGCCGGCCACCTATAGTGGCCTGGTGAGCTGTCGTACTGCCGTCCACCTATAGTGGCCTGGTGAGCTGCCGTACTGCCGGCCACCTATAGTAGCCTGGTGAGCTGCCGTGCTACCGGCCACCTATAGTGGCCTGGTGAACTTCCGTGCTGCCGGCCACCTATAGTGGCCTGGTGAGCTGCCGGCCACCTATAGTGGCCTGGTGAGCTGTCGTACTGCCGTCCACCTATAGTGGCCTGGTGAGCTGCCGTGCTGCCGGCCACCTATAGTGGCCTGGTGAGCTGTCGTGCTGCCGGCCACCTATAGTGGCCTGGTGAGCTGTCGTACTGGCGGCCACCTATAGAAGCCTGGTGAGCTGCCGTGCTGCCGGCCACCTATAGTGGCCTGGTGAGCTGCCGTGCTGCCGAACACCTATAGTGGCCTGGTCAGCTGTCGTGCTGCCGGCCACCTATAGTGGACTGGTGAGCTGTCGTACTGCCGGCCACCTATAGTGGCCTGGTGAGCTGTCGTGCTGCCGGCCACCTATAGTGGCCTGGTGAGCTGTCGTGCTGCCGGCCACCTATAGTGGCCTGGTGAGCTGCCGTGCTGCCGGCCACCTATAGTGGTCCGGTGAGCTGCCGTGCTGCCGGCCACCTATAGTGGCCTGGTGAGCTGCCGTGCTGCCGGCCACCTATAGTGGCCTGGTTAGCTGTCGTGCTGCCGGTCACCTATAGTGGCCTGGTGAGCTGCCGTGCTGCCGGCCACCTATAGTGGCCTGGTGCGCTGTCATGCTACCGGCCACCTATAGTGGCTTGGTGAGCTGTCGTGCTGCCGGCCACCTATAGTGGCCTGGTGAGCTGTCGTGCTGCCGGCCACCTATAGTGGCCTGGTGAGCTGTCGTGCTGCCGGCCACCTATAGTGGCCTGGTGAGCTGTCGTGCTGCCGGCCACCTATAGTGGCCTGGTGAGCTGCCGTGCTGCCGGCCACCTATAGTGGCCTGGTGAGCTGCCGTGCTGCCGGCCACCTATAGTGGCCTGGTGAGCTGCCGTGCTGCCGGCCACCTAAAGTGGCCTGGTGAGCTGTCGTGCTGTCGTGCTGCCGGCCACCTATAGTGGCCTGTTGAGCTGTCATGCTGCCGGCCACCTATAGTGCCCTGATGAGCTTCCGTGCTGCCGGCCACCTATAGTAGCCTGGTGGGCTGCCGTGCTGCCGGCCACCTATAGTGGCCTGGTGAGCTGCCGTGCAGCTGGCCACCTAAAGTGGCCTGGTGAGCTGTCGTGCTGTCGTGCTGCGGGCCACCTATAGTGGCCTGGTGAGCTGTCATGCTGCCGGCCACCTGTAGTGCCCTGATGAGCTGCCGTGCTGCCGGCCACCTATAGTGGCCTGGTGAGCTGCCGTGCTGCCGGCCACCTATAGTGGACTGGTGAGCTGTCGTGCTGCCGGCCACCTATAGTGGCCTGGTGAGCTGCCGTTCTGCCGGCCAACTATAGTGGACTGGTGAGCTGTCGTACTGCCGGCCACCTATAGTGGCCTGGTGAGCTGTCGTACTGCCGGCCACCTATAGTAGCCTGGTGAGCTGCCGTGCTGCCGGCCACCTATAGTGGCCTGGTGAGCTGCCGTGCTGCTGGCCACCTAAAGTGGCCTGGTGAGCTGTCGTGCTGTCGTGCTGCGGGCCACCTATAGTGGCCTGGTGAGCTGTCATGCTGCCGGCCACCTGTAGTGCCCTGATGAGCTGTCGTGCTGCCGGCCACCTATAGTGGCCTGGTGAGCTGCCGTGCTGCCGGCCAACTATAGTGGACTGGTGAGCTGTCGTACTGCCGGCCACCTATAGTGGCCTGGTGAGCTGTCGTACTGCCGGCCACCTATAGTAGCCTGGTGAGCTGCCGTGCTGCCGGCCACCTATAGTGGCCTGGTGAGCTGCCGTGCTGCCGGCCACCTATAGTGGCCTGGTGAGTTGCCGTGCTGCCGGCCACCTATAGTGGACTGGTGAGCTGCCGTGCTGCCGGCCACCTATATTGGCCTGGTGAGCTGTCGTGCTGCCGGCCACCTATAGTGGACTGGTGAGCTGTCGTACTGCCGGCCACCTATAGTGGCCTGGTGAGCTGTCGTGTTGCCGGCCACCTATAGTGGCCTGGTGAGCTGCCGTGCTGCCGGCCACCTATAGTAGCCTGGTGGGCTGCCGTGCTGCCGGCCACCTATAGTGGCCTGGTGAGCTGCCGTGCTGCCGGCCACCTATAGTGGCCTGGTGAGCTGCCGTGCTGCCGGCCACCTAAAGTGGCCTGGTGAGCTGCCGTGCTGCTGGCCACCTAAAGTGGCCTGGTGAGCTGTCGTGCTGTCGTGCTGCGGGCCACCTATAGTGGCCTGGTGAGCTGTCATGCTGCCGGCCACCTGTAGTGCCCTGATGAGCTGCCGTGCTGCCGGCCACCTATAGTGGCCTGGTGAGCTGCCGTGCTGCCGGCCACCTATAGTGGACTGGTGAGCTGTCGTGCTGCCGGCCACCTATAGTAGCCTGGTGAGCTGCCGTGCTGCCGGCCACCTATAGTGGCCTTGTGAGCTGCCGTGCTGCCGGCCACCTATAGTGGCCTGGTGAGTTGCCGTGCTGCCGGCCACCTATAGTGGACTGGTGAGCTGCCGTGCTGCCGGCCACCTATATTGGCCTGGTGAGCTGTCGTGCTGCCGGCCACCTATAGTGGACTGGTGAGCTGTCGTACTGCCGGCCACCTATAGTGGCCTGGTGAGCTGTCGTGTTGCCGGCCACCTATAGTGGCCTGGTGAGCTGCCGTGCTGCCGGCCTCCTATAGTGGCCTGATGACCTGCCATGCTGCCGGCCACCTATAGTGGCCTGGTTAGCTGTCGTGCTGCCGACCACCTATAGTAGCCTGGTAAGCTGTCGTGCTGCCGGCCACCTATAGGGGCCTGGTGAGCTGCCTTGCTGCCGGCCACCTATAGTAGCCTGGTGAGCTGCCGTGCTGCCGGCCACCTATAGTGGCCTGGTGAGCTGCCGTGCTGCCGGCCACCTAAAGTGGCCTGGTGAGCTGTCGTGCTGTCGTGCTGCGGGCCACCTATAGTGGCCTGGTGAGCTGTCATGCTGCCGGCCACCTGTAGTGCCCTGATGAGCTTCCGTGCTGACGGCCACCTATAGTGGCCTGGTGGGCTGCTGTGCTGACGGCCACCTATAGTGGCCTGGTGAGCTGCCGTGCTGCCGGCCACCTATAGTGGCCTGGTGAGCTGCCGTGCTGCCGGCCACCTATAGTGGCCTGGTGAGCTGGCGTGCTGCCGGCCACCTATAGTGGACTGGTGAGCTGCCGTGCTGCCGGCCACCTATATTGGCCTGGTGAGCTGTCGTGCTGCCGGCCACCTATAGTGGACTGGTGAGCTGTCGTACTGCCGGCCACCTATAGTGGCCTGGTTAGCTGTCGTGTTGCCGGCCACCTATAGTGGCCTGGTGAGCTGCCGTGCTGCCGGCCTCCTATAGTGGCCTGATGACCTGCCATGCTGCCGGCCACCTATAGTGGCCTGGTCAGCTGTCGTGCTGCCGGCCACCTATAGTGGACTGGTGAGCTGTCGTGCTGCCGGCCACCTATAGTGGCCTGGTGAGCTGCCGTTCTGCCGGCCAACTATAGTGGACTGGTGAGCTGTCGTACTGCCGGCCACCTATAGTGGCCTGGTGAGCTGTCGTACTGCCGGCCACCTATAGTAGCCTGGTGAGCTGCCGTGCTGCCGGCCACCTATAGTGGCCTGGTGAGCTGCCGTGCTGCTGGCCACCTAAAGTGGCCTGGTGAGCTGTCGTGCTGTCGTGCTGCGGGCCACCTATAGTGGACTGGTGAGCTGTCGTGCTGCCGGCCACCTATAGTGGCCTGGTGAGCTGCCGTTCTGCCGGCCAACTATAGTGGACTGGTGAGCTGTCGTACTGCCGGCCACCTATAGTGGACTGGTGAGCTGTCGTACTGCCGGCCACCTATAGTGGCCTGGTGAGCTGTCGTGTTGCCGGCCACCTATAGTGGCCTGGTGAGCTGCCGTGCTGCCGGCCTCCTATAGTGGCCTGATGACCTGCCATGCTGCCGGCCACCTATAGTGGCCTGGTGAGCTGCCGTGCTGCCGGCCACCTATAGTGGACTGGTGAGCTGTCGTGCTGCCGGCCACCTATAGTGGCCTGGTGAGCTGCCGTTCTGCCGGCCAACTATAGTGGACTGGTGAGCTGTCGTACTGCCGGCCACCTATAGTGGCCTGGTGAGCTGTCGTACTGCCGGCCACCTATAGTAGCCTGGTGAGCTGCCGTGCTGCCGGCCACCTATAGTGGCCTGGTGAGCTGCCGTGCTGCTGGCCACCTAAAGGGGCCTGGTGAGCTGTCGTGCTGTCGTGCTGCGGGCCACCTATAGTGGCCTGGTGAGCTGTCATGCTGCCGGCCACCTGTAGTGCCCTGATGAGCTGTCGTGCTGCCGGCCACCTATAGTGGCCTGGTGAGCTGCCGTGCTGCCGGCCAACTATAGTGGACTGGTGAGCTGTCGTACTGCCGGCCACCTATAGTGGCCTGGTGAGCTGTCGTACTGCCGGCCACCTATAGTAGCCTTGTGAGCTGCCGTGCTGCCGGCCACCTATAGTTGCCTGGTGAGCTGCCGTGCTGCCGGCCACCTATAGTGGCCTGGTGAGTTGCCGTGCTGCCGGCCACCTATAGTGGACTGGTGAGCTGCCGTGCTGCCGGCCACCTATATTGGCCTGGTGAGCTGTCGTGCTGCCGGCCACCTATAGTGGACTGGTGAGCTGTCGTACTGCCGGCCACCTATAGTGGCCTGGTGAGCTGTCGTGTTGCCGGCCACCTATAGTGGCCTGGTGAGCTGCCGTGCTGCCGGCCACCTATAGTAGCCTGGTGGGCTGCCGTGCTGCCGGCCACCTATAGTGGCCTGGTGAGCTGCCGTGCTGCCGGCCACCTATAGTGGCCTGGTGAGCTGCCGTGCTGCCGGCCACCTAAAGTGGCCTGGTGAGCTGTCGTGCTGTCGTGCTGCCGGCCACCTATAGTGGCCTGTTGAGCTGTCATGCTGCCGGCCACCTATAGTGCCCTGATGAGCTTCCGTGCTGCCGGCCACCTATAGTAGCCTGGTGGGCTGCCGTGCTGCCGGCCACCTATAGTGGCCTGGTGAGCTGCCGTGCTGCTGGCCACCTAAAGTGGCCTGGTGAGCTGTCGTGCTGTCGTGCTGCGGGCCACCTATAGTGGCCTGGTGAGCTGTCATGCTGCCGGCCACCTGTAGTGCCCTGATGAGCTGCCGTGCTGCCGGCCACCTATAGTGGCCTGGTGAGCTGCCGTGCTGCCGGCCACCTATAGTGGACTGGTGAGCTGTCGTGCTGCCGGCCACCTATAGTAGCCTGGTGAGCTGCCGTGCTGCCGGCCACCTATAGTGGCCTTGTGAGCTGCCGTGCTGCCGGCCACCTATAGTGGCCTGGTGAGTTGCCGTGCTGCCGGCCACCTATAGTGGACTGGTGAGCTGCCGTGCTGCCGGCCACCTATATTGGCCTGGTGAGCTGTCGTGCTGCCGGCCACCTATAGTGGCCTGGTGAGCTGCCGTGCTGCCGAACACCTATAGTGGCCTGGTCAGCTGTCGTGCTGCCGGCCACCTATAGTGGACTGGTGAGCTGTCGTACTGCCGGCCACCTATAGTGGCCTGGTGAGCTGTCGTGCTGCCGGCCACCTATAGTGGCCTGGTGAGCTGTCGTGCTGCCGGCCACCTATAGTGGCCTGGTGAGCTGCCGTGCTGCCGGCCACCTATAGTGGTCCGGTGAGCTGCCGTGCTGCCGGCCACCTATAGTGGCCTGGTGAGCTGCCGTGCTGCCGGCCACCTATAGTGGCCTGGTTAGCTGTCGTGCTGCCGGTCACCTATAGTGGCCTGGTGAGCTGCCGTGCTGCCGGCCACCTATAGTGGCCTGGTGCGCTGTCATGCTACCGGCCACCTATAGTGGCTTGGTGAGCTGTCGTGCTGCCGGCCACCTATAGTGGCCTGGTGAGCTGTCGTGCTGCCGGCCACCTATAGTGGCCTGGTGAGCTGTCGTGCTGCCGGCCACCTATAGTGGCCTGGTGAGCTGTCGTGCTGCCGGCCACCTATAGTGGCCTGGTGAGCTGCCGTGCTGCCGGCCACCTATAGTGGCCTGGTGAGCTGCCGTGCTGCCGGCCACCTATAGTGGCCTGGTGAGCTGCCGTGCTGCCGGCCACCTAAAGTGGCCTGGTGAGCTGTCGTGCTGTCGTGCTGCCGGCCACCTATAGTGGCCTGTTGAGCTGTCATGCTGCCGGCCACCTATAGTGCCCTGATGAGCTTCCGTGCTGCCGGCCACCTATAGTAGCCTGGTGGGCTGCCGTGCTGCCGGCCACCTATAGTGGCCTGGTGAGCTGCCGTGCAGCTGGCCACCTAAAGTGGCCTGGTGAGCTGTCGTGCTGTCGTGCTGCGGGCCACCTATAGTGGCCTGGTGAGCTGTCATGCTGCCGGCCACCTGTAGTGCCCTGATGAGCTGCCGTGCTGCCGGCCACCTATAGTGGCCTGGTGAGCTGCCGTGCTGCCGGCCACCTATAGTGGACTGGTGAGCTGTCGTGCTGCCGGCCACCTATAGTGGCCTGGTGAGCTGCCGTTCTGCCGGCCAACTATAGTGGACTGGTGAGCTGTCGTACTGCCGGCCACCTATAGTGGCCTGGTGAGCTGTCGTACTGCCGGCCACCTATAGTAGCCTGGTGAGCTGCCGTGCTGCCGGCCACCTATAGTGGCCTGGTGAGCTGCCGTGCTGCTGGCCACCTAAAGTGGCCTGGTGAGCTGTCGTGCTGTCGTGCTGCGGGCCACCTATAGTGGCCTGGTGAGCTGTCATGCTGCCGGCCACCTGTAGTGCCCTGATGAGCTGTCGTGCTGCCGGCCACCTATAGTGGCCTGGTGAGCTGCCGTGCTGCCGGCCAACTATAGTGGACTGGTGAGCTGTCGTACTGCCGGCCACCTATAGTGGCCTGGTGAGCTGTCGTACTGCCGGCCACCTATAGTAGCCTGGTGAGCTGCCGTGCTGCCGGCCACCTATAGTGGCCTGGTGAGCTGCCGTGCTGCCGGCCACCTATAGTGGCCTGGTGAGTTGCCGTGCTGCCGGCCACCTATAGTGGACTGGTGAGCTGCCGTGCTGCCGGCCACCTATATTGGCCTGGTGAGCTGTCGTGCTGCCGGCCACCTATAGTGGACTGGTGAGCTGTCGTACTGCCGGCCACCTATAGTGGCCTGGTGAGCTGTCGTGTTGCCGGCCACCTATAGTGGCCTGGTGAGCTGCCGTGCTGCCGGCCACCTATAGTAGCCTGGTGGGCTGCCGTGCTGCCGGCCACCTATAGTGGCCTGGTGAGCTGCCGTGCTGCCGGCCACCTATAGTGGCCTGGTGAGCTGCCGTGCTGCCGGCCACCTAAAGTGGCCTGGTGAGCTGCCGTGCTGCTGGCCACCTAAAGTGGCCTGGTGAGCTGTCGTGCTGTCGTGCTGCGGGCCACCTATAGTGGCCTGGTGAGCTGTCATGCTGCCGGCCACCTGTAGTGCCCTGATGAGCTGCCGTGCTGCCGGCCACCTATAGTGGCCTGGTGAGCTGCCGTGCTGCCGGCCACCTATAGTGGACTGGTGAGCTGTCGTGCTGCCGGCCACCTATAGTAGCCTGGTGAGCTGCCGTGCTGCCGGCCACCTATAGTGGCCTTGTGAGCTGCCGTGCTGCCGGCCACCTATAGTGGCCTGGTGAGTTGCCGTGCTGCCGGCCACCTATAGTGGACTGGTGAGCTGCCGTGCTGCCGGCCACCTATATTGGCCTGGTGAGCTGTCGTGCTGCCGGCCACCTATAGTGGACTGGTGAGCTGTCGTACTGCCGGCCACCTATAGTGGCCTGGTGAGCTGTCGTGTTGCCGGCCACCTATAGTGGCCTGGTGAGCTGCCGTGCTGCCGGCCTCCTATAGTGGCCTGATGACCTGCCATGCTGCCGGCCACCTATAGTGGCCTGGTTAGCTGTCGTGCTGCCGACCACCTATAGTAGCCTGGTAAGCTGTCGTGCTGCCGGCCACCTATAGGGGCCTGGTGAGCTGCCTTGCTGCCGGCCACCTATAGTAGCCTGGTGAGCTGCCGTGCTGCCGGCCACCTATAGTGGCCTGGTGAGCTGCCGTGCTGCCGGCCACCTAAAGTGGCCTGGTGAGCTGTCGTGCTGTCGTGCTGCGGGCCACCTATAGTGGCCTGGTGAGCTGTCATGCTGCCGGCCACCTGTAGTGCCCTGATGAGCTTCCGTGCTGACGGCCACCTATAGTGGCCTGGTGGGCTGCTGTGCTGACGGCCACCTATAGTGGCCTGGTGAGCTGCCGTGCTGCCGGCCACCTATAGTGGCCTGGTGAGCTGCCGTTCTGCCGGCCAACTATAGTGGACTGGTGAGCTGTCGTACTGCCGGCCACCTATAGTGGCCTGGTGAGCTGTCGTACTGCCGGCCACCTATAGTAGCCTGGTGAGCTGCCGTGCTGCCGGCCACCTATAGTGGCCTGGTGAGCTGCCGTGCTGCTGGCCACCTAAAGGGGCCTGGTGAGCTGTCGTGCTGTCGTGCTGCGGGCCACCTATAGTGGCCTGGTGAGCTGTCATGCTGCCGGCCACCTGTAGTGCCCTGATGAGCTGTCGTGCTGCCGGCCACCTATAGTGGCCTGGTGAGCTGCCGTGCTGCCGGCCAACTATAGTGGACTGGTGAGCTGTCGTACTGCCGGCCACCTATAGTGGCCTGGTGAGCTGTCGTACTGCCGGCCACCTATAGTAGCCTTGTGAGCTGCCGTGCTGCCGGCCACCTATAGTTGCCTGGTGAGCTGCCGTGCTGCCGGCCACCTATAGTGGCCTGGTGAGTTGCCGTGCTGCCGGCCACCTATAGTGGACTGGTGAGCTGCCGTGCTGCCGGCCACCTATATTGGCCTGGTGAGCTGTCGTGCTGCCGGCCACCTATAGTGGACTGGTGAGCTGTCGTACTGCCGGCCACCTATAGTGGCCTGGTGAGCTGTCGTGTTGCCGGCCACCTATAGTGGCCTGGTGAGCTGCCGTGCTGCCGGCCACCTATAGTAGCCTGGTGGGCTGCCGTGCTGCCGGCCACCTATAGTGGCCTGGTGAGCTGCCGTGCTGCCGGCCACCTATAGTGGCCTGGTGAGCTGCCGTGCTGCCGGCCACCTAAAGTGGCCTGGTGAGCTGTCGTGCTGTCGTGCTGCCGGCCACCTATAGTGGCCTGTTGAGCTGTCATGCTGCCGGCCACCTATAGTGCCCTGATGAGCTTCCGTGCTGCCGGCCACCTATAGTAGCCTGGTGGGCTGCCGTGCTGCCGGCCACCTATAGTGGCCTGGTGAGCTGCCGTGCTGCTGGCCACCTAAAGTGGCCTGGTGAGCTGTCGTGCTGTCGTGCTGCGGGCCACCTATAGTGGCCTGGTGAGCTGTCATGCTGCCGGCCACCTGTAGTGCCCTGATGAGCTGCCGTGCTGCCGGCCACCTATAGTGGCCTGGTGAGCTGCCGTGCTGCCGGCCACCTATAGTGGACTGGTGAGCTGTCGTGCTGCCGGCCACCTATAGTAGCCTGGTGAGCTGCCGTGCTGCCGGCCACCTATAGTGGCCTTGTGAGCTGCCGTGCTGCCGGCCACCTATAGTGGCCTGGTGAGTTGCCGTGCTGCCGGCCACCTATAGTGGACTGGTGAGCTGCCGTGCTGCCGGCCACCTATATTGGCCTGGTGAGCTGTCGTGCTGCCGGCCACCTATAGTGGCCTGGTGAGCTGCCGTGCTGCCGAACACCTATAGTGGCCTGGTCAGCTGTCGTGCTGCCGGCCACCTATAGTGGACTGGTGAGCTGTCGTACTGCCGGCCACCTATAGTGGCCTGGTGAGCTGTCGTGCTGCCGGCCACCTATAGTGGCCTGGTGAGCTGTCGTGCTGCCGGCCACCTATAGTGGCCTGGTGAGCTGCCGTGCTGCCGGCCACCTATAGTGGTCCGGTGAGCTGCCGTGCTGCCGGCCACCTATAGTGGCCTGGTGAGCTGCCGTGCTGCCGGCCACCTATAGTGGCCTGGTTAGCTGTCGTGCTGCCGGTCACCTATAGTGGCCTGGTGAGCTGCCGTGCTGCCGGCCACCTATAGTGGCCTGGTGCGCTGTCATGCTACCGGCCACCTATAGTGGCTTGGTGAGCTGTCGTGCTGCCGGCCACCTATAGTGGCCTGGTGAGCTGTCGTGCTGCCGGCCACCTATAGTGGCCTGGTGAGCTGTCGTGCTGCCGGCCACCTATAGTGGCCTGGTGAGCTGTCGTGCTGCCGGCCACCTATAGTGGCCTGGTGAGCTGCCGTGCTGCCGGCCACCTATAGTGGCCTGGTGAGCTGCCGTGCTGCCGGCCACCTATAGTGGCCTGGTGAGCTGCCGTGCTGCCGGCCACCTAAAGTGGCCTGGTGAGCTGTCGTGCTGTCGTGCTGCCGGCCACCTATAGTGGCCTGTTGAGCTGTCATGCTGCCGGCCACCTATAGTGCCCTGATGAGCTTCCGTGCTGCCGGCCACCTATAGTAGCCTGGTGGGCTGCCGTGCTGCCGGCCACCTATAGTGGCCTGGTGAGCTGCCGTGCAGCTGGCCACCTAAAGTGGCCTGGTGAGCTGTCGTGCTGTCGTGCTGCGGGCCACCTATAGTGGCCTGGTGAGCTGTCATGCTGCCGGCCACCTGTAGTGCCCTGATGAGCTGCCGTGCTGCCGGCCACCTATAGTGGCCTGGTGAGCTGCCGTGCTGCCGGCCACCTATAGTGGACTGGTGAGCTGTCGTGCTGCCGGCCACCTATAGTGGCCTGGTGAGCTGCCGTTCTGCCGGCCAACTATAGTGGACTGGTGAGCTGTCGTACTGCCGGCCACCTATAGTGGCCTGGTGAGCTGTCGTACTGCCGGCCACCTATAGTAGCCTGGTGAGCTGCCGTGCTGCCGGCCACCTATAGTGGCCTGGTGAGCTGCCGTGCTGCTGGCCACCTAAAGTGGCCTGGTGAGCTGTCGTGCTGTCGTGCTGCGGGCCACCTATAGTGGCCTGGTGAGCTGTCATGCTGCCGGCCACCTGTAGTGCCCTGATGAGCTGTCGTGCTGCCGGCCACCTATAGTGGCCTGGTGAGCTGCCGTGCTGCCGGCCAACTATAGTGGACTGGTGAGCTGTCGTACTGCCGGCCACCTATAGTGGCCTGGTGAGCTGTCGTACTGCCGGCCACCTATAGTAGCCTGGTGAGCTGCCGTGCTGCCGGCCACCTATAGTGGCCTGGTGAGCTGCCGTGCTGCCGGCCACCTATAGTGGCCTGGTGAGTTGCCGTGCTGCCGGCCACCTATAGTGGACTGGTGAGCTGCCGTGCTGCCGGCCACCTATATTGGCCTGGTGAGCTGTCGTGCTGCCGGCCACCTATAGTGGACTGGTGAGCTGTCGTACTGCCGGCCACCTATAGTGGCCTGGTGAGCTGTCGTGTTGCCGGCCACCTATAGTGGCCTGGTGAGCTGCCGTGCTGCCGGCCACCTATAGTAGCCTGGTGGGCTGCCGTGCTGCCGGCCACCTATAGTGGCCTGGTGAGCTGCCGTGCTGCCGGCCACCTATAGTGGCCTGGTGAGCTGCCGTGCTGCCGGCCACCTAAAGTGGCCTGGTGAGCTGCCGTGCTGCTGGCCACCTAAAGTGGCCTGGTGAGCTGTCGTGCTGTCGTGCTGCGGGCCACCTATAGTGGCCTGGTGAGCTGTCATGCTGCCGGCCACCTGTAGTGCCCTGATGAGCTGCCGTGCTGCCGGCCACCTATAGTGGCCTGGTGAGCTGCCGTGCTGCCGGCCACCTATAGTGGACTGGTGAGCTGTCGTGCTGCCGGCCACCTATAGTAGCCTGGTGAGCTGCCGTGCTGCCGGCCACCTATAGTGGCCTTGTGAGCTGCCGTGCTGCCGGCCACCTATAGTGGCCTGGTGAGTTGCCGTGCTGCCGGCCACCTATAGTGGACTGGTGAGCTGCCGTGCTGCCGGCCACCTATATTGGCCTGGTGAGCTGTCGTGCTGCCGGCCACCTATAGTGGACTGGTGAGCTGTCGTACTGCCGGCCACCTATAGTGGCCTGGTGAGCTGTCGTGTTGCCGGCCACCTATAGTGGCCTGGTGAGCTGCCGTGCTGCCGGCCTCCTATAGTGGCCTGATGACCTGCCATGCTGCCGGCCACCTATAGTGGCCTGGTTAGCTGTCGTGCTGCCGACCACCTATAGTAGCCTGGTAAGCTGTCGTGCTGCCGGCCACCTATAGGGGCCTGGTGAGCTGCCTTGCTGCCGGCCACCTATAGTAGCCTGGTGAGCTGCCGTGCTGCCGGCCACCTATAGTGGCCTGGTGAGCTGCCGTGCTGCCGGCCACCTAAAGTGGCCTGGTGAGCTGTCGTGCTGTCGTGCTGCGGGCCACCTATAGTGGCCTGGTGAGCTGTCATGCTGCCGGCCACCTGTAGTGCCCTGATGAGCTTCCGTGCTGACGGCCACCTATAGTGGCCTGGTGGGCTGCTGTGCTGACGGCCACCTATAGTGGCCTGGTGAGCTGCCGTGCTGCCGGCCACCTATAGTGGCCTGGTGAGCTGCCGTGCTGCCGGCCACCTATAGTGGCCTGGTGAGCTGGCGTGCTGCCGGCCACCTATAGTGGACTGGTGAGCTGCCGTGCTGCCGGCCACCTATATTGGCCTGGTGAGCTGTCGTGCTGCCGGCCACCTATAGTGGACTGGTGAGCTGTCGTACTGCCGGCCACCTATAGTGGCCTGGTTAGCTGTCGTGTTGCCGGCCACCTATAGTGGCCTGGTGAGCTGCCGTGCTGCCGGCCTCCTATAGTGGCCTGATGACCTGCCATGCTGCCGGCCACCTATAGTGGCCTGGTCAGCTGTCGTGCTGCCGGCCACCTATAGTGGACTGGTGAGCTGTCGTGCTGCCGGCCACCTATAGTGGCCTGGTGAGCTGCCGTTCTGCCGGCCAACTATAGTGGACTGGTGAGCTGTCGTACTGCCGGCCACCTATAGTGGCCTGGTGAGCTGTCGTACTGCCGGCCACCTATAGTAGCCTGGTGAGCTGCCGTGCTGCCGGCCACCTATAGTGGCCTGGTGAGCTGCCGTGCTGCTGGCCACCTAAAGTGGCCTGGTGAGCTGTCGTGCTGTCGTGCTGCGGGCCACCTATAGTGGACTGGTGAGCTGTCGTGCTGCCGGCCACCTATAGTGGCCTGGTGAGCTGCCGTTCTGCCGGCCAACTATAGTGGACTGGTGAGCTGTCGTACTGCCGGCCACCTATAGTGGACTGGTGAGCTGTCGTACTGCCGGCCACCTATAGTGGCCTGGTGAGCTGTCGTGTTGCCGGCCACCTATAGTGGCCTGGTGAGCTGCCGTGCTGCCGGCCTCCTATAGTGGCCTGATGACCTGCCATGCTGCCGGCCACCTATAGTGGCCTGGTGAGCTGCCGTGCTGCCGGCCACCTATAGTGGACTGGTGAGCTGTCGTGCTGCCGGCCACCTATAGTGGCCTGGTGAGCTGCCGTTCTGCCGGCCAACTATAGTGGACTGGTGAGCTGTCGTACTGCCGGCCACCTATAGTGGCCTGGTGAGCTGTCGTACTGCCGGCCACCTATAGTAGCCTGGTGAGCTGCCGTGCTGCCGGCCACCTATAGTGGCCTGGTGAGCTGCCGTGCTGCTGGCCACCTAAAGGGGCCTGGTGAGCTGTCGTGCTGTCGTGCTGCGGGCCACCTATAGTGGCCTGGTGAGCTGTCATGCTGCCGGCCACCTGTAGTGCCCTGATGAGCTGTCGTGCTGCCGGCCACCTATAGTGGCCTGGTGAGCTGCCGTGCTGCCGGCCAACTATAGTGGACTGGTGAGCTGTCGTACTGCCGGCCACCTATAGTGGCCTGGTGAGCTGTCGTACTGCCGGCCACCTATAGTAGCCTTGTGAGCTGCCGTGCTGCCGGCCACCTATAGTTGCCTGGTGAGCTGCCGTGCTGCCGGCCACCTATAGTGGCCTGGTGAGTTGCCGTGCTGCCGGCCACCTATAGTGGACTGGTGAGCTGCCGTGCTGCCGGCCACCTATATTGGCCTGGTGAGCTGTCGTGCTGCCGGCCACCTATAGTGGACTGGTGAGCTGTCGTACTGCCGGCCACCTATAGTGGCCTGGTGAGCTGTCGTGTTGCCGGCCACCTATAGTGGCCTGGTGAGCTGCCGTGCTGCCGGCCACCTATAGTAGCCTGGTGGGCTGCCGTGCTGCCGGCCACCTATAGTGGCCTGGTGAGCTGCCGTGCTGCCGGCCACCTATAGTGGCCTGGTGAGCTGCCGTGCTGCCGGCCACCTAAAGTGGCCTGGTGAGCTGTCGTGCTGTCGTGCTGCCGGCCACCTATAGTGGCCTGTTGAGCTGTCATGCTGCCGGCCACCTATAGTGCCCTGATGAGCTTCCGTGCTGCCGGCCACCTATAGTAGCCTGGTGGGCTGCCGAGCTGCCGGCCACCTATAGTGGCCTGGTGAGCTGCCGTGCTGCTGGCCACCTAAAGTGGCCTGGTGAGCTGTCGTGCTGTCGTGCTGCGGGCCACCTATAGTGGCCTGGTGAGCTGTCATGCTGCCGGCCACCTGTAGTGCCCTGATGAGCTGCCGTGCTGCCGGCCACCTATAGTGGCCTGGTGAGCTGCCGTGCTGCCGGCCACCTATAGTGGACTGGTGAGCTGTCGTGCTGCCGGCCACCTATAGTAGCCTGGTGAGCTGCCGTGCTGCCGGCCACCTATAGTGGCCTTGTGAGCTGCCGTGCTGCCGGCCACCTATAGTGGCCTGGTGAGTTGCCGTGCTGCCGGCCACCTATAGTGGACTGGTGAGCTGCCGTGCTGCCGGCCACCTATATTGGCCTGGTGAGCTGTCGTGCTGCCGGCCACCTATAGTGGACTGGTGAGCTGTCGTACTGCCGGCCACCTATAGTGGCCTGGTGAGCTGTCGTGTTGCCGGCCACCTATAGTGGCCTGGTGAGCTGCCGTGCTGCCGGCCTCCTATAGTGGCCTGATGACCTGCCATGCTGCCGGCCACCTATAGTGGCCTGGTTAGCTGTCGTGCTGCCGACCACCTATAGTAGCCTGGTAAGCTGTCGTGCTGCCGGCCACCTATAGGGGCCTGGTGAGCTGCCTTGCTGCCGGCCACCTATAGTAGCCTGGTGAGCTGCCGTGCTGCCGGCCACCTATAGTGGCCTGGTGAGCTGCCGTGCTGCCGGCCACCTAAAGTGGCCTGGTGAGCTGTCGTGCTGTCGTGCTGCGGGCCACCTATAGTGGCCTGGTGAGCTGTCATGCTGCTGGCCACCTGTAGTGCCCTGATGAGCTTCCGTGCTGACGGCCACCTATAGTGGCCTGGTGGGCTGCTGTGCTGACGGCCACCTATAGTGGCCTGGTGAGCTGCCGTGCTGCCGGCCACCTATAGTGGCCTGGTGAGCTGCCGTGCTGCCGGCCACCTATAGTGGCCTGGTGAGCTGGCGTGCTGCCGGCCACCTATAGTGGACTGGTGAGCTGCCGTGCTGCCGGCCACCTATAGTGGCCTGGTGGGCTGCCGTGCTGCCGGCCACCTATAGTGGCCTGGTGAGCTGCCGTGCTGCCGGCCACCTATAGTGGCCTGGTGAGCTGTCGTGCTGCCGGCCACCTATAGTGGACTGGTGAGCTGTCGTACTGCCGGCCACCTATAGTGGCCTGGTGAGCTGTCGTGCTGCCGGCCACCTATAGTGGCCTGGTGAGCTGTCGTACTGCCGGCCACCTATAGTAGCCTGGTGAGCTGCCGTGCTGCCGGCCACCTATAGTGGCCTGTTGAGCTGCCGTGCTGCCGGCCACCTATAGTGGCCTGGTGAGCTGCCGTGCTGCCGGCCACCTATAGTGGACTGGTGAGCTGCCGTGCTGCCGGCCACCTATAGTGGCCTGGTGAGCTGCCGTGCTGCCGGCCAACTATAATGGCCTGGTGAGCTGCCGTGCTGCCGGCCAGCTATAGTGGCCTGGTGAGCTGCCGTGCTGCCGGCCACCTATAGTGGACTGGTGAGCTGCCGTGCTGCCGGCCACCTATAGTGGCCTGGTGAGCTGTCGTGCTGCCGGCCACCTATAGTGGACTGGTGAGCTGTCGTACTGCCGGCCACCTATAGTAGCCTGGTGAGCTGCCGTGCTGCCGGCCACCTATAGTGGCCTGGTGAGCTGACGTGCTGCCGGCCACCTATAGTGGCCTGGTGAGCTGCCGTGCTGCCGGCCACCTATAGTGGACTGGTGAGCTGCCGTGCTGCCGGCCACCTATAGTGGACTGGTGAGCTGCCGTGCTGCCGGCCACCTATAGTGGCCTGGTGAGCTGTCGTGCTGGCGGCCACCTATAGTGGACTGGTGAGCTGTCGTACTGCCGGCCACCTATAGTGGCCTGGTGAGCTGCCGTGCTGCCGGCCACCTATAGTGGCCTGGTGAGCTGCCGTGCTGCCGGCCAGCTAGAGTGGCCTGGTGAGCTGCCGTGCTGCCGGCCACCTATAGTGGACTGGTGAGCTGCCGTGCTGCCGGCCACCTAAAGTGGCCTGGTGAGCTGTCGTGCTGCCGGCCACCTATAGTGGCCTGGTGAGCTGTCGTGCTGCCGGCCACCTATAGTGGCCTGGTGAGCTGTCATGCTACCGGCCACCTATAGTGGCTTGGTGAGCTGTCGTGTTGCCGGCCACCTATAGTGGTCTGGTGAGCTGCCGTGCTGCCGGCCACCTATAGTGGCCTGGTGAGCTGCCGTGCTGCCGGCTACCTATAGTGGTCTGGTGAGCTGCCGTGCTGCCGGCCACCTATAGTGGCCTAGTGAGCTGCCGTGCTGCCGGCTACCTATAGTGGCCTGGTGAGCTGTCGTGCTGCCGGCCACCTATAGTGGCCTGGTGAGCTGTCGTACTGCCGGCCACCTATAGTGGCCTGGTGAGCTGTCGTGCTGCCGGCCACCTATAGTGGCCTGGTGAGCTGCCGTGCTGCCGGCCACCTATAGCGGCCTGGTTAGCTGTCGTGCTGCCGGCCACCTATAGTGGCCTGGTGAGCTGCCGTGCTGCCGGCCACCTATAGTGGCCTGGTTAGCTGTCGTACTGCCGGCCACCTATAGTGGCCTGGTGAGCTGCCGTGCTGCCGGCCACCTATAGGGCCCTGGTGAGCTGCCGTGCTGCCGGCCACCTATAGGGCCCTGGTGAGCTGCCGTGCTGCCGGCCACCTATAGTGGCCTGGTTAGCTGTCGTGCTGCCGGCCACCTATAGTGAACTGGTGAGCTGCCGTGCTGCCGGCCACCTATAGTGGCCTGGTGAGCTGTCGTGCTGCCGGCCACCTATAGTGGCCTGGTGAGCTGTCATGCTACCGGCCACCTATAGTGGCTTGGTGAGCTGTCGCGCTGCCGGCCACCTATAGTGGCCTGGTGAGCTGCCGTGCTGCCGGCCACCTATAGTGGCCTGGTGAGCTGCCGTGCTGCCGGCCACCTATAGTGGCCTGGTGAGCTGGCGTGCTGCCGGCCACCTATAGTGGACTGGTGAGCTGCCGTGCTGCCGGCCACCTATAGTGGCCTGGTGGGCTGCCGTGCTGCCGGCCACCTATAGTGGCCTGGTGAGCTGCCGTGCTGCCGGCCACCTATAGTGGCCTGGTGAGCTGTCGTGCTGCCGGCCACCTATAGTGGACTGGTGAGCTGTCGTACTGCCGGCCACCTATAGTGGCCTGGTGAGCTGTCGTGCTGCCGGCCACCTATAGTGGCCTGGTGAGCTGTCGTACTGCCGGCCACCTATAGTAGCCTGGTGAGCTGCCGTGCTGCCGGCCACCTATAGTGGCCTGTTGAGCTGCCGTGCTGCCGGCCACCTATAGTGGCCTGGTGAGCTGCCGTGCTGCCGGCCACCTATAGTGGACTGGTGAGCTGCCGTGCTGCCGGCCACCTATAGTGGCCTGGTGAGCTGCCGTGCTGCCGGCCAACTATAATGGCCTGGTGAGCTGCCGTGCTGCCGGCCAGCTATAGTGGCCTGGTGAGCTGCCGTGCTGCCGGCCACCTATAGTGGACTGGTGAGCTGCCGTGCTGCCGGCCACCTATAGTGGCCTGGTGAGCTGTCGTGCTGCCGGCCACCTATAGTGGACTGGTGAGCTGTCGTACTGCCGGCCACCTATAGTAGCCTGGTGAGCTGCCGTGCTGCCGGCCACCTATAGTGGCCTGGTGAGCTGCCGTGCTGCCGGCCACCTATAGTGGCCTGGTGAGCTGCCGTGCTGCCGGCCACCTATAGTGGACTGGTGAGCTGCCGTGCTGCCGGCCACCTATAGTGGACTGGTGAGCTGCCGTGCTGCCGGCCACCTATAGTGGCCTGGTGAGCTGTCGTGCTGGCGGCCACCTATAGTGGACTGGTGAGCTGTCGTACTGCCGGCCACCTATAGTGGCCTGGTGAGCTGCCGTGCTGCCGGCCACCTATAGTGGCCTGGTGAGCTGCCGTGCTGCCGGCCAGCTAGAGTGGCCTGGTGAGCTGCCGTGCTGCCGGCCACCTATAGTGGACTGGTGAGCTGCCGTGCTGCCGGCCACCTAAAGTGGCCTGGTGAGCTGTCGTGCTGCCGGCCACCTATAGTGGCCTGGTGAGCTGTCGTGCTGCCGGCCACCTATAGTGGCCTGGTGAGCTGTCATGCTACCGGCCACCTATAGTGGCTTGGTGAGCTGTCGTGTTGCCGGCCACCTATAGTGGTCTGGTGAGCTGCCGTGCTGCCGGCCACCTATAGTGGCCTGGTGAGCTGCCGTGCTGCCGGCTACCTATAGTGGTCTGGTGAGCTGCCGTGCTGCCGGCCACCTATAGTGGCCTAGTGAGCTGCCGTGCTGCCGGCTACCTATAGTGGCCTGGTGAGCTGTCGTGCTGCCGGCCACCTATAGTGGCCTGGTGAGCTGTCGTACTGCCGGCCACCTATAGTGGCCTGGTGAGCTGTCGTGCTGCCGGCCACCTATAGTGGCCTGGTGAGCTGCCGTGCTGCCGGCCACCTATAGTGGCCTGGTTAGCTGTCGTGCTGCCGGCCACCTATAGTGGCCTGGTGAGCTGCCGTGCTGCCGGCCACCTATAGTGGCCTGGTTAGCTGTCGTACTGCCGGCCACCTATAGTGGCCTGGTGAGCTGCCGTGCTGCCGGCCACCTATAGGGCCCTGGTGAGCTGCCGTGCTGCCGGCCACCTATAGGGCCCTGGTGAGCTGCCGTGCTGCCGGCCACCTATAGTGGCCTGGTTAGCTGTCGTGCTGCCGGCCACCTATAGTGGACTGGTGAGCTGCCGTGCTGCCGGCCACCTATAGTGGCCTGGTGAGCTGTCGTGCTGCCGGCCACCTATAGTGGCCTGGTGAGCTGTCATGCTACCGGCCACCTATAGTGGCTTGGTGAGCTGTCGCGCTGCCGGCCACCTATAGTGGTCTGGTGAGCTGCCGTGCTGCCGGCCACCTATAGTGGCCTGGTGAGCTGCCGTGCTGCCGGCCACCTATAGTGGCCTGGTGAGCTGTCGTGCTGCCGGCCACCTATAGTGGTCTGGTGAGCTGCCGTGCTGCCGGCCACCTATAGTGGCCTGGTGAGCTGCCGTGCTGCCGGCCACCTATAGTGGCCTGGTGAGCTGTCGTGCTGCCGGCCACCTATAGTGGCCTGGTGAGCTGTCGTACTGCCGGCCACCTATAGTGGCCTGGTGAGCTGTCGTGCTGCCGGCCACCTATAGTGGCCTGGTGAGCTGTCGTGCTGCCGGCCACCTATAGTGGTCTGGTGAGCTGTCGTGCTGCCGGCCACCCATAGTGGCCTGGTGAGCTGTCATGCTACCGGCCACCTATAGGGGCCTGGTGAGCTGCCGTGCTGCCGGCCACCTATAGTGGCCTGGTGAGCTGTCGTGCTGCCGGCCACCTATAGTGGTCTGGTGAGCTGGCGTGCTGCCGGCCACCTATAGAGGCCTGATGAGCTGCCGTGCTGCCGGCCACCTATAGTGGCCTGGTGAGCTGCCGTGCTGCCGGCCACCTATAGTGGCCTGGTTAGCTGTCGTGCTGCCGGCCACCTATAGTGGCCTGGTGAGCTGCCGTGCTGCCGGCCACTTATAGGGCCCTGGTGAGCTGCCGTGCTGCCGGCCACCTATAGTGGCCTGGTTAGCTGTCGTGCTGCCGGCCACCTATAGTGGCCTAGTGAGCTGCCGTGCTGCCGGCCACCTATAGGGCCCTGGTGAGCTGCCGTGCTGCCGGCCACCTATAGTGGCGTGGTTAGCTGTCGTGCTGCCGGCCACCTATAGTGGACTGGTGAGCTGCCGTGCTGCCGGCCACCTATAGTGGCCTGGTGAGCTGTCGTGCTGCCGGCCACCTATAGTGGCCTGGTGGGCTGCCGTGCTGCCGGCCACCTATAGTGGCCTGGTGGGCTGCCGTGCTGCCGGCCACCTATAGTGGCCTGGTGAGCTGCCGTGCTGCCGGCCACCTATAGTGGCCTGGTGAGCTGCCGTGCTGCCGGCCACCTATAGTGGCCTGGTGAGCTGCCGTGCTGCCGGCCACCTATAGTGGCCTGGTGAGCTGTCGTGCTGGCGGCCACCTATAGTGGACTGGTGAGCTGTCGTACTGCCGGCCACCTATAGTGGCCTGGTGAGCTGCCGTGCTGCCGGCCACCTATAGTGGCCTGGTGAGCTGCCGTGCTGCCGGCCACCTAGAGTGGCCTGGTGAGCTGCCGTGCTGCCGGCCACCTATAGTGGACTGGTGAGCTGCCGTGCTGCCGGCCACCTAAAGTGGCCTGGTGAGCTGTCGTGCTGCCGGCCACCTATAGTGGCCTGGTGAGCTGTCGTGCTGCCGGCCACCTATAGTGGCCTGGTGAGCTGTCATGCTACCGGCCACCTATAGTGGCTTGGTGAGCTGTCGTGTTGCCGGCCACCTATAGTGGTCTGGTGAGCTGCCGTGCTGCCGGCCACCTATAGTGGCCTGGTGAACTGCCGTGCTGCCGGCTACCTATAGTGGTCTGGTGAGCTGCCGTGCTGCCGGCCACCTATAGTGGCCTGGTGAGCTGCCGTGCTGCCGGCTACCTATAGTGGCCTGGTGAGCTGTCGTGCTGCCGGCCACCTATAGTGGCCTGGTGAGCTGTCGTACTGCCGGCCACCTATAGTGGCCTGGTGAGCTGTCGTGCTGCCGGCCACCTATAGTGGCCTGGTGAGCTGCCGTGCTGCCGGCCACCTATAGTGGCCTGGTTAGCTGTCGTGCTGCCGGCCACCTATAGTGGCCTGGTGAGCTGCCGTGCTGCCGGCCACCTATAGTGGCCTGGTTAGCTGTCGTGCTGCCGGCCACCTATAGTGGCCTGGTGAGCTGCCGTGCTGCCGGCCACCTATAGGGCCCTGGTGAGCTGCCGTGCTGCCGGCCACCTATAGTGGCCTGGTGGGCTGCCGTGCTGCCGGCCACCTATAGTGGCCTGGTGGGCTGCCGTGCTGCCGGCCACCTACAGTGGCCTGGTGAGCTGCCGTGCTGCCGGCCACCTACAGTGGCCTGGTGAGCTGCCGTGCTGCCGGCCACCTACAGTGGCCTGGTGAGCTGCCGTGCTGCCGGCCACCTATAGTGGCCTGGTGAGCTGCCGTGCTGCCGGCCACCTAAAGTGGCCTGGTGAGCTGCCGTGCTGCCGGCCACCTAAAGTGGCCTGGTGAGCTGTCGTGCTGTCGTGCTGCGGGCCACCTATAGTGGCCTGGTGAGCTGTCATGCTGCCGGCCACCTGTAGTGCCCTGATGAGCTTCCGTGCTGACGGCCACCTATAGTGGCCTGGTGGGCTGCTGTGCTGACGGCCACCTATAGTGGCCTGGTGAGCTGCCGTGCTGCCGGCCACCTATAGTGGCCTGGTGAGCTGCCGTGCTGCCGGCCACCTATAGTGGCCTGGTGAGCTGGCGTGCTGCCGGCCACCTATAGTGGACTGGTGAGCTGCCGTGCTGCCGGCCACCTATAGTGGCCTGGTGGGCTGCCGTGCTGCCGGCCACCTATAGTGGCCTGGAGAGCTGCCGTGCTGCCGGCCACCTATAGTGGCCTGGTGAGCTGTCGTGCTGCCGGCCACCTATAGTGGACTGGTGAGCTGTCGTACTGCCGGCCACCTATAGTGGCCTGGTGAGCTGTCGTGCTGCCGGCCACCTATAGTGGCCTGGTGAGCTGTCGTACTGCCGGCCACCTATAGTAGCCTGGTGAGCTGCCGTGCTGCCGGCCACCTATAGTGGCCTGTTGAGCTGCCGTGCTGCCGGCCACCTATAGTGGCCTGGTGAGCTGCCGTGCTGCCGGCCACCTATAGTGGACTGGTGAGCTGCCGTGCTGCCGGCCACCTATAGTGGCCTGGTGAGCTGCCGTGCTGCCGGCCAACTATAGTGGCCTGGTGAGCTGCCGTGCTGCCGGCCAGCTATAGTGGCCTGGTGAGCTGCCGTACTGCCGGCCACCTATAGTGGCCTGGTGAGCTGCCGTGCTGCCGGCCACCTATAGGGCCCTGGTGAGCTGCCGTGCTGCCGGCCACCTATAGGGCCCTGGTGAGCTGCCGTGCTGCCGGCCACCTATAGTGGCCTGGTTAGCTGTCGTGCTGCCGGCCACCTATAGTGGACTGGTGAGCTGCCGTGCTGCCGGCCACCTATAGTGGCCTGGTGAGCTGTCGTGCTGCCGGCCACCTATAGTGGACTGGTGAGCTGCCGTGCTGCCGGCCACCTATAGTGGACTGGTGAGCTGCCGTGCTGCCGGCCACCTATAGTGGACTGGTGAGCTGCCGTGCTGCCGGCCACCTATAGTGGACTGGTGAGCTGCCGTGCTGCCGGCCACGTATAGTGGACTGGTGAGCTGCCGTGCTGCCGGCCACCTATAGTGGACTGGTGAGCTGCCGTGCTGCCGGCCACCTATAGTGGCCTGGTGAGCTGTCATGCTACCGGCCACCTATAGTGGCTTGGTGAGCTGTCGTGTTGCCGGCCACCTATAGTGGTCTGGTGAGCTGCCGTGCTGCCGGCCACCTATAGTGGCCTGGTGAGCTGCCGTGCTGCCGGCTACCTATAGTGGTCTGGTGAGCTGCCGTGCTGCCGGCCACCTATAGTGGCCTAGTGAGCTGCCGTGCTGCCGGCCACCTATAGTGGCGTGGTTAGCTGTCGTGCTGCCGGCCACCTATAGTGGACTGGTGAGCTGCCGTGCTGCCGGCCACCTATAGTGGCCTGGTGAGCTGTCGTGCTGCCGGCCACCTATAGTGGCCTGGTGGGCTGCCGTGCTGCCGGCCACCTATAGTGGCCTGGTTAGCTGTCGTGCTGCCGGCCACCTATAGTGGCCTGGTGAGCTGCCGTGCTGCCGGCCACCTATAGTGGCCTGGTTAGCTGTCGTACTGCCGGCCACCTATAGTGGCCTGGTGAGCTGCCGTGCTGCCGGCCACCTATAGGGCCCTGGTGAGCTGCCGTGCTGCCGGCCACCTATAGGGCCCTGGTGAGCTGCCGTGCTGCCGGCCACCTATAGTGGCCTGGTTAGCTGTCGTGCTGCCGGCCACCTATAGTGGACTGGTGAGCTGCCGTGCTGCCGGCCACCTATAGTGGCCTGGTGAGCTGTCGTGCTGCCGGCCACCTATAGTGGACTGGTGAGCTGCCGTGCTGCCGGCCACCTATAGTGGACTGGTGAGCTGCCGTGCTGCCGGCCACCTATAGTGGACTGGTGAGCTGCCGTGCTGCCGGCCACCTATAGTGGCCTGGTGAGCTGTCGTGCTGGCGGCCACCTATAGTGGACTGGTGAGCTGTCGTACTGCCGGCCACCTATAGTGGCCTGGTGAGCTGCCGTGCTGCCGGCCACCTATAGTGGCCTGGTGAGCTGCCGTGCTGCCGGCCAGCTATAGTGGCCTGGTGAGCTGCCGTACTGCCGGCCACCTATAGTAGCCTGGTGAGCTGCCGTGCTGCCGGCCACCTATAGTGGCCTGGTGAGCTGCCGTGCTGCCGGCCACCTATAGTGGCCTGGTGAGCTGCCGTGCTGCCGGCCACCTATAGTGGACTGGTGAGCTGCCGTGCTGCCGGCCACCTATAGTGGACTGGTGAGCTGCCGTGCTGCCGGCCACCTATAGTGGACTGGTGAGCTGCCGTGCTGCCGGCCACCTATAGTGGCCTGGTGAGCTGTCGTGCTGGCGGCCACCTATAGTGGACTGGTGAGCTGTCGTACTGCCGGCCACCTATAGTGGCCTGGTGAGCTGCCGTGCTGCCGGCCACCTATAGTGGCCTGGTGAGCTGCCGTGCTGCCGGCCACCTAGAGTGGCCTGGTGAGCTGCCGGCCACCTATAGTGGACTGGTGAGCTGCCGTGCTGCCGGCCACCTAAAGTGGCCTGGTAAGCTGTCGTGCTGCCGGCCACCTATAGTGGACTGGTGAGCTGCCGTGCTGCCGGCCACCTATAGTGGACTGGTGAGCTGCCGTGCTGCCGGCCACCTATAGTGGACTGGTGAGCTGCCGTGCTGCCGGCCACCTATAGTGGGCTGGTGAGCTGTCGTGCTGCCGGCCACCTATAGTGGCCTGGTGAGCTGTCGTACTGCCGGCCACCTATAGTGGCCTGGTGAGCTGTCGTGCTGCCGGCCACCTATAGTGGCCTGGTGAGCTGCCGTGCTGCCGGCCACCTATAGTGGCCTGGTTAGCTGTCGTGCTGTCGGCCACCTATAGTGGCCTGGTGAGCTGCCGTGCTGCCGGCCACCTATAGTGGCCTGGTTAGCTGTCGTGCTGCCGGCCACCTATAGTGGCCTGGTGAGCTGCCGTGCTGCCGGCCACCTATAGGGCCCTGGTGAGCTGCCGTGCTGCCGGCCACCTATAGGGCCCTGGT
This sequence comes from Eumerus sabulonum, assembly GCA_951905685.1. Taxonomy (NCBI): domain Eukaryota; kingdom Metazoa; phylum Arthropoda; class Insecta; order Diptera; family Syrphidae; genus Eumerus; species Eumerus sabulonum. The sequence continues at coordinate 72,185,054 of OX645064.1, forward strand.
GAGCTGCCGTGCTGCCGGCCACCTATAGTGGCCTGGTTAGCTGTCGTGCTGCCGGCCACCTATAGTGGACTGGTGAGCTGCCGTGCTGCCGGCCACCTATAGTGGCCTGGTGAGCTGTCGTGCTGCCGGCCACCTATAGTGGCCTGGTGAGCTGTCATGCTACCGGCCACCTATAGTGGACTGGTGAGCTGCCGTGCTGCCGGCCACCTATAGTGGACTGGTGAGCTGCCGTGCTGCCGGCCACCTATAGTGGACTGGTGAGCTGCCGTGCTGCCGGCCACCTATAGTGGACTGGTGAGCTGCCGTGCTGCCGGCCACCTATAGTGGCCTGGTGAGCTGTCATGCTACCGGCCACCTATAGTGGCTTGGTGAGCTGTCGTGTTGCCGGCCACCTATAGTGGTCTGGTGAGCTGCCGTGCTGCCGGCCACCTATAGTGGCCTGGTGAGCTGCCGTGCTGCCGGCTACCTATAGTGGTCTGGTGAGCTGCCGTGCTGCCGGCCACCTATAGTGGCCTAGTGAGCTGCCGTGCTGCCGGCCACCTATAGTGGCGTGGTTAGCTGTCGTGCTGCCGGCCACCTATAGTGGACTGGTGAGCTGCCGTGCTGCCGGCCACCTATAGTGGCCTGGTGAGCTGTCGTGCTGCCGGCCACCTATAGTGGCCTGGTGGGCTGCCGTGCTGCCGGCCACCTATAGTGGCCTGGTTAGCTGTCGTGCTGCCGGCCACCTATAGTGGCCTGGTGAGCTGCCGTGCTGCCGGCCACCTATAGTGGCCTGGTTAGCTGTCGTACTGCCGGCCACCTATAGTGGCCTGGTGAGCTGCCGTGCTGCCGGCCACCTATAGGGCCCTGGTGAGCTGCCGTGCTGCCGGCCACCTATAGGGCCCTGGTGAGCTGCCGTGCTGCCGGCCACCTATAGTGGCCTGGTTAGCTGTCGTGCTGCCGGCCACCTATAGTGGACTGGTGAGCTGCCGTGCTGCCGGCCACCTATAGTGGCCTGGTGAGCTGTCGTGCTGCCGGCCACCTATAGTGGACTGGTGAGCTGCCGTGCTGCCGGCCACCTATAGTGGACTGGTGAGCTGCCGTGCTGCCGGCCACCTATAGTGGACTGGTGAGCTGCCGTGCTGCCGGCCACCTATAGTGGCCTGGTGAGCTGTCGTGCTGGCGGCCACCTATAGTGGACTGGTGAGCTGTCGTACTGCCGGCCACCTATAGTGGCCTGGTGAGCTGCCGTGCTGCCGGCCACCTATAGTGGCCTGGTGAGCTGCCGTGCTGCCGGCCAGCTATAGTGGCCTGGTGAGCTGCCGTACTGCCGGCCACCTATAGTAGCCTGGTGAGCTGCCGTGCTGCCGGCCACCTATAGTGGCCTGGTGAGCTGCCGTGCTGCCGGCCACCTATAGTGGCCTGGTGAGCTGCCGTGCTGCCGGCCACCTATAGTGGACTGGTGAGCTGCCGTGCTGCCGGCCACCTATAGTGGACTGGTGAGCTGCCGTGCTGCCGGCCACCTATAGTGGACTGGTGAGCTGCCGTGCTGCCGGCCACCTATAGTGGCCTGGTGAGCTGTCGTGCTGGCGGCCACCTATAGTGGACTGGTGAGCTGTCGTACTGCCGGCCACCTATAGTGGCCTGGTGAGCTGCCGTGCTGCCGGCCACCTATAGTGGCCTGGTGAGCTGCCGTGCTGCCGGCCACCTAGAGTGGCCTGGTGAGCTGCCGGCCACCTATAGTGGACTGGTGAGCTGCCGTGCTGCCGGCCACCTAAAGTGGCCTGGTAAGCTGTCGTGCTGCCGGCCACCTATAGTGGACTGGTGAGCTGCCGTGCTGCCGGCCACCTATAGTGGACTGGTGAGCTGCCGTGCTGCCGGCCACCTATAGTGGACTGGTGAGCTGCCGTGCTGCCGGCCACCTATAGTGGGCTGGTGAGCTGTCGTGCTGCCGGCCACCTATAGTGGCCTGGTGAGCTGTCGTACTGCCGGCCACCTATAGTGGCCTGGTGAGCTGTCGTGCTGCCGGCCACCTATAGTGGCCTGGTGAGCTGCCGTGCTGCCGGCCACCTATAGTGGCCTGGTTAGCTGTCGTGCTGTCGGCCACCTATAGTGGCCTGGTGAGCTGCCGTGCTGCCGGCCACCTATAGTGGCCTGGTTAGCTGTCGTGCTGCCGGCCACCTATAGTGGCCTGGTGAGCTGCCGTGCTGCCGGCCACCTATAGGGCCCTGGTGAGCTGCCGTGCTGCCGGCCACCTATAGGGCCCTGGTGAGCTGCCGTGCTGCCGGCCACCTATAGTGGCCTGGTTAGCTGTCGTGCTGCCGGCCACCTATAGTGGACTGGTGAGCTGCCGTGCTGCCGGCCACCTATAGTGGCCTGGTGAGCTGTCGTGCTGCCGGCCACCTATAGTGGCCTGGTGAGCTGTCATGCTACCGGCCACCTATAGTGGCTTGGTGAGCTGTCGCGCTGCCGGCCACCTATAGTGGTCTGGTGAGCTGCCGTGCTGCCGGCCACCTATAGTGGCCTGGTGGGCTGCCGTGCTGCCGGCCACCTATAGTGGCCTGGTGAGCTGTCGTGCTGCCGGCCACCTATAGTGGTCTGGTGAGCTGCCGTGCTGCCGGCCACCTATAGTGGCCTGGTGAGCTGCCGTGCTGCCGGCCACCTATAGTGGCCTGGTGAGCTGTCGTGCTGCCGGCCACCTATAGTGGCCTGGTGAGCTGTCGTACTGCCGGCCACCTATAGTGGCCTGGTGAGCTGTCGTGCTGCCGGCCACCTATAGTGGCCTGGTGAGCTGTCGTGCTGCCGGCCACCTATAGTGGCCTGGTGAGCTGTCGTGCTGCCGGCCACCCATAGTGGCCTGGTGAGCTGTCATGCTACCGGCCACCCATAGTGGCCTGGTGAGCTGTCATGCTACCGGCCACCTATAGGGGCCTGGTGAGCTGCCGTGCTGCCGGCCACCTATAGTAGCCTGGTGAGCTGTCGTGCTGCCGGCCACCTATAGTGGTCTGGTGAGCTGGCGTGCTGCCGGCCACCTATAGAGGCCTGATGAGCTGCCGTGCTGCCGGCCACCTATAGTGGCCTGGTGAGCTGCCGTGCTGCCGGCCACCTATAGTGGCCTGGTTAGCTGTCGTGCTGCCGGCCACCTATAGTGGCCTGGTGAGCTGCCGTGCTGCCGGCCACTTATAGGGCCCTGGTGAGCTGCCGTGCTGCCGGCCACCTATAGTGGCCTGGTTAGCTGTCGTGCTGCCGGCCACCTATAGTGGCCTAGTGAGCTGCCGTGCTGCCGGCCACCTATAGGGCCCTGGTGAGCTGCCGTGCTGCCGGCCACCTATAGTGGCGTGGTTAGCTGTCGTGCTGCCGGCCACCTATAGTGGACTGGTGAGCTGCCGTGCTGCCGGCCACCTATAGTGGCCTGGTGAGCTGTCGTGCTGCCGGCCACCTATAGTGGCCTGGTGGGCTGCCGTGCTGCCGGCCACCTATAGTGGCCTGGTGGGCTGCCGTGCTGCCGGCCACCTATAGTGGCCTGGTGAGCTGCCGTGCTGCCGGCCACCTATAGTGGCCTGGTGAGCTGCCGTGCTGCCGGCCACCTATAGTGGCCTGGTGAGCTGCCGTGCTGCCGGCCACCTATAGTGGCCTGGTGAGCTGTCGTGCTGGCGGCCACCTATAGTGGACTGGTGAGCTGTCGTACTGCCGGCCACCTATAGTGGCCTGGTGAGCTGCCGTGCTGCCGGCCACCTATAGTGGCCTGGTGAGCTGCCGTGCTGCCGGCCACCTAGAGTGGCCTGGTGAGCTGCCGTGCTGCCGGCCACCTATAGTGGACTGGTGAGCTGCCGTGCTGCCGGCCACCTAAAGTGGCCTGGTGAGCTGTCGTGCTGCCGGCCACCTATAGTGGCCTGGTGAGCTGTCGTGCTGCCGGCCACCTATAGTGGCCTGGTGAGCTGTCATGCTACCGGCCACCTATAGTGGCTTGGTGAGCTGTCGTGTTGCCGGCCACCTATAGTGGTCTGGTGAGCTGCCGTGCTGCCGGCCACCTATAGTGGCCTGGTGAGCTGCCGTGCTGCCGGCTACCTATAGTGGTCTGGTGAGCTGCCGTGCTGCCGGCCACCTATAGTGGCCTGGTGAGCTGCCGTGCTGCCGGCTACCTATAGTGGCCTGGTGAGCTGTCGTGCTGCCGGCCACCTATAGTGGCCTGGTGAGCTGTCGTACTGCCGGCCACCTATAGTGGCCTGGTGAGCTGTCGTGCTGCCGGCCACCTATAGTGGCCTGGTGAGCTACCGTGCTGCCGGCCACCTATAGTGGCCTGGTTAGCTGTCGTGCTGCCGGCCACCTATAGTGGCCTGGTGAGCTGCCGTGCTGCCGGCCACCTATAGTGGCCTGGTTAGCTGTCGTGCTGCCGGCCACCTATAGTGGCCTGGTGAGCTGCCGTGCTGCCGGCCACCTATAGGGCCCTGGTGAGCTGCCGTGCTGCCGGCCACCTATAGTGGCCTGGTGGGCTGCCGTGCTGCCGGCCACCTATAGTGGCCTGGTGGGCTGCCGTGCTGCCGGCCACCTATAGTGGCCTGGTGAGCTGCCGTGCTGCCGGCCACCTATAGTGGCCTGGTGAGCTGCCCTGCTGCCGGCCACCTAAAGTGGCCTGGTGAGCTGCCGTGCTGCCGGCCACCTATAGTGGCCTGGTGAGCTGTCGTGCTGGCGGCCACCTATAGTGGACTGGTGAGCTGTCGTACTGCCGGCCACCTATAGTGGCCTGGTGAGCTGTCGTGCTGCCGGCCACCTATAGTGGCCTAGTGAGCTGCCGTGCTGCCGGCCACCTATAGTGGCCTGGTGGGCTGCCGTGCTGCCGGCCACCTATAGTGGCCTGGTGAGCTGCCGTGCTGCCGGCCACCTATAGGGCCCTGGTGAGCTGCCGTGCTGCCGGCCACCTATAGTGGCCTGGTGAGCTGTCGTGCTGCCGGCCACCTATAGTGGACTGGTGAGCTGCCGTGCTGCCGGCCACCTATAGTGGACTGGTGAGCTGCCGTGCTGCCGGCCACCTATAGTGGCCTGGTGAGCTGTCGTGCTGGCGGCCACCTATAATGGACTGGTGAGCTGTCGTACTGCCGGCCACCTATAGTGGCCTGGTGAGCTGCCGTGCTGCCGGCCACCTAGAGTGGCCTGGTGAGCTGCCGTGCTGCCGGCCACCTATAGTGGACTGGTGAGCTGCCGTGCTGCCGGCCACCTAAAGTGGCCTGGTGAGCTGTCATGCTACCGGCCACCTATAGTGGCTTGGTGAGCTGTCGTGTTGCCGGCCACCTATAGTGGTCTGGTGAGCTGCCGTGCTGCCGGCCACCTATAGTGGCCTGGTTAGCTGTCGTGCTGCCGGCCACCTATAGTGGCCTAGTGAGCTGCCGTGCTGCCGGCCACCTATAGGGCCCTGGTGAGCTGCCGTGCTGCCGGCCACCTATAGTGGCGTGGTTAGCTGTCGTGCTGCCGGCCACCTATAGTGGACTGGTGAGCTGCCGTGCTGCCGGCCACCTATTGTGGCCTGGTGAGCTGCCGTGCTGCCGGCCACCTAAAGTGGCCTGGTGAGCTGCCGTGCTGCCGGCCACCTATAGTGGCCTGGTGAGCTGTCGTGCTGGCGGCCACCTATAGTGGACTGGTGAGCTGTCGTGCTGCCGGCCACCTATAGTGGCCTGGTGAGCTGCCGTGCTGCCGGCCACCTAGAGTGGCCTGGTGAGCTGCCGTGCTGCCGGCCACCTATAGTGGACTGGTGAGCTGCCGTGCTGCCGGCCACCTAAAGTGGCCTGGTGAGCTGTCATGCTACCGGCCACCTATAGTGGCTTGGTGAGCTGTCGTGTTGCCGGCCACCTATAGTGGTCTGGTGAGCTGCCGTGCTGCCGGCCACCTATAGTGGCCTGGTTAGCTGTCGTGCTGCCGGCCACCTATAGTGGCCTAGTGAGCTGCCGTGCTGCCGGCCACCTATAGGGCCCTGGTGAGCTGCCGTGCTGCCGGCCACCTATAGTGGCGTGGTTAGCTGTCGTGCTGCCGGCCACCTATAGGGGACTGGTGAGCTGCCGTGCTGCCGGCCACCTATTGTGGCCTGGTGAGCTGCCGTGCTGCCGGCCACCTAAAGTGGCCTGGTGAGCTGCCGTGCTGCCGGCCACCTATAGTGGCCTGGTGAGCTGTCGTGCTGGCGGCCACCTATAGTGGACTGGTGAGCTGTCGTGCTGCCGGCCACCTATAGTGGCCTGGTGAGCTGCCGTGCTGCCGGCCACTTATAGGGCCCTGGTGAGCTGCCGTGCTGCCGGCCACCTATAGTGGCCTGGTTAGCTGTCGTGCTGCCGGCCACCTATAGTGGCCTAGTGAGCTGCCGTGCTGCCGGCCACCTATAGGGCCCTGGTGAGCTGCCGTGCTGCCGGCCACCTATAGTGGCGTGGTTAGCTGTCGTGCTGCCGGCCACCTATAGTGGACTGGTGAGCTGCCGTGCTGCCGGCCACCTATAGTGGCCTGGTGAGCTGTCGTGCTGCCGGCCACCTATAGTGGCCTGGTGGGCTGCCGTGCTGCCGGCCACCTATAGTGGCCTGGTGGGCTGCCGTGCTGCCGGCCACCTATAGTGGCCTGGTGAGCTGCCGTGCTGCCGGCCACCTATAGTGGCCTGGTGAGCTGCCGTGCTGCCGGCCACCTATAGTGGCCTGGTGAGCTGCCGTGCTGCCGGCCACCTATAGTGGCCTGGTGAGCTGTCGTGCTGGCGGCCACCTATAGTGGACTGGTGAGCTGTCGTACTGCCGGCCACCTATAGTGGCCTGGTGAGCTGCCTTGCTGCCGGCCACCTATAGTGGCCTGGTGAGCTGCCGTGCTGCCGGCCACCTAGAGTGGCCTGGTGAGCTGCCGTGCTGCCGGCCACCTATAGTGGACTGGTGAGCTGCCGTGCTGCCGGCCACCTAAAGTGGCCTGGTGAGCTGTCGTGCTGCCGGCCACCTATAGTGGCCTGGTGAGCTGTCGTGCTGCCGGCCACCTATAGTGGCCTGGTGAGCTGTCATGCTACCGGCCACCTATAGTGGCTTGGTGAGCTGTCGTGTTGCCGGCCACCTATAGTGGTCTGGTGAGCTGCCGTGCTGCCGGCCACCTATAGTGGCCTGGTGAGCTGCCGTGCTGCCGGCTACCTATAGTGGTCTGGTGAGCTGCCGTGCTGCCGGCCACCTATAGTGGCCTGGTGAGCTGCCGTGCTGCCGGCTACCTATAGTGGCCTGGTGAGCTGTCGTGCTGCCGGCCACCTATAGTGGCCTGGTGAGCTGTCGTACTGCCGGCCACCTATAGTGGCCTGGTGAGCTGTCGTGCTGCCGGCCACCTATAGTGGCCTGGTGAGCTGCCGTGCTGCCGGCCACCTATAGTGGCCTGGTTAGCTGTCGTGCTGCCGGCCACCTATAGTGGCCTGGTGAGCTGCCGTGCTGCCGGCCACCTATAGTGGCCTGGTTAGCTGTCGTGCTGCCGGCCACCTATAGTGGCCTGGTGAGCTGCCGTGCTGCCGGCCACCTATAGGGCCCTGGTGAGCTGCCGTGCTGCCGGCCACCTATAGTGGCCTGGTGGGCTGCCGTGCTGCCGGCCACCTATAGTGGCCTGGTGGGCTGCCGTGCTGCCGGCCACCTATAGTGGCCTGGTGAGCTGCCGTGCTGCCGGCCACCTAAAGTGGCCTGGTGAGCTGCCGTGCTGCCGGCCACCTATAGTGGCCTGGTGAGCTGTCGTGCTGGCGGCCACCTATAGTGGACTGGTGAGCTGTCGTACTGCCGGCCACCTATAGTGGCCTGGTGAGCTGTCGTGCTGCCGGCCACCTATAGTGGCCTAGTGAGCTGCCGTGCTGCCGGCCACCTATAGTGGCCTGGTGGGCTGCCGTGCTGCCGGCCACCTATAGTGGCCTGGTGAGCTGCCGTGCTGCCGGCCACCTATAGGGCCCTGGTGAGCTGCCGTGCTGCCGGCCACCTATAGTGGCCTGGTGAGCTGTCGTGCTGCCGGCCACCTATAGTGGACTGGTGAGCTGCCGTGCTGCCGGCCACCTATAGTGGACTGGTGAGCTGCCGTGCTGCCGGCCACCTATAGTGGCCTGGTGAGCTGTCGTGCTGGCGGCCACCTATAGTGGACTGGTGAGCTGTCGTACTGCCGGCCACCTATAGTGGCCTGGTGAGCTGCCGTGCTGCCGGCCACCTAAAGTGGCCTGGTGAGCTGTCGTGCTGCCGGCCACCTATAGTGGCCTGGTGAGCTGTCGTGCTGCCGGCCACCTATAGTGGCCTGGTTAGCTGTCGTGCTGCCGGCCACCTATAGTGGCCTGGTGAGCTGCCGTGCTGCCGGCCACCTATAGGGCCCTGGTGAGCTGCCGTGCTGCCGGCCACCTATAGGGCCCTGGTGAGCTGCCGTGCTGCCGGCCACCTATAGTGGCCTGGTTAGCTGTCGTGCTGCCGGCCACCTATAGTGGACTGGTGAGCTGCCGTGCTGCCGGCCACCTATAGTGGCCTGGTGAGCTGTCGTGCTGCCGGCCACCTATAGTGGCCTGGTGAGCTGTCATGCTACCGGCCACCTATAGTGGCTTGGTGAGCTGTCGCGCTGCCGGCCACCTATAGTGGTCTGGTGAGCTGCCGTGCTGCCGGCCACCTACAGTGGCCTGGTGAGCTGCCGTGCTGCCGGCCACCTATAGTGGCCTGGTGAGCTGTCGTGCTGCCGGCCACCTATAGTGGTCTGGTGAGCTGCCGTGCTGCCGGCCACCTATAGTGGCCTGGTGAGCTGCCGTGCTGCCGGCCACCTATAGTGGCCTGGTGAGCTGTCGTGCTGCCGGCCACCTATAGTGGCCTGGTGAGCTGTCGTACTGCCGGCCACCTATAGTGGCCTGGTGAGCTGTCGTGCTGCCGGCCACCTATAGTGGCCTGGTGAGCTGTCGTGCTGCCGGCCACCTATAGTGGCCTGGTGAGCTGTCGTGCTGCCGGCCACCCATAGTGGCCTGGTGAGCTGTCATGCTACCGGCCACCTATAGGGGCCTGGTGAGCTGCCGTGCTGCCGGCCACCTATAGTGGCCTGGTGAGCTGTCGTGCTGCCGGCCACCTATAGTGGTCTGGTGAGCTGGCGTGCTGCCGGCCACCTATAGAGGCCTGATGAGCTGCCGTGCTGCCGGCCACCTATAGTGGCCTGGTGAGCTGCCGTGCTGCCGGCCACCTATAGTGGCCTGGTTAGCTGTCGTGCTGCCGGCCACCTATAGTGGCCTGGTGAGCTGCCGTGCTGCCGGCCACCTATAGGGCCCTGGTGAGCTGCCGTGCTGCCGGCCACCTATAGTGGCCTGGTTAGCTGTCGTGCTGCCGGCCACCTATAGTGGCCTAGTGAGCTGCCGTGCTGCCGGCCACCTATAGTGGACTGGTGAGCTGCCGTGCTGCCGGCCACCTATAGTGGCCTGGTGAGCTGTCGTGCTGCCGGCCACCTATAGTGGCCTGGTGGGCTGCCGTGCTGCCGGCCACCTATAGTGGCCTGGTGGGCTGCCGTGCTGCCGGCCACCTATAGTGGCCTGGTGAGCTGCCGTGCTGCCGGCCACCTATAGTGGCCTGGTGAGCTGCCGTGCTGCCGGCCACCTATAGTGGCCTGGTGAGCTGCCGTGCTGCCGGCCACCTATAGTGGCCTGGTGAGCTGTCGTGCTGGCGGCCACCTATAGTGGACTGGTGAGCTGTCGTACTGCCGGCCACCTATAGTGGCCTGGTGAGCTGCCGTGCTGCCGGCCACCTATAGTGGCCTGGTGAGCTGCCGTGCTGCCGGCCACCTAGAGTGGCCTGGTGAGCTGCCGTGCTGCCGGCCACCTATAGTGGACTGGTGAGCTGCCGTGCTGCCGGCCACCTAAAGTGGCCTGGTGAGCTGTCGTGCTGCCGGCCACCTATAGTGGCCTGGTGAGCTGTCGTGCTGCCGGCCACCTATAGTGGCCTGGTGAGCTGTCATGCTACCGGCCACCTATAGTGGCTTGGTGAGCTGTCGTGTTGCCGGCCACCTATAGTGGTCTGGTGAGCTGCCGTGCTGCCGGCCACCTATAGTGGCCTGGTGAGCTGCCGTGCTGCCGGCTACCTATAGTGGTCTGGTGAGCTGCCGTGCTGCCGGCCACCTATAGTGGCCTGGTGAGCTGCCGTGCTGCCGGCTACCTATAGTGGCCTGGTGAGCTGTCGTGCTGCCGGCCACCTATAGTGGCCTGGTGAGCTGTCGTACTGCCGGCCACCTATAGTGGCCTGGTGAGCTGTCGTGCTGCCGGCCACCTATAGTGGCCTGGTGAGCTGCCGTGCTGCCGGCCACCTATAGTGGCCTGGTTAGCTGTCGTGCTGCCGGCCACCTATAGTGGCCTGGTGAGCTGCCGTGCTGCCGGCCACCTATAGTGGCCTGGTTAGCTGTCGTGCTGCCGGCCACCTATAGTGGCCTGGTGAGCTGCCGTGCTGCCGGCCACCTATAGGGCCCTGGTGAGCTGCCGTGCTGCCGGCCACCTATAGTGGCCTGGTGGGCTGCCGTGCTGCCGGCCACCTATAGTGGCCTGGTGGGCTGCCGTGCTGCCGGCCACCTATAGTGGCCTGGTGAGCTGCCGTGCTGCCGGCCACCTATAGTGGACTGGTGAGCTGCCGTGCTGCCGGCCACCTATAGTGGCCTGGTGAGCTGTCGTGCTGCCGGCCACCTATAGTGGCCTGGTGGGCTGCCGTGCTGCCGGCCACCTATAGTGGCCTGGTGGGCTGCCGTGCTGCCGGCCACCTATAGTGGCCTGGTGAGCTGCCGTGCTGCCGGCCACCTATAGTGGCCTGGTGAGCTGCCGTGCTGCCGGCCACCTATAGTGGCCTGGTGAGCTGCCGTGCTGCCGGCCACCTATAGTGGCCTGGTGAGCTGTCGTGCTGGCGGCCACCTATAGTGGACTGGTGAGCTGTCGTACTGCCGGCCACCTATAGTGGCCTGGTGAGCTGCCGTGCTGCCGGCCACCTATAGTGGCCTGGTGAGCTGCCGTGCTGCCGGCCACCTAGAGTGGCCTGGTGAGCTGCCGTGCTGCCGGCCACCTATAGTGGACTGGTGAGCTGCCGTGCTGCCGGCCACCTAAAGTGGCCTGGTGAGCTGTCGTGCTGCCGGCCACCTATAGTGGCCTGGTGAACTGTCGTGCTGCCGGCCACCTATAGTGGCCTGGTGAGCTGTCATGCTACCGGCCACCTATAGTGGCTTGGTGAGCTGTCGTGTTGCCGGCCACCTATAGTGGTCTGGTGAGCTGCCGTGCTGCCGGCCACCTATAGTGGCCTGGTGAGCTGCCGTGCTGCCGGCTACCTATAGTGGTCTGGTGAGCTGCCGTGCTGCCGGCCACCTATAGTGGCCTGGTGAGCTGCCGTGCTGCCGGCTACCTATAGTGGCCTGGTGAGCTGTCGTGCTGCCGGCCACCTATAGTGGCCTGGTGAGCTGTCGTACTGCCGTCCACCTATAGTGGCCTGGTGAGCTGTCGTGCTGCCGGCCACCTATAGTGGCCTGGTGAGCTGCCGTGCTGCCGGCCACCTATAGTGGCCTGGTTAGCTGTCGTGCTGCCGGCCACCTATAGTGGCCTGGTGAGCTGCCGTGCTGCCGGCCACCTATAGTGGCCTGGTTAGCTGTCGTGCTGCCGGCCACCTATAGTGGCCTGGTGAGCTGCCGTGCTGCCGGCCACCTATAGGGCCCTGGTGAGCTGCCGTGCTGCCGACCACCTATAGTGGCCTGGTGGGCTGCCGTGCTGCCGGCCACCTATAGTGGACTGGTGGGCTGCCGTGCTCCCGGCCACCTATAGTGGCCTGGTGAGCTGCCGTGCTGCCGGCCACCTATAGTGGCCTGGTGAGCTGCCGTGCTGCCGGCCACCTATAGTGGCCTGGTGAGCTGCCGTGCTGCCGGCCACCTATAGTGGCCTGGTGAGCTGCCGTGCTGCCGGCCACCTATAGTGGCCTGGTGAGCTGCCGTGCTGCCGGCCACCTAAAGTGGCCTGGTGAGCTGCCGTGCTGCCGGCCACCTATAGTGGCCTGGTGAGCTGTCGTGCTGGCGGCCACCTATAGTGGACTGGTGAGCTGTCGTACTGCCGGCCACCTATAGTGGCCTGGTGAGCTGTCGTGCTGCCGGCCACCTATAGTGGCCTAGTGAGCTGCCGTGCTGCCGGCCACCTATAGTGGCCTGGTGGGCTGCCGTGCTGCCGGCCACCTATAGTGGCCTGGTGAGCTGCCGTGCTGCCGGCCACCTATAGGGCCCTGGTGAGCTGCCGTGCTGCCGGCCACCTATAGTGGCCTGGTTAGCTGTCGTGCTGCCGGCCACCTATAGTGGCCTAGTGAGCTGCCGTGCTGCCGGCCACATATAGGGCCCTGGTGAGCTGCCGTGCTGCCGGCCACCTATAGTGGCGTGGTTAGCTGTCGTGCTGCCGGCCACCTATAGTGGACTGGTGAGCTGCCGTGCTGCCGGCCCCCTATAGTGGCCTGGTGAGCTGTCGTGCTGCCGGCCACCTATAGTGGCCTGGTGGGCTGCCGTGCTGCCGGCCACCTATAGTGGCCTGGTGGGCTGCCGTGCTGCCGGCCACCTATAGTGGCCTGGTGAGCTGCCGTGCTGCCGGCCACCTATAGTGGCCTGGTGAGCTGCCGTGCTGCCGGCCACCTATAGTGGCCTGGTGGGCTGCCGTGCTGCCGGCCACCTATAGTGGCCTGGTGAGCTGCCGTGCTGCCGGCCACCTATAGTGGCCTGGTGAGCTGTCGTGCTGGCGGCCACCTATAGTGGACTGGTGAGCTGTCGTACTGCCGGCCACCTATAGTGGCCTGGTGAGCTGCCGTGCTGCCGGCCACATATAGTGGCCTGGTGAGCTGCCGTGCTGCCGGCCACCTAGAGTGGCCTGGTGAGCTGCCGTGCTGCCGGCCACCTATAGTGGACTGGTGAGCTGCCGTGCTGCCGGCCACCTAAAGTGGCCTGGTGAGCTGTCGTGCTGCCGGCCACCTATAGTGGCCTGGTGAGCTGTCGTGCTGCCGGCCACCTATAGTGGCCTGGTGAGCTGTCATGCTACCGGCCACCTATAGTGGCTTGGTGAGCTTTCGTGTTGCCGGCCACTTATAGTGGTCTGGTGAGCTGCCGTGCTGCCGGCCACCTATAGTGGCCTGGTGAGCTGCCGTGCTGCCGGCTACCTATAGTGGTCTGGTGAGCTGCCGTGCTGCCGGCCACCTATAGTGGCCTGGTGAGCTGCCGTGCTGCCGGCTACCTATAGTGGCCTGGTGAGCTGTCGTGCTGCCGGCCACCTATAGTGGCCTGGTGAGCTGTCGTGCTGCCGGCCACCTATAGTGGCCTGGTGAGCTGTCGTGCTGCCGGCCACCCATAGTGGCCTGGTGAGCTGTCATGCTACCGGCCACCTATAGGGGCCTGGTGAGCTGCCGTGCTGCCGGCCACCTATAGTGGCCTGGTGAGCTGCCGTGCTGCCGGCCACCTATAGAGGCCTGATGAGCTGCCGTGCTGCCGGCCACCTATAGTGGCCTGGTGAGCTGCCGTGCTGCCGGCCACCTATAGTGGCCTGGTTAGCTGTCGTGCTGCCGGCCACCTATAGTGGCCTGGTGAGCTGCCGTGCTGCCGGCCACCTATAGTGGCCTGGTTAGCTGTCGTGCTGCCGGCCACCTATAGTGGCCTGGTGAGCTGCCGTGCTGCCGGCCACCTATAGGGCCCTGGTGAGCTGCCGTGCTGCCGGCCACCTATAGTGGCCTGGTGAGCTGCCGTGCTGCCGGCCACCTATAGTGGCCTGGTTAGCTGTCGTGCTGCCGGCCACCTATAGTGGCCTGGTGAGCTGCCGTGCTGCCGGCCACCTATAGTGGCCTGGTTAGCTGTCGTGCTGCCGGCCACCTATAGTGGCCTGGTGAGCTGCCGTGCTGCCGGCCACCTATAGGGCCCTGGTGAGCTGCCGTGCTGCCGGCCACCTATAGGGCCCTGGTGAGCTGCCGTGCTGCCGGCCACCTATAGTGGCCTGGTTAGCTGTCGTGCTGCCGGCCACCTATAGTGGACTGGTGAGCTGCCGTGCTGCCGGCCACCTATAGTGGCCTGGTGAGCTGTCGTGCTGCCGGCCACCTATAGTGGCCTGGTGAGCTGTCATGCTACCGGCCACCTATAGTGGCTGGGTGAGCTGTCTCGCTGCCGGCCACCTATAGTGGTCTGGTGAGCTGCCGTGCTGCCGGCCACCTATAGTGGCCTGGTGAGCTGCCGTGCTGCCGGCCACCTATAGTGGCCTGGTGAGCTGTCGTGCTGCCGGCCACCTATAGTGGTCTGGTGAGCTGCCGTGCTGCCGGCCACCTATAGCGGCCTGGTGAGCTGCCGTGCTGCCGGCCACCTATAGTGGCCTGGTGAGCTGTCGTGCTGCCGGCCACCTATAGTGGCCTGGTGAGCTGTCGTACTGCCGGCCACCTATAGTGGCCTGGTGAGCTGTCGTGCTGCCGGCCACCTATAGTGGCCTGGTGAGCTGTCGTGCTGCCGGCCACCTATAGTGGCCTGGTGAGCTGTCGTGCTGCCGGCCACCCATAGTGGCCTGGTGAGCTGTCATGCTACCGGCCACCTATAGGGGCCTGGTGAGCTGCCGTGCTGCCGGCCACCTATAGTGGCCTGGTGAGCTGTCGTGCTGCCGGCCACCTATAGTGGTCTGGTGAGCTGGCGTGCTGCCGGCCACCTATAGAGGCCTGATGAGCTGCCGTGCTGCCGGCCACCTATAGTGGCCTGGTGAGCTGCCGTGCTGCCGGCCACCTATAGTGGCCTGGTTAGCTGTCGTGCTGCCGGCCACCTATAGTGGCCTGGTGAGCTGCCGTGCTGCCGGCCACCTATAGGGCCCTGGTGAGCTGCCGTGCTGCCGGCCACCTATAGTGGCCTAGTGAGCTGCCGTGCTGCCGGCCACCTATAGGGCCCTGGTGAGCTGCCGTGCTGCCGGCCACCTATAGTGGCGTGGTTAGCTGTCGTGCTGCCGGCCACCTATAGTGGACTGGTGAGCTGCCGTGCTGCCGGCCACCTATAGTGGCCTGGTGAGCTGTCGTGCTGCCGGCCACCTATAGTGGCCTGGTGGGCTGCCGTGCTGCCGGCCACCTATAGTGGCCTGGTGGGCTGCCGTGCTGCCGGCCACCTATAGTGGCCTGGTGAGCTGCCGTGCTGCCGGCCACCTATAGTGGCCTGGTGAGCTGCCGTGCTGCCGGCCACCTATAGTGGCCTGGTGAGCTGCCGTGCTGCCGGCCACCTATAGTGGCCTGGTGAGCTGCCGTGCTGCCGGCCACCTATAGTGGCCTGGTGAGCTGTCGTGCTGCCGGCCACCTATAGTGGCCTGGTTAGCTGTCGTGCTGCCGGCCACCTATAGTGGCCTGGTTAGCTGTCGTGCTGCCGGCCACCTATAGTGGTCTGGTTAGCTGTCGTGCTGCCGGCCACCTACAGTGGTCTGGTGAGCTGCCGTGCTGTCGGCCACCTATAGGGGCCTGGTGAGCTGCCGTGCTGCCGGCCACCTATAGAGGCCCGGTGCGCTGTCATGCTACCGGCCACCTATAGTGGTTTGGTGAGCTGTCGTCCTGCCGGCCACCTATAGTGGCCTGGTTAGCTGTCGTGCTGCCGGCCACCTATAGTGGTCTGGTGAGCTGCCGTGCTGCCGGCCACCTATAGTGGCCTGGTGGGCTGCCGTGCTGCCGGCCACCTATAGTGGCCTGGTGAGCTGCCGTGCTGCCGGCCACCTATAGTGGCCTGGTGAGCTGCCGTGCTGCCGACCACCTATAGTGGCTTGGTGAGCTGTCATCCTGCCGGCCACCTATAGTGGCCTGGTGAGCTGCCGTGCTGCCGGCCACCTATAGTGGCCTGGTGAGCTGGCGTGCTGCCGGCCACCTATAGTGGCCTGGTGAGCTGCCGTGCTGCCGGCCACCTATAGTGGACTGGTGAGCTGCCGTGCTGCCGGCCACCTTTAGTAGCCTGGTGAGCTGCCGTGCTGCCGGCCACCTATAGTGGCCTGGTGAGCTGCCGTGCTGCCGGCCACCTATAGTGGCCTGGTGAGCTGCCGTGCTGCCGGCTACCTATAGTGGCCTGGTGAGCTGCCGTGCTGCCGACCACCTATAGTGGCCTGGTGAGCTGTCGTGCTGCCGGCCACCTATAGTGGCCTGGTGAGCTGCCGTGCTGCCGGCCACCTATAGGGCCCTGGTGAGCTGCCGTGCTGCCGGCCACCTATAGTGGCCTGGTGAGCTGCCGTGCTGCCGGCCACCTATAGTGGCCTGGTGAGCTGCCGTGCTGCCGGCCACCTATAGTGGACTGGTGAGCTGCCGTGCTGCCGGCCACCTATAGGGGCCCGGTGCGCTGTCATGCTACCGGCCACCTATAGTGGTTTGGTGAGCTGCCGTGCTGCCGACCACCTATAGTGGCTTGGTGAGCTGTCATGCTGCCGGCCACCTATAGTGGCCTGGTGGGCTGCCGTGCTGCCGGCCACCTATAGTGGCCTGGTGAGCTGCCGTGCTGCCGGCCACCTATAGTGGCCTGGTGAGCTGCCGTGCTGCCGACCACCTATAGTGGCTTGGTGAGCTGTCATGCTGCCGGCCACCTATAGTGGCCTGGTGAGCTGCCGTGCTGCCGGCCACCTATAGTGGCCTGGTGAGCTGCCGTGCTGCCGGCCACCTATAGTGGCCTGGTGAGCTGCCGTGCTGCCGGCCACCTATAGAGGCCTGATGAGCTGCCGTGCTGCCGGCCACCTATAGTGGCCTGGTGAGCTGCCGTGCTGCCGGCCACCTATAGTGGCCTGGTTAGCTGTCGTGCTGCCGGCCACCTATAGTGGCCTGGTGAGCTGCCGTGCTGCCGGCCACCTATAGTGGCCTGGTTAGCTGTCGTGCTGCCGGCCACCTATAGTGGCCTGGTGAGCTGCCGTGCTGCCGGCCACCTATAGGGCCCTGGTGAGCTGCCGTGCTGCCGGCCACCTATAGTGGCCTGGTGAGCTGCCGTGCTGCCGGCCACCTATAGTGGCCTGGTGAGCTGCCGTGCTGCCGGCCACCTATAGTGGCCTGGTGAGCTGCCGTGCTGCCGGCTACCTATAGTGGCCTGGTGAGCTGCCGTGCTGCCGACCACCTATAGTGGCCTGGTGAGCTGTCATGCTGCCGGCCACCTACAGTGGCCTGATGACCTGCCATGCTGCCGGCCTCCTATAGTGGCCTGGTTAACTGTCGTGCTGCCGACCACCTACAGTGGTCTGGTGAGCTGCCGTGCTGCCGGCCACCTATAGGGGCCTGGTGAGCTGCCGTGCTGCCGGCCACCTATAGGGGCCCGGTGCGCTGTCATGCTACCGGCCACCTATAGTGGTTTGGTGAGCTGTCGTCCTGCCGGCCACCTATAGTGGCCTGGTGAGCTGCCGTGCTGCCGGCCTCCTATAGTGGTCTGGTTAACTGTCATGCTGCCGGCCACCTACAGTGGTCTGGTGAGCTGCCGTGCTGCCGGCCACCTATAGGGGCCCGGTGCGCTGTCATGCTACCGGCCACCTATAGCGGTTTGGTGAGCTGTCGTCCTGCCGGCCACCTATAGTGGCCTGGTTAGCTGTCGTGCTGCCGGCCACCTATAGTGGTCTGGTGAGCTGCCGTGCTGCCGGCCATCTATAGTGGCCTGGTGGGCTGCCGTGCTGCCGGCCACCTACAGTGGTCTGGTGAGCTGCCGTGCTGCCGGCCACCTATAGGGGCCTGGTGAGCTGCCGTGCTGCCGGCCACCTATAGAGGCCCGGTGCGCTGTCATGCTATCGGCCACCTATAGTGGTTTGGTGAGCTGTCGTGCTGCCGGCCACCTATAGTGGCCTGGTTAGCTGTCGTGCTGCCGGCCACCTATAGTGGTCTGGTGATCTGTCGTACTGCCGGCCACCTATAGTGGCCTGGTGAGCTGCCGTGCTGCCGTCCACCTATAGGGGCCTGGTGAGCTGCCGTGCTGCCGGCCACCTATAGAGGCCCGGTGCGCTGTCATGCTACCGGCCACCTATAGTGGTTTGGTGAGCTGTCGTCCTGCCGGCCACCTATAGTGGCCTGGTTAGCTTGCGTGCTGCCGGCCACCTATAGTGGCTTGGTGAGCTGTCATGCTGCCGGCCACCTATAGTGGCCTGGTGAGCTGCCGTGCTGCCGGCCACCTATAGTGGCCTGGTTAGCTGTCGTGCTGCCGGCCACCTATAGTGGCCTGGTTAGCTGTCGTGCTGCCGGCCACCTATAGTGGCCTGGTTAGCTGTCGTGCTGCCGGCCACCTATAGTGGTTTGGTGAGCTGTCGTCCTGCCGGCCACCTATAGTGGCCTGGTGGGCTGCCGTGCTGCCGGCCACCTATAGTGGCCTGGTGAGCTGCCGTGCTGCCGGCCACCTATAGTGGCCTGGTGAGCTGCCGTGCTGCCGACCACCTATAGTGGCTTGGTGAGCTGTCATGCTGCCGGCCACCTATAGTGGCCTGGTGAGCTGCCGTGCTGCCGGCCACCTATAGTGGCCTGGTGAGCTGCCGTGCTGCCGGCCACCTATAGTGGCCTGGTGAGCTGCCGTGCTGCCGGCCACCTATAGTGGCCTGGTGGGCTGCCGTGCTGCCGGCCACCTATAGTGGCCTGGTGAGCTGCCGTGCTGCCGGCCACCTATAGTGGCCTGGTGAGCTGCCGTGCTGCCGGCCACCTATAGTGGCCTGGTGAGCTGCCGTGCTGCCGACCACCTATAGTGGCCTGGTGAGCTGTCATGCTGCCGGCCACCTATAGTGGCCTGGTGGGCTGCCGTGCTGCCGGCCACCTATAGTGGCCTGGTGAGCTGCCGTGCTGCCGGCCACCTATAGTGGCCTGGTGAGCTGCCGTGCTGCCGACCACCTATAGTGGCTTGGTGAGCTGTCATGCTGCCGGCCACCTATAGTGGCCTGGTGAGCTGCCGTGCTGCCGGCCACCTATAGTGGCCTGGTGAGCTGCCGTGCTGCCGGCCACCTATAGTGGCCTGGTGAGCTGCCGTGCTGCCGGCCACCTATAGTGGACTGGTGAGCTGCCGTGCTGCCGGCCACCTATAGTGGCCTGGTGGGCTGCCGTGCTGCCGGCCACCTATAGTGGCCTGGTGAGCTGCCGTGCTGCCGGCCACCTATAGTGGCCTGGTGAGCTGTCGTGCTGCCGGCCACCTATAGTGGACTGGTGAGCTGTCGTACTGCCGGCCACCTATAGTGGCCTGGTGAGCTGTCGTGCTGCCGGCCACCTATAGTGGCCTGGTGAGCTGTCGTACTGCTGGCCACCTATAGTAGCCTGGTGAGCTGCCGGCCACCTATAGTGGCCTGGTGAGCTGCCGTGCTGCCGGCCACCTATAGTGGCCTGGTGAGCTGCCGTGCTGCCGGCCACCTATAGAGGCCTGGTGAGCTGTCGTGCTGCCGGCCACCTATAGGGGCCTGGTGAGCTGCCGTGCTGCCGGCCACCTATAGAGGCCTGGTGAGCTGTCGTGCTGCCGGCCATCTATAGTGGACTGGTGAGCTGTCGTACTGCCGGCCACCTATAGTGGCCTGGTGAGCTGTCGTGCTGCCGGCCACCTATAGTGGCCTGGTGAGCTGCCGTGCTGCCGGCCCCCTACAGTGGCCTGATGACCTGCCATGCTGCCGGCCTCCTATAGTGGCCTGGTTAGCTGTCGTGCTGCCGACCACCTATTGTAGCCTGGTAAGCTGTCGTGCTGCCGGCCACCTACAGTGGTCTGGTGAGCTGCCGTGCTGCCGGCCACCTATAGTGGCCTGGTGAGCTGCCGTGCTGCCGGCCACCTATAGTGGCCTGGTGAGCTGCCGTGCTGCCGGCCACCTATAGAGGCCCGGTGCGCTGTCATGCTACCGGCCACCTATAGTGGTTTGGTGAGCTGTCGTCCTGCCGGCCACCTATAGTGGCCTGGTTAGCTTGCGTGCTGCCGGCCACCTATAGTGGCTTGGTGAGCTGTCATGCTGCCGGCCACCTATAGTGGCCTGGTGAGCTGCCGTGCTGCCGGCCACCTATAGTGGCCTGGTTAGCTGTCGTGCTGCCGGCCACCTATAGTGGCCTGGTTAGCTGTCGTGCTGCCGGCCACCTATAGTGGCCTGGTTAGCTGTCGTGCTGCCGGCCACCTATAGTGGTTTGGTGAGCTGTCGTCCTGCCGGCCACCTATAGTGGCCTGGTGGGCTGCCGTGCTGCCGGCCACCTATAGTGGCCTGGTGAGCTGCCGTGCTGCCGGCCACCTAGAGTGGCCTGGTGAGCTGCCGTGCTGCCGGCCACCTATAGTGGCCTGGTGAGCTGCCGTGCTGCCGGCCACCTATAGTGGACTGGTGAGCTGCCGTGGTGCCGGCCACCTATATTGGCCTGGTGAGCTGTCGTGCTGCCGGCCACCTATAGTGGACTGGTGAGCTGTCGTACTGCCGGCCACCTATAGTGGCCTGGTGAGCTGTCGTGTTGCCGGCCACCTATAGTGGCCTGGTGAGCTGCCGTGCTGCCGGCCACCTATAGTGGCCTGGTGAGCTGCCGTGCTGCCGGCCACCTATAGTGGACTGGTGAGCTGCCGTGGTGCCGGCCACCTATATTGGCCTGGTGAGCTGTCGTGCTGCCGGCCACCTATAGTGGACTGGTGAGCTGTCGTACTGCCGGCCACCTATAGTGGCCTGGTGAGCTGTCATGCTGCCGGCCACCTACAGTGGCCTGATGACCTGCCATGCTGCCGGCCTCCTATAGTGGCCTGGTTAGCTGTCGTGCTGCCGACCACCTATTGTAGCCTGGTAAGCTGTCATGCTGCCGGCCACCTATAGTGGTTTGGTGAGCTGCCGTGCTGCCGGCCACCTATAGTGGCCTGGTGGGCTGCCGTGCTGCCGGCCACCTATAGTGGCCTGGTGAGCTGCCGTGCTGCCGGCCACCTATAGTGGCCTGGTGAGCTGCCGTGCTGCCGGCCACCTATAGTGGCCTGGTGAGCTGCCGTGCTGCCGGCCACCTAGAGTGGCCTGGTGAGCTGCCGTGCTGCCGGCCACCTATAGTGGCCTGGTGAGCTGCCGTGCTGCCGGCCACCTATAGTGGACTGGTGAGCTGCCGTGGTGCCGGCCACCTATATTGGCCTGGTGAGCTGTCGTGCTGCCGGCCACCTATAGTGGACTGGTGAGCTGTCGTACTGCCGGCCACCTATAGTGGCCTGGTGAGCTGTCGTGTTGCCGGCCACCTATAGTGGCCTGGTGAGCTGCCGTGCTGCCGGCCTCCTATAGTGGCCTGATGACCTGCCATGCTGCCGGCCACCTATAGTGGCCTGGTTAGCTATCGTGCTGCCGACCACCTATAGTAGCCTGGTAAGCTGACGTGTTGCCGGCCACCTATAGGGGCCTGGTGAGCTGCCTTGCTGCCGGCCACCTATAGTGGACTGGCGAGCTGCCGTGTGGCCGACCACCTATAGGGGCCTGGTGAGCTGCCGTGCTGCCGGCCACCTAAAGTGGCCTGGTGAGCTGTCGTGCTGTCGTGCTGCGGGCCACCTATAGTGGCCTGGTGAGCTGTCATGCTGCCGGCCACCTATAGTGCCCTGATGAGCTTCCGTGCTGCCGGCCACCTATAGTGGCCTGGTGGGCTGCCGTGCTGCCGGCCACCTATAGTGGCCTGGTGAGCTGCCGTGCTGCCGGCCACCTATAGTGGCCTGGTGAGCTGTCATGCTGCCGGCCACCTATAGTGGTTTGGTGAGTTGTCGTGCTGCCGGCCACCTATAGTGGCCTGGTGAGCTGCCGTGCTGCCGGCCACCTATAGTGGCCTGGTGAGCTGCCGTGCTGCCGACCACCTATAGTGGCTTGGTGAGCTGTCATGCTGCCGGCCACCTATAGTGGCCTGGTGAGCTGGCGTGCTGCCGGCCACCTATAGTGGTCTGGTGAGCTGCCGTGCTGCCGGCCACCTATAGGGGCCTGGTGAGCTGCCGTGCTGCCGGCCACCTATAGTGGCCTGGTGAGCTGTCATGCTGCCGGCCACCTATAGTGGTTTGGTGAGTTGTCGTGCTGCCGGCCACCTATAGTGGCCTGGTGAGCTGCCGTGCTGCCGGCCACCTATAGTGGCCTGGTGAGCTCTCGTGCTGCCGGCCACCTATAGTGGCCTGGTGAGCTGTCGTGCTGTCGTGCTGCCGGCCACCTATAGTGGCCTGGTGAGCTGTCATGCTGCCGGCCACCTATAGTGCCCTGATGAGCTTCCGTGCTGCCGGCCACCTATAGTGGCCTGGTGAGCTCTCGTGCTGCCGGCCACCTATAGTGGCCTGGTGAGCTGTCGTGCTGCCGTGCTGCCGGCTACCTATAGTGGCCTGGTGAGCTGCCGTGCTGCCGACCACCTATAGTGGCCTGGTGAGCTGTCATGCTGCCGGCCACCTACAGTGGCCTGATGACCTGCCATGCTGCCGGCCTCCTATAGTGGCCTGGTTAGCTGTCGTGCTGCCGACCACCTATTGTAGCCTGGTAAGCTGTCATGCTGCCGGCCACCTACAGTGGTCTGGTGAGCTGCCGTGCTGCCGGCCATCTATAGTGGCCTGGTGGGCTGCCGTGCTGCCGGCCACCTATAGTGGCCTGGTGAGCTGGCGTGCTGCCGGCCACCTATAGTGGTCTGGTGAGCTGCCGTGCTGCCGGCCACCTATAGGGGCCTGGTGAGCTGCCGTGCTGCCGGCCACCTATAGTGGCCTGGTGAGCTGTCATGCTGCCGGCCACCTATAGTGGTTTGGTGAGTTGTCGTGCTGCCGGCCACCTATAGTGGCCTGGTGAGCTGCCGTGCTGCCGGCCACCTATAGTGGCCTGGTGAGCTGCCGTGCTGCCGACCACCTATAGTGGCTTGGTGAGCTGTCATGCTGCCGGCCACCTATAGTGGCCTGGTGAGCTGGCGTGCTGCCGGCCACCTATAGTGGCCTGGTGAGCTGGCGTGCTGCCGGCCACCTATAGTGGTCTGGTGAGCTGCCGTGCTGCCGGCCACCTATAGGGGCCTGGTGAGCTGCCGTGCTGCCGGCCACCTATAGTGGCCTGGTGAGCTGTCATGCTGCCGGCCACCTATAGTGGTTTGGTGAGTTGTCGTGCTGCCGGCCACCTATAGTGGCCTGGTGAGCTGCCGTGCTGCCGGCCACCTATAGTGGCCTGGTGAGCTGCCGTGCTGCCGACCACCTATAGTGGCTTGGTGAGCTGTCATGCTGCCGGCCACCTATAGTGGCCTGGTGAGCTGCCGTGCTGCCGGCCACCTATAGTGGACTGGTGAGCTGCCGTGCTGCCGGCCACCTATAGTGGCCTGGTGAGCTGTCGTGCTGCCGGCCACCTATAGTGGACTGGTGAGCTGTCGTACTGCCGGCCACCTATAGTGGCCTGGTGAGCTGTCGTGCTGCCGGCCACCTATAGTGGCCTGGTGAGCTGCCGTGCTGCCGGCCCCCTACAGTGGCCTGATGACCTGCCATGCTGCCGGCCTCCTATAGTGGCCTGGTTAGCTGTCGTGCTGCCGACCACCTATTGTAGCCTGGTAAGCTGTCGTGCTGCCGGCCACCTACAGTGGTCTGGTGAGCTGCCGTGCTGCCGGCCACCTATAGGGGCCTGGTGAGCTGCCGTGCTGCCGGCCACCTATAGAGGCCCGGTGCGCTGTCATGCTACCGGCCACCTATAGTGGTTTGGTGAGCTGTCGTCCTGCCGGCCACCTATAGTGGCCTGGTTAGCTGTCGTGCTGCCGACCACCTATTGTAGCCTGGTAAGCTGTCATGCTGCCGGCCACCTACAGTGGTCTGGTGAGCTGCCGTGCTGCCGGCCACCTATAGGGGCCTGGTGAGCTGCCGTGCTGCCGGCCACCTATAGAGGCCCGGTGCGCTGTCATGCTACCGGCCACCTATAGTGGTTTGGTGAGCTGTCGTCCTGCCGGCCACCTATAGTGGCCTGGTTAGCTGTCGTGCTGCCGGCCACCTATAGTGGTCTGGTGAGCTGCCGTGCTGCCGGCCATCTATAGTTGCCTGGTGGGCTGCCGTGCTGCCGGCCACCTATAGTGGCCTGGTTAGCTGTCGTGCTGCCGGCCACCTATAGTGGTCTGGTGAGCTGCCGTGCTGCCGGCCATCTATAGTGGCCTGGTGGGCTGCCGTGCTGCCGGCCACCTATAGTGGCCTGGTGAGCTGCCGTGCTGCCGGCCACCTATAGTGGCCTGGTGAGCTGCCGTGCTGCCGACCACCTATAGTGGCCTGGTGAGCTGTCATGCTGCCGGCCACCTATAGTGGCCTGGTGGGCTGCCGTGCTGCCGGCCACCTATAGTGGCCTGGTGAGCTCTCGTGCTGCCGGCCACCTATAGTGGCCTGGTGAGCTGTCGTGCTGTCGTGCTGCCGGCCACCTATAGTGGCCTGGTGAGCTGTCATGCTGCCGGCCACCTATAGTGCCCTGATGAGCTTCCGTGCTGCCGGCCACCTATAGTGGCCTGGTGAGCTCTCGTGCTGCCGGCCACCTATAGTGGCCTGGTGAGCTGTCGTGCTGCCGTGCTGCCGGCTACCTATAGTGGCCTGGTGAGCTGCCGTGCTGCCGACCACCTATAGTGGCCTGGTGAGCTGTCATGCTGCCGGCCACCTACAGTGGCCTGATGACCTGCCATGCTGCCGGCCTCCTATAGTGGCCTGGTTAGCTGTCGTGCTGCCGACCACCTATTGTAGCCTGGTAAGCTGTCATGCTGCCGGCCACCTACAGTGGTCTGGTGAGCTGCCGTGCTGCCGGCCACCTATATGGGCCCGGTGCGCTGTCATGCTACCGGCCACCTATAGTGGTTTGGTGAGCTGTCGTCCTGCCGGCCACCTATAGTGGCCTGGTTAGCTGTCGTGCTGCCGGCCACCTATAGTGGTCTGGTGAGCTGCCGTGCTGCCGGCCATCTATAGTGGCCTGGTGGGCTGCCGTGCTGCCGGCCACCTATAGTGGCCTGGTGAGCTGCCGTGCTGCCGGCCACCTATAGTGGCCTGGTGAGCTGCCGTGCTGCCGACCACCTATAGTGGCCTGGTGAGCTGTCATACTGCCGGCCACCTATAGTGGCCTGGTGGGCTGCCGTGCTGCCGGCCACCTATAGTGGCCTGGTGAGCTGCCGTGCTGCCGGCCACCTATAGTGGCCTGGTGAGCTGCCGTGCTGCCGGCCACCTACAGTGGCCTGGTGAGCTGCCGTGCTGCCGGCCACCTATAGTGGCCTGGTGAGCTGCCGTGCTGCCGGCCACCTATAGTGGACTGGTGAGCTGCCGTGCTGCCGGCCACCTATAGTGGCCTGGTGGGCTGCCGTGCTGCCGGCCACCTATAGTGGCCTGGTGAGCTGCCGTGCTGCCGGCCACCTATAGTGGCCTGGTGAGCTGTTGTGCTGCCGGCCACCTATAGTGGACTGGTGAGCTGTCGTACTGCCGGCCACCTATAGTGGCCTGGTGAGCTGTCGTGCTGCCGGCCACCTATAGTGGCCTGGTGAGCTGTCGTACTGCCGGCCACCTATAGTAGCCTGGTGAGCTGCCGTGCTGCCGGCCACCTACAGTGGCCTGGTGAGCTGCCGTGCTGCCGGCCACCTATAGTGGTCTGGTGAGCTGCCGTGCTGCCGGCCACCTATAGGGGCCTGGTGAGCTGCCGTGCTGCCGGCCACCTATAGAGGCCCGGTGCGCTGTCATGCTATCGGCCACCTATAGTGGTTTGGTAAGCTGTCGTGCTGCCGGCCACCTATAGTGGCCTGGTTAGCTGTCGTGCTGCCGGCCACCTATAGTGGTCTGGTGAGCTGTCGTACTGCCGGCCACCTATAGTGGCCTGGTGAGCTGCCGTGCTGCCGCCCACCTATAGTGGCCTGGTTAGCTGTCGTGCTGCCGACCACCTATAGTAGCCTGGTAAGCTGTCGTGCTGCCGGCCACCTACAGTGGTCTGGTGAGCTGCCGCGCTGCCGGCCACCTATAGGGGCCTGGTGAGCTGCCGTGCTGCCGGCCACCTATAGAGGCCCGGTGCGCTGTCATGCTATCGGCCACCTATAGTGGTTTGGTGAGCTGTCGTGCTGCCGGCCACCTATAGTGGCCTGGTTAGCTGTCGTGCTGCCGGCCACCTATAGTGGTCTGGTGAGCTGTCGTACTGCCGGCCACCTATAGTGGCCTGGTGAGCTGCCGTGCTGCCGTCCACCTATAGGGGCCTGGTGAGCTGCCGTGCTGCCGGCCACCTATAGAGGCCCGGTGCGCTGTCATGCTACCGGCCACCTATAGTGGTTTGGTGAGCTGTCGTCCTGCCGGCCACCTATAGTGGCCTGGTTAGCTGTCGTGCTACCGGCCACCTATAGTGGTCTGGTGAGCTGCCGTGCTGCCGGCCACCTATAGTGGCCTGGTGGGCTGCCGTGCTGCCGGCCACCTATAGTGGCCTGATGAGCTGCCGTGCTGCCGGCCACCTATAGTGGCCTGGTGAGCTGCCGTGCTGCCGGCCAACTATAGTGGACTGGTGAGCTGTCGTACTGCCGGCCACCTATAGTGGCCTGGTGAGCTGTCGTACTGCCGGCCACCTATAATAGCCTGGTGAGCTGCCGTGCTGCCGGCCACCTATAGTGGCCTGGTGAGCTGCCGTGCTGCCGGCCACCTATAGTGGCCTGGTGAGCTGCCGTGCTGCCGGCCACCTATAGTGGACTGGTGAGCTGCCGTGCTGCCGGCCACCTATATTGGCCTGGTGAGCTGTCGTGCTGCCGGCCACCTATAGTGGACTGGTGAGCTGTCGTACTGCCGGCCACCTATAGTGGCCTGGTGAGCTGTCGTGTTGCCGGCCACCTATAGTGGCCTGGTGAGCTGCCGTGCTGCCGGCCTCCTATAGTGGCCTGATGACCTGCCATGCTGCCGGCCACCTATAGTGGCCTGGTTAGCTATCGTGCTGCCGACCACCTATAGTAGCCTGGTAAGCTGTCGTGCTGCCGGCCACCTATAGGGGCCTGGTGAGCTGCCTTGCTGCCGGCCACCTATAGTGGACTGGCGAGCTGCCGTGTGGCCGACCACCTATAGGGGCCTGGTGAGCTGCCGTGCTGCCGGCCACCTAAAGTGGCCTGGTGAGCTGTCGTGCTGTCGTGCTGCGGGCCACCTATAGTGGCCTGGTGAGCTGTCATGCTGCCGGCCACCTATAGTGCCCTGATGAGCTTCCGTGCTGCCGGCCACCTATAGTGGCCTGGTGGGCTGCCGTGCTGCCGGCCACCTATAGTGGCCTGGTGAGCTGCCGTGCTGCCGGCCACCTATAGTGGCCTGGTGAGCTGCCGTGCTGCCGGCCACCTATAGTGGCCTGGTGAGCTGGCGTGCTGCCGGCCACCTATAGTGGACTGGTGAGCTGCCGTGCTGCCGGCCACCTATAGTGGACTGGTGAGCTGTCGTACTGCCGGCCACCTATAGTGGCCTGGTGAGCTGTCGTGCTGCCGGCCACCTATAGTGGCCTGGTGAGCTGGCGTGCTGCCGGCCACCTATAGTGGCCTGGTGAGCTGGCGTGCTGCCGGCCACCTATAGTGGTCTGGTGAGCTGCCGTGCTGCCGGCCACCTATAGGGGCCTGGTGAGCTGCCGTGCTGCCGGCCACCTATAGAGGCCCGGTGCGCTGTCATGCTATCGGCCACCTATAGTGGTTTGGTGAGCTGTCGTGCTGCCGGCCACCGATAGTAGCCTGGTGAGCTGCCGTGCTGCCGGCCACCTATAGTGGCCTGGTGAGCTGCCGTGCTGCCGGCCACCTATAGTGGCCTGGTGAGCTGCCGTGCTGCCGGCCACCTATAGTGGCCTGGTGAGCTGCCGTGCTGCCGGCCACCTATAGTGTACTGGTGAGCTGCCGTGCTGCCGGCCACCTATAGTGGCCTGGTGAGCTGTCGTGCTGCCGGCCACCTATAGTGGACTGGTGAGCTGTCGTACTGCCGGCCACCTATAGTGGCCTGGTGAGCTGTCGTGCTGCCGGCCACCTATAGTGGCCTGGTGAGCTGCCGTGCTGCAGGCCCCCTACAGTGGCCTGATGACCTGCCATGCTGCCGGCCTCCTATAGTGGCCTGGTTAGCTGTCGTGCTGCCGACCACCTATTGTAGCCTGGTAAGCTGTCGTGCTGCCGGCCACCTACAGTGGTCTGGTGAGCTGCCGTGCTGCCGGCCACCTATAGGGGCCTGGTGAGCTGCCGTGCTGCCGGCCACCTATAGAGGCCCGGTGCGCTGTCATGCTACCGGCCACCTATAGTGGTTTGGTGAGCTGTCGTCCTGCCGGCCACCTATAGTGGCCTGGTTAGCTGTCGTGCTGCCGACCACCTATTGTAGCCTGGTAAGCTGTCATACTGCCGGCCACCTACAGTGGTCTGGTGAGCTGCCGTGCTGCCGGCCACCTATAGGGGCCTGGTGAGCTGCCGTGCTGCCGGCCACCTATAGAGGCCCGGTGCGCTGTCATGCTACCGGCCACCTATAGTGGTTTGGTGAGCTGTCGTCCTGCCGGCCACCTATAGTGGCCTGGTTAGCTGTCGTGCTGCCGGCCACCTATAGTGGTCTGGTGAGCTGCCGTGCTGTCGGCCATCTATAGTTGCCTGGTGGGCTGCCGTGCTGCCGGCCACCTATAGTGGCCTGGTGAGCTGCCGTGCTGCCGGCCACCTATAGTGGCCTGGTGAGCTGCCGTGCTGCCGACCACCTATAGTGGCCTGGTGAGCTGTCATGCTGCCGGCCACCTATAGTGGCCTGGTGGGCTGCCGTGCTGCCGGCCACCTATAGTGGCCTGGTGAGCTGCC
Source organism: Eumerus sabulonum (assembly GCA_951905685.1). NCBI lineage: Eukaryota > Metazoa > Arthropoda > Insecta > Diptera > Syrphidae > Eumerus > Eumerus sabulonum. The sequence continues at coordinate 72,213,658 of OX645064.1, forward strand.
GTGCTGCCGGCCACCTCTAGTGGCCTGGTGAGCTGCCGTGCTGCCGGCCACCTATAGTGGCCTGGTGAGCTGCCGTGCTGCCGGCCACCTATAGTGGACTGGTGAGCTGCCGTGCTGCCGGCCACCTATAGTGGCCTGGTGGGCTGCCGTGCTGCCGGCCACCTATAGTGGCCTGGTGAGCTGCCGTGCTGCCTGCCACCTATAGTGGCCTGGTGAGCTGTCGTGCTGCCGGCCACCTATAGTGGCCTGGTGAGCTGTCGTACTGCCGGCCACCTATAGTAGCCTGGTGAGCTGCCGTGCTGCCGGCCACCTATAGTGGCCTGGTGAGCTGCCGTGCTGCCGGCCACCTATAGTGGTCTGGTGAGCTGCCGTGCTGCCGGCCACCTATAGGGGCCTGGTGAGCTGCCGTGCTGCCGGCCACCTATAGTGGCCTGGTGAGCTGCCGTGCTGCCGGCCACCTATAGTGTACTGGTGAGCTGCCGTGCTGCCGGCCACCTATAGTGGCCTGGTGAGCTGTCGTGCTGCCGGCCACCTATAGTGGACTGGTGAGCTGTCGTACTGCCGGCCACCTATAGTGGCCTGGTGAGCTGTCGTGCTGCCGGCCACCTATAGTGGCCTGGTGAGCTGCCGTGCTGCAGGCCCCCTACAGTGGCCTGATGACCTGCCATGCTGCCGGCCTCCTATAGTGGCCTGGTTAGCTGTCGTGCTGCCGACCACCTATTGTAGCCTGGTAAGCTGTCGTGCTGCCGGCCACCTACAGTGGTCTGGTGAGCTGCCGTGCTGCCGGCCACCTATAGGGGCCTGGTGAGCTGCCGTGCTGCCGGCCACCTATAGAGGCCCGGTGCGCTGTCATGCTACCGGCCACCTATAGTGGTTTGGTGAGCTGTCGTCCTGCCGGCCACCTATAGTGGCCTGGTTAGCTGTCGTGCTGCCGACCACCTATTGTAGCCTGGTAAGCTGTCATACTGCCGGCCACCTACAGTGGTCTGGTGAGCTGCCGTGCTGCCGGCCACCTATAGGGGCCTGGTGAGCTGCCGTGCTGCCGGCCACCTATAGAGGCCCGGTGCGCTGTCATGCTACCGGCCACCTATAGTGGTTTGGTGAGCTGTCGTCCTGCCGGCCACCTATAGTGGCCTGGTTAGCTGTCGTGCTGCCGGCCACCTATAGTGGTCTGGTGAGCTGCCGTGCTGTCGGCCATCTATAGTGGCCTGGTGAGCTGCCGTGCTGCCGGCCACCTATAGTGGCCTGGTGAGCTGCCGTGCTGCCGGCCACCTATAGTGGCCTGGTGAGCTGCCGTGCTGCCGACCACCTATAGTGGCCTGGTGAGCTGTCATGCTGCCGGCCACCTATAGTGGCCTGGTGGGCTGCCGTGCTGCCGGCCACCTATAGTGGCCTGGTGAGCTGCCGTGCTGCCGGCCACCTCTAGTGGCCTGGTGAGCTGCCGTGCTGCCGGCCACCTATAGTGGCCTGGTGAGCTGCCGTGCTGCCGGCCACCTATAGTGGACTGGTGAGCTGCCGTGCTGCCGGCCACCTATAGTGGCCTGGTGGGCTGCCGTGCTGCCGGCCACCTATAGTGGCCTGGTGAGCTGCCGTGCTGCCTGCCACCTATAGTGGCCTGGTGAGCTGTCGTGCTGCCGGCCACCTATAGTGGCCTGGTGAGCTGTCGTACTGCCGGCCACCTATAGTAGCCTGGTGAGCTGCCGTGCTGCCGGCCACCTATAGTGGCCTGGTGAGCTGCCGTGCTGCCGGCCACCTATAGTGGTCTGGTGAGCTGCCGTGCTGCCGGCCACCTATAGGGGCCTGGTGAGCTGCCGTGCTGCCGGCCACCTATAGAGGCCCGGTGCGCTGTCATGCTATCGGCCACCTATAGTGGTTTGGTAAGCTGTCGTGCTGCCGGCCACCTATAGTGGCCTGGTTAGCTGTCGTGCTGCCGGCCACCTATAGTGGTCTGGTGAGCTGTCGTACTGCCGGCCACCTATAGTGGCCTGGTGAGCTGCCGTGCTGCCGGCCACCTATAGTGGCCTGGTTAGCTGTCGTGCTGCCGACCACCTATAGTAGCCTGGTAAGCTGTCGTGCTGCCGGCCACCTACAGTGGTCTGGTGAGCTGCCGTGCTGCCGGCCACCTATAGGGGCCTGGTGAGCTGCCGTGCTGCCGGCCACCTATAGAGGCCCGGTGCGCTGTCGTGCTATCGGCCACCTATAGTGGTTTGGTGAGCTGTCGTGCTGCCGGCCACCTATAGTGGCCTGGTTAGCTGTCGTGCTGCCGGCCACCTATAGTGGTCTGGTGAGCTGTCGTACTGCCTGCCACCTATAGTGGCCTGGTGAGCTGTCGTGCTGCCGGCCACCTATAGTGGCCTGGTGAGCTGTCGTACTGCCGGCCACCTATAGTAGCCTGGTGAGCTGCCGTGCTGCCGGCCACCTAAAGTGGCCTGGTGAGCTGCCGTGCTGCCGGCCACCTATAGTGGTCTGGTGAGCTGCCGTGCTGCCGGCCACCTATAGGGGCCTGGTGAGCTGCCGTGCTGCCGGCCACCTATAGAGGCCCGGTGCGCTGTCATGCTATCGGCCACCTATAGTGGTTTGGTAAGCTGTCGTGCTGCCGGCCACCTATAGTGGCCTGGTTAGCTGTCGTGCTGCCGGCCACCTATAGTGGTCTGGTGAGCTGTCGTACTGCCGGCCACCTATAGTGGCCTGGTGAGCTGCCGTGCTGCCGGCCACCTATAGTGGCCTGGTGAGCTATCGTGCTGCCGGCCACCTATAGTGGACTGGTGAGCTGCCCTGCTGCCGGCCACCTAAAGTGGCCTGGTGAGCTGTCGTGCTGTCGTGCTGCGGGCCACCTATAGTGGCCTGGTGAGCTGTCATGCTGCCGGCCACCTATAGTGCCCTGATGAGCTTCCGTGCTGCCGGCCACCTATAGTGGCCTGGTGGGCTGCCGTGCTGCCGGCCACCTATAGTGGCCTGGTGAGCTGCCGTGCTGCCGGCCACCTATAGAGGCCCGGTGCGCTGTCATGCTATCGGCCACCTATAGTGGTTTGGTGAGCTGTCGTCCTGCCGGCCACCTATAGTGGCCTGGTTAGCTGTCGTGCTGCCGACCACCTATTGTAGCCTGGTAAGCTGTCATGCTGCCGGCCACCTATAGTGGCCTGGTGAGCTGCCGTGCTGCCGGCCACCTATAGTGGCCTGGTGAGCTGCCGTGCTGCCGGCCACCTATAGTGGCCTGGTGAGCTGCCGTGCTGCCGGCCACCTAAAGTGGCCTGGTGAGCTATCGTGCTGCCGGCCACCTAAAGTGGCCTGGTGAGCTATCGTGCTGCCGACCACCTATAGTAGCCTGGTAAGCTGCCGTGCTGCCGGCCACCTATAGGGGCCTGGTGAGCTGCCGTGCTGCCGGCCACCTAAAGTGGCCTGGTGAGCTGTCGTGCTGTCGTGCTGCGGGCCACCTATAGTGGCCTGGTGAGCTGTCATGCTGCCGGCCACCTATAGTGCCCTGATGAGCTTCCGTGCTGCCGGCCACCTATAGTGGCCTGGTGGGCTGCCGTGCTGCCGGCCACCTATAGTGGCCTAGTGAGCTGCCGTGCTGCCGGCCACCTATAGTGGCCTGGTGAGCTTCCGTGCTGCCGGCCACCTATAGTGGCCTGGTGAGCTGCCGTGCTGCCGGCCACCTATAGTGGCCTGGTGAGCTGCCGTGCTGCCGGCCACCTATAGTGGCCTGGTGAGCTTCCGTGCTGCCGGCCACCTATAGAGGCCCGGTGCGCTGTCATGCTATCGGCCACCTATAGTGGCCTGGTGGGCTGCCGTGCTGCCGGCCACCTATAGTGGCCTGGTGAGCTGCCGTGCTGCCGGCCACCTATAGTGGCCTGGTGAGCTGCCGTGCTGCCGGCCACCTATAGTGGCCTGGTGAGCTGCCGTGCTGCCGGCCACCTATAGTGGCCTGGTGAGCTGCCGTGCTGCCGGCCACCTATAGTGGCCTGGTGAGCTATCGTGCTGCCGACCACCTATAGTAGCCTGGTAAGCTGCCGTGCTGCCGGCCACCTATAGGGGCCTGGTGAGCTGCCGTGCTGCCGGCCACCTATAGAGGCCCGGTGCGCTGTCATGCTATCGGCCACCTATAGGGGCCTGGTGGGCTGCCGTGCTGCCGGCCACCTATAGGGGCCTGGTGAGCTGCCGTGCTGCCGGCCACCTAAAGTGGCCTGGTGAGCTGTCGTGCTGTCGTGCTGCGGGCCACCTATAGTGGCCTGGTGAGCTGTCATGCTGCCGGCCACCTATAGTACCCTGATGAGCTTCCGTGCTGCCGGCCACCTATAGTGGCCTTGTGGGCTGCCGTGCTGCCGGCCACCTATAGTGGCCTGGTGAGCTGCCGTGCTGCCGGCCACCTATAGTGGCCTGGTGGGCTGCCGTGCTGCCGGCCACCTATAGTGGCCTGGTGAGCTGCCGTGCTGCCGGCCACCTATAGTGGCCTGGTGAGCTGCCGTGCTGCCGGCCACCTATAGAGGCCCGGTGCGCTGTCATGCTATCGGCCACCTATAGTGGCCTGGTGGGCTGCCGTGCTGCCGGCCACCTATAGTGGCCTGGTGAGCTGCCGTGCTGCCGGCCACCTATAGTGGCCTGGTGAGCTGCCGTGCTGCCGGCCACCTATAGTGGCCTGGTGAGCTGCCGTGCTGCCGGCCACCTATAGTGGCCTGGTGGGCTGCCGTGCTGCCGGCCACCTATAGTGGCCTGGTGAGCTGCCGTGCTGCCGGCCACCTATAGTGGCCTGGTGAGCTGCCGTGCTGCCGGCCACCTATAGTGGCCTGGTGAGTTGCCGTGCTGCCGGCCACCTATAGTGGCCTGGTGAGCTGCCGTGCTGCCGGCCACCTACAGTGGTCTGGTGAGCTGCCGTGCTGCCGGCCACCTATAGAGGCCCGGTGCGCTGTCATGCTATCGGCCACCTATAGTGGTTTGGTGAGCTGTCGTGCTGCCGGCCGCCTATAGTGGCCTGGTGAGCTGTCGTACTGCCGGCCACCTATAGTAGCCTGGTGAGCTGCCGTGCTGCCGGCCACCTATAGTGGCCTGATGACCTGCCATGCTGCCGGCCACCTATAGTGGCCTGGTTAGCTATCGTGCTGCCGACCACCTATAGTAGCCTGGTAAGCTGTCGTGCTGCCGGCCACCTATAGGGGCCTGGTGAGCTGCCTTGCTGCCGGCCACCTATAGTGGACTGGCGAGCTGCCGTGTGGCCGACCACCTATAGGGGCCTGGTGAGCTGCCGTGCTGCCGGCCAACTAAAGTGGCCTGGTGAGCTGTCGTGCTGTCGTGCTGCGGGCCACCTATAGTGGCCTGGTGAGCTGTCATGCTGCCGGCCACCTATAGTGCCCTGATGAGCTTCCGTGCTGCCGGCCACCTATAGTGGCCTGGTGGGCTGCCGTGCTGCCGGCCACCTATAGTGGCCTGGTGAGCTGCCGTGCTGCCGGCCACCTATAGTGGCCTGGTGAGCTGCCGTGCTGCCGGCCACCTATAGTGGCCTGGTGAGCTGGCGTGCTGCCGGCCACCTATAGTGGACTGGTGAGCTGCCGTGCTGCCGGCCACCTATAGTGGACTGGTGAGCTGTCGTACTGCCGGCCACCTATAGTGGCCTGGTGAGCTGTCGTGTTGCCGGCCACCTAGAGTGGCCTGGTGAGCTGGCGTGCTGCCGGCCACCTATAGTGGCCTGGTGAGCTGGCGTGCTGCCGTCCACCTATAGTGGTCTGGTGAGCTGCCGTGCTGCCGGCCACCTATAGGGGCCTGGTGAGCTGCCGTGCTGCCGGCCACCTATAGAGGCCCGGTGCGCTGTCATGCTATCGGCCACCTATAGTGGCCTGGTTAGCTGTCGTGCTGCCGACCACCTATTGTAGCCTGGTAAGCTGTCGTGCTGCCGGCCACCTACAGTGGTCTGGTGAGCTGCCGTGCTGCGGCCACCTATAGGGGCCTGGTGAGCTGCCGTGCTGCCGGCCACCTATAGAGGCCCGGTGCGCTGTCATGCTACCGGCCACCTATAGTGGTTTGGTGAGCTGTCGTCCTGCCGGCCACCTATAGTGGCCTGGCTAGCTGTCGTGCTGCCGACCACCTATTGTAGCCTGGTAAGCTGTCATGCTGCCGGCCACCTACAGTGGTCTGGTGAGCTGCCGTGCTGCCGGCCACCTATAGGGGCCTGGTGAGCTGCCGTGCTGCCGGCCACCTATAGAGGCCCGGTGCGCTGTCATGCTACCGGCCACCTATAGTGGTTTGGTGAGCTGTCGTCCTGCCGGCCACCTATAGTGGCCTGGTTAGCTGTCGTGCTGCCGGCCACCTATAGTGGTCTGGTGAGCTGCCGTGCTGCCGGCCATCTATAGTTGCCTGGTGGGCTGCCGTGCTGCCGGCCACCTATAGTGGCCTGCTGAGCTGCCGTGCTGCCGGCCACCTATAGTGGCCTGGTGAGCTGCCGTGCTGCCGACCACCTATAGTGGCCTGGTGAGCTGTCATGCTGCCGGCCACCTATAGTGGCCTGGTGGGCTGCCGTGCTGCCGGCCACCTATAGTGGCCTGGTGAGCTGCCGTGCTGCCGGCCACATATGGTGGCCTGGTGAGCTGCCGTGCTGCCGGCCACCTATAGTGGCCTGGTGAGCTGCCGTGCTGCCGGCCACCTATAGTGGCCTGGTTAGCTGTCGTGCTGCCGGCCACCTATAGTGGTCCGGTGAGCTGCCGTGCTGCCGGCCACCTATAGGGGCCTGGTGAGCTGCCGTCCTGCCGGCCACCTATAGTGGCCTGGTGAGCTGCCGTGCTGCCGGCCACCTATAGTGGCCTGGTTAGCTGTCGTGCTGCCTGTCACCTATAGTGCCCTGATGAGCTTCCGTGCTGCCGGCCACCTATAGTGGCCTGGTGCGCTGTCATACTACCGGCCACCTATAGTGGCTTGGTGAGCTGTCGTGCTGCCGGCCACCTATAGTGGCCTGGTGAGCTGTCGTGCTGCCGGCCACCTATAGTGGCCTGGTGAGCTGCCGTGCTGCCGGCATCCTATAGTGGCCTGATGACCTGCCATGCTGCCGGCCACCTATAGTGGCCTGGTTAGCTGTCGTGCTGCCGACCACCTATAGTAGCCTGGTATGCAGTCGTGCTGCCGGCCACCTACAGTGGTCTGGTGAGCTGCCGTGCTGCCGGCCACCTATAGGGGCCTGGTGAGCTGCCGTGCTGCCGGCCACCTATAGAGGCCCGGTGCGCTGTCATGCTACCGGCCACCTATAGTGGTTTGGTGAGCTGTCGTCCTGCCGGCCACCTATAGTGGCCTGGTTAGCTGTCGTGCTGCCGGCCACCTATAGTGCTCTGGTGAGCTGCCGTGCTGCCGGCCATCTGTAGTGGCCTGGTGGGCTGCCGTGCTGCCGGCCACCTATAGTGGCCTGGTGAGCTGCCGTGCTGCCGGCCACCTATAGTGGCCTGGTGAGCTGCCGTGCTGCCGGCCACCTATAGTGGCCTGGTTAGCTGTCGTGCTGCCGGCCACCTATAGTGGCCTGGTGAGCTGCCGTGCTGCCGGCCACCTATAGGGCCCTGGTGAGCTGCCGTGCTGCCGGCCACCTAAAGTGGCCTGGTTAGCTGTCGTGCTGCCGGCCACCTATAGTGGCCTGGTGAGCTGCCGTGCTGCCGGCCACCTATAGGGCCCTGGTGAGCTGCCGTGCTGCCGGCCACCTATAGTGGCCTGGTTTGCTGTCGTGCTGCCGGCCACCTATAGTGGACTGGTGAGCTGCCGTGCTGCCGGCCACCTATAGTGGCCTGGTGAGCTGTCGTGCTGCCGGCCACCTATAGTGGCCTGGTGAGCTGTCATGCTACCGGCCACCTATAGAGGCTTGGTGAGCTGTCGTGCTGCCGGCCACCTATAGTGGCCTGGTGAGCTGTCATGCTGCCGGCCACCTATAGTGGCCTGGTGGGCTGCCTTGCTGCCGGCCACCTATAGTGGCCTGGTGAGCTGCCGTGTGGCCGGCCACCTATAGTGGCCTGGTGGGCTGCCGTGCTGCCGGCCACCTTTAGTGGCCTGGTGAGCTGCCGTGCTGCCGGCCACCTATAGTGGCCTGGTGAGCTGTCGTGCTGCCAGCCACCTAGAGTGGCCTGGTGAGCTGTCGTGCTGCCGGCCACCTATGGTGGCCTGGTGAGCTGTCGTGCTGCCGGCCACCTATAGTCGCCTGGTGTGCTGTCTTACTGCCGGCCACCTATAGTGGCCTGGTGAGCTGTCATGCTGCCGGCCATCTATAGTGCCCTGATGAGCTTCCGTGCTGCCGGCCGCCTATAGTGGCCTGGTGAGCTGCCGTGTGGCCGGCCACCTATAGGGGCCTGGTGAGCTGCCGTGCTGCCGGCCACCTATAGTGGCCTGGTGAGCTGCCGGCCACCTAAAGTGGCCTGGTGAGCTGTCGTGCTGTCGTGCTGCCGGCCACATATAGTGGCCTGGTGAGCTGTCATGCTGCCGGCCACCTATAGTGGCCTGGTGGGCTGCCTTGCTGCCGGCCACCTATAGTGGCCTGGTGAGCTGCCGTGTGGCCGGCCACCTATAGTGGCCTGGTGGGCTGTCGTGCTGCCGGCCACCTATAGGGCCCTGGTGAGCTGCCGTGCTGCCGGCCACCTATAGTGGCCTGGTTTGCTGTCGTGCTGCCGGCCACCTATAGTGGACTGGTGAGCTGCCGTGCTGCCGGCCACCTATAGTGGCCTGGTGAGCTGTCGTGCTGCCGGCCACCTATAGTGGCCTGGTGAGCTGTCATGCTACCGGCCACCTATAGAGGCTTGGTGAGCTGTCGTGCTGCCGGCCACCTATAGTGGCCTGGTGAGCTGTCATGCTGCCGGCCACCTATAGTGGCCTGGTGGGCTGCCTTGCTGCCGGCCACCTATAGTGGCCTGGTGAGCTGCCGTGTGGCCGGCCACCTATAGTGGCCTGGTGGGCTGTCGTGCTGCCGGCCACCTATAGTGGCCTGGTGAGCTGCCGTGTGGCCGGCCACCTATAGTGGCCTAGTGCGCTGTCATAATACCGGCCACCTATAGTGGCTTGGTGAGCTGCCGTGCTGCCGGCCACCTATAGTGGCCTGGTGAGCTGCCGTGCTGCCGGCCACCTATAGTGGCCTGGTTTGCTGTCGTGCTGCCGGCCACCTATAGTGGACTGGTGAGCTGCCGTGCTGCCGGCCACCTATAGTGGCCTGGTGAGCTGTCGTGCTGCCGGCCACCTATAGTGGCCTGGTGAGCTGTCATGCTACCGGCCACCTATAGAGGCTTGGTGAGCTGTCGTGCTGCCGGCCACCTATAGTGGCCTGGTGAGCTGTCATGCTGCCGGCCACCTATAGTGGCCTGGTGGGCTGCCTTGCTGCCGGCCACCTATAGTGGCCTGGTGAGCTGCCGTGTGGCCGGCCACCTATAGTGGCCTGGTGGGCTGCCGTGCTGCCGGCCACCTATAGTGGCCTGGTGAGCTGCCGTGCTGCCGGCCACCTATAGTGGCCTGGTGAGCTGCCGTGCTGCCGGCCACCTATAGTGGCCTGGTGAGCTGCCGTGCTGCCGGCCACCTATAGTGGCCTGGTGAGCTGCCGGCCACCTATAGTGGCCTGGTTAGCTGTCGTGCTGCCGGCCACCTAAAGTGGCCTGGTGAGCTGTCGTGCTGTCGTGCTGCCGGCCACCTATAGTGGCCTGGTGAGCTGTCATGCTGCCGGCCACCTATAGTGCCCTGATGAGCTTCCGTGCTGCCGGCCACCTATAGTGGCCTGGTGGGCTGCCGTGCTGCCGGCCACCTATAGTGGCCTGGTGAGCTGCCGTGCTGCCGGCCACCTATAGTGGCCTGGTGAGCTGCCGTGCTGCCGGCCACCTATAGTGGACTGGTGAGCTGCCGTGCTGCCGGCCACCTATAGTGGCCTGGTGAGCTGTCGTGCTGCCGGCCACCTATAGTGGACTGGTGAGCTGTGGTACTGCCGATCACCTATAGTGGCCTGGTGAGCTGTCGTGCTGCCGGCCACCTATAGTGGCCTGGTGAGCTGTCGTACTGCCGGCTACCTATAGTAGCCTGGTGAGCTGCCGTGCTGCCGGCCACCTATAGTGGCCTGGTGAGCTGCCGTGCTGCCGGCCACCTATAGTGGCCTGGTGAGCTGCCGTGCTGCCGGCCACCTATAGTGGCCTGGTGAGCTGCCATGCTGCCGGCCACCTATAGTGGCCTGGTTAGCTGTCGTGCTGCCGGCCACCTTTAGTGGTCTGGTGAGCTGTCGTACTGCCGGCCACCTATAGTGGCCTGATGACCTGCCATGCTGCCGGCCACCTATAGTGGCCTGGTTAGCTATCGTGCTGCCGACCACCTATAGTAGCCTGGTAAGCTGTCGTGCTGCCGGCCACCTATAGGGGCCTGGTGAGCTGCCTTGCTGCCGGCCACCTATAGTGGACTGGCGAGCTGCCGTGTGGCCGACCACCTATAGGGGCCTGGTGAGCTGCCGTGCTGCCGGCCAACTAAAGTGGCCTGGTGAGCTGTCGTGCTGTCGTGCTGCGGGCCACCTATAGTGGCCTGGTGAGCTGTCATGCTGCCGGCCACCTATAGTGCCCTGATGAGCTTCCGTGCTGCCGGCCACCTATAGTGGCCTGGTGGGCTGCCGTGCTGCCGGCCACCTATAGTGGCCTGGTGAGCTGCCGTGCTGCCGGCCACCTATAGTGGCCTGGTGAGCTGCCGTGCTGCCGGCCACCTATAGTGGCCTGGTGAGCTGGCGTGCTGCCGGCCACCTATAGTGGACTGGTGAGCTGCCGTGCTGCCGGCCACCTATAGTGGACTGGTGAGCTGTCGTACTGCCGGCCACCTATAGTGGCCTGGTGAGCTGTCGTGTTGCCGGCCACCTAGAGTGGCCTGGTGAGCTGGCGTGCTGCCGGCCACCTATAGTGGCCTGGTGAGCTGGCGTGCTGCCGTCCACCTATAGTGGTCTGGTGAGCTGCCGTGCTGCCGGCCACCTATAGGGGCCTGGTGAGCTGCCGTGCTGCCGGCCACCTATAGAGGCCCGGTGCGCTGTCATGCTATCGGCCACCTATAGTGGCCTGGTTAGCTGTCGTGCTGCCGACCACCTATTGTAGCCTGGTAAGCTGTCGTGCTGCCGGCCACCTACAGTGGTCTGGTGAGCTGCCGTGCTGCGGCCACCTATAGGGGCCTGGTGAGCTGCCGTGCTGCCGGCCACCTATAGAGGCCCGGTGCGCTGTCATGCTACCGGCCACCTATAGTGGTTTGGTGAGCTGTCGTCCTGCCGGCCACCTATAGTGGCCTGGCTAGCTGTCGTGCTGCCGACCACCTATTGTAGCCTGGTAAGCTGTCATGCTGCCGGCCACCTACAGTGGTCTGGTGAGCTGCCGTGCTGCCGGCCACCTATAGGGGCCTGGTGAGCTGCCGTGCTGCCGGCCACCTATAGAGGCCCGGTGCGCTGTCATGCTACCGGCCACCTATAGTGGATTGGTGAGCTGTCGTCCTGCCGGCCACCTATAGTGGCCTGGTTAGCTGTCGTGCTGCCGGCCACCTATAGTGGTCTGGTGAGCTGCCGTGCTGCCGGCCATCTATAGTTGCCTGGTGGGCTGCCGTGCTGCCGGCCACCTATAGTGGCCTGCTGAGCTGCCGTGCTGCCGGCCACCTATAGTGGCCTGGTGAGCTGCCGTGCTGCCGACCACCTATAGTGGCCTGGTGAGCTGTCATGCTGCCGGCCACCTATAGTGGCCTGGTGGGCTGCCGTGCTGCCGGCCACCTATAGTGGCCTGGTGAGCTGCCGTGCTGCCGGCCACATATGGTGGCCTGGTGAGCTGCCGTGCTGCCGGCCACCTATAGTGGCCTGGTGAGCTGCCGTGCTGCCGGCCACCTATAGTGGCCTGGTGAGCTGCCGTGCTGCCGGCCACCTATAGTGGCCTGGTTAGCTGTCGTGCTGCCGGCCACCTATAGTGGTCCGGTGAGCTGCCGTGCTGCCGGCCACCTATAGGGGCCTGGTGAGCTGCCGTCCTGCCGGCCACCTATAGTGGCCTGGTGAGCTGCCGTGCTGCCGGCCACCTATAGTGGCCTGGTTAGCTGTCGTGCTGCCTGTCACCTATAGTGGCCTGGTGAGCTGCCGTGCTGCCGGCCACCTATAGTGGCCTGGTGCGCTGTCATACTACCGGCCACCTATAGTGGCTTGGTGAGCTGTCGTGCTGCCGGCCACCTATAGTGGCCTGGTGAGCTGTCGTGCTGCCGGCCACCTATAGTGGCCTGGTGAGCTGCCGTGCTGCCGGCATCCTATAGTGGCCTGATGACCTGCCATGCTGCCGGCCACCTATAGTGGCCTGGTTAGCTGTCGTGCTGCCGACCACCTATAGTAGCCTGGTATGCTGTCGTGCTGCCGGCCACCTACAGTGGTCTGGTGAGCTGCCGTGCTGCCGGCCACCTATAGGGGCCTGGTGAGCTGCCGTGCTGCCGGCCACCTATAGAGGCCCGGTGCGCTGTCATGCTACCGGCCACCTATAGTGGTTTGGTGAGCTGTCGTCCTGCTGGCCACCTATAGTGGCCTGGTTAGCTGTCGTGCTGCCGGCCACCTATAGTGCTCTGGTGAGCTGCCGTGCTGCCGGCCATCTGTAGTGGCCTGGTGGGCTGCCGTGCTGCCGGCCACCTATAGTGGCCTGGTGAGCTGCCGTGCTGCCGGCCACCTATAGTGGCCTGGTGAGCTGCCGTGCTGCCGGCCACCTATAGTGGCCTGGTTAGCTGTCGTGCTGCCGGCCACCTATAGTGGCCTGGTGAGCTGCCGTGCTGCCGGCCACCTATAGGGCCCTGGTGAGCTGCCGTGCTGCCGGCCACCTAAAGTGGCCTGGTTAGCTGTCGTGCTGCCGGCCACCTATAGTGGCCTGGTGAGCTGCCGTGCTGCCGGCCACCTATAGGGCCCTGGTGAGCTGCCGTGCTGCCGGCCACCTATAGTGGCCTGGTTTGCTGTCGTGCTGCCGGCCACCTATAGTGGCCTGGTTTGCTGTCGTGCTGCCGGCCACCTATAGTGGACTGGTGAGCTGCCGTGCTGCCGGCCACCTATAGTGGCCTGGTGAGCTGTCGTGCTGCCGGCCACCTATAGTGGCCTGGTGAGCTGTCATGCTACCGGCCACCTATAGAGGCTTGGTGAGCTGTCGTGCTGCCGGCCACCTATAGTGGCCTGGTGAGCTGTCATGCTGCCGGCCACCTATAGTGGCCTGGTGGGCTGCCTTGCTGCCGGCCACCTATAGTGGCCTGGTGGGCTGCCGTGCTGCCGGCCACCTTTAGTGGCCTGGTGAGCTGCCGTGCTGCCGGCCACCTATAGTGGCCTGGTGAGCTGTCGTGCTGCCAGCCACCTAGAGTGGCCTGGTGAGCTGTCGTGCTGCCGGCCACCTATGGTGGCCTGGTGAGCTGTCGTGCTGCCGGCCACCTATAGTCGCCTGGTGTGCTGTCTTACTGCCGGCCACCTATAGTGGCCTGGTGAGCTGTCGTGCTGCCGGCCACCTATAGTGGCCTGGTGAGCTGTCATGCTGCCGGCCATCTATAGTGCCCTGATGAGCTTCCGTGCTGCCGGCCGCCTATAGTGGCCTGGTGGCCTGCCGTGCTGCCGGCCACCTATAGTGGCCTGGTGAGCTGCCGTGCTGCCGGCCACCTATAGGGGCCTGGTGAGCTGCCGTGCTGCCGGCCACCTATAGTGGCCTGGTGAGCTGCCGTGCTGCCGGCCACCTACAGTGGCCTGGTTAGCTGTCGTGCTGCCGGCCACCTATAGTGGCCTGGTGAGCTGCCGTGTGGCCGGCCACCTATAGTGGCCTGGTGCGCTGTCATAATACCGGCCACCTATAGTGGCTTGGTGAGCTGTCGTGCTGCCGGCCACCTATAGTGGCCTGGTGAGCTGTCGTGCTGCCGGCCACCTATAGTGGCCTGGTGAGCTGCCGTGTGGCCGGCCACCTATAGGGGCCTGGTGAGCTGCCGTGCTGCCGGCCACCTATAGTGGCCTGGTGAGCTGCCGGCCACCTAAAGTGGCCTGGTGAGCTGTCGTGCTGTCGTGCTGCCGGCCACATATAGTAACCTGGTGAGCTGTCATGCTGCCGGCCACCTATAGTGGCCTGGTGGGCTGCCTTGCTGCCGGCCACCTATAGTGGCCTGGTGAGCTGCCGTGTGGCCGGCCACCTATAGTGGCCTGGTGGGCTGTCGTGCTGCCGGCCACCTATAGGGCCCTGGTGAGCTGCCGTGCTGCCGGCCACCTATAGTGGCCTGGTTTGCTGTCGTGCTGCCGGCCACCTATAGTGGACTGGTGAGCTGCCGTGCTGCCGGCCACCTATAGTGGCCTGGTGAGCTGTCGTGCTGCCGGCCACCTATAGTGGCCTGGTGAGCTGTCATGCTACCGGCCACCTATAGAGGCTTGGTGAGCTGTCGTGCTGCCGGCCACCTATAGTGGCCTGGTGAGCTGTCATGCTGCCGGCCACCTATAGTGGCCTGGTGGGCTGCCTTGCTGCCGGCCACCTATAGTGGCCTGGTGAGCTGCCGTGTGGCCGGCCACCTATAGTGGCCTGGTGGGCTGTCGTGCTGCCGGCCACCTATAGTGGCCTGGTGAGCTGCCGTGTGGCCGGCCACCTATAGTGGCCTAGTGCGCTGTCATAATACCGGCCACCTATAGTGGCTTGGTGAGCTGCCGTGCTGCCGGCCACCTATAGTGGCCTGGTGAGCTGCCGTGCTGCCGGCCACCTATAGTGGCCTGGTTTGCTGTCGTGCTGCCGGCCACCTATAGTGGACTGGTGAGCTGCCGTGCTGCCGGCCACCTATAGTGGCCTGGTGAGCTGTCGTGCTGCCGGCCACCTATAGTGGCCTGGTGAGCTGTCATGCTACCGGCCACCTATAGAGGCTTGGTGAGCTGTCGTGCTGCCGGCCACCTATAGTGGCCTGGTGAGCTGTCATGCTGCCGGCCACCTATAGTGGCCTGGTGGGCTGCCTTGCTGCCGGCCACCTATAGTGGCCTGGTGAGCTGCCGTGTGGCCGGCCACCTATAGTGGCCTGGTGGGCTGTCGTGCTGCCGGCCACCTATAGTGGCCTGATGAGCTGCCGTGTGGCCGGCCACCTATAGTGGCCTGGTGCGCTGTCATAATACGGGCCACCTATAGTGGCTTGGTGAGCTGCCGTGCTGCCGGCCACCTATAGTGGCCTGGTGAGCTGCCGTGCTGCCGGCCACCTATAGTGGCCTGGTGAGCTGCCGTGCTGCCGGCCACCTATAGTGGCCTGGTGAGCTGCCGTGCTGCCGGCCACCTATAGTGGCCTGGTGAGCTGCCGGCCACCTATAGTGGCCTGGTTAGCTGTCGTGCTGCCGGCCACCTAAAGTGGCCTGGTGAGCTGTCGTGCTGTCGTGCTGCCGGCCACCTATAGTGGCCTGGTGAGCTGTCATGCTGCCGGCCACCTATAGTGCCCTGATGAGCTTCCGTGCTGCCGGCCACCTATAGTGGCCTGGTGGGCTGCCGTGCTGCCGGCCACCTATAGTGGCCTGGTGAGCTGCCGTGCTGCCGGCCACCTATAGTGGCCTGGTGAGCTGCCGTGCTGCCGGCCACCTATAGTGGACTGGTGAGCTGCCGTGCTGCCGGCCACCTATAGTGGCCTGGTGAGCTGTCGTGCTGCCGGCCACCTATAGTGGACTGGTGAGCTGTGGTACTGCCGATCACCTATAGTGGCCTGGTGAGCTGTCGTGCTGCCGGCCACCTATAGTGGCCTGGTGAGCTGTCGTACTGCCGGCTACCTATAGTAGCCTGGTGAGCTGCCGTGCTGCCGGCCACCTATAGTGGCCTGGTGAGCTGCCGTGCTGCCGGCCACCTATAGTGGCCTGGTGAGCTGCCGTGCTGCCGGCCACCTATAGTGGCCTGGTGAGCTGCCGTGCTGCCGGCCACCTATAGTGGCCTGGTGAGCTGCCGTGCTGCCGGCCACCTATAGTGGACTGGTGAGGTGCCGTGCTGCCGGCCACCTATAGTGGCCTGGTGAGCTGTCGTGCTGCCGGCCACCTATAGTGGACTGGTGAGCTGTCGTACTGCCGGCCACCTATAGTGGCCTGGTGAGCTGTCGTGCTGCCGGCCACCTATAGTGGCCTGGTGAGCTGCCGTGCTGCCGGCCTCCTATAGTGGCCTGATGACCTGCCATGCTGCCGGTCTCCTATAGTGGCCTGGTTAGCTGTCGTGCTGCCGAACACCTATTGTAGCCTGGTAAGCTGTTGTGCTGCCGGCCACCTACAGTGGTATAGTGAGCTGCCGTGCTGCCGGCCACCTATAGGGGCCTGGTGAGCTGCCGTGCTGCCGGCCACCTATAGAGGCCCGGTGCGCTGTCATGCTACCGGCCACCTACAGTGGCCTGATGACCTGCCATGCTGCCGGCCTCCTATAGTGGCCTGGTTAGCTGTCGTGCTGCCGACCACCTTTTGTAGCCTGGTAAGCTGTCATGCTTCCGGCCACCTACAGTGGTCTGGTGAGCTGCCGTGCTGCCGGCCACCTATAGGGGCCTGGTTAGCTGTCGTGCTGCCGACCACCTATAGTAGCCTGGTAAGCTGTCGTGCTGCCGGCCACCTACAGTGGTCTGGTGAGCTGCCGTGCTGCCGGCCACCTATAGGGGCCTGGTGAGCTGCCGTGCTGCCGGCCACCTATAGAGGCCCGGTGCGCTGTCATGCTATCGGCCACCTATAGTGGTTTGGTGAGCTGTCGTGCTGCCGGCCACCTATAGTGGCCTGGTTAGCTGTCGTGCTGCCGGCCACCTATAGTGGTCTGGTGAGCTGCCGTGCTGCCGGCCACCTACAGTGGTCTGGTGTGCTGCCGTGCGGCCGGCCACCTATAGTGGCCTGGTGAGCTGCCGTGCTGCCGGCCACCTATAGTGGCCTGGTGCGCTGTCGTGCTGCCGGCCACCTATAGGGGCCTGGTGAGCTGCCGTGCTGCCGGCCACCTATAGAGGCCCGGTGCGCTGTCATGCTACCGGCCACCTATAGTGGTTTGGTGAGCTGCCGTCCTGCCGGCCACCTATAGTGGCCTGGTTAGCTGTCGTGCTGCCGGCCACCTATAGTGGTCTGGTGAGCTGCCGTGCTGCCGGCCACCTATAGGGGCCTGGTGAGCTGCCGTGCTGCCGGCCACCTATAGAGGCCCGGTGCGCTGTCATGCTACCGGCCACCTATAGTGGTTTGGTGAGCTGCCGTCCTGCCGGCCACCTATAGTGGCCTGGTTAGCTGTCGTGCTGCCGGCCACCTATAGTGGTCTGGTGAGCTGCCGTGCTGCCGGCCACCTACAGTGGTCTGGTGTGCTGCCGTGCGGCCGGCCACCTATAGTGGCCTGGTGAGCTGCCGTGCTGCCGGCCACCTATAGTGGCCTGGTGCGCTGTCGTGCTGCCGGCCACCTATAGTGGGCTGGTGAGCTGTCGTACTGCCGGCCACCTATAGTGGCCTGGTGAGCTGTCGTGATGCCGGCCACATATAGTGGCCTGGTGAGCTGTCGTACTGCCGGCCACCTATAGTAGCCTGGTGAGCTGCCGTGCTGCCGGCCACCTATAGTGGCCTGGTGAGCTGCCGTGCTGCCGGCCACCTATAGTGGCCTGGTGAGCTGCCGTGCTGCCGGCCTCCTATAGTCGCCTGATGACCTGCCATGCTGCCGGCCACCTATAGTGGCCTGGTTAGCTGTCGTGCTGCCGGCCACCTATAGTAGCCTGGTAAGCTGTCGTGCTGCCGGCCACCTACAGTGGTCTGGTGAGCTTCCGTGCTGCCGGCCACCTATAGTTGCCTGGTGGGCTGCCGTGCTGCCGGCCACCTATAGTGGCCTGGTGGGCTGCCGTGCTGCCGGCCACCTATAGTGGCCTGGTGAGCTGCCGTGCTGCCGGCCACCTATAGTGGCCTGGGGAGCTGCCGTGCTGCCGACCACCTATAGTGGCCTGGTGAGCTGTCATGCTGCCGGCCACCTACAGTGGCCTGATGACCTGCCATGCTGCCGGCCTCCTATAGTGGCCTGGTTAGCTGTCGTGCTGTCGACCACCTATTGTAGCCTGGTAAGCTGTCATGCTGCCGCCCTGCTACAGTGGTCTGGTGAGCTGCCGTGCTGCCGGCCACCTATAGAGGCCCGGTGCGCTGTCATGCTACCGGCCACCTATAGTGGTTTGGTGAGCTGTCGTCCTGCCGGCCACCTATAGTGGCCTGGTTAGCTGTCGTGCTGCCGGCCACCTAAAGTGGCCTGGTGAGCTGTCCTGCTGTCGTGCTGCCGGCCACCTATAGTGGCCTGGTGATCTGTCATGCTGCCGGCCACCTATAGTGCCCTGATGAGCTTCCGTGCTGCCGGCCACCTATAGTGGCCTGGTGGGCTGCCGTGCTGCCGGCCACCTATAGTGGCCCGGTGAGCTGCCGTGCTGCCGGCCACCTATAGTGGCCTGGTGAGCTGCCGTGCTGCCGGCCACCTATAGTGGCCTGGTGAGCTGCCGTGCTGCCGACCACCTATAGTGGACTGGTGAGCTGCCGTGCTGCCGGCCACCTATAGTGGCCTGGTGAGCTGTCGTGCTGCCGGCCACCTATAGTCGCCTGGTGTGCTGTCTTACTGCCGGCCACCTATAGTGGCCTGGTGAGCTGTCGTGCTGCCGGCCACCTATAGTGGCCTGGTGAGCTGTCATGCTTCCGGCCATCTATAGAGCCCTGATGAGCTTCCGTGCTGCCGGCCACCTATAGTGGCCTGGTGGGCTGCCGTGCTGCCGGCCACCTATAGTGGCCTGGTGAGCTGCCGTGCTGCCGGCCACCTATAGTGGCCTGGTGAGCTGCCGTGCTGCCGGCCACCTATAGTGGCCTGGTGAGCTGCCGTGCTGCCGGCCACCTATAGTGGCCCGGTTAGCTGTCGTGCTGCCGGTCACCTATAGTGGCCTGGTGAGCTGCCGTGCTGCCGGCCACCTATAGTGGCCTGGTGAGCTGTCATGCTTCCGGCCATCTATAGTGCCCTGATGAGCTTCCGTGCTGCCGGCCACCTATAGTGGCCTGGTGGGCTGCCGTGCTGCCGGCCACCTATAGTGGCCTGGTGAGCTGCCGTGCTGCCGGCCACATATAGGGGCCTGGTGGGCTGCCGTGCTGCCGGCCACGTATAGTGGCCTGGTGAGCTGCCGTGCTGCCGGCCACCTATAGTGGCCTGGTTAGCTGTCGTGCTGCCGGTCACCTATAGTGGCCTGGTGAGCTGCCGTGCTGCCGGCCACCTATAGTGGCCTGGTGCGCTGTCATACTACCGGCCACCTATAGTGGCCTGGTGAGCTGCCGTGCTGCCGGCCACCTATAGTGGCCTGGTGAGCTGCCGTGCTGCCGGCCACCTATAGAGGCCCGGTGCGCTGTCATGCTACCGGCCACCTATAGTGGTTTGGTGAGCTGTCGTGCTGCCGGCCACCTATAGTGGCCTGGTGGGCTGCCGTGCTGCAGGCCACCTATAGTGGCCTGGTGAGCTGCCGTGCTGCCGGCCACCTATAGTGGCCTGGTGAGCTGCCGTGCTGCCGGCCACCTATAGTGGCCTGGTGAGCTGCCGTGCTGCCGGCCACCTATAGTGGCCTGGTGAGCTGCCGTGCTGCCGGCCACCTATAGTGGACTGGTGAGCTGCCGTGCTGCCGGCCACCTATAGTGGCCTGGTGAGCTGTCGTGCTGCCGGCCACCTATAGTGGACTGGTGAGCTGTGGTACTGCCGGCCACCTATAGTGGCCTGGTGAGCTGTTGTGCTGCCGGCCACCTATAGTAGCTGCCTGGTGAGCTGTCGTGCTGTCGTGCTGCCGGCCACCTATAGTGGCCTGGTGAGCTGTCATGCTGCCGGCCACCTATAGTGCCCTGATGAGCTTCCGTGCTGCCGGCCACCTATAGTGGCCTGGTGGGCTGCCGTGCTGCCGACCACCTATAGTGGCCTGGTGGGCTGCCGTGCTGCCGGCCACCTATAGTGGCCTGGTGAGCTGCCGTGCTGCCGGCCACCTATAGTGGCCTGGTGAGCTGCCGTGCTGCCGACCACCTATAGTGGCCTGGTGAGCTGTCATGCTGCCGGCCACCTACAGTGGCCTGATGATCTGCCATGCTGCCGGCCTCCTATAGAGGCCTGGTTAGCTGTCGTGCTGCCGACCACCTATTGTAGCCTGGTAAGCTGTCATGCTGCCGGCCACCTGCAGTGGTCTGGTGAGCTGCCGTGCTGCCGGCCACCTATAGGGGCCTGGTGAGCTGCCGTGCTGCCGGCCACCTATAGAGGCCCGGTGCGCTGTCATGCTACCGGCCACCTATAGTGGTTTGGTGAGCTGCCGTCCTGCCGGCCACCTATAGTGGCCTGGTTAGCTGTCGTGCTGCCGGCCACCTATAGTGGTCTGGTGAGCTGCCGTGCTGCCGGCCACCTATAGTGGCCTGGTGAGCTGCCGTGCTGCCGGCCACCTATAGTGGCCTGGTGGGCTGCCGTGCTGCCGGCCACCTATAGTGGCCTGGTGGGATGCCGTGCTGCCGGCCACCTATAGTGGCCTGGTGAGCTGCCGTGCTGCCGGCCACCTATAGTGGCCTGGTGAGCTGCCGTGCTGCCGGCCACATATAGTGGACTGGTGAGCTGCCGTGCTGCCGGCCACCTATAGTGGCCTGGTGGGCTGCCGTGCTGCCGGCCACCTATAGTGGCCTGGTGAGCTGCCGTGCTGCCGGCCACCTATAGTGGCCTGGTGCGCTGTCGTGCTGCCGGCCACCTATAGTGGGCTGGTGAGCTGTCGTACTGCCGGCCACCTATAGTGGCCTGGTGAGCTGTCGTGCTGCCGGCCACCTATAGTGGCCTGGTGAGCTGTCGTACTGCCGGCCACCTATAGTAGCCTGGTGAGCTGCCGTGCTGCCGGCCACCTATAGTGGCCTGGTGAGCTGCCGTGCTGCCGTGCTGCCGGCCACCTATAGTGGCCTGGTGAGCTGCCGTGCTGCCGGCCACCTATAGTGGCCTGGTGAGCTGTCGTGCTGCCGGCCACCTATAGTGGACTGGTGAGCTGTCGTACTGCCGGCCACCTATAGTGGCCTGGTTAGCTGTCGTGCTGCCGACCACCTATAGTAGCCTGGTAAGCTGTCGTGCTGCCGGCCACCTACAGTGGTCTGGTGAGCTGCCGTGCTGCCGGCCACCTATAGGGGCCTGGTGAGCTGCCGTGCTGCCGGCCACCTATAGAGGCCGGGGGCGCTGTCATGCTATCGGCCACCTATAGTGGTTTTGTGAGCTGTCGTGCTGCCGGCCACCTATAGTGGCCAGGTTAGCTGTCGTGCTGCCGGCCACCTTTAGTGGTCTGGTGAGCTGTCGTACTGCCGGCCACCTATAGTGGCCTGGTGAGCTGCCGTGCTGCCGGCCACCTATAGTGGCCTGGTGAGCTCTCGTGCTGCCGGCCACCTATAGTGGCCTGGTGAGCTTTCGTGCTGTCGTGCTGCCGGCCACCTATAGTGGCCTGGTGAGCTGTCATGCTGCCGGCCACCTATAGTGCCCTGATGAGCTTCCGTGCTGCCGGCCACCTATAGTGGCCTGGTGGGCTGCCGTGCTGCCGGCCACCTGTAGTGGCCTGGTGGGCTGCCGTGCTGCCGGCCACCTATAGTGGCCTGGTGAGCTGCCGTGCTGCCGGCCACCTATAGTGGCCTGGTGAGCTGCCGTGCTGCCGACCACCTATAGTGGCCTGGTGAGCTGTCATGCTGCCGGCCACCTACAGTGGCCTGATGACCTGCCATGCTGCCGGCCTCCTATAGTGGCCTGGTTAGCTGTCGTGCTGCCGACCACCTTTTGTAGCCTGGTAAGCTGTCATGCTGCCGCCCACCTACAGTGGTCTGGTGAGCTGCCGTGCTGCCGGCCACCTATAGGGGCCTGGTGAGCTGCCGTGCTGCCGGCCACCTATAGAGGCCCGGTGCGCTGTCATGCTACCGGCCACCTATAGTGGTTTGGTGAGCTGTCGTCCTGCCGGCCACCTATAGTGGCCTGGTTAGCTGTCGTGCTGCCGGCCACCTAAAGTGGCCTGGTGAGCTGTCGTGCTGTCGTGCTGCCGGCCACCTATAGTGGCCTGGTGGGCTGCCGTGCTGCCGGCCACCTATAGTGGCCTGGTGAGCTGCCGTGCTGCCGGCCACCTATAGTGGCCTGGTGAGCTGCCGTGCTGCCGGCCACCTATAGTGGCCTGGTTAGCTGTCGTGCTGCCGGTCACCTATAGTGGCCTGGTGAGCTGCCGTGCTGCCGGCCACCTATAGTGGCCTGGTGAGCTGTCATGCTTCCGGCCATCTATAGTGCCCTGATGAGCTTCCGTGCTGCCGGCCACCTATAGTGGCCTGGTGGGCTGCCGTGCTGCCGGCCACCTATAGTGGCCTGGTGAGCTGCCATGCTGCCGGCCACCTATAGGGGCCTGGTGAGCTGCCGTGCTGCCGGCCACGTATAGTGGCCTGGTGAGCTGCCGTGCTGCCGGCCACCTATAGTGGCCTGGTTAGCTGTCGTGCTGCCGGTCACCTATAGTGGCCTGGTGAGCTGCCGTGCTGCCGGCCACCTATAGTGGCCTGGTCCGCTGTCATACTACCGGCCACCTATAGTGGCCTGGTGAGCTGCCGTGCTGCCGTGCTGCCGGCCACCTATAGTGGCCTGGTGAGCTGCCGTGCTGCCGGCCACCTATAGAGGCCCGGTGCGCTGTCATGCTACCGGCCACCTATAGTGGTTTGGTGAGCTGTCGTGCCGCCGGCCACCTATAGTGGCCTGGTGGGTTGCCGTGCTGCCGGCCACCTAAAGTGGCCTGGTGAGCTGCCGTGCTGCCGGCCACCTATAGTGGCCTGGTGAGCTGCCGTGCTGCCGGCCACCTATAGTGGCCTGGTGAGCTGCCGTGCTGCCGGCCACCTATAGTGGCCTGGTGAGCTGCCGTGCTGCCGGCCACCTATAGTGGCCTGGTCCGCTGTCATACTACCGGCCACCTATAGTGGCCTGGTGAGCTGCCGTGCTGCCGTGCTGCCGGCCACCTATAGTGGCCTGGTGAGCTGCCGTGCTGCCGGCCACCTATAGAGGCCCGGTGCGCTGTCATGCTACCGGCCACCTATAGTGGTTTGGTGAGCTGTCGTGCCGCCGGCCACCTATAGTGGCCTGGTGGGCTGCCGTGCTGCCGGCCACCTACAGTGGTCTGGTGAGCTGCCGTGCTGCCGGCCACCTATAGGGGCCTGGTGAGCTGCCGTGCTGCCGGCCACCTATAGAGGCCGGGGGCGCTGTCATGCTATCGGCCACCTATAGTGGTTTTGTGAGCTGTCGTGCTGCCGGCCACCTATAGTGGCCAGGTTAGCTGTCGTGCTGCCGGCCACCTTTAGTGGTCTGGTGAGCTGTCGTACTGCCGGCCACCTATAGTGGCCTGGTGAGCTGCCGTGCTGCCGGCCACCTATAGTGGCCTGGTGAGCTCTCGTGCTGCCGGCCACCTATAGTGGCCTGGTGAGCTTTCGTGCTGTCGTGCTGCCGGCCACCTATAGTGGCCTGGTGAGCTGTCATGCTGCCGGCCACCTATAGTGCCCTGATGAGCTTCCGTGCTGCCGGCCACCTATAGTGGCCTGGTGGGCTGCCGTGCTGCCGGCCACCTATAGTGGCCTGGTGGGCTGCCGTGCTGCCGGCCACCTATAGTGGCCTGGTGAGCTGCCGTGCTGCCGGCCACCTATAGTGGCCTGGTGAGCTGCCGTGCTGCCGACCACCTATAGTGGCCTGGTGAGCTGTCATGCTGCCGGCCACCTACAGTGGCCTGATGACCTGCCATGCTGCCGGCCTCCTATAGTGGCCTGGTTAGCTGTCGTGCTGCCGACCACCTTTTGTAGCCTGGTAAGCTGTCATGCTGCCGCCCACCTACAGTGGTCTGGTGAGCTGCCGTGCTGCCGGCCACCTATAGGGGCCTGGTGAGCTGCCGTGCTGCCGGCCACCTATAGAGGCCCGGTGCGCTGTCATGCTACCGGCCACCTATAGTGGTTTGGTGAGCTGTCGTCCTGCCGGCCACCTATAGTGGCCTGGTTAGCTGTCGTGCTGCCGGCCACCTAAAGTGGCCTGGTGAGCTGTCGTGCTGTCGTGCTGCCGGCCACCTATAGTGGCCTGGTGGGCTGCCGTGCTGCCGGCCACCTATAGTGGCCTGGTGAGCTGCCGTGCTGCCGGCCACCTATAGTGGCCTGGTGAGCTGCCGTGCTGCCGGCCACCTATAGTGGCCTGGTTAGCTGTCGTGCTGCCGGTCACCTATAGTGGCCTGGTGAGCTGCCGTGCTGCCGGCCACCTATAGTGGCCTGGTGAGCTGTCATGCTTCCGGCCATCTATAGTGCCCTGATGAGCTTCCGTGCTGCCGGCCACCTATAGTGGCCTGGTGGGCTGCCGTGCTGCCGGCCACCTATAGTGGCCTGGTGAGCTGCCATGCTGCCGGCCACCTATAGGGGCCTGGTGAGCTGCCGTGCTGCCGGCCACGTATAGTGGCCTGGTGAGCTGCCGTGCTGCCGGCCACCTATAGTGGCCTGGTTAGCTGTCGTGCTGCCGGTCACCTATAGTGGCCTGGTGAGCTGCCGTGCTGCCGGCCACCTATAGTGGCCTGGTCCGCTGTCATACTACCGGCCACCTATAGTGGCCTGGTGAGCTGCCGTGCTGCCGTGCTGCCGGCCACCTATAGTGGCCTGGTGAGCTGCCGTGCTGCCGGCCACCTATAGAGGCCCGGTGCGCTGTCATGCTACCGGCCACCTATAGTGGTTTGGTGAGCTGTCGTGCCGCCGGCCACCTATAGTGGCCTGGTGGGCTGCCGTGCTGCCGGCCACCTAAAGTGGCCTGGTGAGCTGCCGTGCTGCCGGCCACCTATAGTGGCCTGGTGAGCTGCCGTGCTGCCGGCCACCTATAGTGGCCTGGTGAGCTGCCGTGCTGCCAGCCACCTATAGTGGCCTGGTGAGCTGCCGTGCTGCCGGCCACCTATAGTGGCCTGTTGAGCTGCCGTCTGGCCGGCCACCTATAGTGGCCTGGTGGGCTGCCGTGCTGCCGGCCACCTATAGTGGCCTGGTGAGCTGTCGTGCTGCCGGCCACCTAGAGTGGCCTGGTGAGCTGCCGTGTGGCCGGCCACCTATAGTGGCCTGGTGAGCTGTCGTACTGCCGGCCACCTACAGTGGCCTGGTGAGCTGTCGTGCTGCCGGCCACCTATAGAGGCCCGGTGCGCTGTCATGCTACCGGCCACCTATAGTGGTTTAGTGAGCTGTCGTGCTGCCGGCCACCTATAGTGGCCTGGTTAGCTGTCGTGCAGCCGGCCACCTATAGTGGTCTGGCGAGCTGCCGTGCTGCCGGCCACCTATAGTGGCCTGGTGAGCTGTCGTGCTGCCGGCCACCTATAGTGGCCTGTTGAGCTGCCGTCTGGCCGGCCACCTATAGTGGCCTGGTGGGCTGCCGTGCTGCCGGCCACCTATAGTGGCCTGGTGAGCTGTCGTGCTGCCGGCCACCTAGAGTGGCCTGGTGAGCTGCCGTGTGGCCGGCCACCTATAGTGGCCTGGCGAGCTGCCGTGCTGCCGGCCACCTATAGTGGCCTGGTGAGCTGTCGTACTGCCGGCCACCTATAGTAGCCTGGTGAGCTGTCGTGCTGCCGGCCACCTATAGTGGCCTGGTGAGCTGCCGTGTGGCCGGCCACCTATAGTGGCCTGGTGGGCTGCCGTGCTGCCGGCCGCCTTTAGTGGCCTGGTGAGCTGTCGTACTGCCGGCCACCTATAGTAGCCTGGTGAGCTGTCGTGCTGCCGGCCACCTAGAGTGGCCTGGTGAGCTGCCGTGTGGCCGGCCACCTATAGTGGCCTGGTGAGCTGCCGTGCTGCCGGCCACCTATAGTGGCCTGGTGAGCTGTCGTACTGCCGGCCACCTATAGTAGCCTGGTGAGCTGTCGTACTGCCGGCCACCTATAGTGGCCTGGTGAGCTGTCGTGCTGCCGGCCACCTATAGTGGCCTGGTGAGCTGTCATGCTGCCGGCCATCTATAGTGCCCTGATGAGCTTCCGTGCTGCCGGCCACCTATAGTGGCCTGGTGGGCTGCCGGGCTGCCGGCCAGCTATAGTGGCCTGGTGGGCTGCCGTGCTGCCGGCCACCTATAGTGGCCCGGTGAGCTGTCGTGCTGCCGGCCACCTATAGTGGTCCGGTGAGCTGCCGTGCTGCCGGCCACCTATAGTGGCCTGGTGAGCTGCCGTGCTGCCGGCCACCTATAGTGGCCTGGTTAGCTGTCGTGCTGCCGGTCACCTATAGTAGCCTGGTGAGCTGCCGTGCTGCCGGCCACCTATAGTGGCCTGGTGCGCTGTCATACTACCGGCCACCTATAGTGGCTTGGTGAGCTGTCGTGCTGCCGGCCACCTATAGTGGCCTGGTGAGCTGCCGTGCTGCCGGCCACCTATAGTGGCCTGGTGAGCTGCCGTGCTGCCGGCCACCTATAGTGGCCTGGTTAGCTGTCGTGCTGCCGGTCACCTATAGTGGTCTGGTGAGCTGCCGTGTGGCCGGCCACCTATAGGGGCCTGGTGAGCTGCCGTGCTGCCGGCCACCTATAGTGGCCTGGTGAGCTGCCGGCCACCTATAGTGGCCTGGTGAGCTGCCGGCCACCTATAGTGGCCTGGTTAGCTGTCGTGCTGCCGGCCACCTAAAGTGGCCTGGTGAGCTGTCGTGCTGTCGTGCTGCCGGCCACCTATAGTGGCCTGGTGAGCTGTCATGCTGCCGGCCACCTATAGTGCCCTGATGAGCTTCCGTGCTGCCGGCCACCTATAGTGGCCTGGTGGGCTGCCGTGCTGCCGGCCACCTATAGTGGCCTGGTGAGCTGCCGTGCTGCCGGCCACCTATAGTGGCCTGGTGAGCTGCCGTGCTGCCGGCCACCTATAGTGGCCTGGTGAGCTGCCGTGCTGCCGGCCACCTATAGTGGCCTGGTGAGCTGCCGTGCTGCCGGCCACCTATAGTGGACTTGTGAGCTGCCGTGCTGCCGGCCACCTATAGTGGCCTGGTGAGCTGCCGTGCTGCCGGCCACCTATAGTGGCCTGGTGAGCTGCCGTGCTGCCGGCCACCTATAGTGGCCTAGTGGGCTGCCGTGCTGCCGGCCACCTATAGTGGCCTGGTGAGCTGCCGTCCTGCCGGCCACCTATAGTGGCCTGGTGAGCTGCCGTGCTGCCGACCACCTATAGTGGCCTGGTGAGCTGCCGTCTGGCCGGCCACCTATAGTGGCCTGGTGAGCTGTCGTGCTGCCGGCCACCTATAGTGGCCTGGTGAGCTGTGGTACTGCCGGCCACCTATAGTAGCCTGGTGAGCTGTCGTGCTGCCGGCCACCTATAGTGGCCTGGTGAGCTGCCGTGCTGCCGGCCACCTATAGTGGCCTGGTGGGCTGCCGTGCTGCCGGCCACCTTTAGTGGCCTGGTGAGCTGCCGTGCTGCCGGCCACCTATAGTGGCCTGGTGAGCCGTCGTGCTGCCAGCCACCTAGAGTGGCCTGGTGAGCTGTCGTGCTGCCGGCCACCTATAGTCGCCTGGTGTGCTGTCTTACTGCCGGCCACCTATAGTGGCCTGGTGAGCTGTCGTGCTGCCGGCCACCTATAGTGGCCTGGTGAGCTGTCATGCTGCCGGCCATCTATAGTGCCCTGATGAGCTTCCGTGCTGCCGGCCACCTATAGTGGCCTGGTGGGCTGCCGTGCTACCGGCCACCTATAGTGGCCTGGTGAGCTGCCGTGCTGCCGGCCACCTATAGTGGCCTGGTGAGCTGTCGTGCTGCCGGCCACCTATAGTGGTCCGGTGAGCTGCCGTGCTGCTGGCCACCTATAGGGGCCTGGTGAGCTGCCGTGCTGCCGGCCACCTATAGTGGCCTGGTGAGCTGCCGTGCTGCCGGCCACCTACAGTGGCCTGGTTAGCTGTCGTGCTGCCGGCCACCTATAGTGGCCTGGTGAGCTGCCGTGTGGCCGGCCACCTATAGTGGCCTGGTGCGCTGTCATAATACCGGCCACCTATAGTGGCTTGGTGAGCTGTCGTGCTGCCGGCCACCTATAGTGGCCTGGTGAGCTGTCGTGCTGCCGGCCACCTATAGTGGCCTGGTGAGCTGCCGTGTGGCCGGCCACCTATAGGGGCCTGGTGAGCTGCCGTGCTGCCGGCCACCTATAGTGGCCTGGTGAGCTGCCGGCCACCTAAAGTGGCCTGGTGAGCTGTCGTGCTGTCGTGCTGCCGGCCACATATAGTGGTCTGGTGAGCTGTCATGCTGCCGGCCACCTATAGTGCCCTGATGAGCTTCCGTGCTGCCGGCCACCTATAGTGGCCTGGTGGGCTGCCGTGCTGCCGGCCACCTATAGTGGCCTGGTGAGCTGCCGTGCTGCCGGCCACCTATAGTGGCCTGGTGAGCTGCCGTGCTGCCGGCCACCTATAGTGGCCTGGTGAGCTGCCGTGCTGCCGGCCACCTATAGTGGACTGGTGAGCTGCCGTGCTGCCGGCCACCTATAGTGGCCTGGTGAGCTGCCGTGCTGCCGGCCACCTATAGTGGCCTGGTGGGCTGCCGTGCTGCCGGCCACCTATAGGGGCCTGGTGAGCTGCCGTGCTGCCGGCCACGTATAGTGGCCTGGTGAGCTGCCGTGCTGCCGGCCACCTATAGTGGCCTGGTTAGCTGTCGTGCTGCCGGTCACCTATAGTGGCCTGGTGAGCTGCCGTGCTGCCGGCCACCTATAGTGGCCTGGTCCGCTGTCATACTACCGGCCACCTATAGTGGCCTGGTGAGCTGCCGTGCTGCCGTGCTGCCGGCCACCTATAGTGGCCTGGTGAGCTGCCGTGCTGCCGGCCACCTATAGAGGCCCGGTGCGCTGTCATGCTACCGGCCACCTATAGTGGTTTGGTGAGCTGTCGTGCCGCCGGCCACCTATAGTGGCCTGGTGGGCTGCCGTGCTGCCGGCCACCTAAAGTGGCCTGGTGAGCTGCCGTGCTGCCGGCCACCTATAGTGGCCTGGTGAGCTGCCGTGCTGCCGGCCACCTACAGTGGCCTGGTGAGCTGCCGTGCTGCCAGCCACCTATAGTGGCCTGGTGAGCTGCCGTGCTGCCGGCCACCTATAGTGGCCTGTTGAGCTGCCGTCTGGCCGGCCACCTATAGTGGCCTGGTGGGCTGCCGTGCTGCCGGCCACCTATAGTGGCCTGGTGAGCTGTCGTGCTGCCGGCCACCTATAGTGGCCTGGTGAGCTGCCGTGCTGCCGGCCACCTATAGTGGCCTGGTGAGCTGCCGTGCTGCCGGCCACCTATAGTGGACTGGTGAGCTGTCATGCTGCCGGCCACCTACAGTGGCCTGATGATCTGCCATGCTGCCGGCCTCCTATAGAGGCCTGGTTAGCTGTCGTGCTGCCGACCACCTATTGTAGCCTGGTAAGCTGTCATGCTGCCGGCCACCTGCAGTGGTCTGGTGAGCTGCCGTGCTGCCGGCCACCTATAGGGGCCTGGTGAGCTGCCGTGCTGCCGGCCACCTATAGAGGCCCGGTGCGCTGTCATGCTACCGGCCACCTATAGTGGTTTGGTGAGCTGCCGTCCTGCCGGCCACCTATAGTGGCCTGGTTAGCTGTCGTGCTGCCGGCCACCTATAGTGGTCTGGTGAGCTGCCGTGCTGCCGGCCACCTATAGTGGCCTGGTGAGCTGCCGTGCTGCCGGCCACCTATAGTGGCCTGGTGGGCTGCCGTGCTGCCGGCCACCTATAGTGGCCTGGTGGGATGCCGTGCTGCCGGCCACCTATAGTGGCCTGGTGAGCTGCCGTGCTGCCGGCCACCTATAGTGGCCTGGTGAGCTGCCGTGCTGCCGGCCACATATAGTGGACTGGTGAGCTGCCGTGCTGCCGGCCACCTATAGTGGCCTGGTGGGCTGCCGTGCTGCCGGCCACCTATAGTGGCCTGGTGAGCTGCCGTGCTGCCGGCCACCTATAGTGGCCTGGTGCGCTGTCGTGCTGCCGGCCACCTATAGTGGGCTGGTGAGCTGTCGTACTGCCGGCCACCTATAGTGGCCTGGTGAGCTGTCGTGCTGCCGGCCACCTATAGTGGCCTGGTGAGCTGTCGTACTGCCGGCCACCTATAGTAGCCTGGTGAGCTGCCGTGCTGCCGGCCACCTATAGTGGCCTGGTGAGCTGCCGTGCTGCCGTGCTGCCGGCCACCTATAGTGGCCTGGTGAGCTGCCGTGCTGCCGGCCACCTATAGTGGCCTGGTGAGCTGTCGTGCTGCCGGCCACCTATAGTGGACTGGTGAGCTGTCGTACTGCCGGCCACCTATAGTGGCCTGGTTAGCTGTCGTGCTGCCGACCACCTATAGTAGCCTGGTAAGCTGTCGTGCTGCCGGCCACCTACAGTGGTCTGGTGAGCTGCCGTGCTGCCGGCCACCTATAGGGGCCTGGTGAGCTGCCGTGCTGCCGGCCACCTATAGAGGCCGGGGCGCTGTCATGCTATCGGCCACCTATAGTGGTTTTGTGAGCTGTCGTGCTGCCGGCCACCTATAGTGGCCAGGTTAGCTGTCGTGCTGCCGGCCACCTTTAGTGGTCTGGTGAGCTGTCGTACTGCCGGCCACCTATAGTGGCCTGGTGAGCTGCCGTGCTGCCGGCCACCTATAGTGGCCTGGTGAGCTCTCGTGCTGCCGGCCACCTATAGTGGCCTGGTGAGCTTTCGTGCTGTCGTGCTGCCGGCCACCTATAGTGGCCTGGTGAGCTGTCATGCTGCCGGCCACCTATAGTGCCCTGATGAGGTTCCGTGCTGCCGGCCACCTATAGTGGCCTGGTGGGCTGCCGTGCTGCCGGCCACCTATAGTGGCCTGGTGGGCTGCCGTGCTGCCGGCCACCTATAGTGGCCTGGTGAGCTGCCGTGCTGCCGGCCACCTATAGTGGCCTGGTGAGCTGCCGTGCTGCCGACCACCTATAGTGGCCTGGTGAGCTGTCATGCTGCCGGCCACCTACAGTGGCCTGATGACCTGCCATGCTGCCGGCCTCCTATAGTGGCCTGGTTAGCTGTCGTGCTGCCGACCACCTTTTGTAGCCTGGTAAGCTGTCATGCTGCCGCCCACCTACAGTGGTCTGGTGAGCTGCCGTGCTGCCGGCCACCTATAGGGGCCTGGTGAGCTGCCGTGCTGCCGGCCACCTATAGAGGCCCGGTGCGCTGTCATGCTACCGGCCACCTATAGTGGTTTGGTGAGCTGTCGTCCTGCCGGCCACCTATAGTGGCCTGGTGAGCTGCCGTGCTGCCGGCCACATATAGTGGACTGGTGAGCTGCCGTGCTGCCGGCCACCTATAGTGGCCTGGTGGGCTGCCGTGCTGCCGGCCACCTATAGTGGCCTGGTGAGCTGCCGTGCTGCCGGCCACCTATAGTGGCCTGGTGCGCTGTCGTGCTGCCGGCCACCTATAGTGGGCTGGTGAGCTGTCGTACTGCCGGCCACCTATAGTGGCCTGGTGAGCTGTCGTGCTGCCGGCCACCTATAGTGGCCTGGTGAGCTGTCGTACTGCCGGCCACCTATAGTAGCCTGGTGAGCTGCCGTGCTGCCGGCCACCTATAGTGGCCTGGTGAGCTGCCGTGCTGCCGTGCTGCCGGCCACCTATAGTGGCCTGGTGAGCTGCCGTGCTGCCGGCCACCTATAGTGGCCTGGTGAGCTGTCGTGCTGCCGGCCACCTATAGTGGCCTGGTGAGCTGTCGTGCTGCCGGCCACCTATAGTGGACTGGTGAGCTGTCGTACTGCCGGCCACCTATAGTGGCCTGGTTAGCTGTCGTGCTGCCGACCACCTATAGTAGCCTGGTAAGCTGTCGTGCTGCCGGCCACCTACAGTGGTCTGGTGAGCTGCCGTGCTGCCGGCCACCTATAGGGGCCTGGTGAGCTGCCGTGCTGCCGGCCACCTATAGAGGCCGGGGCGCTGTCATGCTATCGGCCACCTACAGTGGCCTGGTGAGCTGTCGTGCTGCCGGCCACCTATAGTGGACTGGTGAGCTGTCGTACTGCCGGCCACCTATAGTGGCCTGGTTAGCTGTCGTGCTGCCGGCCACCTATAGTGGCCTGGTGGGCTGCCGTGCTGCCGGCCACCTATAGTGGCCTGGTGAGCTGCCGTGCTGCCGGCCACCTATAGTGGCCTGGTGAGCTGCCGTGCTGCCGGCCACCTATAGTGGCCTGGTTAGCTGTCGTGCTGCCGGTCACCTATAGTGGCCTGGTGAGCTGCCGTGCTGCCGGCCACCTATAGTGGCCTGGTGAGCTGTCATGCTTCCGGCCATCTATAGTGCCCTGATGAGCTTCCGTGCTGCCGGCCACCTATAGTGGCCTGGTGGGCTGCCGTGCTGCCGGCCACCTATAGTGGCCTGGTGAGCTGCCGTGCTGCCGGCCACCTATAGTGGCCTGGTGAGCTGTCGTGCTGCCGGCCACCTACAGTGGTCTGGTGAGCTGCCGTGCTGCCGGCCACCTATAGTGGCCTGGTGAGCTGCCGTGCTGCCAGCCACCTATAGTGGCCTGGTGAGCTGCCGTGCTGCCGGCCACCTATAGTGGCCTGTTGAGCTGCCGTCTGGCCGGCCACCTATAGTGGCCTGGTGAGCTGTCGTGCTGCCGGCCACCTATAGTGGCCTGGTGGGCTGCCGTGCTGCCGGCCACCTATAGTGGCCTGGTGAGCTGCCGTGCTGCCGGCCACCTATAGTGGCCTGGTGAGCTGCCGTGCTGCCGGCCACCTATAGTGGCCTGGTTAGCTGTCGTGCTGCCGGTCACCTATAGTGGCCTGGTGAGCTGCCGTGCTGCCGGCCACCTATAGTGGCCTGGTGAGCTGTCATGCTTCCGGCCATCTATAGTGCCCTGATGAGCTTCCGTGCTGCCGGCCACCTATAGTGGCCTGGTGGGCTGCCGTGCTGCCGGCCACCTATAGTGGCCTGGTGAGCTGCCGTGCTGCCGGCCACCTATAGTGGCCTGGTGAGCTGTCGTGCTGCCGGCCACCTACAGTGGTCTGGTGAGCTGCCGTGCTGCCGGCCACCTATAGTGGCCTGGTGAGCTGCCGTGCTGCCAGCCACCTATAGTGGCCTGGTGAGCTGCCGTGCTGCCGGCCACCTATAGTGGCCTGGTGAGCTGCCGTGCTGCCGGCCACCTATAGTGGCCTGGTGAGCTGTCGTGCTGCCGGCCACCTACAGTGGTCTGGTGAGCTGCCGTGCTGCCAGCCACCTATAGTGGCCTGGTGAGCTGCCGTGCTGCCAGCCACCTATAGTGGCCTGGTGAGCTGCCGTGCTGCCGGCCACCTATAGTGGCCTGTTGAGCTGCCGTCTGGCCGGCCACCTATAGTGGCCTGGTGGGCTGCCGTGCTGCCGGCCACCTATAGTGGCCTGGTGAGCTGTCGTGCTGCCGGCCACCTATAGTGGCCTGGTGAGCTGCCGTGCTGCCGGCCACCTATAGTGGCCTGGTGCGCTGTCGTGCTGCCGGCCACCTATAGTGGGCTGGTGAGCTGTCGTACTGCCGGCCACCTATAGTGGCCTGGTTAGCTGTCGTGCTGCCGACCACCTATAGTAGCCTGGTAAGCTGTCGTGCTGCCGGCCACCTACAGTGGTCTGGTGAGCTGCCGTGCTGCCGGCCACCTATAGGGGCCTGGTGAGCTGCCGTGCTGCCGGCCACCTATAGAGGCCGGGGCGCTGTCATGCTATCGGCCACCTACAGTGGCCTGGTGAGCTGTCGTGCTGCCGGCCACCTATAGTGGACTGGTGAGCTGTCGTACTGCCGGCCACCTATAGTGGCCTGGTTAGCTGTCGTGCTGCCGACCACCTATAGTAGCCTGGTAAGCTGTCGTGCTGCCGGCCACCTATAGTGGCCTGGTGAGCTGCCGTGCTGCCGGCCACCTATAGTGGCCTGGTGAGCTGCCGTGCTGCCGGCCACCTATAGTGGCCTGGTGCGCTGTCGTGCTGCCGGCCACCTATAGTGGGCTGGTGAGCTGTCGTACTGCCGGCCACCTATAGTGGCCTGGTGAGCTGCCGTGCTGCCGGCCACCTATAGTGGCCTGGTGAGCTGTCGTGCTGCCGGCCACCTATAGTGGCCTGGTGAGCTGTCGTGCTGCCGGCCACCTATAGTGGACTGGTGAGCTGTCGTACTGCCGGCCACCTATAGTGGCCTGGTTAGCTGTCGTGCTGCCGACCACCTATAGTAGCCTGGTAAGCTGTCGTGCTGCCGGCCACCTACAGTGGTCTGGTGAGCTGCCGTGCTGCCGGCCACCTATAGTGGCCTGGTGAGCTGCCGTGCTGCCGGCCACCTATAGTGGCCTGGTGAGCTGCCGTGCTGCCGACCACCTATAGTGGCCTGGTGAGCTGTCATGCTGCCGGCCACCTACAGTGGCCTGATGACCTGCCATGCTGCCGGCCTCCTATAGTGGCCTGGTTAGCTGTCGTGCTGCCGACCACCTTTTGTAGCCTGGTAAGCTGTCATGCTGCCGCCCACCTACAGTGGTCTGGTGAGCTGCCGTGCTGCCGGCCACCTATAGGGGCCTGGTGAGCTGCCGTGCTGCCGGCCACCTATAGAGGCCCGGTGCGCTGTCATGCTACCGGCCACCTATAGTGGTTTGGTGAGCTGTCGTCCTGCCGGCCACCTATAGTGGCCTGGTTAGCTGTCGTGCTGCCGGCCACCTATAGTGGCCTGGTTAGCTGTCGTGCTGCCGGCCACCTATAGTGGCCTGGTGGGCTGCCGTGCTGCCGGCCACCTATAGTGGCCTGGTGAGCTGCCGTGCTGCCGGCCACCTATAGTGGCCTGGTGAGCTGCCGTGCTGCCGGCCACCTATAGTGGCCTGGTTAGCTGTCGTGCTGCCGGTCACCTATAGTGGCCTGGTGAGCTGCCGTGCTGCCGGCCACCTATAGTGGCCTGGTGAGCTGTCATGCTTCCGGCCATCTATAGTGCCCTGATGAGCTGCCGTGCTGCCGGCCACCTATAGTGGCCTGGTGAGCTGCCGTGCTGCCGGCCACCTATAGGGGCCTGGTGAGCTGCCGTGCTGCCGGCCACGTATAGTGGCCTGGTGAGCTGCCGTGCTGCCGGCCACCTATAGTGGCCTGGTTAGCTGTCGTGCTGCCGGTCACCTATAGTGGCCTGGTGAGCTGCCGTGCTGCCGGCCACCTATAGTGGCCTGGTCCGCTGTCATACTACCGGCCACCTATAGTGGCCTGGTGAGCTGCCGTGCTGCCGTGCTGCCGGCCACCTATAGTGGCCTGGTGAGCTGCCGTGCTGCCGGCCACCTATAGAGGCCCGGTGCGCTGTCATGCTACCGGCCACCTATAGTGGTTTGGTGAGCTGTCGTGCCGCCGGCCACCTATAGTGGCCTGGTGGGCTGCCGTGCTGCCGGCCACCTAAAGTGGCCTGGTGAGCTGCCGTGCTGCCGGCCACCTATAGTGGCCTGGTGAGCTGCCGTGCTGCCGGCCACCTATAGTGGCCTGGTGAGCTGCCGTGCTGCCAGCCACCTATAGTGGCCTGGTGAGCTGCCGTGCTGCCGGCCACCTATAGTGGCCTGTTGAGCTGCCGTCTGGCCGGCCACCTATAGTGGCCTGGTGGGCTGCCGTGCTGCCGGCCACCTATAGTGGCCTGGTGAGCTGTCGTGCTGCCGGCCACCTAGAGTGGCCTGGTGAGCTGCCGTGTGGCCGGCCACCTATAGTGGCCTGGTGAGCTGTCGTACTGCCGGCCACATATAGTGGCCTGGTGAGCTGTCGTGCTGCCGGCCACCTATAGAGGCCCGGTGCGCTGTCATGCTACCGGCCACCTATAGTGGTTTGGTGAGCTGTCGTGCTGCCGGCCACCTATAGTGGCCTGGTTAGCTGTCGTGCAGCCGGCCACCTATAGTGGTCTGGCGAGCTGCCGTGCTGCCGGCCACCTATAGTGGCCTGGTGAGCTGTCGTGCTGCCGGCCACCTATAGTGGCCTGTTGAGCTGCCGTCTGGCCGGCCACCTATAGTGGCCTGGTGGGCTGCCGTGCTGCCGGCCACCTATAGTGGCCTGGTGAGCTGTCGTGCTGCCGGCCACCTAGAGTGGCCTGGTGAGCTGCCGTGTGGCCGGCCACCTATAGTGGCCTGGCGAGCTGCCGTGCTGCCGGCCACCTATAGTGGCCTGGTGAGCTGTCGTACTGCCGGCCACCTATAGTAGCCTGGTGAGCTGTCGTGCTGCCGGCCACCTATAGTGGCCTGGTGAGCTGCCGTGTGGCCGGCCACCTATAGTGGCCTGGTGGGCTGCCGTGCTGCCGGCCGCCTTTAGTGGCCTGGTGAGCTGTCGTACTGCCGGCCACCTATAGTAGCCTGGTGAGCTGTCGTGCTGCCGGCCACCTAGAGTGGCCTGGTGAGCTGCCGTGCTGCCGGCCACCTATAGTGGCCTGGTGAGCTGTCGTGCTGCCGGCCACCTATAGTGGCCTGGTGGGCTGCCGTGCTGCCGGCCACCTATAGTGGCCTGGTGAGCTGCCATGCTGCCGGCCACCTATAGTGGCCTGGTGAGCTGCCGTGCTGCCGGCCACCTATAGTGGCCTGGTGAGCTGCCGTGCTGCCGGCCACCTATAGTGGCCTGGTGAGCTGTCGTACTGCCGGCCACCTATAGTAGCCTGGTGAGCTGTCGTACTGCCGGCCACCTATAGTGGCCTGGTGAGCTGTCGTGCTGCCGGCCACCTATAGTGGCCTGGTGAGCTGTCATGCTGCCGGCCATCTATAGTGCCCTGATGAGCTTCCGTGCTGCCGGCCACCTATAGTGGCCTGGTGGGCTGCCGGGCTGCCGGCCAGCTATAGTGGCCTGGTGGGCTGCCGTGCTGCCGGCCACCTATAGTGGCCCGGTGAGCTGTCGTGCTGCCGGCCACCTATAGTGGTCCGGTGAGCTGCCGTGCTGCCGGCCACCTATAGTGGCCTGGTGAGCTGCCGTGCTGCCGGCCACCTATAGTGGCCTGGTTAGCTGTCGTGCTGCCGGTCACCTATAGTAGCCTGGTGAGCTGCCGTGCTGCCGGCCACCTATAGTGGCCTGGTGCGCTGTCATACTACCGGCCACCTATAGTGGCTTGGTGAGCTGTCGTGCTGCCGGCCACCTATAGTGGCCTGGTGAGCTGCCGTGCTGCCGGCCACCTATAGTGGCCTGGTTAGCTGTCGTGCTGCCGGTCACCTATAGTGGTCTGGTGAGCTGCCGTGTGGCCGGCCACCTATAGGGGCCTGGTGAGCTGCCGTGCTGCCGGCCACCTATAGTGGCCTGGTGAGCTGCCGGCCACCTATAGTGGCCTGGTGAGCTGCCGGCCACCTATAGTGGCCTGGTTAGCTGTCGTGCTGCCGGCCACCTAAAGTGGCCTGGTGAGCTGTCGTGCTGTCGTGCTGCAGGCCACCTATAGTGGCCTGGTGAGCTGTCATGCTGCCGGCCACCTATAGTGCCCTGATGAGCTTCCGTGCTGCCGGCCACCTATAGTGGCCTGGTGGGCTGCCGTGCTGCCGGCCACCTATAGTGGCCTGGTGAGCTGCCGTGCTGCCGGCCACCTATAGTGGCCTGGTGAGCTGCCGTGCTGCCGGCCACCTATAGTGGCCTGGTGAGCTGCCGTGCTGCCGGCCACCTATAGTGGCCTGGTGAGCTGCCGTGCTGCCGGCCACCTATAGTGGACTTGTGAGCTGCCGTGCTGCCGGCCACCTATAGTGGCCTGGTGAGCTGCCGTGCTGCCGGCCACCTATAGTGGCCTGGTGAGCTGCCGTGCTGCCGGCCACCTATAGTGGCCTAGTGGGCTGCCGTGCTGCCGGCCACCTATAGTGGCCTGGTGAGCTGCCGTCCTGCCGGCCACCTATAGTGGCCTGGTGAGCTGCCGTGCTGCCGACCACCTATAGTGGCCTGGTGAGCTGCCGTCTGGCCGGCCACCTATAGTGGCCTGGTGAGCTGTCGTGCTGCCGGCCACCTATAGTGGCCTGGTGAGCTGTGGTACTGCCGGCCACCTATAGTAGCCTGGTGAGCTGTCGTGCTGCCGGCCACCTATAGTGGCCTGGTGAGCTGCCGTGCTGCCGGCCACCTATAGTGGCCTGGTGGGCTGCCGTGCTGCCGGCCACCTTTAGTGGCCTGGTGAGCTGCCGTGCTGCCGGCCACCTATAGTGGCCTGGTGAGCCGTCGTGCTGCCAGCCACCTAGAGTGGCCTGGTGAGCTGTCGTGCTGCCGGCCACCTATAGTCGCCTGGTGTGCTGTCTTACTGCCGGCCACCTATAGTGGCCTGGTGAGCTGTCGTGCTGCCGGCCACCTATAGTGGCCTGGTGAGCTGTCATGCTGCCGGCCATCTATAGTGCCCTGATGAGCTTCCGTGCTGCCGGCCACCTATAGTGGCCTGGTGGGCTGCCGTGCTGCCGGCCACCTATAGTGGCCTGGTGAGCTGCCGTGCTGCCGGCCACCTATAGTGGCCTGGTGAGCTGTCGTGCTGCCGGCCACCTATAGTGGTCCGGTGAGCTGCCGTGCTGCCGGCCACCTATAGTGGTCCGGTGAGCTGCCGTGCTGCTGGCCACCTATAGGGGCCTGGTGAGCTGCCGTGCTGCCGGCCACCTATAGTGGCCTGGTGAGCTGCCGTGCTGCCGGCCACCTACAGTGGCCTGGTTAGCTGTCGTGCTGCCGGCCACCTATAGTGGCCTGGTGAGCTGCCGTGTGGCCGGCCACCTATAGTGGCCTGGTGCGCTGTCATAATACCGGCCACCTATAGTGGCTTGGTGAGCTGTCGTGCTGCCGGCCACCTATAGTGGCCTGGTGAGCTGTCGTGCTGCCGGCCACCTATAGTGGCCTGGTGAGCTGCCGTGTGGCCGGCCACCTATAGGGGCCTGGTGAGCTGCCGTGCTGCCGGCCACCTATAGTGGCCTGGTGAGCTGCCGGCCACCTAAAGTGGCCTGGTGAGCTGTCGTGCTGTCGTGCTGCCGGCCACATATAGTGGCCTGGTGAGCTGTCATGCTGCCGGCCACCTATAGTGCCCTGATGAGCTTCCGTGCTGCCGGCCACCTATAGTGGCCTGGTGGGCTGCCGTGCTGCCGGCCACCTATAGTGGCCTGGTGAGCTGCCGTGCTGCCGGCCACCTATAGTGGCCTGGTGAGCTGCCGTGCTGCCGGCCACCTATAGTGGCCTGGTGAGCTGCCGTGCTGCCGGCCACCTATAGTGGACTGGTGAGCTGCCGTGCTGCCGGCCACCTATAGTGGCCTGGTGAGCTGTCGTGCTGCCGGCCCCCTATAGTGGACTGGTGAGCTGTGGTACTGCCGGCCACCTATAGTGGCCTGGTGAGCTGTCGTGCTGCCGGCCACCTATAGTGGCCTGGTGAGCTGTCGTACTGCCGGCCACCTATAGTAGCCTGGTGAGCTGCCGTGCTGCCGGCCACCTATAGAGGCCTGGTGAGCTGCCGTGCTGCCGGCCACCTATAGTGGCCTGGTGAGCTGCCGTGCTGCCGGCCACCTATAGTGGACTGGTGAGCTGCCGTGCTGCCGGCCACCTATAGTGGCCTGGTGAGCTGTCGTGCTGCCGGCCACCTATAGTGGACTGGTGAGCTGTCGTACTGCCGGCCACCTATAGTGGCCTGGTGAGCTGTCGTGCTGCCGGCCACCTATAGTGGCCTGGTGAGCTGCCGTGCTGCCGGCCTCCTATAGTGGTCTGATGACCTGCCATGCTGCCGGCCACCTATAGTGGCCTGGTTAGCTGTCGTGCTGCCGACCACCTATAGTAGCCTGGTAAGCTGTCGTGCTGCCGGCCACCTACAGTGGTCTGGTGAGCTGCCGTGCTGCCGGCCACCTATAGGGGCCTGGTGAGCTGCCGTGCTGCCGGCCACCTATAGAGGCCCGGTGCGCTGTCATGCTATCGGCCACCTATAGTGGTTTGGTGAGCTGTCGTGCTGCCGGCCACCTATAGTGGCCTGGTTAGCTGTCGTGCTGCCGGCCACCTATAGTGGTCTGGTGAGCTGTCGTACTGCCGGCCACCTATAGTGGCCTGGTGAGCTGCCGTGCTGCCGGCCACCTATAGTGGCCTGGTGAGCTCTCGTGCTGCCGGCCACCTATAGTGGCCTGGTGAGCTGTCGTGCTGTCGTGCTGCCGGCCACCTATAGTGGCCTGGTGAGCTGTCATGCTGCCGGCCACCTATAGTGGCCTGGTGAGCTGCCGTGCTGCCGGCCACCTATAGTGGACTTGTGAGCTGCCGTGCTGCCGGCCACCTATAGTGGCCTGGTGAGCTGCCGTGCTGCCGGCCACCTATAGTGGCCTGGTGAGCTGCCGTGCTGCCGGCCACCTATAGTGGCCTAGTGGGCTGCCGTGCTGCCGGCCACCTATAGTGGCCTGGTGAGCTGCCGTCCTGCCGGCCACCTATAGTGGCCTGGTGAGCTGCCGTGCTGGCGACCACCTATAGTGGCCTGGTGAGCTGTCATGCTGCCGGCCACCTATAGTGGCCTGGTGAGCTGCCGTGCTGCCGGCCACCTATAGTGGCCTGGTGAGCTCCGTGCTGCCGGCCACCTATAGTGGCCTGGTGAGCTGTCGTGCTGACGGCCACCTATAGTGGCCTGGTGAGCTGTCGTGCTGCCGGCCACCTATAGTGGCCTACTGAGCTGTCGTGCTGCCGGCCACCTATAGTGGCCTGGTGAGCTGTCGTACTGCCGGCCACCTATAGTGGCCTGGTGAGCTGTCGTGCTGCCGGTCACCTATAGAGGCCCGGTGCGCTGTCATGCTACCGGCCACCTATAGTGGTTTGGTGAGCTGTCGTGCTGCCGGGTACCTATAGTGGCCTGGTTAGCTGTCGTGCAGCCGGCCACCTATAGTGGTCTGGCGAGCTGCCGTGCTGCCGGCCACCTATAGTGGCCTGGTGAGCTGTCGTGCTGCCGGCCACCTATAGTGGCCTGGTGAGCTGCCGTCTGGCCGGCCACCTATAGTGGCCTGGTGAGCTGTCGTGCTGCCGGCCACCTATAGTGGCCTGGTGAGCTGTGGTACTGCCGGCCACCTATAGTAGCCTGGTGAGCTGTCGTGCTGCCGGCCACCTATAGTGGCCTGGTGAGCTGCCGTGCTGCCTGCCACCTATAGTGGCCTGGTGGGCTGCCGTGCTGCCGGCCACCTTTAGTGGCCTGGTGAGCTGCCGTGCTGCCGGCCACCTATAGTGGCCTGGTGAGCCGTCGTGCTGCCAGCCACCTAGAGTGGCCTGGTGAGCTGTCGTGCTGCCGGCCACCTATAGTCGCCTGGTGTGCTGTCTTACTGCCGGCCACCTATAGTGGCCTGGTGAGCTGTCGTGCTGCCGGCCACCTATAGTGGCCTGGTGAGCTGTCATGCTGCCGGCCATCTATAGTGCCCTGATGAGCTTCCGTGCTGCCGGCCACCTATAGTGGCCTGGTGGGCTGCCGTGCTGCCGGCCACCTATAGTGGCCTGGTGAGCTGCCGTGCTGCCGGCCACCTATAGTGGCCTGGTGAGCTGTCGTGCTGCCGGCCACCTATAGTGGTCCGGTGAGCTGCCGTGCTGCTGGCCACCTATAGGGGCCTGGTGAGCTGCCGTGCTGCCGGCCACCTATAGTGGCCTGGTGAGCTGCCGTGCTGCCGGCCACCTACAGTGGCCTGGTTAGCTGTCGTGCTGCCGGCCACCTATAGTGGCCTGGTGAGCTGCCGTGTGGCCGGCCACCTATAGTGGCCTGGTGCGCTGTCATAATACCGGCCACCTATAGTGGCTTGGTGAGCTGTCGTGCTGCCGGCCACCTATAGTGGCCTGGTGAGCTGTCGTGCTGCCGGCCACCTAGAGTGGCCTGGTGAGCTGCCGTGTGGCCGGCCACCTATAGGGGCCTGGTGAGCTGCCGTGCTGCCGGCCACCTATAGTGGCCTGGTGAGCTGCCGGCCACCTAAAGTGGCCTGGTGAGCTGTCGTGCTGTCGTGCTGCCGGCCACATATAGTGGCCTGGTGAGCTGTCATGCTGCCGGCCACCTATAGTGCCCTGATGAGCTTCCGTGCTGCCGGCCACCTATAGTGGCCTGGTGGGCTGCCGTGCTGCCGGCCACCTATAGTGGCCTGGTGAGCTGCCGTGCTGCCGGCCACCTATAGTGGCCTGGTGAGCTGCCGTGCTGCCGGCCACCTATAGTGGCCTGGTGAGCTGCCGTGCTGCCGGCCACCTATAGTGGACTGGTGAGCTGCCGTGCTGCCGGCCACCTATAGTGGCCTGGTGAGCTGTCGTGCTGCCGGCCACCTATAGTGGACTGGTGAGCTGTGGTACTGCCGGCCACCTATAGTGGCCTGGTGAGCTGTCGTGCTGCCGGCCACCTATAGTGGCCTGGTGAGCTGACGTACTGCCGGCCACCTATAGTAGCCTGGTGAGCTGCCGTGCTGCCGGCCACCTATAGAGGCCTGGTGAGCTGCCGTGCTGCCGGCCACCTATAGTGGCCTGGTGAGCTGCCGTGCTGCCGGCCACCTATAGTGGACTGGCGAGCTGCCGTGCTGCCGGCCACCTATAGTGGCCTGGTGAGCTGTCGTGCTGCCGGCCACCTATAGTGGGTTGGTGAGCTGTCGTACTGCCGGCCACCTATAGTGGCCTGGTGAGCTGTCGTGCTGCCGGCCACCTATAGTGGCCTGGTGAGCTGCCGTGCTGCCGGCCTCCTATAGTGGTCTGATGACCTGCCATGCTGCCGGCCACCTATAGTGGCCTGGTTAGCTGTCGTGCTGCCGACCACCTATAGTAGCCTGGTAAGCTGTCGTGCTGCCGGCCACCTACAGTGGTCTGGTGAGCTGCCGTGCTGCCGGCCACCTATAGGGGCCTGGTGAGCTGCCGTGCTGCCGGCCACCTTTAGAGGCCCGGTGCGCTGTCATGCTATCGGCCACCTATAGTGGTTTGGTGAGCTGTCGTGCTGCCGGCCACCTATAGTGGCCTGGTTAGCTGTCGTGCTTCCGGCCACCTATAGTGGTCTGGTGAGCTGTCGTACTGCCGGCCACCTATAGTGGCCTGGTGAGCTGCCGTGCTGCCGGCCACCTATAGTGGCCTGGTGAGCTCTCGTGCTGCCGGCCACCTATAGTGGCCTGGTGAGCTGTCGTGCTGTCGTGCTGCCGGCCACCTATAGTGGCCTGGTGAGCTGTCATGCTGCCGGCCACCTATAGTGCCCTGATGAGCTTCCGTGCTGCCGGCCACCTATAGTGGCCTGGTGGGCTGCCGTGCTGCCGGCCAACTATAGTGGCCTGGTGGGCTGCCGTGCTGCCGGCCACCTATAGTGGCCTGGTGAGCTGCCGTGCTGCCGGCCACCTATAGTGGCCTGGTGAGCTGCCGTGCTGCCGACCACCTATAGTGGCCTGGTGAGCTGTCATGCTGCCGGCCACCTACAGTGGCCTGATGACCTGCCATGCTGCCGGCCTCCTATAGTGGCCTGGTTAGCTGTCGTGCTGCCGACCACCTATTGTAGCCTGGTAAGCTGTCATGCTGCCGGCCACCTACAGTGGTCTGGTGAGCTGCCGTGCTGCCGGCCACCTATAGAGGCCTGGTGAGCTGCCGTGCTGCCAGCCACCTATAGAGACCCGGTGGGCTGTCATGCTACCGGCCACCTATAGTGGTTTGGTGAGCTGTCGTGCTGCCGGCCACCTATAGTGGCCTGGTTAGCTGTCGTGCAGCCGGCCACCTATAGAGGCCCGGTGCGCTGTCATGCTACCGGCCACCTATAGTGGTTTGGTGAGCTGTCGTGCTGCCAGCCACCTATGGTGGCCTGGTTAGATGTCGTGCAGCCGGCCACCTATAGTGGTCTGGCGAGCTGCCGTGCTGCCGGCCACCTATAGTGGCCTGGTGAGCTGCCGTGCTGCCGACCACCTATTGTAGCCTGGTAAGCTGTCATGCTGCCGGCCACCTACAGTGGTCTGGTGAGCTGCCGTGCTGCCGGCCACCTATAGGGGCCTGGTGAGCTGCCGTGCTGCCGGCCACCTATAGAGGCCCGGTGCGCTAACCAGGCCACCTATAGAGGCCCGGTGCGCTGTCATGCTACCGGCCACCTATAGTGGTTTGGTGAGCTGTCGTGCTGCCGGCCACCTATAGGGGCCTGGTGAGCTGCCGTGCTGCCGGCCACCTATAGTGGCCTGGTGAGCTGCCGTGCTGCCGGCCACCTATAGTGGACTGGTGAGCTGCCGTGCTGCCGGCCACCTATAGTGGCCTGGTGAGCTGTCGTGCTGCCGGCCACCTATAGTGGACTGGTGAGCTGTGGTACTGCCGGCCACCTATAGTGGCCTGGTGAGCTGTCGTGCTGCCGGCCACCTATAGTGGCCTGGTGAGCTGACGTACTGCCGGCCACCTATAGTAGCCTGGTGAGCTGCCGTGCTGCCGGCCACCTATAGAGGCCTGGTGAGCTGCCGTGCTGCCGGCCACCTATAGTGGACTGGTGAGCTGCCGTGCTGCCGGCCACCTATAGTGGCCTGGTGAGCTGTCGTGCTGCCGGCCACCTATAGTGGACTGGTGAGCTGTGGTACTGCCGGCCACCTATAGTGGCCTGGTGAGCTGTCGTGCTGCCGGCCACCTATAGTGGCCTGGTGAGCTGACGTACTGCCGGCCACCTATAGTAGCCTGGTGAGCTGCCGTGCTGCCGGCCACCTATAGAGGCCTGGTGAGCTGCCGTACTGCCGGCCACCTATAGGGGCCTGGTTAGCTGTCGTGCTGCCGACCACCTATAGTAGCCTGGTAAGCTGTCGTGCTGCCGGCCACCTACAGTGGTCTGGTGAGCTGCCGTGCTGCCGGCCACCTATAGGGGCCTGGTGAGCTGCC
The DNA here is from genome assembly GCA_951905685.1 of Eumerus sabulonum. Lineage (NCBI taxonomy): Eukaryota > Metazoa > Arthropoda > Insecta > Diptera > Syrphidae > Eumerus > Eumerus sabulonum. Next base: position 72,258,209 of record OX645064.1, read on the forward strand.
GTGCTGCCGGCCACCTTTAGAGGCCCGGTGCGCTGTCATGCTACCGGCCACCTATAGTGGTTTGGTGAGCTGTCGTGCTGCCGGCCACCTATAGTGGCCTGGTTAGCTGTCGTGCAGCCGGCCACCTATAGTGGTCTGGCGAGCTGCCGTGCTGCCGGCCACCTATAGGGGCCTGGTGAGCTGCCGTGTGGCCGGCCACCTATAGGGGCCTGGTGAGCTGCCGTGCTGCCGGCCACCTATAGTGGCCTGGTGAGCTGCCGGCCACCTAAAGTGGCCTGGTGAGCTGTCGTGCTGTCGTGCTGCCGGCCACCTATAGTGGCCTGGTGAGCTGCCGTGTGGCCGGCCACCTATAGTGGCCTGGTGCGCTGTCATAATACCGGCCACCTATAGTGGCTTGGTGAGCTGTCGTGCTGCCGGCCACCTATAGTGGCCTGGTGAGCTGTCGTGCTGCCGGCCACCTATAGTGGCCTGGTGAGCTGCCGTGTGGCCGGCCACCTATAGGGGCCTGGTGAGCTGCCGTGCTGCCGGCCACCTATAGTGGCCTGGTGAGCTGCCGGCCACCTAAAGTGGCCTGGTGAGCTGTCGTGCTGTCGTGCTGCCGGCCACATATAGTGGCCTGGTGAGCTGTCATGCTGCCGGCCACCTATAGTGCCCTGATGAGCTTCCGTGCTGCCGGCCACCTATAGTGGCCTGGTGGGCTGCCGTGCTGCCGGCCACCTATAGTGGCCTGGTGAGCTGCCGTGCTGCCGGCCACCTATAGTGGCCTGGTGAGCTGCCGGGCTGCCGGCCACCTATAGTGGCCTGGTGAGCTGCCGTGCTGCCGGCCACCTATAGTGGACTGGTGAGCTGCCGTGCTGCCGGCCACCTATAGTGGCCTGGTGAGCTGTCGTGCTGCCGGCCCCCTATAGTGGACTGGTGAGCTGTGGTACTGCCGGCCACCTATAGTGGCCTGGTGAGCTGTCGTGCTGCCGGCCACCTATAGTGGCCTGGTGAGCTGTCGTACTGCCGGCCACCTATAGTAGCCTGGTGAGCTGCCGTGCTGCCGGCCACCTATAGAGGCCTGGTGAGCTGCCGTGCTGCCGGCCACCTATAGTGGCCTGGTGAGCTGCCGTGCTGCCGGCCACCTATAGTGGACTGGTGAGCTGCCGTGCTGCCGGCCACCTATAGTGGCCTGGTGAGCTGTCGTGCTGCCGGCCACCTATAGTGGACTGGTGAGCTGTCGTGCTGCCGGCCACCTATAGTGGCCTGGTGAGCTGCCGTCTGGCCGGCCACCTATAGTGGCCTGGTGAGCTGTCGTGCTGCCGGCCACCTATAGTGGCCTGGTGAGCTGTGGTACTGCCGGCCACCTATAGTAGCCTGGTGAGCTGTCGTGCTGCCGGCCACCTATAGTGGCCTGGTGAGCTGCCGTGCTGCCTGCCACCTATAGTGGCCTGGTGGGCTGCCGTGCTGCCGGCCACCTTTAGTGGCCTGGTGAGCTGCCGTGCTGCCGGCCACCTATAGTGGCCTGGTGAGCCGTCGTGCTGCCAGCCACCTAGAGTGGCCTGGTGAGCTGTCGTGCTGCCGGCCACCTATAGTCGCCTGGTGTGCTGTCTTACTGCCGGCCACCTATAGTGGCCTGGTGAGCTGTCGTGCTGCCGGCCACCTATAGTGGCCTGGTGAGCTGTCATGCTGCCGGCCATCTATAGTGCCCTGATGAGCTTCCGTGCTGCCGGCCACCTATAGTGGCCTGGTGGGCTGCCGTGCTGCCGGCCACCTATAGTGGCCTGGTGAGCTGCCGTGCTGCCGGCCACCTATAGTGGCCTGGTGAGCTGTCGTGCTGCCGGCCACCTATAGTGGTCCGGTGAGCTGCCGTGCTGCTGGCCACCTATAGGGGCCTGGTGAGCTGCCGTGCTGCCGGCCACCTATAGTGGCCTGGTGAGCTGCCGTGCTGCCGGCCACCTACAGTGGCCTGGTTAGCTGTCGTGCTGCCGGCCACCTATAGTGGCCTGGTGAGCTGCCGTGTGGCCGGCCACCTATAGTGGCCTGGTGCGCTGTCATAATACCGGCCACCTATAGTGGCTTGGTGAGCTGTCGTGCTGCCGGCCACCTATAGTGGCCTGGTGAGCTGTCGTGCTGCCGGCCACCTAGAGTGGCCTGGTGAGCTGCCGTGTGGCCGGCCACCTATAGGGGCCTGGTGAGCTGCCGTGCTGCCGGCCACCTATAGTGGCCTGGTGAGCTGCCGGCCACCTAAAGTGGCCTGGTGAGCTGTCGTGCTGTCGTGCTGCCGGCCACATATAGTGGCCTGGTGAGCTGTCATGCTGCCGGCCACCTATAGTGCCCTGATGAGCTTCCGTGCTGCCGGCCACCTATAGTGGCCTGGTGGGCTGCCGTGCTGCCGGCCACCTATAGTGGCCTGGTGAGCTGCCGTGCTGCCGGCCACCTATAGTGGCCTGGTGAGCTGCCGTGCTGCCGGCCACCTATAGTGGCCTGGTGAGCTGCCGTGCTGCCGGCCACCTATAGTGGACTGGTGAGCTGCCGTGCTGCCGGCCACCTATAGTGGCCTGGTGAGCTGTCGTGCTGCCGGCCACCTATAGTGGACTGGTGAGCTGTGGTACTGTCGGCCACCTATAGTGGCCTGGTGAGCTGTCGTGCTGCCGGCCACCTATAGTGGCCTGGTGAGCTGACGTACTGCCGGCCACCTATAGTAGCCTGGTGAGCTGCCGTGCTGCCGGCCACCTATAGAGGCCTGGTGAGCTGCCGTGCTGCCGGCCACCTATAGTGGCCTGGTGAGCTGCCGTGCTGCCGGCCACCTATAGTGGACTGGCGAGCTGCCGTGCTGCCGGCCACCTATAGTGGCCTGGTGAGCTGTCGTGCTGCCGGCCACCTATAGTGGGTTGGTGAGCTGTCGTACTGCCGGCCACCTATAGTGGCCTGGTGAGCTGTCGTGCTGCCGGCCACCTATAGTGGCCTGGTGAGCTGCCGTGCTGCCGGCCTCCTATAGTGGTCTGATGACCTGCCATGCTGCCGGCCACCTATAGTGGCCTGGTTAGCTGTCGTGCTGCCGACCACCTATAGTAGCCTGGTAAGCTGTCGTGCTGCCGGCCACCTACAGTGGTCTGGTGAGCTGCCGTGCTGCCGGCCACCTATAGGGGCCTGGTGAGCTGCCGTGCTGCCGGCCACCTTTAGAGGCCCGGTGCGCTGTCATGCTATCGGCCACCTATAGTGGTTTGGTGAGCTGTCGTGCTGCCGGCCACCTATAGTGGCCTGGTTAGCTGTCGTGCTTCCGGCCACCTATAGTGGTCTGGTGAGCTGTCGTACTGCCGGCCACCTATAGTGGCCTGGTGAGCTGCCGTGCTGCCGGCCACCTATAGTGGCCTGGTGAGCTCTCGTGCTGCCGGCCACCTATAGTGGCCTGGTGAGCTGTCGTGCTGTCGTGCTGCCGGCCACCTATAGTGGCCTGGTGAGCTGTCATGCTGCCGGCCACCTATAGTGCCCTGATGAGCTTCCGTGCTGCCGGCCACCTATAGTGGCCTGGTGGGCTGCCGTGCTGCCGGCCAACTATAGTGGCCTGGTGGGCTGCCGTGCTGCCGGCCACCTATAGTGGCCTGGTGAGCTGCCGTGCTGCCGGCCACCTATAGTGGCCTGGTGAGCTGCCGTGCTGCCGACCACCTATAGTGGCCTGGTGAGCTGTCATGCTGCCGGCCACCTACAGTGGCCTGATGACCTGCCATGCTGCCGGCCTCCTATAGTGGCCTGGTTAGCTGTCGTGCTGCCGACCACCTATTGTAGCCTGGTAAGCTGTCATGCTGCCGGCCACCTACAGTGGTCTGGTGAGCTGCCGTGCTGCCGGCCACCTATAGAGGCCTGGTGAGCTGCCGTGCTGCCAGCCACCTATAGAGACCCGGTGGGCTGTCATGCTACCGGCCACCTATAGTGGTTTGGTGAGCTGTCGTGCTGCCGGCCACCTATAGTGGCCTGGTTAGCTGTCGTGCAGCCGGCCACCTATAGAGGCCCGGTGCGCTGTCATGCTACCGGCCACCTATAGTGGTTTGGTGAGCTGTCGTGCTGCCAGCCACCTATGGTGGCCTGGTTAGATGTCGTGCAGCCGGCCACCTATAGTGGTCTGGCGAGCTGCCGTGCTGCCGGCCACCTATAGTGGCCTGGTGAGCTGCCGTGCTGCCGACCACCTATTGTAGCCTGGTAAGCTGTCATGCTGCCGGCCACCTACAGTGGTCTGGTGAGCTGCCGTGCTGCCGGCCACCTATAGGGGCCTGGTGAGCTGCCGTGCTGCCGGCCACCTATAGAGGCCCGGTGCGCTAACCAGGCCACCTATAGAGGCCCGGTGCGCTGTCATGCTACCGGCCACCTATAGTGGTTTGGTGAGCTGTCGTGCTGCCGGCCACCTATAGGGGCCTGGTGAGCTGCCGTGCTGCCGGCCACCTATAAAGGCCCGGTGCGCTAACCAGGCCACCTATAGAGGCCCGGTGCGCTGTCATGCTACCGGCCACCTATAGTGGTTTGGTGAGCTGTCGTGCTGCCGGCCACCTATAGTGGCCTGGTTAGCTGTCGTGCAGCCGGCCACCTATAGTGGTCTGGCGAGCTGCCGTGCTGCCGGCCACCTATAGGGGCCTGGTGAGCTGCCGTGTGGCCGGCCACCTATAGGGGCCTGGTGAGCTGCCGTGCTGCCGGCCACCTATAGTGGCCTGGTGAGCTGCCGGCCACCTAAAGTGGCCTGGTGAGCTGTCGTGCTGTCGTGCTGCCGGCCACCTATAGTGGCCTGGTGAGCTGCCGTGTGGCCGGCCACCTATAGTGGCCTGGTGCGCTGTCATAATACCGGCCACCTATAGTGGCTTGGTGAGCTGTCGTGCTGCCGGCCACCTATAGTGGCCTGGTGAGCTGTCGTGCTGCCGGCCACCTATAGTGGCCTGGTGAGCTGCCGTGTGGCCGGCCACCTATAGGGGCCTGGTGAGCTGCCGTGCTGCCGGCCACCTATAGTGGCCTGGTGAGCTGCCGGCCACCTAAAGTGGCCTGGTGAGCTGTCGTGCTGTCGTGCTGCCGGCCACATATAGTGGCCTGGTGAGCTGTCATGCTGCCGGCCACCTATAGTGCCCTGATGAGCTTCCGTGCTGCCGGCCACCTATAGTGGCCTGGTGGGCTGCCGTGCTGCCGGCCACCTATAGTGGCCTGGTGAGCTGCCGTGCTGCCGGCCACCTATAGTGGCCTGGTGAGCTGCCGGGCTGCCGGCCACCTATAGTGGCCTGGTGAGCTGCCGTGCTGCCGGCCACCTATAGTGGACTGGTGAGCTGCCGTGCTGCCGGCCACCTATAGTGGCCTGGTGAGCTGTCGTGCTGCCGGCCCCCTATAGTGGACTGGTGAGCTGTGGTACTGCCGGCCACCTATAGTGGCCTGGTGAGCTGTCGTGCTGCCGGCCACCTATAGTGGCCTGGTGAGCTGTCGTACTGCCGGCCACCTATAGTAGCCTGGTGAGCTGCCGTGCTGCCGGCCACCTATAGAGGCCTGGTGAGCTGCCGTGCTGCCGGCCACCTATAGTGGCCTGGTGAGCTGCCGTGCTGCCGGCCACCTATAGTGGACTGGTGAGCTGCCGTGCTGCCGGCCACCTATAGTGGCCTGGTGAGCTGTCGTGCTGCCGGCCACCTATAGTGGACTGGTGAGCTGTCATACTGCCGGCCACCTATAGTGGCCTGGTGAGCTGTCGTGCTGCCGGCCACCTATAGTGGCCTGGTGAGCTGCCGTGCTGCCGGCCTCCTATAGTGGTCTGATGACCTGCCATGCTGCCGGCCACCTATAGTGGCCTGGTTAGCTGTCGTGCTGCCGACCACCTATAGTAGCCTGGTAAGCTGTCGTGCTGCCGGCCACCTACAGTGGTCTGGTGAGCTGCCGTGCTGCCGGCCACCTATAGGGGCCTGGTGAGCTGCCGTGCTGCCGGCCACCTATAGAGGCCCGGTGCGCTGTCATGCTATCGGCCACCTATAGTGGTTTGGTGAGCTGTCGTGCTGCCGGCCACCTATAGTGGCCTGGTTAGCTGTCGTGCTCCCGGCCACCTATAGTGGTCTGGTGAGCTGTCGTACTGCCGGCCACCTATAGTGGCCTGGTGAGCTGCCGTGCTGCCGGCCACCTATAGTGGCCTGGTGAGCTCTCGTGCTGCCGGCCACCTATAGTGGCCTGGTGAGCTGTCGTGCTGTCGTGCTGCCGGCCACCTATAGTGGCCTGGTGAGCTGTCATGCTGCCGGCCACCTATAGTGGCCTGGTGAGCTGCCGTGCTGCCGGCCACCTATAGTGGACTTGTGAGCTGCCGTGCTGCCGGCCACCTATAGTGGCCTGGTGAGCTGCCGTGCTGCCGGCCACCTATAGTGGCCTGGTGAGCTGCCGTGCTGCCGGCCACCTATAGTGGCCTAGTGGGCTGCCGTGCTGCCGGCCACCTATAGTGGCCTGGTGAGCTGCCGTCCTGCCGGCCACCTATAGTGGCCTGGTGAGCTGCCGTGCTGCCGACCACCTATAGTGGCCTGGTGAGCTGTCATGCTGCCGGCCACCTATAGTGGCCTGGTGAGCTGCCGTGCTGCCGGCCACCTATAGTGGCCTGGTGAGCTCCGTGCTGCCGGCCACCTATAGTGGCCTGGTGAGCTGTCGTGCTGACGGCCACCTATAGTGGCCTGGTGAGCTGTCGTGCTGCCGGCCACCTATAGTGGCCTACTGAGCTGTCGTGCTGCCGGCCACCTATAGTGGCCTGGTGAGCTGTCGTACTGCCGGCCACCTATAGTGGCCTGGTGAGCTGTCGTGCTGCCGGTCACCTATAGAGGCCCGGTGCGCTGTCTTGCTACCGGCCACCTATAGTGGTTTGGTGAGCTGTCGTGCTGCCGGGTACCTATAGTGGCCTGGTTAGCTGTCGTGCAGCCGGCCACCTATAGTGGTCTGGCGAGCTGCCGTGCTGCCGGCCACCTATAGTGGCCTGGTGAGCTGTCGTGCTGCCGGCCACCTATAGTGGCCTGGTGAGCTGCCGTCTGGCCGGCCACCTATAGTGGCCTGGTGAGCTGTCGTGCTGCCGGCCACCTATAGTGGCCTGGTGAGCTGTGGTACTGCCGGCCACCTATAGTAGCCTGGTGAGCTGTCGTGCTGCCGGCCACCTATAGTGGCCTGGTGAGCTGCCGTGCTGCCGGCCACCTATAGTGGCCTGGTGGGCTGCCGTGCTGCCGGCCACCTTTAGTGGCCTGGTGAGCTGCCGTGCTGCCGGCCACCTATAGTGGCCTGGTGAGCCGTCGTGCTGCCAGCCACCTAGAGTGGCCTGGTGAGCTGTCGTGCTGCCGGCCACCTATAGTCGCCTGGTGTGCTGTCTTACTGCCGGCCACCTATAGTGGCCTGGTGAGCTGTCGTGCTGCCGGCCACCTATAGTGGCCTGGTGAGCTGTCATGCTGCCGGCCATCTATAGTGCCCTGATGAGCTTCCGTGCTGCCGGCCACCTATAGTGGGCTGGTGGGCTGCCGTGCTGCCGGCCACCTATAGTGGCCTGGTGAGCTGCCGTGCTGCCGGCCTCCTATAGTGGCCTGGTGAGCTGTCGTGCTGCCGGCCACCTATAGTGGTCCGGTGAGCTGCCGTGCTGCTGGCCACCTATAGTGGTCCGGTGAGCTGCCGTGCTGCTGGCCACCTATAGGGGCCTGGTGAGCTGCCGTGCTGCCGGCCACCTATAGTGGCCTGGTGAGCTGCCGTGCTGCCGGCCACCTACAGTGGCCTGGTTAGCTGTCGTGCTGCCGGCCACCTATAGTGGCCTGGTGAGCTGCCGTGTGGCCGGCCACCTATAGTGGCCTGGTGCGCTGTCATAATACCGGCCACCTATAGTGGCTTGGTGAGCTGTCGTGCTGCCGGCCACCTATAGTGGCCTGGTGAGCTGTCGTGCTGCCGGCCACCTATAGTGGCCTGGTGAGCTGCCGTGTGGCCGGCCACCTATAGGGGCCTGGTGAGCTGCCGTGCTGCCGGCCACCTATAGTGGCCTGGTGAGCTGCCGGCCACCTAAAGTGGCCTGGTGAGCTGTCGTGCTGTCGTGCTGCCGGCCACATATAGTGGCCTGGTGAGCTGTCATGCTGCCGGCCACCTATAGTGCCCTGATGAGCTTCCGTGCTGCCGGCCACCTATAGTGGCCTGGTGGGCTGCCGTGCTGCCGGCCACCTATAGTGGCCTGGTGAGCTGCCGTGCTGCCGGCCACCTATAGTGGCCTGGTGAGCTGCCGTGCTGCCGGCCACCTATAGTGGCCTGGTGAGCTGCCGTGCTGCCGGCCACCTATAGTGGACTGGTGAGCTGCCGTGCTGCCGGCCACCTATAGTGGCCTGGTGAGCTGTCGTGCTGCCGGCCACCTATAGTGGACTGGTGAGCTGTGGTACTGCCGGCCACCTATAGTGGCCTGGTGAGCTGTCGTGCTGCCGGCCACCTATAGTGGCCTGGTGAGCTGTCGTACTGCCGGCCACCTATAGTAGCCTGGTGAGCTGCCGTGCTGCCGGCCACCTATAGAGGCCTGGTGAGCTGCCGTGCTGCCGGCCACCTATAGTGGCCTGGTGAGCTGCCGTGCTGCCGGCCACCTATAGTGGACTGGCGAGCTGCCGTGCTGCCGGCCACCTATAGTGGCCTGGTGAGCTGTCGTGCTGCCGGCCACCTATAGTGGGCTGGTGAGCTGTCGTACTGCCGGCCACCTATAGTGGCCTGGTGAGCTGTCGTGCTGCCGGCCACCTATAGTGGCCTGGTGAGCTGCCGTGCTGCCGGCCTCCTATAGTGGTCTGATGACCTGCCATGCTGCCGGCCACCTATAGTGGCCTGGTTAGCTGTCGTGCTGCCGACCACCTATAGTAGCCTGGTAAGCTGTCGTGCTGCCGGCCACCTACAGTGGTCTGGTGAGCTGCCGTGCTGCCGGCCACCTATAGGGGCCTGGTGAGCTGCCGTGCTGCCGGCCACCTATAGAGGCCCGGTGCGCTGTCATGCTATCGGCCACCTATAGTGGTTTGGTGAGCTGTCGTGCTGCCGGCCACCTATAGTGGCCTGGTTAGCTGTCGTGCTTCCGGCCACCTATAGTGGTCTGGTGAGCTGTCGTACTGCCGGCCACCTATAGTGGCCTGGTGAGCTGCCGTGCTGCCGGCCACCTATAGTGGCCTGGTGAGCTCTCGTGCTGCCGGCCACCTATAGTGGCCTGGTGAGCTGTCGTGCTGTCGTGCTGCCGGCCACCTATAGTGGCCTGGTGAGCTGTCATGCTGCCGGCCACCTATAGTGCCCTGATGAGCTTCCGTGCTGCCGGCCACCTATAGTGGCCTGGTGGGCTGCCGTGCTGCCGGCCACCTATAGTGGCCTGGTGGGCTGCCGTGCTGCCGGCCACCTATAGTGGCCTGGTGAGCTGCCGTGCTGCCGGCCACCTATAGTGGCCTGGTGAGCTGCCGTGCTGCCGACCACCTATAGTGGCCTGGTGAGCTGTCATGCTGCCGGCCACCTACAGTGGCCTGATGACCTGCCATGCTGCCGGCCTCCTATAGTGGCCTGGTTAGCTGTCGTGCTGCCGACCACCTATTGTAGCCTGGTAAGCTGTCATGCTGCCGGCCACCTACAGTGGTCTGGTGAGCTGCCGTGCTGCCGGCCACCTATAGAGGCCTGGTGAGCTGCCGTGCTGCCAGCCACCTATAGAGGCCCGGTGGGCTGTCATGCTACCGGCCACCTATAGTGGTTTGGTGAGCTGTCGTGCTGCCGGCCACCTATAGTGGCCTGGTTAGCTGTCGTGCAGCCGGCCACCTATAGAGGCCCGGTGCGCTGTCATGCTACCGGCCACCTATAGTGGTTTGGTGAGCTGTCGTGCTGCCGGCCACCTATAGTGGCCTGGTTAGATGTCGTGCAGCCGGCCACCTATAGTGGTCTGGCGAGCTGCCGTGCTGCCGGCCACCTATAGTGGCCTGGTGAGCTGCCGTGCTGCCGACCACCTATTGTAGCCTGGTAAGCTGTCATGCTGCCGGCCACCTACAGTGGTCTGGTGAGCTGCCGTGCTGCCGGCCACCTATAGGGGCCTGGTGAGCTGCCGTGCTGCCGGTCACCTATAGAGGCCCGGTGCGCTAACCAGGCCACCTATAGAGGCCCGGTGCGCTGTCATGCTACCGGCCACCTATAGTGGTTTGGTGAGCTGTCGTGCTGCCGGCCACCTATAGGGGCCTGGTGAGCTGCCGTGCTGCCGGCCACCTATAGAGGCCCGGTGCGCTAACCAGGCCACCTATAGAGGCCCGGTGCGCTGTCATGCTACCGGCCACCTATAGTGGTTTGGTGAGCTGTCGTGCTGCCGGCCACCTATAGTGGCCTGGTTAGCTGTCGTGCAGCCGGCCACCTATAGTGGTCTGGCGAGCTGCCGTGCTGCCGGCCACCTATAGGGGCCTGGTGAGCTGCCGTGCTGCCGGCCACCTATAGAGGCCCGGTGCGCTGTCATGCCCACAGCGGCCACCTATAGTGCTGCCGGCCACCTATAGTGGCCTGGTGAGCTGCCGTGCTGCCGACCACCTATAGTGGCCTGGTGAGCTGTCATGCTGCCGGCCACCTACAGTGGCCTGATGACCTGCCATGCTGCCGGCCTCCTATAGTGGCCTGGTTAGCTGTCGTGCTGCCGACCACCTATTGTAGCCTGGTAAGCTGTCATGCTGCCGGCCACCTACAGTGGTCTGGTGAGCTGCCGTGCTGCCGGCCACCTATAGGGGCCTGGTGAGCTGCCGTGCTGCCGGCCACCTATAGAGGCCCGGTGCGCTGTCATGCTACCGGCCACCTATAGTGGTTTGGTGAGCTGCCGTGCTGCCGGCCACCTATAGTGGCCTGGTGGGCTGCCGTGCTGCCGGCCACCTATAGTGGCCTGGTGAGCTGCCGTGCTGCCGGCCACCTATAGGGGCCTGGTGACCTGCCATGCTGCCGGCCACCTATAGAGGCCCGGTGCGCTGTCATGCTACCGGCCACCTATAGTGGTTTGGTGAGCTGTCGTGCTGCCGGCCACCTATAGTGGCCTGGTTAGCTGCCGTGCTGCCGGCCACCTATAGTGGCCTGGTGAGCTGCCGTGCTGCCGGCCACCTATAGTGGACTGGTGAGCTGCCGTGCTGCCGGCCACCTATAGTGGCCTGGTGAGCTGCCGTGCTGCCGGCCACCTATAGTGGCCTGGTGAGCTGCCGTGCTGCCGGCCACCTATAGTGGCCTGGTGGGCTGCCGTGCTGCCGGCCACCTATAGTGGCCTGGTGAGCTGCCGTGCTGCCGGCCACCTATAGTGGCCTGGTGAGCTGCCGTGCTGCCGACCACCTATAGTGGCCTGGTGAGCTGTCATGCTGCCGGCCACCTATAGTGGCCTGGTGAGCTGCCGTGCTGCCGGCCACCTATAGTGGCCTGGTGAGCTGTCGTACTGCCGGCCACCTATAATGGCCTGGTGAGCTGTCGTGCTGCCGGCCACCTATAGAGGCCCGGTGCGCTGTCATGCTACCGGCCACCTATAGTGGTTTGGTGAGCTGTCGTGCTGCCGGCCACCTATAGTGGCCTGGTTAGCTGTCGTGCAGCCGGCCACCTATAGTGGTCTGGCGAGCTGCCGCGCTGCCGGCCACCTATAGTGGCCTGGTGAGCTGTCGTGCTGCCGGCCACCTATAGTGGCCTGGTGAGCTGCCGTCTGGCCGGCCACCTATAGTGGCCTGGTGGGCTGCCGTGCTGCCGGCCACCTATAGTGGCCTGGTGAGCTGTCGTGCTGCCGGCCACCTATAGTGGCCTGGTGAGCTGTCGTACTGCCGGCCACCTTAAGTAGCCTGGTGAGCTGTCGTGCTGCCGGCCACCTATAGTGGCCTGGTGAGCTGCCGTGCTGCCGGCCACCTATAGTGGACTGGTGAGCTGCCGTGCTGCCGGCCACCTATAGTGGCCTGGTGAGCTGCCGTGCTGCCGGCCACCTATAGTGGCCTGGTGAGCTGCCGTGCTGCCGGCCACCTATAGTGGCCTGGTGGGCTGCCGTGCTGCCGGCCACCTATAGTGGCCTGGTGAGCTGCCGTGCTGCCGGCCACCTATAGTGGCCTGGTGAGCTGCCGTGCTGCCGACCACCTATAGTGGCCTGGTTAGCTGTCGTGCTTCCGGCCACCTATAGTGGTCTGGTGAGCTGTCGTACTGCCGGCCACCTATAGTGGCCTGGTGAGCTGCCGTGCTGCCGGCCACCTATAGTGGCCTGGTGAGCTCTCGTGCTGCCGGCCACCTATAGTGGCCTGGTGAGATGTCGTGCTGTCGTGCTGCCGGCCACCTATAGTGGCCTGGTGAGCTGTCATGCTGCCGGCCACCTATAGTGCCCTGATGAGCTTCCGTGCTGCCGGCCACCTATAGTGGCCTGGTGGGCTGCCGTGCTGCCGGCCACCTATAGTGGCCTGGTGGGCTGCCGTGCTGCCGGCCACCTATAGTGGCCTGGTGAGCTGCCGTGCTGCCGGCCACCTATAGTGGCCTGGTGAGCTGCCGTGCTGCCGACCACCTATAGTGGCCTGGTGAGCTGTCATGCTGCCGGCCACCTACAGTGGCCTGATGACCTGCCATGCTGCCGGCCTCCTATAGTGGCCTGGTTAGCTGTCGTGCTGCCGACCACCTATTGTAGCCTGGTAAGCTGTCATGCTGCCGGCCACCTATAGTGGGCTGGTGAGCTGTCGTACTGCCGGCCACCTATAGTGGCCTGGTGAGCTGTCGTGCAGCCGGCCACCTATAGTGGCCTGGTGAGCTGTCGTGCTGCCGGCCACCTATAGTGGGCTGGTGAGCTGTCGTACTGCCGGCCACCTATAGTGGCCTGGTGAGCTGTCGTGCTGCCGGCCACCTATAGTGGCCTGGTGAGCTGCCGTGCTGCCGGCCTCCTATAGTGGTCTGATGACCTGCCATGCTGCCGGCCACCTATAGTGGCCTGGTTAGCTGTCGTGCTGCCGACCACCTATAGTAGCCTGGTAAGCTGTCGTGCTGCCGGCCACCTACAGTGGTCTGGTAAGCTGCCGTGCTGCCGGCCACCTATAGGGGCCTGGTGAGCTGCCGTGCTGCCGGCCACCTATAGAGGCCCGGTGCGCTGTCATGCTACCGGCCACCTATAGTGGTTTGGTGAGCTGTCGTGCTGCCGGCCACCTATAGGGGCCTGGTGAGCTGCCGTGCTGCCGGCCACCTATAGAGGCCTGGTGAGCTGCCGTGCTGCCAGCCACCTATAGAGGCCCGGTGGGCTAACCAGGCCACCTATAGAGGCCCGGTGCGCTGTCATGCTACTGGCCACCTATAGTGGTTTGGTGAGCTGTCGTGCTGCCGGCCACCTATAGGGGCCTGGTGAGCTGCCGTGCTGCCGGCCACCTATAGAGGCCCGGTGCGCTAACCAGGCCACCTATAGAGGCCCGGTGCGCTGTCATGCTACCGGCCACCTATAGTGGTTTGGTGAGCTGTCGTGCTGCCGGCCACCTATAGTGGCCTGGTTAGCTGTCGTGCTGCCGACCACCTATAGTAGCCTGGTAAGCTGTCGTGCTGCCGGCCACCTACAGTGGTCTGGTAAGCTGCCGTGCTGCCGGCCACCTATAGGGGCCTGGTGAGCTGTCGTGCAGCCGGCCACCTATAGTGGCCTGGTGAGCTGTCGTGCTGCCGGCCACCTATAGTGGGCTGGTGAGCTGTCGTACTGCCGGCCACCTATAGTGGCCTGGTGAGCTGTCGTGCTGCCGGCCACCTATAGTGGCCTGATGACCTGCCATGCTGCCGGCCTCCTATAGTGGCCTGGTTAGCTGTCGTGCTGCCGACCACCTATTGTAGCCTGGTAAGCTGTCATGCTGCCGGCCACCTACAGTGGTCTGGTGAGCTGCCGTGCTGCCGGCCACCTATAGAGGCCTGGTGAGCTGCCGTGCTGCCAGCCACCTATAGAGGCCCGGTGGGCTGTCATGCTACCGGCCACCTATAGTGGTTTGGTGAGCTGTCGTGCTGCCGGCCACCTATAGTGGCCTGGTTAGCTGTCGTGCAGCCGGCCACCTATAGAGGCCCGGTGCGCTGTCATGCTACCGGCCACCTATAGTGGTTTGGTGAGCTGTCGTGCTGCCGGCCACCTATAGTGGCCTGGTTAGATGTCGTGCAGCCGGCCACCTATAGTGGTCTGGCGAGCTGCCGTGCTGCCGGCCACCTATAGTGGCCTGGTGAGCTGCCGTGCTGCCGACCACCTATTGTAGCCTGGTAAGCTGTCATGCTGCCGGCCACCTACAGTGGTCTGGTGAGCTGCCGTGCTGCCGGCCACCTATAGGGGCCTGGTGAGCTGCCGTGCTGCCGGTCACCTATAGAGGCCCGGTGCGCTAACCAGGCCACCTATAGAGGCCCGGTGCGCTGTCATGCTACCGGCCACCTATAGTGGTTTGGTGAGCTGTCGTGCTGCCGGCCACCTATAGGGGCCTGGTGAGCTGCCGTGCTGCCGGCCACCTATAGAGGCCCGGTGCGCTAACCAGGCCACCTATAGAGGCCCGGTGCGCTGTCATGCTACCGGCCACCTATAGTGGTTTGGTGAGCTGTCGTGCTGCCGGCCACCTATAGTGGCCTGGTTAGCTGTCGTGCAGCCGGCCACCTATAGTGGTCTGGCGAGCTGCCGTGCTGCCGGCCACCTATAGGGGCCTGGTGAGCTGCCGTGCTGCCGGCCACCTATAGAGGCCCGGTGCGCTGTCATGCCCACAGCGGCCACCTATAGTGCTGCCGGCCACCTATAGTGGCCTGGTGAGCTGCCGTGCTGCCGACCACCTATAGTGGCCTGGTGAGCTGTCATGCTGCCGGCCACCTACAGTGGCCTGATGACCTGCCATGCTGCCGGCCTCCTATAGTGGCCTGGTTAGCTGTCGTGCTGCCGACCACCTATTGTAGCCTGGTAAGCTGTCATGCTGCCGGCCACCTACAGTGGTCTGGTGAGCTGCCGTGCTGCCGGCCACCTATAGGGGCCTGGTGAGCTGCCGTGCTGCCGGCCACCTATAGAGGCCCGGTGCGCTGTCATGCTACCGGCCACCTATAGTGGTTTGGTGAGCTGCCGTGCTGCCGGCCACCTATAGTGGCCTGGTGGGCTGCCGTGCTGCCGGCCACCTATAGTGGCCTGGTGAGCTGCCGTGCTGCCGGCCACCTATAGGGGCCTGGTGACCTGCCATGCTGCCGGCCACCTATAGAGGCCCGGTGCGCTGTCATGCTACCGGCCACCTATAGTGGTTTGGTGAGCTGTCGTGCTGCCGGCCACCTATAGTGGCCTGGTTAGCTGCCGTGCTGCCGGCCACCTATAGTGGCCTGGTGAGCTGCCGTGCTGCCGGCCACCTATAGTGGACTGGTGAGCTGCCGTGCTGCCGGCCACCTATAGTGGCCTGGTGAGCTGCCGTGCTGCCGGCCACCTATAGTGGCCTGGTGAGCTGCCGTGCTGCCGGCCACCTATAGTGGCCTGGTGGGCTGCCGTGCTGCCGGCCACCTATAGTGGCCTGGTGAGCTGCCGTGCTGCCGGCCACCTATAGTGGCCTGGTGAGCTGCCGTGCTGCCGACCACCTATAGTGGCCTGGTGAGCTGTCATGCTGCCGGCCACCTATAGTGGCCTGGTGAGCTGCCGTGCTGCCGGCCACCTATAGTGGCCTGGTGAGCTGTCGTACTGCCGGCCACCTATAATGGCCTGGTGAGCTGTCGTGCTGCCGGCCACCTATAGAGGCCCGGTGCGCTGTCATGCTACCGGCCACCTATAGTGGTTTGGTGAGCTGTCGTGCTGCCGGCCACCTATAGTGGCCTGGTTAGCTGTCGTGCAGCCGGCCACCTATAGTGGTCTGGCGAGCTGCCGCGCTGCCGGCCACCTATAGTGGCCTGGTGAGCTGTCGTGCTGCCGGCCACCTATAGTGGCCTGGTGAGCTGCCGTCTGGCCGGCCACCTATAGTGGCCTGGTGGGCTGCCGTGCTGCCGGCCACCTATAGTGGCCTGGTGAGCTGTCGTGCTGCCGGCCACCTATAGTGGCCTGGTGAGCTGTCGTACTGCCGGCCACCTTAAGTAGCCTGGTGAGCTGTCGTGCTGCCGGCCACCTATAGTGGCCTGGTGAGCTGCCGTGCTGCCGGCCACCTATAGTGGACTGGTGAGCTGCCGTGCTGCCGGCCACCTATAGTGGCCTGGTGAGCTGCCGTGCTGCCGGCCACCTATAGTGGCCTGGTGAGCTGCCGTGCTGCCGGCCACCTATAGTGGCCTGGTGGGCTGCCGTGCTGCCGGCCACCTATAGTGGCCTGGTGAGCTGCCGTGCTGCCGGCCACCTATAGTGGCCTGGTGAGCTGCCGTGCTGCCGACCACCTATAGTGGCCTGGTTAGCTGTCGTGCTTCCGGCCACCTATAGTGGTCTGGTGAGCTGTCGTACTGCCGGCCACCTATAGTGGCCTGGTGAGCTGCCGTGCTGCCGGCCACCTATAGTGGCCTGGTGAGCTCTCGTGCTGCCGGCCACCTATAGTGGCCTGGTGAGATGTCGTGCTGTCGTGCTGCCGGCCACCTATAGTGGCCTGGTGAGCTGTCATGCTGCCGGCCACCTATAGTGCCCTGATGAGCTTCCGTGCTGCCGGCCACCTATAGTGGCCTGGTGGGCTGCCGTGCTGCCGGCCACCTATAGTGGCCTGGTGGGCTGCCGTGCTGCCGGCCACCTATAGTGGCCTGGTGAGCTGCCGTGCTGCCGGCCACCTATAGTGGCCTGGTGAGCTGCCGTGCTGCCGACCACCTATAGTGGCCTGGTGAGCTGTCATGCTGCCGGCCACCTACAGTGGCCTGATGACCTGCCATGCTGCCGGCCTCCTATAGTGGCCTGGTTAGCTGTCGTGCTGCCGACCACCTATTGTAGCCTGGTAAGCTGTCATGCTGCCGGCCACCTATAGTGGGCTGGTGAGCTGTCGTACTGCCGGCCACCTATAGTGGCCTGGTGAGCTGTCGTGCAGCCGGCCACCTATAGTGGCCTGGTGAGCTGTCGTGCTGCCGGCCACCTATAGTGGGCTGGTGAGCTGTCGTACTGCCGGCCACCTATAGTGGCCTGGTGAGCTGTCGTGCTGCCGGCCACCTATAGTGGCCTGGTGAGCTGCCGTGCTGCCGGCCTCCTATAGTGGTCTGATGACCTGCCATGCTGCCGGCCACCTATAGTGGCCTGGTTAGCTGTCGTGCTGCCGACCACCTATAGTAGCCTGGTAAGCTGTCGTGCTGCCGGCCACCTACAGTGGTCTGGTAAGCTGCCGTGCTGCCGGCCACCTATAGGGGCCTGGTGAGCTGCCGTGCTGCCGGCCACCTATAGAGGCCCGGTGCGCTGTCATGCTATCGGCCACCTATAGTGGTTTGGTGAGCTGTCGTGCTGCCGGCCACCTATAGTGGCCTGGTTAGCTGTCGTGCTTCCGGCCACCTATAGTGGTCTGGTGAGCTGTCGTACTGCCGGCCACCTATAGTGGCCTGGTGAGCTGCCGTGCTGCCGGCCACCTATAGTGGCCTGGTGAGCTCTCGTGCTGCCGGCCACCTATAGTGGCCTGGTGAGCTGTCGTGCTGTCGTGCTGCCGGCCACCTATAGTGGCCTGGTGAGCTGTCATGCTGCCGGCCACCTATAGTGGCCTGGTTAGCTGTCGTGCTGCCGGTCACCTATAGTGGCCTGGTGAGCTGCCGTGCTGCCGGCCACCTATAGTGGCCTGGTGAGCTGTCATGCTTCCGGCCATCTATAGTGCCCTGATGAGCTTCCGTGCTGCCGGCCACCTATAGTGGCCTGGTGGGCTGCCGTGCTGCCGGCCACCTATAGTGGCCTGGTCCGCTGTCATACTACCGGCCACCTATAGTGGCCTGGTGTGCTGCCGTGCTGCCGGCCACGTATAGTGGCCTGGTGAGCTGCCGTGCTGCCGGCCACCTATAGTGGCCTGGTTAGCTGTCGTGCTGCCGGTCACCTATAGTGGCCTGGTGAGCTGCCGTGCTGCCGGCCACCTATAGTGGCCTGGTTAGCTGTCGTGCTGCCGGTCACCTATAGTGGCCTGGTGAGCTGCCGTGCTGCCGGCCACCTATAGTGGCCTGGTGAGCTGTCATGCTTCCGGCCATCTATAGTGCCCTGATGAGCTTCCGTGCTGCCGGCCACCTATAGTGGCCTGGTGGGCTGCCGTGCTGCCGGCCACCTATAGTGGCCTGGTGAGCTGCCGTGCTGCCGGCCACCTATAGGGGCCTGGTGTGCTGCCGTGCTGCCGGCCACGTATAGTGGCCTGGTGAGCTGCCGTGCTGCCGGCCACCTATAGTGGCCTGGTTAGCTGTCGTGCTGCCGGTCACCTATAGTGGCCTGGTGAGCTGCCGTGCTGCCGGCCACCTATAGTGGCCTGGTCCGCTGTCATACTACCGGCCACCTATAGTGGCCTGGTGAGCTGCCATGCTGCCGTGCTGCCGGCCACCTATAGTGGCCTGGTGAGCTGCCGTGCTGCCGGCCACCTATAGTGGCCTGGTGAGCTGCCGTGCTGCCGGCCACCTATAGTGGCCTGGTGGGCTGCCGTGCTGCCGGCCACCTATAGTGGCCTGGTGGGATGCCGTGCTGCCGGCCACCTATAGTGGCCTGGTGAGCTGCCGTGCTGCCGGCCACCTATAGTGGCCTGGTGAGCTGCCGTGCTGCCGGCCACATATAGTGGACTGGTGAGCTGCCGTGCTGCCGGCCACCTATAGTGGCCTGGTGGGCTGCCGTGCTGCCGGCCACCTATAGTGGCCTGGTGAGCTGCCGTGCTGCCGGCCACCTATAGTGGCCTGGTGCGCTGTCGTGCTGCCGGCCACCTATAGTGGGCTGGTGAGCTGTCGTACTGCCGGCCACCTATAGTGGCCTGGTGAGCTGTCGTGCTGCCGGCCACCTATAGTGGCCTGGTGAGCTGTCGTACTGCCGGCCACCTATAGTAGCCTGGTGAGCTGCCGTGCTGCCGGCCACCTATAGTGGCCTGGTGAGCTGCCGTGCTGCCGTGCTGCCGGCCACCTATAGTGGCCTGGTGAGCTGCCGTGCTGCCGGCCACCTATAGTGGCCTGGTGAGCTGTCGCGCTGCCGGCCACCTATAGTGGACTGGTGAGCTGTCGTACTGCCGGCCACCTATAGTGGCCTGGTGAGCTGTCGTGCTGCCGGCCACCTATAGTGGCCTGGTGAGCTGCCGTGCTGCCGGCCTCCTATAGTGGCCTGATGACCTGCCATGCTGCCGGCCACCTATAGTGGCCTGGTTAGCTGTCGTGCTGCCGACCACCTATAGTAGCCTGGTAAGCTGTCGTGCTGCCGGCCACCTACAGTGGTCTGGTGAGCTGCCGTGCTGCCGGCCACCTATAGGGGCCTGGTGAGCTGCCGTGCTGCCGGCCACCTATAGAGGCCGGGGGCGCTGTCATGCTATCGGCCACCTATAGTGGTTTTGTGAGCTGTCGTGCTGCCGGTCACCTATAGTGGCCTGGTTAGCTGTCGTGCTGCCGGCCACCTTTAGTGGTCTGGTGAGCTGTCGTACTGCCGGCCACCTATAGTGGCCTGGTGAGCTGCCGTGCTGCCGGCCACCTATAGTGGCCTGGTGAGCTCTCGTGCTGCCGGCCACCTATAGTGGCCTGGTGAGCTTTCGTGCTGTCGTGCTGCCGGCCACCTATAGTGGCCTGGTGAGCTGTCATGCTGCCGGCCACCTATAGTGCCCTGATGAGCTTCCGTGCTGCCGGCCACCTATAGTGGCCTGGTGGGCTGCCGTGCTGCCGGCCACCTATAGTGGCCTGGTGGGCTGCCGTGCTGCCGGCCACCTATAGTGGCCTGGTGAGCTGCCTTGCTGCCGGCCACCTATAGTGGCCTGGTGAGCTGCCGTGCTGCCGACCACCTATAGTGGCCTGGTGAGCTGTCATGCTGCCGGCCACCTACAGTGGCCTGATGACCTGCCATGCTGCCGGCCTCCTATAGTGGCCTGGTTAGCTGTCGTGCTGCCGACCACCTATTGTAGCCTGGTAAGCTGTCATGCTGCCGCCCACCTACAGTGGTCTGGTGAGCTGCCGTGCTGCCGGCCACCTATAGGGGCCTGGTGAGCTGCCGTGCTGCCGGCCACCTATAGAGGCCCGGTGCGCTGTCATGCTACCGGCCACCTATAGTGGTTTGGTGAGCTGTCGTCCTGCCGGCCACCTATAGTGGCCTGGTTAGCTGTCGTGCTGCCGGCCACCTAAAGTGGCCTGGTGAGCTGTCGTGCTGTCGTGCTGCCGGCCACCTATAGTGGCCTGGTGGGCTGCCGTGCTGCCGGCCACCTATAGTGGCCTGGTGAGCTGCCGTGCTGCCGGCCACCTATAGTGGCCTGGTGAGCTGCGGTTGCTGCCGGCCACCTATAGTGGCCTGGTTAGCTGTCGTGCTGCCGGTCACCTATAGTGGCCTGGTGAGCTGCCGTGCTGCCGGCCACCTATAGTGGCCTGGTGAGCTGTCATGCTTCCGGCCATCTATAGTGCCCTGATGAGCTTCCGTGCTGCCGGCCACCTATAGTGGCCTGGTGGGCTGCCGTGCTGCCGGCCACCTATAGTGGCCTGGTGAGCTGCCGTGCTGCCGGCCACCTATAGGGGCCTGGTGAGCTGCCGTGCTGCCGGCCACGTATAGTGGCCTGGTGAGCTGCCGTGCTGCCGGCCACCTATAGTGGCCTGGTTAGCTGTCGTGCTGCCGGTCACCTATAGTGGCCTGGTGAGCTGCCGTGCTGCCGGCCACCTATAGTGGCCTGGTCCGCTGTCATACTACCGGCCACCTATAGTGGCCTGGTGAGCTGCCGTGCTGCCGTGCTGCCGGCCACCTATAGTGGCCTGGTGAGCTGCCGTGCTGCCGGCCACCTATAGAGGCCCGGTGCGCTGTCATGCTACCGGCCACCTATAGTGGTTTGATGAGCTGTCGTGCCGCCGGCCACCTATAGTGGCCTGGTGGGCTGCCGTGCTGCCGGCCACCTAGAGTGGCCAGGTGAGCTGCCGTGCTGCCGGCCACCTATAGTGGCCTGGTGAGCTGCCGTGCTGCCGGCCACCTATAGTGGCCTGGTGAGCTGCCGTGCTGCCGGCCACCTATAGTGGCCTGGTGAGCTGCCGTGCTGCCGGCCACCTATAGTGGACTGGTGAGCTGCCGTGCTGCCGGCCACCTATAGTGGCCTGGTGAGCTGTCGTGCTGCCGGCCACCTATAGTGGACTGGTGAGCTGTGGTACTGCCGGCCACCTATAGTGGCCTGGTGAGCTGTCGTGCTGCCGGCCACCTATAGTGGCCTGGTGAGATGCCGTGCTGCCGGCCACCTATAGTGGCCTGGTGAGCTGCCGTGCTGCCGGCCACCTATAGTGGCCTGGTGAGCTGCCGTGCTGCCGGCCACCTATAGTGGACTGGTGAGCTGCCGGCCACCTATAGTGGACTGGTGAGCTGCCGTGCTGCCGGCCACCTATAGTGGCCTGGTGAGCTGTCGTGCTGCCGGCTACCTATAGTGGACTGGTGAGCTGTCGTACTGCCGGCCACCTATAGTGGCCTGGTGAGCTGTCGTGCTGCCGGCCAAATATAGTGGCCTGGTGAGCTGCCGTGCTGCCGGCATCCTATAGTGGCCTGATGACCTGCCATGCTGCCGGCCACCTATTGTGGCCTGGTTAGCTGTCGTGCTGCCGACCACCTATAGTAGCCTGGTAAGCTGTCGTGCTGCCGGCCACCTACAGTGGTCTGGTGAGCTGCCGTGCTGCCGGCCACCTATAGGGGCCTGGTGAGCTGCCGTGCTGCCGGCCACCTATAGAGGCCCGGTGCGCTGTCATGCTATCGGCCACCTATAGTGGTTTGGTGAGCTGTCGTGCTGCCGGCCACCTATAGTGGCCTGGTGAGCTGTCATGCTGCCGGCCACCTATAGTGCCCTGATGAGCTTCCGTGCTGCCGGCCACCTATAGTGGCCTGGTGGACTGCCGTGCTGCCGGCCACCTATAGTGGCCTGGTGGGCTGCCGTGCTGCCGGCCACCTATAGTGGCCTGGTGAGCTGCCGTGCTGCCGGCTACCTATAGTGGCCTGGTGAGCTGCCGTGCTGCCGACCACCTATAGTGGCCTGGTGAGCTGTCATGCTGCCGGCCACCTACAGTGGCCTGATGACCTGCCATGCTGCCGGCCTCCTATAGTGGCCTGGTTAGCTGTCGTGCTGCCGACCACCTATTGTAGCCTGGTAAGCTGTCATGCTGCTGGCCACCTACAGTGGTCTGGTGAGCTGCCGTGCTGCCGGCCACCTATAGGGGCCTGGTGAGCTGCCGTGCTGCCGGCCACCTATAGAGGCCCGGTGCGCTGTCATGCTACCGGCCACCTATAGTGGTTTGGTGAGCTGTCGTCCTGCCGGCCACCTATAGTGGCCTGGTTAGCTGTCGTGCTGCCGGCCACCTATAGTGGTCTGGTGAGCTGCCGTGCTGCCGGCCATCTATAGTGGCCCGGTGCGCTGTCATGCTATCGGCCACCTATAGTGGTTTGGTGAGCTGTCGTGCTGCCGGCCACCTATAGTGGCCTGGTGAGCTGTCATGCTGCCGGCCACCTATTGTGCCCTGATGAGCTTCCGTGCTGCCGGCCACCTATAGTGGCCTGGTGGGCTGCCGTGCTGCCGGCCACCTATAGGGGCCTGGTGAGCTGCCGTGCTGCCGGCCACCTATAGAGGCCCGGTGCGCTGTCATGCTATCGGCCACCTATAGTGGTTTGGTGAGCTGTCGTGCTGCCGGCCACCTACAGTGGTCTGGTGAGCTGCCGTGCTGCCGGCCACCTATAGGGGCCTGGTGAGCTGCCGTGCTGCCGGCCACCTATAGAGGCCCGGTGCGCTGTCATGCTATCGGCCACCTATAGTGGTTTGGTGAGCTGTCGTGCTGCCGGCCACCTATAGTGGCCTGGTGAGCTGTCATGCTGCCGGCCACCTATAGTGCCCTGATGAGCTTCCGTGCTGCCGGCCACCTATAGTGGCCTGGTGGGCTGCCGTGCTGCCGGCCACCTATAGTGGCCTGGTGAGCTGCCGTGCTGCCGGCATCCTATAGTGGCCTGATGACCTGCCATGCTGCCGGCCACCTATAGTGGCCTGGTTAGCTGTCGTGCTGCCGACCACCTATAGTAGCCTGGTAAGCTGTCGTGCTGCCGGCCACCTACAGTGGTCTGGTGAGCTGCCGTGCTGCCGGCCACCTATAGGGGCCTGGTGAGCTGCCGTGCTGCCGGCCACCTATAGAGGCCCGGTGCGCTGTCATGCTATCGGCCACCTATAGTGGTTTGGTGAGCTGTCGTGCTGCCGGCCACCTATAGTGGCCTGGTGAGCTGTCATGCTGCCGGCCACCTATAGTGCCCTGATGAGCTTCCGTGCTGCCGGCCACCTATAGTGGCCTGGTGGGCTGCCGTGCTGCCGGCCACCTAAAGTGGCCTTGTGGGCTGCCGTGCTGCCGGCCACCTATAGTGGCCTGGTGAGCTGCCGTGCTGCCGGCTACCTATAGTAGCCTGGTAAGCTGTCGTGCTGCCGGCCACCTATAGTGGCCTGGTGAGCTGCCGTGCTGCCGGCCACCTATAGTGGCCTGGTGAGCTGCCGTGCTGCCGGCCACCTATAGTGGCCTGGTGAGCTGCCGTGCTGCCGGCCACCTATAGTGGCCTGGTGAGCTGCCGTGCTGCCGGCCACCTATAGTGGACTGGTGAGCTGCCGTGCTGCCGGCCACCTATATTGGCCTGGTGAGCTGTCGTGCTGCCGGCCACCTATAGTGGACTGGTGAGCTGTCGTACTGCCGGCCACCTATAGTGGCCTGGTGAGCTGTCATGCTGCCGGCCACCTATAGTGCCCTGATGAGCTTCCGTGCTGCCGGCCACCTATAGTGGCCTGGTGGGCTGCCGTGCTGCCGGCCACCTAAAGTGGCCTTGTGGGCTGCCGTGCTGCCGGCCACCTATAGTGGCCTGGTGAGCTGCCGTGCTGCCGGCTACCTATAGTGGCCTGGTGAGCTGCCGTGCTGCCGACCACCTATAGTGGCCTGGTGAGCTGTCATGCTGCCGGCCACCTACAGTGGCCTGATGACCTGCCATGCTGCCGGCCTCCTATAGTGGCCTGGTTAGCTGTCGTGCTGCCGACCACCTATTGTAGCCTGGTAAGCTGTCATGCTGCCGGCCACCTACAATGGTCTGGTGAGCTGCCGTGCTGCCGGCCACCTATAGGGGCCTGGTGAGCTGCCGTGCTGCCGGCCACCTATAGAGGCCCGGTGCGCTGTCATGCTACCGGCCACCTATAGTGGTTTGGTGAGCTGTCGTCCTGCCGGCCACCTATAGTGGCCTGGTTAGCTGTCGTGCTGCCGGCCACCTATAGTGGTCTGGTGAGCTGCCGTGCTGCCGGCCATCTGTAGTGGCCTGGTGGGCTGCCGTGCTGCCGGCCACCTATAGTGGCCTGGTGAGCTGCCGTGCTGCCGGCCACCTATAGTGGCCTGGTGAGCTGCCGTGCTGCCGACCACCTATAGTGGCCTGGTGAGCTGTCATGCTGCCGGCCACCTATAGTGGCCTGGTGGGCTGCCGTGCTGCCGGCCACCTATAGTGGCCTGGTGAGCTGCCGTGCTGCCGGCCACCTATAGTGGCCTGGTGAGCTGCCGTGCTGCCGGCCACCTATAGTGGCCTGGTGAGCTGCCGTGCTGCCGGCCACCTATAGTGGACTGGTGAGCTGCCGTGCTGCCGGCCACCTATAGTGGCCTGGTGAGCTGCCGTGCTGCCGGCCACCTATAGAGGCCCGGTGCGCTGTCATGCTATCGGCCACCTATAGTGGTTTGGTGAGCTGTCGTGCTGCCGGCCACCTATAGTGGCCTGGTTAGCTGTCGTGCTGCCGGCCACCTATAGTGGTCTGGTGAGCTGTCGTACTGCCGGCCACCTATAGTGGCCTGGTGAGCTGCCGTGCTGCCGGCCACCTATAGTGGCCTGGTTAGCTGTCGTGCTGCCGACCACCTATAGTAGCCTGGTAAGCTGTCGTGTGGCCGACCACCTATAGGGGCCTGGTGAGCTGCCGTGCTGCCGGCCACCTAAAGTGGCCTGGTGAGCTGTCGTGCTGTCGTGCTGCGGGCCACCTATAGTGGCCTGGTGATCTGTCGTGCTGTCGTGCTGCGGGCCACCTATAGTGGCCTGGTGAGCTGTCATGCTGCCGGCCACCTATAGTGCCCTGATGAGCTTCCGCGCTGCCGGCCACCTATAGTGGCCTGGTGGGCTGCCGTGCTGCCGGCCACCTATAGTGGCCTGGTGAGCTGCCATGCTGCCGGCCACCTATGGTGGCCTGGTGAGCTGCCGTGCTGCCGGCCACCTATAGTGGCCTGGTGAGCTGCCGTGCTGCCCGCCACCTATAGTGGACTTGTGAGCTGCCGTGCTGCCGGCCACCTATAGTGGCCTGGTGAGCTGTCGTGCTGCCGGCCACCTATAGTGGACTGGTGAGCTGTCGTACTGCCGGCCACCTATAGTGGCCTGGTGAGCTGTCGTGCTGCCGGCCACCTATAGTGGCCTGGTGAGCTGCCGTGCTGCCGGCCCCCTACAGTGGCCTGATGACCTGCCATGCTGCCGGCCTCCTATAGTGGCCTGCGTAGCTGTCGTGCTGCCGACCACCCATTGTAGCCTGGTAAGCTGTCGTGCTGCCGGCCACCTACAGTGGTCTGGTGAGCTGCCGTGCTGCCGGCCACCTATAGAGGCCCGGTGCGCTGTCATGCTACCGGCCACCTATAGTGGTTTGGTGAGCTGTCGTCCTGCCGGCCACCTATAGTGGCCTGGTTAGCTGTCGTGCTGCCGGCCACCTATAGTGGTCTGGTGAGCTGCCGTGCTGCCGGCCACCTGTAGTGGCCTGGTGGGCTGCCGTGCGCCGGCCACCTATAGTGGCCTGGTGAGCTGCCGTGCTGCCGGCCACCTATAGTGGCCTGGTGAGCTGCCGTGCTGCCGGCCACCTATAGTGGCCTGGTGAGCTGCCGTGCTGCCGACCACCTATAGTGGCCTGGTGAGCTGTCATGCTGCCGGCCACCTATAGTGGCCTGGTGGGCTGCCGTGCTGCCGGCCACCTATAGTGGCCTGGTGAGCTGCCGTGCTGCCGGCCACCTATAGTGGCCTGGTGAGCTGCCGTGCTGCCGGCCACCTATAGTGGCCTGGTGAGCTGCCGTGCTGCCGGCCACCTATAGTGGCCTGGTGAGCTGCCGGCCACCTATAGTGGACTGGTGAGCTGCCGTGCTGCCGGCCACCTATAGTGGCCTGGTGGGCTGCCGTGCTGCCGGCCACCTATAGTGGCCTGGTGAGCTGCCGTGCTGTCGGCCACCTATAGTGGCCTGGTGAGCTGCCGTGCTGCCGGCCACCTATAGTGGACTGGTGAGCTGCCGTGCTGCCGGCCACCTATAGTGGCCTGGTGGGCTGCCGTGCTGCCGGCCACCTATAGTGGCCTGGTGAGCTGCCGTGCTGCCGGCCACCTATAGTGGCCTGGTGAGCTGTCGTGCTGCCGGCCACCTATAGTGGACTGGTGAGCTGTCGTACTGCCGGCCACCTATAGTGGCCTGGTGAGCTGCCGTGCTGCCGGCCACCTATAGTGGCCTGGTGAGCTGTCGTGCTGCCGGCCACCTATAGTGGACTGGTGAGCTGTCGTACTGCCGGCCACCTATAGTGGCCTGGTGAGCTGCCGTGCTGCCGACCACCTATAGTGGCCTGGTGGGCTGCCGTGCTGCCGGGCACCTATAGTGGCCTGGTGAGCTGCCGTGCTGCCGGCCACCTATAGTGGCCTGGTGAGCTGTCGTGCTGCCGGCCGCCTATAGTGGACTGGTGAGCTGTCGTACTGCCGGCCACCTATAGTGGCCTGGTGAGCTGTCGTGCTGCCGGCCACCTATAGTGGACTGGTGAGCTGTCGTACTGCCGGCCACCTATAGTGGCCTGGTGAGCTGCCGTGCTGCCGGCCACCTATAGTGGCCTGGTGAGCTGTCGTGCTGCCGGCCACCTATAGTGGACTGGTGAGCTGTCGTACTGCCGGCCACCTATAGTGGCCTGGTGAGCTGCCGTGCTGCCGACCACCTATAGTGGCCTGGTGAGCTGTCATGCTGTCGGCCACCTATAGTGGCCTGGTGGGCTGCCGTACTGCCGGCCACCTATAGTGGCCTGGTGAGCTGCCGTGCTGCCGGCCACCTATAGTGGCCTGGTGAGCTGCCGTGCTGCCGACCACCTATAGTGGCCTGGTGAGCTGTCATGCTGCCGGCCACCTATAGTGGCCTGGTGGGCTGCCGTACTGCCGGCCACCTATAGTGGCCTGGTGAGCTGCCGTGTTGCCGGCCACCTATAGTGGCCTGGTGAGCTGCCGTGCTGCCGACCACCTATAGTGGCCTGGTGAGCTGTCATGCTGCCGGCCACCTATAGTGGCCTGGCGGGCTGCCGTGCTGCCGGCCACCTATAGTGGCCTGGTGAGCTGCCGTGCTGCCGGCCACCTATAGTGGCCTGGTGAGCTGCCGTGCTGCCGGCCACCTATAGTGGCCTGGTGAGCTGCCGTGCTGCCGGCCACCTATAGTGGCCTGGTGAGCTGCCGTGCTGCCGGCCACCTATAGTGGACTGGTGAGCTGCCGTGCTGCCGGCCACCTATAGTGGCCTGGTGGGCTGCCGTGCTGCCGGCCACCTATAGTGGCCTGGTGAGCTGCCGTGCTGCCGGCCACCTATAGTGGCCTGGTGAGCTGTCGTGCTGCCGGCCACCTATAGTGGCCTGGTGAGCTGTCGTACTGCCGGCCACCTATAGTAGCCTGGTGAGCTGCCGTGCTGCCGGCCACCTATAGTGGCCTGGTGAGCTGCCGTGCTGCCGGCCACCTATAGTGGCCTGGTGGGCTGCCGTGCTGCCGGCCACCTATAGTGGCCTGGTGAGCTGCCGTGCTGCCGGCCACCTATAGTGGCCTGGTGAGCTGCCGTGCTGCCGACCATCTATAGTGGCCTGGTGAGCTGTCATGCTGCCGGCCACCTATAGTGGCCTGGTGAGCTGCCGTGCTGCCGGCCACCTATAGTGGCCTGGTGAGCTGTCGTGCTGCCGGCCACCTATAGTGGCCTGGTGAGCTGTCGTGCTGCCGGCCACCTATAGTGGCCTGGTGAGCTGCCGTGCTGCCGGCCACCTATAGTGGCCTACTGAGCTGTCGTGCTGCCGGCCACCTATAGTGGCCTGGTGAGCTGTCGTACTGTCGGCCACCTATAGTGGCCTGGTGAGCTGTCGTGCTGCCGGCCACCTATAGAGGCCCGGTGCGCTGTCATGCTACCGGCCACCTATAGTGGTTTGGTGAGCTGTCGTGCTGCCGGCCACCTATAGTGGCCTGGTTAGCTGTCGTGCAGCCGGCCACCTATAGTGGTCTGGCGAGCTGCCGTGCTGCCGGCCACCTATAGTGGCCTGGTGAGCTGTCGTGCTGCCGGCCACCTATAGTGGCCTGTTGAGCTGCCGTCTGGCCGGCCACCTATAGTGGCCTGGTGGGCTGCCGTGCTGCCGGCCACCTATAGTGGCCTGGTGAGCTGTCGTGCTGCCGGCCACCTAGAGTGGCCTGGTGAGCTGCCGTGTGGCCGGCCACCTATAGTGGCCTGGCGAGCTGCCGTGCTGCCGGCCACCTATAGTGGCCTGGTGAGCTGTCGTACTGCCGGCCACCTATAGTAGCCTGGTGAGCTGTCGTGCTGCCGGCCACCTATAGTGGCCTGGTGAGCTGCCGTGTGGCCGGCCACCTATAGTGGCCTGGTGGGCTGCCGTGCTGCCGGCCGCCTTTAGTGGCCTGGTGAGCTGTCGTACTGCCGGCCACCTATAGTAGCCTGGTGAGCTGTCGTGCTGCCGACCACCTAGAGTGGCCTGGTGAGCTGCCGTGTGGCCGGCCACCTATAGTGGCCTGGTGAGCTGCCGTGCTGCCGGCCACCTATAGTGGCCTGGTGAGCTGTCGTACTGCCGGCCACCTATAGTAGCCTGGTGAGCTGTCGTACTGCCGGCCACCTATAGTGGCCTGGTGAGCTGTCGTGCTGCCGGCCACCTATAGTGGCCTGGTGAGCTGTCGTGCTGCCGGCCACCTATAGTGGCCTGGTGAGCTGTCATGCTGCCGGCCATCTATAGTGCCCTGATGAGCTTCCGTGCTGCCGGCCACCTATAGTGGCCTGGTGGGCTGCCGGGCTGCCGGCCAGCTATAGTGGCCTGGTGGGCTGCCGTGCTGCCGGCCACCTATAGTGGCCCGGTGAGCCGTCGTGCTGCCGGCCACCTATAGTGGTCCGGTGAGCTGCCGTGCTGCCGGCCACCTATAGTGGCCTGGTGAGCTGCCGTGCTGCCGGCCACCTATAGTGGCCTGGTTAGCTGTCGTGCTGCCGGTCACCTATAGTAGCCTGGTGAGCTGCCGTGCTGCCGGCCACCTATAGTGGCCTGGTGCGCTGTCATACTACCGGCCACCTATAGTGGCTTGGTGAGCTGTCGTGCTGCCGGCCACCTATAGTGGCCTGGTGAGCTGCCGTGCTGCCGGCCACCTATAGTGGCCTGGTTAGCTGTCGTGCTGCCGGTCACCTATAGTGGTCTGGTGAGCTGCCGTGTGGCCGGCCACCTATAGGGGCCTGGTGAGCTGCCGTGCTGCCGGCCACCTATAGTGGCCTGGTGAGCTGCCGGCCACCTATAGTGGCCTGGTGAGCTGCCGGCCACCTATAGTGGCCTGGTTAGCTGTCGTGCTGCCGGCCACCTAAAGTGGCCTGGTGAGCTGTCGTGCTGTCGTGCTGCCGGCCACCTATAGTGGCCTGGTGAGCTGTCATGCTGCCGGCCACCTATAGTGCCCTGATGAGCTTCCGTGCTGCCGGCCACCTATAGTGGCCTGGTGGGCTGCCGTGCTGCCGGCCACCTATAGTGGCCTGGTGAGCTGCCGTGCTGCCGGCCACCTATAGTGGCCTGGTGAGCTGCCGTGCTGCCGGCCACCTATAGTGGCCTGGTGAGCTGCCGTGCTGCCGGCCACCTATAGTGGCCTGGTGAGCTGCCGTGCTGCCGGCCACCTATAGTGGACTTGTGAGCTGCCGTGCTGCCGGCCACCTATAGTGGCCTGGTGAGCTGCCGTGCTGCCGGCCACCTATAGTGGCCTGGTGAGCTGCCGTGCTGCCGGCCACCTATAGTGGCCTAGTGGGCTGCCGTGCTGCCGGCCACCTATAGTGGCCTGGTGAGCTGCCGTCCTGCCGGCCACCTATAGTGGCCTGGTGAGCTGCCGTGCTGCCGACCACCTATAGTGGCCTGGTGAGCTGCCGTCTGGCCGGCCACCTATAGTGGCCTGGTGGGCCACCTATAGTGGCCTGGTGAGCTGTCGTGCTGCCGGCCACCTATAGTGGCCTGGTGAGCTGTGGTACTGCCGGCCACCTATAGTAGCCTGGTGAGCTGTCGTGCTGCCGGCCACCTATATTGGCCTGGTGAGCTGCCGTGCTGCCGGCCACCTATAGTGGCCTGGTGGGCTGCCGTGCTGCCGGCCACCTTTAGTGGCCTGGTGAGCTGCCGTGCTGCCGGCCACCTATAGTGGCCTGGTGAGCCGTCGTGCTGCCAGCCACCTAGAGTGGCCTGGTGAGCTGTCGTGCTGCCGGCCACCTATAGTCGCCTGGTGTGCTGTCTTACTGCCGGCCACCTATAGTGGCCTGGTGAGCTGTCGTGCTGCCGGCCACCTATAGTGGCCTGGTGAGCTGTCATGCTGCCGGCCATCTATAGTGCCCTGATGAGCTTCCGTGCTGCCGGCCACCTATAGTGGCCTGGTGGGCTGCCGTGCTGCCGGCCACCTATAGTGGCCTGGTGAGCTGCCGTGCTGCCGGCCACCTATAGTGGCCTGGTGAGCTGTCGTGCTGCCGGCCACCTATAGTGGTCCGGTGAGCTGCCGTGCTGCTGGCCACCTATAGGGGCCTGGTGAGCTGCCGTGCTGCCGGCCACCTATAGTGGCCTGGTGAGCTGCCGTGCTGCCGGCCACCTACAGTGGCCTGGTTAGCTGTCGTGCTGCCGGCCACCTATAGTGGCCTGGTGAGCTGCCGTGTGGCCGGCCACCTATAGTGGCCTGGTGCGCTGTCATAATACCGGCCACCTATAGTGGCCTGGTGCGCTGTCATAATACCGGCCACCTATAGTGGCTTGGTGAGCTGTCGTGCTGCCGGCCACCTATAGTGGCCTGGTGAGCTGTCGTGCTGCCGGCCACCTATAGTGGCCTGGTGAGCTGCCGTGTGGCCGGCCACCTATAGGGGCCTGGTGAGCTGCCGTGCTGCCGGCCACCTATAGTGGCCTGATGAGCTGCCGGCCACCTAAAGTGGCCTGGTGAGCTGTCGTGCTGTCGCGCTGCCGGCCACATATAGTGGCCTGGTGAGCTGTCATGCTGCCGGCCACCTATAGTGCCCTGATGAGCTTCCGTGCTGCCGGCCACCTATAGTGGCCTGGTGGGCTGCCGTGCTGCCGGCCACCTATAGTGGCCTGGTGAGCTGCCGTGCTGCCGGCCACCTATAGTGGCCTGGTGAGCTGCCGTGCTGCCGGCCACCTATAGTGGCCTGGTGAGCTGCCGTGCTGCCGGCCACCTATAGTGGACTGGTGAGCTGCCGTGCTGCCGGCCACCTATAGTGGCCTGGTGAGCTGTCGTGCTGCCGGCCCCCTATAGTGGACTGGTGAGCTGTGGTACTGCCGGCCACCTATAGTGGCCTGGTGAGCTGTCGTGCTGCCGGCCACCTATAGTGGCCTGGTGAGCTGTCGTACTGCCGGCCACCTATAGTAGCCTGGTGAGCTGCCGTGCTGCCGGCCACCTATAAAGGCCTGGTGAGCTGCCGTGCTGCCGGCCACCTATAGTGGCCTGGTGAGCTGCCGTGCTGCCGGCCACCTATAGTGGACTGGTGAGGTGCCGTGCTGCCGGCCACCTATAGTGGCCTGGTGAGCTGTCGTGCTGCCGGCCACCTATAGTGGACTGGTGAGCTGTCGTACTGCCGGCCACCTATAGTGGCCTGGTGAGCTGTCGTGCTGCCGGCCACCTATAGTGGCCTGGTGAGCTGCCGTGCTGCCGGCCTCCTATAGTGGTCTGATGACCTGCCATGCTGCCGGCCACCTATAGTGGCCTGGTTAGCTGTCGTGCTGCCGACCACCTATAGTAGCCTGGTAAGCTGTCGTGCTGCCGGCCACCTACAGTGGTCTGGTGAGCTGCCGTGCTGCCGGCCACCTATAGGGGCCTGGTGAGCTGCCGTGCTGCCGGCCACCTATAGAGGCCCGGTGCGCTGTCATGCTATCGGCCACCTATAGTGGTTTGGTGAGCTGTCGTGCTGCCGGCCACCTATAGTGGCCTGGTTAGCTGTCGTGCTGCCGGCCACCTATAGTGGTCTGGTGAGCTGTCGTACTGCCAGCCACCTATAGTGGCCTGGTGAGCTGCCGTGCTGCCGGCCACCTATAGTGACCTGGTGAGCTCTCGTGCTGCCGGCCACCTATAGTGGCCTGGTGAGCTGTCGTGCTGTCGTGCTGCCGGCCACCTATAGTGGCCTGGTGAGCTGTCATGCTGCCGGCCACCTATAGTGGCCTGGTGAGCTGCCGTGCTGCCGGCCACCTATAGTGGACTTGTGAGCTGCCGTGCTGCCGGCCACCTATAGTGGCCTGGTGAGCTGCCGTGCTGCCGGCCACCTATAGTGGCCTGGTGAGCTGCCGTGCTGCCGGCCACCTATAGTGGCCTAGTGGGCTGCCGTGCTGCCGGCCACCTATAGTGGCCTGGTGAGCTGCCGTCCTGCCGGCCACCTATAGTGGCCTGGTGAGCTGCCGTGCTGCCGACCACCTATAGTGGCCTGGTGAGCTGTCATGCTGCCGGCCACCTATAGTGGCCTGGTGAGCTGCCGTGCTGCCGGCCACCTATAGTGGCCTGGTGAGCTGTCGTGCTGCCGGCCACCTATAGTGGCCTGGTGAGCTGTCGTGCTGCCGGCCACCTATAGTGGCCTGGTGAGCTGTCGTGCTGCCGGCCACCTATAGTGGCCTACTGAGCTGTCGTGCTGCCGGCCACCTATAGTGGCCTGGTGAGCTGTCGTACTGCCGGCCACCTATAGTGGCCTGGTGAGCTGTCGTGCTGCCGGTCACCTATAGAGGCCCGGTGCGCTGTCATGCTACCGGCCACCTATAGTGGTTTGGTGAGCTGTCGTGCTGCCGGGTACCTATAGTGGCCTGGTTAGCTGTCGTGCAGCCGGCCACCTATAGTGGTCTGGCGAGCTGCCGTGCTGCCGGCCACCTATAGTGGCCTGGTGAGCTGTCGTGCTGCCGGCCACCTATAGTGGCCTGGTGGGCCACCTATAGTGGCCTGGTGAGCTGTCGTGCTGCCGGCCACCTATAGTGGCCTGGTGAGCTGTGGTACTGCCGGCCACCTATAGTAGCCTGGTGAGCTGTCGTGCTGCCGGCCACCTATAGTGGCCTGGTGAGCTGCCGTGCTGCCGGCCACCTATAGTGGCCTGGTGGGCTGCCGTGCTGCCGGCCACCTTTAGTGGCCTGGTGAGCTGCCGTGCTGCCGGCCACCTATAGTGGCCTGGTGAGCCGTCGTGCTGCCAGCCACCTAGAGTGGCCTGGTGAGCTGTCGTGCTGCCGGCCACCTATAGTCGCCTGGTGTGCTGTCTTACTGCCGGCCACCTATAGTGGCCTGGTGAGCTGTCGTGCTGCCGGCCACCTATAGTGGCCTGGTGAGCTGTCATGCTGCCGGCCATCTATAGTGCCCTGATGAGCTTCCGTGCTGCCGGCCACCTATAGTGGCCTGGTGGGCTGCCGTGCTGCCGGCCACCTATAGTGACCTGGTGAGCTGCCGTGCTGCCGGCCACCTATAGTGGCCTGGTGAGCTGTCGTGCTGCCGGCCACCTATAGTGGTCCGGTGAGCTGCCGTGCTGCTGGCCACCTATAGGGGCCTGGTGAGCTGCCGTGCTGCCGGCCACCTATAGTGGCCTGGTGAGCTGCCGTGCTGCCGGCCACCTACAGTGGCCTGGTTAGCTGTCGTGCTGCCGGCCACCTATAGTGGCCTGGTGAGCTGCCGTGTGGCCGGCCACCTATAGTGGCCTGGTGCGCTGTCATAATACCGGCCACCTATAGTGGCTTGGTGAGCTGTCGTGCTGCCGGCCACCTATAGTGGCCTGGTGAGCTGTCGTGCTGCCGGCCACCTATAGTGGCCTGGTGAGCTGCCGTGTGGCCGGCCACCTATAGGGGCCTGGTGAGCTGCCGTGCTGCCGGCCACCTATAGTGGCCTGGTGAGCTGCCGGCCACCTAAAGTGGCCTGGTGAGCTGTCGTGCTGTCGTGCTGCCGGCCACATATAGTGGCCTGGTGAGCTGTCATGCTGCCGGCCACCTATAGTGCCCTGATGAGCTTCCGTGCTGCCGGCCACCTATAGTGGCCTGGTGGGCTGCCGTGCTGCCGGCCACCTATAGTGGCCTGGTGAGCTGCCGTGCTGCCGGCCACCTATAGTGGCCTGGTGAGCTGCCGTGCTGCCGACCACCTATAGTGGCCTGGTGAGCTGCCGTGCTGCCGGCCACCTATAGTGGACTGGTGAGCTGCCGTGCTGCCGGCCACCTATAGTGGCCTGGTGAGCTGTCGTGCTGCCGGCCACCTATAGTGGACTGGTGAGCTGTGGTACTGCCGGCCACCTATAGTGGCCTGGTGAGCTGTCGTGCTGCCGGCCACCTATAGTGGCCTGGTGAGCTGTCGTACTGCCGGCCACCTATAGTAGCCTGGTGAGCTGCCGTGCTGCCGGCCACCTATAGAGGCCTGGTGAGCTGCCGTGCTGCCGGCCACCTATAGTGGCCTGGTGAGCTGCCGTGCTGCCGGCCACCTATAGTGGACTGGTGAGCTGCCGTGCTGCCGGCCACCTATAGTGGCCTGGTGAGCTGTCGTGCTGCCGGCCACCTATAGTGGGCTGGTGAGCTGTCGTACTGCCGGCCACCTATAGTGGCCTGGTGAGCTGTCGTGCTGCCGACCACCTATAGTAGCCTGGTAAGCTGTCGTGCTGCCGGCCACCTACAGTGGTCTGGTGAGCTGCCGTGCTGCCGGCCACCTATAGGGGCCTGGTGAGCTGCCGTGCTGCCGGCCACCTATAGAGGCCCGGTGCGCTGTCATGCTATCGGCCACCTATAGTGGTTTGGTGAGCTGTCGTGCTGCCGGCCTCCTATAGTGGTCTGATGACCTGCCATGCTGCCGGCCACCTATAGTGGCCTGGTTAGCTGTCGTGCTGCCGACCACCTATAGTAGCCTGGTAAGCTGTCGTGCTGCCGGCCACCTACAGTGGTCTGGTGAGCTGCCGTGCTGCCGGCCACCTATAGGGGCCTGGTGAGCTGCCGTGCTGCCGGCCACCTATAGAGGCCCGGTGCGCTGTCATGCTATCGGCCACCTATAGTGGTTTGGTGAGCTGTCGTGCTGCCGGCCACCTATAGTGGCCTGGTTAGCTGTCGTGCTTCCGGCCACCTATAGTGGTCTGGTGAGCTGTCGTACTGCCGGCCACCTATAGTGGCCTGGTGAGCTGCCGTGCTGCCGGCCACCTATAGTGGCCTGGTGAGCTCTCGTGCTGCCGGCCACCTATAGTGGCCTGGTGAGCTGTCGTGCTGTCGTGCTGCCGGCCACCTATAGTGGCCTGGTGAGCTGTCATGCTGCCGGCCACCTATAGTGCCCTGATGAGCTTCCGTGCTGCCGGCCACCTATAGTGGCCTGGTGGGCTGCCGTGCTGCCGGCCACCTATAGTGGCCTGGTGGGCTGCCGTGCTGCCGGCCACCTATAGTGGCCTGGTGAGCTGCCGTGCTGCCGGCCACCTATAGTGGCCTGGTGAGCTGCCGTGCTGCCGACCACCTATAGTGGCCTGGTGAGCTGTCATGCTGCCGGCCACCTACAGTGGCCTGATGACCTGCCATGCTGCCGGCCTCCTATAGTGGCCTGGTTAGCTGTCGTGCTGCCGACCACCTATTGTAGCCTGGTAAGCTGTCATGCTGCCGGCCACCTACAGTGGTCTGGTGAGCTGCCGTGCTGCCGGCCACCTATAGAGGCCTGGTGAGCTGCCGTGCTGCCGGCCACCTATAGAGGCCCGGTGGGCTGTCATGCTACCGGCCACCTATAGTGGTTTGGTGAGCTGTCGTGCTGCCGGCCACCTATAGTGGCCTGGTTAGCTGTCGTGCAGCCGGCCACCTATAGAGGCCCGGTGCGCTGTCATGCTACCGGCCACCTATAGTGGTTTGGTGAGCTGTCGTGCTGCCGGCCACCTATAGTGGCCTGGTTAGATGTCGTGCAGCCGGCCACCTATAGTGGTCTGGCGAGCTGCCGTGCTGCCGGCCACCTATAGTGGCCTGGTGAGCTGCCGTGCTGCCGACCACCTATAGTGGCCTGGTGAGCTGTCATGCTGCCGGCCACCTACAGTGGCCTGATGACCTGCCATGCTGCCGGCCTCCTATAGTGGCCTGGTTAGCTGTCGTGCTGCCGACCACCTATTGTAGCCTGGTAAGCTGTCATGCTGCCGGCCACCTACAGTGGTCTGGTGAGCTGCCGTGCTGCCGGCCACCTATAGGGGCCTGGTGAGCTGCCGTGCTGCCGGCCACCTATAGAGGCCCGGTGCGCTAACCAGGCCACCTATAGAGGCCCGGTGCGCTGTCATGCTACCGGCCACCTATAGTGGTTTGGTGAGCTGTCGTGCTGCCGGCCACCTATAGTGGCCTGGTTAGCTGTCGTGCAGCCGGCCACCTATAGTGGTCTGGCGAGCTGCCGTGCTGCCGGCCACCTATAGTGGCCTGGTGAGCTGCCGTGCTGCCGACCACCTATAATGGCCTGGTGAGCTGTCATGCTGCCGGCCACCTACAGTGGCCTGATGACCTGCCATGCTGCCGGCCTCCTATAGTGGCCTGGTTAGCTGTCGTGCTGCCGACCACCTATTGTAGCCTGGTAAGCTGTCATGCTGCCGGCCACCTACAGTCGTCTGGTGAGCTGCCGTGCTGCCGGCCACCTATAGGGGCCTGGTGAGCTGCCGTGCTGCCGGCCACCTATAGAGGCCCGGTGCGCTGTCATGCCCACAGCGGCCACCTATAGTGCTGCCGGCCACCTATAGTGGCCTGGTGAGCTGCCGTGCTGCCGACCACCTATAGTGGCCTGGTGAGCTGTCATGCTGCCGGCCACCTACAGTGGCCTGATGACCTGCCATGCTGCCGGCCTCCTATAGTGGCCTGGTTAGCTGTCGTGCTGCCGACCACCTATTGTAGCCTGGTAAGCTGTCATGCTGCCGGCCACCTACAGTGGTCTGGTGAGCTGCCGTGCTGCCGGCCACCTATAGGGGCCTGGTGAGCTGCCGTGCTGCCGGCCACCTATAGAGGCCCGGTGCGCTGTCATGCTACCGGCCACCTATAGTGGTTTGGTGAGCTGTCGTGCTGCCGGCCACCTATAGTGGCCTGGTTAGCTGTCGAGCAGCCGGCCACCTATAGTGGTCTGGCGAGCTGCCGTGCTGCCGGCCACCTATAGTGGCCTGATGACCTGCCATGCTGCCGGCCACCTATAGTGGCCTGGTGAGCTGCCGTGCTGCCGGCCACCTATAGTGGCCTGGTGGGCTGCCGTGCTGCCGGCCACCTATAGTGGCCTGGTGAGCTGCCGTGCTGCCGGCCACCTATAGGGGCCTGGTGAGCTGCCGTGCTGCCGGCCACCTATAGAGGCCCGGTGCGCTGTCATGCTACCGGCCACCTATAGTGGTTTGGTGAGCTGTCGTGCTGCCGGCCACCTATAGTGGCCTGGTTAGCTGCCGTGCTGCCGGCCACCTATAGTGGCCTGGTGGGCTGCCGTGCTGCCGGCCACCTATAGTGGACTGGTGAGCTGCCGTGCTGCCGGCCACCTATAGTGGCCTGGTGAGCTGCCGTGCTGCCGGCCACCTATAGTGGCCTGGTGAGCTGCCGTGCTGCCGGCCACCTATAGTGGCCTGGTGGGCTGCCGTGCTGCCGGCCACCTATAGTGGCCTGGTGAGCTGCCGTGCTGCCGGCCACCTATAGTGGCCTGGTGAGCTGCCGTGCTGCCGACCACCTATAGTGGCCTGGTGAGCTGTCATGCTGCCGGCCACCTATAGTGGCCTGGTGAGCTGCCGTGCTGCCGGCCACCTATAGTGGCCTGGTGAGCTGTCGTACTGCCGGCCACCTATAGTGGCCTGGTGAGCTGTCGTACTGCCGGCCACCTATAATGGCCTGGTGAGCTGTCGTGCTGCCGGCCACCTATAGAGGCCCGGTGCGCTGTCATGCTACCGGCCACCTATAGTGGTTTGGTTAGCTGTCGTGCAGCCGGCCACCTATAGTGGTCTGGCGAGCTGCCGTGCTGCCGGCCACCTATAGTGGCCTGGTGAGCTGTCGTGCTGCCGGCCACCTATAGTGGCCTGGTGAGCTGCCGTCTGGCCGGCCACCTATAGTGGCCTGGTGGGCTGCCGTGCTGCCGGCCACCTATAGTGGCCTGGTGAGCTGTCGTGCTGCCGGCCACCTATAGTGGCCTGGTGAGCTGTCGTACTGCCGGCCACCTTAAGTAGCCTGGTGAGCTGTCGTGCTGCCGGCCACCTATAGTGGCCTGGTGAGCTGCCGTGCTGCCAGCCACCTATAGTGGCCTGGTGGGCTGCCGTGCTGCCGGCCACCTTTAGTGGCCTGGTGAGCTGCCGT
The DNA here is from genome assembly GCA_951905685.1 of Eumerus sabulonum. Taxonomy (NCBI): domain Eukaryota; kingdom Metazoa; phylum Arthropoda; class Insecta; order Diptera; family Syrphidae; genus Eumerus; species Eumerus sabulonum. The sequence goes on from OX645064.1 coordinate 72,296,731, forward strand.
GCTGCCAGCCACCTATAGTGGCCTGGTGAGCTGTCGTGCTGCCAGCCACCTAGAGTGGCCTGGTGAGCTGTCGTGCTGCCGGCCACCTATAGTCGCCTGGTGTGCTGTCTTACTGCCGGCCACCTATAGTGGCCTGGTGAGCTGTCGTGCTGCCGGCCACCTATAGTGGCCTCTTGAGCTGTCATGCTGCCGGCCATCTATAGTGCCCTGATGAGCTTCCGTGCTGCCGGCCACCTATAGTGGCCTGGTGGGCTGCCGTGCTGCCGGCCACCTATAGTGGCCTGGTGAGCTGCCGTGCTGCCGGCCACCTATAGTGGCCTGGTGAGCTGTCGTGCTGCCGGCCACCTATAGTGGTCCGGTGAGCTGCCGTGCTGCTGGCCACCTATAGGGGCCTGGTGAGCTGCCGTGCTGCCGGCCACCTATAGTGGCCTGGTGAGCTGCCGTGCTGCCGGCTACCTATAGTGGCCTGGTTAGCTGTCGTGCTGCCAGTCACCTATAGTAGCCTGGTGAGCTGCCGTGCTGCCGGCCACCTATAGTGGCCTGGTGCGCTGTCATACTACCGGCCACCTATAGTGGCTTGGTGAGCTGTCGTGCTGCCGGCCACCTATAGTGGCCTGGTGAGCTGTCGTGCTGCCGGCCACCTATAGTGGCCTGGTGAGCTGCCGTGTGGCCGGCCACCTATAGGGGCCTGGTGAGCTGCCGTGCTGCCGGCCACCTATAGTGGCCTGGTGAGCTGCCGGCCACCTAAAGTGGCCTGGTGAGCTGTCGTGCTGTCGTGCTGCCGGCCAACTATAGTGGCCTGGTGAGCTGTCATGCTGCCGGCCACCTATAGTGCCCTGATGAGCTTCCGTGCTGCCGGCCACCTATAGTGGCCTGGTGGGCTGCCGTGCTGCCGGCCACCTATAGTGGCCTGGTGAGCTGCCGTGCTGCCGGCCACCTATAGTGGCCTGGTGAGCTGCCGTGCTGCCGGCCACCTATAGTGGCCTGGTGAGCTGCCGTGCTGCCGGCCACCTATAGTGGACTGGTGAGCTGCCGTGCTGCCGGCCACCTATAGTGGCCTGGTGAGCTGTCGTGCTGCCGGCCACCTATAGTGGACTGGTGAGCTGTGGTACTGCCGGCCACCTATAGTGGCCTGGTGAGCTGTCGTGCGCCCGGCCACCTATAGTGGCCTGGTGAGCTGTCGTACTGCCGGCCACCTATAGTAGCCTGGTGAGCTGCCGTGCTGCCGGCCACCTATAGTGGCCTGGTGAGCTGCCGTGCTGCCGGCCACCTATAGTGGCCTGGTGAGCTGCCGTGCTGCCGGCCACCTATAGTGGACTGGTGAGCTGCCGTGCTGCCGGCCACCTATAGTGGCCTGCTGAGCTGTCGTGCTGCCGGCCACCTATAGTGGACTGGTGAGCTTTCGTACTGCCGGCCACCTATAGTGGCCTGGTGAGCTGTCGTTCTGCCGGCCACCTATAGTGGCCTGGTGAGCTGCCGTGCTGCCGGCCTCCTATAGTGGCCTGATGACCTGCCATGCTGCCGGCCACCTATAGTGGCCTGGTTAGCTGTCGTGCTGCCGACCACCTATAGTAGCCTGGTAAGCTGTCGTGCTGCCGGCCACCTACAGTGGTCTGGTGAGCTGCCGTGCTGCCGGCCAGCTATAGGGGCCTGGTGAGCTGTCATGCTGCCGGCCACCTACAGTGGCCTGATGACCTGCCATGCTGCCGGCCTCCTATAGTGGCCTGGTTACCTGTCGTGCTGCCGACCACCTATTGTAGCCTGGTAAGCTGTCATGCTGCCGGCCACCTACAGTGGTCTGGTGAGCTGCCGTGCTGCCGGCCACCTATAGGGGCCTGGTGAGCTGCCGTGCTGCCGGCCACCTATAGAGGCCCGGTGCGCTGTCATGCTACCGGCCACCTATAGTGGTTTGGTGGGCTGTCGTCCTGCCGGCCACCTATAGTGGCCTGGTTAGCTGTCGTGCTGCCGGCCACCTATAGTGGCCTGCTGAGCTGTCGTGCTGCCGGCCACCTATAGTGGACTGGTGAGCTTTCGTACTGCCGGCCACCTATAGTGGCCTGGTGAGCTGTCGTTCTGCCGGCCACCTATAGTGGCCTGGTGAGCTGCCGTGCTGCCGGCCTCCTATAGTGGTCTGATGACCTGCCATGCTGCCGGCCACCTATAGTGGCCTGGTTAGCTGTCGTGCTGCCGACCACCTATAGTAGCCTGGTAAGCTGTCGTGCTGCCGGCCACCTACAGTGGTCTGGTGAGCTGCCGTGCTGCCGGCCACCTATAGTGGCCTGGTGAGCTGCCGGCCACCTAAAGTGGCCTGGTGAGCTGTCGTGCTGTCGTGCTGCCGGCCACATATAGTGGCCTGGTGAGCTGTCATGCTGCCGGCCACCTATAGTGCCCTGATGAGCTTCCGTGCTGCCGGCCACCTATAGTGGCCTGGTGGGCTGCCGTGCTGCCGGCCACCTATAGTGGCCTGGTGAGCTGCCGTGCTGCCGGCCACCTATAGTGGCCTGGTGAGCTGCCGTGCTGCCGACCACCTATAGTGGCCTGGTGAGCTGCCGTGCTGCCGGCCACCTATAGTGGACTGGTGAGCTGCCGTGCTGCCGGCCACCTATAGTGGCCTGGTGAGCTGTCGTGCTGCCGGCCACCTATTGTAGCCTGGTAAGCTGTCATGCTGCCGGCCACCTACAGTGGTCTGGTGAGCTGCCGTGCTGCCGGCCACCTATAGGGGCCTGGTGAGCTGCCATGCTGCCGGCCTCCTATAGTGGCCTGGTTAGCTGTCGTGCTGCCGACCACCTATTGTAGCCTGGTAAGCTGTCATGCTGCCGGCCACCTACAGTCGTCTGGTGAGCTGCCGTGCTGCCGGCCACCTATAGGGGCCTGGTGAGCTGCCGTGCTGCCGGCCACCTATAGGGGCCTGGTGAGCTGCCGTGCTGCCGGCCACCTATAGAGGCCCGGTGCGCTGTCATGCTACCGGCCACCTATAGTGGTTTGGTGAGCTGTCGTGCTGCCGGCCACCTATAGTGGCCTGGTTAGCTGCCGTGCTGCCGGCCACCTATAGTGGCCTGGTGGGCTGCCGTGCTGCCGGCCACCTATAGTGGACTGGTGAGCTGCCGTGCTGCCGGCCACCTATAGTGGCCTGGTGAGCTGCCGTGCTGCCGGCCACCTATAGTGGCCTGGTTAGCTGTCGTGCAGCCGGCCACCTATAGTGGTCTGGCGAGCTGCCGTGCTGCCGGCCACCTATAGTGGCCTGGTGAGCTGCCGTGCTGCCGACCACCTATAGTGGCCTGGTGAGCTGTCATGCTGCCGGCCACCTATAGTGGCCTGGTGAGCTGTCGTGCAGCCGGCCACCTATAGTGGTCTGGCGAGCTGCCGTGCTGCCGGCCACCTATAGTGGCCTGGTGAGCTGTCGTGCTGCCGGCCACCTATAGTGGCCTGGTGAGCTGCCGTCTGGCCGGCCACCTATAGTGGCCTGGTGGGCTGCCGTGCTGCCGGCCACCTATAGTGGCCTGGTGAGCTGTCGTGCTGCCGGCCACCTATAGTGGCCTGGTGAGCTGTCGTACTGCCGGCCACCTTAAGTAGCCTGGTGAGCTGTCGTGCTGCCGGCCACCTATAGTGGCCTGGTGAGCTGCCGTGCTGCCGGCCACCTATAGTCGCCTGGTGTGCTGTCTTACTGCCGGCCACCTATAGTGGCCTGGTGAGCTGTCGTGCTGCCGGCCACCTATAGTGGCCTCTTGAGCTGTCATGCTGCCGGCCACCTATAGTGGCCTGGTAAGCTGTCATGCTGCCGGCCACCTATAGAGGCCCGGTGCGCTGTCATGCCCACAGCGGCCACCTATAGTGCTGCCGGCCACCTATAGTGGCCTGGTGAGCTGTCGTGCTGCCGGCCACCTATAGTGGCCTGGTGAGCTGCCGTGTGGCCGGCCACCTATAGGGGCCTGGTGAGCTGCCGTGCTGCCGGCCACCTATAGTGGCCTGGTGAGCTGCCGGCCACCTAAAGTGGCCTGGTGAGCTGTCGTGCTGTCGTGCTGCCGGCCAACTATAGTGGCCTGGTGAGCTGTCATGCTGCCGGCCACCTATAGTGCCCTGATGAGCTTCCGTGCTGCCGGCCACCTATAGTGGCCTGGTGGGCTGCCGTGCTGCCGGCCACCTATAGTGGCCTGGTGAGCTGCCGTGCTGCCGGCCACCTATAGTGGCCTGGTGAGCTGCCGTACTGCCGGCCACCTATAGTGGCCTGGTGAGCTGTCGTGCTGCCGGCCACCTATAGTGGTCCGGTGAGCTGCCGTGCTGCTGGCCACCTATAATGGCCTGGTGAGCTGTCATGCTGCCGGCCACCTACAGTGGCCTGATGACCTGCCATGCTGCCGGCCTCCTATAGTGGCCTGGTTACCTGTCGTGCTGCCGACCACCTATTGTAGCCTGGTAAGCTGTCATGCTGCCGGCCACCTACAGTGGTCTGGTGAGCTGCCGTGCTGCCGGCCACCTATAGGGGCCTGGTGAGCTGCCGTGCTGCCGGCCACCTATAGAGGCCCGGTGCGCTGTCATGCTACCGGCCACCTACAGTGGTCTGGTGAGCTGCCGTGCTGCCGGCCAGCTATAGGGGCCTGGTGAGCTGTCATGCTGCCGGCCACCTACAGTGGCCTGATGACCTGCCATGCTGCCGGCCTCCTATAGTGGCCTGGTTACCTGTCGTGCTGCCGACCACCTATTGTAGCCTGGTAAGCTGTCATGCTGCCGGCCACCTACAGTGGTCTGGTGAGCTGCCGTGCTGCCGGCCACCTATAGGGGCCTGGTGAGCTGCCGTGCTGCCGGCCACCTATAGAGGCCCGGTGCGCTGTCATGCTACCGGCCACCTATAGTGGTTTGGTGGGCTGTCGTCCTGCCGGCCACCTATAGTGGCCTGGTTAGCTGTCGTGCTGCCGGCCACCTATAGTGGTCTGGTGAGCTGCCGTGCTGCCGGCCATCAATAGTGGCCTGGTGGGCTGCCGTGCTGCCGGCCACCTATAGTGGCCTGGTGAGCTGCCGTGCTGCCGGCCACCTATAGTGGCCTGGTGAGCTGCCGTGCTGCCGGCCACCTATAGTGGCCTGGTGGGCTGCCGTGCTGCCGGCCACCTATAGTGGCCTGGTGGGCTGCCGTGCTGCCGGCCACCTATAGTGGCCTGGTGAGCTGCCGTGCTGCCGGCCACCTATAGTGGCCTGGTGGGCTGCCGTGCTGCCGGCCACCTATAGTGGCCTGGTGAGCTGCCGTGCTGCCGGCCACCTATAGTGGCCTGGTGCGCTGTCGTGCTGCCGGCCACCTATAGTGGACTGGTGAGCTGTCGTACTGCCGGCCACCTATAGTGGCCTGGTGAGCTGTCGTGCTGCCGGCCACCTATAGTGGCCTGGTGAGCTGTCGTACTGCCGGCCACCTATAGTAGCCTGATGAGCTTGCGTGCTGCCGGCCACCTATAGTGGCCTGGTGAGCTGCCGTGCTGCCGGCCACCTATAGTGGCCTGGTGAGCTGTCGTGCTGCCGGCCACCTATAGTGGACTGGTGAGCTGTCGTACTGCTGGCCACCTATAGTGGCCTGGTGAGCTGTCGTGCTGCTAGCCACCTATAGTGGCCTGGTGAGCTGCCGTGCTGCCGGCCTCCTATAGTGGCCTGATGACCTGCCATGCTGCCGGCCACCTATAGTGGCCTGGTTAGCTGTCGTGCTGCCGACCACCTATAGTAGCCTGGTAAGCTGTCGTGCTGCCGGCCACCTACAGTGGTCTGGTGAGCTGCCGTGCTGCCGGCCACCTATAGGGGCCTGGTGAGCTGCCGTGCTGCCGGCCACCTATAGAGGCCCGGTGCGCTGTCATGCTATCGGCCACCTATAGTGGTTTGGTGAGCTGTCGTGCTGCCGGCCACCTATAGTGGCCTGGTTAGCTGTCGTGCTGCCGGCCACCTATAGTGGTCTGGTGAGCTGTCGTACTGCCGGCCACCTATAGTGGCCTGGTGAGCTGCCGTGCTGCCGGCCACCTATAGTGGCCTGGTGAGCTCTCGTGCTGCCGGCCACCTATAGTGGCCTGGTGAGCTGTCGTGCTGTCGTGCTGTCGGCCACCTATAGTGGCCTGGTGAGCTGTCATGCTGCCGGCCACATATAGTGCCCTGATGAGCTTCCGTGCTGCCGGCCACCTATAGTGGCCTGGTGGGCTGCCGTGCTGCCGGCCACCTATAGTGGCCTGGTGGGCTGCCGTGGTGCCGGCCACCTATAGTGGCCTGGGGAGCTGCCGTGCTGCCGGCCACCTATAGTGGCCTGGTGAGCTGCCGTGCTGCCGACCACCTATAGTGGCCTGGTGAGCTGTCATGCTGCCGGCCACCTACAGTGGCCTGATGACCTGCCATGCTGCCGGCCTCCTATAGTGGCCTGGTTAGCTGTCGTGCTGCCGACCACCTATTGTAGCCTGGTAAGCTGTCATGCTGCCGGCCACCTACAGTCGTCTGGTGAGCTGCCGTGCTGCCGGCCACCTATAGGGGCCTGGTGAGCTGCCGTGCTGCCGGCCACCTATAGAGGCCCGGTGCGCTGTCATGCCCACAGCGGCCACCTATAGTGCTGCCGGCCACCTATAGTGGCCTGGTGAGCTGCCGTGCTGCCGACCACCTATAGTGGCCTGGTGAGCTGTCATGCTGCCGGCCACCTACAGTGGCCTGATGACCTGCCATGCTGCCGGCCTCCTATAGTGGCCTGGTTAGCTGTCGTGCTGCCGACCACCTATTGTAGCCTGGTAAGCTGTCATGCTGCCGGCCACCTACAGTGGTCTGGTGAGCTGCCGTGCTGCCGGCCACCTATAGGGGCCTGGTGAGCTGCCGTGCTGCCGGCCACCTATAGAGGCCCGGTGCGCTGTCATGCTACCGGCCACCTATAGTGGTTTGGTGAGCTGTCGTGCTGCCGGCCACCTATAGTGGCCTGGTTAGCTGTCGAGCAGCCGGCCACCTATAGTGATCTGGCGAGCTGCCGTGCTGCCGGCCACCTATAGTGGCCTGATAACCTGCCATGCTGCCGGCCACCTATAGTGGCCTGGTGAGCTGCCGTGCTGCCGGCCACCTATAGTGGCCTGGTGAGCTGCCGTGCTGCCGGCCACCTATAGTGGCCTGGTGGGCTGCCGTGCTGCCGGCCACCTATAGGGGCCTGGTGAGCTGCCGTGCTGCCGGCCACCTATAGAGGCCCGGTGCGCTGTCATGCTACCGGCCACCTATAGTGGTTTGGTGAGCTGTCGTGCTGCCGGCCACCTATAGTGGCCTGGTTAGCTGCCGTGCTGCCGGCCACCTATAGTGGCCTGGTGGGCTGCCGTGCTGCCGGCCACCTATAGTGGACTGGTGAGCTGCCGTGCTGCCGGCCACCTATAGTGGCCTGGTGAGCTGCCGTGCTGCCGGCCACCTATAGTGGCCTGGTGAGCTGCCGTGCTGCCGGCCACCTATAGTGGCCTGGTGGGCTGCCGTGCTGCCGGCCACCTATAGTGGCCTGGTGAGCTGCCGTGCTGCCGGCCACCTATAGTGGCCTGGTGAGCTGCCGTGCTGCCGACCACCTATAGTGGCCTGGTGAGCTGTCATGCTGCCGGCCACCTATAGTGGCCTGGTGAGCTGCCGTGCTGCCGGCCACCTATAGTGGCCTGGTGAGCTGTCGTACTGCCGGCCACCTATAATGGCCTGGTGAGCTGTCGTGCTGCCGGCCACCTATAGAGGCCCGGTGCGCTGTCATGCTACCGGCCACCTATAGTGGTTTGGTGAGCTGTCGTGCTGCCGGCCACCTACAGTGGCCTGATGACCTGCCATGCTGCCGGCCTCCTATAGTGGCCTGGTTAGCTGTCGTGCTGCCGACCACCTATTGTAGCCTGGTAAGCTGTCATGCTGCCGGCCACCTACAGTGGTCTGGTGAGCTGCCGTGCTGCCGGCCACCTATAGGGGCCTGGTGAGCTGCCGTGCTGCCGGCCACCTATAGAGGCCCGGTGCGCTGTCATGCTACCGGCCACCTATAGTGGCCTGGTGAGCTGTCATGCTGCCGGCCACCTATAGTGGCCTGGTTAGCTGCCGTGCTGCCGGCCACCTATAGTGGCCTGGTGGGCTGCCGTGCTGCCGGCCACCTATAGTGGACTGGTGAGCTGCCGTGCTGCCGGCCACCTATAGTGGCCTGGTGAGCTGCCGTGCTGCCGGCCACCTATAGTGGCCTGGTGAGCTGCCGTGCTGTCGGCCACCTATAGTGGCCTGGTGGGCTGCCGTGCTGCCGGCCACCTATAGTGGCCTGGTGAGCTGCCGTGCTGCCGGCCACCTATAGTGGCCTGGTGAGCTGCCGTGCTGCCGACCACCTATAGTGGCCTGGTGAGCTGTCATGCTGCCGGCCACCTATAGTGGCCTGGTGAGCTGCCGTGCTGCCGGCCACCTATAGTGGCCTGGTGAGCTGCCGTGCTGCCGACCACCTATAGTGGCCTGGTGAGCTGTCATGCTGCCGGCCACCTACAGTGGCCTGATGACCTGCCATGCTGCCGGCCTCCTATAGTGGCCTGGTTAGCTGTCGTGCTGCCGACCACCTATTGTAGCCTGGTAAGCTGTCATGCTGCCGGCCACCTACAGTGGTCTGGTGAGCTGCCGTGCTGCCGGCCACCTATAGGGGCCTGGTGAGCTGCCGTGCTGCCGGCCACCTATAGAGGCCCGGTGCGCTGTCATGCTACCGGCCACCTATAGTGGTTTGGTGAGCTGTCGTGCTGCCGGCCACCTATAGTGGCCTGGTTAGCTGTCGAGCAGCCGGCCACCTATAGTGGTCTGGCGAGCTGCCGTGCTGCCGGCCACCTATAGTGGCCTGATGACCTGCCATGCTGCCGGCCACCTATAGTGGCCTGGTGAGCTGCCGTGCTGCCGGCCACCTATAGTGGCCTGGTGAGCTGCCGTGCTGCCGGCCACCTATAGTGGCCTGGTGGGCTGCCGTGCTGCCGGCCACCTATAGTGGCCTGGTGAGCTGCCGTGCTGCCGGCCACCTATAGGGGCCTGGTGAGCTGCCGTGCTGCCGGCCACCTATAGAGGCCCGGTGCGCTGTCATGCTACCGGCCACCTATAGTGGTTTGGTGAGCTGTCGTGCTGCCGGCCACCTATAGTGGCCTGGTTAGCTGCCGTGCTGCCGGCCACCTATAGTGGCCTGGTGGGCTGCCGTGCTGCCGGCCACCTATAGTGGACTGGTGAGCTGCCGTGCTGCCGGCCACCTATAGTGGCCTGGTGAGCTGCCGTGCTGCCGGCCACCTATAGTGGCCTGGTGAGCTGCCGTGCTGCCGGCCACCTATAGTGGCCTGGTGAGCTGCCGTGCTGCCGGCCACCTATAGTGGCCTGGTGGGCTGCCGTGCTGCCGGCCACCTATAGTGGCCTGGTGAGCTGCCGTGCTGCCGGCCACCTATAGTGGCCTGGTGAGCTGCCGTGCTGCCGACCACCTATAGTGGCCTGGTGAGCTGTCATGCTGCCGGCCACCTATAGTGGCCTGGTGAGCTGCCGTGCTGCCGGCCACCTATAGTGGCCTGGTGAGCTGTCGTACTGCCGGCCACCTATAATGGCCTGGTGAGCTGTCGTGCTGCCGGCCACCTATAGAGGCCCGGTGCGCTGTCATGCTACCGGCCACCTATAGTGGTTTGGTGAGCTGTCGTGCTGCCGGCCACCTATAGTGGCCTGGTTAGCTGTCGTGCAGCCGGCCACCTATAGTGGTCTGGCGAGCTGCCGTGCTGCCGGCCACCTATAGTGGCCTGGTGAGCTGTCGTGCTGCCGGCCACCTATAGTGGCCTGGTGAGCTGCCGTCTGGCCGGCCACCTATAGTGGCCTGGTGGGCTGCCGTGCTGCCGGCCACCTATAGTGGCCTGGTGAGCTGTCGTGCTGCCGGCCACCTATAGTGGCCTGGTGAGCTGTCGTACTGCCGGCCACCTTAAGTAGCCTGGTGAGCTGTCGTGCTGCCGGCCACCTATAGTGGCCTGGTGAGCTGCCGTGCTGCCAGCCACCTATAGTGGCCTGGTGGGCTGCCGTGCTGCCGGCCACCTTTAGTGGCCTGGTGAGCTGCCGTGCTGCCAGCCACCTATAGTGGCCTGGTGAGCTGTCGTGCTGCCAGCCACCTAGAGTGGCCTGGTGAGCTGTCGTGCTGCCGGCCACCTATAGTCGCCTGGTGTGCTGTCTTACTGCCGGCCACCTATAGTGGCCTGGTGAGCTGTCGTGCTGCCGGCCACCTATAGTGGCCTCTTGAGCTGTCATGCTGCCGGCCATCTATAGTGCCCTGATGAGCTTCCGTGCTGCCGGCCACCTATAGTGGCCTGGTGGGCTGCCGTGCTGCCGGCCACCTATAGTGGCCTGGTGAGCTGCCGTGCTGCCGGCCACCTATAGTGGCCTGGTGAGCTGTCGTGCTGCCGGCCACCTATAGTGGTCCGGTGAGCTGCCGTGCTGCTGGCCACCTATAGGGGCCTGGTGAGCTGCCGTGCTGCCGGCCACCTATAGTGGCCTGGTGAGCTGCCGTGCTGCCGGCTACCTATAGTGGCCTGGTTAGCTGTCGTGCTGCCAGTCACCTATAGTAGCCTGGTGAGCTGCCGTGCTGCCGGCCACCTATAGTGGCCTGGTGCGCTGTCATACTACCGGCCACCTATAGTGGCTTGGTGAGCTGTCGTGCTGCCGGCCACCTATAGTGGCCTGGTGAGCTGTCGTGCTGCCGGCCACCTATAGTGGCCTGGTGAGCTGCCGTGTGGCCGGCCACCTATAGGGGCCTGGTGAGCTGCCGTGCTGCCGGCCACCTATAGTGGCCTGGTGAGCTGCCGGCCACCTAAAGTGGCCTGGTGAGCTGTCGTGCTGTCGTGCTGCCGGCCAACTATAGTGGCCTGGTGAGCTGTCATGCTGCCGGCCACCTATAGTGCCCTGATGAGCTTCCGTGCTGCCGGCCACCTATAGTGGCCTGGTGGGCTGCCGTGCTGCCGGCCACCTATAGTGGCCTGGTGAGCTGCCGTGCTGCCGGCCACCTATAGTGGCCTGGTGAGCTGCCGTGCTGCCGGCCACCTATAGTGGCCTGGTGAGCTGCCGTGCTGCCGGCCACCTATAGTGGACTGGTGAGCTGCCGTGCTGCCGGCCACCTATAGTGGCCTGGTGAGCTGTCGTGCTGCCGGCCACCTATAGTGGACTGGTGAGCTGTGGTACTGCCGGCCACCTATAGTGGCCTGGTGAGCTGTCGTGCGCCCGGCCACCTATAGTGGCCTGGTGAGCTGTCGTACTGCCGGCCACCTATAGTAGCCTGGTGAGCTGCCGTGCTGCCGGCCACCTATAGTGGCCTGGTGAGCTGCCGTGCTGCCGGCCACCTATAGTGGCCTGGTGAGCTGCCGTGCTGCCGGCCACCTATAGTGGACTGGTGAGCTGCCGTGCTGCCGGCCACCTATAGTGGCCTGCTGAGCTGTCGTGCTGCCGGCCACCTATGGTGGACTGGTGAGCTTTCGTACTGCCGGCCACCTATAGTGGCCTGGTGAGCTGTCGTTCTGCCGGCCACCTATAGTGGCCTGGTGAGCTGCCGTGCTGCCGGCCTCCTATAGTGGCCTGATGACCTGCCATGCTGCCGGCCACCTATAGTGGCCTGGTTAGCTGTCGTGCTGCCGACCACCTATAGTAGCCTGGTAAGCTGTCGTGCTGCCGGCCACCTACAGTGGTCTGGTGAGCTGCCGTGCTGCCGGCCACCTATAGGGGCCTGGTGAGCTGTCATGCTGCCGGCCACCTACAGTGGCCTGATGACCTGCCATGCTGCCGGCCTCCTATAGTGGCCTGGTTACCTGTCGTGCTGCCGACCACCTATTGTAGCCTGGTAAGCTGTCATGCTGCCGGCCACCTACAGTGGTCTGGTGAGCTGCCGTGCTGCCGGCCACCTATAGGGGCCTGGTGAGCTGCCGTGCTGCCGGCCACCTATAGAGGCCCGGTGCGCTGTCATGCTACCGGCCACCTATAGTGGTTTGGTGGGCTGTCGTCCTGCCGGCCACCTATAGTGGCCTGGTTAGCTGTCGTGCTGCCGGCCACCTATAGTGGTCTGGTGAGCTGCCGTGCTGCCGGCCATCAATAGTGGCCTGGTGGGCTGCCGTGCTGCCGGCCACCTATAGTGGCCTGGTGAGCTGCCGTGCTGCCGGCCACCTATAGTGGCCTGGTGAGCTGCCGTGCTGCCGGCCACCTATAGTGGCCTGGTGGGCTGCCGTGCTGCCGGCCACCTATAGTGGCCTGGTGGGCTGCCGTGCTGCCGGCCACCTATAGTGGCCTGGTGAGCTGCCGTGCTGCCGGCCACCTATAGTGGCCTGGTGGGCTGCCGTGCTGCCGGCCACCTATAGTGGCCTGGTGAGCTGCCGTGCTGCCGGCCACCTATAGTGGCCTGGTGCGCTGTCGTGCTGCCGGCCACCTATAGTGGACTGGTGAGCTGTCGTACTGCCGGCCACCTATAGTGGCCTGGTGAGCTGTCGTGCTGCCGGCCACCTATAGTGGCCTGGTGAGCTGTCGTACTGCCGGCCACCTATAGTAGCCTGATGAGCTGCCGTGCTGCCGGCCACCTATAGTGGCCTGGTGAGCTGCCGTGCTGCCGGCCACCTATAGTGGCCTGGTGAGCTGTCGTGCTGCCGGCCACCTATAGTGGACTGGTGAGCTGTCGTACTGCTGGCCACCTATAGTGGCCTGGTGAGCTGTCGTGCTGCTAGCCACCTATAGTGGCCTGGTGAGCTGCCGTGCTGCCGGCCTCCTATAGTGGCCTGATGACCTGCCATGCTGCCGGCCACCTATAGTGGCCTGGTTAGCTGTCGTGCTGCCGACCACCTATAGTAGCCTGGTAAGCTGTCGTGCTGCCGGCCACCTACAGTGGTCTGGTGAGCTGCCGTGCTGCCGGCCACCTATAGGGGCCTGGTGAGCTGCCGTGCTGCCGGCCACCTATAGAGGCCCGGTGCGCTGTCATGCTATCGGCCACCTATAGTGGTTTGGTGAGCTGTCGTGCTGCCGGCCACCTATAGTGGCCTGGTTAGCTGTCGTGCTGCCGGCCACCTATAGTGGTCTGGTGAGCTGTCGTACTGCCGGCCACCTATAGTGGCCTGGTGAGCTGCCGTGCTGCCGGCCACCTATAGTGGCCTGGTGAGCTCTCGTGCTGCCGGCCACCTATAGTGGCCTGGTGAGCTGTCGTGCTGTCGTGCTGCCGGCCACCTATAGTGGCCTGGTGAGCTGTCATGCTGCCGGCCACCTATAGTGCCCTGATGAGCTTCCGTGCTGCCGGCCACCTATAGTGGCCTGGTGGGCTGCCGTGCTGCCGGCCACCTATAGTGGCCTGGTGGGCTGCCGTGGTGCCGGCCACCTATAGTGGCCTGGGGAGCTGCCGTGCTGCCGGCCACCTATAGTGGCCTGGTGAGCTGCCGTGCTGCCGACCACCTATAGTGGCCTGGTGAGCTGTCATGCTGCCGGCCACCTACAGTGGCCTGATGACCTGCCATGCTGCCGGCCTCCTATAGTGGCCTGGTTAGCTGTCGTGCTGTCGACCACCTGTTGTAGCCTGGTAAGCTGTCATGCTGCCGGCCACCTACAGTGGTCTGGTGAGCTGCCGTGCGGCCGGCCACCTATAGGGGCCTGGTGAGCTGCCGTGCTGCCGGCCACCTATAGAGGCCCGATGCGCTGTCATGCTACCGGCCACCTATAGTGGTTTGGTGAGCTGTCGTCCTGCCGGCCACCTATAGTGGCCTGGTTAGCTGTCGTGCTGCCGGCCACCTAAAGTGGCCTTTTGAGCTGTCGTGCTGTCGTGCTGCCGGCCACCTATAGTGGCCTGGTGAGCTGTCATGCTGCCGGCCACCTATAGTGCCCTGATGAGCTTCCGTGCTGCCGGCCACCTATAGTGGCCTGGTGGGCTGCCGTGCTGCCGGCCACCTATAGTGGCCTGGTGAGCTGTCGTGCTGCCAGCCACCTATAGTGGCCTGGTGAGCTGCCGTGCTGCCGGCCTCCTATAGTGGCCTGATGACCTGCCATGCTGCCGGCCACCTATAGTGGCCTGGTTAGCTGTCGTGCTGCCGACCACCTATAGTAGCCTGGTAAGCTGTCGTGCTGCCGGCCACCTACAGTGGTCTGGTGAGCTGCCGTGCTGCCGGCCACCTATAGGGGCCTGGTGAGCTGCCGTGCTGGCGGCCACCTATAGAGGCCCGGTGCGCTGTCATGCTATCGGCCACCTATAGTGGTTTGGTGAGCTGTCGTGCTGCCGGCCACCTATAGTGGCCTGGTTAGCTGTCGTGCTGCCGGCCACCTATAGCGGTCTGGTGAGCTGTCGTACTGCCGGCCACCTATAGTGGCCTGGTGAGCTGCCGTGCTGCCGGCCACCTATAGTGGCCTGGTGAGCTCTCGTGCTGCCGGCCACCTATAGTGGCCTGGTGAGCTGTCGTGCTGTCGTGCTGCCGGCCACCTATAGTGGCCTGGTGAGCTGTCATGCTGCCGGCCACCTATAGTGCCCTGATGAGCTTCCGTGCTGCCGGCCACCTATAGTGGCCTGGTGGGCTGCCGTGCTGCCGGCCACCTATAGTGGCCTGGTGGGCTGCCGTGCTGCCGGCCACCTATAGTGGCCTGGGGAGCTGCCGTGCTGCCGGCCACCTATAGTGACCTGGTGAGCTGCCGTGCTGCCGACCACCTATAGTGGCCTGGTGAGCTGTCATGCTGCCGGCCACCTACAGTGGCCTGATGACCTGCCATGCTGCCGGCCTCCTATAGTGGCCTGGTTAGCTGTCGTGCTGTCGACCACCTATTGTAGCCTGGTAAGCTGTCATGCTGCCGGCCACCTATAGTGGCCTGGTGAGCTGCCGTGCTGCCGGCCACCTATAGTGGACTGGTGAGCTGCCGTGCTGCCGGCCACCTATAGTGGCCTGGTGAGCTGTCGTGCTGCCGGCAACCTATAGTCGCCTGGTGTGCTGTCTTACTGCCGGCCACCTATAGTGGCCTGGTGAGCTGTCATGTTGCCGGCCATCTATAGTGCCCTGATGAGCTTCCGTGCTGCCGGCCACCTATAGTGGCCTGGTGGGCTGCCGTGCTGCCGGCCACCTATAGTGGCCTGGTGAGCTGCCGTGCTGCCGGCCACCTATAGTGGCCTGGTGAGCTGTCGTGCTGCCGGCCACCTATAGTGGTCCGGTGAGCTGCCGTGCTGCCGGCCACCTATAGAGGCCCGGTGCGCTGTCATGCTACCGGCCACCTATAGTGGTTTGGTGAGCTGTCGTCCTGCCGGCCTCCTATAGTGGCCTGGTTAGCTGTCGTGCTGCCGGCCACCTATAGTGGTCTGGGGAGCTGCATGCCGTGCTGCCGGCCATCTATAGTGGCCTGGTGGGCTGCCGTGCTGCCGGCCACCTATAGAGGCCCGATGCGCTGTCATGCTACCGGCCACCTATAGTGGTTTGGTGAGCTGTCGTCCTGCCGGCCACCTATAGTGGCCTGGTGAGCTGCCGTGCTGCCGGCCACCTATAGTGGCCTGGTGAGCTGCCGTGCTGCCGGCCACCTATAGTGGACTGGTGAGCTGCCGTGCTGCCGTCCACCTATAGTGGCCTGGTGGGCCGCCGTGCTGCCGGCCACCTATAGTGGCCTGGTGAGCTGCCGTGCTGCCGGCCACCTATAGAGGCCCGGTGCGCTGTCATGCTACCGGCCACCTATAGTGGTTTGGTGAGCTGTCGTCCTGCCGGCCACCTATAGTGGCCTGGTTAGCTGTCGTGCTGCCGGCCACCTATAGTGGTCTGGTGAGCTGCCGTGCTGCCGGCCATCTATAGTGGCCTGGTGGGCTGCCGTGCTGCCGGCCACCTATAGTGGCCTGGTGAGCTGCCGTGCTGCCGGCCACCTATAGTGGCCTGGTGAGCTGCCGTGCTGCCGGCCACCTATAGTGGCCTGGTGGGCTGCCGTGCTGCCGGCCACCTTTAGTGGCCTGGTGAGCTGCCGTGCTGCCGGCCACCTATAGTGGCCTGGTGAGCTGCCGTGCTGCCGGCCACCTATAGTAGCCTGGTGAGCTGCCGTGCTGCCGGCCACCTATAGTGGACTGGTGAGCTGCCGTGCTGCCGGCCACCTATAGTGGCCTGGTGGGCTGCCGTGCTGCCGGCCACCTATAGTTGCCTGGTGAGCTGCCGTGCTGCCGGCCACCTATAGTGGCCTGGTGCGCTGTCGTGCTGCCGGCCACCTATAGTGGACTGGTGAGCTGTCGTACTGCCGGCCACCTATAGTGGCCTGGTGAGCTGTCGTGCTGCCGGCCACCTATAGTGGCCTGGTGAGCTGTCGTACTGCCGGCCACCTATAGTAGCCTGATGAGCTGCCGTGCTGCCGGCCACCTATAGTGGCCTGGTGAGCTGCCGTGCTGCCGGCCACCTATAGTGGCCTGGTGAGCTGCCGTGCTGCCGGCCACCTATAGTGGCCTGGTGAGCTGTCGTGCTGCCGGCCACCTATAGTGGACTGGTGAGCTGTCGTACTGCCGGCCACCTATAGTGGCCTGGTGAGCTGTCGTGCTGCCAGCCACCTATAGTGGCCTGGTGAGCTGCCGTGCTGCCGGCCTCCTATAGTGGCCTGATGACCTGCCATGCTGCCGGCCACCTATAGTGGCCTGGTTAGCTGTCGTGCTGCCGACCACCTATAGTAGCCTGGTAAGCTGTCGTGCTGCCGGCCACCTACAGTGGTCTGGTGAGCTGCCGTGCTGCCGGCCACCTATAGGGGCCTGGTGAGCTGCCGTGCTGCCGGCCACCTATAGAGGCCCGGTGCGCTGTCATGCTATCGGCCACCTATAGTGGTTTGGTGAGCTGTCGTGCTGCCGGCCACCTATAGTGGCCTGGTTAGCTGTCGTGCTGCCGGCCACCTATAGTGGTCTGGTGAGCTGTCGTACTGCCGGCCACCTATAGTGGCCTGGTGAGCTGCCGTGCTGCCGGCCACCTATAGTGGCCTGGTGAGCTCTCGTGCTGCCGGCCACCTATAGTGGCCTGGTGAGCTGTCGTGCTGTCGTGCTGCCGGCCACCTATAGTGGCCTGGTGAGCTGTCATGCTGCCGGCCACCTATCGTGCCCTGATGAGCTTCCGTGCTGCCGGCCACCTATAGTGGCCTGGTGGGCTGCCGTGCTGCCGGCCACCTATAGTGGCCTGATGGGCTGCCGTGCTGCCGGCCACCTATAGTGGCCTGGGGAGCTGCCGTGCTGCCGGCCTCCTATAGTGGCCTGGTTAGCTGTCGTGCTGTCGACCACCTATTGTAGCCTGGTAAGCTGTCATGCTGCCGGCCACCTACAGTGGTCTGGTGAGCTGCCGTGCGGCCGGCCACCTATAGGGGCCTGGTGAGCTGCCGTGCTGCCGGCCACCTATAGAGGCCCGATGCGCTGTCATGCTACCGGCCACCTATAGTGGTTTGGTGAGCTGTCGTCCTGCCGGCCACCTATAGTGGCCTGGTTAGCTGTCGTGCTGCCGGCCACCTAAAGTGGCCTTTTGAGCTGTCGTGCTGTCGTGCTGCCGGCCACCTATAGTGGCCTGGTGAGCTGTCATGCTGCCGGCCACCTATAGTGCCCTGATGAGCTTCCGTGCTGCCGGCCACCTATAGTGGCCTGGTGGGCTGCCGTGCTGCCGGCCACCTATAGTGGCCTGGTGAGCTGCCGTGCTGCCGGCCACCTATAGTGGCCTGGTGAGCTGCCGGCCACCTATAGTGGCCTGGTGAGCTGCCGTGCTGCCGGCCACCTATAGTGGCCTGGTGAGCTGCCGTGCTGCCGGCCACCTATAGTGGCCTGGTGAGCTGCCGTGCTGCCGGCCACCTATAGTGGACTGGTGAGCTGCCGTGCTGCCGGCCACCTATAGTGGCCTGGTGAGCTGTCGTGCTGCCGGCAACCTATAGTCGCCTGGTGTGCTGTCTTACTGCCGGCCACCTATAGTGGCCTGGTGAGCTGTCATGCTGCCGGCCACCTATAGTGCCCTGATGAGCTTCCGTGCTGCCGGCCACCTATAGTGGCCTGGTGGGCTGCCGTGCTGCCGGCCACCTATAGTGGCCTGGTGAGCTGCCGTGCTGCCGGCCACCTATAGTGGCCTGGTGAGCTGCCGGCCACCTATAGTGGCCTGGTGAGCTGCCGTGCTGCCGGCCACCTATAGTGGCCTGGTGAGCTGCCGTGCTGCCGGCCACCTATAGTGGCCTGGTGAGCTGCCGTGCTGCCGGCCACCTATAGTGGACTGGTGAGCTGCCGTGCTGCCGGCCACCTACAGTGGTCTGGTGAGCTGCCGTGCGGCCGGCCACCTATAGTGGCCTGGTGAGCTGTCATGCTGCCGGCCACCTATCGTGCCCTGATGAGCTTCCGTGCTGCCGGCCACCTATAGTGGCCTGGTGGGCTGCCGTGCTGCCGGCCACCTATAGTGGCCTGATGGGCTGCCGTGCTGCCGGCCACCTATAGTGGCCTGCGGAGCTGCCGTGCTGCCGGCCTCCTATAGTGGCCTGGTTAGCTGTCGTGCTGTCGACCACCTATTGTAGCCTGGTTAGCTGCCGTGCTGCCGGCCACCTATAGTGGACTGGTGAGCTGCCGTGCTGCCGGCCACCTATAGTGGCCTGGTGAGCTGTCGTGCTGCCGGCAACCTATAGTCGCCTGGTGTGCTGTCTTACTGCCGGCCACCTATAGTGGCCTGGTGAGCTGTCATGTTGCCGGCCATCTATAGTGCCCTGATGAGCTTCCGTGCTGCCGGCCACCTATAGTGGCCTGGTGGGCTGCCGTGCTGCCGGCCACCTATAGTGGCCTGGTGAGCTGCCGTGCTGCCGGCCACCTATAGTGGCCTGGTGAGCTGTCGTGCTGCCGGCCTCCTATAGTGGTCCGGTGAGCTGCCGTGCTGCCGGCCACCTATAGGGGCCTGGTGAGCTGCCGTGCTGCCGGCCACCTATAGAGGCCCGGTGCGCTGTCGTGCTACCGGCCACTTATAGTGGTTTGGTGAGCTGTCGTGCTGCCGGCCACCTATAGTGGCCTGGTGGGCTGCCGTGCTGCCGGCCACCTATAGTGGCCTGGTGAGCTCTCGTGCTGCCGGCCACCTATAGTGGCCTGGTGAGCTCTCGTGCTGCCGGCCACCTATAGTGGCCTGGTGAGCTGTCGTGCTGTCGTGCTGCCGGCCACCTATAGTGGACTGGTGAGCTGCCGTGCTGCCGGCCACCTATAGTGGCCTGGTGAGCTGTCGTGCTGCCGGCCACCTATAGTGGACTGGTGAGCTGTGGTACTGCCGGCCACATATAGTGGCCTGGTGAGCTGTCGTGCTGCCGGCCACCTATAGTGGCCTGGTGAGCTGTCGTACTGCCGGCCACCTATAGTAGCCTGGTGAGCTGCCGTGCTGCCGGCCACCTATAGTGGCCTGGTGAGCTGCCGTGCTGACGGCCACCTATAGTGGCCTGGTGAGCTGCCTTGCTGCCGGCCACCTATAGTGGACTGGTGAGCTGCCGTGCTGCCGGCCACCTATAGTGGCCTGGTGAGCTGTCGTGCTGCCGGCCACCTATAGTGGCCTGGTGGGCTGCCGTGCTGCCGGCCACCTATAGTGGCCTGGTGAGCTGCCATGCTGCCGGCCACCTATAGTGGCCTGGTGAGCTGCCGTGCTGCCGGCCACCTATTGTGGACTGGTGAGCTGCCGTGCTGCCGGCCACCTATAGTGGCCTGGTGAGCTGTCGTGCTGCCGGCCACCTATAGTGGACTGGTGAGCTGTGGTACTGCCGGCCACCTATAGTGGCCTGGTGAGCTGTCGTGCTGCCGGCCACCTATAGTGGCCTGGTGAGCTGTCGTACTGCCGGCCACCTATAGTAGCCTGGTGAGCTGCCGTGCTGCCGGCCACCTATAGTGGCCTGGTGAGCTGCCGTGCTGCCGGCCACCTATAGTGGCCTGGTGAGCTGCCGTGCTGCCGGCCACCTATAGTGGACTGGTGAGCTGCCGTGCTGCCGGCCACCTATAGTGGCCTGGTGAGCTGTCGTGCTGCCGGCCACCTATAGTGGACTGGTGAGCTGTCGTACTGCCGGCCACCTATAGTGGCCTGGTGAGCTGTCGTGCTGCCGGCCACCTATAGTGGCCTGGTGAGCTGCCGTGCTGCCGGCCACCTATAGTGGCCTGGTGCGCTGTCGTGCTGCCGGCCACCTATAGTGGACTGGTGAGCTGTCGTACTGCCGGCCACCTATAGTGGCCTGGTGAGCTGTCGTACTGCCGGCCACCTATAGTAGCCTGATGAGCTGCCGTGCTGCCGGCCACCTATAGTGGCCTGGTGAGCTGCCGTGCTGCCGGCAACCTATAGTGGCCTGGTGAGCTGCCGTGCTGCCGGCCACCTATAGTGGCCTGGTGAGCTGTCGTGCTGCCGGCCACCTATAGTGGACTGGTGAGCTGTCGTACTGCCGGCCACCTATAGTGGCCTGGTGAGCTGTCGTGCTGCCAGCCACCTATAGTGGCCTGGTGAGCTGCCGTGCTGCCGGCCTCCTATAGTGGCCTGATGACCTGCCATGCTGCCGGCCACCTATAGTGGCCTGGTTAGCTGTCGTGCTGCCGACCACCTACAGTGGTCTGGTGAGCTGCCGTGCTGCCGGCCACCTATAGGGGCCTGGTGAGCTGCCGTGCTGCCGGCCACCTATAGAGGCCCGGTGCGCTGTCATGCTATCGGCCACCTATAGTGGTTTGGTGAGCTGTCGTGCTGCCGGCCACCTATAGTGGCCTGGTTAGCTGTCGTGCTGCCGGCCACCTATAGTGGTCTGGTGAGCTGTCGTACTGCCGGCCACCTATAGTGGCCTGGTGAGCTGCCGTGCTGCCGGCCACCTATAGTGGCCTGGTGAGCTCTCGTGCTGCCGGCCACCTATAGTGGCCTGGTGAGCTGTCGTGCTGTCGTGCTGCCGGCCACCTATAGTGGCCTGGTGAGCTGTCATGCTGCCGGCCACCTATCGTGCCCTGATGAGCTTCCGTGCTGCCGGCCACCTATAGTGGCCTGGTGGGCTGCCGTGCTGCCGGCCACCTATAGTGGCCTGATGGGCTGCCGTGCTGCCGGCCACCTATAGTGGCCTGCGGAGCTGCCGTGCTGCCGGCCTCCTATAGTGGCCTGGTTAGCTGTCGTGCTGTCGACCACCTATTGTAGCCTGGTTAGCTGTCATGCTGCCGGCCACCTACAGTGGTCTGGTGAGCTGCCGTGCGGCCGGCCACCTATAGGGGCCTGGTGAGCTGCCGTGCTGCTGGCCACCTATAGAGGCCCGATGCGCTGTCATGCTACCGGCCACCTATAGTGGTTTGGTGAGCTGTCGTCCTGCCGGCCACCTATAGTGGCCTGGTTAGCTGTCGTGCTGCCGGCCACCTAAAGTGGCCTTTTGAGCTGTCGTGCTGTCGTGCTGCCGGCCACCTATAGTGGCCTGGTGAGCTGTCATGCTGCCGGCCACCTATAGTGCCCTGATGAGCTTCCGTGCTGCCGGCCACCTATAGTGGCCTGGTGGGCTGCCGTGCTGCCGGCCACCTATAGTGGCCTGGTGAGCTGCCGTGCTGCCGGCCACCTATAGTGGCCTGGTGAGCTGCCGGCCACCTATAGTGGCCTGGTGAGCTGCCGTGCTGCCGGCCACCTATAGTGGCCTGGTGAGCTGCCGTGCTGCCGGCCACCTATAGTGGCCTGGTGAGCTGTCGTGCTGCCGGCAACCTATAGTCGCCTGGTGTGCTGTCTTACTGCCGGCCACCTATAGTGGCCTGGTGAGCTGTCATGTTGCCGGCCATCTATAGTGCCCTGATGAGCTTCCGTGCTGCCGGCCACCTATAGTGGCCTGGTGGGCTGCCGTGCTGCCGGCCACCTATAGTGGCCTGGTGAGCTGCCGTGCTGCCGGCCACCTATAGTGGCCTGGTGAGCTGTCGTGCTGCCGGCCACCTATAGTGGTCCGGTGAGCTGCCGTGCTGCCGGCCACCTATAGGGGCCTGGTGAGCTGCCGTGCTGCCGGCCACCTATAGTGGCCTGGTGGGCTGCCGTGCTGCCGGCCACCTATAGTGGCCTGGTGAGCTGCCGTGCTGCCGGCCACCTATAGTGGCCTGGTGAGCTCTCGTGCTGCCGGCCACCTATAGTGGCCTGGTGAGCTCTCGTGCTGCCGGCCACCTATAGTGGCCTGGTGAGCTGTCGTGCTGTCGTGCTGCCGGCCACCTATAGTGGACTGGTGAGCTGCCGTGCTGCCGGCCACCTATAGTGGCCTGGTGAGCTGTTGTGCTGCCGGCCACCTATAGTGGACTGGTGAGCTGTGGTACTGCCGGCCACCTATAGTGGCCTGGTGAGCTGTCGTGCTGCCGGCCACCTATAGTGGCCTGGTGAGCTGTCGTACTGCCGGCCACCTATAGTAGCCTGGTGAGCTGCCGTGCTGCCGGCCACCTATAGTGGCCTGGTGAGCTGCCGTGCTGCCGGCCACCTATAGTGGCCTGGTGAGCTGCCGTGCTGCCGGCCACCTATAGTGGACTGGTGAGCTGCCGTGCTGCCGGCCACCTATAGTGGCCTGGTGAGCTGTCGTGCTGCCGGCCACCTATAGTGGCCTGGTGGGCTGCCGTGCTGCCGGCTACCTATAGTGGCCTGGTGAGCTGCCATGCTGCCGGCCACCTATAGTGGCCTGGTGAGCTGCCGTGCTGCCGGCCACCTATTGTGGACTGGTGAGCTGCCGTGCTGCCGGCCACCTATAGTGGCCTGGTGAGCTGTCGTGCTGCCGGCCACCTATAGTGGACTGGTGAGCTGTGGTACTGCCCCCCACCTATAGTGGCCTGGTGAGCTGCCGTGCTGCCGGCCACCTATAGTGGCCTGGTGAGCTGTCGTACTGCCGGCCACCTATAGTAGCCTGGTGAGCTGCCGTGCTGCCGGCCACCTATAGTGGCCTGGTGAGCTGCCGTGCTGCCGGCCACCTATAGTGGCCTGGTGAGCTGCCGTGCTGCCGGCCACCTATAGTGGACTGGTGAGCTGCCGTGCTGCCGGCCACCTATAGTGGCCTGGTGAGCTGTCGTGCTGCCGGCCACCTATAGTGGACTGGTGAGCTGTCGTACTGCCGGCCACCTATAGTGGCCTGGTGAGCTGCCGTGCTGCCGGCCACCTATAGAGGCCCGGTGCGCTGTCATGCTATCGGCCACCTATAGTGGTTTGGTGAGCTGTCGTGCTGCCGGCCACCTATAGAGGCCCGGTGCGCTGTCATGCTATCGGCCACCTATAGTGGTTTGGTGAGCTGTCGTGCTGCCGGCCACCTATAGTGGCCTGGTGCGCTGTCGTGCTGCCGGCCACCTATAGTGGACTGGTGAGCTGTCGTACTGCCGGCCACCTATAGTGGCCTGGTGAGCTGTCGTGCTGCCGGCCACCTATAGTGGCCTGGAGAGCTGTCGTACTGCCGGCCACCTATAGTAGCCTGATGAGCTGCCGTGCTGCCGGCCACCTATAGTGGCCTGGTGAGCTGCCGTGCTGCCGGCCACCTATAGTGGCCTGGTGAGCTGCCGTGCTGCCGGCCACCTATAGTGGCCTGGTGAGCTGTCGTGCTGCCGGCCACCTATAGTGGACTGGTGGGCTGTCGTACTGCCGGCCACCTATAGTGGCCTGGTGAGCTGTCGTGCTGCCAGCCACCTATAGTGGCCTGGTGAGCTGCCGTGCTGCCGGCCTCCTATAGTGGCCTGATGACCTGCCATGCTGCCGGCCACCTATAGTGGCCTGGTTAGCTGTCGTGCTGCCGACCACCTATAGTAGCCTGGTAAGCTGTCGTGCTGCCGGCCACCTACAGTGGTCTGGTGAGCTGCCGTGCTGCCGGCCACCTATAGGGGCCTGGTGAGCTGCCGTGCTGCCGGCCACCTATAGAGGCCCGGTGCGCTGTCATGCTATCGGCCACCTATAGTGGTTTGGTGAGCTGTCGTGCTGCCGGCCACCTATAGTGGCCTGGTTAGCTGTCGTGCTGCCGGCCACCTATAGTGGTCTGGTGAGCTGTCGTACTGCCGGCCACCTATAGTGGCCTGGTGAGCTGCCGTGCTGCCGGCCACCTATAGTGGCCTGGTGAGCTCTCGTGCTGCCGGCCACCTATAGTGGCCTGGTGAGCTGTCGTGCTGTCGTGCTGCCGGCCACCTATAGTGGCCTGGTGAGCTGTCATGCTGCCGGCCACCTATCGTGCCCTGATGAGCTTCCGTGCTGCCGGCCACCTATAGTGGCCTGGTGGGCTGCCGTGCTGCCGGCCACCTATAGTGGCCTGATGGGCTGCCGTGCTGCCGGCCACCTATAGTGGCCTGGGGAGCTGCCGTGCTGCCGGCCTCCTATAGTGGCCTGGTTAGCTGTCGTGCTGTCGACCACCTATTGTAGCCTGGTAAGCTGTCATGCTGCCGGCCACCTACAGTGGTCTGGTGAGCTGCCGTGCGGCCGGCCACCTATAGGGGCCTGGTGAGCTGCCGTGCTGCCGGCCACCTATAGAGGCCCGATGCGCTGTCATGCTACCGGCCACCTATAGTGGTTTGGTGAGCTGTCGTCCTGCCGGCCACCTATAGTGGCCTGGTTAGCTGTCATGCTGCCGGCCACCTAAAGTGGCCTTTTGAGCTGTCGTGCTGTCGTGCTGCCGGCCACCTATAGTGGCCTGGTGAGCTGTCATGCTGCCGGCCACCTATAGTGCCCTGATGAGCTTCCGTGCTGCCGGCCACCTATAGTGGCCTGGTGGGCTGCCGTGCTGCCGGCCACCTATAGTGGCCTGGTGAGCTGCCGTGCTGCCGGTCACCTATAGTGGCCTGGTGAGCTGCCGGCCACCTATAGTGGCCTGGTGAGCTGCCGTGCTGCCGGCCACCTATAGTGGCCTGGTGAGCTGCCGTGCTGCCGGCCACCTATAGTGGACTGGTGAGCTGCCGTGCTGCCGGCCACCTATAGTGGCCTGGTGAGCTGTCGTGCTGCCGGCAACCTATAGTCGCCTGGTGTGCTGTCTTACTGCCGGCCACCTATAGTGGCCTGGTGAGCTGTCATGTTGCCGGCCATCTATAGTGCCCTGATGAGCTTCCGTGCTGCCGGCCACCTATAGTGGCCTGGTGGGCTGCCGTGCTGCCGGCCACCTATAGTGGCCTGGTGAGCTGCCGTGCTGCCGGCCACCTATAGTGGTTTGGTGAGCTGTCGTGCTGCCGGCCACCTATAGTGGCCTGGTGGGCTGCCGTGCTGCCGGCCACCTATAGTGGCCTGGTGAGCTCTCGTGCTGCCGGCCACCTATAGTGGCCTGGTGAGCTGTCGTGCTGCCGGCCACCTATAGTGGTCCGGTGAGCTGCCGTGCTGCCGGCCACCTATAGGGGCCTGGTGAGCTGCCGTGCTGCCGGCCACCTATAGAGGCCCGGTGCGCTGTCGTGCTACCGGCCACCTATAGTGGTTTGGTGAGCTGTCGTGCTGCCGGCCACCTATAGTGGCCTGGTGGGCTGCCGTGCTGCCGGCCACCTATAGTGGCCTGGTGAGCTCTCGTGCTGCCGGCCACCTATAGTGGCCTGGTGAGCTCTCGTGCTGCCGGCCACCTATAGTGGCCTGGTGAGCTGTCGTGCTGTCGTGCTGCCGGCCACCTATAGTGGACTGGTGAGCTGCCGTGCTGCCGGCCACCTATAGTGGCCTGGTGAGCTGTCGTGCTGCCGGCCACCTATAGTGGACTGGTGAGCTGTGGTACTGCCGGCCACCTATAGTGGCCTGGTGAGCTGTCGTGCTGCCGGCCACCTATAGTGGCCTGGTGAGCTGTCGTACTGCCGGCCACCTATAGTAGCCTGGTGAGCTGTCATGTTGCCGGCCATCTATAGTGCCCTGATGAGCTTCCGTGCTGCCGGCCACCTATAGTGGCCTGGTGGGCTGCCGTGCTGCCGGCCACCTATAGTGGCCTGGTGAGCTGCCGTGCTGCCGGCCACCTATAGTGGTTTGGTGAGCTGTCGTGCTGCCGGCCACCTATAGTGGCCTGGTGGGCTGCCGTGCTGCCGGCCACCTATAGTGGCCTGGTGAGCTCTCGTGCTGCCGGCCACCTATAGTGGCCTGGTGAGCTGCCGTGCTGCCGGCCACCTATAGTGGCCTGGTGCGCTGTCGTGCTGCCGGCCACCTATAGTGGCCTGGTGCGCTGTCGTGCTGCCGGCCACCTATAGTGGCCTGGTGCGCTGTCGTGCTGCCGGCCACCTATAGTGGACTGGTGAGCTGTCGTACTGCCGGCCACCTATAGTGGCCTGGTGAGCTGTCGTGCTGCCGGCCACCTATAGTGGCCTGGTGAGCTGTCGTACTGCCGGCCACCTATAGTAGCCTGGTGTGCTGTCTTACTGCCGGCCACCTATAGTGGCCTGGTGAGCTGTCATGTTGCCGGCCATCTATAGTGCCCTGATGAGCTTCCGTGCTGCCGGCCACCTATAGTGGCCTGGTGGGCTGCCGTGCTGCCGGCCACCTATAGTGGCCTGGTGAGCTGCCGTGCTGCCGGCCACCTATAGTGGTTTGGTGAGCTGTCGTGCTGCCGGCCACCTATAGTGGCCTGGTGGGCTGCCGTGCTGCCGGCCACCTATAGTGGCCTGGTGAGCTCTCGTGCTGCCGGCCACCTATAGTGGCCTGGTGAGCTGCCGTGCTGCCGGCCACCTATAGTGGCCTGGTGCGCTGTCATGCTGCCGGCCACCTATAGTGGCCTGGTGCGCTGTCGTGCTGCCGGCCACCTATAGTGGACTGGTGAGCTGTCGTACTGCCGGCCACCTATAGTGGCCTGGTGAGCTGTCGTGCTGCCAGCCACCTATAGTGGCCTGGTGAGCTGCCGTGCTGCCGGCCTCCTATAGTGGCCTGATGACCTGCCATGCTGCCGGCCACCTATAGTGGCCTGGTTAGCTGTCGTGCTGCCGACCACCTATAGTAGCCTGGTAAGCTGTCGTGCTGCCGGCCACCTACAGTGGTCTGGTGAGCTGCCGTGCTGCCGGCCACCTATAGGGGCCTGGCGAGCTGCCGTGCTGCCGGCCATCTATAGAGGCCCGGTGCGCTGTCATGCTATCGGCCACCTATAGTGGTTTGGTGAGCTGTCGTGCTGCCGGCCACCTATAGTGGCCTGGTTAGCTGTCGTGCTGCCGGCCACCTATAGTGGTCTGGTGAGCTGTCGTACTGCCGGCCACCTATAGTGGCCTGGTGAGCTGCCGTGCTGCCGGCCACCTATAGTGGCCTGGTGAGCTCTCGTGCTGCCGGCCACCTATAGTGGCCTGGTGAGCTGTCGTGCTGTCGTGCTGCCGGCCACCTATAGTGGCCTGGTGAGCTGTCATGCTGCCGGCCACCTATCGTGCCCTGATGAGCTTCCGTGCTGCCGGCCACCTATAGTGGCCTGGTGGGCTGCCGTGCTGCCGGCCACCTATAGTGGCCTGATGGGCTGCCGTGCTGCCGGCCACCTATAGTGGCCTGGGGAGCTGCCGTGCTGCCGGCCTCCTATAGTGGCCTGGTTAGCTGTCGTGCTGTCGACCACCTATTGTAGCCTGGTAAGCTGTCATGCTGCCGGCCACCTACAGTGGTCTGGTGAGCTGCCGTGCGGCCGGCCACCTATAGGGGCCTGGTGAGCTGCCGGCCACCTATAGAGGCCCGATGCGCTGTCATGCTACCGGCCACCTATAGTGGTTTGGTGAGCTGTCGTCCTGCCGGCCACCTATAGTGGCCTGGTTAGCTGTCGTGCTGCCGGCCACCTAAAGTGGCCTTTTGAGCTGTCGTGCTGTCGTGCTGCCGGCCACCTATAGTGGCCTGGTGAGCTGTCATGCTGCCGGCCACCTATAGTGCCCTGATGAGCTTCCGTGCTGCCGGCCACCTATAGTGGCCTGGTGAGCTGCCGTGCTGCCGGCCACCTATAGTGGCCTGGTGAGCTGCCGGCCACCTATAGTGGCCTGGTGAGCTGCCGTGCTGCCGGCCACCTATAGTGGCCTGGTGAGCTGCCGTGCTGCCGGCCACCTATAGTGGACTGGTGAGCTGCCGTGCTGCCGGCCACCTATAGTGGCCTGGTGAGCTGTCGTGCTGCCGGCAACCTATAGTCGCCTGGTGTGCTGTCTTACTGCCGGCCACCTATAGTGGCCTGGTGAGCTGTCATGTTGCCGGCCATCTATAGTGCCCTGATGAGCTTCCGTGCTGCCGGCCACCTATAGTGGCCTGGTGGGCTGCCGTGCTGCCGGCCACCTATAGGGGCCTGGTGAGCTGCCGTGCTGCCGGCCACCTATAGTGGCCTGGTGGGCTGCCGTGCTGCCGGCCACCTATAGTGGCCTGGTGAGCTGCCGTGCTGCCGGCCACCTATAGTGGCCTGGTGAGCTCTCGTGCTGCCGGCCACCTATAGTGGCCTGGTGAGCTCTCGTGCTGCCGGCCACCTATAGTGGCCTGGTGAGCTGTCGTGCTGTCGTGCTGCCGGCCACCTATAGTGGACTGGTGAGCTGCCGTGCTGCCGGCCACCTATAGTGGCCTGGTGAGCTGTTGTGCTGCCGGCCACCTATAGTGGACTGGTGAGCTGTGGTACTGCCGGCCACCTATAGTGGCCTGGTGAGCTGTCGTGCTGCCGGCCACCTATAGTGGCCTGGTGAGCTGTCGTACTGCCGGCCACCTATAGTAGCCTGGTGAGCTGCCGTGCTGCCGGCCACCTATAGTGGCCTGGTGAGCTGCCGTGCTGCCGGCCACCTATAGTGGCCTGGTGAGCTGCCGTGCTGCCGGCCACCTATAGTGGACTGGTGAGCTGCCGTGCTGCCGGCCACCTATAGTGGCCTGGTGAGCTGTCGTGCTGGCGGCCACCTATAGTGGCCTGGTGGGCTGCCGTGCTGCCGGCCACCTATAGTGGCCTGGTGAGCTGCCATGCTGCCGGCCACCTATAGTGGCCTGGTGAGCTGCCGTGCTGCCGGCCACCTATTGTGGACTGGTGAGCTGCCGTGCTGCCGGCCACCTATAGTGGCCTGGTGAGCTGTCGTGCTGCCGGCCACCTATAGTGGACTGGTGAGCTGTGGTACTGCCGGCCACCTATAGTGGCCTGGTGAGCTGTCGTGCTGCCGGCCACCTATAGTGGCCTGGTGAGCTGTCGTACTGCCGGCCACCTATAGTAGCCTGGTGAGCTGCCGTGCTGCCGGCCACCTATAGTGGCCTGGTGAGCTGCCGTGCTGCCGGCCACCTATAGTGGCCTGGTGAGCTGCCGTGCTGCCGGCCACCTATAGTGGACTGGTGAGCTGCCGTGCTGCCGGCCACCTATAGTGGCCTGGTGAGCTGTCGTGCTGCCGGCCACCTATAGTGGACTGGTGAGCTGTCGTACTGCCGGCCACCTATAGTGGCCTGGTGAGCTGTCGTGCTGCCGGCCACCTATAGTGGCCTGGTGAGCTGCCGTGCTGCCGGCCTCCTATAGTGGCCTGATGACCTGCCATGCTGCCGGCCACCTATAGTGGCCTGGTTAGCTGTCGTGCTGCCGACCACCTATAGTAGCCTGGTAAGCTGTCGTGCTGCCGGCCACCTACAGTGGTCTGGTGAGCTGCCGTGCTGCCGGCCACCTATAGGGGCCTGGTGAGCTGCCGTGCTGCCGGCCACCTATAGAGGCCCGGTGCGCTGTCATGCTATCGGCCACCTATAGTGGTTTGGTGAGCTGTCGTGCTGCCGGCCACCTATAGAGGCCCGGTGCGCTGTCATGCTATCGGCCACCTATAGTGGTTTGGTGAGCTGTCGTGCTGCCGGCCACCTATAGTGGCCTGGTGCGCTGTCGTGCTGCCGGCCACCTATAGTGGACTGGTGAGCTGTCGTACTGCCGGCCACCTATAGTGGCCTGGTGAGCTGTCGTGCTGCCGGCCACCTATAGTGGCCTGGTGAGCTGTCGTACTGCCGGCCACCTATAGTAGCCTGATGAGCTGCCGTGCTGCCGGCCACCTATAGTGGCCTGGTGAGCTGCCGTGCTGCCGGCCACCTATAGTGGCCTGGTGAGCTGCCGTGCTGCCGGCCACCTATAGTGGCCTGGTGAGCTGTCGTGCTGCCGGCCACCTATAGTGGACTGGTGAGCTGTCGTACTGCCGGCCACCTATAGTGGCCTGGTGAGCTGTCGTGCTGCCAGCCACCTATAGTGGCCTGGTGAGCTGCCGTGCTGCCGGCCTCCTATAGTGGCCTGATGACCTGCCATGCTGCCGGCCACCTATAGTGGCCTGGTTAGCTGTCGTGCTGCCGACCACCTATAGTAGCCTGGTAAGCTGTCGTGCTGCCGGCCACCTACAGTGGTCTGGTGAGCTGCCGTGCTGCCGGCCACCTATAGGGGCCTGGTGAGCTGCCGTGCTGCCGGCCACCTATAGAGGCCCGGTGCGCTGTCATGCTATCGGCCACCTATAGTGGTTTGGTGAGCTGTCGTGCTGCCGGCCACCTATAGTGGCCTGGTTAGCTGTTGTGCTGCCGGCCACCTATAGTGGTCTGGTGAGCTGTCGTACTGCCGGCCACCTATAGTGGCCTGGTGAGCTGCCGTGCTGCCGGCCACCTATAGTGGCCTGGTGAGCTCTCGTGCTGCCGGCCACCTATAGTGGCCTGGTGAGCTGTCGTGCTGTCGTGCTGCCGGCCACCTATAGTGGCCTGGTGAGCTGTCATGCTGCCGGCCACCTATCGTGCCCTGATGAGCTTCCGTGCTGCCGGCCACCTATAGTGGCCTGGTGGGCTGCCGTGCTGCCGGCCACCTATAGTGGCCTGATGGGCTGCCGTGCTGCCGGCCACCTATAGTGGCCTGGGGAGCTGCCGTGCTGCCGGCCTCCTATAGTGGCCTGGTTAGCTGTCGTGCTGTCGACCACCTATTGTAGCCTGGTAAGCTGTCATGCTGCCGGCCACCTACAGTGGTCTGGTGAGCTGCCGTGCGGCCGGCCACCTATAGGGGCCTGGTGAGCTGCCGTGCTGCCGGCCACCTATAGAGGCCCGATGCGCTGTCATGCTACCGGCCACCTATAGTGGTTTGGTGAGCTGTCGTCCTGCCGGCCACCTATAGTGGCCTGGTTAGCTGTCATGCTGCCGGCCACCTAAAGTGGCCTTTTGAGCTGTCGTGCTGTCGTGCTGCCGGCCACCTATAGTGGCCTGGTGAGCTGTCATGCTGCCGGCCACCTATAGTGCCCTGATGAGCTTCCGTGCTGCCGGCCACCTATAGTGGCCTGGTGGGCTGCCGTGCTGCCGGCCACCTATAGTGGCCTGGTGAGCTGCCGTGCTGCCGGCCACCTATAGTGGCCTGGTGAGCTGCCGGCCACCTATAGTGGCCTGGTGAGCTGCCGTGCTGCCGGCCACCTATAGTGGCCTGGTGAGCTGCCGTGCTGCCGGCCACCTATAGTGGACTGGTGAGCTGCCGTGCTGCCGGCCACCTATAGTGGCCTGGTGAGCTGTCGTGCTGCCGGCAACCTATAGTCGCCTGGTGTGCTGTCTTACTGCCGGCCACCTATAGTGGCCTGGTGAGCTGTCATGTTGCCGGCCATCTATAGTGCCCTGATGAGCTTCCGTGCTGCCGGCCACCTATAGTGGCCTGGTGGGCTGCCGTGCTGCCGGCCACCTATAGTGGCCTGGTGAGCTGCCGTGCTGCCGGCCACCTATAGTGGTTTGGTGAGCTGTCGTGCTGCCGGCCACCTATAGTGGCCTGGTGGGCTGCCGTGCTGCCGGCCACCTATAGTGGCCTGGTGAGCTCTCGTGCTGCCGGCCACCTATAGTGGCCTGGTGAGCTGTCGTGCTGCCGGCCACCTATAGTGGTCCGGTGAGCTGCCGTGCTGCCGGCCACCTATAGGGGCCTGGTGAGCTGCCGTGCTGCCGGCCACCTATAGAGGCCCGGTGCGCTGTCGTGCTACCGGCCACCTATAGTGGTTTGGTGAGCTTTCGTGCTGCCGGCCACCTATAGTGGCCTGGTGGGCTGCCGTGCTGCCGGCCACCTATAGTGGCCTGGTGAGCTCTCGTGCTGCCGGCCACCTATAGTGGCCTGGTGAGCTCTCGTGCTGCCGGCCACCTATAGTGGCCTGGTGAGCTGTCGTGCTGTCGTGCTGCCGGCCACCTATAGTGGACTGGTGAGCTGCCGTGCTGCCGGCCACCTATAGTGGCCTGGTGAGCTGTCGTGCTGCCGGCCACCTATAGTGGACTGGTGAGCTGTGGTACTGCCGGCCACCTATAGTGGCCTGGTGAGCTGTCGTGCTGCCGGCCACCTATAGTGGCCTGGTGAGCTGTCGTACTGCCGGCCACCTATAGTAGCCTGGTGAGCTGCCGTGCTGCCGGCCACCTATAGTGGCCTGGTGAGCTGCCGTGCTGCCGGCCACCTATAGTGGCCTGGTGAGCTGTCGTGCTGCCGGCCACCTATAGTGGCCTGGTGGGCTGCCGTGCTGCCGGCCACCTATAGTGGCCTGGTGAGCTGCCGTGCTGC
Organism: Eumerus sabulonum; assembly: GCA_951905685.1. Lineage (NCBI taxonomy): Eukaryota > Metazoa > Arthropoda > Insecta > Diptera > Syrphidae > Eumerus > Eumerus sabulonum. The sequence goes on from OX645064.1 coordinate 72,328,996, forward strand.
CGGCCACCTATAGTGGACTGGTGAGCTACCGTGCTGCCGGCCACCTACAGTGGCCTGGTGAGCTGTCGTGCTGCCGGCCACCTATAGTGGCCTGGTGAGCTGCCGTGCTGCCGGCCAACTATAGTGGACTGGTGAGCTGTCGTACTGCCGGCCACCTATAGTGGCCTGGTGAGCTGTCGTACTGCCGGCCACCTATAGTAGCCTGGTGAGCTGCCGTGTTGCCGGCCACCTATAGTGGCCTGGTGAGCTGCCGTGCTGCCGGCCACCTAAAGTGGCCTGGTGAGCTGTCGTGCTGCCGGCCACCTATAGTGGCCTGATGACCTGCCATGCTGCCGGCCACCTATAGTGGCCTGGTTAGCTGTCGTGCTGCCGACCACCTATAGTAGCCTGGTAAGCTGTCGTGCTGCCGGCCACCTACAGTGGTCTGGTGAGCTGCCGTGCTGCCGGCCAGCTATAGGGGCCTGGTGAGCTGCCGTGCTGCCGGCCACCTATAGAGGCCCGGTGCGCTGTCATGCTATCGGCCACCTATAGTGGTTTGGTGAGCTGTCGTGCTGCCGGCCACCTATAGTGGCCTGGTTAGCTGTCGTGCTGCCGGCCACCTATAGTGGTCTGGTGAGCTGTCGTACTGCCGGCCACCTATAGTGGCCTGGTGAGCTGCCGTGCTGCCGGCCACCTATAGTGGCCTGGTGAGCTCTCGTGCTGCCGGCCACCTATAGTGGCCTGGTGAGCTGTCGTGCTGTCGTGCTGCCGGCCACCTATAGTGGCCTGGTGAGCTGTCATGCTGCCGGCCACCTATCGTGCCCTGATGAGCTTCCGTGCTGCCGGCCACCTATAGTGGCCTGGTGGGCTGCCGTGCTGCCGGCCACCTATAGTGGCCTGATGGGCTGCCGTGCTGCCGGCCACCTATAGTGGCCTGGGGAGCTGCCGTGCTGCCGGCCTCCTATAGTGGCCTGGTTAGCTGTCGTGCTGTCGACCACCTATTGTAGCCTGGTAAGCTGTCATGCTGCCGGCCACCTACAGTGGTCTGGTGAGCTGCCGTGCGGCCGGCCACCTATAGGGGCCTGGTGAGCTGCCGTGCTGCCGGCCACCTATAGAGGCCCGATGCGCTGTCATGCTACCGGCCACCTATAGTGGTTTGGTGAGCTGTCGTCCTGCCGGCCACCTATAGTGGCCTGGTTAGCTGTCATGCTGCCGGCCACCTGAAGTGGCCTTTTGAGCTGTCGTGCTGTCGTGCTGCCGGCCACCTATAGTGGCCTGGTGAGCTGTCATGCTGCCGGCCACCTATAGTGCCCTGATGAGCTTCCGTGCTGCCGGCCACCTATAGTGGCCTGGTGGGCTGCCGTGCTGCCGGCCACCTATAGTGGCCTGGTGAGCTGCCGTGCTGCCGGCCACCTATAGTGGCCTGGTGAGCTGCCGGCCACCTATAGTGGCCTGGTGAGCTGCCGTGCTGCCGGCCACCTATAGTGGCCTGGTGAGCTGCCGTGCTGCCGGCCACCTATAGTGGACTGGTGAGCTGCCGTGCTGCCGGCCACCTATAGTGGCCTGGTGAGCTGTCGTGCTGCCGGCAACCTATAGTCGCCTGGTGTGCTGTCTTACTGCCGGCCACCTATAGTGGCCTGGTGAGCTGTCATGTTGCCGGCCATCTATAGTGCCCTGATGAGCTTCCGTGCTGCCGGCCACCTATAGTGGCCTGGTGGGCTGCCGTGCTGCCGGCCACCTATAGTGGCCTGGTGAGCTGCCGTGCTGCCGGCCACCTATAGTGGTTTGGTGAGCTGTCGTGCTGCCGGCCACCTATAGTGGCCTGGTGGGCTGCCGTGCTGCCGGCCACCTATAGTGGCCTGGTGAGCTCTCGTGCTGCCGGCCACCTATAGTGGCCTGGTGAGCTGTCGTGCTGCCGGCCACCTATAGGGGTCCGGTGAGCTGCCGTGCTGCCGGCCACCTATAGGGGCCTGGTGAGCTGCCGTGCTGCCGGCCACCTATAGAGGCCCGGTGCGCTGTCGTGCTACCGGCCACCTATAGTGGTTTGGTGAGCTGTCGTGCTGCCGGCCACCTATAGTGGCCTGGTGGGCTGCCGTGCTGCCGGCCACCTATAGTGGCCTGGTGAGCTCTCGTGCTGCCGGCCACCTATAGTGGCCTGGTGAGCTCTCGTGCTGCCGGCCACCTATAGTGGCCTGGTGAGCTGTCGTGCTGTCGTGCTGCCGGCCACCTATAGTGGACTGGTGAGCTGCCGTGCTGCCGGCCACCTATAGTGGCCTGGTGAGCTGTCGTGCTGCCGGCCACCTATAGTGGACTGGTGAGCTGTGGTACTGCCGGCCACCTATAGTGGCCTGGTGAGCTGTCGTGCTGCCGGCCACCTATAGTGGCCTGGTGAGCTGTCGTACTGCCGGCCACCTATAGTAGCCTGGTGAGCTGCCGTGCTGCCGGCCACCTATAGTGGCCTGGTGAGCTGCCGTGCTGCCGGCCACCTATAGTGGCCTGGTGAGCTGCCGTGCTGCCGGCCACCTATAGTGGACTGGTGAGCTGCCGTGCTGCCGGCCACCTATAGTGGCCTGGTGAGCTGTCGTGCTGCCGGCCACCTATAGTGGCCTGGTGGGCTGCCGTGCTGCCGGCCACCTATAGTGGCCTGGTGAGCTGCCATGCTGCCGGCCACCTATAGTGGCCTGGTGAGCTGCCGTGCTGCCGGCCACCTATTGTGGACTGGTGAGCTGCCGTGCTGCCGGCCACCTATAGTGGCCTGGTGAGCGGTCGTGCTGCCGGCCACCTATAGTGGACTGGTGAGCTGTGGTACTGCCGGCCACCTATAGTGGCCTGGTGAGCTGTCGTGCTGCCGGCCACCTATAGTGGCCTGGTGAGCTGTCGTACTGCCGGCCACCTATAGTAGCCTGGTGAGCTGCCGTGCTGCCGGCCACCTATAGTGGCCTGGTGAGCTGCCGTGCTGCCGGCCACCTATAGTGGCCTGGTGAGCTGCCGTGCTGCCGGCCACCTATAGTGGACTGGTGAGCTGCCGTGCTGCCGGCCACCTATAGTGGCCTGGTGAGCTGTCGTGCTGCCGGCCACCTATAGTGGACTGGTGAGCTGTCGTACTGCCGGCCACCTATAGTGGCCTGGTGAGCTGTCGTGCTGCCGGCCACCTATAGTGGCCTGGTGAGCTGCCGTGCTGCCGGCCTCCTATAGTGGCCTGATGACCTGCCATGCTGCCGGCCACCTATAGTGGCCTGGTTAGCTGTCGTGCTGCCGACCACCTATAGTAGCCTGGTAAGCTGTCGTGCTGCCGGCCACCTACAGTGCTCTGGTGAGCTGCCGTGCTGCCGGCCACCTATAGGGGCCTGGTGAGCTGCCGTGCTGCCGGCCACCTATAGAGGCCCGGTGCGCTGTCATGCTATCGGCCACCTATAGTGGTTTGGTGAGCTGTCGTGCTGCCGGCCACCTATAGTGGCCTGGTTAGCTGTCGTGCTGCCGGCCACCTATAGTGGTCTGGTGAGCTGTCGTACTGCCGGCCACCTATAGTGGCCTGGTGAGCTGCCGTGCTGCCGGCCACCTATAGTGGCCTGGTGAGCTCTCGTGCTGCCGGCCACCTATAGTGGCCTGGTGAGCTCTCGTGCTGCCGGCCACCTATAGTGGCCTGGTGAGCTGTCGTGCTGTCGTGCTGCCGGCCACCTATAGTGGCCTGGTGAGCTGTCATGCTGCCGGCCACCTATAGTGCCCTGATAATCTTCCGTGCTGCCGGCCACCTATAGTGGCCTGGTGGGCTGCCGTGCTGCCGGCCACCTATAGTGGCCTGGTGGGCTGCCGTGCTGCCGGCCACCTATAGTGGCCTGGTGAGCTGCCGTGCTGCCGGCTACCTATAGTGGCCTGGTGAGCTGCCGTGCTGCCGACCACCTATAGTGGCCTGGTGAGCTGTCATGCTGCCGGCCACCTACAGTGGCCTGGTGGGCTGCCGTGCTGCCGGCCACCTATAGTGGCCTGGTGAGCTGCCATGCTGCCGGCCACCTATAGTGGCCTGGTGAGCTGCCGTGCTGCCGGCCACCTATTGTGGACTGGTGAGCTGCCGTGCTGCCGGCCACCTATAGTGGCCTGGTGAGCTGTTGTGCTGCCGGCCACCTATAGTGGACTGGTGAGCTGTGGTACTGCCGGCCACCTATAGTGGCCTGGTGAGCTGTCGTGCTGCCGGCCACCTATAGTGGCCTGGTGAGCTGTCGTACTGCCGGCCACCTATAGTAGCCTGGTGAGCTGCCGTGCTGCCGGCCACCTATAGTGGCCTGGTGAGCTGCCGTGCTGCCGGCCACCTATAGTGGCCTGGTGAGCTGCCGTGCTGCCGGCCACCTATAGTGGACTGGTGAGCTGCCGTGCTGCCGGCCACCTATAGTGGCCTGGTGAGCTGTCGTGCTGCCGGCCACCTATAGTGGACTGGTGAGCTGTCGTACTGCCGGCCACCTATAGTGGCCTGGTGAGCTGTCGTGCTGCCGGCCACCTATAGTGGCCAGGTGAGCTGCCGTGCTGCCGGCCTCCTATAGTGGCCTGATGACCTGCCATGCTGCCGGCCACCTATAGTGGCCTGGTTAGCTGTCGTGCTGCCGACCACCTATAGTAGCCTGGTAAGCTGTCGTGCTGCCGGCCACCTACAGTGCTCTGGTGAGCTGCCGTGCTGCCGGCCACCTATAGGGGCCTGGTGAGCTGCCGTGCTGCCGGCCACCTATAGAGGCCCGGTGCGCTGTCATGCTATCGGCCACCTATAGTGGTTTGGTGAGCTGTCGTGCTGCCGGCCACCTATAGTGGCCTGGTTAGCTGTCGTGCTGCCGGCCACCTATAGTGGTCTGGTGAGCTGTCGTACTGCCGGCCACCTATAGTGGCCTGGTGAGCTGCCGTGCTGCCGGCCACCTATAGTGGCCTGGTGAGCTCTCGTGCTGCCGGCCACCTATAGTGGCCTGGTGAGCTCTCGTGCTGCCGGCCACCTATAGTGGCCTGGTGAGCTGTCATGCTGTCGTGCTGCCGGCCACCTATAGTGGCCTGGTGAGCTGTCATGCTGCCGGCCACCTATAGTGCCCTGATAATCTTCCGTGCTGCCGGCCACCTATAGTGGCCTGGTGGGCTGCCGTGCTGCCGGCCACCTATAGTGGCCTGGTGGGCTGCCGTGCTGCCGGCCACCTATAGTGGCCTGGTGAGCTGCCGTGCTGCCGGCTACCTATAGTGGCCTGGTGAGCTGCCGTGCTGCCGACCACCTATAGTGGCCTGGTGAGCTGTCATGCTGCCGGCCACCTACAGTGGCCTGATGACCTGCCATGCTGCCGGCCTCCTATAGTGGCCTGGTTAGCTGTCGTGCTGCCGACCACCTATTGTAGCCTGGTAAGCTGTCATGCTGCCGGCCACCTACAGTGGTCTGGTGAACTGCCGTGCTGCCGGCCACCTATAGGGGCCTGGTGAGCTGCCGTGCTGCCGGCCACCTATAGAGGCCCGGTGCGCTGTCATGCTACCGGCCACCTATAGTGGTTTGGTGAGCTGTCGTCCTGCCGGCCACCTATAGTGGCCTGGTTAGCTGTCGTGCTGCCGGCCACCTATAGTGGTCTGGTGAGCTGCCGTGCTGCCGGCCATCTATAGTGGCCTGGTGGGCTGCCGTGCTGCCGGCCACCTATAGTTGCCTGGTGAGCTGCCGTGCTGCCGGCCACCTATAGTGGCCTGGTGAGCTGCGGTGCTGCCGACCAACTATAGTGGCCTGGTGAGCTGTCATGCTGCCGGCCACCTATAGTGGCCTGGTGGGCTGCCGTGCTGCCGGCCACCTATAGTGGCCTGGTGAGCTGCCGTGCTGCCGGCCACCTATAGTGGCCTGGTGAGCTGCCGTGCTGCCGACCACCTATAGTGGCCTGGTGAGCTGTCGTGCTGCCGGCCACCTATAGTGGCCTGGTGAGCTGTCGTACTGCCGGCCACCTATAGTAGCCTGGTGAGCTGCCGTGCTGCCGGCCACCTATAGTGGCCTGGTGAGCTGCCGTGCTGCCGGCCACCTATAGTGGCCTGGTGAGCTGCCGTGCTGCCGGCCACCTATAGTGGACTGGTGAGCTGCCGTGCTGCCGGCCACCTATAGTGGCCTGGTGAGCTGTCGTGCTGCCGGCCACCTATAGTGGACTGGTGAGCTGTCGTACTGCCGGCCACCTATAGTGGCCTGGTGAGCTGCCGTGCTGCCGGCCTCCTATAGTGGCCTGATGACCTGCCATGCTGCCGGCCACCTATAGTGGCCTGGTTAGCTGTCGTGCTGCCGACCACCTATAGTAGCCTGGTAAGCTGTCGTGCTGCCGGCCACCTACAGTGGTCTGGTGAGCTGCCGTGCTGCCGGCCACCTATAGGGGCCTGGTGAGCTGCCGTGCTGCCGGCCACCTATAGAGGCCCGGTGCGCTGTCATGCTATCGGCCAGCTATAGTGGTTTGGTGAGCTGTCGTGCTGCCGGCCACCTATAGTGGCCTGGTTAGCTGTCGTGCTGCCGGCCACCTATAGTGGTCTGGTGAGCTGTCGTACTGCCGGCCACCTATAGTGGCCTGGTAGGCTGCCGTGCTGCCGGCCAACTATAGTGGCCTGGTGAGCTCTCGTGCTGCCGGCCACCTATAGTGGCCTGGTGAGCTCTCGTGCTGCCGGCCACCTATAGTGGCCTGGTGAGCTGTCGTGCTGTCGTGCTGCCGGCCACCTATAGTGGCCTGGTGAGCTGTCATGCTGCCGGCCACCTATAGTGCCCTGATAATCTTCCGTGCTGCCGGCCACCTATAGTGGCCTGGTGGGCTGCCGTGCTGCCGGCCACCTATAGTGGCCTGGTGGGCTGCCGTGCTGCCGGCCACCTATAGTGGCCTGGTGAGCTGCCGTGCTGCCGGCTACCTATAGTGGCCTGGTGAGCTGCCGTGCTGCCGACCACCTATAGTGGCCTGGTGAGCTGTCATGCTGCCGGCCACCTACAGTGGCCTGATGACCTGCCATGCTGCCGGTCTCCTATAGTGGCCTGGTTAGCTGTCGTGCTGCCGACCACCTATTGTAGCCTGGTAAGCTGTCATGCTGCCGGCCACCTACAGTGGTCTGGTGAACTGCCGTGCTGCCGGCCACCTATAGGGGCCTGGTGAGCTGCCGTGCTGCCGGCCACCTATAGAGGCCCGGTGCGCTGTCATGCTACCGGCCACCTATAGTGGTTTGGTGAGCTGTCGTCCTGCCGGCCACCTATAGTGGCCTGGTTAGCTGTCGTGCTGCCGGCCACCTATAGTGGTCTGGTGAGCTGCCGTGCTGCCCGCCATCTATAGTGGCCTGGTGGGCTGCCGTGCTGCCGGCCACCTATAGTGGCCTGGTGAGCTGCCGTGCTGCCGGCCACCTATAGTGGCCTGGTGAGCTGCCGTGCTGCCGACCACCTATAGTAGCCTGGTGAGCTGCCGTGCTGCCGGCCACCTATAGTGGCCTGGTGAGCTGCCGTGCTGCCGGCCACCTATAGTGGCCTGGTGAGCTGCCGTGCTGCCGGCCACCTATAGTGGACTGGTGAGCTGCCGTGCTGCCGGCCACCTATAGTGGCCTGGTGAGCTGTCGTGCTGCCGGCCACCTATAGTGGCCTGGTGGGCTGCCGTGCTGCCGGCCACCTATAGTGGCCTGGTGAGCTGCCATGCTGCCGGCCACCTATAGTGGCCTGGTGAGCTGCCGTGCTGCCGGCCACCTATTGTGGACTGGTGAGCTGCCGTGCTGCCGGCCACCTATAGTGGCCTGGTGAGCTGTCGTGCTGCCGGCCACCTATAGTGGACTGGTGAGCTGTGGTACTGCCGGCCACCTATAGTGGCCTGGTGAGCTGTCGTGCTGCCGGCCACCTATAGTGGCCTGGTGAGCTGTCGTACTGCCGGCCACCTATAGTAGCCTGGTGAGCTGCCGTGCTGCCGGCCACCTATAGTGGCCTGGTGAGCTGCCGTGCTGCCGGCCACCTATAGTGGCCTGGTGAGCTGCCGTGCTGCCGGCCACCTATAGTGGCCTGGTGAGCTGCCGTGCTGCCGGCCACCTATAGTGGACTGGTGAGCTGCCGTGCTGCCGGCCACCTATAGTGGCCGGGTGAGCTGTCGTGCTGCCGGCCACCTATAGTGGACTGGTGAGCTGTCGTACTGCCGGCCACCTATAGTGGCCTGGTGAGCTGTCGTGCTGCCGGCCACCTATAGTGGCCTGGTGAGCTGCCGTGCTGCCGGCCTCCTATAGTGGCCTGATGACCTGCCATGCTGCCGGCCACCTATAGTGGCCTGGTGAGCTGCCGGCCACCTATAGTGGCCTGGTGAGCTGCCGTGCTGCCGGCCACCTATAGTGGCCTGGTGAGCTGCCGTGCTGCCGGCCACCTATAGTGGACTGGTGAGCTGCCGTGCTGCCGGCCACCTATAGTGGCCTGGTGAGCTGTCGTGCTGCCGGCAACCTATAGTCGCCTGGTGTGCTGTCTTACTGCCGGCCACCTATAGTGGCCTGGTGAGCTGTCATGTTTCCGGCCATCTATAGTGCCCTGATGAGCTTCCGTGCTGCCGGCCACCTATAGTGGCCTGGTGGGCTGCCGTGCTGCCGGCCACCTATAGTGGCCTGGTGAGCTGCCGTGCTGCCGGCCACCTATAGTGGTTTGGTGAGCTGTCGTGCTGCCGGCCACCTATAGTGGCCTGGTGGGCTGCCGTGCTGCCGGCCACCTATAGTGGCCTGGTGAGCTCTCGTGCTGCCGGCCACCTATAGTGGCCTGGTGAGCTGTCGTGCTGCCGGCCACCTATAGTGGTCCGGTGAGCTGCCGTGCTGCCGGCCACCTATAGGGGCCTGGTGAGCTGCCGTGCTGCCGGCCACCTATAGAGGCCCGGTGCGCTGCCGTGCTGCCGGCCACCTATAGTGGCCTGGTGAGCTCTCGTGCTGCCGGCCACCTATAGTGGCCTGGTGAGCTCTCGTGCTGCCGGCCACCTATAGTGGCCTGGTGAGCTGTCGTGCTGTCGTGCTGCCGGCCACCTATAGTGGACTGGTGAGCTGCCGTGCTGCCGGCCACCTATAGTGGCCTGGTGAGCTGTCGTGTTGCCGGCCACCTATAGTGGACTGGTGAGCTGTGGTACTGCCGGCCACCTATAGTGGCCTGGTGAGCTGTCGTGCTGCCGGCCACCTATAGTGGCCTGGTGAGCTGTCGTACTGCCGGCCACCTATAGTAGCCTGGTGAGCTGCCGTGCTGCCGGCCACCTATAGTGGCCTGGTGAGCTGCCGTGCTGCCGGCCACCTATAGTGGCCTGGTGAGCTGCCGTGCTGCCGGCCACCTATAGTGGACTGGTGAGCTGCCGTGCTGCCGGCCACCTATAGTGGCCTGGTGAGCTGTCGTGCTGCCGGCCACCTATAGTGGCCTGGTGGGCTGCCGTGCTGCCGGCCACCTATAGTGGCCTGGTGAGCTGCCATGCTGCCGGCCACCTATAGTGGCCTGGTGAGCTGCCGTGCTGCCGGCCACCTATTGTGGACTGGTGAGCTGCCGTGCTGCCGGCCACCTATAGTGGCCTGGTGAGCTGTCGTGCTGCCGGCCACCTATAGTGGACTGGTGAGCTGTGGTACTGCCGGCCACCTATAGTGGCCTGGTGAGCTGTCGTGCTGCCGGCCACCTATAGTGGCCTGGTGAGCTGTCGTACTGCCGGCCACCTATAGTAGCCTGGTGAGCTGCCGTGCTGCCGGCCACCTATAGTGGCCTGGTGAGCTGCCGTGCTGCCGGCCACCTATAGTGGCCTGGTGAGCTGCCGTGCTGCCGGCCACCTATAGTGGACTGGTGAGCTGCCGTGCTGCCGGCCACCTATAGTGGCCTGGTGAGCTGTCGTGCTGCCGGCCACCTATAGTGGACTGCTGAGCTGTCGTACTGCCGGCCACCTATAGTGGCCTGGTGAGCTGTCGTGCTGCCGGCCACCTATAGTGGCCTGGTGAGCTGCCGTGCTGCCGGCCTCCTATAGTGGCCTGATGACCTGCCATGCTGCCGGCCACCTATAGTGGCCTGGTTAGCTGTCGTGCTGCCGACCACCTATAGTAGCCTGGTAAGCTGTCGTGCTGCCGGCCACCTACAGTGCTCTGGTGAGCTGCCGTGCTGCCGGCCACCTATAGGGGCCTGGTGAGCTGCCGTGCTGCCGGCCACCTATAGAGGCCCGGTGCGCTGTCATGCTATCGGCCACCTATAGTGGTTTGGTGAGCTGTCGTGCTGCCGGCCACCTATAGTGGCCTGGTTAGCTGTCGTGCTGCCGGCCACCTATAGTGGTCTGGTGAGCTGTCGTGCTGCCGGCCACCTATAGTGGCCTGGTGGGCTGCCGTGCTGCCGGCCACCTATAGTGGCCTGGTGAGCTCTCGTGCTGCCGGCCACCTATAGTGGCCTGGTGAGCTGTCGTGCTGCCGGCCACCTATAGTGGTCCGGTGAGCTGCCGTGCTGCCGGCCACCTATAGGGGCCTGGTGAGCTGCCGTGCTGCCGGCCACCTATAGAGGCCCGGTGCGCTGTCGTGCTGCCGGCCACCTACAGTGCTCTGGTGAGCTGCCGTGCTGCCGGCCACCTATAGGGGCCTGGTGAGCTGCCGTGCTGCCGGCCACCTATAGAGGCCCGGTGCGCTGTCATGCTATCGGCCACCTATAGTGGTTTGGTGAGCTGTCGTGCTGCCGGCCACCTATAGTGGCCTGGTTAGCTGTCGTGCTGCCGGCCACCTATAGTGGTCTGGTGAGCTGTCGTGCTGCCGGCCACCTATAGTGGCCTGGTGGGCTGCCGTGCTGCCGGCCACCTATAGTGGCCTGGTGAGCTCTCGTGCTGCCGGCCACCTATAGTGGCCTGGTTAGCTGTCGTGCTGCCGGCCACCTATAGTGGTCTGGTGAGCTGTCGTACTGCCGGCCACCTATAGTGGCCTGGTGAGCTCTCGTGCTGCCGGCCACCTATAGTGGCCTGGTGAGCTGTCGTGCTGTCGTGCTGCCGGCCACCTATAGTGGCCTGGTGAGCTGTCATGCTGCCGGCCACCTATAGTGCCCTGATAATCTTCCGTGCTGCCGGCCACCTATAGTGGCCTGGTGGGCTGCCGTGCTGCCGGCCACCTATAGTGGCCTGGTGGGCTGCCGTGCTGCCGGCCACCTATAGTGGCCTGGTGAGCTGCCGTGCTGCCGGCTACCTATAGTGGCCTGGTGAGCTGCCGTGCTGCCGACCACCTATAGTGGCCTGGTGAGCTGTCATGCTGCCGGCCACCTACAGTGGCCTGGTGGGCTGCCGTGCTGCCGGCCACCTATAGTGGCCTGGTGAGCTGCCATGCTGCCGGCCACCTATAGTGGCCTGGTGAGCTGCCGTGCTGCCGGCCACCTATTGTGGACTGGTGAGCTGCCGTGCTGCCGGCCACCTATAGTGGCCTGGTGAGCTGTCGTGCTGCCGGCCACCTATAGTGGACTGGTGAGCTGTGGTACTGCCGGCCACCTATAGTGGCCTGGTGAGCTGTCGTGCTGCCGGCCACCTATAGTGGCCTGGTGAGCTGTCGTACTGCCGGCCACCTATAGTAGCCTGGTGAGCTGCCGTGCTGCCGGCCACCTATAGTGGCCTGGTGAGCTGCCGTGCTGCCGGCCACCTATAGTGGCCTGGTGAGCTGCCGTGCTGCCGGCCACCTATAGTGGACTGGTGAGCTGCCGTGCTGCCGGCCACCTATAGTGGCCTGGTGAGCTGTCGTGCTGCCGGCCACCTATAGTGGACTGGTGAGCTGTCGTACTGCCGGCCACCTATAGTGGCCTGGTGAGCTGTCGTGCTGCCGGCCACCTATAGTGGCCTGGTGAGCTGCCGTGCTGCCGGCCTCCTATAGTGGCCTGATGACCTGCCATGCTGCCGGCCACCTATAGTGGCCTGGTTAGCTGTCGTGCTGCCGACCACCTATAGTAGCCTGGTAAGCTGTCGTGCTGCCGGCCACCTACAGTGCTCTGGTGAGCTGCCGTGCTGCCGGCCACCTATAGGGGCCTGGTGAGCTGCCGTGCTGCCGGCCACCTATAGAGGCCCGGTGCGCTGTCATGCTATCGGCCACCTATAGTGGTTTGGTGAGCTGTCGTGCTGCCGGCCACCTATAGTGGCCTGGTTAGCTGTCGTGCTGCCGGCCACCTATAGTGGTCTGGTGAGCTGTCGTACTGCCGGCCACCTATAGTGGCCTGGTGAGCTGCCGTGCTGCCGGCCACCTATAGTGGCCTGGTGAGCTCTCGTGCTGCCGGCCACCTATAGTGGCCTGGTGAGCTCTCGTGCTGCCGGCCACCTATAGTGGCCTGGTGAGCTGTCGTGCTGTCGTGCTGCCGGCCACCTATAGTGGCCTGGTGAGCTGTCATGCTGCCGGCCACCTATAGTGCCCTGATAATCTTCCGTGCTGCCGGCCACCTATAGTGGCCTGGTGGGCTGCCGTGCTGCCGGCCACCTATAGTGGCCTGGTGGGCTGCCGTGCTGCCGGCCACCTATAGTGGCCTGGTGAGCTGCCGTGCTGCCGGCTACCTATAGTGGCCTGGTGAGCTGCCGTGCTGCCGACCACCTATAGTGGCCTGGTGAGCTGTCATGCTGCCGGCCACCTACAGTGGCCTGATGACCTGCCATGCTGCCGGCCTCCTATAGTGGCCTGGTTAGCTGTCGTGCTGCCGACCACCTATTGTAGCCTGGTAAGCTGTCATGCTGCCGGCCACCTACAGTGGTCTGGTGAACTGCCGTGCTGCCGGCCACCTATAGGGGCCTGGTGAGCTGCCGTGCTGCCGGCCACCTATAGAGGCCCGGTGCGCTGTCATGCTACCGGCCACCTATAGTGGTTTGGTGAGCTGTCGTCCTGCCGGCCACCTATAGTGGCCTGGTTAGCTGTCGTGCTGCCGGCCACCTATAGTGGTCTGGTGAGCTGCCGTGCTGCCGGCCATCTATAGTGGCCTGGTGGGCTGCCGTGCTGCCGGCCACCTATAGTGGCCTGGTGAGCTGCCGTGCTGCCGGCCACCTATAGTGGCCTGGTGAGCTGCGGTGCTGCCGACCAACTATAGTGGCCTGGTGAGCTGTCATGCTGCCGGCCACCTATAGTGGCCTGGTGGGCTGCCGTGCTGCCGGCCACCTATAGTGGCCTGGTGAGCTGCCGTGCTGCCGGCCACCTATAGTGGCCTGGTGAGCTGCCGTGCTGCCGGCCACCTATAGTGGCCTGGTGAGCTGTCGTGCTGCCGGCCACCTATAGTGGCCTGGTGAGCTGTCGTACTGCCGGCCACCTATAGTAGCCTGGTGAGCTGCCGTGCTGCCGGCCACCTATAGTGGCCTGGTGAGCTGCCGTGCTGCCGGCCACCTATAGTGGCCTGGTGAGCTGCCGTGCTGCCGGCCACCTATACTGGACTGGTGAGCTGCCGTGCTGCCGGCCACCTATAGTGGCCTGGTGAGCTGTCGTGCTGCCGGCCACCTATAGTGGACTGGTGAGCTGTCGTACTGCCGGCCACCTATAGTGGCCTGGTGAGCTGCCGTGCTGCCGGCCTCCTATAGTGGCCTGATGACCTGCCATGCTGCCGGCCACCTATAGTGGCCTGGTTAGCTGTCGTGCTGCCGACCACCTATAGTAGCCTGGTAAGCTGTCGTGCTGCCGGCCACCTACAGTGGTCTGGTGAGCTGCCGTGCTGCCGGCCACCTATAGGGGCCTGGTGAGCTGCCGTGCTGCCGGCCACCTATAGAGGCCCGGTGCGCTGTCATGCTATCGGCCAGCTATAGTGGTTTGGTGAGCTGTCGTGCTGCCGGCCACCTATAGTGGCCTGGTTAGCTGTCGTGCTGCCGGCCACCTATAGTGGTCTGGTGAGCTGTCGTACTGCCGGCCACCTATAGTGGCCTGGTGAGCTGCCGTGCTGCCGGCCACCTATAGTGGCCTGGTGAGCTCTCGTGCTGCCGGCCACCTATAGTGGCCTGGTGAGCTCTCGTGCTGCCGGCCACCTATAGTGGCCTGGTGAGCTGTCGTGCTGTCGTGCTGCCGGCCACCTATAGTGGCCTGGTGAGCTGTCATGCTGCCGGCCACCTACAGTGCCCTGATAATCTTCCGTGCTGCCGGCCACCTATAGTGGCCTGGTGGGCTGCCGTGCTGCCGGCCACCTATAGTGGCCTGGTGGGCTGCCGTGCAGCCGGCCACCTATAGTGGCCTGGTGAGCTGCCGTGCTGCCGGCTACCTATAGTGGCCTGGTGAGCTGCCGTGCTGCCGACCACCTATAGTGGCCTGGTGAGCTGTCATGCTGCCGGCCACCTACAGTGGCCTGATGACCTGCCATGCTGCCGGTCTCCTATAGTGGCCTGGTTAGCTGTCGTGCTGCCGACCACCTATTGTAGCCTGGTAAGCTGTCATGCTGCCGGCCACCTACAGTGGTCTGGTGAACTGCCGTGCTGCCGGCCACCTATAGGGGCCTGGTGAGCTGCCGTGCTGCCGGCCACCTATAGAGGCCCGGTGCGCTGTCATGCTACCGGCCACCTATAGTGGTTTGGTGAGCTGTCGTCCTGCCGGCCACCTATCGTGGCCTGGTTAGCTGTCGTGCTGCCGGCCACCTATAGTGGTCTGGTGAGCTGCCGTGCTGCCCGCCATCTATAGTGGCCTGGTGGGCTGCCGTGCTGCCGGCCACCTATAGTGGCCTGGTGAGCTGCCGTGCTGCCGGCCACCTATAGTGGCCTGGTGAGCTGCCGTGCTGCCGACCACCTATAGTGGCCTGGTGAGCTGTCGTGCTGTCATGCTGCCGGCCACCTATAGTGCCCTGATGAGCTTCCGTGCTGCCGGCCACCTATAGTGACCTGGTGGGCTGCCGTGCTGCCGGCCACCTATAGTGGCCTGGTGGGCTGCCGTGCTGCCGGCCACCTATAGTGGCCTGGTGAGCTGCCGTGCTGCCGGCCACCTATAGTGGCCTGGTGAGCTGCCGTGCTGCCGACCACCTATAGTGGCCTGGTGAGCTGTCATGCTGCCGGCCACCTACAGTGGCCTGATGACCTGCCATGCTGCCGGCCTCCTATAGTGGCCAGGTTAGCTGTCGTGCTGCCGACCACCTATTGTAGCCTGGTAAGCTGTCATGCTGCCGGCCACCTACAGTGGTCTGGTGAGCTGCCGTGCTGCCGGCCACCTATAGGGGCCTGGTGAGCTGCCGTGCTGCCGGCCACCTATAGAGGCCCGGTGCGCTGTCATGCTACCGGCTGCCTATAGTGGCCTGGTGAGCTCTCGTGCTGCCGGCCACCTATAGTGGCCTGGTGAGCTGCCGTGCTGCTGGCCACCTATAGTGGCCTGGTGAACTGCCGTGCTGCCGGCCACCTATAGGGGCCTGGTGAGCTGCCGTGCTGCCGGCCACCTATCGTGGCCTGGTTAGCTGTCGTGCTGCCGGCCACCTATAGTGGTCTGGTGAGCTGCCGTGCTGCCCGCCATCTATAGTGGCCTGGTGGGCTGCCGTGCTGCCGGCCACCTATAGTGGCCTGGTGAGCTGCCGTGCTGCCGGCCACCTATAGTGGCCTGGTGAGCTGCCGTGCTGCCGGCCACCTATAGTGGCCTGGTGAGCTGCCGTGCTGCCGAACACCTATAGTGGCCTGGTGAGCTGTCATGCTGCCGGCCACCTATAGTGGCCTGGTGGGCTGCCGTGCTGCCGGCCACCTATAGTGGCCTGGTGAGCTGCCGTGCTGCCGGCCACCTATAGTGGCCTGGTGAGCTGCCGTGCTGCCGGCCACCTATAGTGGCCTGGTGGGCTGCCGTGCTGCCGGCCACCTATAGTGGCCTGGTGAGCTGCCGTGCTGCCGGCCACCTATAGTGGCCTGGTGAGCTGTCGTGCTGCCGGCCACCTATAGTGGACTGGTGAGTTGTCGTACTGCCGGCCACCTAGAGTGGCCTGGTGAGCTGTCGTGCTGCCGGCCACCTAAAGTGGTCTGGTGAGCTGTCGTACTGCCGGCCACCTATAGTAGCCTGGTGAGCTGCCGTGCTGCCGGCCACCTATAGTGGCCTGGTGAGCTGCCGTGCTGCCGGCCACCTATAGTGGTCTGGTGAGCTGCCGTGCTGCCGGCCACCTATAGGGGCCTGGTGAGCTGCCGTGCTGCCGGCCACCTATAGAGGCCCGTTGCGCTGTCATGCTATCGGCCACCTATAGTGGTTTGGTGAGCTGTCGTGCTGCCGGCCACCTATAGTGGCCTGGTTAGCTGCCGTGCTGCCGGCCACCTATAGTGGTCTGGTGAGCTGTCGTACTGCCGGCCACCTATAGTGGCCTGGTGAGCTGCCGTGCTGCCGGCCACCTATAGTGGCCTGGTTAGCTGTCGCGCTGCCGACCACCTATAGTAGCCTGGTAAGCTGTCGTGCTGCCGGCCACCTACAGTGGTCTGGTGAGCTGCCCTGCTGCCGGCCACCTATAGGGGCCTGGTGAGCTGCCGTGCTGCCGGCCACCTATAGAGGCCCGGTGCGCTGTCATGCTACCGGCCACCTATAGTGGTTTGGTGAGCTGTCGTCCTGCCGGCCACCTATAGTGGCCTGGTTAGCTGTCGTGCTGCCGGCCACCTATAGTGGTCTGGTGAGCTGCCGTGCTGCCGGCCATATATAGTGGCCTGGTGGGCTGCCGTGCTGCCGGCCACCTATAGTGGCCTGGTGAGCTGCCGTGCTGCCGGCCACCTATAGTGGCCTGGTGAGCTGCCGTGCTGCCGACCACCTATAGTGGCCTGGTGAGCTGTCATGCTGCCGGCCACCTATAGTGGCCTGGTGGGCAGCCGTGCTGCCGGCCACCTATAGTGGCCTGGTGAGCTGTCGTGCTGCCGGCCACCTATAGTGGCCTGGTTAGCTGTCGTGCTGCCGGCCACCTATAGTGGTCTGGTGAGCTGTCGTACTGCCGGCCACCTATAGTGGCCTGGTGAGCTGCCGTGCTGCCGGCCACCTATAGTGGCCTGGTGAGCTCTCGTGCTGCCGGCCACCTATAGTGGCCTGGTGAGCTGTCGTGCTGTCATGCTGCCGGCCACCTATAGTGCCCTGATGAGCTTCCGTGCTGCCGGCCACCTATAGTGACCTGGTGGGCTGCCGTGCTGCCGGCCACCTATAGTGGCCTGGTGGGCTGCCGTGCTGCCGGCCACCTATAGTGGCCTGGTGAGCTGCCGTGCTGCCGGCCACCTATAGTGGCCTGGTGAGCTGCCGTGCTGCCGACCACCTATAGTGGCCTGGTGAGCTGTCATGCTGCCGGCCACCTACAGTGGCCTGATGACCTGCCATGCTGCCGGCCTCCTATAGTGGCCAGGTTAGCTGTCGTGCTGCCGACCACCTATTGTAGCCTGGTAAGCTGTCATGCTGCCGGCCACCTACAGTGGTCTGGTGAGCTGCCGTGCTGCCGGCCACCTATAGGGGCCTGGTGAGCTGCCGTGCTGCCGGCCACCTATAGAGGCCCGGTGCGCTGTCATGCTACCGGCTGCCTATAGTGGCCTGGTGAGCTCTCGTGCTGCCGGCCACCTATAGTGGCCTGGTGAGCTGCCGTGCTGCTGGCCACCTATAGTGGCCTGGTGAACTGCCGTGCTGCCGGCCACCTATAGGGGCCTGGTGAGCTGCCGTGCTGCCGGCCACCTATAGAGGCCCGGTGCGCTGTCATGCTACCGGCCACCTATAGTGGTTTGGTGAGCTGTCGTCCTGCCGGCCACCTATAGTGGCCTGGTTAGCTGTCGTGCTGCCGGCCACCTATAGTGGTCTGGTGAGCTGCCGTGCTGCCGGCCATCTATAGTGGATTGGTGGGCTGCCGTGCTGCCGGCCACCTATAGTGGCCTGGTGAGCTGCCGTGCTGCCGGCCACCTATAGTGGCCTGGTGAGCTGCGGTGCTGCCGACCAACTATAGTGGCCTGGTGAGCTGTCATGCTGCCGGCCACCTATAGTGGCCTGGTGGGCTGCCGTGCTGCCGGCCACCTATAGTGGCCTGGTGAGCTGCCGTGCTGCCGGCCACCTATAGTGGCCTGGTGAGCTGCCGTGCTGCCGGCCACCTATAGTGGCCTGGTGAGCTGTCGTGCTGCCGGCCACCTATAGTGGCCTGGTGAGCTGTCGTACTGCCGGCCACCTATAGTAGCCTGGTGAGCTGCCGTGCTGCCGGCCACCTATAGTGGCCTGGTGAGCTGCCGTGCTGCCGGCCACCTATAGTGGCCTGGTGAGCTGCCGTGCTGCCGGCCACCTATAGTGGACTGGTGAGCTGCCGTGCTGCCGGCCACCTATAGTGGCCTGGTGAGCTGTCGTGCTGCCGGCCACCTATAGTGGACTGGTGAGCTGTCGTACTGCCGGCCACCTATAGTGGCCTGGTGAGCTGCCGTGCTGCCGGCCTCCTATAGTGGCCTGATGACCTGCCATGCTGCCGGCCACCTATAGTGGCCTGGTTAGCTGTCGTGCTGCCGACCACCTATAGTAGCCTGGTAAGCTGTCGTGCTGCCGGCCACCTACAGTGGTCTGGTGAGCTGCCGTGCTGCCGGCCACCTATAGGGGCCTGGTGAGCTGCCGTGCTGCCGGCCACCTATAGAGGCCCGGTGCGCTGTCATGCTATCGGCCAGCTATAGTGGTTTGGTGAGCTGTCGTGCTGCCGGCCACCTATAGTGGCCTGGTTAGCTGTCGTGCTGCCGGCCACCTATAGTGGTCTGGTGAGCTGTCGTACTGCCGGCCACCTATAGTGGCCTGGTGAGCTGCCGTGCTGCCGGCCACCTATAGTGGCCTGGTGAGCTCTCGTGCTGCCGGCCACCTATAGTGGCCTGGTGAGCTCTCGTGCTGCCGGCCACCTATAGTGGCCTGGTGAGCTGTCGTGCTGTCGTGCTGCCGGCCACCTATAGTGGCCTGGTGAGCTGTCATGCTGCCGGCCACCTACAGTGCCCTGATAATCTTCCGTGCTGCCGGCCACCTATAGTGGCCTGGTGGGCTGCCGTGCTGCCGGCCACCTATAGTGGCCTGGTGGGCTGCCGTGCTGCCGGCCACCTATAGTGGCCTGGTGAGCTGCCGTGCTGCCGGCTACCTATAGTGCCCTGGTGAACTGCCGTGCTGCCGACCACCTATAGTGGCCTGGTGAGCTGTCATGCTGCCGGCCACCTACAGTGGCCTGATGACCTGCCATGCTGCCGGTCTCCTATAGTGGCCTGGTTAGCTGTCGTGCTGCCGACCACCTATTGTAGCCTGGTAAGCTGTCATGCTGCCGGCCACCTACAGTGGTCTGGTGAACTGCCGTGCTGCCGGCCACCTATAGGGGCCTGGTGAGCTGCCGTGCTGCCGGCCACCTATAGAGGCCCGGTGCGCTGTCATGCTACCGGCCACCTATAGTGGTTTGGTGAGCTGTCGTCCTGCCGGCCACCTATAGTGGCCTGGTTAGCTGTCGTGCTGCCGGCCACCTATAGTGGTCTGGTGAGCTGTCGTGCTGCCGGCCACCTATAGTGGACTGGTGAGTTGTCGTACTGCCGGCCACCTAGAGTGGCCTGGTGAGCTGTCGTGCTGCCGGCCACCTATAGTGGCCTGGTGGGCTGCCGTGCTGCCGGCCACCTATAGTGGCCTGGTGAGCTGCCGTGCTGCCGGCCACCTATAGTGGCCTGGTGAGCTGCCGTGCTGCCGACCACCTATAGTGGCCTGGTGAGCCGTCATGCTGCCGGCCACCTATAGTGGCCTGGTGGGCTGCCGTGCTGCCGGCCACCTATAGTGGCCTGGTGAGCTGCCGTGCTGCCGGCCACCTATAGTGGCCTGGTGAGCTGCCGTGCTGCCGGCCACCTATAGTGGCCTGGTGGGCTGCCGTGCTGCCGGCCACCTATAGTGGCCTGGTGAGCTGCCGTGCTGCCGGCCACCTATAGTGGCCTGGTGAGCTGTCGTGCTGCCGGCCACCTATAGTGGACTGGTGAGTTGTCGTACTGCCGGCCACCTAGAGTGGCCTGGTGAGCTGTCGTGCTGCCGGCCACCTATAGTGGTCTGGTGAGCTGTCGTACTGCCGGCCACCTATAGTAGCCTGGTGAGCTGCCGTGCTGCCGGCCACCTATAGTGGCCTGGTGAGCTGCCGTGCTGCCGGCCACCTATAGTGGTCTGGTGAGCTGCCGTGCTGCCGGCCACCTATAGGGGCCTGGTGAGCTGCCGTGCTGCCGGCCACCTATAGAGGCCCGTTGCGCTGTCATGCTATCGGCCACCTATAGTGGTTTGGTGAGCTGTCGTGCTGCCGGCCACCTATAGTGGCCTGGTTAGCTGCCGTGCTGCCGGCCACCTATAGTGGTCTGGTGAGCTGTCGTACTGCCGGCCACCTATAGTGGCCTGGTGAGCTGCCGTGCTGCCGGCCACCTATAGTGGCCTGGTTAGCTGTCGCGCTGCCGACCACCTATAGTAGCCTGGTAAGCTGTCGTTCTGCCGGCCACCTACAGTGGTCTGGTGAGCTGCCCTGCTGCCGGCCACCTATAGGGGCCTGGTGAGCTGCCGTGCTGCCGGCCACCTATAGAGGCCCGGTGCGCTGTCATGCTACCGGCCACCTATAGTGGTTTGGTGAGCTGTCGTCCTGCCGGCCACCTATAGTGGCCTGGTTAGCTGTCGTGCTGCCGGCCACCTATAGTGGTCTGGTGAGCTGCCGTGCTGCCGGCCATATATAGTGGCCTGGTGGGCTGCCGTGCTGCCGGCCACCTATAGTGGCCTGGTGAGCTGCCGTGCTGCCGGCCACCTATAGTGGCCTGGTGAGCTGCCGTGCTGCCGACCACCTATAGTGGCCTGGTGAGCTGTCATGCTGCCGGCCACCTATAGTGGCCTGGTGGGCTGCCGTGCTGCCGGCCACCTATAGTGACCTGGTGAGCTGTCGTGCTGCCGGCCACCTATAGTGGCCTGGTTAGCTGTCGTGCTGCCGGCCACCTATAGTGGTCTGGTGAGCTGTCGTACTGCCGGCCACCTATAGTGGCCTGGTGAGCTGCCGTTCTGCCGGCCACCTATAGTGGCCTGGTGAGCTCTCGTGCTGCCGGCCACCTATAGTGGCCTGGTGAGCTGTCGTGCTGTCATGCTGCCGGCCACCTATAGTGCCCTGATGAGCTTCCGTGCTGCCGGCCACCTATAGTGACCTGGTGGGCTGCCGTGCTGCCGGCCACCTATAGTGGCCTGGTGGGCTGCCGTGCTGCCGGCCACCTATAGTGGCCTGGTGAGCTGCCGTGCTGCCGGCCACCTATAGTGGCCTGGTGAGCTGCCGTGCTGCCGACCACCTATAGTGGCCTGGTGAGCTGTCATGCTGCCGGCCACCTACAGTGGCCTGATGACCTGCCATGCTGCCGGCCTCCTATAGTGGCCAGGTTAGCTGTCGTGCTGCCGACCACCTATTGTAGCCTGGTAAGCTGTCATGCTGCCGGCCACCTACAGTGGTCTGGTGAGCTGCCGTGCTGCCGGCCACCTATAGGGGCCTGGTGAGCTGCCGTGCTGCCGGCCACCTATAGAGGCCCGGTGCGCTGTCATGCTACCGGCTGCCTATAGTGGCCTGGTGAGCTCTCGTGCTGCCGGCCACCTATAGTGGCCTGGTGAGCTGCCGTGCTGCTGGCCACCTATAGTGGCCTGGTGAGCTGCCGTGCTGCCGACCACCTATAGTGGCCTGGTGAGCTGTCACGCCGCCGGCCACCTATAGTGGCCTGGTGAGCTGCCGTGCTGCCGGCCACCTATAGTGGCCTGGTGAGCTGTCGTGCTGCCGGCCACCTATAGTGGCCTGGTGAGCTGTCGTGCTGCCGGCCACCTATAGTGGCCTGGTGAGCTGTCGTGCTGCCGGCCACCTATAGTGGCCTACTGAGCTGTCGTGCTGCCGGCCACCTATAGTGGCCTGGTGAGCTGTCGTACTGCCGGCCACCTATAGCGGCCTGGTGAGCTCTCGTGCTGCCGGCCACCTATAGAGGCCCGGTGCGCTATCATACTACCGGCCACCTATAGTGGTTTGGTGAGCTGTCGTGCTGCCGGCCACCTATAGTGGCCTGGTTAGCTGTCGTGCAGCCGGCCACCTATAGTGGTCTGGCGGGCTGCCGTGCTGCCGGCCACCTATAGTGGCCTGGTGAGCTGTCGTGCTGCCGGCCACCTATAGTGGCCTGGTGAGCTGTCGTGCTGCCGGCCACCTATAGTGGCCTGGTGAGCTGCCGTCTGGCCGGCCACCTAAAGTGGCCTGGTGGGCTGCCGTGCTGCCGGCCACCTATAGTGGCCTGGTGAGCTGTCATGCTGCCGGCCACCTATAGTGGCCTGGTGAGCTGTCGTACTGCCGGCCATCTATAGTAGCCTGGTGAGCTGTCGTGCTGCCGGCCACCTATAGTGGCCTGGTGAGCTGCCGTGTGGCCGGCCACCTATAGTGGCCTGGTGGGCTGCCGTGCTGCCGGCCACCTTTAGTGGCCTGGTGAGCTGCCGTGCTGCCGGCCACCTATAGTGGCCTGGTGAGCTGTCGTGCTGCCGACCACATATAGTGGCCTGGTGAGCTGTCGTGTTGCCAGCCACCTATAGTGGATTGGTGAGCTGTCGTGCTGCCGGCCACCTATAGTCGCCTGGTGTGCTGTCTTGCTGCCGGCCACCTATAGTGGCCTGGTGAGCTGTCGTGCTGCCGGCCACCTATAGTGGCCTGGTGAGCTGTCTTGCTGCCGGCCACCTATAGTGGCCTGGTGAGCTGTCGTGCTGCCGGCCGCCTATAGTGGCCTGGTGAGCTGTCATGCTGCCGGCCATCTATAGTGCCCTGATGAGCTTCCGTGCTGCCGGCCACCTATAGTGGCCTGGTGGGCTGCCGTGCTGCCGGCCACCTATAGTGGCCTGGTGAGCTGCCGTGCTGCCGGCCACCTATAGTGGCCTGGTGAGCTGTCGTGCTGCCGGCCACCTGTAGTGGTCCGGTGAGCTGCCGTGCTGCCGGCCACCTATAGGGGCCTGGTGAGCTGCCGTGCTGCCGGCCTCCTATAGTGGCCTGATGACCTGCCATGCTGCCGGCCACCTATAGTGGCCTGGTTAGCTGTCGTGCTGCCGACCACCTGTAGTAGCCTGGTAAGCTGTCGTGCTGCCGGCCACCTACAGTGGTCTGGTGAGCTGCCGTGCTGCCGGCCACCTATAGGGGCCTGGTGAGCTGCCGTGCTGCCGGCCACCTATAGTGGCCTGGTGAGCTGCCGTGCTGCCGGCTACCTATAGTGGCCTGGTGAGCTGTCGTACTGCCGGCCACCTATAGTAGCCTGGTGAGCTGCCGTGCTGCCGGCCACCTTTAGTGGCCTGGTGAGCTGCCGTGCTGCCGGCCACCTATAGTGGCCTGGTGAGCTGCCGTGCTGCCGGCCACCTATAGTGGACTGGTGAGCTGCCGTGCTGCCGGCCACCTATAGTGGCCTGGTGAGCTGCCGTGCTGCCGGCCACCTATAGTGGCCTGGTTAGCTGTCGTGCAGCCGGCCACCTATAGTGGTCTGGCGGGCTGCCGTGCTGCCGACCACCTATAGTGGCCTGGTGAGCTGTCATGCTGCCGGCCACCTACAGTGGCCTGATGACCTGCCATGCTGCCGACCTTCTATAGTGGCCTGGTTAGCTGTCGTGCTGCCGACCACCTATTGTAGCCTGGTAAGCTGTCATGCTGCCGGCCACCTACAGTGGTCTGGTGAGCTGCCGTGCTGGCGGCCACCTATAGAGGCCCGGTGCGCTGTCATGCTACCGGCCACCTATAGTGGTCTGGTGAGCTGCCGTGCTGCCGGCCATCTATAGTGGCCTGGTGGGCTGCTGTGCTGCCGGCCACCTATAGTGGCCTGGTGAGCTGCCGTGCTGCCGGCCAACTATAGTGGCCTGGTGAGCTGCCGTGCTGGCGACCACCTATAGTGGCCTGGTGAGCTGTCATGCTGCCGGCCACCTGTAGTGGCCTGGTGGGCTGCCGTGCTGCCGGCCACCTATAGTGGCCTGGTGAGCTGCCGTGCTGCCGGCCACCTATAGTGGCCTGGTGAGCTGCCGTGCTGCCGGCCACCTATAGTGGCCTGGTGAGCTGCCGTGCTGCCGGCCACCTATAGTGGCCTGGTGAGCTGTCGTGCTGCCGGCCACCTATAGTGGACTGGTGAGCTGTCGTACTGCCGGCCACCTATAGTGCCCTGGTGAGCTGTCGTGCTGCCGGCCACCTATAGTGGCCTGGTGAGCTGTCGTACTGCCGGCCACCTATAGTAGCCTGGTGAGCTGCCGTGCTGCCGGCCACCTATAATGGCCTGGTGAGCTGCCGTGCTGCCGGCCACCTATAGTGGCCTGGTGAGCTGCCGCGCTGCCGGCCACCTATAGTGGACCGGTGAGCTGCCATGCTGCCGGCCACCTATAGTGGCCTGGTGAGCTGTCGTGCTGCCGGCCACCTATAATGGACATGTGAGCTGTCGTACTGCCGGCCACCTATAGTGGCCTGGTGAGCTGTCGTGCTGCCGGCCACCTATAATGGCCTGGTGAGCTGCCGTGCTGCCGGCCCCCTACAGTGGCCTGATGACCTGCCATGCTGCCGGCCACCTATAGTGGCCTGGTTAGCTGTCGTGCTGCCGACCACCTATAGTAGCCTGGTAGGCTGTCGTGCTGCCGGCCACCTACAGTGGTCTGGTGAGCAGCCGTGCTGCCGGCCACCTATAGGGGCCTGGTGAGCTGCCGTGCTGCCGGCCACCTATAGAGGCCCGGTGCGCTGTCATGCTACCGGCCACCTATAGTGGTTTGGTGAGCTGTCGTCCTGCCGGCCACCTATAGTGGCCTGGTTAGCTGTCGTGCTGCCGGCCACCTATAGTGGTCTGGTGAGCTGCCGTGCTGCTGGCCACCTATAGTGGCCTGGTGGGCTGCCGTGCTGCCGGCCACCTACAGTGGCCTGGTGAGCTGCCGTGCTGCCGGCCACCTATAGTGGCCTGGTGAGCTGCCGTGCTGCCGACCACCTATAGTGGCCTGGTGAGCTGTCATGCTGCCGGCCACCTATAGTGGCCTGGTGAACTGCCGTGCTGCCGGCCACCTATAGTGGCCTGGTGAGCTGTCGTGCTGCCGGCCACCTATAGTGGCCTGGTGAGCTGTCGTGCTGCCGGCCACCTATAGTGGCCTGGGGAGCTGTCGTGCTGCCGGCCACCTATAGTGGCCTACTGAGCTGTCGTGCTGCCGGCCACCTATAGTGGCCTGGTGAGCTGTCGTACTGCCGGCCACCTATAGTGGCCTGGTGAGCTGTCGTGCTGCCGGCCACCTATAGAGGCCCGGTGCGCTGTCATGCTACCGGCCACCTATAGTCGTTTGGTGAGCTGTCGTGCTGCCGGCCACCTAAAGTGGCCTGGTTAGCTGTCGTGCAGCCGGCCACCTATAGTGGTCTGGCGAGCTGCCGGGCTGCCGGCCACCTATAGCGGCCTGGTGAGCTGTCGTGCTGCCGGCCACCTATAGTGGCCTGGTGAGCTGCCGTCTGGCCGGCCACCTATAGTGGCCTGGTGGGCTGCCGTGCTGCCGGCCACCTATAGTGGCCTGGTGAGCTGTCGTGCTGCCGGCCACCTATAGTGGCCTGGTGAGCTGTCGTACTGCCGGCCACCTATAGTAGCCTGGTGAGCTGTCGTGCTGCCGGCCACCTATAGTGGCCTGGTGAGCTGCCGTGTGGCCGGCCACCTATAGTGGCCTGGTGGGCTGTCGTGCTGCCGGCCACCTATAGTGGCCTGGGGAGCTGTCGTGCTGCCGGCCACCTATAGTGGCCTACTGAGCTGTCGTGCTGCCGGCCACCTATAGTGGCCTGGTGAGCTGTCGTACTGCCGGCCACCTATAGTGGCCTGGTGAGCTGTCGTGCTGCCGGCCACCTATAGAGGCCCGGTGCGCTGTCATGCTACCGGCCACCTATAGTCGTTTGGTGAGCTGTCGTGCTGCCGGCCACCTAAAGTGGCCTGGTTAGCTGTCGTGCAGCCGGCCACCTATAGTGGTCTGGCGAGCTGCCGGGCTGCCGGCCACCTATAGCGGCCTGGTGAGCTGCCGTGCTGCCGGCCCCCTACAGTGGCCTGATGGCCTGCCATGCTGCCGGCCACCTATAGTGGCCTGGTTAGCTGTCGTGCTGCCGACCACCTATAGTAGCCTGGTAGGCTGTCGTGCTGCCGGCCACCTACAGTGGTCTGGTGAGCAGCCGTGCTGCCGGCCACCTATAGGGGCCTGGTGAGCTGCCGTGCTGCCGGCCACCTATAGAGGCCCGGTGCGCTGTCATGCTACCGGCCACCTATAGTGGTTTGGTGAGCTGTCGTC
The DNA here is from genome assembly GCA_951905685.1 of Eumerus sabulonum. Lineage (NCBI taxonomy): Eukaryota > Metazoa > Arthropoda > Insecta > Diptera > Syrphidae > Eumerus > Eumerus sabulonum. Next base: position 72,355,099 of record OX645064.1, read on the forward strand.
CTGCCGGCCACCTATAGTGGCCTGGTTAGGTGTCGTGCTGCCGGCCACCTATAGTGGTCTGGTGAGCTGCCGTGCTGCCGGCCACCTATAGTGGCCTGGTGGGCTGCCGTGCTGCCGGCCACCTACAGTGGCCTGGTGAGCTGCCGTGCTGCCGGCCACCTATAGTGGCCTGGTGAGCTGCCGTGCTGCCGACCACCTATAGTGGCCTGGTGAGCTGTCATGCTGCCGGCCACCTATAGTGGCCTGGTGAACTGCCGTGCTGCCGGCCACCTATAGTGGCCTGGTGAGCTGTCGTGCTGCCGGCCACCTATAGTGGCCTGGTGAGCTGTCGTGCTGCCGGCCACCTATAGTGGCCTGGTGAGCTGCCGTCTGGCCGGCCACCTATAGTGGCCTGGTGGGCTGCCGTGCTGCCGGCCACCTATAGTGGCCTGCTGAGCTGTCGTGCTGCCGGCCACCTATAGTGGCCTGGTGAGCTGTCGTACTGCCGGCCACCTATAGTAGCCTGGTGAGCTGTCGTGCTGCCGGCCACCTATAGTGGCCTGGTGAGCTGCCGTGTGGCCGGCCACCTATAGTGGCCTGGTGGGCTGGCGTGCTGCCGGCCACCTATAGTGGCCTGGTTAGCTGTCGTGCTGCCGGCCACCTATAGTGGTCTGGTGAGCTGCCGTGCTGCCGGCCACCTATAGTGGCCTGGTGGGCTGCCGTGCTGCCGGCCACCTATAGTGGCCTGGTGAGCTGCCGTGCTGCCGGCCACCTATTGTGGCCTGATGAGCTGCCGTGCTGCCGACAACCTATAGTAGCCTGGTGAGCTGTCATGCTGCCGGCCACCTATAGTGGCCTGGTGGGCTGCCGTGCTGCCGGCCACCTATAGTGGCCTGGTGAGCTGCCGTGCTGCCGGCCACCTATAGTGGCCTGGTGAGCTGCCGTGCTGCCGGCCACCTATAGTGGCCTGGTGAGCTGCCGTGCTGCCGGCCACCTATAGTGGACTAGTGAGCTGCCGTGCTGCCGGCCACCTATAGTGGCCTGGTGGGCTGCCGTGCTGCCGGCCACCTATAGTGGCCTGGTGAGCTGCCGTGCTGCCGGCCACCTATAGTGGCCTGGTGAGCTGCCGTGCTGCCGGCCACCTATAGTGGCCTGGTGAGCTGTCGTGCTGCAGGCCACCTATAGTGGACTGGTGAGCTGTCGTACTGCCCGCCACCTATAGTGGCCTGGTGAGCTGTCGTGCTGCCGGCCACCTATAGTGGCCTGGTGAGCTGTCGTACTGCCGGCCACCTATAGTAGCCTGGTGAGCTGCCGTGCTGCCGGCCACCTATAGTGGCCTGGTGAGCTGCCGTGCTGCCGGCCACCTATAGTGGCCTGGTGAGCTGCCGTGCTGCCGGCCACCTATAGTGGACTGGTGAGCTGCCGTGCTGCCGGCCACCTATAGTGGCCTGGTGAGCTGTCGTGCTGCCGGCCACCTATAGTGGACTGGTGAGCTGTCGTACTGCCGGCCACCTATAGTGGCCTGGTGAGCTGTCGTGCTGCCGGCCACCTATAGTGTTCTGGTGAGCTGCCGTGCTGCCGGCCCCCTACAGTGGCCTGATGACCTGCCATGCTGCCGGCCACCTATAGTGGCCTGGTTAGCTGTCGTGCTGCCGACCACCTATAGTAGCCTGGTAAGCTGTCGTGCTGCCGGCCACCTACAGTGGTCTGGTGAGCTGCCGTGCTGCCGGCCACCTATAGGGGTCTGGTGAGCTGCCGTGCTGCCGGCCAACTATAGACGCCCGGTGCGCTGTCACGCTACCGGCCACCTATAGTCGTTTGGTGAGCTGTCGTCCTGCCGGCCACCTATAGTGGCCTGGTTAGCTGTCGTGCTGCCGGCCACCTATAGTGGTCTGGTGATTTGCCGTGCTGCCGGCCACCTATAGTGGCCTGGTGGGCTGCCGTGCTGCCGACCACCTATAGTGGCCTGGTGAGCTGCCGTGCTGCCGGCCACCTATAGTGGCCTGGTTAGCTGTCGTGCAGCCGGCCACCTATAATGGTCTGGCGAGCTGCCGTGCTGCCGGCCACCTATAGTGGCCTGGTGAGCTGTCGTGCTGCCGGCCACCTATAGTGGCCTGGTGAGCTGCCGTCTGGCCGGCCACCTATAGTGGCCTGGTGAGCTGTCGTGCTGCCGGCCACCTATAGTGGCCTGGTGAGCTGCCGTCTGGCCGGCCACCTATAGTGGCCTGGTGAGCTGTCGTGCTGCCGACCACCTATAGTAGCCTGGTAAGCTGTCGTGCTGCCGGCCACCTACAGTGGTCTGGTGAGCTGCCGTGCTGCCGGCCACCTATAGGGGCCTGGTGAGCTGCCGTGCTGCCGGCCACCTATAGAGGCCCGGTGCGCTGTCAGGCTACCGGCCACCTATAGTGGTTTGATGAGCTGTCGTCCTGCCGGCCACCTATAGTGGCCTGGTTAGCTGTCGTGCTGCCGGCCACCTATAGTGGTCTGGTGAGCTGCCGTGCTGCCGGCCACCTATAGTGGCCTGGTGGGCTGTCGTGCTGCCGGCCACTTATAGTGGCCTGGTGAGCTGTCATGTTGCCGGCCACCTATAGTGCCCTGATGCGCTTCCGTGCTGCCGGCCACCTATAGTGGCCTGGTGAGCTGTCATGCTGCCGGCCACCTATAGTGGCCTGGTGAGCTTCCGTGCTGCCGGCCACCTATAGTGGCCTGGTGAGCTGCCGTGCTGCCGGCCACCTATAGTGGCCTGGTTAGCTGTCGTGCTGCCGGCCACCTATAGTAGCCTGGTGAGCTGTCGTGCTGCCGGCCACCTATAGTGGCCTGGTGAGCTGCCGTACTGCCAGCCACCTATAGTGGCCTGGTGAACTGTCGTGCTGTCCTATATTTGGTTTATTAAACCTTTCCTGCAGGATGTAAACACAGAATGGGATCTATATTCTCCCCCTTTACTTTATTTCTCCTCTCCTCTAACACTATGTTTGCAGAACTGAACGTTCACTTGAGGAGCTAGACGCTGGAATACATGAGGTTTTTCGTCCTAGTTGGGGGAGTGAAGGAAAATCCTTTCCGTGGCTTCGCCACCATCGTAAAATACTTCGGTCAGTGATAGCTTCCTTTTGACAGCTCCATTTCAACATTAACTTGTGGTTGCCAATTGTTACCGTTATCTATGTAAGTATCTTTATATTTATTAGAGAACTGGTCATCGTCTTGAGCTTCGCTGCAGACCGACGTAGTGCCATGAAGATCTATGCATTTCGTGGAAATCAGAAGAAGACGAAAGTGCGGTGGAAAAGTTTTCAGAATTTGCAGGAATACAAGTTAGCTCATCCTCTACAAGAGCATACATTTCGTCACGCGTATTATCGTCAAGGAAGTGTAGTTGCTTATATTCGGGCCATAAAAATGCAGCTAGTTTATGAGCGCGATGTGGTTGAAATTTAATGTCAAAAACATTATCCAAACAATGTCGACGGACTTCGGTCCAACTTTGTCCATTGTATAGTTATGTTAGCTTTTCTTTTGCTTGTGTAAGAGCTCTAAATGCATTGTAGGCCTTCTATCCGCCTCAGACAGTAACGTTGCGGTTTTAAATGGCTGTAAAGATATAATCAATCTATCTGACAGATATTTTTCAATTCCATGAAGACGACATTTTCTTTGCCGTCTCTAATACGAATTTCTTCAATAGTCTGAACACTTTTTTCGAATCGAAAGGAACATATCGCATTTTGTGTTCCGACCTGGGGTGCACTCTTGCCTAACTGTCAGTTTTTCAAGGACATTATCACGATTTACGATACCTACTCGCTTCGATGCGTAGTGCTACGATGCAGTTTTAACGATTATTACTCATAATCATTCCGGAGGAGGAATCGGCGATGCATTCAGAGACGATGCCGAGTACGTAATCGCATCGTTTGGTTATACTCGGCGATTATAACTCCGAGTACTTTTTACGTACTCGCGCAGTGCTCTAATGGGTGCCTAAGTATAATTATGTTAAAAGGTAACTTGTAAAATGGTTGTAAATGTAAACTGAAAATGGAAGAATGGGACACGTCTTATGAAAGTTGTACCAAAATCCCGCAAAGTATTAAGTAGACTAAATTGCCCGAAATTGACATAAAACAAGAACACTACTAACCATAACCGCGGTCGGCGGACGTGGCTTGCCCGCGCCGCCGCTTCCACGCTTCGCGTCCACCAGAAAGTCCCTTAAGTGAGGACTCAAGACTTCGGAAAGCTACTATCGCCAGGAACCGCTCGTGCTTTTACCGATCGCGTCTCCCTTAAGCTCTCCAATACACCTGGATCCTCCACACTATCAATAGAACAGCAGTGGAGCCTTTGCAAACAAGCCCTGAAAAGCTCTGCATCCGAAGTTTTGGGTTTCAAGGCTCCACCACGAAGAAACACCTGGTTCGATGACGAGTGCAGCAGGATTCATACAGCGAAGCAGGATGCATAAAAGAACAAGGGCAGCTCGTGAGCTCTACGAGTTAAAAAGAAGGGAGGAGCATAAGCTTCTTAGAAGAAAGAAGAAAGAGCACGAGAAGCGCGCGATTGAGGATTTGGAGAGGTGTTACTGCAGGCGTGACGTTCGAAAGTTTTATCAACAGATAAAGCGAATATGCCAAGGTTATAAAGCCAGAACGGAAGCCTGCAGGGATGAGAACGGACACCTAGTAGTAGAACCGCAGTCGATGCTGAGAATATGGAAAAACCACTTCTGCAGACTGCAGACGGCGATGTTAGTCAATATACCGCTGTCAGGCAGAATGATCCATTTCTAATCGACGAAGACCGCAGAGAATTCTGGCCCCCTGACCTCGACGAAATTAAGATTGCCATACCGAAGATCAAGTCGAATAAAGCTGCTGGCGCAGACGGACTGTCTGCTGAGCTTTTCAAGGCAGCTGGGGATGACCTGGTTGGGAGCATGCACCAGCTCATCCGTAAGATATGGTTAGAGGAAAGCATGCCCGAGGAATGGAGTCTCAACATTTTATGCCCGACCCTCTGATTGCGCCAACTATATAGGAGTAAGTCTCCTTAACATTGTCTACAAAACCTCCTTTGCCGTTTTGTGTAAACGCCTGAAGCCTTTTGTAAATAAGCTGATGGGTCCTTATCAGTGTGGCTTCAGGCCAAGAATGTCCACCATCGACCAAGTCTTTACACTACGGCAGATCCTGGAAAAAAACAGTGAATTTCAAGTCGGCACTCACCACCTAACTAGATACGAGCTATACAACGCTATGCCTACCTTCCTACCTGCTAAACTCGTCAGACTATACAGGATGACTTTGGAGAATGCTCGCTGCTCCATCCGAATCGGTGAACACCTTACCGATAGTTTTGATGTCCAAAAAGGATTTAGGCAGGGCGATGCGCTGTCGTGTGATTTCTTCAACATCATATTGGAAATGATTGTGCAAAAATCACTGTCCAGTACAAGAGGCACAATCTATTTCAAATCCTCGCAACTCCTTGCATTCGCCGACGATATTGACATAAGAGATGTCAATGAGGGGGATGGAGGAAAAGATTCAACCACGAACTTTACGGGCTGTACAGCGACATGAGTCTAGTCAGGCGTCTATGGATTCAACGCCTAAGATGGCTGGGCCATGTGGAGCGAATGGACACCAAAGCTCCAGCCGAGAGAGTCTTTGAATCCAACCCCGAGGGACGAAGAAGCAGAGGACGGCCGCACTTAAGATGGCGTACACAGGTGGAAGGGGACCTCAGCCAACTGGGTGTGCGGCAATGGAAAAGGCTAGCAAAAGATCGTGCTAGTTGGAGGGGCATGTTGGTTGAGGCCCAGGTTCACCCCAACAGTAGCGCCCATTAAGAAGAAGAAGATAACTCAGATCGCAGGTAGCTGATTACTCTTCTAATACCCACGCTATTAAGTTTGAGTATGTTAATGGTGTTTGTTCAGGGGGTGTATAAATGGTTTCGATTGGCGAAGTCCCCGAACGCTGTTCCAAAAAGACGGGTGTTGCGATTTCTCCCACTTGACTAAGAAGAAATTGATCTTAGACTTGCGAGTACCGCAGAAAGTTTCTGGACCTATATATTTTTCGCTGGAACCTTTCCTGGCAAGTTGATCCGCAATTTCATTACCTTTGTGCCCTGGCATCCAACAGAGTTCGACATTGTTTCTTTTGGTGAGGTCTTGTAGTACATCATGGCATTCCTTTTGAGTTCGTGCTGTGCCAACTCAGCGCTTTAAATGCTGCTTGGCTATCAGAGAATATGTTGATGGTTACTCCTCTTATGCTGGTCTCTAGCTTTAGATTGACGTTTATAAGGATGGAATGTAATTCTGTTTGAAGGATGCTACGACTCTCAGGGCCTTCGAGATCATACGATTTGGTCCAAAGATGCCGGCGCCAATTCGAAAAGCCATCTTGAAATCATCAGTATACTACTAAGGGCCTATGACATTAAGCAAGGGATCACTCTGGTTTCCCATGCTAAGGGATTTGGGATCAATATCTCAAATCTCTTGTCAAAAGTGAAGGTGTGTGGTAATGCGTCAAAGACCGTGGTAATCATATCCAGCTCGGGAATATGGTATTATATGGACATGTGACCCTCGGGTCTACATGGCAGGCTTGTTCCCGATCTAAGAATTCTAATTGCACTACGTAATGCCACCTTTTTAATAAAAAGGTGCAGTGGAGGGAGTCCAATGAGTGGTTTTTGGGCTGCCGTGGGGCAGGTTGGCATAGCGTCTGTAATGCCGAGACACGCTAGTCTCTGAAGGCGTTGAAGCTTAACAATTATCGTTTTTTTGCTCAACTTTTGTCCACCATACGGCGAACGTATAGGTGACGATAGCTCTTACTATCGCGGTGTATAACCAGTGGACTACCTTAGGTTTAAGTCCCCAGGTTTTACCATAAGTGCGTCGACAGGCTCACATGGCCTTAGTCGCTTTTGTGAGTTTGGTTTTAATATTGGAGTTCCAGTTGAGTCTGCGATCTAGGTCAATTCCTAGATACTTAGGTTAGGTTAACTTCTGCCTATTTCTGAAAATCCTTTGTTTATGCCATTTAGAAAGACGGAGCAGGGCTGTCACTTTCTCCTCTTTGTAAACGGGACTAAGATTGTCTTATTTAAGGTTAATCGATAAACCCTCTTTGCCATGCATGCACTCACAGGCAGCAGTTTCGCACTTGCCCGTAACAAAGACCACTAGGTCATCAGCATATCCGATGACCTCGTACCCACGAGTAGTTAGCTTGCGTAGTAGGTCATCGACGACTATCGAACAGGGATGGGGTGATAGGACTTCTCCTTGTGGACACCCTTTAGCCGCCTATACTGTCACTGTGACCTCTCCGCATGTTGCTGGTATAATACGGCTATTTAGCATCGCCCTAATCCAGTGATTAGTGGGATAGTCTACACCCTTGCAGGATAGTTTGGTGGCACATAACCAAACATATATTGAAACAAACTCACAATTGGACTGTACTTTTGCTAATAACATTTACGTACACTTTTTCTCTTATTCCCTTGTTTTACATACATTTGATCTTTTTTTTTTGCTTATAAAGTAAAGCCTCCTTTAAACCGATATTTCCAAATATCTTAAAAAAAAATTAATGGAATCCGGATTGCAACCTGTACAATTCGAAATATAAGCCACGCAACCTGATAAGTTCTTGATGCGTGCCCATTTCACAAACTCTTCCGGATTTTATCACAAATATTACATCACTCTCGACAATCGTAGATAATCGGTGAGCTATACTTATACTGGTTCGACCTTCGCTAGCCGCTTCCAATGCCTCTTGTACCACCTGTTCAAAATGCAAAATATAAACAACGTTCATTCATACAGTATCGCAAATACTAATATTATAGAACCACCTTTTCACTTTCAGCGTCCAAGGCTGAGGTAGCTTCGTCTAACAACAGAATTCTTGGATTACGAATAAGTGCCCGGGCTATAGCAACTCTTTGTTTTTGGCCACCAGACAATTGTGTTCCCTTTTCTCCCAACGGTGTTTCGTATCCCTTTAAATTGAGAAAAACAATTAGTAAAGTAATAAGATAGAGTAATGGATGACCTACATACCATAGGTAACGATGTTATAAAGTTGTGGATATTAGCTTTCTGTGCCGCTGAAATTATTTCAGTATCAGAAACCATTCTCGAGTTATCCCCATAAGCAATGTTTTCCTTAATGGTTCTGTCGAAAAGCGTAGGCTCTTGCGAAACAATCCCAAGTTGACGACTTAAGTTACTCAAAGTAACATTTCGGACATCCTCCTGATCAATAGCTATACTGCCACCATCGACATCATAGAATCTTTGCAACAATTGTATACACGTAGATTTTCCACATCCCGACGGTCCAACTAAAGCTATCTTTTGTCCTTTTTGAACATTTAAGCTGAGGCCATTTAGAACAGATATTTGATTTCTTGTCGGATAGCTAAAGAGAACTTCGTCATAAGAAACATTGCCCTCAGATTTCCATGGCCGATTGCTCGCACTTGGTGGGTCTCTAATGGTCGGGACCTTGTTCAGTAAAGTGAATATACTTCCGGCAGCAGATATGCCTTTTTGAAAGTTAGGTGCAAAAGCTAAGGCGTTTGCTATCGAAAATGAGCCCATAATCAAAGCTTGTACTACTCTACATTAATAAAATGTTAGTCAGTAAAATATGTTAGCAAAATATGTGAGGCATTTAGTTACTTGAATACATTTCCATAATCCATTCCGTAGTTCACTATACAGTACCCACCATATGATATTGTAGCCGCATACGCAAAGAACATAGTAGACCTAGCGAGACCATACACCATGCCACGGAAATGCATACCTCGTTTGGCTTTCTAAAGGTTTAAATAGGGTTTATCAAAATGATAAGTAGAGCAGAAGATATTAATCCGCACCTGAGTAGCCGGAAGAAGCGTTTCCATATATTGAATATGAAATTCTTCTTCACGTCCCAAGGAGACTACTGTCCTAACGTTTGAAACGACCTCAACAGCAAGCTATTTGACATATGTACATATAAATGAGTCATAAATCGAAAACGAAAGAAATCATTATTGAACCTTAGTGCAGACTTCCATAGTCTTGGTCTCCTTCTTGTTTCGACTAGACATGTTTCTATTTTGTAGATAGGTTACAATCAATATCAGAGGTGTGAAAGCCAATCCTATCAGACCCAAGCTCCACTCATAGTACATTGCGAGGCCAATAGAAAAAACTAAAGTTGCAATGGACTGTAATACAGTGCCAATGATTTGTCCAGTAGCCTACAATTTTTGGTTTGGTTTTTTAAGGAGTCTTAATTTTAATTCATAAAAATGGAGAGTGTGTGGTACTACTCACTCCTTGAATTGCAGCTGACTCTCCTGATAATTTTGCGCATAATGATCCAGTTCCATTTGCTTTATCGTCAAACCAGCTTACTTCTTGATTCAACATTACTTCAAACATTAAGCCACGTAGCCTCTCTGTAAGCCGTTCGCCAGCAATTCCGAACGTATAGATCTAAACAAAGATTGGGAAACCCTCTATTTTCATCAAGCGAACTCATTTCGTTAGTTATTTGGCTGATTACCTGTAAAAATGTCGCAAGCCCTACTGCGATCCCAACTATGACGAAATACAGACAATACTGGTTTGTATTTTCACGAACATATACTGGATCATTGTCAGCTAATATTTGCAAAATTTCCCCAAAGATCAGAGCAAATAAGGGCATTGCACAGCCCATCACAAGGGAAGACATTGATCCAACCGTAATGTGTGGCCATTCAGCCTTATTTAATTTAAGAATTGATGACATAGGCTTTGATATGTTGTCTTCGCTTTCTCGTAATGCCTGTAACACGGGTAGATAGACATTGTTGAGGTTTTTATTAAACCATGAAGTATTCCTCACACTTACTTCTGTTTCTCCTTTGGCGAAGATAATGTCACTTTCATCTTCGTCGTCAAGGTAGTTCAAGGTTTTTGCATCATCACTGGGGCTTAGTGCTGTATTGAAAGATTAGGAAGCAAAAAAAAAAAGGTTTTGAAAATGTAGCTCAACTAAAAGTCCGAATACAAAAGTAATTTTTAGTGAATGTATGTACACATAGGGAGGGCGCCGTGGCGCAGTAGTTAGTGTGTTAGACTCTGGCGCATGATGAGCGAGTTCGGATTCCGATAACAACAACGCCATCGAATGTTTATTTCGCGGCGTCCCTCCTCGCCGGGGTACTGGCAAAACCCCCCGTAGTATAACTTGCCTGGAAAAAGCTTCTCGACTCAAGCCGTTGGGAATCGGCATTAAACTGAAGGTCCCTTTCCAGGTCAGCTGTGTGAAAAATAAATCAGAAACAACATGGGTGATTGAGAGAAGCTTGGCTCTGGTCCTTCATGGGCTGTAACGCCACCAAAGAAGAATGTACACATACGAGAATGGTTTTTCATACAAACCCTTCTCGTGCCCAAATTTATAGTTTGTGGGGCAAAACAACGTTTTTTTCCTATTTTTTTTACATACATTTTCCTTAACATTTCGCGACCTTAGAACTACAAGGTTCTAAGTGATAGCTTTGAAAAAAAAATTAATTATAATCAAATCTGGGTAAATTGGTCATACTCTTTCGATTCACGCTAATTATTTTGTTCCATCTCTTTCCCTTTTTAAGATATCCAGGGCTACGGAGTTCTATCTGCATTATTTCCATTTAAGATCTAGTTATAAAGGTTGTAACTACCACTTAGAACCTTGTTTACCCAATTCAAAAAACAAAAAAATGAAGATAGAACTTTAGTGCATTTTTAGGTGCAGGGAGGGAGCGAGCAAACAGAGCAAAGAAGTTGATCGCGTTTAACATGGCAAACGCCAGCTTCGGTCTCTGCCCCTGCTCAATCTAAGTTGACACACAGCCTCCGTGTGGCCCCCCCCTGGATAGCTACCCTGGCACCCGCCAGGTAGTGAACCAAAGTGAGAACACCCCTATCACGTAAAAAAAAACTACTTGTTCCGAAACGACAAAAACCTCGGATACAAAACTGACGACCCCTGCAAACGACTAACGGACTTGAGAGTCTGTATCTGGAATGTGAGGTCCCTTAACAGACTGGGTGCAGGCGATCAATTGGAGCAAACCCTCAACTGCTATAAAGCAGAAATAACCGCACTCCAAGAAGTGCGATGGGATGGACCAGGCAAAAAACAGATGAAAAACTGCGACATCTACTACGGGAACTGCTACAAGGAGAACAAACCGCGCCTATTCGGGTGCGGATTCGTTATTCGAGGAAGACTCCGACAAGAAGTCTTAAGCTTCAGAGGTATAAGCGAACGCCTCATAACAAACCGCATCAAAGCTAAATTTGGAAACATTAGCTTAACATGCGCTCACGCCCCAACGGAAGAAAAGGACGATCGACCCAAAAAAGAATTCTACGATCTCCTAGACAGAACATATGCCCAATGCCCCAGCTACGACTCAAAAATAGTCCTAGGAGATTTTAATGCAAAACTGGGCAAATAGGACATATTTGAGTCGATCATAGGAAAGCATAGCCTTCATAACACCACTTCCGACAACGGACGTTGTCGATTTCCTAACGGGGCGTAACCTCCTTGTAGCAAGCGATTCCCCCATCTCAACATCCACAAAAGGCACCTGGCGGTCTTTTGATCAATCGACTACCAACCAGATTGATCACATCGCGATCGACGTCAGACACTCCTCCACTATTCTTGATGTTCGAACTTTCCGAGGGGCTAACATCGACTCGGACCACTATCTTGTTGTAGCCAAGATGCGCTTACGGATATCACGAACGCAACGGAGTAGAGTAAGAATACAAAGTTATGACGTCGGAAAGCTACTATCGCCAGAAACCGCTCGTGCTTTTACCGATCGCGTCTCCCTTAAGCTCTCCAATACACCTCAATCCTCCACGCTATCAATAGAACAGCAGTGGAGCCTTTGTAAACAAGCCCTGAAAAGCTCTGCATCCGAAGTTTTGGGTTTCAAGGCTCCACCACGAAGAAACACCTGGTTCGATGACGAGTGCAGGAGGATTCATACAGCGAAGCAGGATGCATATAAGGTCTCGCTGCATAAAGGAATAAGAGCAGCTCGTGAGCTCTATGAGTTAAAAAGAAGGGAGGAGCATAAGCTTCTTAGAAGAAAGAGGAAAGAGCACGAGTAGCGCGCGATTGAGGATTTGGAGAGGTGTTACTGCAGGCATGACGTTCGAAAGTTTTATCAACAGATAAAGCGCACATGCCAAGGTTATAAAGCCAGAACAGAAGCCTGCAGGGATGAGAATGAACACCTAGTAGTAGAACCGCAGTCGATGCTGAGAATATGGAAAAACCACTTCTGCAGACTGTATAACGGCGATGTTGGTCAATATACCGCTGTCAGGCAGAATGATCCATTTCTAATCGACGGTGACCGCAGAGAATCCCGTCCCCCTGACCTCGACGAAGTTAAGATTGCCATATCGAAGCTCAGGCCGAATAAAGCTGGTGGCGCAGACGGACTGTCTGCTGAGCTCTTCAATGCAGCTGGGGATGACCTGGTTGGGAGCATGCACCAGCTCATCCGTAAGATATGGTTAGAGGAAAGCATGCCCGAGGAATGGAGTCTCAGCATCGTATGCCCGATCCACAAGAAAGGAGACGCCTCTATAGAGGAATAAGTCTCCTTAACATCGCCTACAAAATCTTCTCTGCCGTTTTGTGTGAACGCCTGAAGCCTTTTGTAAATAAGCTGATAGGTCCTTATCAGTGCGGATTAAGGCAAGGGAAGTCCACAATCGACCAAATCTTCACACTACGGCAGATACTGGAGAAAACCAATGAATTTCAAGTCGACACTCACCACCTATTTGTCGACTTCAAAGCCGCATACGACAGCGTAATTAGAGACGAACTATACAACGCTATGTCTACCTTTGACATACCTAAACTCGTCAGACTATGCAGGATGACCTTGGAGAATGCTCGCTGCTCGATCCGAATCGGTGAACACCTTACCGATAGTTTTGATGTCAAAAAAGGATTTAGGCAGGGCGATGCGCTGTCGTGTGATATTGACATAGTAGGTAGATCAGAGCGAGATGTCAATGAGGCGTTTACGAGCATTGAGTTCGAGGCGGCGAAAGTTGGTCTGGCGGTAAACGAGGGCAAAACTAAATATATGCTGTCATCAAAAAAGGACGCTCAACACCGACGTCTCGGCCAGAACGTTTGTATAGGCCGATATAAGTTCGAGGTAGTTAAGGACTTCGTCTACCTTGGCTCCGCAGTGACCTGGAACAACGACATCAGTTCCGAAATCAAACGCAGAATCACTCTTGCCAATCGCTGTTTCTTTGGGCTCAGGAGGCAACTGAGTAATAGAGCCCTCTCCCGAACGACAAAGTTGACTCTATATAAGACCCTAATCATCCCAGTCCTGTTGTATGGCGCTGAAGCATGGACACTATCAAAAGCGGATGAGGAGGCCCTTGGTCGGTTCGAGAGAAAGATTTTGCGCGTGATTTTTGGGCCTATAAACGCAGACGGGGGATGGAGGAGAAGATTCAACCACGAACTTTACGGGCCGTACAGCGACATGAGCCTAGTCAGGCGTCTATGGATTCAACGCCTAAGATGGCTGGGCCATGTAGAGCGAATGGACACCACAGCTCCAGCCCGGAGAGTCTTTGAATCCAACCCCGAGTGACGAAGAAGCAGAGGACGGCCGCCCTTGAGATGGCGCACACAAGTGGAAGGGGACCTCAGCCAACTGGGTGTGCGGCAATGGAAAAGGCTAAGGAAAGATCGTGCTAGATGGAGGGGCATGTTGGTTGAGGCCCAGGTTCACCCCGAACTGTAGCGCCCACTAAGAAGAAGAAGAAGAAGTGAGCTCATATACAACACAAAATCTTTACTACTATGTAGGTTCAGAATTTCACCTAGATTCACCAAAAGTATTTGAAACATACACACCTGTACTACCATCTCCAACCTGTTTTGTTACCAAATTAAAATAATGTCCTTTTAGATTCATCAATTCGGCATGAGTTCCGACTTCCATAACTTGACCTTTCTCAATTACAATGATCTTATTTGCCTTTCGTATGGTTGATAGCCTGTGTGCAACAATTACCGTAGTCCGCCCTAAGCTTGCCTAATATTATACAATCGAGTATATAGAAATGCGATTATAATTGATAAGCACTTATGTCTGTACCTTTTCTAAAGCTGTTTGAACTTTTGCTTCGCTAGCTGTATCAAGAGCCGACGTGGCCTCATCTAAAAGTAGTACCTCTGGGTTACGTATAAGGGCTCTTGCGATAGCAATTCGTTGTTTTTGTCCACCAGATAACTGGGCCCCTCTCTCTCCAACCAAAGTGTGATAGCCCTTAAAAAATATGCACATAAGTAGGGTTCGAGCTTAAATTGTATGTTATTTATGGTCATACATCGCTAAGTTTCTGAATAAAATTATGAGCATTAGCTGCCTTGGCAGCATCTACAATTTCATCCTTTGTAGCATCCTCTTTTCCATATCGAATATTTTCATAGACTGAAGTACCAAACAAAATAGGCTCTTGTCCAACAACACCGATTCGTTCACGTAGACTTCGGACATCGTATTCTCTCATGTCAATTCCATTGACAAGTACTGCTCCAGCACCAGGGTCATAAAAACGTTGAATTAATTGTATGCAAGTGGACTTTCCACATCCAGATGGTCCCACTAAAGCAACCGTTTCACCTTTCGTTATTTTAATATTCAATTTACGCAGCACCTGTTAAAAATATACATAAGCATTGGCTTTTAGATTCATTTTTCAACTGTTTTTACCTCTGTGTCAGGACGCGTCGGATATTGAAATTCGATATCTTTAAACTCAATGTTTTCAATCAAACCTGTCGGTTTGATGCCTCTTCGAATGAGCGGATTTATAATTGGTTTTTTTTCAATTAGCTTAAACACTTTTGCACACGCACCCTTGGCGATTCCAAATGCCTCGATATAAGGCGCAGCCATTCCAATGTTCATTGTGCCCATTATAACCGAGAAGAATACCTTCAAAAAGAACAAGAATACATCTAACATTTGCTTTTTATTTCAATCTACATACAGTCATCATAGTTCCGGGCGTATAATTTGCATAGTATTCTTCTCCAGCATTTGCTTTCAAAACTAAACCAACTCCATACCAAAAGGCCAACGCATATGATGCGTAAATGAAGAACCACAGTAACCCAAAGCCCAGGCCAGAAAAAAAGCCTCTCCTAATGTTCAACTTCCTGGCATCAACAATATTCCTTCTGTACGCTTCAGTCTCCTTTGCCTCCCCCTCGAAAGCCTTTACTGTCCGAATGCTACTAAAAGCCTCTTGGGCAATATTTCCTCCCTTAGCGTAGACAGTTAACTCCTGTCGTGACAACTTGGACGTGACCTTTATGGGGAAAGTGTTTATATGTACAGTGTACCTATATTCCAGTATTTACATATTATTACAACATACCACAGAGACGAGACCCATTGCAATCATTGTAACTGGTAAACTAGATAAACATACCAGGGCTAGTTGCCAACCTTTAACAAGGGCTAGCATTAGCGCCGCTACAAATGCCACCACGAAATGCACAAACATTACTACTTTTTCACCGAGGCCTTCCTCCATTTTCGTAAGATCCCTTTAAAGTATTTCCGTATCTTTTCAGAAATTTCAACAAAAAGATTCATTTTCTTAACATACTCATTCATTCGACTGGCAATCTCGCCGCTATGGTTGAAATCGTACCATTCCATGTCTTGATGAAGAACAGATTTGAAAAACTGTCCACGGATCCTATACATCTAGTAATTTCAAAAATTATAATTCAAATACAACCGTTATATTGATAGTATATATTACTTGTGATTGGGCTGAATAGTTGAATAACGTGACAGACAAATAGCTGCACGATAAGACGACTGCACCAATAATCACATTCTGGATCGCAAACGTTTGTATGGCATCAAGTAATGCATCGGTGTCTGCACTTCTCGGATTTTGCTGATTATATAAATACTCGCCGTATCTTACCATCGCCTACAAGAATACATATTCGAATTTGAACTGTTATAGATACAAAAAATGTTATCCCCGGATACCCAGTAAAATAGAGTATCTATGGGATGGGCCATATGGTTGTCTTTTATTTTAAATCATAGGTTTCTTGACGGAAAATCAGTATCATACCTCGGCGGGACGAAATGAGTCGCTTTACGCCTGAACAACGTTGGGAAATATTAAAAATTTATTTTCAAACTAGAAGGAATCCTCACGCAGTACAAGGCGGATATTGCTGCGGTCCAGGAAATACGCTGGATAGGAAACGGTATGATAAGGAAGAAAAACTGCGACATTTATTACAGCTGTCACAAAAGGTTGCACTTACTGGGATGCGGATTTGTCGTGGGAAAGCGGTTAAGGTCGAAGGTCATCGACTTTAAACTTACAAGTGATCGCCAGGCTCTGATCCGCATCAGAGGCAGATTTGATAACATCAGACTTATATGTGCACACGCCCTTACCGACGAGGCTGAAGACCCTATCAAGGAGGACTTCTATGACCTCCTGGACAACGCCTACGGAGCTTGTCCGGAGTACGATGTAAAAATCGTGCTCGGGGACTTCAACGCCAAAATCGGTAATGAGAGCACCCTTGGCGGAGTGATCGGAAAGCACAGCGTTCACGATACAACAACAGATAACGGCTTCCGACTCGCTGACTTTGCGACAGCTCGTAATGCGGTGATAAGTAGCACAAGATTCCCTCGCAAGCGAATCCACACAGCAACCTGGCGATCTCTGGACGGTCGAACCGCCAACCAAATTGACCATGTGCTCATTGACGCAAGGCACTCGTCAAACATCCTGGATGTGCGAACATTCAGAGGGGCAAATGTCGACTCTGACCACTTCCTCGTAGCAGCAAGATTCAGAGCTCGACTGTCCAATGTCAGAAAGCTGCACCAGCCCATCAGGAGGAGGTGCGACATTGGGCGCCTGAGCACACCGGAGGCTGCCAGAGTCTACAGGGAGCAGCTGAGCGAAAGACTCTACGGTATGCCTACGTCGATCACAAATGCCAATAATATGTGGCTGCATTGCCGCTCAGCCATTCAGGAAGTAGCCGAAACCACCTAAGGATACCTACCACCCCCCACAAAGGCAGCAACCGACGAGGCGTACCAAAAGGCGCTGCAGAGGAAAACCAGGGCAGCGCAAGAATAGTACCGAGCCAAAAGAAGGGAGGAGAAAAAACTACTGCGACAAAAGAAAAGAATCTTTGCAGCCTCCCAGCTCAAGGATATCGAGGAGTCTAGGGATAAACATAAAACACGAGCCTTTTACAAGAAAGCCAGAGGACTTGGAGGAGGCTTCAAAAAGGGCACCCAGGCTCTTCGAAACTGCGGGGGTAATCTTGTCACCGACCCGCCGGGAATAGCGGATGTATTTAAGCAGCATTTCCAGCAGCTGCTTAACGAGCATGACCAAGAAAGAGTGGTAGGGACCGAGGAAATCCCAACTCCAGCCGCTGAAGTAGTCCTCCCACCCAGCATCGAAGAAGTCGGCACAGCTATTCAGAAGCTGAAGAACAACAAGGCCGCAGGCTCAGATGGCTTGCCATCAGAGCTCTTCAAGGCTGGCGGCGATGTTCTGGTAGGGAGCATGCACCAGATCATCTGCAGAATTTCGGAAGATGAAAGCATGCCCGACGACTGGAATACCAGCTCTATATGCCCCATCCACAAAAAAGGCGATCCTACCTCTTGCAGGAACTATAGACGTATATCCCTGCTCAATGTCGCATACAAGATCCTGTCCAGCGTATTGTGTGAACGTCTAAAACCATTTTGCACCGCACTAATCGGCAGCTACCAGTGCGGCTTCCGGCCCGGCAAATCGACTTTAGACCAAATTTTCACACAAATTTTCATCGATTTCAAAGCCACATACGTAAACATTCATCGTTAACAACTGTTTGGTGCGCTGGCCGTATTCGGGATCCCGGGAAAACTGATCCAGTAGTATCGCGCCACGCTAAAAAACACGCGATGCACCGTGCAATTCGGTTCTAGGACCTCGGAACCATTCGAAACATGCACCGGATTTCGGCAAGGAGATGCGCTGTCATGTGACTTCTTCAACCTGGTGCTGGAGCAGATAGTGCGACGGGCAGGCGTCAACAGGGAAGGCACTATCTTTTACAAGTCCACCCAGCTGCTAGGATACGCAGATGATATCGACATAATCGCCTGTCCTCGCCGTGACATTGTGGAAGCATTCACGGCGATTGAAGAACAGGCGAAACGAGTTGGTCTTAAGATTAATGAGGACAAAACGAAAAACATGCTGCAAGGCAAAAACCAATCCGTCACTCACCACCTGGGACAAAATATAACAATTGACAGCTACAATTTCGAGGTAGTTAAGGAGTTCGTCTACCTCGGATCAAACGTAGATTCCACAAATGACACCACAGTGGAGATCCGGCATAGAATCGCCCTTGGCAACCGCTGCTACTTCGGCTTATCCAAACAACTGGGGTCAAAACTCCTCACTCGAAAGACCAAAGTCATGCTTTACAAAACGCTCATTCTGCCAGTCTTGCTGTACGGAGCCGAAAGCAGGACGATAAGCAGGACAGCGGAGCTGGTTTTGGGTTCTTTCGAAAGAAAAATTCTGCGCCGGATATTTTGTCCTGTCTGTGAGGAAGGTGAATGGAGAAGAAGACACAACCGCGAACTCTACGAGCTGTACCAAGATGTGGATGTAGTCCGGAAGGCAAGGATCCGTCGACTACACTGGCTCGGCCACATCGAGCGCATGGACATCAACGCTCCAGCTAAGAGGGTCTTCGACTCCGAGCCTCCTGGTTCGAGAAGAAGAGGAAGACGGAACCTCCGGAATAAAGACCAAGTAAATGCGGATGTAAGACATCTTAGTCTTGACAACTGGAAGCTGCGTGCCCGGGACCGTCAAGGATGGAAGGCAGCTATAGCTCAGGCTCAGATCCTCCATGGATCGCAGGCCTGATAAGTAAGTAAGTAAGTATTTTCAAAGTGAGTGCTGTGTAGCCCAAACAGTGTGTTTTTTGATACGAAGTTTTGGCCGAAACGAAGCACCCACCACGACTGTCTGTTGTAAGCAAGTTTGTGCAAAAAGCTCGTGAGACTGGTATGCTAGTGAACAACACTCAAAGTCCCCGTCTTCGTACGGTGCGCACAGATGAGAATGTGGCTGCTGTGGCTGAGAGTGTGAGACTAATTTCACGAGCATCAACTCGCCATCGATCTCAACAGCTGAACATTTCACGCGCTTACAAAGTCCAATTGACTCAGCAATTATTGAAGGCACGCAACCATCCGCTTCGTTATCGCAGTTTGGGCCTTAGACAAGCTTGAAGTGGACAACGAATTCGGGCAAAATATTATCTTTTCTGACGAGACGCATTTTCATCTCGGCGGCTACGTTAACAAACAAAATTGCCGCATCTGGAGCTTGTTATGGGTCCGATTTTGCGAATTCCAAATTTTGACATATCCGCACGCTTCAAGGTCACCAGATTCCAAATACACGGTTTTTATAGAGATGTATGTGTGTGTATGTGCGTATGTACGTATGTGCGCATGTGTGTGTCGGAAATTTCGTCTCGATAATCTCGAGAGCCATAGATGATATTGACATATTGACACTGGGTTCATTCCACGCGTAATTACGCAACTTAGAAGTGAGTAAGTTTTCAGCAAACTCGGTCTAGCCGTTTTTTTGTTAGAAAATAAATAACTAAAAAAATTAACAACACGCGGTGTCCCCAAGCGGTCCCCCATCTAAGTACTAACCGCACCCGGCGCTGGTTGATTGCGGTGATTTGACGACACCAATCTCATACAACATATGTATGAGATTGCTCGGACAGTGATGTGGATTGGTAAGGGAACGCACACTCCTGAGCTGCTCGTGAGTGTGTACTACCCAGCGAGCAATTATTAAACGCACGCGCTCATGAGTAATTGGCTGTGAGCATTTTTATTTTCGCTCACGAATACTAGTGTGTGTGAATTTATGGAAACTCAGCCCGGAAAGAGAACGCATACTTATGTATGCGCACTCTGTACGGTGAGTCCTGTTTAAATAAGTAGATTTACTGCTCGAGAGATGTTTGCAGAATGATAAAACATGGAAACGTTTCACTTGAATATTTTCTTATTTTCATTTTCCATTTTTATAATATTTTAGTCTAAGATGGCTTCGAAATTGCACACGCACGTGAGCAGTTTATGAGCAATAGATTGTTTAATGTGCGCAAATGAGTGTGCGTTTCCTTACCCTGGGAGCGACAGTAAATAGCCGGCTTAATTCCAACAACACGAGGTGTTTCCAAGCGATTCCCCATCTAATCACTGACCGCACCCGATGCTGGTTGATTGCGGAGAACGAGAACCGATACATAACCCATTATTCGTCTAAGAATCCTTCCGCAGCCAACAAAAAGAGCTAATGACACTGAAGGTTAGGTTAGGTTAGGTTGACGTGGTAGGCATAAGCCACAATTAGGCCGAAGCCGGTCCATTGTGATACCACCTGGATCAGGTTACCCTGATCCGCAACCTGGGAACCAACTGGTGCTTCTAATAAAGCGGTGGAGTTGAGCTATTTTTTGGTTTGCTAGCTCACTTAGATTGTCGAAGAAGGGCGCGCCGGGGTAAATCCTCCTGCGATTCGCAAAAGAGGGACATGAGCAGAGGAGGTGGTGTATTGATTCCTCCTCTTCCTTGTCCATGCAGCCGCGACAGAAGTCATTGTAGGGTAGCCCCAGTCTGGCGGCGTATTTTCCAATGGTGCAGTGATCTGTAATGACACCCACTAGAGTACTTAAGGTTGCCCTTGGTTGCCACGAGGTCCCTGGTTCGCCCTAAGTTTAACTTAGGCCACAATTGTTTGGTAATAAAGGCGATATTGCTCTCATTCCATTGGAGGTTGGTCTGCTCTATGGTTTAAAGCTTTATCATGTGCTTTACCGCACTTATTGGTGTTGAAATACCTGACCTTTAAAAAAAAAAAAAAACAAAAGGGTATCATAATCGGTCCATTCGTTCAAGAGTTACGATGCCGCAGACAGACACACAGACACCTCGAACTTACAACACCCCTCTTTTTGCGTCGGGGGCTAAAAATGGGCCTTGCGGGTCGCATTTATACCACATTTTTTTTACTGGAATTGAAGACATAGATTTGGACGACCTCTAGTTCATGTAGAATGGCGCACCGTGCCACACAGCCCATGCCACAATCGATTTTTTGCGCACCAAATTTCTAAATCGTGTTATCAGCCGTTTTGGCGATGTCAATTGGCCGCCTCGGAGCAGCGATTTGACCCCTCTTGACTTTGTCGTGCAAGAGTCACTGGCCAACACAAGAGGTACGATTTTTTTCAAGTCTACGCAATTGCTTGCGTACACCGACGATATTGACGTGATTGGACGGACGGAGACGTCAATGAGGCCTTTGTAAGAATGGAGGTAGAAGCGGTTAAGATGGGTCTCAAGGTTAATGAGGGTAAAACCAAATATCTGCTTTCATCTAAAAGAGACGGACAACACCGACGTATTGGCCAGAACGTCACCATGGGCGGATATAACCTTGGAGTATTCAAGGAATTCGTCTACCTTGGCTCACTGATGACCGGCGACAACAACACCAGCGCTGAGATAAAACGCAGAATCACTCATGCCAACCGCTGTTTCTTTGGGCTCAAGAGGCAATTGAGAAGTAGAGCCCTCTCTCGGAAAACCGAGGTGACACTATATAAGACATTGATCATGCCAGTCCTCCTTAACGGCGCAGAGGCTTGGACCTTAACAAAAGCGGATGAAAATGCCCTTGGTCGTTTCGAGAGGAAAATTCTGCGCACTATCTACGGTCCGGTTTGTTCAAACGGTGTATGGAGGAGAAGATATAACAAAGAACTGTACGGGTTGTACAGCGAGATCGGCCTGGTACGACGTCTACGGATACAGCGTCTAAGCTGGCTAGGATATGTAGAGCGCATGGAAAACACAGCTCCGACCCGAAGAGTATTCGAATCCTCCCCGGAAGGAAGGCGCGGCGGAGGACGGCCGCATCTACGGTAGTGCACGCAGGTGGAAGGGGACCTTAACCAACTGGGCGTGCGGCGCTAGAAACAGCTGGCCAATGACCGTGCCAGCTGGAGACGCTTGTTGGTTGAGGACCAGGTTCACCACGGACTGAAGTGCCACCTAAGTAAGTAGTAAGTATCTATTTTCAAATTCCTTTTTTACGGAATATAGTATTCGTATGAGATAAATCCGAGGACCGACAGGGCACATTTTAGTATTACGTACATACGTATTATGTGACCAAATTGTCCTGGTCCTTATGCAAGGTCCTTTTGCTTACAAATTTCGCTAAGATACTCGTATACATGGTACTTACATCAACCAAATTTCCAAATATTAAACTATTTAAAGGCACACAGACACCAGTGGCGAGAGCACCAATGACTCCAACTATGTACATCGTCCTGTCTGTCCAGCTCGAATATGTAAACTAGAATTATACAAATAAAAGATTTTTGTGTAACTATATTGGCACGGATGTTTGCTTACCATGCTGAAGAAGGGCACTGGCTCGATGTCGTTGTCCTCATGGGACTCTGCTTTCTTTTCTGTAACTTCTTCAGCGTTCCCCTTTCCATTTTGTGATCTTTTGAATAAATAGAACAAATCGATTATCCTTTGTCAAAACTGACTACCCTAAGGCAGTAAATGTAATAAAAGTCTTTCTCGCAATATCTATTAGATTAAGCTGTCCGTAAAAGGAAATAAATATAGTTTAGTGCAGGTTAAGGTAATATTTTATACAAAAAACACAAGACCAAGATGTCTTACTCTTCCTCGTCTTCCTCTTCTTCTCGAACCAGGAGGCTCGGAGTCGAAGACTCTCTTAGCTGGAGCGTTGATGTCCATGCGCTCGACGTGGCCGAGCCAGTGTAGTCGACGGATCTTCGCCTGCCGGACTACATCCACATCTTTGTACAGCTCGTAGAGTTCGCAGTTCTGTCTTCTTCTCCATTCACCTTCCTCACAGGCAGGACCAAATATCCGGCGCAGAATTTTTCTTTCGAAAGAACCTACAATCAGCTCAGTTGTCCTGCTTATCGTCCAGCTATATCCTCCGTGACAATTGCTCACCTTGTCGTGGTACGGAGGCTAAGTACAGGGAATGACTCTCGAGAGTCCATCTCTAGAGGAACCCGAAGCTAAGAAACAATTACGGACCCCTCCCCACCTCTCCGCTTCCTTGTGCCCATCACTCCCTCACTCCCCTAACTCCAAGTTGGAACAGCATACGCCGACGGATGCATGGCTAAGAGGGTGCTTAGCTATTAGTATGCGAACTTCGGATATCGGGCGACCTCCGATTTAAATAAAGCCTTCCTGCAGTGTCTCGGGCTCCGCTGCAGATTACCGTTCTTTCCCGTGAAATCGTGGGAACCATAAATAAAATAAAATATTTTTGAAGAGACTGATGACTCTCTAACGTCATCGCCGGCCAGGGCTTGTGAGTCCATAGCGGCTCAAAAACCGGAAGTGATGCCGGCACCTCTCGCCGGCATTGCAGCCGGACGGAAAGCAGGAGATGTGTCTTCACTTTCCGATTCCGACACTACACTTGGCGGCGATTCTGTGAGTATACTCTCAGATGAATTCCCAAGTGTAACAAAGAACGAAACCGTCAGGCAGGTAGAGAAAAAGCCTGTACCACTTGGTGGCTTCGTTAAACTCAAATCGTCGGAGCAGCGACGTTTTAAGGCTGCTATAATGCAGGGCAAAACCAGAGATAGTTTATGCAAAGTCCACCCCTGCAACCAAAGGTCCGGAACTGAAACGTGATCGTTCCGCAGACACTACTCCACCAAACCAGGCTACTAAACGCAGCAAAATCGGCGACCACCAGTTCGATAAAAAGAGATACAGTAGTGTAGCTGGGAGGATCCGACTCGGCATCGTCCCCAAGGACTTGGGAACGAACCCCCTTACAACAGTGCAGATGGCAGCCGTTCAGGAGGCTGTAGTCGACACCTCCATCGAGCTGTTGGGTAAGGCACCCAAACCTCGCTTCAGGGGATCGACCTACAAATCAGGGTGGTTATACTTTGCGTGTGACAACCCAGCTACGGCCGATTGGATGAACACCAATTTTATGCTTGTGGAACGGGAAGCTTTCCCGAAGCCACATATCGTACGGGGCTACTTCCCACAAAGCACCAGCTTACCCATCATGAAGGTTTTGGCGACGCTGGATTCTCAAAATGACGGCTTACACGCACAGAACTGGAGAGTCATGCGGAGAACGTCAAATAAGGAGAAAAACCTCCTGCACTTAGTTCTGACAGTCAGCGACATATCCCTGGCTCGACTAATAGAACTTAAGTGCCAAGTGGCTTACAGATTTGAATTCATAGAGATGATTATCAAAAGCCAGGTGAAAACATCCTTGGATGTAGTACCAATCGCTGTAGGAAAACCTACAACCAGCAGCAGTGGGTGCACCTACTGCCGTAATAGGAAAACCTACAACCAGTAGTATGGTGGTTGCACCCATTGCTGTAGTAGACACGCCCAGATGTGACGAGCCAAAACCCGCTGCCACATCTGGGCCGGCGACCACTAAGGGTCGCCCAAATAAAAGAAACAAACGTCCCTCAACTAAACAAGGGGAATCTTCGATGGGAAGTAGATCAGAGGATCACTCCCATCGGGCCGGAAACTTCAGGCGAGGAAACAACATGCCTTACAGAACGAAGGATCCGGCCTACCATCGCAAATAATGGGTGGGCTGCGTGTGCTGCAGGGCAACCTGCACCATGCCAAAGGTACATCGGACACCTTTAACCTGCGACCGTACCGCGACAGGATCAGCATTGGGTCATTGGACTCACTCCACTGCACCTCTTTATCAAAAAGGTAGCATTACGCAGTGCAATCAGAATCCTCTGCTCGGGAACAAATATGCCATGTAGACCCGTAGGCCACATGTCCATATTACAACACCTTCCCGAGCTGGATATGATTACAATGGTCTCGGACGCATTGCCGCACATCTTCGCCTTTGACAAGAGATTTGAGATACTGATCCCAAATCCCCTGCTAAATGTCAAAGGCCTTAGGTGGTACACCAGAACGCAAGATCTCGAAGGCCCTGGGAATAAGTCCTAGCATCTTCCAAGCAGAGCTGCATGCCATCCTTACATGCGTCAATCTAAATCTCGAGACTGGAGTAACCATCAACATACTCTCTGATAGCCAATGCCAAGGAATGCAATGACGCCCTACAAGACCTCGCCAAAAGAAACAATGTTAAACTTTGGTGGGTGCCAGGACATAAAGGTATCAAGGGCAATGAAGTTGCCGACCAACTTGCCAGGAAAGGTTCCAGCGATAAATATATAGGTCCGGAACCATTCTGCGGCATTCCCGGGTCTAAGATAAATTTCTTCTTAGACAAGTGGGAAAATTGCAACACCTGTCCTTTTGGAACAGCGTTCGGGGACTCCGTCAACCTAAACGACTCATACGACCCCTGAACAAACACTCTAGTGACATACTCAAACTCTGTAGGGTGGATATCAGAAGACTAGTCAGCTACCTAACAGGACACTGCGGTCTGAGATATCATCTAAACAAAATTAGCCTCTCGTCTGAAACTGAGTGTCAGAAGTACAAGAAGCATTCTCAACTTCATTATAGAAGTGGAGAGGCTCCTCGGCTAATCGGCTAGCAGGCCCAATAGATCTGCAAAGGTCGCAGTGCCGTATCTCTAATGGTAACACTAGCCCCATATGTATATAAAAAAAAAAAAGCTTTCGGCTCCGTACAGCAAGACTGGCAGTATGAGCGTTTTGTAAAGCATGACTTTGGTCTTTCGAGTGGGGAGTTTTGACCCCAGTTGTTTGGACAAGCCGAAGTAGCAGCGGTTGCCAAGGGCGATTCTATGCCGGATCTCCACTGTGGTGTCATTTGTGGAATTTACGTTTGCCCCGAGGTAGACAAACTCCTTAACTACCTCGAATTTGTAGCTGTCAATTGTTGTATTTTGTCCCAGGTGGTGAGCGACGGATTGGTTTTTGCTTGACAGCATGTATTTCGTTTTGTCCTCATTGATCTTAAGACCAATTCGTTTCGCCTGTTCTTCAATCGCCGTGAAAGCTTCCACAATGCCACGGCGAGAACACGCGATGATGTCGATATCATCCGCGTATCCTAGCAGCTGGATGGACTTGTAAAGGAT
Source organism: Eumerus sabulonum (assembly GCA_951905685.1). NCBI lineage: Eukaryota > Metazoa > Arthropoda > Insecta > Diptera > Syrphidae > Eumerus > Eumerus sabulonum. Next base: position 72,381,437 of record OX645064.1, read on the forward strand.
AGTGCCTTCCAGCACCAGGTTGAAGAAGTCACATGACAGCGCATCTCCTTGCCGAAATCCGGTGCATGTTTCGAATGGTTCCGAGGTCCTAGAACCGAATTGCACGGTGCATCGCGTGTTTTTTTAGCGTGGCGCGACACAACTGGATCAGTTTTCCCGGGATCCCGAATATGGTCAGCGCACCAAACAGTTGTTCACGATGAATGTTGTCGTATGCGGCTTTGAAATCGATGAAAATTTGTGTGAAAATTTGGTCTAAAGTCGATTTGCCGGGCCGGAAGCCGCACTGGTAGCTGCCGATTAGTGCGGTGCAAAACGGTCTTAGGCGTTCACACAATACGCTGGACAGGATCCTGTATGCGACATTGAGCAGGGATATAGGTCTATAGTTCTTGCAAGAGGTAGGATCGCCTTTTTTGTGGATGGGGCAAATAGAGCTGGTATTCCAGTCGTCGGGCATGCTTTCATCTTCCCAAATTCTGCAGATGATCTGGTGCATGCTCCTTACCAGAACATGGCCGCCAACCTTGAAGAGCTCTGATGGCAAGCCATCTGAGCCTGCGGCCTTGTTGTTCTTCAGCTTCTGAATAGCTGTGCCGACTTCTTCGATGCTGGTTGGGAGGACTACTTCAGCGGCTGGAGTTGGGATTTCCTCGGTCTCTACCACTCTCTCTTGGTCATGCTCGTTAAGCAGCTGCTGGAAGTGCTGCTTAAATATATCCACTATTCCCTGCGGGTCGGTGACAAAATTACCCTCGCAGTTTCGAAGAGCCTGGGTGCCCTTTTTTGAAGCCTCCTGCAAGGCCTTTGGCTTTCTTGTAAAAGGCTCGTATTTTATGTTTATCCCTAGACTCCTCGATATCCTTGAGCTGGGAGGCTGTGAAGATTCTTTTCTTTTGTCGCAGTAGTTTTTTCTCCTCCCTTCTTCTGGCTCGGTACTCTTCGTGCGCTGCCCTGGTTTTCCAATCTGCAGCGCCTTTTGGTACGCCCCGCCGGTTGTTGCCTTTTTCTGCTCACACTCGCCATCATACCACCCGTTTCTTGTCGGGGGTGGTAGGTATCCTATGGTGGTTTCGGCTACTTCCTCAATGGCTGAGCGGCAATGCAGCCACATATTATTGGCATTTGTGATCGACGTAGGCATACCGTAGAGTCTTCCGCTCAGCTGCTCCCTGTAGACTCTGGCAACCTCCGGTGTGCTCAGGCGCCCAATGTCGAACCTCCTCCTGATGGGCTGGTGTAGCTTTCTGACATTGGACAGTCGAGCTCTGAATCTTGCTGCTACGAGGAAGAGGTCAGAGTCGACATTTACCCCTCTGAATGTTTGCACATCAAGGATGTTTGACGAGTGCCTTGCGTCAATGAGCACATGGTCGATTTGGTTGGCGGTTCGGATAGCAAACGAAAGGATAGCAAAAGGTTTTAGTTTAGTTTAATATTTATTTCATTGATAATACATATTTGATAAGACATAACTGAAGATGGGAAATTCAAACAGGATGTAAGAGTTTTCAAATGTAAAATAACAGATGAGTTCATTTGTATGTAAATCGCAGGACATCTACCTGTATGTATTTGTATTTTTGTACTAGTGGATTAATTAGATGTTCAATATTATTATAGTTAAAAGATAAAAGCCATGGCTGAACTTGTTTAGCAAAAATTGATATGTTCTTCTCGCATCTGAGTCTCTCAGGATGCTTGTTAAATAAACGGCAAACAGTAAGTAGCTGCCATACAATCTGGCAGCCGCGTAACCTGATCTCAGAAAGAATATTTTAAGAATCTTGTAAAAATATAGATGACGCAATGGACATATTTTGAGATTTCTGAATAGCTCAAAGGTAGATGTCCTGCGATTTACTTCGTGTATAATACGTATTGCATGTTTCTGTTTTACAAGTAGTGGTTGAATTTTAACAAAGTGTGTACCGCCCCAACACGAACAGCTTCGATCTCTGTCCCTGTTCAATCCAAGTTGACACACAGCCTCCGCGTGGCCCCCCTGGGTAGCTACCCTGGCACCCGCCAGGTAGTGAACCAATGTCTGCAGCGACCCAACCCTTGTTCCTGGGGAAAGAGGAACCTGGCCCTCCAGGTTGGGGGTTGTGCTTAGGGGTAACATCCCTATCACGTAAAAACCCACTTGTTCCGAAACGACAACAAGCCTCGGATACGGACGGATACAAAGCTGACGACCCCTGCAAACGACTAACGGACTTGAGAGTCTGCACCTGGAATGTGAGGTCCCTTAACAGACCGGGTTCAGGCGATCAATTGTAGCAAACCCTCAACTGCTATAAAGCAGATATAACCGCACTCCAAGAAGTGCGATGGGATGGACCAGGCAAAAAACGGATGAAAAACTGCGGCATCTACTACGGGAACTGCTACAAGGAGAACAAACAGCGCCTATTCGGGTGCGGATTCGTTATTAGAGGAAGACTCCGACAAAAAGTCTTAAGCTTCCGAGATGTAAGCGAACGCCTCATAACAATCCGCATCAAAGCTAAATTTGGAAACATTAGCTTAACATGCGCTCACGCCCCAACGGAAGAAAAGGACGATCGACTCAAAGAAGAATTCTGCGATCTCCTAGACAGAACATGTGCCCAATGTCCCAGCTACGACACAAAAATAGTCCTAGGAGATTTTAATGCAAAACTGGGCAAGGAGGACATATTTGAGTCGATCATAGGAAAGCATAGCCTCCATAACACCACATCCGACAACGGATTAAGGCTAATCGATTTCCTAGCGGGGCGTAACCTCCTTGTAGCAAGCACGCGATTCCCCCATCTCAACATCCACAAGGGTACCTGGCGGTCTTGTGATCAATCGACCACCAACCAGATTGATCATATTGCGATCGACGCCAGACACTCCTCCTGTATTCTCGACGTACGAACCTTCCGAGGGGCCAACATCGACTCGGACCACTACCTTGTTGTAGCCAAGGTACGAATGAGGATATCAAGAATGCTTAGGAGTCGAGTAGGACTACGTAAGTTTGACGTTGGAAAGCTACAATCGCAAGAGACTGCCAGAATCTTTGCCGATCGTGTCTCCTCAAAGCTCTCTCGAAATCCGCCCACAGCAGCACAAACAATAGAGCAGGAATGGGCTCATTGCCAGAGCGCCGTCAGAGATGCTGCCTCAGAGGTGCTGGGTTTCAAACAGCCACCACCTAGAAACCCATGGTTCGATGAACAATGCGAACAAGCCGATGCAGCAAAACAAGAGGCATATAAAGCCATGCTGCAACGACGGACGAGAGCTGCTCGCGAAATCTATGAGCAGAAGAGAAGAGAGGAACACACGCTTTTCAGAAGAAAGAAGAGAGAGCACGGAAAGCGTGAGATCGAGGAGATGGAGAGATGCTTCCGCAGGAATGACGCCCGTAAGTTTTACAACAAGGTAAAACGAACATGCCATGGCTACAAAGCCAGAGTGGCGGCCTGCAGAGATGAAAATGGAGAACTGGTAGTAGAGTCGCAGTCGATGCTGAGGATTTGGAAAGACCACTTCTGCAGACTGTATAACGGCGATGATAGACAAGATACCGCTGTCAGGCAGAACGAGCCATTCGCAATGGACCACGAAGTAACAGAATTCGGTCCACCCGACCTAGACGAAGTCAAAATAGCGATATCAAGACTTAAGTCTAATAAAGCCGCGGGCGAAGACGGCCTGTCTGCTGTGCTTTTTAAGGCGGCTGGAGATGAGCTGGTAAGGTGCATGCACCATCTCATTTGCAAGGTATGGTCGGAGGAAAGCATGCCCGACGAATGGAATCTCAGCATCGTTTGCCCGGTCCATAAGAAAGGAGACCCCTATAACTGCGCCAACTATAGGGGAATAAGTCTCCTTAACATCGCATATAAGATCTTCTCTGCCGTATTGTGTGAACGCCTGAAACCGTTTGTGGATAACCTGATCGGCTCTTATCAGTGTGGTTTCAGGCCAGATAAATCCACAATAGACCAAATATTTACGCTACGGCAGATCTTGGAGAAGACCCAGGAATACCAAATCGACACTCACCACCTCTTCGTCGATTTCAAGGCCGCGTATGACAGCGTATATAGAGACGAGCTGTACAAAGCCATGTCTCGTTTTAACATCCCTGTCAAACTCGTCCGACTGTGCGGGATGACAATGGAGAATCCTCGTTGCTCCATTAAGGTCGGTAATGAGCAAACCGAGACCTTTGATGTTAAAAAAGAATTTAGGCAGGGCGACGCGCTGTCGTGCAACTTTTTCATCATCGTGCTTGAAAAGATCGTGCAAGAGTCACTGGCCAACACAAGAGGTACGATTTGTTTCAAGTCTACGCAATTGCTTGCGTACGCCGACGATATTTACGTAATTGGACGAAAACAGCAAGACGTCAATGAGGCTTTCGTGAGCATTGAGGTAGAAGCGGCTAGGATGGGTCTCAAGGTTAATGAGGGTAAAACCAAATATCTGCTTTCATCTAAAAGAGACGGACAACACCGACGTATTGGCCAGAACGTCACCATGGGCGGATATAACTTTGAAGTGGTCAAGGAATTCGTCTACCTTGGCTCACTGATTACCAGCGACAACAACACCAGCGCTGAGATAAAACGCAGAATCACTCTTGCCAACCGCTGTTTCTTTGGTCTCAAGAGGCAATTGAGAAGTAGTGCCCTCTCTCGGAAAACCAAGGTGACACTATATAAGACCTTGATCATCCCAGTCCTCCTTTACGGCGCAGAGGCTTGGACCTTAACAAAAGCGGATGAAGATGCCCTTGGTCGTTTCGAGAGGAAAATTCTGCGCACTATCTACGGTCCCGTTTGTTTAAACGGTGTATGGAAGAGAAGATATAACGAAGAACTGTACGGGTTGTACAGCGACATCGGCCTGGTAGGACGTCTACGGATACAGCGTCTAAGGTGGCTAGGGCATGTAGAGCGCATGGAAGATACAGCTCCGACCCGAAAAGTCTTCGAATCCACTCCGGAAGGAAGGCGCGGCAGAGGACGGCCACCTCAGCGGTGGCGCACGCAGGTGGAAAGGGACCTCAACCAACTGGGCGTGTGGCACTGGAAACAGCTGGCCAAAGACCGTGCCGGCTGGAGACGCTTGTTGGTTGAGGCCCAGGTTCAACACGGACTGTAGCGCCACCTAAGTAAGTAAGGATCTTCCGTAGACTTAGCGCGTCTGAGACCAAGCTGAAATAATCGGATTTATCTAAAAACGATAACATTCTACTTTTAAAGCCTCGTTCGATAATTTTTCAAAAAACTGATAACAATGAAATAGGTCGGTAATTATTTACAGCAGTTGTCTCACCTTTTTTTGTGTAATGGAATTACTATTGCTGTCTTGAGCGAATCAGGGAAAATACCTTCCTGATAACTAAAGTTGAAAATGTAAAGATCGTGCTAGGTAGAGGGGCATATTGGTTGTGGCCCAGTTTCACCCCGAAAAAGAAGTAGAAGTTTCCTTGGATGAGCATGTCTATCAATATATCAATCTGCATGCGTAATTACCAATATCCAACAATATGTAAAGTCAACACGTTACGCTATATTGTTGAATGTAATTTTTAATTTGTGCTTAGACAATAGATCGAAACTACCATTGGGCTGGGTAACTGAACGTATTTGTTATCATTATCAGAAAGAATGTTAACACAAGCAGCTGTTCTCGTTGTGCCCGGGCATGGTGGATGATAAGATTTGTGCGATTATACGAGTAGTCAGAGAGAGAGTATGACGTTTTGTCTGGGCAAGCAGACAAATTCAGAATCGAGACCTACGTTAAAGCTCTTTATCGAATTACTAATTTCTAGCAAAGTAATTAGTAGCCATGCGCAAGTACATTTCATTAGTTCAGTAATGGGATAGCTCTTGTGTAGCTTTTTTTTTTTTTTTTTTTTTTTTTAATAATTTGCGCGCACTCAAGGTCTAATAACCTTATTATGTCGGCGACACAGTGCGGGCAGAAGGTAGAGAGGAAGAGGAATAGAGGAGATGCCGATGGACATTGATCTTAAATGCTTGCATGTTGCATTGAGGGGGGAAAACCGAATCCGGCAGGGAGTTCCAGATTCGTGTGGTTCGGTTAATGAAAGATTCTCTATATTTGACAGTACGTCCGAAAGCGGGCTTCAGCGTATATTGGTGAGCATTCCCAGGGAGACGTGTATTGCGGGAGAAATGTTGAAGGGGCGGAATGCAACTGGCTATTTCATCAGAGCATTTTTGGTGGTAGTAACGATAAAACAGGAAGAGGCAGGTAACATTCCTGCGGTGTTCCAGCGAGTCTAATGTTTTGGTAATGCTGGAGTCACCTATCAGTTTTATGGCTCGTTTTTGTATTCTGTCTAGTACGTGCAGTGAGGTCTTGGAAGCACCGGACCAGACATGAGCGTTAAACTCAAATTTGGGGCGAATGAACGCCTTATAGATTGTAGCCAGATCTAAGGGTGAGAAATATTTCTTGCATCTGTATAAGAAGCCTAGGCATTTCGCAGCATTCTTGGCGACACTGAATATATGGTCGCTCCAATTAGGATTGTGAGCAATACTCATACCCAGGATAGAAAGCTTTTCAGTTTCTGAGATGCAAGTGCCATTCATGGATAATGGCTGCGGGTTATTTATACGCTTTAACGACAAGAGACAGCATTGTGTTTTGGAAGCATTAAATTCCACTCTATTGTTATTACCCCATTGGATGATGCTGTCGATATCGGAATTTAATGAGCTTAACATACGCTGCCGCTCATTATCTACAACCGAAGTGCAGGGTCGTAAACTGGTGAACGAATATGAGAAGCTGAGGGTACTGTCAGAAGTAACAGACAAGAGATCATTTATAAAAATAAGAAAGAGTGTCGGAGACAAAACGGAGCCCTGGGGAACACCGGCATTTACAAAGTGAGTATCAGACTTGAATCCGTCCAAAACAACTTGAATTGAACGATTCGAAAGGTAGCTTCTAATCCATTGAAAGAGAGACTCATCGATCCCAAAAGCACGCATTTTCGACAAAAGGGCTTCATGCCAAACCCTGTCAAATGCTTTCGAAATATCCAGTGCAACAATTTTGCTTTCACCTGCTTGGTAAAGGGAGTGATTCCACTTTTCAGCGAGATATGCCATCATATCACCAGTGGATCTGTTGCTGCGGAAACCGTATTGGCGGTCATTGAGGAGTTTCCGTGATTCAAGATATTTCATAAGTTTCCATCAGCGTTTCCATGACCTTGGAAAGAAGGGACGTTAGTGCAATGGGTCGGTAGTTGGAGGGAGAAGATGATTCGCCTTTTTTGGGTATAGGCTGGACAAATGCTATTTTCCACATACTCGGAAAGAGCCCAGAGGTGTAGGAAAGGTGAAAAAGCTTACGCAGTGGTTTTGCCAGCGTAGAAGAACACCTCTTCAGAACTATTGGGGCAAAACCATCTGGACCAGCGGATTTGTGTATGTCGAGGTCTTTAAGAACCCTTGCGACTGTACGAGTGCGGAAGTGGATTAGTCCCATGGTGGAATTGACGCACTCTAGTACAGGCGGAGACAAAGTACAAGCTGGCAGCTGAGAACTGGTTGCGAAATGGGCAGCAAGTAGGATAGCTTTGTCTAAGGGGGTGACAGCTGGAACGTCATTGTGGATGAGCGTCGGTATAGACGACTTAGTTGAGGTTTTTACGTTTTTTACAAACGACCAGAAACTTTTGCTACCTTTGGGACATTGAAGGATTTTACGCCTTAATTTTTGGTCGGATTGGAATTTAGTCCGTCGAATGTGGGTGTTGCAGTCATTTCTGGCTCGTATGTACTTTTTTCGGTTTTCCTCAGAACTGTTTGCCTTGTAGGCCCGAAAACTTAGCTCCCTGAGCCTAATAGCCTCTTTGCAGCTCGAGTCAAACCACGTATTATCCTTAGGCCTGGTGCTTTTAATCATGCTGGGAATAAAATTTACCAGCTCTGATTTCAATTAATGAAAAAATTATACACACGATCACAGCATTTATGAGTTTTGGATGCAATTATCACAGATTTGGAAATGCGTCTAAGAAATCCGATAAGTCTTAAGTGGAGGTGAACTAAAGGAGTCACGAAATCGATAACAGGCTTGCAATATGTGATTCGTTACGTTTACGTTTATTATCGCAGAACTTACAACAGTAGTATTACAGAGATGGGATATAAGATGTTATATCTTTCAACTGAATCATACTTATAACCGGTTATCAATTTTCTATTTTGTTGGTAAAAGGAAAGAAAAACATGGTAGGTAGGTAGGTAGGGTCGTAGCCTTCCCAGAGTTGAGAAGAATGCACATAGGCCAGGGAGGCCCATTGTGCAGCTACGAGGGGGTTTTACCTCCCTATTCGTGGAACCATTTTGTGCTTCTTAAGAAGTTAAGAAGATCAGATATCCCTACTTTCTGAACATCTGTCAGATCGTTAAGGAAGTAAGAGCCTAGGTATAGTTTCCTGACTCCGCAGAGTGCTGGACAGGCGCAGAGAAGTTGGTGAATGGATTCGACTTCCTCCTCGTCTTGACAGCTTCTGCAGAAATCATTCGGAACTAATCCCAGTTTTTGTGCGTGACTGCCAATGAGGCAGTGTCCTGTGATGACACCGATGACTTTGTAGATGTCAGTTCTTTTTAGGGAGATTATACCCCTTGTGCATTGACTGTCCAGCCGAGGCCAGATTTGCCTGGTGATGACGCAGGTATGTCCCTGTGTCCATCTCAGGTTCGTCTCGGCCCTGGCGAGATTGGTCAGATTATGTTTAATGGTTGTAAGGGGTACTCCCTCATAGGCCACGATTGATTGTAGCGTCGTTCCTAGTTTAGGGAGTGTGTCGGCTTTTTCATTACCTGTAATGTCGCTGTGTCCTGGTACCCAGATAAGTTGTATGTTGAACTGTTCTGCCATCTCGTTAAGAGATCTGCGACAGTCGAGACTAGATTTTGATGTGTACACATAGGGCTCCAGCGACTTTAAGGCTGCTTGACTGTCTGTGAGAATGCGAATATCCGTGGTGGATATTACGTTCCACTTCAGCCAAGACAAAGCCAACAGTTCCGCCTGGAACACGCTGCAGTGATCTGGTAATTTTAGAGCTTTATGTAACTTGAGTTGTTTGCAGAAAACTCCACTGCCCACCCCGTCTTTGGTTTTAGACCCGTCAGTGTAGAAATCCGCCACAGAGTTTGGCGGGTCCAGTTCTTCCTGTCCGGATAAATCATCGCAAAGTTTTTGTCCAAGACTATGGTGGGCTCTACGTGGTCTAGGTTTTCTGTCATAGTTATCCTGTTTTGCAGGATGGAGGAGTGGCCAGTAACATAGCTCACCCATTTCGAGTTGGCTTTTAGTCTTATGGCCGTGTGTGTGGCAATTTGCTTGCCGAAAATATCGAGTGGTGTAAGGTCTAGTATCATGTTAAGCGCAGCCGTTGGTGTGGACCTGAGGGCCCCGGTAATGCACATACATGCCATCCTTTGTACCTTCTCGAGTTGTTTGTGGTATGTTGTCTTGTCTAGTGCAGTCCACCAGACTATCACTCCATACATTAGTATGGGTCTAACGACCGTGATGTAGAGCCATAGCTTTCTTACATGTGTAGAGAGCTATTGTTGCTTTTTTTTGCTCTTTCAGTTGTGTTGCTCTTCCAAGTTAATTTCCTATCGAGTATAATGCCAAGGAATTTGGCACTGGGGGAGTAGGCTAACCTGGTATCGAGCAGAGTGATAGGGCAGTTTTCCGGGATTTTGTGCTTTTTGGTAAAAAGCACGAGCTCCGTTTTCTTTGGGTTAATCCTGAGCCCGTTACTATGCGCCCATTTACACGGAAGTGAGAATGCCGTTTGCATGCGGTCATTCAGTGTAGATAGTTATTTACCTGAGATTGTGATGGCAACGTCATCGGCGTAGGTAACAACGTCCAGGCCTTCTTCCTCCAGTTTGATTAGTAGTTCGTTTACAACTACATTCCAGAGAAGAGGTGAGAGGACCCCACCTTGCGGGGTTCCCTTGGTAACTACTCTGGTAGTTACTAGGCTTCCCCACTTAGAGTGAATCTTGCGTGTTATTAGCAACTCGTTGATCAGCTCTATCAGAGTCCTCTCCACCTTTAGCTTTTCTAGCCTTTCTATTATTGCTTTCGGAGTGACGTTGTTAAAAGCGCCCTCTATGTCTAGGAAGGCTGTTAGAGTAATAAAAACTAAATTCTCACTGCGCAAGAAGACACAGCACCTAATGTGCAGGAACTGCTGCAGTGTGCACCCAAGGATATTTTTGTTGTAATTAGATATGTGGTCTCTACGTCGGAGCCCATATACATAATCAATATAAGGAATGAGTAAGGTCTTGACAAGTCTCAGCCTCGTAGTTACAGGAGTAAGATTTGAGAACAACCAAAACTTACGTAGGCCAGCATAAATGCGCCCAACAGAGGAGTCAATGAGGCTTACCGGCGAGAGAGAACGGTTGGTTTTGAGCCCCAAGTTGGTTACGGTCTCCACAAAATGCAATTGTGTATTGTTGGGGTAAATTGGTGATAAAAGTTCTGTATTATACATTTTTTTAGAAATCAAGATCAGCTGAGATTTTGTTGGGTTGAGAGTTAAGTAATTGCGGAGCGACCATTGGTAGATATCAGATAGATCCTCGTTCAGCCTGCAGACGAGATCCTGAACTAAGTTTACAGGTCCAGGCGCATCGAACTCGCACTAAATCCATAATATCTTCTCAATTTCTCAAGAAGAATTGAGTGGTTAACAGTATCAAAAGCTTTTGAAAAGTCAAGGAGGCAGAGTATTGTCAGGTAGTCCAAGTCGTAGCTGATCCTAATGTCATGGAATATAGCGTGATTTTAAGAAAAACTGGCGGCTAGAGCATTAGCCTTTTCCGCGTCCGTAAAAAAAGTATTACCACCATTTTTGAGAGAGGGTATATGTTTCGTTTTATTTTTAATTATTTTCGCAATGTTCCAGAAGGGCTTGGACTCTTCATTTCGATGAACTTGAATGCCCTTCTCTATTTTTCTATTTAGTTGATTAACTAAGATTCTCGTATTATCATCGCGATATCTTTGGCCAACTTCGTCTGTGGAAGTTTCTTATTCTTATAAGTTCAAGGATATAGCGTGGAACTTTGGTGCAGACAATTTTACTTGCAACTTTAGGGATGCTGTTATTGGCCGAACTGATAATGTTGTCAGATATTTGCTGAACGATTGAGTCGACATCTTGCTTGTTTGAAATGTCCTCAATATTCATTGAAGTATCTTGAAGCGTTCTTTAATTTCCTGACGGAAATTTGCCCAATTTGCGTTTTTTTAAATTTAAGAAGGTCTGCACTTTCTCTAAGCCCGACCAACGGACTTTAGAGAATACAGGTTTATGGTCAGAACTAAGCTCATTCAATGAAATAGGTGGAAACATAAGACCGGGGACGTTAGTAACAAATACATCTATGACTGAAGTACTTCTACGAGAATCGAACGGAAGTAGGATTAGGCGGAAACATAATAGGCACTGGTAGGTAAGATTGGAGAGAATATTTCCCCAAGAATTTGCACGCATGCAGCCCCAATCTTTGTGCCTACAATTAAGATGTGATTCGTTAAATTTTAAAAAAATGTCGGTAGAAAATCATGTGGCAATAGAGAAGTGAATTCAAGTAAGGTATTCAGAATAGGACAGAGCTAGGGCTACAGCAATTGAAAGTTTGTTTGAAAGTGCTTACGATTGAAGGTTTTGTAAAAATTGCGCTTCGACAAAGTTAGGTAATGCGTTTAAAATGTATTTACAGATAAGCAGAACAATGTTTCGTGTTATCGATAAAAAGGAAAAGCTCTTTATCAATTGAAGTATAAATCAATAAACATATCATAGTTAATTTGCCAAAGCACCTGTACAGATTATAATCAGCCAGACAAGCGCATTTTCTTTAAAGACAGCTTCCCTAATCTCAGAATTGATGTATATGTACATATGTTGTCGCATGGATGTATATGATGTCTGAATTAGCTCCAATAAAGGAAATGATCCGCAAATTGGGCTTTTAAGGATATGTGATTTTCAAGAGCACCATAGCTCATTGGGTGATATAATAGGCTTTGACTACGATGACAATGACAGGGTAAGAGGCTCAGCAATAAGCAATAAGTCCTATTCGCAAGTGGGAGAATGTCATACATTATAACATATGTATGAATGTTATGGGAATCAAGCTCTGTTCGTGGCCTCTGGCCCACTTGATAGTATAATGAATCAATAGTCAGCTATGCTCCAATGCATAGAAATTGTCTCAAAAAAGGAGATTCTCTATTAACTTAGAATACCAAAGCATTACTTGCCTCTTCTTCTAAGCGGGCGCTACAGTTCGAGGTGAACCCGGGCCTCAACCAACATGCCCCTCCATCTAGCACGATCTTTTCTAGCCTCTTCCATTGCCGCACACCCAGTTGGCTGAGGTCCCCTTCCATCTGTGTGCGCCATCTTAAGTGCGGCCGTCCTCTGCTTATTCGTCCCTCGGAGTTGGATTCAAAGAATCTCCGGGCTGGAGCTGTGGTGTCCATTCGCTCTACATGGCCCACCCATCTTAGGCGTTGAATCCGTAGACGCCTGACTGGGCTCATGTCGCTGTACAGCCCGTAAAGTTCGTGGTTGAATCTTTTCCTCCATCTCCTGTCTGCGTTTATACGTAGGCCCGAAAATCACGCGCAAGATCTTTCTCTCGAACCGACGAAGGGCCTTCTCATCCGCTTTTGATAGTGTCCATGCTTCTGCGCAGTACAATAGGACCGAGATGATAAGGGTCTTATGTAGAGTCAAATTTGTCGTTTGGGAGAGGGCCATATTACTTAATTGCCTCCTGAGCCCAAAGAAACAGCGATTAGCTAGAGTGATTCTGCGTTTGATTTCGGAACTGATGTCGTTGTTCCGGCTCACTGCGGAGCCAAGATAGACGAAGTCCTTAACTACCTCGAACTTATAACTGCCAATACGAACGTTCTGGCCAAGACGTCGGTGGTGAGCGCCTTTTTTGATGACAGCATATATTTAGTTTTGCCCTCGTTTACCGCCAGACCAACTTTCGCCGCCTCGAACTCAATACTCGCAAACGCCTCATCGACATCTCGCTGTGATCTACCTATTATGTCAATATCGTTGGCGTATGCAAGGAGTTGCGAGGATTTGAAATAGATTGTGCCTCTTGTATTGGCCAGTGATTTTTGCACAATCATTTCCAATATGATCTTGAAGAAATCACACGACAGCGCATCGCCCTGCTTAAATCCTTTTTTGACATCAAAACTATCGGTAAGGTGTTCACCGATTCGGATCGAGCAGCGAGCATTCTCCAAAGTCATCCAGCATAGTCTGACGAGTTTAGCAGGTATGTCAAAGGTAGACATAGCGTTGTATAGTTCGTCTCTAATTACGCTGTCGTATGCGGCTTTGAAGTCGACAAATAGGTGGTGAGTGTCGACTTGAAATTTATTGGTTTTCTCCAGTATCTGCCGCAGTGTGAAGATTTGGTCGATTGTGGACTTCCCTGGCCTGAATCCGCACTGATAAGGGCCTATCAGCTTATCTACAAAAGGCTTCAGGTGTTCACACAAAACGGCAGAGAAGATTTTGTAGACGATGTTAAGGAGACCTATTCCTCTGTAGTTGGCGCAATCAGAGGGGTCTCCTTTCCTGTGGATCGGGCATGCGATGCTGAGACTCCATTCCTCGGGCATGCTTTCCTCTGACCATATCTTCAGATGAGCTGGTACATGCTCCTAGCCAGGTCACCCCCAGCTGCCAGCAGCTTTATTCGACTTGAGTTTCGATATGGCAATCTTAACTTCGTCGAGGCATTACTTTAAGTGAATAAAAAAAAAACTACATATCTAAGGCCGAACATTGTAAAAGAATACTGTGGTAACCTGCCGAATCCAGCAAATGAGCATGCACACACGTGCTCTCTGTAGAGATCTGCCGATTCCAGCAAACGAGCATGCACACACGTGCTCTTGTAGAAACCTGCCGGATTCCAGCCAAACGAGCATGCAAACACATGCTTAGCAGCAGGTGTATTTGGCTTTGTAGTCAGTCGATCGCGAACAGCGCAGGCGATACCATCGTCGCATGATATTATTGTGTTTTGTGAATCAGAGTTCGAACTGATTTGTTTGTTATATATATTGAAGTATTGAAGAATATTGTAAGTTTATTTACATAAATATTGAAGTGTTTTATTTGAGTGCAGCGGTCACTACAAATACAATCGTTTCATGGGTGGTGTGGACTTAGCGGATATGTTGATTGAATTATATCGAATTAGTCAAAAATCCAAAAAGTACTACTTCCGTATTATATACTGGTGCATCAATGCAGCCCTTGTAAATTATTGGCTACTGTATCGTAGACACTTGGTTGCAGTAAGCCAAAATCAAAAACATATGCGTCTAATGAATTTTCAACTAATTATTGCAAAAACTCTGACCATAAGACCAGCACATCTTGGAGGTAGAAAGAGAGGACGCCCTTTAAGTTTGAGCAAGCTGCAATCTGTTGAATCCTCTCCTTCAAATGAACAAGTCCTAAAGCCATCACCAACACCATCAACATCATCATATATTTCAACCCCTACAACACCAAAGCTAAGGAGACCAAATCCACTTAATGATACAAAATATGACAATTACGGTAATTTTCCGGTTTACTCAGAATAAAAGGGAAGATATCGTCTATGCAAGACTGGCTATAGCCGTATGCAATGTACCAAATGCGATGTTCTTCCTTGCTTCAATCAACAGACATAATTGTTCTTACTATATTTATGTACATATATGTATCTTGTTAAGGTTCCGTACCAAAGGTAAAACGGAACCCTATTACTAAGACTTCGCTGTCCGTCCGTCTGTCACCAGGCTGTATCTCATAAACCGTGATAGTTAGACATTATCACAGATGATGTATTTCTGTTGCCGCTACCAGGACAAATACTAAAAACAGAACAAAATGAATATTTAAGGAGGGCTCCCATACAACAGACATGATTTTCATCCAAAAAATCCTGCCTGCAACCAAGATCTGTCATTTGATAAGGTAACATACATAGTCTCTTTCATATTTATGTATACAGATGGTACGGAAGGCTTCGTGCGCGAGTCCGACTCTCACTTGGAGAATATGGCAACATATCCTCACGCCTACACCACCCACCCGAAAAAAGTTTCACATTTTGTATTTAACTGTTACCCATTCCATCACTCTTTATATAAATATTTTTTACCTCTACTAAAACATAATTCGGGCATCAAAGGGTTAAATATAATAAATATTAAAAAATCTTAATAACGTTGATACATACATATGTATGTTTCATGATTCATATATGATCGAAAGCCCAAGTCATATGGGAAGGATACTACAGAATGAGCTTTTATATGTAATAGAGTGTGGACAAGGCCAAGGCCAAGGCTATAAAGTCAGAGCAGAAGCCTGCAGGGATGAGCACGGACAACTAGTAGTGGAGTCACAGTCGATGCTGAGATTGTGGAAGCACCACTTCTGCAGACTGTATAACGGCGATGATAGTCAAAATGCCGCCGTCAGGCAGAGCGAACCATTCACAATGGACGAAGACGAAGGAGAATCCCGTCCACCCAACCTAGACGATGTTAAGATAGCGATATCGAAACTTAAGTCTTATAAAGCTGCTGGAGCAGACGGACTCTCCGCGGAACTGCAGCTGGCGATGAGCTGGTTAGGAACATGCACCAACTCATCTGCAAGATGTGGTCGGAAGAACGCATGCCCGATGAATGGAATCTCAGTATCGTTTGCCCGGTCCATAAGAAAGGAGACCCCTATGACTGCGCCAATTACAGAGGGATAAGCCTCCTGAACATCGCATACAAATTCCTTCCTGCCGTACTGTGTTAGTACCTGAAAGGACCGTTCGTGGACAATCTGATTCCTACCAGTGTGGTTTCAGGCCAGGAAAATCCACGATAGACCAAATACCACTACGACAGACCTTGGAGAAGACCCATGAATTCCAGGTCGACACGCACCATCTTTTCGTCGACTTTAAAGCCCCGTATGACAGTGTTTATAGAGACGAGCTATACAGAGCCATTTCATGTTTTAACACTCCTGCCAAACTCGTCAGACTGTGCAGGATGACTATGCAGAACTCTCGCTGCTCCATCCATTAAGGTCGGAGGTGAACTAACCGACCCCTTTGATATTAAAAAAGGTTTTAGACAGGGTGACGCACTGTCATGTGATTTCTTAAATATTATTCCTGAAAAGATCGTGCAGGACTCTGCGGTCAATACAAGAGGTACCATCTACTTCAAGTCCACACAATTGCTTGCCTACGCAGATGACATTGACGTTATTGGACGAACAAAGTGAGACGTCAATGAGGCGTTCGCAAGCATTGAAGCAGAAGCAGCTAAAGTGGGTATAAGGGTAAATGGGGACAAGACCAAATATATGCTGTCATCCAAGAAAGACGCGCAACACCGACGTCTTGGTCAGAACGTAACCTTCGGCAGCTACATTTTTGAAGTAGTCAAGGACTTCGTCTACCTTGGCTCAATAGTGACAAGCAGCAACGACACCAGTGCTGAGATAAAACGCAGAATAACTCTTGCCAATTGCTGCTTCTTCGGGCTCAAGAGGCAATTGAGTAGTAGAGCCCTCTCTCGAAAAACTAAGGTATCCCTCTACAAAACCTTAATCATTCAAGTCCTCCTCTACGGCGCAGAGGCTTGGACCTAAACAAAAGCGGATGAAGATGCGCTTGTTCGTTTCGAGAGGAAAATTCTGCGTGCTATCTACGGTCCCGTTTGTTCAAACGGTGTACAGCGACATCGGCCTGGTACGACGTCTACGGATACAGCGTCTAAGGTGGCTAGGCCATGTAGAGCGCATGGAAAATACAGCTCCGACCCGAAGAGTCTTCGAATCCACTCCGGAAGGAAGGCGTGGCAGAGGACGGCCGCATCATCGGTGGCGCACGCAGATGGAAGAGGACCTTAAGCCATTTACCATGTCAGATGCAACTACTCTCATAATACATAACCGTCCCTATAATTTTGTAACTTTGTAATTGTGTGAATTGATATGTATATAATGTCAATCTTATTTATTTAAGTTTGTAACGTTTTATAAATACCAGCTTAAGTAAAGTGGTTATAAAGGTAGTTGACTTAGCGCCGACAATTTGCAGTATTACTTGTTAGCCGGGTTTCACTTTACATTTATTTGATACTATTCCACCATCTTTGGCGCTTTGAAAACATCATTTATCATCGATGGCTGGCTTACTGAAGATGTTAAGGAATGCCCTCAATGAAAGGAGAAGGGCTTCATAATTATATGTATGAACATTCTCACTTTTACAAATAACACGTGGCTATCGGGCCGCGACGAACTCTAAATAGCCCTGACAGTTGTTGCAAAATGATAATGAATAATTCATAGACAATATAATCTTAGAATTCCCTTAACACAAAAGCAGCAAAGTCACAGCTTTTAATAAAATGGTGGTAGTTCGAATAGGACACGACTTTCATCAAGCTACACGGCTAGAACAGGCAAACAATTTTGCAAGTCATAACGTCGTTGATAACGTCGGTATAAAATTTATTAGCTTTACTCAAGTTGAATTTGATTGCACAATTGTAAATGTTTCATAATAGATACATTACTATTTGTGTAAAAATATACATTTTTTTAAAATATATATTATGTACTCACAGGTCCTTTTTGTCCACAGGGTCGTTGTTTAAATTGTTCAATATTATGTTCTTTTCGTAGAACGACGTTCTGTTCTTCTCATCCACCGTACTCATGTTGATAAGATCGAATTTAAATTGCAATACTAATCCAGAATACTTGCTAACATGCTCACTTTGCTAGGAAATATTTAACTGATCAAATGGTTCTTTGGTCAATTGTAATATACCCAAATCAATGATTGCCTTGATAAGATATCGCGGAGCTCCGAAAAAGCTCTGATATCTTTTACGTTCTTTTAGGCACATGTTTTGCACGAAATTTATTAACAAAAAAGCTTCAATTAAGTAAATAGCATTGTCTATGATACTGGATGATGTATACAAATTGAATAAATATATTGCTCATTGAAAATGTATATGTACAGAGCGATTCACTTTCTTAAATATGCCATTAGGTTTATACTGAGTTTCATCTTTATTATTTTATAATAACATGAGTTGACAAAAACATTAAGTCTCCGACGCACAGCAACAAGCTTTTCAGCAAAGTCGTTTTTGTTAGGGTTCCGTACCCGAAGGTAAGACGGAACCCTATTACTAAGACTTCGCTGTCCGTCCGTCCGTCCGTCTGTCACCAGGCTGTATCTCATGAACCGTGATAGTTAGGGAGTTGTTCACAGATGATGTATTTCTGTTGCCGCTAACACGACAAATACTAAAAACAGAACAAAATGAATATTTAAGGGGGCTCCCATACAACAGACATGATTTTCATCCAAAAAATCCCCTTGGTCACATACTGAACTAAGGTTAGTCGACAGAATCCCACAACCAGTAGCAAACTTCCCAGTTTTGATATTTTTTGTGTCTTTGATGAATTAATCCTAGCTGCAAACCTTTTCCCCATATTTCCCATTATTGTTATTCACCTTTTCACATCGTTGCTGTCAAATAAGATCATTGATTTGAATTCAATGGACGCAGTTACATCTTGGTAACCCTATTCGATCACCCAACAATAAATACATTGCCATCGCCAACCAAAACATCGGATTGGCTTTAGCTTGACAGCATGTATTTCGTTTTGTCCTCATTGATCCTAAGACCAACTCGTTTCGCCTGTTCTTCAATCGCCGTGACTGCTTCCACTATGCCACGGCGAGAACACGCGATGATGTCGATATCATCCGCGTATCCTAGCAGCTGGACGGACTTGTAGAAGATAGTGCCTTAGTGCTGTGCAAAGTGGTTTTAGACGTTCACACAATACGCTGGACAGGATTTTGTATGCGACATTGAGCAGGGATATACCTCTATAGTTCTTACAAGAGGTAGGATCGCCTTTTTTGTGGATGGGGCATATAGAGCTGGTATTCCAGTCGTCGGGCATGCATTCGTCTTCCCAAATTCTGCAGATGATCTGGTGCATGCTCCCTACCAGAACATCGCCGCCAGCCTTGAAGAGCTCTGATGACAAGCCATCTGAGCGTGCGGCCTTGTTGTTCTTCAGCTTCTGAATAGCTGTGCCGACTTCTTCGATGCTGGGTGGGAGGACTACTTCAGTGGCTGGAGTTGGGATTTCCCCGGTCCCTACCACTCTCTCTTGGTCATGCTCGTTAAGTAGCTGCTGGAAATGCTGCTTAAATACATCCACTA
Source organism: Eumerus sabulonum (assembly GCA_951905685.1). NCBI lineage: Eukaryota > Metazoa > Arthropoda > Insecta > Diptera > Syrphidae > Eumerus > Eumerus sabulonum. The sequence continues at coordinate 72,400,838 of OX645064.1, forward strand.
TTCCCTGCGGGTCGGTGACAAGATTACCCTCGCAGTTTCGAAGAGCCTGGGTGCCCTTTTTGAAGCCTCCTGCAAGGCCTTTGGCTTTCTTGTAAAAGGCTCGTGTCTTATGTTTATCCCTAGACTCCTCGATATCCTTGAGCTGGGAGGCTGCGAAGATTCTTTTCCTTTGTCGCAGTAGTTTTTTCTCCTCCCTTCTTCTGGCTCGGTACTCTTCCTGCGCTGCCCTAGTTTTCCTCTGCAGCGCCTTTCTCTGCTCACACTCGCCATCATACCACGGGTTTCTTGTCGGGGGTGGTAGGTATCCTAAGGTGGTTTCGGCTATTTCCTGAATGGCTGAGCGGCAATGCAGCCACATATTATTGGCATTTGTGTTCGACGTAGGCATACCGTAGAGTCTTTCGCTCAACTGCTCCCTGTAGAATCTGGCAAACTCCGGTGTGCTCAAGCGCCCAATGTCGAACCTCCTCCTGATGGGCTGGTGCAGCTTTCTGACATTGGACAGTCGAGCTCTGAATCTTGCTGCTACGAGGAAATGGTCAGAGTCGACATTTACCCCTCTGAATGTTCGCACATCCAGGATGTTTGACGAGTGCCTTGCGTCAATGAGCACATGGTCGATTTGGTTGGCGGTCCGACCGTCCGGAGATCGCCAGGTTGCTGTGTGGATTCGCTTGCGAGGGAATCTTGTGCTACTTATCACCGCATTACGAGCTGTCGCAAAGTCAGCAAGTCGGAAGCCGTTGTCTGTTGTTGTATCGTGGAGGCTGTGCTTTCCGATCACTCCGCCAAGGGTGCGGAGGGGTGCGATTTTGGCGTTGAAGTCCCCGAGCACGATTTTCACATCGTACTCCGGACAAGCTCCGTAGGCGTTGTTCAGGAGGTCATAGAAGTCCTCCTTGATAGGGTCTTCAGCCTCGTCGGTAGGGGCGTGTGCACATATAAGGCTGATGTTATAAGATCTGCCTCTGATGCGGATCACAGCCAGGCGATCACTTATAGGTTTAAAGTCGATGACCTTCGACCTTAACCGCTTTCCCACGACAAATCTGCATCCCAGTATATCGCAATTTTTCTCCCTAATCATACCGTTTCCTATCCAGCGTATTTCCTGGACCGCAGTAATATCCGCCATGTACTGCGTGAGGATTCCTTCTAGTTTATGAGCAGCTCCGGGAGTGTACAGGGTTCTGACATTCCAGGAGCATGCTCGCAAATCCTGTTCCTTTTTTGTGCGTTTTCGTCTTCGAGTATCCGCCCGTGTATCCGATGCATCTTGCTCATTCATAACTTATCTTTTTTTACGTGGGCGGGTTGTTAGCCCGCCGCACAGCCGCCATTCTGGTCGGGGTTTTTTTTCGTTGCATACGTTTGTTCACCTCCCAACGGTTGTTGAAGAGGCTATCAAGAGGGCGCCGCGAGAAGGCCGTATGTCAACTTGACCCGGGCATTTAAGCAGGGATCGTTGCTGGCATCTCGCCAGGTTGAGAGCAATCAACAACTTTACCCTGTATGTCCGAGCCCATGCCCTCTTTATATCATATAACCTATACTAATTTTGGGGAGAGTCTCACACAAATTTCCATCCCCTACTGATTTTTTTTTTTTGCTGCATACTAACTTAACGGGGGCTAGAAAGAAACAAAAAGTAGCCTACGTCACTCTCCATCCCTTCAACTATCTCCACTTAAAAAACCACGTCAATTCGTCGCTCCGTTTTACCGTGAAAGACGGACAAACAGACACACACACTTTCGCATTTATAGCATTAGTATAGATTTCGGGGTTCATTGTTGAACTCACCCATTTCAAAAAAAGCATTTAAAGATACATACAACCAAAAGTAGAACGCCTTTGAACTGTATCTCATTATAAAGATCAGTACATTTTCAATTTCCTTACTTCAAAATAGGTATTCAGTGAATGCTGCCATATCTATTAATAGTCTCCTAAAAAATACTTCCCGTGGCATTACCAAAGAAGACTTGATTTTCAAAGAGAATCTATTAAGCTATCGTTGGTAAGATGTCTGGCCAGAAAAGCGGACAGTGCGGTGTTTGTTTAAATGGAGCAAAATCAGTATGTTCTAATTGCAATCAAGTATATTACTGTTCCAAGGAACACCAGAAATCAGATTGGAAAACGCATAAGCAAATGTGTCGCCCTTTCATGGTGGGTTTTTAAGTATTTAAGAAAAAAATACAATAAATCGTTAGTAATTGGATGAACATGATTTTAATAATAAATAATATTATTAAAAATACGTTCTGAAACGTATGCAATAGTGCGCTGATTAAATTATCCGAATACACTACTCATTATACAATAATCCATGTTTGCTTGCATTTGTTCTCAATTAGAAAGTCTTTTCTCGCGTTAGTGAAACAAAAAGTAAAACTTCATTATGTGTTTATTGCTCTAATGTATCTTCTCTTACAGATCAGTGAAAATGAGAAGATCGGTCGATATCTGGTATCTACCAGGACGATTAAGCCATACGAGATAATATTAAGAGAAAAACCGCTAATTAGAGGACCGTCTCAAATTACTGGCCCTGTTTGTTTGGGTTGTTTGAATTCAATCGATGAAAATGACTTTGTTCCATGTTCACAGTGTGGATGGCCATTATGTTCTAAGTCATGTGAAGAGTCAAACGAGCATAAAGATGAATGTTTATTAACTCAGAAACGTAGCCAAAAAAAGGTAATATATTTATGTAATTCATTTCATTATTCAAGTTGTTTTGGACGGATTCAAGTCTGATACTCACTTTGTAAATGCCGGTGTTCCCCAGGGCTCCGTTTTGTCTCCGACACTCTTTCTTATTTTTATAAATGATCTCTTGTCTGTTACTTCTAATCCAATTCACTCCTTTGCTGATGACAGTACCCTCAGCTTCTCATATTCGTTCACCAGTTTACGACCCTGCACTTCGGTTGTAGATAATGAGCGGCAGCGTATGTTAAGCTCATTAAATTCCGATATCGACAGCATCATCCAATGGGGTAATAACAAAGAGTGGAATTTAATGCTTCCAAAACACAATGCTGTCTCTTGTCGTTAAAGCATATAAATAACCCGCAGCCATTATCCATGAATGGCACTTGCATCTCAGAAACTGAAAAGCTTTCTATCCTGGGTATGAGTATTGCTCACAATCCTAATTGGAGCGACCATATATTCAGTGTCGCCAAGAATGCTGCGAAATGCCTAGGATTCTTATACAGATGCAAGAAATATTTCTCACCCTTAGATCTGGCTACAATCTATAAGGCGTTCATTCGCCCCAAATTAGAGTTTAACGCTCATGTCTGGTCCGGTGCTTCCAAGACCTCACTGCACCTACTAGACAGAATTCAAAAACGGGCCATAAAACTGATAGGTGACTCCAGCATTACCAAAACATTAGACTCGCTGGAACACCGCAGGAATGTTACCTGCCTCTCCCTGTTTTATCGTTACTACCACCAAAAATGCTCTGATGAAATAGCCAGTTGCATTCCGAGCCTTCAGCATTTCTCCCGCAATACACGTCTCTCTAGGAATGCTAACCAATATACTCTGAAACCCGCTTTCGGACGTACTGTCAAATATAGAGAATCTTTCATTAACCGAACCACACGAATCTGGAACTCCCTGCCGGATTCGGTTTTCCCCCCTCAATGCAACATGCAAGCATTTAAGATCAATGTCCATCGGCATCTCCTCTATTCCTCCTCCTCTCTACCTTCTACCCGCACTGTGTCCCGGACATAATAAGGTTATTAGACCTTGAGTGCGCGCAAATTATTTAAGAAAAAAAAAGTCATTGCTTGCGTATTGTATAATAGTTAGTTAGAGAGGGTACGGGGGTGGGACAAAGTCGCCTGATCACTGCGGCCACGAGTGGGCCTATTGTGATATCCCCCACTTACAGTTCACTCAAGAATCCTGAGTTAGTGATAAAACTTAGTATGCTTTTGAGTGAGCTAGCAGCGATTTCTTCTGCTTCAAGATAATACTTGCCTAAGGCTGGGCGCACAGTGATGCGAGATGCGATTCGGGAAGCGAAATGAGAAGCGATACGAGATGCGGTGCGAGATGCGATATGGTGCGCACAGTGAAAGCTGCTCTGTACTGTTCTGTTGCGAAGTATTCATCATCAGGCGAAGAATTTTTAAATAAAAGTTTATATTTACCGGGTTTTCCAATAAGGACTTTTTTTTTTTAATAAAACGCAAACCATTTGAAATATTTGAAAAACTTTACTATCGGCTTGAAATACAATCAAAACGTTTATGAATGGAATTCGACTTCGTTCATATGGTCACCGCGGGCACGTTTGCAGCAGTCGATTCGCTGGACCCAATTTTCGATGACTAGGCCACATATTGGCTTTGAGCTCTTCCATCGTCGTCGGCTAGTTGGCATAAACCAATAAATTAACGTAGCCCCAAAGAAAATAGTCTAGAGGCGTTAAATCGCACGAATGGGGCGGCCAGTCTACAGGCCCATTTCTTGACATAACACGCTCATCAAACTTATTCTACAATAAATCGATTGTAATGTGTGCTGTGTGGCTTGTGGCACCATCCTGTTAAGACCACATGTCGTCCAAGTCCATATCTTCCGATTCGGGCCAAAAATAATAAGCAATCATGGCGCGATAATGCTGGCCATTCACAGTAAGTGACGATCGTTATCGTCGACGAAAAAATATGGCCAAATAAAGCCATTGCAATCCGCACCAAACAGTTATTTTTGGTGGATGAAGTGGTAATTGTTAAGAACAATACTTAAAGAAAAGATGTCACTCAGGTAATCTTTTCAATTATTTATCTTGGTAGCCTTGTCTCTATGGGAACTGCATTTTCCACTATGGAAATGCACTCACTACTATATATAAATGTTCCTTTTTCCGAATAAAACTCTCTCACAGTTCTTCACGGTAATCTTAAAGTCGTCTTTGTTGTTACGAACGGTTTAGATTCAACAGTAATTCATGAAGCAAATGTGGATTTTCAGCCGACCAATAACGAGCCGTGGCGCAGTGGTTAGTGTGTTGGACTCTGGCGCACGATGAGCAAGTTCGGATCCCGATAACACCAACGCCATCGAATGTTTATTTTGCGACGTTCCTCCTCGGCGGGGTACTGGCAAAACCCCCCGTAGTAAACTTGCCATGAAAAAGCATCTCGACTCACGCCGGTCAAAATCGGCATTAAACTGTAGGTCCCTTTCACCTGTGTGAAAAATAAATAAAAACCGGCCAAGTGCGAGTCGGACTCGCGCACGAAGGGTTCCGTACCATCTGTATATATAAATATGAAAGAGACAATGTATGTTACCTCATCAGTCATCACATTAAATCATATTTTTTGTATGATGACAGATCTTGGTTGCAGGCAGGTTATCGGCATATTACTTTGATAATCAAAAATCTTCATGATGAGATATAGTTGATCATCAAAGTGTCCATTGAATTCAAATCAATTATCTTACTTGACAGCAACGACGTGAAAAGGTGAATAACAATAATGGGAAAAAGGTTTGCAGCTAGGATTAATTCATCAAAGACACAAACGAGATCAAAACTGGGAAGTTTGCTACTGGTTTTGGGATTCTGTCGACTAACCTTAGTTCAGTATGTGACCAAGGGGATTTTTTGGATGAAAATCATGTCTGTTGTATGGGAACCCCCCTTAAATATTCATTTTGTCAAAATTTCAACTGTCTAACTATCACGGTTCATGAGATACAGCCTGGTAACAGACGGACGGACGGATAGCGAAGTCCTAATAAGTCCGTTTACCTTTGGATACGGAACCCTAAAAATCGCACACAACATGGGTGATTGAGAGAAGCTTGGCTCTGGTCCTTCATGGGCTGTAACGCCACCAAAGAAGAAGAATAACGCATATTTTGCTTATTGACGAACCCATCGAGCCAAAACTGAGCTTCGTTACTGAAGATGATTACGTATATCTTAGCGTATCTTCTCTAGAGCCCAATCGGAGAACGTACGTCGCTTCAAATAGTTCGTCGGCTTCAATTCTTGAGTAAGCTTGATCCTGGATCAAGTGGTAAGTCGACACTTACCACCTATTTGTCGACTTCAAAGCCGCATACGACAGCGTAATTAGAGACGAGCTATACAACGCTATGCCTACCTTTGACATACCTGCTAAACTCGTCAGACTATGCAGGATGACTATGGAGAATGCTCGCTGCTCCATCCGAATCGGTGAACACCTTACCGATAGTTTTGATGTCAAAAAAGGATTTAAGCAGGGCGATGCGCTGTCGTGTGATTTCTTCAAGATCATATTGGAAATTATTGTGCAAAAATCACTGGCCAATACAAGAGGCACAATCTATTTCAAATCCTCGCAACTCCTTGCATACGCCGACAATATTGACATAATAGGTAGATCACAGCGAGATGTCAATGAGGCGTTTGCGAGTATTGAGATGGAGGCGGCGAAAATTGGTTTGGCGGTAAACGAGGGTAAAACTAAATATATGCTGTCATCAAAAAAGGACGCTCAACACCGACGTCTCGGCCGGAACGTTTGTATAGGCAGATATAAGTTCGAGGTAGTTAAGGACTTCATCTACCTTGGCTCCGCAGTGACCTGGAACAACGACATCAGTTCCGAAATCAAACGCAGAATCACTCTTGCCAATCGCTGTTTCTTTGGGCTCAGGAGGCAACTGAGTAATAGAGCCCTCTCCCGAACGACAAAGTTGACTCTATATAAGACCCTTATCATCCCGGTCCTGTTGTACGGCGCAGAAGCATGGACACTATCATGGACACCAAGGAGGCCCTTGGTCGGTTCGAGCTCCAGCCCGGAGAGTCTTTGAATCCAACCCCGAGGGACGAAGAAACAGAGGACGGCCGCCCTTAAGATGGCGCACACAGGTGGAAAGGGACCTCAGCCAACTGGGTGTGCGGCAATGGAAAAGGCTAGCGAAAGATCGTGCTAGATGGAGGGGCATGTTGGTTGATGCCCAGGTTCACCCCGAACTGTAGCGCCCACTAAGAAGAAGAAGAAGCGTCCCAGTCGTGCTTATACGAAATTTAGATGCCCCGAGATTATGTAATGGGACGAGACTTCGTGTCACACAACTTGGCCGCAATATCATTAGCGCCACTATCTTAACCGGCGTAGGAAAGGGTGAAAATGTAATGACCCCACGAATCCCAATAATTCCCACAGATCTCCCGTTCCAGTTTAAAAGGCTACAATTTCCTCTAAAGCTTTGTTTCGCTATGACCATTAACAAAGCGCAAGGTCAAACATTAGAGGTGGCTGGGGTGAGCTTAGAAAAGCTGTGCTTTTCCCATGGACAATTGTATGTAGCATGTTCGCGTGTGTCCAATGCCCGAAATCTTTACATTCTATCCCCAAATGGAAAGACATATAATATCGTCAACAGTAGCGTATTAAAATAACATTCTGTTCCGAGTTCTCTTTTGTGTTCTAAATCAGGAAAGGGGAACCGTGTTACCCCGAATTTAACGCGAGCGAAGCCGCGGGCAAAATCTAGTACATTTATAAATTTTTCTTGTCTCCATACTTTGTAATCTGTATAGCCTAGCTAGTAGATGAAATAGATAAATAAATAAGTTATTGCTTGCTTTCGCTTCAGGTAAACATTCAGCATTTTACTGCTCCACACCCTATGTATCAATGCATTACTGCATTGCGTGGGCTTTTTTTAAAGCAAAACGATTCTACAATTTTCCAAAAATTAAATGAACTTGAGTCACATGAGAATATTCGAAGAGGTTCCCTCCAATGGAAAAGTGATTTACAATGTATCGGGAAATTTATACCGAGGTACTAGACTAAGGTAGTAACTACTTTACTACTTTTTTTCGTACTGAAAGTTTTATTTCCTCTTCATTTCAGATTCTTCCAAACGGATGAATTCTCGGAGGAGGAAATTATGAAGATAACCGGGATTCTTCAAATAAATGGACATGAAGTTCCAACAACCGAACCTCCACATGTTGCTGTTTTCGAAGTTTCCTCTTTGGTTGAACATTCATGCAGTCCCAATATTGCAAAAAGCTTTACAAAGGACGGTGGTTTACTTTTATGGGCTCCCCGGGCTATAAATAAAAATACAAATCTTAGTATTTGTTACTCGGATGCCGTATGGGGTACTGCAGATAGACAAAGGCACCTCATGCAAACAAAGTTATTCAAATGTGAATGCAAAAGGTGCAAGGACGTCACTGAATTCGGTACTTATTACAGTGCACTAAAATGTAAGAATGTTGGGTGCTCGGGTCTAGCTTATCCTAAAAGTTTAGAATCTTGGAATGAAAATTGGAAGTAATTTGTAATTTCGTAACATTTTCTTCTTTACTTATCTACATACGTTCATATATGCTTTAAGGTGTTCAACTTGTAATGAAGATATCAATCAAATCTATATAAACAATATTCTTCAAAAGGCGGGAACGGATGCGTCTGCGATGGATAAGACTGTACCAAACTGCTTACAGTATATTGAGCATTATTCGAGATGGTTACCACCTCGACACTATCACATATGTGAAGTTAAAGTTCAAGTAGCTCAGAAAATTGGTTCAGATCCGACAGAACTCATGAACATTTCCGACGATGAACTTGAAATGAAGCTTGAATATGCGAAAGAGATGGTAGACTTGTATGAAATAATAGCACCTTGTAAGTACACTGCTTTGCCAATTTCGAATTTACATGTTCATTTCCAATTCTTCTCAAATTTTTAGGTGAGACAAGAATACTTGGTATTTTATGCTTCGAAATCCACACAGCGGTTTCAGAAAAAACTCGGAGGATTTCACTGACAACAAGCGTTAACACCATCATTTTACTACAAGAGTCCCTGAAGTTTGTTGAGAAGGCCATTGAGTATCTTCAACACGAATCGGACATATTTGCTGAGGGCTTGGTTTACAAGCAAGCTGTAATAAATCGAAATGCCTTGAAAATGATTATTAAACTGTAAACAAGCTCTAGTAAAAGAGGGTGTACCCGTGACTTATTATACTTTTTCCCACATGTAATGGAATGTTTTTTTTTTTAACCGAAAAAAGCCTCGGATTAAAAAACAAGGACGGATTAACCGATGACAACCCAGGACTTTTTCCTTTTTTTCGTTTTTGTTGAAGGCCTCTGCTATCCGCTGGAGCACTCAGACGCAATCATTGGTCCATTGTACTCCAGACAGACACCAGACACCGTACTTACTTACTTACTTATCAGGCCTGCGATCCATGGAGGATCTGAGCCTGAGCTATAGCTGCCTTCCATCCTTGACGGTCCCGGGCACGCTGCTTCCAGTTGTCAAGACCAAGATGTCTTACATCCGCTATTACTTGGTCTTTATACCGGAGGTTCGGTCTTCCTCTTCTTCTCAAACTAGGAGGCTCGGAGTCGAAGACCCTCTTAGCTGGATGTGGCCGAGCCAGTGTAGTCGACGGATCCTTGCCTTCCGCACTACATCCACATCTTGGTACAGCTCGTAGAGTTCGCGGTTGTGTCTTCTTCTCCATTCACCTTCCTCACAGACAGGAATAAATATCCGGCGAAGAATTTTTCTTTCGAAAGAACCCAAAATCAGTCCTGCTTATCGTCCAGCTTTCGGCTCCGTATAGCAAGACTGGCAGAATGAGCGTTTTGTAAAGCATGACTTTGGTCTTTCGAGTGAGGAGTTTTGAGACCAGTTGTTTGGACAAGCCGAAGTAGTAGCGGTTGCCAAGGGCGATTCTACGCCGGATCTCCACTGTGGTGTCATTTGTGGAATTTACGTTTGCCCCGAGGTAGACAAACTCCTTAACTACCTCGAAATTGTAGCTGTCAATTGTTATGTTATGTCCCAGGTGGTGAGCGACGGATTGGTTTTTGCTTGACAGCATGTATTTCGTTTTGTCCTCATTGATCCTAAGACCAACCCGTTTCGCCTGTTCTTCAATCGCCGTGACTGCTTCCACTATGCCACGGCGAGAACACGCGATGATGTCGATATCATGCGCGTATCCTAGCAGCTGGGTGGACTTGTAAAAGATAGTGCCTTCCCTGTTGACGCCTGCCCGTCGCACTATCTGCTCCAGCACCAGGTTGAAGAAGTCACATGAAAGCGCATCTCCTTTCCGATATCCGGTGCATGTTTTAAACGGTTCCGAAGTCCTGGAACCGAGTTGCATGGTGCACCGCGTATTTTTTAGCGTGGCGCGACACAACTGGATCAGTTTTCCCGGAACCCCGAATTCGACCATCGCACCAAACAGTCCACGATGAATGCTGTCGTATGCGGCTTTGAAATCGATGAAAAGATGGTGTGTATCGATTCGAAACTCGTTGGTGTTTTCCGGGATTTGTCGACGTGTGAAAATTTGGTCTATAGTTGATTTGCCGGGCCGGAAGCCGCACTGGTAGCTGCCGATTAGTGCGGTGGAAAATGGTTTTAGACGTTCACACAATACGCCGGACAGGATCTTGTATGCGACATTGAGCAGGGATATACCTCTATAGTTCTTGCAAGAGTTAGGATCGCCTTTTTTGTGGATGGGGCAAATAGAGCTGGTATTCCAGTCGTCGAGCATGCTTTCGTCTTCCCAAATTCTGCAGATGATCTGGTGCATGCTCCCTGCAAAAACTTCGCCGCCAGCCTTGAAGAGCTCTGATGGCAAGCCATCTGAGCCTGCGGCCTTGTTATTCTTCAGCTTCTGAATAGCTGTGCCGACTTCTTCGATGCTGGGTGGGAGGACTACTTCAGTGGCTGGAGTTGGGATTTCCTCGGTCCGTACCACTCTCTCTTGGTCATGCTCGTTAAACAGCTGCTGGAAATGCTGCTTAAATACATCCACTGTTCCCTGCGGGTCGGTGACAAGATTACCCTCGCAGTTTCGAAGAGCCTGGGTGCCCTTTTTGAAGCCTCCTGCAAGGCCTTTGGCTTTCTTGTAAAAGGCTCGTATTTTATGTTTATCCCTAGACTCCTCGATATCCTTGAGCTGGGAGGCTGCGAAGATTCTTTTCTTTTGTCGCAGCAGTTTCTTCTCCTCCCTTCTTCTGGCTCGGTACTCTTCTTGCGCTGTCCTGGTTTTCCTCTGCAGCGCCTTTTTCTGCTCACACTCGCCATCATACCATGGGTTTCTTGTCGGGGGTGGTAGGTAACCTAAGGTGGTTTCGGCTACTTCCTGAATGGCTGAGCGGCAATGCAGCCACATATTATTGGCATTTGTGTTCGACGTAGGCATACCGTAGAGTCTTTCGCTCAGCTGCTCACTGTAGACTCTGGCAACCTCCGGTGTGCTCAGGCGCCCAATGTCGAACCTCCTCCTGATGGGCTGGTGCAGCTTTCTGACATTGGACAGCTCTGAATCTTGCTGCTACGAGGAAGTGGTCAGAGTCGACATTTGCCCCTCTGAACGTTCGCACATCCAGGATGTTTGACGAGTGCCTTGCGTCAATGAGCACATGGTCGATTTGGTTGGCGGTTCGACCGTCCGGAGATCGCCAGTATGCTGTGTGGATTCGCTTACGAGGGAATCTTGTGCTACTTATCACCGCATTACGAGCTGTCGCAAAGTCAGCGAGTCGGAAGCCGTTACCTGTTGTATCGTGGAGGCTGTGCTTTCCGATCACTCCGCCAAGGGTGCTCTCCTTACCGATTTTGGCGTTGAAGTCCCCGAGCACGATTTTTACATCGTACTCCGGACAAGCTCCGTAGGCGTTGTCCAGGAGGTCATAGAAGTTCTCCTGATGTTATAAAATCTGCCTCTGATGCGGATCACAGCCAGGCGATCACTTATAGGTTTAAATTCGATGACCTTCGACCTTAACCGCTTTCCCACGACAAATCCGCATCCCAGTAAGTGCAACCTTTTGTGACAGCTGTAATAAATGTCGCAATTTTTCTTCCTAATCATACCGTTTCCTATCCAGCGTATTTCCTGGACCGCAGTAATATCCGCCTTGTACTGCGTGAGGATTCCTTCTAGCTTATGAGCAGCTCCGGGAGTGTACAGGGTTCTGACATTCCAGGAGCATACTCGCAAATCGTGTTCCTTTTTCGTGCGTTGTCGTCGTCGAGTATCCGTCCGTGTATCCGAGGCATCTTGCTCATTCATAACTTTATGTTTTTTTTACGTGGGCGGATTGTTAGCCCGCCGCACAACCGCCATTCTGGTCGGGGTTTTTTTCGCTGCATACGTTTGTTCACCTCCCAACGGTTCTTGCAGAGGCTATCCAGAGGGCGCCGCGAGGAGGCCGTATGTCAACTTGACCCGGGCACTTAAACAGGGATCGTTGCTGGCATCTCGCCAGGTTGAGAGCAATCAACAACTTTACCCTGTATGTCCGAGCCCATGCCCTCTATTTCTATTTTCTGTTTTATGTTAATAGTAATTCACTTGCACATAAAATCAATGTACATGTTTGTATTCAGTCTTCTGCAGACAAGCATCTCAGGCTTTGCAGATATTTTGTATTGTAAAGTACAAAACAAATAGCATACTAATAAAAGTGAATTGAATTAGAATTGAATTGAATTGGACCATGTGTACCGATTAAATACAATGAGATATTCGTTGTTGGTAAGAAATGAGAAACAAAAACAATGCGCATTCTGCAGGCACCAATAACAGCGAATGCAACAAAATAACTGTTGGTTTTTGGGACTGTTTATTTCTGTCGCAAGTCTTAACGTACAAATAAAAGGCTATATATGGCGTTGTATGCAGTAGAGGGTTAAGTATTCAGGGTATTCATGATAAGTCAGTTGGTTGATGGTTTATTTCATTTAAATTTTAGTTATTTGTTACATTTCTTTTTGTTTATTCATCTTGGCAGCACTTCTTAGAATTCTTTTGCCCAAATAACTGAGCACAAATGTGACATATTGTAGAAAAAAAAAAGTTGCTGTCCGCTGTCACTTGAACTGTCATGTCGATCGGTCTTCTGCCCAAATATTTCGTGAAATCGAATTAAATAACGCAATTGTTCTTTTGTTATATTATATTTTCAATTGACTAAACAGTTTATAATCCATTGATTTTTAAAGATGCTACGCATTGGATACAATAAAACCAACAGGTAATGTAATTTTTCTAAGTGTTTTGCCGGCCAAATTTGCCATTTTTGCGACAAAATTTCTATTTATTTCTTCTTTATATAAAACAGAGAAGCCAGGAAACGCGTGATACACCTGTCGACTAAAATTATAGCTTTGAACTATTCAAAACTTTACGGTGGAAAACCTTATGAAGAAGATCTGCTTCATGTGTATGGTCGAAGATGCGGACCAGGCGTGCCACCACATAACGCCAGAGGATACGGCATGATTGTTGTGCGTATCCTGCGGGGTGCATTGAAACTTAGATACCTGGTGCTGGGAGGTGCCATAGGTGGTGGACTAACACTTGGTAAGGTACGTTTACTTTTAACAAACATATTATATAACAAGAACCTTGACCACATCCCTATAAAATATTGTTTTTTTTTTTTTTAGAAGTATGATGAATGGAAAGAAGGGCTACCGGACTTAAAGTGGTTGGAAGACGCTTTCCCGCGAAGTGAAAAGTGGGGCAATTTTTCAAAGAAACTGATGGATATGGGGGGTATGGTGAAGGAAGCTATTGATATCGGTAAGATTTGTCGTGCCTACATATCCATACATACTTCATATATCAGCCGACATAAATTAAGCTTGATAATTTGTAGACATCATTCTGCCTGACAGCGGTATATTGACTAACATCGCCGTTATACAGTCTGCAGAAGTGGTTTTTCAATATTCTCAGCATCGACTGCGGTTCTACTACTAGGTGTCCGTTCTCATCCCTGCAGGCTTCCGTTCTGGCTTTATAACCTTGGCATGTTCGCTTTATCTGTTGATAAAACTTTCGAACGTCACGCCTGCAACAACACCTCTCCAAATCCTCAATCGCGCGCTTCTCGTGCTCTTTCCTCCTTCTTCTAAGTAGCTTATGCTGCTCCCTTCTTTTTAACTCGTAGAGCTCACGAGCTGCTCTTGTTTTTTTATGCAGCGAGGCCTTATATGCATCCTGCTTCGCTGTATGTATCCTCCTGCACTCGTCATCGAACCAGGTGTTTCTTCGTGGCGGAGCTTTGAAACCCAAAACTTCGGATGCAGAGCTTTTCAGGGCCTGTTTGCAAAGGCTCCACTGCTGTTCTATTGATAGCGTGGAGGATTGAGGTGTATTGGAGAGCTTAAGGGAGACGCGATCGGTAAAAGCACGAGCGGTTTCTGGCGATAGTAGCTTTCCGACGTCATAACTTTGTATTCTTACTCTACTCCGTTGCGTTCGTGATATCCGTAAGCGCATCTTGGCTACAACAAGATAGTGGTCCGAGTCGATGTTAGCCCCTCGGTAAGTTCGAACATCAAGAATAGTGGAGGAGTGTCTGACGTCGATCGCGATGTGATCAATCTGGTTGGTAGTCGATTGATCAAAACACCGCGAGGTGCCTTTGTGTATATCGAGGTGCGGGAAGCGCGTACTGGCTAGAAGGAGATTTCGCCCCGTAGCAAGATCAATCAGCATGTGTCCGTTATCGGAGGTTGTGTCGTGTAGGCTATGTTTGCCGGTAACTCGTTCAAAGATGCTTTCCTTTCCCAGCTTAGCATTGAAGTCCCCTAGTTCAATTTTGATGTCATAGCTGGGACATTGGGCATACGTTCTGTCTAGGAGATCGTATAGCTCACCTTTGGCGGAGTCATCCTTGTCTTCCGTGGAGGCGTGGACGCAGATCAGGCTAATGTTAAATAATTTAGCTTTGATACGGATTGTTATGAGGCGTTCGCTCACATGCCGAAAGCTTAGGACTTTTTGCCTTAGTCCACCTCGAACAGCAAATCCGCATCCAAACAATCGTTGCCCTCTCTCCCTATAGCAGTCGCCGTAGTAAATATCGCAGTTTTTCATCCGCCTTATACCCAGTTCATTCCATCGCATTTCCTGGATGGCGGTGATATCCGCTTTATAGCGGTCTAGGGCGTCCGCAAGTTATTCGGCTGCACATGGGCTGTTTAGGGACCTAACATTCCACGTACAAAGCCGAAGATCATTGTCCTTTTTTCGTTTTTTGCAATGGTCGTCAACATATGTAAATCCGGTCCGTTATATCCGAGGCTTGTGGTTGTTTCGGAGTTTGAGGTTTTTTTTACGGTTACGGCTTACTAGGCCGTAGCCCAACCGACTAATCCTGTTTTTTTTTTGGCGCAGGAGGCTCGCCATTCGCCCTTCCCCGTCTGCAATTTGCATAGCAAATCTCCAGATGGCACCACGTGGTGGGGATGGAACTTACTAACAGTGCCGCAAGATGTTCGACTTCGGTGGCTCTTCTCGCTTTTTAGCAAGCCAGCATCCGTCGGATAGATGCTACCCCTACGAGGCCTTTGTTAGTCTTTTGCTATCCTTTGCCAGCTTAAGAATATGCACTGGGCAAATCGATTCAGACAAGTTATCGCTCCAACTGCGTTTATGCCCACTTCACGACAATATCACCTAATTCCCGAATCTATCATTTTCTAAGTTAGTGCCAACATCCTTTCATATTTGCAAGTTATTTGGGCACCAGCGTGTCAAAGACGAGTATCTTCACTTCATAAATATCTCGTGCAAATAACTGTTCTTACATTGTGTGTAAGAGTCACCACATTCCACCCAAATGAAATTACAACATATTGCCCACTGTGCGAAACTCGTTAACATAGGTTAGGTTAGGTTGTAGTGGTTGGCATACGCCACACTTAGGCCGAAGTCGGCCCATTGTGATACCACATGGACCATATTACCTACATCCCCGATGGAGTTGGGCTATTTTGATATCTGCTAGCTCACTTAAGTTATCATAGAAGGGCGCCCTGAGGGACATGAGCAGACGAGGTGGTGAATTGATTTCTTTTTCTCCTCATCCATGCAGCCGCGGCGGAAGTCATTGGCAGGTGGCTCTAGTTTGACGGCATGTTTTCCAATGGTACAGTGACCTGTAATGACACCCACTAATGTGCTTAAGATTTCCCTTTTGGTTGCCACAAGGTCCCTGGTCCGTCCTAAGTTTAGCTCAGGCTAGATTAAGGCCAGTGTGGGCAATATAAGCTTAATACATATGCCCCCACAAAGGAAAAAGACGATCCTCATAAAGACGACCTATATGTATGATCTTCTACACAGAACATATGCCCAATGGGCTAGCTATGACACCAAAATCGTTCTAGGAGATTTCAATGCAAAGCTGGATAAGGAAGCTATCTTTGAAGAGCACAGCCTACATAACATCAGGTCAGAAAACGGACTAAGGCTAGTGGACTTTATGGCGTGACATGATCTCGTAGTAGCAAGTCCCGATCAATCGACAACCAATCAAATTGATCACATTGCGATCGACGGCTGGCACTCTTCCAGCACCCTAGATGTCCGAACCTTTCGATGAGCCAAAATCGCCTCGGTCATTACCTTGTTGCACACAAGGTACGGATGCGAATTTCTCGGAATCAACTGAGTCGAGTAAGAACACCAAAATTTAACGTCGGAAAGCTGCAATCGCAAGAGACCGCCAGGACCTTCGCCGATCAAGTCTCCCTCAAGCTCTCCCAAGTCGCGATGCAATCTGCCCAAACTATAGAACAGCAATGGAGGAGTTGTCAGAACGCTATCAGAGAGGTTGCCTCAGATGTACTCGGTTTCAAGCCACCACCTTCGAGAAACCCTCGGTTTTATGACGAGTGCAGACAGGCCCATGTAGAGAAACAGAATGCATACATGGCTACACTGCATCGACGGACGAGAGCTGTCCGCGAGCTCTATGAACAGAAAAGGAGGGAGGACCATGCGCTTCTAAGAAGAAAAAAGGAGCATGAGAAGCGCAAGATCGAGGAGATGGAGAGATACTATTGTAGGAACGACGTTCAAAAGTTTTACCAAAAAGTAAGACGAATATGCCAAGGCAGAGCAGACGCCTGCAGGGATGTGCACGGACAACTAATAGTGGAGTCACAGTCGATGCTGAAATTGTGGAAGGGCCATTTCTGCAGACTGTATAGCGGCGTTGATAGTCAGAATGCCGCCGTCAGGCAGAACGAACGATTCACAATGGACGAAGACGAAAGAGAATCCCGTCCACCCGACCTGGACGATGATAAGATAGCGATATCAAAACTTAAGTCTTATAAGCTGCTGGAGCAGACGGACTTCCCGCGGAACTGTTTAAAGCAGCTGGCGATGAGCTGGTTAGGAACATGCACCAACTTGTCTGCAAGATATTGTCGGAAGAATACATGCCCGATGAATGGAATCTCAGCATCGTTTGCCCGGTCCATAAGAAAGGAGACCCCTATGACTGCGATAATTTCAGAGGGACATGTCTTCTGAATATTGCGTACAAGTTCTTTTCTGCCATACTGAAACCGTCCGTGGGCAACCTGGTAGGTTGGAGAGATCTTGGAGAAGATCCATGAATTCCAGGTCGACACGCACCATCTTTTCGTCGACTTTAAAGCCCCGTATGACAGTGTTTATAGAGACGAGCTATACAGAGCCATGTCATGTTTTAACATTCCTGCCAAACTCGTCAGACTGTGCAGGATGACTATGGAGAACTCTCGCTGCTCCATTAAGGTCGGAGGTGAACTAACCGACCCCTTTGGTGTTAAAAAGGGTTTTAGACAGAGTGACGCACTGTCATGTGATTTCTTTAACATCATCCTTGAAAAGATCGTGCGGGACTCTGCGGCCAATACAAGAGGTACGATCTACTTCAAGTCCACACAATTGCTTGCCTACGCAGATTACATTGACGTTATTGGATGGACAGGTAGGTAGGTAGGTAGGGTCGTAGCCTTCCCAGAATTGAGAAGAACGCACTTAGGGCAGGGAGGCCCGTTGTGCAGCTACGAGGGGGTCTTACCCCCCTAATCGTGGAACCATCTAGTGCTTCTTAAGAAGTTAAGAAGATTAAGTATCCCTACTTTCTGAACATCTGTCAGATCGTTAAGGAAGTAAGAGCCTAGGTAACGTTTCCTTATATTGCAAAAAGCTGGACAGGCGCAGAGAAGGTGGTGAATGGATTCAATCTCCTCCACGTCCCGACAGCTTCTGCAGAAGTCATTTGGAACTATACCTAGTCTTTGTGCGTGACTGCCAATGAGGCAGTGACCTGTGATGACACCGATGACTTTGTAGATGTCAGTTCTTTTTAGGGAGATTATACCCCTTGTGCATTGACTGTCCAGCCGAGGCCAGATTTGCCTGGTGATGACGCAGGTATGTCCCTGTGTCCATCTCAGGTTCGTCTCGGCCCTGGCGAGATTGGTCAGATTATGTTTAATGGTTGTAAGGGGTACTCCCTCACAAGCCGCGATTGAATGTAGCGTCGTTCCTAGTTTAGCGAGTGTGTCGGCTTTTTCATTACCTGTAATGTCGCTGTGTCCTGGTACCCAGATAAGTTGTATGTTGAACTGTTCTGCCATTTCGTTAAGAGATCTGCGACAGTCGAGACTAGATTTTGATGAGTACACATAGGACTCCAACGACTTTAAGGCAGCTTGACTATTTGTAAGGATGCGAATATCCGTGGTGGATATTACGTTCCACTTCAGCCAAGATAGAGCCTCTTTTATTGCCAACAGTTCCGCCTGGAAGACGCTGCAGTGATTTGGTAATTTTAGAGCTTTGTATAGCTTGAGTCCACAGTCCACTCCACAGCCCACCCCGTCTTTGGTTTTAGACCCGTCGGTATAAAAATCCACACAGTTTCTGCGGGGTTGAGTTTGGCGAGTCCAGTTCTTCCTGTCCGGATAAATCGTCGTGAATTTTTTGTCCAAGACTATGGTGGGTTCTGTGTGGTCCAAGTTTTCTGCCAGAGTTATCCTGTTTTGCAGGATGGATGAGTGGCCAGTGACGTAGCTCGCCCATTTCGAGTTGGCTTTTAGTCTTATGGCCGTGTGTGTGGCAATTTGCTTTCCAAAAATATCGAGTGGTGTAAGGTCTAGTATCATGTTAAGCGCAGCCGTTGGTGTGGACCTGAGGGCCCCGGTAATGCACATACATGCCACCCTTTGTACCTTCTCGAGTTGTTTATGGTATGTTGTCTTGTCCAGTGCAGTCCACCAGACTATCACTCCATACAGTAGTATGGGTCTGACGACCGTAATGTAGAGCTGTAGGGTGGACAAGGCGAGACGTCAATGAGGCGTTCGCAAGCATTGAAGCAGAAGCGGCTAAAGTGGGTCTAAGGGTAAATGGGGACAAGACCAAATATATGCTGTCATCCAGAAAAACGCGCAACACCGACGTCTTGGTCAGAACGTAACCTTCGGCAGCTACATTTTTGAAGTAGTCAAGGACTTCGTCTACCTTGGCTCAATAGTGACAAGCAGCAACGACACCAGTGCTGAGATAAAACGCAGAATAACTCTTGCCAATTGCTGCTTCTTCGGGCTCAAGAGGCAATTGAGTAGTAGAGCCCTCTCTCGGACTAAGGTACCCCTTTTACAAAACCTTAATCATCCCGGTCCTCCTCTACGGCGCTGAGGCTTGGACGTTGTCAAAAGCGGATGAAAAGGCTCTTGGGCGTTTCGAGAGGAAAATTCTACGTGCAATCTTTGGTCCCGTTTGTGTAAACGGACAGTGGAGGAGGAGATTCAACTAAGAACTGACCCTTATCATCCCGGTCCTGTTGTACGGCGCAGAAGCATGGACACTATCAAAAGCGGATGAGGAGGCCCTTGGTCGGTTCGAGAGAAAGATTTTGCGCGTGATTTTTGGGCATATAAACGCAGACGGGGGATGGGGGAGAATATTCAACCACGAACTTTACGGGCTGTACAGCGGCATGAGCCTAGTCAGGCGTCTTCGGATCCAACGTCTAAGATGGCTAGGCCATGTAGAGCGAATGGACATCAACGCTCCGGCCCGAAGAGTCTTCGACTCCAACCCCAAGGGACGACGCAGCAGAGGACGGCCGCATTTAAGGTGGCGCGCACAGGTGGAAAGGGACCTCAACCAACTGGGCGTGCGGCCCTGGAAGCGGCTGGCCAAAGATCAGGCCGGCTGGAGAGCCTTGTTGGTTGAGGCCCTGTTTCACCCCGAACTGTAGCGCCATCAAGGTAAGTAAGTAAGTAGTAGATTTTGCTTTGTTGAAGAGCTTTCTGCTCTCTTTCCCAAGGGAGACTATATCTTTATATATATCCACCAGGGGGATTTGGGTTTTCCTCTTGGAGTGCTTATCGCGATAGTGCTCTGTTGAGAGTTTCTATCAGCTCATTTACTAAATTGGTTGGTAGGGTGCTTGGCCCCTAAGTAGGGCTCAACACATGTATGTAGGTTTTGTTTTTTTGCCAGTCAGTTGTAGTTCCTGAAAGGAGCTAGGGCACTGGCGTGACTGGCTATGTTGAATTTAATTTAGCGCGATGGTCAGAGAAAGAGTGCTCTCTTACGACTTACCATTCCCTGACTTAACATTGTCCTGCGATGCAAAGGCTACATCTAGGACTTCTTCGTTTGTTCTTAGCGATAAAAGTTGGTTCACAGCCAATATTGCATACGACAAGGTTTGTATGTAACCCCTTAACGTCATTTCTTATAAGGTTTTAATTATAGTAAGCACATGAATAAGAAAACCATATATGTTCCTGGATGTATTCAGATAATTATACTTGTAATAGTGGTTTTTTTTTGTCAAGTTTTGTAATAAAGCAACTCCCTGTTGTTGTCTTGTAAATCTAGATCCAAAACTTAAGCAACTTGGGGAAGAAAAATTAGCCGAATGGAGAATGTGGTTTGATAATCGTCTGGATGATGCTATTGAAGCCGCCGACTATCAAGGAAGCACAATCATTGAAGAATGTATGTTATATCCTGTTTTTTAGTAAAGATTTCTAATAGCAAATATAATTTTCTGAATACTACCATTTGCAAGATACAATACTGCACTCTTTAGTCGGCCGAATCTATTTTAAAACTAAGTCTAATCAGTCATCTTCTTGTCACGCGTAGCGGGTCGCGTGTGTTGTTCTTTGCTGGTGGAGCAAATCTTACTGTCGTAAGGGCATAACACCTACGGCAGTTTGTTTTTG
Organism: Eumerus sabulonum; assembly: GCA_951905685.1. Lineage (NCBI taxonomy): Eukaryota > Metazoa > Arthropoda > Insecta > Diptera > Syrphidae > Eumerus > Eumerus sabulonum. The sequence goes on from OX645064.1 coordinate 72,421,919, forward strand.
CAAATCCGGCGATAGAACTTCAATTACGCGTCTCTGCTTTAACGGTTTTGTATCTATACATGTTTTGTAGTTTGCATTGATGAGGGATTTCTGTGTGCAGTTCTGGGTTACGGAAGAATTTCTTTGCCACGTATACCCATCTCTCTCGCCACAAACCGGCTGTTTTGGCAGTTTGTGAAACACAGGTCGATGAAAAGTCTGATCCTTCGGATTTCAGTATTCCTGGATATAGCTTAGTGCCATTATTCGTTTCTCGCCGTGGTCTCGCCATCTATGTCCGTAGTGATATTGCTTACCAGTTACTTCCACAGTATAGCCAAACATCCACCCCGGAATTTGAATTCATATGGCTTAAATTCATATTCCGTAAGCACTCCATCCACTACTGTTTTCTTTATAGAAGCCCCCAATCTAGACAGGAATGCAACATTTGATGCATTCGACGCACTGTCTGATTCCATCCAAAGAATTGTTTCCCTGTTCCCTCGCACTGAAATCGTTTTAGCGGGCGATTTCAATGTACACAATTCTCAGTGGCTTCGACATTCTGGACAGACAACACCCGAAGGAAGGTATGTTGAAATGTTTGCTGAGTTAAATCACTCAACTTGTGAATGAGCCATCACGTATCCCCGATGTTGCTGGTCATACCGCCAACACGCTGGACTTGTTTCTTACCTCTCAGCCTGACAAATACACGATCGATGTATTGGAACCCCTAGGCTTGTATGACCACTGCATGATATCAGCAAAATTCTCGAACTCCCACCATCCAGTTAAAGAGAAAGCTCCTAAGAGAACACTATGGCTATACGAGAAAGCCAACTGGTGCGGCCTTAACAACTTCTTTCGGATCTTTAACTGGTCGTTGTGCTTCCTCGACAACGACGTGGACGCCGCAACTGATAAAAGCACCAGGCCTAAGGATAATACGTGGTGTGACTCGAGCTGCAAAGAGGCTATTCGGCTCAGGGAGCTAAGTTTTCGGGCCTACAAGGCAAACAGTTCTGAGGAAAACCGAAAAAAGTACATACGAGCCAGAAATGACTGCAACTCCCACATTCGACGGATTAAATTCCAATCCGACCAAAAATTAAGGCGTAAAATCCTTCAATGTCCCAAAGGTAGCAAAAGTTTCTGGTCGTTTGTAAAAAACGTAAAAAACTCAACTAAGTCGTCTATACCGACGCTCATCCACAATGACATTCCAGCTGTCACCCCCTTAGACAAAGCTAACCTACTTGCTGCCCATTTCGCAACCAGTTCTCAGCTGCCAGCCTGTACTTTGTCTCCGCCTGTACTAGAGTGCGTAAATTCCACCATGGGACCAATCCACTTCCGCACTCGTACAGTCGCAAGGGTTCTTAAAGATCTCGACATACTCAAATCCGCTGGTCCAGATGCTATTGCCCAAATAGTTCTGAAGAGGTGTTCTTCTACGCTGGCAAAACCACTGTGTAAGCTTTTTCACCTTTCCTACACCTCTGGACTCTTTCCGAGTAGGTGGAAAACAGCAGTTGTCCAGCCTATACCAAAAAAAGGCGATTCATCTTCTCCCTCCAACTACCGACCCATTGCACTAACGTCCCTTCTTTCCAAGGTCATGGAAACGCTGATTAATCGTCAACTTATGAAATATCTTGAATCACGGAAACTCCTCAATGACCGCCAATACGGTTTCCGCAGCAACAGATCCACTGGTGATATGATGGCATATCTCGCTGAAAAGTGGAATCACTCGCTTCACCAAGCAGGTGAAAGCAAAATCGTTACACTGGATATTTCGAAAGCATTTGACAGGGTTTGGCATGAAGCCCTTTTGTCGAAAATGCGTGCTTTTGGGATCGATGAGTCTCTCTTTCAATGGATTAGAAGCTACCTTTCGAATCGTTCAATTCAAGTTGTTTTGGAGGGATTCAAGTCTGATACTTTGTAAATGCCGGTGTTCCCCAGGGCTCCGTTTTGTCTCCGACACTCTTTCTTATTTTTATAAATGATCTCTTGTCTGTTACTTCTAATCCAATTCACTCCTTCGCTGACGACAGTACCCTCAGCTTCTCATATTCGTTCACCAGTTTACGACCCTGCACTTCGGTTGTAGATAATGAGCGGCAGCGTATGTTAAGCTCATTAAATTCCGATATCGACAGCATCATCCAATGGGGTAAAAACAATAGAGTGGAATTTAATGCTTCCAAAACACAATGCTGTCTCTTGTCGTTAAAGCATATAAATAACCCGCAGCCATTATCCATGAATGGCACTTGCATCTCAGGAACTGAAAAGCTTTCCATCCTGGGTATGAGTGTTGCTTACTTACTTACTTAACGGGCGCTACAGTTCGGGGTGAACCTGGGCCTCAACCAACATGCCTCTCCACCTAGCACGATCTTTCGCTAGTCTTTTCCAATGCCGCACGCCCAGTTGGTTGAGGTCCCCTTCCACCTGTGCGCGCCACCTTAGGTGCGGCCGTCCCCTATTTCTTCGTCCCTCGGGGTTGGATTCAAAGACTCTACGGGCTGGAGCTGTGGTGTCCATTCGCTCTACATGGCCTAGCCATCTTAGGCGTTGGATCCGTAGACGCCTGACCAGACTCATGTCGCTGTACAACCCGTACAGTTCGTGATTGAATCTTCTCCTCCAACCCTCCTCTGTGTTTATGGGACCGAAAATCGAACGCAGAATCTTTCTCTCGAAACGACCAAGGATTTCCTCATCCGCTTTAGATAAAGTCCATGTTTCTGCGCCGTATAACAGGACCGGGATAATTAAGGTCTTATATAAGGTCAACTTGGTCGTACGAGAGAGGGCTCTACTTCTCAGTTGCCTCTTGAGCCCAAAGAAGCAGCGGTTGGCAAGAGTAATTCTGCGCTTGATTTCGAAACTGGTGTCGTTGTTCCAAGTCACCGCGGAGCCGAGGTATATGAAGTCCTTAACTACCTCGAACTTATATCTGCCAATATGCACGTTCTGTCCAAGACGTCGGTGGTAAATGTCCTTTTTCGATGACAGCAGATATTTAGTCTTGCCCTCATTAACTGCCAAACCAATTTTTGCCGCCTCCATCTCAATACTCGCAAACGCCTCATTGACATCTCGCTGCGATCTACCTATTATGTCAATGTCGTCGGCGTATGCAAGGAGTTGCGAGGATTTGAAGTAGATTGTGCCTCTTGTATTGACCTGTGATTTTTGCACAATCATTTCCAATATGATCTTGAAGAAATCACACGACAGCGCATCGCCCTGCCTAAATCCTTTTTTGACATCAAAACTATCGGTAAGGTGCTCACCGATTCGTATGGAGCAGCGAGCACTTTCCAAGGTCATCCTGCATAGTCTGACGAGCTTCGCAGGGATGTCAAAAGTAAACATGGCGTTATATAGCTCGTCTCTAATTACGCTGTCGTATGCGGCCTTGAAGTCGACGAATAGATGGTGCGTATCGACTTGAAACTCATTGGTTTTCTCCAGGATCTGCCGTAGTGTGAAGATTTGATCGATGGTGGACTTCCCTGGCCTGAAGCCACGCTGATAAGGACCTATCAGCTTGTTTACGAATGGCTTCAGGCGTTCACACAAAACGGCAGCGAAGATCTTGTATGCGACATTAAGGAGACTTATTCCTCTATAGTTGGCGCAGTCAAAGGGATCTCCTTTTTTTGTGGATCGGGCAAACAATGCTGAGACTCCATTCCTCGGGCATGCTTTCCTCTGACCATATCTTACAGATGAGCCGGTGCATGCTCCTAACCAGCTCACCCCCAGCCGCTTTGAAGAGCTCAGCAGACAGTCCATCTGCGCCAGCAGCTTTATTCGACTTGAGTTTCGACATGGCAATCTCAACTTCGTCGAGGTCAGGGAGACGGAATTCTCTGCGATCTTCGTCGTTAAAAAATGAGTGTTGCTCACAATCTTAATTGGAGCGACCATATATTCAGTGTCGCCAAGAATGCTGCGAAATGCCTAGGATTCTTATACAGATGCAAGAAATATTTCTCACCCTTAGATCTGGCTACAATCTATAAGGCGTTCATTCGCCCCAAATTAGAGTTTAACGCTCATGTCTGGTCCGGTGCTTCCAAGACCTCACTGCACCTACTAGACAGAATTCAAAAACGGGCCATAAAACTGATAGGTGACTCCAGCATTACCAAAACATTAGACTCGCTGGAACACCGCAGGAATGTTACCTGCCTCTCCCTGTTTTATCGTTACTACCACCAAAAATGCTCTGATGAAATAGCCAGTTGCATTCCGAGCCTTCAGCATTTCTCCCGCAATACACGTCTCTCTAGGAATGCTAACCAATATACTCTGAAACCCGCTTTCGGACGTACTGTCAAATATAGAGAATCTTTCATTAACCGAACCACACGAATCTGGAACTCCCTGCCGGATTCGGTTTTCCCCCCTCAATGCAACATGCAAGCATTTAAGATCAATGTCCATCGGCATCTCCTCTATTTCTCTTCCTCTCTACCTTCTGCCCGCACTGTGTCACCGACATATATTTATCATATATTTCAGCGAGAGACGATTTGAAGTCGAAAGCTGTTGTAAATGCCATTGGATTATCCAACGATGAGAGTCGCAAAAAGTATGGTAAGCTTATATCTGACTAGGTTACACATTCTCGATTGTTTAGATTTCTATTCTCTCAAGTAGAAACACTCCAAGCCCAGGTAGAAACGTTGCAAACTGAAATAATGAATGTTCAAATAAAATATCAAAAAGAACTCGAGAAGATGGAAAAGGAAAATCGCGAACTACGTCAGCAGTATCTGATATTGAAAACCAATCGTAAAACACCATCGAAGAAAATTAAAAAATCCCTGATTGACATGTATTCAGAAGTTTTGGACGAGCTTTCAGGCTACGATACTACCTATTCAACGGCTGATCACCTACCGAGAGTGGTAGTTGTTGGTGATCAAAGTAGTGGCAAGACATCGGTACTTGAATCAATTGCAAAGGCGCGAATTTTTCCGCGAGGTAGTGGAGAAATGATGACCAGGGCGCCAGTTAAAGTAACTTTGTCTGAAGGACCGTATCATATTGCACAGTTCCGTGATTCCGATAGAGAATATGACTTAAACAAGGAATCGGATTTGGCTGATTTACGCCGAGAAGTTGAGCTTAGAATGCGTGCTTCGGTGCGTGGCGGAAAAACTGTTAGTAATGAGGTTATTTCAATGACTGTGAAGGGGCCTGGTCTACAACGTATGGTTCTAGTTGATCTTCCCGGCATTATATCGGTATGCTCAATACATAGTGTTTTTTGTTTTTTTAATTTCCCTTTTATTTATTTACCATATAGACAATGACAGTCGACATGGCTGCAGATACTAAAGATTCAATTTATCAAATGACAAAACACTATATGAGCAATCCAAATGCTATTATCTTGTGCATTCAAGATGGATCAATAGATGCTGAACGGAGTAATGTTACTGATTTAGTAACTCAATGCGATCCATTAGGAAGGCGAACAATATTTGTGTTGACTAAAGTCGATTTAGCAGAAGAACTCGCCGATCCCGATCGGGTAAAAATAGAAATGTTAAAGTACATGTTTGAGGAGCGATACGTTTACGAAACATTTAATATTTTCAGATACGAAAAATACTTTCTGGCAAACTATTTCCAATGAAAGCATTAGGATATTACGCTGTTGTTACAGGAAGAGGTAGAAAGGACGACAGTATTGAAGCTATTCGTCAATATGAAGAAGATTTCTTCAAGAATTCCAAACTATTCCAGTAACAAAATTCAGAAATAACCTATTGTGTCCATTTAATAGTTTGAATATATTTTAAAGTCGACGCGGTGTGATAATGCCACATCAGGTAACAAGTAGAAATTTAAGTCTAGCAATATCGGATCGCTTTTGGAAGATGGTACGCGAAACAATTGAACAACAAGCGGATGCCTTCAAAGCGACACGATTCAATTTAGAGACAGAATGGAAGAATAACTTCCCAAGGTTTGCTTCAAAAATATTATATATGAATGTCTTCAAATGCAATTGGTTATTGATTTCACTACAGATTGAGAGAGTCCGGAAGAGACGAACTGTTTGAAAAGGCCAAGGGTGAAATTCTGGATGAAGTCATTAGCTTATCACAAATATCTGCAAAGGAGTGGGAAGAAGTTCTCAATTCAAAACTATGGGACAAGCTGTCGAATTATGTTTTCGAAAACATTTATTTGCCCGCAGCTCAGTCAGGTTCTCAAAGTAATATTACAGTAGTGTAAGAAAGTTTCATATTCCCCGCATCACATATTGAACACTAACCTTATCGCTACCCAGAGAATGTGTACGTCCGATCATGAGTAACATTCTGTGTACAATATCGACTTGTCATTGCTTTGTGAAATTTTCTCATTATAGGATTAATTGTGATTTGCTACAGTTAATCTATTTCTAATCTATTAATCCCTGTTTTAGATTCATTTAACACAATGGTCGATATAAAGTTGAGACAATGGGCAGAGCAAGCCCTTCCTGCCAAGTCTGTTGAAGCAGGTAAGTTTATTGTTTTTTCATTGAATATTATTGCAAGTCGAACTGATTCCTATTTAACAATGTAAGTTAAGTAAATGTGTTTCCTTTAGATATGTTACGCCATTCGTATCTGTGCATTACTGTGTAATATAAGCATGTGAACGTGTGTAGGGAGGCGGGCGAAAATAAATAAAATAGAATTCGAAAAAGCAATTGTCATTCGAGCAAATTCAGTAGAGCGTATCACTTCATCATCATTTTCAGTCGCCCGCATGTTCCACTAAAAGAGTCGCGGGGGGTAATGCGCGCACGCGGGATCTCCAGGCCACTCGATCCTCCGCCATCGACTCTAACTCATCAGGAGCTATGCCCAAGCGTACCCAGGCGAGTTTTTGGACTTGGTCCAACCACCTCGTCCTGGGTCTGCCAAGCGGTCGCCTGCCTGATGGTATTGCATCCAAGGCACGCTTCGAAAGTCGTGATGATGGCGACATTCGTCTCACGTGACCAAACCATCGAAGCATAGCCCTTTCCGTTCGGAGAAGCAGCTGCTCAACATAAAGCTCCCCGCGCACTGCCGGGTTTCTCACCCTATTCACCTCCGAACCTCAGCCTGTACAGTCAAATTCTTAACTCGCTTTTCTCTTTTCTTCACTTCCCGAATAATTAATTGAAAAAAAAAAGAAAAAATGAAAAAAAAGACGCGAGTGTCCGTCCAACTGTGAACGCGAGTGCTACTTACCTCATCAAAAAAAAAAAAAAGAAATAATAAAATAAAATATACTAAAACGCGCGTGACCCATATTTCTCTGACATAAACAAAAAACAAAGGCCTTGCAGGAGGCTTTAAAAAGGGCACCCTGGCTCTTCGAAACTGCGAGGGTAATCTTGTCACCGACCCGCAGGGAATAGTGGATGTATTTAAGCAGCACTTCCAGCAGCTGCTTAACGAGCATGACCAAGAGAGAGTGGTAGGGACCGAGGAAATCCCAAATCCAGCCGCTGAAGTAGTCCTCCCACCCAGCATAGAAGAAGTCGGCACAGCTATTCAGAAGCTGAAGAACAACAATGCCGCAGGCTCAGATGGCTTGCCATCAGAGCTCTTCAAGGCTGGCGGCGATGTTCTGGTAGGGAGCATGCACCAGATCATCTGCAGAATTTGGGAAGATGAAAGCATGCCCGACGACTGGAATACCAGCTCTATATGCCCCATCCACAAAAAAGGCGATCCTACCTCTTGCAAGAACTATAGAGGTATATCCCTGCTCAATGTCGCATACAAGATCCTGTCCAGCGTATTGTGTGAACGTCTAAAACCATTTTGCACCGCACTAATCGGCAGCTACCAGTGCGGCTTCCGGCCCGGCAAATCAACTATACACCAAATTTTCACACTTCGACAAATCCTGGAAAAGACCAACGAGTTTCGAATCGATACACACCATCTTTTCATTGATTTCAAAGCCGCATACGACAGCATTCATCGTGAAGCACTGTTTAGGGCGATGGCCGAATTCGGGATCCCGGTAAAACTGATCCAGTTGTGTCGCGCCACGCTAAAAAACACGCGATGCACCGTATAACTCGGTTCTAGGACCTCGGAACCATTCGAAACATGCACCGGATTTCGGCAAGGAGATGCGCTGTCATGTGACTTCTTCAACCTGGTGCTGGAGCAGATAGTGCGACGGGCAGGCGTCAACAGGGAAGGCACTATCTTTTACAAGTCAATCCAGCTGCTAGGATACGCGGATGATATCGACATCATCGCGTGTTCTCGCCGTGACATTGTGGAAGCATTCACGGCGATTGAAGGACAGGCGAAACGAATTGGTCTTAAGATCAATGAGGACAAAACGAAATACATGCTGTCAAGCAAAAACCAATCCGTCGCTCACCACCTGGGACAAAACATAACAATTGACAGCTACAATTTCAAGGTAGTTAAGGAGTTTGTCCACCTCGGGGCAAACGTAAATTCCACAAATGACACCACAGTGGCGATCCGGCGTAGAATCGCCCTTGGCAACCGCTGCTACTTCGGCTTGTCCAAACAACTGGATACAAAACTCCTCACTCGAAAGACCAAAGTCATGCTTTACAAAACGCTCATTCTGCCAGTCTTGTTGTACGGAGCCGAAAGCTGGACGATAAGCAGGACAGCGGAGCTGATTTTGGGTTCTTTAGAAAGAAAAATTCTGCGCCGAATATTTGGTCCTGTCTGGGAGGAAGGTGAATGGAGAAGAAGACACAACCGCGAATTCTGCGATCTGTACCAAGATGTGGATGTAGTCCGGAAGGCAAGGATCCGTCGACTACACTGGCTCGGCCACATCGAGCGCATGGACATCAACGCTCCAGCTAAGAGGGTCTTCGACTCCGAGCCTCCTGGTTCGAGAAGAAGAGGAAGACCGAACCTCCGGTATAAAGACCAAGTAATCGCGAATGTAGCACATCTTGGTCTTGACAACTGGAAGCAGCGTGCCCGGGACCGTCAAGGATGGAAGGCAGCTATAGCTCAGGCTCAGATCCTCCATGGATCGCAGGCCTGATAAGTAAGTAAGTAAACAAAAAACGCGATTGTTCAACAGTGTTCCCAATTCTCACCTGAACTTATTGTCAATAAACTTTCCGCAAATGGATCACTGTGATTCTGCCCATTGTGTCACCGAATCCAGAAATGCTGACCGGGTTACTTGAAAGGGTATCTGTGGCAAATCTTTTCACCTTTCCTGCATCGGCCTAGGCAAAAGGTGGATCACCTAGATTAAAGAATATGCCGAGCACTTCTTTTTTTATTGTGAAGAGTGCAAAAAAATATAATATAACATTAACTCGGTTGCCAACAACAACAGCACGCTTTTTAAGAACCTCTCTTGTTTAACAATACCTCCATATGTGATGAACTGCATGAAGCTAATGTGTCTATCAGTGTTTCTCCACCGCCGCCTAAAACAACATCCTCAGTGTACACGCAGACTACCGAGGACCCAATTCCTGAAGACCCAACAGTTGGAACCAATATTGAGCGCTTTGGCCAAACATGGAGTTTAAGTGAATGGAACCAGCGTCTCCGAAAACTTGAAAAAAGCAACGAAGAAACTTCTTCCTTTATTATTGATGGTTTGGCCCCCAACTCTCATGAACAATGGGCCCAAAAATTTACAAAAGAATTTCAAATCCCAATAGTAAGTTGCCAGGCGCTTAAACGCTCCCAATCCTTCAAACTGAAGCTGTCAATTCCATCAAAATACGAATGGTTATTCGTAGACCCCGACGGCCGTCCTTTCACTCTTGGAAAAACAACCTTCACCAGGTGGGATAAAAAGATCGATATCCATCCCAAGCCTCTCAACAAATCTACGTATAAAACTAATCGTAAACCTATTAATAAGCTTAACGAAAAGCACTCTAACTGGAGCTTCAAAACGAACCTCTTCCCATCCTTCACCCACCCCTCCATCGCTCATATGCAGACCTCTTCTGCTGCTCCACCCAAACCTCCACGCCAACGTGTTTCTTTCAATCTGACTCCAACTACTTGTTCTGCCACCACTAGCCCCTCGCCACCCCTCCCAAATTCTTTTCCTAATTTCGATCTAAAATCTGGAGCCAAATATCCTAATTTCCGCAGCTCTCACGTCCTTAACCCCTCTGCCCCCACCTTTTCTAACACATCCACAACACACTCCACCTCGCACACTACAGCAGACTCCACTTCTCTCCTAACTGTCTCAACTCCCTCCTCAACAACACCTCCTCCTAACCCCAACCAATCTTTCGCTCCGCTGTCCTTATCGTCCAGCTTTCGGCTTCGTACAGCAAGAGTGGCAGTATGTGCGTTTTGTAAAGCATGACTTTGGTCTTTCGAGGGAGGAGTTTTGACCCCAGTTGTTTGGACAAGCCGAAGTAGCAGCGGTTGCCAAGAGCGATTCTATGCCGGATCTCCACTGTGGTGTCATGTGTGGAATTTATGTTTGCCCCGAGGTAGACAAACTCCTTAACTACCTCGAAATTGTAGCTGTCAATTGTTTTATTTTGTCCCAGGTGGTGAGCGACGGATTGGTTTTAGCTTGACAGCATGTACTTCGTCCTGTCCTCATTGACCTTAAGACCAACTCCTCGCCTGTCCTTCAATCGCCGTGAATGCTTCCACAAGCCACGGCGAGAACACACGATGATATCGATATCATCCGCGTATCCTAGCAGCTGGACGGACTTGTAGAAGATAGTGCCTTCCCTGTTGACGCCTGCCCGTCATACTATCTGCTCCAGCACCAGGTTGAAGAAGTCACATGACAGCGCATCTCCTTGCCGATATCCGGTGCATGTTTTAAACGGTTCCGAAGTCCTGGAACCGAGTTGCATGGTACACCGCGTATTTTTTAGCGTGGCGCGACACAACTGGATCAGTTTTACCGGGATCCCGAATTCGGCCATCGCCCCAAACAGTGCTTCACGATGAATGCTGTCGTATGCGGCTTTGAAATCGATGAAAGGATGGTGTGTATCGATTCGAAACTCGTTGGTCTTTTCCAGGATTTCTCGAAGTGTGAAAATTTGATCTATAGTCGATCTGCCGGGCCGGAAGCCGCACTAGTAACTGCCGATTAGTGCGGTGGAAAATGGTTTTAGACGTTCACACAATACGCCGGACAGGATCTTGTATGCGACATTGAGCAGGGATATACCTCTATAGTTCTTGCAAGAGTTAGGATCGCCTTTTTTGTGGATGGGGCAAATAGAGCTGGTATTCCAGTCGTCGAGCATGCTTTCGTCTTCCCAAATTCTGCAGATGATCTGGTGCATGCTCCCTACAAAAACTTCGCCGCCAGCCTTGAAGAGCTCTGATGGCAAGCCATCTGAGCCTGCGACCTTGTTATTCTTCAGCTTTTGAATAGCTGTGTCCCTACCACTCTCTCTTGGTCATGCTCGTTAAATAGCTGTTGGAAATGCTGCTTAAATACATCCACTATTCCCTGCGGGTCGGTGACAAGATTACCCTCGCAGTTTCGAAGAACCTGGGTGCCCTTTTTGAAGCCTCCTGCAAGGCCTTTGGCTTTCTTGTAAAAAGCTCGTGTTTTATGCTTATCCCTAGACTTCTCGATATCCTTGAGCTGGGAGGCTGCGAAGATTCTTTTCTTTTGTCGCAGTAGTTTTTTCTCCTCCCTTCTTCTGGCTCGGTACTCTACTTGCGTTTTCCTCTGCAGCGCCTTTTGGTACGCCTCGTCGGTTGCTGCCTTTTTCTGCTCACACTCGCCATCATACCACGGGTTTCTTGTCGGGGTTGGTAGGTATCCTAAGATGGTTTCGGCTACTTCCTGAATGGCTGAGCGGCAATGCAACCACATATTATTGGCATTTGTGTTCGACGTAGGCATACCGTAGAGTCTTTCGCTCAACTGCTCCCTGTAGCCTCTGGTAACCTCTGGTGTGCTCAGGCGCCCAATGTCGAACCTCCTCCTGATGGGCTGGTGCAGCTCTCTGACCTTGGACAGTCGAGCTCTGAATCTTTCTGCTGCGAGGAAGTGGTCAGAGTCGACATGTGCCTTTCTGAATGTTCGCACATCCAGGATGTTTGACGAGTGCCTTTCGTCAATGAGCACATGGTCGATTTGGTTGGCGGTTCGACCGTCCGGAGATCGCCAGGTTTCTGTGTGGATTCGCTTGCGAGGGAATCTTGTGCTACTTATCACCGCATTACGAGCTGTCGCAAAGTCAGCGAGTCGGAAGCCCTTATCTGTTGTTGTATCGTGGAGGCTGTGTTTTCCGATCACTCCGCCAAGGGTGTTTTCCTTGCCGATTTTGGCATTGAAGTCCCCGAGCACGATTTTTACATCGTACTCCGGACAAGCTCCGTAGGCGTTGTCCAGGAGGTCATAGAAGTCCTCCTTGATAGGGTCTTCAGCCTCGTCGGTAGGGGCGTGTGCACATATAAGGCTGATGTTATAAAATCTGCCTCTGATGCGGATCACAGCCAGGCGATCACTTATCGGTTTAAAGTCGACGACCTTCGACCTTAACCGCTTTCCCACGACAAATCCGCATCCCAGTAAGTGCAACCTTTTGTGACAGCTGTAATAAATGTCGCAATTATTCTTCCTAATCATACCGTTTCCTATCCAGCGTATTTCCTGGACCGCAGTAATATCCGCCTTGTACTGCGTGAGGATTCCTTCTAGTTTATGAGCAGCTCCGGGAGTGTACAGGGTTCTGACATTCCAGGAGCATACTCGCAAATCGTGTTTCTTTTTCGTGCGTTGTCGTCGTCGAGTAAGTGGGCGGATTGTTAGCCCGCCGCACAACCGCCATTCTGGTTGGGGTCTTGTCGCTGCGTACGTTGTACTAGAACTGAAGTTTCGCTACAGATTGGGATATGTATGTGTTCGAAGTGATCCCGTCTTGCTGGAATTGTGCTCTGCTAATGAACCGAAGAAACGGCTGCAGTTGCGGTACCAACAATTCGAAAGTCATTTAGCAATATACGTCAGAAGTACTGTCTCTTGTTGGTTAAAAAATAAGGGCAATGAATCCCTTGGACAAAAATTGCACACCGGACTGTCGTGTTTTGACAATGCAAACTAATTTTAATTGCTATGTTGCAGAATTAGTGCCTCATGTATTGTTTGTTGTTTTCAAACCTCTCCTGGTGTTGTTTAACCGCGACCGCTCGGTGCTCCCCCGGTCTGTTACTCAGTGCGAATAACAAATCCGCTAAACGATAACGAAACTTACCTCACGCTGTTCGCTTTGAAGTTAGATTTTGAACTTGAATTGCCGCTAGATATCATTTGTATGTACAGCTATTGCAATAGGACCTCGGTAATTTGAACTATTAGAGACCGATCCTGATTCAAACCACAGAAGTGTTCTAATTACTGGATCCTTTTTTCGCAGTCAATATTTCGGCCGAGCAAGCAGTGTAAAGTATTTGTGTTTTTTTTTACGAGGGTAGGTGAACATCTTCAAAAGACACTATGAGGTGGTGAGTGTCGACTTGGAATTCATTGGTTTTTTCCAGGATCTGCCGTAGTTTGAGGATTTGGTCGATGATGGACTTCCCTGGCCTGAATCCCCACTGATAAGGACCTATCAGCTTATTTACAAAAGGCTTCAGACTTTCACACAAAATGGAAGAAGATTTTGTAGGCGATGTTAAGAAGACTTATTCCTCTGTAGTTGGCGCAGTCAGACGGCTCTCCTTTCTTGTGGATCGGGCATACGATGCTGAGACTCCATTCATCGGGCATGCTTTCCTCTGACAGATGAGCTGGTGCATGCTCTTAACCAGGTCATCCCCAGCTGCATTGAAGAGCTCAGCAGACGGTCCATTTGCGCCAGCAGCTTTATTCGACTTGAGTTTCGATATGGCAATCTTAACTTCGTGGAGGTCAGAGCGACGGAATTCTCTGCGGTCTTCGTCGGTAAGAAATTTATTCTGCCTGACAGCGGCATATTGACTAACATCGCCGTTATACAGTCTGCAGAAGTGGTTTTTCCATATTCTCAGCCTCGACTGCGATTCCGCTACTATGTATGTGTCCGTTCTCATTCCTGTAGGCTTCCGTTCTGGCTTTATAACCTTGGCATGTTCACTTTATCAGTTGATAAAACCTTCGAACGTCACGCCTGCAGTAACACCTCTCCAAATCCTCAATCGCGCGCTTCTCGTGCTCATTCTTCTTTCTTCTGAGAGACTTTTGGTCCTCCCTTCTTTTTAACTCGTAGAGCTCACGAGATGCTCTTGTTCTTTTATGCAGCGAGGCTTTATATGCATCCTGCTTCGCTGTGTGAATCCTACTGCACTTGTCATCGAACCAGGTGTTTCTTCGTGGTGGAGCCTTGAAGCCCAAAACTTCGGATGCAGAACTTTTCAAATGTACCACTGCTGTTCTATTGACAGCGTGGAGGGTTGAGGTGTATTGGAGAGCTTAAGTGAGACGCGATCGGTAAAAGCACTAGCGATTTTTGGCGATAGTAGCTTTCCGACGTCATAACTTTGTATTCTTAATCTACTCCGTTACGTTCGTGATACCTGTAGGCACATCTTGGCTACTACAAGATAGTGGTCCGAGTCGATGTTAGCTCCTCGGAAAGTTCGAACATCAAGAATAGTGGAGGGGTATTTGACGTCGATCGTGATGTGATCAATCTAGTTAGTGATTGATCTTGCGACCGCCAGGTCTTCTTCTTCTTAACGGGCGTTACAGTTCGGGGTGAACCTGGGCCTCAACCAATATGCCTCTCCACCTAGCACGATCTTTCGCTAGTCTTTTCCAATGCCGCACGCCCAGTTGGTTGAGGTCCTCTTCCACCTGTGCGCGCCACCTCAGGTGCGGTCGTCCTCTATTTCTTCGTCCCTCGGGGTTGGATTCAAAGACCCTACGGGCTGGAGCTGTGGTGTCCATTCGCTCTACATGGCCTAGCCATCTTAGGCGTTGGATCCGTAGACGCCTGACCAGACTCATGTCGCTGTACAACCCGTACAGTTCGTGATTGAATCTTCTCCTCCAACCTTCCTCTGTGTGTATGGGACCGAAAATCGAACGCAGAATCTTTCTCTCGGAACGACCAAAGATTTCCTCATCCGCTTTAGATAAAGTCCATGTTTCTGCGCCGTATAACAGGACCGGGATAACTAAGGTCTTATATAAGGTCAACTTGGTCGTACGAGAGAGGGCTCTACTTCTCAGTTGCCTCTTGAGCCCAAAGAAGCAGCGGTTGGCAAGAGTAATTCTGCGCTTGATTTCGAAACTGGTGTCGTTGTTCCAAGTCACCGCGGAGCCGAGGTATATGAAGTCCTTAACTACCTCGAACTTATATCTGCCAATATGCACGTTCTGTCCAAGACGTCGGTGGTAAATGTCCTTTTTCGATGACAGCAGATATTTAGTCTTGCCTTCATTAACTGCCAAACCAATTTTCGCCGCCTCCATCTCAATACTCGCAAACGCCTCATTGACATCTCGCTGCGATCTACCTATTATGTCAATGTCGTCGGCGTACGCAAGGAGTTGCGAGGATTTGAAATAGATTGTGCCTCTTGTATTGGCCAGTGATTTTTGCACAATCATTTCCAATATGATGTTGAAGAAATCACACGACAGCGCATCGCCCTGTCTAAATCCTTTTTTTGACTTCGAAGCTATCGGTCAGTTCTGCACCGATTCGGATGGAGCAGCGAACATTTTCCAGGGTCATCCTGCATAGTCTGACGAGCTTCGCAGGGATGTCAAAAGTAAACATGGCGTTATATAGCTCGTCTCTAATTACGCTGTCGTATGCGGCCTTGAAGTCGACGAATAGATGGTGCGTATCGACTTGAAACTCATTGGTTTTCTCCAGGATCTGCCGTAGTGTGAAGATTTGATCGATGGTGGACTTCCCTGGCCTGAAGCCACACTGATAAGGACCTATCAGCTTGTTTACGAATGGCTTCAGGCGTTCACACAAAACGGCAGCGAAGATCTTGTATGCGACATTAAGGAGACTTATTCCTCTATAGTTGGCGCAGTCCAAAGGATCTCCTTTTTTGTGGTCGGGCAAACAATGCTGAGACTCCATTCCTCGGGCATGCTTTCCTGTGACCATATCTTACAGATGAGCTGGTGCATGCTCCTAACCAGCCCACCCCCAGCCGCTTTGAAGAGCTCAGCAGACAGTTCATCTGCGCCAGCAGCCTTATTCGACTTGAGTTTCGACATGGCAATCTCAACCTCGTCGAGGTCAGGGAGACGGAATTCTCTGCGATCTTCGTCGTTAAAAAATGGATCATTCTGCCTGACGGCGGTATGTTGTCATCGCCGTTATACAGTCTGCAGAAGTGGTTTTTCCAAATTCTGAGCATCGACTGCGATTCTACTACTAGGTGTCCGTTCTCATCCTTACAGGCCTCCGTTCGGGCTTTATAGCCTTGAGACATTCGTTTTATCCGCTGATAAAATCTTCGAACGTCGTGCCCGCAATAGCACCTCTCCAAGTTTTCAATCGCCCGCTTCTCGTGCTGTTTCTTTTTTCTCTTGAGAAGCTTATGTTCCTGCCTTCTCTTAAGCTCGTAGAGCTCACGAGCCGCTCTTGTTTTTTTGTGTAGTGAGGCTTTGTATGCCTCCTGCTTTTCCGCATGAATCCTTCTACACTCGTCATCGAACCAGGTGTTTCGTCGTGGTGGAGCTTTAAGGCCCAGCACTGACTGAGTGGTGGATTGAGGTGTATCGGAGAGCTTAAGGGAGACGCGGTTGGCAAAAGCACTGGCGATCTCCGGCGATAGTAGCTTTCCGACGTCATAGCTTGGTGTTCTAACTCTACTCCGCGGTGTTCGTGTTATGCGCTGACGTATCTTGGCTACTACAAGATAGTGGTCTGAATCGATGTTCGCTCCTCGGAAAGTGCGAACATCAAGAATAGTGGAGGAGTGTCTGACGTCAATCGCAATGTGGTCAATCTGGTTGGTGACTGATTGATCTGGCGACCGCCAGGTGCCTTTGTATATATCGAGGTGCGGGAAGCGCGTACTGGCTAGGAGGAGATTTCGCCCCGTAGCAAGATGAGTAAGCCTGTGTCCGTTATTGGAGGTGGTGTCGTGTAGGCTATGTTTGCCGGTGACTCGTTCAAAGATGCTTTCCTTACCCAGCTTAGCATTGAAGTCGCCTAGTACAATTTTGATGTCATAGCTGGGACATTGGGCATACGTTCTGTCTAGGAGGTCGTAGAACTCATCTTTGGCGGAGTCATCCTTGTCTTCCGTGGGGGGGGTGGACGCAGATCAGGCTGATGTTAAAAAATGTAGCCTTGATACGGATTGTTATGAGGCGTTCGCTCACATGCCGAAAGCTTAGGACTTTTTTGCCTTGGTCGACCTCGAACAACAAATCCGCATCCAAACAATCGTTGTCCTCTCTCCCTATAGCAGTCGCCGTAGTAAATGTCGCAGTTTTTCATCCGCCTTATACCCAGTTCATTCCATCGCATTTCGTGGATGGCGGTTATGCCCGCTTTAAAGCGGTCTAGGGCATCCGCAAGTTGTTCGGCTGCACGTGGCCTGTTCAGGGACCTAATATTCCACGTACAGAGCCGAAGATTATTGTCCTTTTTTCGTTTTTTTGCAAGGGTCGTCAACATTAATCCGGTCCGTTATATCCGAGGCTTGTGGTTGTTTTGGCGTCTGTTGTTTTTTGTTTTTTTTTTGTTGTTACGGTTACGGCTTACTAGACCGTAGCCCAACTGACTAATCCTGTTTTTTTACGTTCAAATAAATGTACTAGGGCGCCGCAGTCGCTTGCAGGTTGCTTCGCTGCGTCATAATTGGAGCGGAGTGTTTTAAGGAAATCGAGCTATTGTACTTTATTAGACTATATCAGAAATCAGTATTTAATTCATTAAATATCAAATTACTATTAAATTTCGGTCAGTGTTGTTGGGCTAAGGACATTAATCTTTCAAACTCGGCCTTCTTGTTTTCTAGTCCTTTCTTATTATTTACTTTTAATACTCTATCTAAATTGAATGCCGGATCAAAGAATAGACCATTCAATGTTCTTAATCGTGAAAGAGCTACGTATGTCATTCCCAAAGCAAATTCTGTTTCACCAAGGTCAATAACTGCCTTATCTAAGGTAATACCTTGAGATTTATGAATGCTGATGGCATACGCATACGCTTCGATGATAAAAGATCCAAAAACGTTTGAACTCTTTTAGCAAAATATTCATTTGCAATCAATGGATTTTTCGACAGTAAATTCTGCATTTCCCTCGATATCACTGATTCAGATTTGTCAGTCGGATTATAACCAAAATGTTTTACTAAACATTTCCACCATAGATCTGCAGAGCTCAAAGTGAGGAATATAGTCGGCACACCTAATTGAGTAACCATTGCTTCGAGCTCAGTTCGTCGCTTATACCAAAACGGCCCGGTGCCGGCTATACCTGATCCGATATGCAAAAGTCGTTTCATTACGGTGTTGTCTGTGTTAACTCTGCTAACTAATTCTTGAACAGTTCCGTCGAATCCATTCATTTTAGCAAAGACGACACCACGTTGACAAGCATCATGCCTTTGCATTCTGTTCAAACAGAAATATCTGAATCTTGGATCTTGAGCAAATCGTTTATCCTTATAACAGATTAGGTGCTTAACCCATTCACGAAAGGTCACTTTCTCTTGTCTTGATGCATCATTGTTGTCTGCTTTACTTACTTACTTACTTATCAGGCCTGCGATCCATGGAGGATCTGAGCCTGAGCTATAGCTGCCTTCCATCCTTGACGGTCCCGGGCACGCTGCTTCCAATGGTCAAGACCAAGATGTCCTACATCCGCGATTACTTGGTCTTTATACGTTGATGTCCATGCGCTCGATGTGGCCGAGCCAGTGTAGTCGACGGATCCTTGCCTTCCGGACTACATCCACATCTTGGTACAGCTCGTAGAGTTCGCGGTTGTGTCTTCTTCTCCATTCACCTTCCTCACAGACAGGACCAAATATCCGACGCAGAATTTTTCTTTCGAAAGATCCCAAAATCAGCTCCGCTGTCCTGCTTATCGTCCAGCTTTCGGCTCCGTACAGCAAGACTGGCAGAATGAGCGTTGAAAAGATGGTGTGTATCGATTCGAAACTCGTTGGTCTTTTCCAGGATTTGTCGAAGTGTGAAAATTTGGTCTATAGTTGATTTGCCGGGCCGGAAGCCGCACTGGTAGCTGCCGATTAGTGCGGTGCAAAATGGTTTTAGACGTTCACACAATACGCTGGACAGGATCTTGTATGCGACATTGAGCAGGGATATACCTCTATAGTTCTTGCAAGAGGTAGGATCGCCTTTTTTGTGGATGGGGCATATAGAGCTGGGATTCCAGTCGTCGGGCATGCTCTCATCTTCCCAAATTCTGCAGATGATCTGGTGCATGCTCCCTACCAGAACATCGCCGCCAGCCTTGAAAAGCTCTGATGGCAAGCCATCTGAGCCTGCGGCCTTGTTGTTCTTCAGCTTCTGAATAGCTGTGCCGACTTCTTCTATGCTGGGTGGGAGGACTACTTCAGCGGCTGGAGTTGGGATTTCCTCGGTCTCTACCACTCTCTCTTGGTCATGCTCGTTAAGCAGCTGCTGGAAGTGCTGCTTAAATACATCCACTATTCCCTGCGGGTCGGTGACAAGATTGCCCTCGCAGTTTCGGAGAGCCAGGGTGCCCTTTTTGAAGCCTCCTGCAAGGCCCTTGGCATTCTTGTAAAAGGCTCGTATTTTATGTTTATCCCTAGACTCCTCGATGTTCTTGAGCTGGGAGGCTGCGAAGATTCTTTTCTTTTGTCGCAGTAGTTTCTCCTCCCCCCTTCTTCTGGCTCGGTACTCTTCTCGCGCTGCCCTGGTTTTCCTCTGCAGCGCCTTTTGGTACGCCTCGTCGGTGGCTGCCTTTTTCTGCTCACACTCGCCATCATACCACGGGTTTCTTGTCGGGGGTGGCAGGTATCCTAATGTGGTTTCGGCTACTTCCTGAATGGCTGAGCGGCAATGCAGCCACATATTATTGGCATTTGTGTTCGACGTAGGCATACCGTAGAGTCTTTCGCTCAGCTGCTCCCTGTAGACTCTGGCAACCTCCGGTGTGCTCAGGCGCCCAATGTCGAACCTCCTCCTGATGGGCTGCTGCAGCTTTCTGACATTGGACAGTCGAGCTCTGAATCTTGCTGCTACGAGGAAGTGGTCAGAGTCGACATTTGCCCCTCTGAATGTTCGCACTTCCAGGATGTTTGACGCGTGCCTTGCGTCAATGAGCACATGGTCGATTTGGTTGGCGGTTCGACCGTCCGGAGATCGCCAGGTTGCTGTGTGGATTCGCTTGCGAGGGAATCTTGTGCTACTTATCACCGCATTACGAGCTCTCGCAAAGTCAGCGAGTCGGAAGCCGTTATCTGTTGTTGTATCGTGGAGGCTGTGCTTTCCGATCACTCCGCCTAGGGTGTTTTCCTTTCCGATTTTGGCATTGAAGTCCCCGAGCACGATTTTTACATCGTACTCCGGACAAGCTCCGTAGGCGTTGTCCAGGAGGTCATAGAAGTCCTCCTTGATAGGGTCTTTAGCCTCGTCGGTAGGGGCGTGTGCACATATAAGGCTGATGTTATAAAATCTGCCTCTGATGCGGATCACAGCCAGGCGATCACTTATAGGTTTAAAGTCGATGACCTTCGACCTTAACCGCTTTCCCACGACAAATCCGCATCCCAGTAAGTGCAACCTTTTGTGACAGCTGTAATAAATGTCGCAATTTTTCTTCCTAATCATACCGTTTCCTATCCAGCGTATTTCCTGGACCGCAGTAATATCCGCCTTGTACTGCGTGAGGATTCCTTCTAGTTTATGAGCAGCTCCGGGAGTGTACAGGGTTCTGACATTCCAGGAGCATACTCGCAAATCGTGTTCCATTTTCGATTTGCGAGTATGCAGTATCTTCGTTAGAAAAAAAAAATCCATTGATATTCCTACTGACCAAAAACAATTTAGTGGTCCTACCGATTTGCCATCGAGTGTGTTACAACTCGAAACGCCGTACGACTTCTTCCAGTACTTTTTTGATGAAGACATTATAGCAAATATTGTAGAACAGACAAATTTGTATGCACGAACCAAATCCATTGAGGACTCGTTTTCTGTTTCAAAATATGACATTTTGAAATATCTCGGGGTTTTAATTTTATCTTCAGTGGCAAAGTACCCAAATATAAGAATTTATTGGGATACAGATGTCGCCCTTGATTTGGTAAAAAAATCGATGACACTAAATAACTTTGAGAAAATGCGTTCTGTGCTACACTTCAATGACAATTCCAAAACGGTGACTAATAGAACTTCACCGGCATTTGACAAGCTATATAAAATTCGTCCAGTTATTGAAGGATTCAAAAGGAAGTGTCTATCGATTCCTATGGAAGAGCACCTTTCCGTCGATGAACAAATTTGTGCATCAAAAGCCAAACATCATTTGAAGCAATACTTGCCATTGAAGCCTGATAAATGGGGGTACAAAATTTTTGTTTTATGTGGTGTTTCTGGTTTTGCATACAATTTTGAAGTTTACACGCGTCTAGAAAATAATGCTGCTGAACGTGTATTACACAAAGAGCCAGATTTGGGATCCAGTAGCAATATAGTTGTGCGTCTATGTCGAGAAGTTCCCCGGGCATGCAACTTCAAAATTTATTTTGATAATTTTTACACCTCTCTTCAACTTCAATATTATTTGGCAAAACTTGGAATGCTTTCCTTGGGAACAGTGAGGCGGAATAGGATACCAAATTGCAAGCTACCAAGCGATGATGAAATGAAGAACTTTCCTAGGGGGACCTCAGTCGAATTCGTTGCTGATTTTGAAGGAATATCTATTTCCAATTTGACATGGAAAGATAATAAATGCGTCAACATGCTATCAACCTTTGTCGGAACTGAACCAGAGGAAGTTATAGGGAGGTTCGATAGAAAACGAAGTCACACATAAAAATAAAATGTCCGGCTGTAATAAAAGAATACAATCGACATATGGGAGGAGTAGATTTGATGGAGAGCTTCATTGGAAGATCTAAGATTTCAATGAAATCCAAAAAGTGGTACATGCGCATTTTCTATCACTTCGTCGATTTGGCTGTCATAAATTCATGGCTCCTCTATAAACGAACTTCGGCTGACAACGGCATAAATATAATTCGCTTTAGAATCGAATTAGCAAAGACACTGTGCAATATTGGTACCAGCTCACACTCTTTGTCAAAACGTGGAAGGCCTTCAGGAAGTTAATCTGTTTCTTCACTTCAGGCTGAAAAAAAAGAAGAGGACCAACTGCAACCATACCCTCAGCAAATGTGAGAAAGGATGGAATCAACCATATGCCGGTTTTGGGAATTGACCGCCAGAGGTGTAAGTTCCCATCGTGCTAATCGAAATCCTTTTTAACTTGCCGCAAATGTGGCGTTGCACTATGTTTGAACGAGGACAATAATTGTTTTCAAAAATTTCACGAAAATTAGATATCTCTGTTAATGCACATAAACGAACATATGTATTATAATATTACGAACAAATAAAATTTGAGTTAATAACAAAATTACAGCTTTTGTAAATCAATAAATCAACTGGGTTCTAGTTTAATTTTTTTGACTGCTAAATGCATGATGTGCCATATATGGCACAAACTATATTTTAGCAAATTATAAACATATAATTTGACAAAACTAAAAATTATTGATGAGGACGTGTTTCTTTAGTCAATACCTAGTCGGGATAATTTTTAATCCAAATTTGGAAAAATCATGCATCTAGGGGTTAAGACTATCTGCCCGAACACTAAAGTGAGTGACTGATGTTTCAGGGCTACATATCTAGTTTTGAGTTTTAAGGATGGAATTAGTTTATGTCATATGTATAACACGGTGTTACAATTTAATAGGTTGGGAGACCCTAAAAAAGGAATTTACAGATCTCATTGAAAAGGCTAAAAGATCCACCGACCATGATGATATTTTTGATAATTTGAAATCAGCTGTTGTTGATGAGGCTATTCGGAGACATACGTGGGAGGACAAAGCAATTGATATGCTGAGAGTTATACAATTAAACACTTTAGAAGACCGATTTGTGCATGATAAAGCCGAGTGGGATCAGGCTGTTAAATTCTTAGAAACTTCTGTAAAGACCAAATTACAAAGCACAGAAGAAACACTATATGAAATGTTCGGTCCAAATCAATTTGCTCGTTTAGTACGGTGGAAATACTTGACAGATGATCAAAGTATACGACGGCATGTAAAAACTGAATTGGATAAGATACTGCAAAGTGATGAGGTAACAAAAACGGATTAACATTAATGAAAAAATACTAATATTTCAATATTTAATTGTAGAAACATGTTCCTACATTGTCGTATGATGAGTTAACTACTGTGCGAAAAAACTTACAAAGGTCTGGTGTTGAAGTTGACACCGATTATATAAGACAGACATGGTTTCCCATTTACAGAAAGTACTTGAGTATCATAATTAAAAAAGAAAATAAAACTAATAATACCGATTTAGGCATTTTCTAAACCAAGCATTAAATAGAGCAAGGGATTGTCGAAAAGCGTTTTACCTTTATAGTCAGCAAGGAGCTGATTGCGAGGTAAATGTTCGCCTAATAGAGATTTGCAAAACTGACCAATTTATTATCTATTTCAGATAAGCTGCAATGACGTTGTGCTGTTTCGAAGAATACAACAAGTCATTAAAGTTACAGCGAATGCCCTTAGGCAGCAGGTCATCAATAGGGAAGCGAGACGATTGGATAAGGAAATCAAGGAAGTATTGGATGAATTAAGTGAAGATAATGAGAGAAAGGCACAACTTTTGACTGGTAAAAGGGTTGTTTTAGCCGAAGAACTAAGTACGATTTTTAAACGTAATCTTCAAAGTACAAAATTACATCAAACTTTTTTTTTTTTTAGTAAAAGTACGCCACATTCAAGAAAAACTGGAGGAGTTTATCAATTCATTAAATCAAGAAAAGTGAAAACGCTTTTGCTAGTCGAACACAAGAAAAAACTAACCATTCACACCCATACTCAAGCTGTTCTCAAGTCATATTTTCTATTTCAAAATATCGCTTCGTATTTATTTACTTAATTAATAAATAAAGATAAAATGGAAAAGAGCAAAACACCAAGCTAATTATTTTAATTTTATTATTATTATTATTATTATTATTATTAATTAACATAAAATTGCAAATTGTATGTTAATGGCTAAGAGCGTTAGCATTGTAAGCTTTCCACTCAAACATAAAAAAAAAAAAAAAAAAAAAAAAACAAAAAAAATTACAATATTCTTAAATGGATAGTTGGTTAGTACTAATATAACTTTGAATCTTTAATACGTTTACATTAGTGATTGTATTTAAAAAGGAAAAAATGTTATGATTTTTGGGTAGGATGGTGTTGATTTTTTGAGAAGCGCTGCAAGATGTGAGGCCAAGCAGATGTGAAATATTTAAATTGTTGTTGCATAGAGGGCACTGAGGTGGGTTTTCTTTTTTCAGGATATGTTGATGTGTTGCCGCAGTATGTCCTAACCGAAGTCGGATGAAAGAAGAGATTGCTGTTTTGGGTATACCAGTTGGATAGTTGGGAGGGCTATGGTCAATGTTTATTTTGGAGTAATGGTTTTTGTATCGGCTCCAGCAGAGAATTTTATTATTTTTAATAGTTTGGTCAACAAATCTTTGAAGATCTTTTTTAGTATACATGTCAAAGGTATGGACTGGTGATCTGTTGCAAGCTTTTGCAGCTTTGTCAGCGTGCTCGTTGCCCGATAGGCCAATATGGCTAGGGATCCACATTAGTTTTAGTTTATTGGGGTATTTTATTAAGAGCTCCCGTATGATGTTGATTAACCTGCTATTGTGGTTGTAGTTAGAGACGGCGCGGATGACTGAAAGGCTGTCTGTGCATACTATTATTTTCCATCCGAATTGGGGTGACATTTTAGCAGCTACTTGTATAGCTAGCGCTTCTGCAGTAAAGATGGATGTGTATTCCCTTAGAATACCAGCTTTGAGCAAGGTACCATTTTCTTTGGTAACAGCAAAGGAGGTGTTAAACGCTGATTTCGACCCATCTGTAAATAGGGGAGTCCACCCTTCTTGTTTTAATTTGGTCATGAGCTCTAAGTAGATTGAATTGAAAACCTTATTATCGGTACTTTCTTTCTTATGTTCTGTGAGATCAAGTATGAGCGATTTTTTGTTGATATACCATGGTGGGTTATTTGTAATGTGCTCCTTAATTCGTTTGTGAGGTAGACCCATTTCTTTGGCCTTTGTTAAGGCCATGGAGATTGTAGATGGAAAACGGGGGATTCGTTTTGACTTGTCCGTTAAGTCGATGTCTCTGTCTCATCTGCTGAATACATAGGCAACTTCTTTGCATCTCACTGGGCCAATTTATCTAAAAATAATAATTTTTCAACAGCTTTCGTAAAAATGAATCTCGAAAGCCTCTCCAATACCCCAGTTCAAACCTATGGTAACAAACAAGCAGAAAAAATCGATAATCTAATAACTTTTGCAGAACTGGAGAGTTGTTTAAATGTATTAAAAGGCAAGACTCCAAATAGGGATCGAATTTCCTACCCCATGATAAAAAATCTACCTCCAAGTGTAAAATCTAGGCTCCTTGCCTTATACAACAACATACTTAACACCGGCATCATTCCCCAATATTGGAAAACTGCAAATATAATCCCTTTGCGCAAACCGAACAAATCAATGGATTCAGTAGATGGTTACCGTCCAATTTCTCTCATACCTTGCATGTCCAAAGTTTTGGAAAAAATAGTTGCAAAACGCCTTTACTGGTTCTTAGAAACTAAAAAACTTATAAGCCCAAAACAGGTGGCCTTCAAGCCTAATAGAGGTTGTTCAGACGCGCTGCTTCATATTGATCATTACGTTTCAAATGCCTTATCGGCACGCAAACACACATCCATACTAGCACTAGACTTCATGAAAGCATTTGACAGAATTGGAATCCACCTTATATTGAACAAACTCATCAAGTGGGGTATTGGTCCCAAGATATATGGTTTCGTCAAATCATTCCTATTAAACAGGAAAATATCCGTTCTAATCAATAACACTTTTTCCACCACTCACCCATTCAATAATGGCATACCACAAGGTTCACCTTTGTCGGTAGTGTTATTTTTAATTGCCTTCAATGATATTAGCACCATCATAGAAAAATATAAACACCTAGATCACTGCATTTACGCGGATGATGTTTACATTTTATGCAACATTAACGACATACAAAAACAAAAAAATTCCTTTTCAGATGTTATAAAGGACATTTTAAATTGGGGTGTAAGCTCGGGAGCTAACCTTTCTCTTGATAAATGTAAACTTTTACACATATGTCGCAAATTAGCCTGTCCTAATATCAGATTAGCTATAAATAATGTGAATATAGAATGCGTTAAAAATTTAGATATCTTAGGTTTAAGATTTAACTGTAGATTTAATTGGAAACCACATTGTACGAAACTTAAAAAAAGCATTACCACCAGAAGCAACATTATAAACTACTTATCTAAGACAAAACTTAATGTACATGTTAACACCCTATGTAATATAACTAGATCTTTAGTTCTTAGTAAAATAGATTATGGATTCAATATTTATGGTAAATGCCCAACTACTACTTTAAATCTAGTTAAGACTGTATACAACCAAACCGCAAGAAGAAGTATAAACGCCTACCGCACAACTCGTATTGACAACATCATGGCGGAAGCTGGCCTCCCCACTCTAGAGCAACGGCAATCTGAAATGCTCCTGAAAACTATACCCAAACTTATATTCTCCAACAACTCTATTTTAATTTTATTAAGACTGAAAAGTATTAAGAGCATCAAGGCACCGCGAACGAATATCGACAATAGTTGTGTAATCGAATGTGTTTTTTCGCCAGCGCGTACTAACCTACTTACTTACTTAGGTGGCGCTACGGTCCGCGGTGAATCTGGGCCTCAACCAACAAGCGTCTCCAGCCGGCACGGTCTTTGGCCAGCTGTTTCCAGTGCCGCACGCCCAGTTGGTTGAGGTCCCTTTCCATCTGCGTGCGCCACCGCTGAGGCGGCCGTCCTCTGCCGCGCCTTCCTTCCGGAGTGGATTCGAAGACTTTTCGGGTCGGAGCTGTATCTTCCATGCGCTCTACATGGCCTAGCCACCTTAGACGCTGTATCCGTAGACGTCGTACCAGGCCGATGTCGCTGTACAACCCGTACAGTTCTTCGTTATATCTTCTCCTCCATACACCGTTTGAACAAACGGGACCGTAGATAGTGCGCAGAATTTTCCTCTCGAAACGACCAAGGGCATCTTCATCCGCTTTCGTTAAGGTCCAAGCCTCTGCGCCGTAAAGGAGGACTGGGATGATCAAGGTCTTATATAGTGTCACCTTGGTTTTCCGAGAGAGGGCTCTACTTCTCAATTGCCTCTTGAGCCCAAAGAAACAGCGGTTGGCAAGAGTGATTCTGCGTTTTATCTCAGCGCTGGTGTTGTTGTCGCTGGTAATCAGTGAGCCAAGGTAGACGAATTCCTTGACCACTTCAAAGTTATATCCGCCCATGGTGACGTTCTGGCCAATACGTCGGTGTTGTCCGTCTCTTTTAGATGAGAGCAGACATTTGGTTTTACCCTCATTAACCTTGAGACCCATCTTAGCCGCTTCTACCTCAATGCTCACGAAGGCCTCATTGACGTCTTGCTGTTTTCGTCCAATTACGTCAATATCGTCGGCGTACGCAAGCAATTGCGTAGACTTGAAATAAATCGTACCTCTTGTGTTGCCCAGTGACTCTTGCACGATCTTTTCAAGCACGATGTTGAAAAAATTGCACGACAGCGCGTCGCCCTGCCTAAATCCTTTTTTAACATCAAAGGTCTCGGTTTGCTCATTACCGACCTTAATGGAGCAACGAGAATTCTCCATTGTCATCCTGCACAGTCGGACGAGTTTGACAGGGATGTTAAAACTAGACATGGCTTTGTACAGCTCGTCTCTATATACGCTGTCATACGCGGCCTTGAAATCGACGAAGAGGTGGTGAGTGTCGATTTGGTATTCCTGGGTCTTCTCCAAGATCTGCCGTAGCGTAAATATTTGGTCTATTGTGGATTTACCTGGCCTGAAACCACACTGATAAGAGCCGATCAGGTTATCCACAAACGGTTTCAAGCGTTCACACAATACGGCAGAGAAGATCTTATATGCGATGTTAAGGAGACTTATTCCCCTATAGTTGGCGCAGTTATAGGGGTCACCTTTCTTATGGACCGGGCAAACGATGCTGAGATTCCATTCGTCGGGCATGCTTTCCTCCGACCATACCTTGCAGATGAGATGGTGCATGCACCTTACCAGCTCATCTCCAGCCGCCTTAAAAGGCTCAGCAGACAGGCCGTCTGCACCAGCGGCTTTATTAGACTTAAGTCTTGATATCGCTATTTGGACTTCGTCTAGGTCGGGTGGACTGAATTCTGTTACTTCGTGGTCCATTGCGAATGGCTCGTTCTGCCTGACAGCGGTATCTTGTCTATCATCGCCCTTAAACAGTCTGCAGAAGTGGTCTTTCCAAATCCTCAGCATCGACTGCGACCTGACTACCTGTTCTCTATTTTCATCCCTGCAGGCCGCCGCTCTGGCTTTGTAGCCATGGCATGTTCGTTTTACGCGTTCCGTGCTCTCTCTTCTTTCTTCTGAAAAGCGTGTGTTCCTCTCTTCTCTTCTGCTCATAGATTTCGCGAGCAGCTCTCGTCCGTCGTTGCAGCATGGCTTTATACGCCTCTTGTTTTGCTGCATGGGCTTGTTCGCATTGTTCATCGAACCAGGGGTTTCTAGGTGGTGGCTGTTTGAAACCCAGCACCTCTGAGGCAGCATCTCTGACGGCGCTCTGGCAATGAGCCCATTCCTGCTCTATTGTTTGTGCTGCTGTGGGCGGATTTTGAGAGAGCTTTGAGGAGACACGATCGGCAAAGATTCTGGCAGTCTCTTGCGATTGTAGCTTTCCAACGTCAAACTTACGTTGTCCTACTCGACTCCTAAGCATTCTTGATATCCTCATTCGTACCTTGGCTACAACAAGGTAGTGGTCCGAGTCGATGTTGGCCCCTCGGAAGGTTCGTACGTCGAGAATACAGGAGGAGTGTCTGGCGTCGATCGCAATATGATCAATCTGGTTGGTGGTCGATTGATCACAAGACCGCCAGGTACCCTTTGCCGCGCGTACTAACCCCTAGTCGTATAATTGTTAAAAAAAAATAAAAAAAACTTCTCGAAATTCATTGTTTGCAAATAACAACTGATTCTTCCTTTAGTTTTGCGAATGTGACCAATCTTGATGTGGTAGATAGCTCTATTTCGATAAAATCGGGTGCTATTGGAACTAACGACGTAAATCCCACCTTTCAGTCTTGGTGGTTATTGTCACTAATCACCTTTTTCCGAATTTGTAATCTGAATCCATGCCATCTAGCGAAAAATGGTTGGAATATTATGAAAGTTTGTACCATGCTTGACAAGATGCGGCCGATTAGCGGTATATTGAATGAGTGACAGTTCATTTGTGTTGAATATTGCCCTAACGTGATTTTATTATGTATGTGGCTGCATTGCCGCTCAGCCATTCAGGAAGTAGCCAAAACCACCTTAGGATACCTACCACCCCCGACAAGAAACCCGTGGTATGATGGCGAGTGTGAGCAGAAAAAGCCAGCAACCGACGAGGCGTACCAAAAGGCGCTGCAGAGGAAAACCAGGGCAGCGCAAGAAGAGTACCGAGCCAGAAGAAGGGAGGAGAAAAAACTACTGCGACAAAAGAAAAGAATCTTCGCAGCCTCCCAGCTCAAGGATATCGAGGAGTCTAGGGATGAACATAAAATACGAGCCTTTTACAAGAAAGCCAAAGGCCTTGCAGGAGGCTTCAAAAAGGGCACCCTGGCTCTTCGAAACTGCGAGGGTAATCTTGTCACCGACCCGCAGGTAATAGTGGATGTATTTAAGCAGCACTTCCAGCAGCTGCTTGACGAGCATGACCAAGAGAGAGTGGTAGGGACCGAGGAAATCCCAACTCCAGCCACTGAAGTAGTCCTCCCACCCAGCATCGAAGAAGTCGGCACAGCTATTCAGAAGCTAAAGAACAACAAGGCCGCAGGCTCAGATGGCTTGCCATCAGAGCTCTTCAAGGCTGGCGGCGAAGTTTTTGTACGGAGCATGCACCAGATCATCTGCAGAATTTGGGAAGACGAAAGCATGCTCGACGACTGGAATACCAGCTCTATTTGCCCCATCCACAAAAAAGGCGATCCTACCTCTTGCAAGAACTATAGAGGTATATCCCTGCTCAATGTCGCATACAAGATCCTGTCCAGCGTATTGTGTGAACGTCTAAAACCATTTTGCACCGCACTAATCGGCAGCTACCAGTGCGGCTTCCGGCCCGGCAAATCAACTATAGACCAAATTTTCACACTTCGAGACCAACGAGTTTCGAATCGATACACACCATCTTTTCATCGATTTCAAAGCCGCATACGACAGCATTCGTCGTGAAGAACTGTTTGGGGCGATGACCGAATTCGGGATCCCGGTAAAACTGATCCAGTTGTGTCGCGCCACGCTAAAAAACACGCGATGCACCGTGCAACTCGGTTGTAGGACCTCGGAACCATTCGAAACATGCACCGGATTTCGGCAAAGAGATGCGCTGTCATGTGACTTCTTCAACCTGGTGCTGGAGCAGATAGTGCGACGGGCAGGCGTCAACAGGGAAGGCACTATCTTTTACAAGTCCACCCAGCTGCTAGGATACGCGGATGATATCGACATCATCGTGTGTTCTCGCCGTGGCATTGTGGAAGCATTCACGGCGATTGAAGGACAGGCGAAACGAGTTGGTCTTAAGGTCAATGAGGACAGGACGAAGTACATGCTGCCAAGCAAAAACCAATCCGTCGCTCACCACCTGGGATAAAATATAACAATTGACAGCTACAATTTCGAGGTAGTTAAGGAGTTTGTCTACCTCGGGGCAAACGTAAATTCCACAAATGGCACCACAGTGGAGATTCGGCATAGAATCGTCTTTGGCAACCGCTGCTACTTCAGCTTGTCCAAACAACTGGGGTCAAAACTCCTCACTCGAAAGACCAAAGTCATGCTTTACAAAACGCTCATTCTGCCAGTCTTGCTGTACGGAGCCGAAAGCTGGACGATAAGCAGGACAGCGGAGCTGATTTTGGGTTCTTTCGAAAGAAAAATTCTGAGCCGGATATTTGGTCCTGTCTGTGAGGAAGGTGAATGGAGAAGAAGACACAACCGCGAACTCTACGAGCTGTACCAAGATGTGGATGTAGTCCGGAAGGCAAGGATCCGTCGACTACACTGGCTCGGCCACATCGAGCGCATGGACATCAACGCTCCAGCTAAGAGGGTATTCGGCTCCGAGCCTCCTGGTTCGAGAAGAAGAGGAAGACCGAACTTCCGGTATAAAGACCAAGTAATCGCGGATGTAAGACATCTTGGTCTTGACAACTGGAAGCAGCGTGCCCGGGACCGTCAAGGATGGAAGGCAGCTATAGCTCAGGCTCAGAACCTCCATGGATCGCAGGCCTGATAAGTGAGTAAGTAATGTCTAGCTGCGTGGCATCACACTCTCATCTATCTAAGGGTTGAGAGAACAATGGACTAATAGTCACGAGTATATCGGAATGTTCCAGTGGATGGCATAGACCAAAGAAAATAAAAAACATAACAAAAAAAAATTACATGGAGTCAGAAGTAAGTACAATGACAAAAATAATTATATTTCCTTTTATTTAGACCTAGTTCGTTAATCTTTTTATTCTATTTCTTCGCCAGCAAGAAAATGTACGGATGGAGCATACATCAAACAAATTTTATTTCTTAAATGCTATTAATACTTAAAATCTATAATTATTATCTTCTTTTCATGCAGTTTTGAATTTATATGACACAAACATAAAATACAAAATAATTGCTTTGCCAGATTTTAGGGGAAACAACAGTTTAAATTTAATTCAATGTAATTGATTAAAATTCTTATAGCGTCTAATTCGTTTTTCTACTGTTAACATAAATGGCATAATATGCATAAGTATTTAATTCCTAAATACGCTACCAAAAATAAAATAAAATGCCGACATTGCAGTATTGAACAGTCCAGTAAAATGTAAATACATTGCACATACGCCAAAGTGTGAAGTACAACTAAAATGATTGTTTTACTTAAATTTTAAAAGAAAACGTAACAGTAAATATAAATAGTACATAACGTTTTTGCGGCTTTTTCATTGGCAGTATTTGAAGAGCTGATGAACTATGTTAACAGGTAACTTTATTTTATAAAGAATTTTCCGTCTTAAAATCACTCCTTTAAGCTAATTATTTTATAAATGGGTCTATGTAAGTCTTTAGTTATGCTCTTTGTGAATCTCGAGTTTTATTACGCTCCTTCTCCCACTTATTGACGTAGTTGAGAGGATAGCATAGAAATGCGGAAATAGTAATTAAGGCTCCAGCAAAGTAAAATGACACATCGTAGCTGCCAGTCATATCGTAAAGGGCACCTGAAACAAAAATGAAGAATAATTGATTTAATACCGCATGGAATGGCTTATAGGCTAAAAGTGAAATATCTACTAATTTGATGTTAAACATTTTTTGTTTTGTTTTGTATATGAGGCTAGTGCTACCATTAGCAATACGGCACTGCGGCCTTTGCAGATCTATTGTGCCTGCTAACCGATTTTTTTTTTTTTAAATTTGCGCGCACTCAAGGTCTAATAACCTTATTATGTTGGTGACACAGTGCGGGCAGAAGGTAGAGAGGAAGAGGAATAGAGGAGATGCCGATGGACATTGATCTTAAATGCTTGCATGTTGCATTGAGGGGGGAAAACCGAATCCGGCAGGGAGTTCCAGATTCGTGTGGTTCGGTTAATGAAAGATTCTCTATATTTGACAGTACACCCGAAAGCGGGCTTCAGAGTATATTGGTGAGCATTCCTAGAGAGACGTGTATTGCGGGAGAAATGTTGGAGGGACGGAATGCAACTGGCTATTTCATCAGAGCATTTTTGGTGGTAGTAACGATAAAACAGGGAGAGGCGGGTAACATTCCTGCGGTGTTCCAGCGAGTCTAATGTTTTGGTAATGCTGGAGTCACCTATCAGTTTTATGGCCCGTTTTTGAATTCTGTCTAGTAGGTGCAGTGAGGTCTTGGAAGCACCGGACCAGAAATGAGCGTTAAACTCTAATTTGGGGCGAATGAACGCCTTATAGATTGTAGCCAGATCTAAGGGTGAGAAATATTTCTTGCATCTGTATAAGAATCCTAGGCATTTCGCAGCATTCTTGGCGACCCTGAATATATGGTCGCTCCAATTAAGATTGTGAGCAACACTCATACCCAGGATGGAAAGCTTTTCAGTTTCTGAGATGCAAGTGCCATTCATGGATAATGGCTGCGGGTTATTTATACGCTTTAACGACAAGAGACAGCATTGTGTTTTCGAAGCATTAAATTCCACTCTATTGTTTTTACCCCATTGGATGATGCTGTCGATATCGGAATTTAATGAGCTTAACATACGCTGCCGCTCATTATCTACAACCGAAGTGCAGGGTCGTAAACTGGTGAACGAATATGAGAAGCTGAGGGTACTGTCGTCAGCGAAGAAGTGAATTGGATTAGAAGTAACAGACAAGAGATCATTTATAAAAATAAGAAAGAGTGTCGGAGACAAAACGGAGCCCTGGGGAACACCGGCATTTACAAAGTGAGTATCAGACTTGAATCCGTCCAAAACAACTTGAATTGAACGATTCGAAAGGTAGCTTCTAATCCATTGAAAGAGAGACTCATCGATCCCAAAAGCACGCATTTTCGACAAAAGGGCTTCATGCCAAACCCTGTCAAATGCTTTCGAAATATCCAGTGCAACAATTTTACTTTCACCTGCTTGGTGAAGCGAGTGATTCCACTTTTCAGCGAGATATGCCATCATATCACCAGTGGATCTGTTGCTGCGGAAACCGTATTGGCGGTCATTGAGGAGTTTCCGTGATCCAAGATATTTCATAAGCTAACGGTTAATCAGCGTTTCCATGACCTTGGAAAGAAGGGACGTTAGTGCAATGGGTCGGTAGTTGGAGGGAGAAGATGATTCGCCTTTTTTGGGTATAGGCTGGACAAATGCTGTTTTCCACCTACTCGGAAAGAGCCCAGAGGAGTAGGAAAGGTGAAAAAGCTTACGCAGTGGTTTTGTCAGCGTAGAAGAACACCTCTTCAGAACTATTGGGGCAATACCATCTGGACAAGCGGATTTGAGTATGTCGAGATCTTTAAGAACCCTTGCGACTGTACGACTGCGGAAGTGGATTGGTCCCATGGTGGAATTTACGCACTCTAGTACAGGTGGAGACAAAGTACAGGCTGGCAGCTGAGAACTGGTTGCGAAATGGGCAGCAAGTAGGCTAGCTTTGTCTAAGGGGGTGACAGCTGGAACGTCATTGTGGATGAGCGTCGGTATAGACGACTTAGTTGAGTTTTTTACGTTTTTTACAAACGACCAGAAACTTTTGCTACCTTTGGGACATTGAAGGATTTTACGCCTTAATTTTTGGTCGGATTGGAATTTAATCCGTCGAATGTGGGTGTTGCAGTCATTTCTGGCTCGTATGAACTTTTTTCGGTTTTCCTCAGAACTGTTTGCCTTGTAGGCCCGAAAACTTAGCTCCCTGAGCCTAATAGCCTCTTTGCAGCTCGAGTCAAACCACGTATTATCCTTATGCCTGGTGCTTTTAATCTTGCTGGGAATAAAATTTGCCATGACAATTCGGATAATGTTTACGATATCAGTTGCGGCGTCCACGTCGTTGTCGAGGATTAGCCGAGTAGCCTCTCCACTTCTAAAATGAAGTTGAGAATGCTTCTCGTAGGAGCCAGGGTGATCCCCTCAGGAGTCATAACTTCATAACTGAGAAGGATACGCTTCCTAAGATGGCAGAGAGCAGCACACTCACACAGTATGTGTTTTACCGTCTCCTCGTCCTCAAGACAGAGAGCCGACACTCAGTTTCAGAGGCTAATTTTGTTTAGATGATATCTCAGACCGCAGTGTCCCGTTAGATAGTTGACTAGTCTTCTGATGTCCATTGAGTTTGAGTGTGTCAATAGGGTGCTTGTTCTGGGGTCGTATAAGTCGTTTAGATTGACGGAGCCCCCGAACGCTGTTCCAAAGGGGACAGGTGTTGCAATTTTTCCGACTTGTCTAAGAAGTAATTTATCTTAGACCCGGGAATGCCGCAGAATGGTTCTGGACCTATATCGGCAATTTCATTGCCCTTGATGCCTTTATGTCCTGGCACCCACCAAGGTTTAACATCGTTTCTTTTGGCGAGGTCTTGTAGGGCGTCATGGCATTCCTTGACGGTTTTTGAGTTCGTGCTGAACGAACCCAGCGCTTTAAGCGCTGCTTGGCTGTCAGAGAGTATGTTGATGGTTACTCCTCTGATGCAAGTCTCGAGATTTAGATTGACGCATGTTAGGATGGCATATTAAAAAAAACAATTTAGGTTCAACATTGCAATTAAATATCATTGCCATGTACATACATATATATATACATATATATATATATATATGCATAATGTAAACAAGGATAGCCTTACGTACATGGTTTACAGTCACTGGCAATGCTTGCTTGCTACTAGAGCAACTTTCAAGGCTTCAGAACTTCTAAAATAACAGTAGATCGTCCATGATTTTCTCAATTTCAATCTATTTAGGGTTCCGTTCCCAAAGGTAAAACGGAACCCTATTACTAAGACTTCGCTGTCCGTCCGTCCGTCTGTCACCAGGCTGTATCTCATGAACCGGGATAGTTAGACAGTTGAAATGTTCACAGATGATGTTGCCGCTACCACGACAAATACTAAAAACAGAACAAAATGAATATTTAAGGGGGGCTCCCATACAACAGACATTATTTTCATCCAAAAAATCTCCTTGGTCAAATACTGAACTAAGGTTAGTCGACAATATCCCACGACCAGTAGCAAACTTCCCAG
This sequence comes from Eumerus sabulonum, assembly GCA_951905685.1. Lineage (NCBI taxonomy): Eukaryota > Metazoa > Arthropoda > Insecta > Diptera > Syrphidae > Eumerus > Eumerus sabulonum. Next base: position 72,458,094 of record OX645064.1, read on the forward strand.
TTTTGATCTCTTTTCCTAGCTGCATCTCTAATCCTAGCTGCAAACCTTTTTCCCATATTTCCCATTATTGTTATTCACCTTTTCACATCGTTGCTGTCAAGTAAGATAACTGATTTGAATTCAATGGACACTTTGATGATCAACTATATCTCAACATGAAGATTTTTGATTATCAAAGTAATATGCCGATAACCTGTCTGCAACCAAGGTCTGTCATCATACGAAAAATGTGACTTTAATGTGATGACTGATGAGGTAACATGCATAGTCTCTTTCATATTTATATATACATGGCCTTGGTGCAGTGGTTAATATCATCGACCGCCGAGCGGAAGGTCTATAGTTCAAATTCGCTTCATAGGCAAGAAAAAGTAATTCCTATACGGACAAAAAGTATGCAACGTAGTTGTGAATGGAAAGTGACCAGACGTACTGCTGCAGGCATAACACTCGCAGTATATGGTCAACTGAAATTCATCCTCTGCGTATGCAGTACTAAAGTGCTTGAACAAATTACTACGGACTATAACCAACGCGGAATTTGGTCGGCTCTCATCCTATTTAGGACAGCCACCCCTGAGGGTAGTGAACCAACGTCAACGACCCAAACCACTGCACTCCGTTCAGGTTGTGTGTGTAAACACATCATAAGAGAATACGGTACGGAACCCTTCGTGCGCGAGTCCGACTCGCACTTGGCCGTTTTTTTTTTTTTTTATTATTTTTTAATTTAAACAGTAAACAAAAAAAAAAGGACTTGTCCAATTCCAACAACCGAAGAAAGTAAGAGGCAAAATTATTGGAGCGAAGCTCCTTACACCGCAAAATGTATTTCGTTGACAGACTACTCCTCCTAAATGCTTTAACGGATTTTGACCAAATTAGACATGTCGATAGAAGGCATCGAGGGGAAGGTTTTAAAATCAAAAATCGGACATACCATCGAGGAATAATCACCGAAAACGTGTCCCATAGACTTAACATTAGAAATCACGCGCATCCGCATTTTGATAATAAAACAACGCAGAAGGCTTTAAGCGATTTTAACCAAATTTGACATGGTGATAGTAAATACTCAGATATATATATATGTATATAAGCAACTCCCTACCATGGAGCCGATGATCACTGAGGAGACTCTCTTAACTGGGACTCCCTCCAATGTAGTGAACGAGATTACCGGGGAAGACAGTAATCTACTGTCCGACCTGGACCTTCCCGAGGTAGACCTTGGCGAGACTATGTCAGATTTTGAGCTGGAGTCTGACGAAGAGTCTGCCAACGTCACAGCGGTGGAGGTTAAAGACTGCGGCCATCATGCTGCGGATTCTTCAAATTAATCTCCATCATTCTATCGCGGCCTCGGCCGCCCTAATGCTCCGCCTCACCAAAAGCGGAGAAGACGTCGTTCTGATCCAAGAACCATGGATAGTAAATAACATGGTACGTGGACTCGGAACATCCGAATATAAGCTCACCTACGTGCGCGATGCAGGTAAGCCAAGAGCTTGTATCCTAACCAAATCACACATAAAAACCCTTCTACTCCCATCCTACAGCGACCAGGATATCACGGCTATTAGTGTCGAGGGCAGTTCCCTCAAGATCTTGATTGCCTCGGCCTATTCAGCCCATGACCACCCAAGTCCTCCCCCTCCGGCCAACTTGGTAAACCTGGTCAAGGATGCGGAGCAAACAAATGCCGGACTGGTCATAGGATGTGATGCGAATGCACACCATACGTTTTGGGGAAGCAGCAACATAAACGAGCGAGGTGAGTCTTTGTATAACTATGTATTACGTACTAACCTCACCGTTTGCAACAACGGCTGTGAACCAACTTTTATTACCAAAAACAGACAGTCCTGGATGTAACCTTTGCATCGCAGGACATTGTCGACAAAGTCAGAGATTGGAAAGTCCTAAAAGAACACTCCCTCTCTGACCATCGATACATTCAATTCAACCACATTCATAGTCAACCACGTCAGTGCCTGAGCTCCTTTCAGGAACTACAGAAAAACTGACTGGCAAAAATATAGAACCTATGTTGAACCCCACCTAGGGGCAAGACACCCCACCTATCCGCTAAACTCCGCGGAATTAGACAGCTTAGTAAATGAGCTGACAGAAACCCTCAATAGAGCACTGTCTCAATCTTGTGCAGTTAGCACCCCCAGAGGCAAACCCAAGCCCCCCTGGTGGAACAAAGAGATAGTCTCACTAAGGAAAGAGAGCAGAAAGCTCTTCAACAAAGCTAAATATACCCGCTTGCAAGAGGATTGGGACCTCTACAAGGGGGCACTAAAGTCTTTCAAAGCAGCGACCAGGAAGGCAAAGAGACAATCCTGGAGGGACTACTGCGATAATATAAGGACGGGCCGTCATCAAGGCGCTGTCTGATCTGGGTGTTACGGGATCAGTGATAGAACTGGTACGACAGCTGCTAATACAAAGAGTTGTCAAAGCCAACTTCGCTGGTGCCGTCTCTACCAGAATGGTCAGCAAAGGTACACCACAGGGTGGAGTACTCTCCCCTCTTCTCTGGAACGTGGTGGTCAACGAGCTACTGCTGTTGCTGGAGCAGGAAGGGTACGCTGTGATCGCCTATGCGGATGACATTGCTATTGCCGTCACAGGAAAATTTCCCAGCACTCTATGCGACCTTATGCAGAGTGCACTACATACAGTAGAAACCTGGACTCGGTACTGTGGACTCGGGGTGAACCCAAAGAAGACCGATCTAGTACTGTTCACTAACAAATATAAAATTCCGCCCCTCAACCCACCGAGGCTGGGTGGAACTCAACTAACAATCAAAGAACAGGCTAAATATCTAGGCCTAGTCCTTGACAGGAGGCTGAATTGGAAACCCAACATTTTTGATCGGGTCAAGAAAGCAACTGTTGCCCTCTACAGCTGTAAGAAAGTAGTGGGCAGGAGGTGGGGTCTCCAACCAAGCATTATGTACTGGCTTTACACAGCAGTCATAAGGCCTATCCTCCTGTATGGCGTCGTAGTCTGGTGGACTGCTCTGGACAAAGCAGTCAATCGAAACCTCCCACGCATACGGTGGGAGAAACTAAAGAGCAGTGAGGTGCGGCAACACTTCGCACGAATGTGTAGATCCGAAAGGTTTGAGCAAATTCCAACTGTTCCATCGCATGAAGAGGAAGAATGGCGACTTTTTTCATCAGCTGTCATTGCCTCTGCACGTGTTGTTTGTGGAGAGAAGCGGCTTGGTGTGGCGGCTGGTGGTGAAAAAAGAACTGCGTTGTTTTTAAACACCCGGAGTTCAAGAAGCCATCAGAGAGAGGAAGAGGGCTTACAGGGACTGGATTCTCTTGGGAGACTCTGCTTCCCGTGACCGGTACACTGTGGTGCGAAGAACTTGCAAATTGGCTGTGCGAGCAGCTAAAGAACAGTCCTGGAAGGAGTTCGGCGAGAAGTTGGAAGGCGGCCATAGATCTACGAAAAAGGTCTTCCATTTGCCGGCTTAGAGAAAGGCAATTCAACATAATCGAAGGAGTTAAATCCAAAGATAGTGTTTTGCTTTCCATTGAGATGGATATCTTACGCAGATGGGGCGAGCACTTTTCGGAGCTGCTCAATCCCAAACAGGGCACTGAAGGGGACAAACCTACAGTCTTGAGTGGCGCGAAGAATAGTCCAACGGTTGTGGAAATCATTTTAGCGATTGAATCGCTAAAAGTTGGCGAATCCGCCGGTATGGATGAAGTTCGGCCAGAAATGCTTAGGGCAATGGGTAAGGAGGGAGTATTATGGCTCTCTCGTGTCATTAAGGTGGCCTGGGAATGGGGTGAGACACCTAACGATTGACAGACTGCGGTGATTGTCCCTCTTTTCTAAAAGGGGGATACAAATTAGTGTTCCGACTGTAGGGGCATTTCTCTTTTAAGTATCTCCGGTAAAGTATACGCTAAAGTGTTGGAAGTGCGTTCCAGAGCTGTGGTCGAATCCAGGATAAAGGATGAACAGTGCGGTTTTCGTCACGGCAAAAGTAGGTAGATAGGTAAGTAAGTTCGTAGCCTTCCCATAATTGAGAAGAATACACATAGGCCAGGAAGGCCCGTAGTGTAACTACGAGGGGGGTTTATCCCCCTATTCGTGGAACCATTTTGTGCTTCTTAAAATGTTAAGAAGATCAGATATGCCTACTTGCTGAACATCTGTCAGATCGTTAAGGAAGTAAGATCCTAGGTATCGTTTTCTGATTGTGCAAAATGCTGGGCAGGCGCAGAAAGCGCAGAAAAGGTGGTGAATGGACTCAACCTCCTCCTCGTCTAGATAACTTCTGCAGAAATCATTCGGAACTATTCCTAGTTTTTGCGCGGGGCTGCCAATAAGGCAGTGTCCTGGGATGACACCGATGATTTTGTGGATGTCAGTTCTTTTTAGGGAGATTATGCTCCGTTGACTGTCGAGCCGGGGCCAGATTTGCCTAGTGTTGAGGCAGGTATGTCACTGAGTCCATTTAAGGTTCGTCTCCCTGGCGAAATTTGCAAGATTATGTTGAATGGTTGCAAGGGTTATTCCCTCGCAAGCCACAATTGATTGTAGCGTCGTTCCTTGTCTGGCGAGTGTGTCGGCTCTCTCATTTTCTGGAATGTCGGTGTGTCCCGGTACCCAGATAAGTTGTATGTTAAACTGTTCACCCATCTCGTTAAGAGATAGGTGACAGTCGAGACTAGTTTTTGATGTATACACTTAGGACTCCAACGACTTTAGGGCTGCTTGACTATTCGTGAAAATACTGATATTCGTAGTAGATAACACGTTCTACTTCAGCCAAGACAAGGCCTCCTTTATTGCCAACAGTTCTGACTGGAAGACGCTGCAGTAATCTGGTAATTCTAGAGCTTTATTCACCTTTAGTTATTTGCAGAATACTCCACTACCCACCCCGTCTTTGGTTTTAGTGCGGGTAGATCGTCGTACATTTTTTTTTTCAAGACTGTGGTGGGTTCTGTGTGGTCCAAGTTTTCTGCCATAGTTATCCTGTTTTCCAGGATGGAGAGTGGCCAGTGACATAGCTCGTCAATTTCGAGTTGGCTTTTAGTCTTATGGCCGTGTGTGGGGCAATTTGTATGTACGTATGCTGGCGTTACAGTCCATGAAGGACCAAAGTCGAGCCTCTCTCAATCACCCATGTTGTGTGTGATTTTATTTTCCCATAGGTGAAAGGGACCTACAGTTTTATTGCTGGTTCCGAATGACGAAATTCGAGAAGCTTTCCTTGACAATTATACTACGGGGAGTTTTATCAGTACGCCGCTGAGGAGAAGCACCGTGAAATACATGTTCGATGACATGGCTGTTGTCGGGTTTCGATCCCGTGTCATCGGCGTCATAGGCCAACACACTACCTATTGCGCCACGGCGCTCTCTGTGTGGCAATTTTCTTGCCGAACATATCGAGTGGTGTAAGATCGAGTATCATGTTAAGCGCAGCCGTTGGGGTGGACCTGAGGGCCCCGGTAATGCACATACATGCCAAAAGTACAACCTTCCAGCTTTTCATTCTAAGAATCGTACTCGAGAAGGCTTGGGAGAACGCCAAACCAATTTACAGCCGCTTTGTAGATTTGGAAAAGGCGTATGACCGAGTTCCTCGAGGTAAACTCTTGAGTGTTCTTCAGCAGTATGGAATTGATGGTCCTCTGTCGAGTGCCATTCAGTCTCTATACACAAACTGTAGCAGCTGCGTTCGGGTTAACGATAGTAAAACAACACCTTTCAACGTGGGCGTTGGACTTCGCCAAAGGTGCGTTTTGTCACCTCTTCTTTTCATTACATAGGTATATATGGACTCCATGTTGCAGCGCAATGAAGGCTAGAACACCTGTCCAATGCACGCTTTATGCTTATGGAGTCCCATTGAAGCAGGTGGAGAAGTTTAAGTATCTCGGGGTCTTCTTCACGCGTGATGGGAGGAGTAATACTGAGCTGCAGGATTGGCTAATCTGGGTCAATTTTGGAACAGCTTGGAAGACCGAGCCTGGTGTCAAAGTCAAATAGCTCAGTATTTGTTCCAACTCTCACCTATGGTCACGTAATTTGGGTATTGACCGAAAGAATAAGATCGCGAATACGAGCAGCCGAAATGAGATTTCTTCGTGCTGTTATGGGAGTTACTCGCCGGGATAGGGTAAGAAACACGACAGTGAGCCGTGTCATCGGTTACTCGACTTCCTGGCGGGGCGCAATCTTCTTCTAGCTAGCATACGATTCCAGCACCTCAATATTCACAAAGGAACCTGGCGATCACCTGATCAGTCGACCACCAATCAGATTGATCACTTTGCGATTGACGCCAGACACTCCCCCCCAGCATCCTAGATGTACGAACCTTCCAAGGAACCAACATCGATTCGGATCACTACCTTATTGTAGCCAAGGTACGAATCAAGGCATCCAAGGTACGATATCAAGGATGCCACGGAGTCGAGCTGGGCAACGAAAGCTTGAAGTCGGAAGGCTACAATCGCAGAAGACCGCTAGGACCTTTGCTGATCGAGTTTCACTCAACCTCTCGCAAACTCCAATGACACCAGAGCAACACACAGAACAACAGTAGGAGCATTTCGTGCGTGCTGTCAGAGACGCTGCCTTCGACGTGTTGGGTTTCAAGCCACCGTCAGCTATTTAGAAACCCCTGGTTTGATGAACAATGCGGGCAAGCCCATGTAGCAAAGGAAAATGCCTACAAAGCCATGCTACATAGACGGATGAGAGCCACTCGTGAGCATTACGAGCAGAAACGGAGAGAGGAACACACGCTTTTAAGGAAAAAAACAAGGAAGCATGAATAGCGTGAGATCGTGGAGATGGAGAGATTCTATCATAGGAATAATGCTCGCAAGTTTTAAAGCCAGAGCAGAAGCCTGTAGGGATGAAGACGGATAACTGGTAGTACAGTCTCAGTCGATGCTGAGAATATGGAAAGAACACTTCTGTAGACTGTTTAACGGCGATGAAAGATCTAATACCGCTGTCAAGCAGAATGATCCATTCGCAACGGACGAAGATGCAAGAGAATTTCGTCCACCCAACCTAGATGAAATTAGGCTAGTAATTTCAAAGCTCAAAAACAATAAAGCCACGTGCGCAGACGGGTTGTCTGCCGAGCTATTTAAACCGGTTCGAGATTATCAGGTAAGGCGCATGCACCAGCTCATCTATAAATTATGGTCGGAGGAAAGCATGTCCCACGAATGGAATCTCAGAATCGTTTACTCAGCCCACCAGAAAGGAGACCCCTATAATTGCGCCAACTACAGTCTCCTTAACATCGCATACAAGATCTTCTCTGCCATACTGTGTGAACGCCTGAAACTCTTCGTGGATATCAGTGTGCTTTCAGGCCAGGTAAGTCCACAATAGACCATATATTCGCACTGCGGCAGAACTTGGAGAAGACCCAAGAATACCAAATCGACACCAATCACCTTTTCGTCGATTTCAAGGCCGCGTATGACAGTGTGCATAGAGACGAGCTTTACAGCGCCAGGTGTAGTTTTGACATCCCTTCCAAACTCGTCAGATTGTGCAGAATGTCAATGGATTACTCTCGCTGCTCCATTAAAGTCGGTAGCGAATTAACCGAGACCTTTGATGTTAAAAAGGATTTAGACAAGGTGACGTACTGTCATGTAATTTTTTCAACATCGTGCTTGAAAAGATCATACAAGACTCACTGGCCAACACAAGAGGTACGATATATTTCAAGTCTGCGCAACTGCTTGCGTACGCGGATAACATTGACGTAATTGGATGAACACAGCGGGTGGTCCCGTTTGTATAAACGGGGAGTGGAGGAGGAGATACAACGACGAACTACACGGGCTGGTACGATGTCTGCGGATCCAACGTCTAAGATGGCTAGACCAGGTTGACCGAATGGAAAACACAGCTCCGGTCCGAAGAGTGTTCGAGTCCAAGCCAGAGGGACGACGCAGCAGAGGACGACCGAATCTAAGGTGGCGCACACAGGTGGAAGGGCGTCGCTGAAAACAGCTAGCTAAAGACCGTGCCAGTTGGAGAAGTTTGTTGGTTGTGACCCCGGTACACACCGGACTGTAGCGCCACCTAAGTAAGTAAATCTTACTATGTCATATTTTTGGAGCATCTGACATGGGGGCCCAAACCACAGCTCTCGGACAAACGCCCGAATTCATTCACCCGGACGGACAAACGCCCGAATGCCCGAATAAACAAATACCCGAATACCGTTCACCCGAATGACATTTACCCGAATCCATTCACCCGAATTTTTTTTTCCCGAATGAGTATTCCCCGAATCGATTTTTCAAACGATGCTCCGATCGAATAATCGAACGCGCGTCTGATCAAGCGAAAGCGTTTTCACGGCAACTGCGTGTCATAACGGAATTCGAACATCATCTTGTGTAAAAATTTTTGCTTTTTTATTGCGTGATGGCTCGGATAGTCGATAAAAAATGACTGTTGGATGGTTACGTGTACGTGCGCTCTAGATCGCTCAAGGGAAAAACTTACTGGGATTGCCGAAAAGTACGAGCGGGAGAATGTACTGCAAGGGCAATCACCGCAGGTAATGCAATCGTTCGTACTAACATATTCAACCTTATTATGAACAAAATTCCCCCGAACTTTTTCTCTTACCGGGAAAACCGGTATTGTGAACAATGTTCGAAGGGAAAAGGAAAAAGTTCTCCCTATTGTGAATAATTTTCCGATGGAAATTCTAACGAAATTTGCCTCGAATTTTTTCCCTGTCATTTTTCTAGGGAAAACAAAGAACAAAGGAAAGAAAAGCAAGAAAATGTAAGTATCTCTGAGAAGGTCAGGATAATTTCTATCCAGATCAATCTACACCATTGAAAGGCTGCTACTGCTCTTTTCAGTAGTAGAATTGCATGCAGTAGTACAAATAACATTGTATTCCACACCCAGAACCGTGGGTGTGGAATAAATGCCTATGTGGCGTATACGTGATCCTACGATTCATATTGATGAGCCATCCGGAAGGCCTAGGGTCTGCCTCATCATATCGAACTCATTATTGGCAACCAAACTTGAGACACTTTTGTGGACAAGATCTGTTGGCTGCTAGAGTAAGCTACAAAACGCCCGGTGCAATAGAACACTTCGTCGTTGCGTCTGCCTACTTTCGCTACGACTCGATACTACTTCCACCACCGAAGGAAGTTTTTGAACTCGGTAAAGTACTGTGAATCCAGAAAGATTGGTCTCATCTTTTGTTGCGATGCTAATGCCCAAAACACTGCTTGAGGCAGCAGCAAATGCAATACAAGAGGGGACTTTCTTTTAGACTTCGCTCTCTCGTCCGTAAGGTAGGACAACAATGTCAACAATGTTGGCTCTCAACCAACGTTGATTCGACAAGACGACAGGAGGTGATTGAGCTGACCCTATCCAACGGAAATGTGAAGGACATCACTAACTGGAGAGTCTTGCCTGATACCTGATTAAGTTGTGGGATCTCTTTCTTGCAAACCAGACAGAATCCGTGAAAGATGGACTGGGTGAGGTTTAGAGGGAAGCTTGAGAAATCCACTCAGGCCCTATCTAAACTTAGAATGAATCAACTGGTAGAGAACGCTGAAAAGCATGAAGAGACTGACAGAGATGCACGTGCGCAAAGTTGTCCGTCGAATGCATCCTTCTTCGGAGATGCGACGTGCTTATCAGCGCGGAAAACCCGCGAGACTGCGCTTCAAAACATAGTTTGAAGGATTGAATACGCGCTTGAAAGGAAAGAGTACGCGCTGGGCTTTTTCGTCGATATTTAGAGAGCTTTTGATAACGTTAATTTCGACAGCATGTCAGGCGGGACGGCGTAGATGAAGCACTGCTCTTTCGAATCAAAGCAATGCTTGTGCACAGGCCATTGATCGTTGGTGCAGGTCTCGAAAATTGTGTTAAATCTAGCGTAAACAAGTGCTGCCCACAAGGCGGCGTCCTGTCTCCACTTTCATGGTGCATGGTGGTCGACTCTCTGCTTGATGCTCTCAGTGCCTCTGGAATCTATGTCCGGGCCTTTGCCGATGATGTCGCCTCTTAACTAGCTCCAAATTAGTGCTTGAACTAAATTCCCTCTTGAACAGAGTCGGTAGACTAAATTCATGAAGGCTTGTATGGGTTGCAGGCTACTCTGGGATGCCAGGAAATGAGATATCTGATGAACTCGCCAGAATGGGTTCAGAGGAGAGCTTCTCAGGACCCGAACCCGCTCTAGGTCTGTCTACCTGCGTCCACGGTCAATTCCCACATTAACGACTGGGTGTTTAATACAAACAACCGTAGATGGAGGAATTGTCCAGGATGCAGGATGACAAAGCGCGTATGCCCTGATGTCTGCAAGAAATCCGCAGCATTCCTCCTGTCTTTAAGGAGAATCGACTGCAGAAGACTTGTGGGAATCATTACGGGCCATTACACTTTTGCTAAGCATCTGCGTGCTTGGCATAAGCGAGACGCCTATCTGTGCTGCATGTTGTGAGGAGAATGACACCGCTGAGCATTTTCTCTGACACTGTACCGCCTTTGCTCGCGCACGGTAGCGCACCCTTGTGGCCGACGTAGTGCGTGCCGAATCTCTTAGCTCACTGAAGCTCCTTCTCATTTTTCTCCGGCAAACGGGAAAAATACAGTAATGTAAGGTGCTTGGAGTACAATGGACCAGTGTTGTCTGAGTGCTCCAACAGATAGCAGAAGCCTTTCACAAAAAAAAAAAAAAAAAAAAAAAACTTTCGAATTGAATTTCGAATTCAGTTTGGGGAAAACAATTCCGATGGAAATTGGCAATAGGAGGAACTTTTTCCCTGGAAGGAAAAAAAATGGGGAAACAACAAGTTCCATCGGAATTCATGATAAGCCTGATAACGTTACCTGTACTATTGCCTTTTTGTGTACTATCGCTTTAGGACTTAATAAACTATCTTTGTATAGATGCTGCAACAGACCAAGTTTCTGAAATTGTTGTGATAAAAGGGCCGGCTCAGTCTGCGCACGCTCATCCGCCGAATCAAGAAGATCGCCAAGTCGAAATCGTTAGTCGTGCAATAAAGAGAAAGGCGGACGAACTCCCCGAACAACATCCTGCTCAGTTAATGCGTACTGCATTAGCCGACGTTCCAAAAGTTGTCCTCAGTCAACTACCAGAACGCTAGGGTCTGAAAATAACCATTAGAAGGCAGCGCCTTCGGCTCTTACCTCCAAACCCCAAATCTTTGGCAGACTTAGACGTTATTCCAGACCGATATCGAAAAACTCTCCTTCGTGAAAATTTTCTTATTTATGACTCGAAAGAAGACAATGACGATGATGGTAGAGTTCTCGTCTTATCGACGCGTCGAAATTTAGAGTTATTATGTCGCTGGATATTTGGTCCTGTCTGTGAGGAAGGTGAATGGAGAAGAAGACACAACCGCGAACTCTACGAGCTGTACCAAGATGTGGATGTAGTCCGGAAGGCAAGGATCCGTCGACTACATTGGCTCGGCCACATCGAGCGCATGGACATCAACGCTCCAGCTAAGAAGGTCTTCGACTCCGAGCCTCCTGGTTCGAGAAGAAGAGGAAGACCGAACCTCCGGTATAAAGACCAAGTAATCGTGGATGTAGGACATCTTGGTCTTGACAACTGGAAGCAGCGTGCCCGGGACCGTCAAGGATGGAAGGCAGCTATAGCTCAGGCTCAGATCCTCCATGGATCGCAGGCCTGATAAGTAAGTAAGTAGTATGTCGCTGTTCTACGTGGTTCATGGATGGAGCCTTTAAGGTTGGTTTTGCTTTCTTCTGATATTAATTAAATTCCTAAACTTTTGACTCTCTGCAGGTTTCTCCTATTATTTTCACACAAGTTACCATACTGGGTTATCACAAACCGAACATGGGATCTGATGAACGTGATGGAGTCACACTTCCCTTCGTTTATGCACTCCTGTCATCCAAAGAAAGTGTGCAATATACTGCTGTCCTTCGAGGCGTGGCACGTTCGGCTGAACAATACAATAAAAATCTCAAAAAATAATTACGGACTTTAAACAGTCCATTCTCCTTTCATGTAAGACTGTGTACCCTGCAGTGCCTGTAACATACTGCTTCTTTCACTTGGGTCAGAACATGTACCGCAGAGTTCAAATGGGTGGGCTATAGCAGGCATACAACGATCCCAACGATCGCAATGTGATGTTGTATGTTCATACAAGGTAACCCGTACTTCAACCTTCTCAAAAACGATGCACCAGACGAATTCGAACCTGTGGTCGAGTACTTTGGAGAAAATTATGTTATTGGTCGACCACATAGAGGTAGAAGACGTGCGGTCCCTCCACGTTATCCGCCACAGATATGGAATCAACATAATGCTGCCTTAGGCACCCAAACAATTTAATTTTGTTCATTTATTGCATTTTTAAAAAGAAACTTGTATTTGGCCCACCCTCTATACATATAACCTTCCTCCATTTGACCATGTATCTCTACATTCGAAACAGCTTTGTGGTTGCAGTCTAGATACTTACTTACTTACTTATCAGACTGGCAATCCATGGAGGATCAGAGTCTGAGCTATAGCTGCCTTCCATCCTTGACGGTCCCGGGCACGCAGCTTCCAGTTATCAAGACCAAGTTGTCTTGCATCCACGAAGACGACCGGAGGTTCGGTCTTTCTCTTTTTCTCGAAACAGGAGGCTCGGAGTCAAAGACCCTCTTAGCTCGAGCGTTGGTGTTCATGCGCTCGATGTGGCCAAGCCAATGAAGTCGACGGATCTTTGCCTTCCGGACTATACCCACATCTTTATACAGCTGGTAGAGTTCATGGTTTTGTCTTCTCCCCCACTCAACTTCCTCACAGACAGGACCACAGAGCCTCCTGCAAGGCTTATAGCTTTCTTATAATAGGCCCGTATTTTATGTTTATCCCCAGATTCCTCGATATCCTAGAGCTGGGAGGCTGCGAAGATTATTTTCTTTAGTCGCAGCAGTTTTTTCTCCTCCCTTCTTCTGTCTCGGTACTCCTCTCGCGCTGCCCTAGTTTTTCGCTGCAGCGCCTTTTGCTTCAGCTGATGTAAAATCTGCCTTTGATGCGGATCACAGCCAGACAATCACTTATAGGTTTAAAGTCGATGACCTTCGACCTTAACCGCTTTCTATCCGACGGATGCTGGCCTGCTAAAAAGCGAGAAGAGCCAGAAGAAGGACGGAATCTTTGCTATATCTTGGTAGAGGGAATATACGACTGGTAGTCGTTGCCCTCACTGGGCACTGCATAATATTGATATTTGCAGAAGCTGCAGGGACGAAGAGCAAATTGAGTCCGTTCGTCACCTGCTGGGCGAATGTCCGGCGCTAGCCCAAAAGAGGAATATATTCCTGGGAAGATACTTCCTTTCGGGACTAGCAGAGGTAGGTAATATTGGGCTGAACAGAATACTGGTATGTTTATCCTCGTCTGGCTGGTTCAGCTCGACGGTAAATGGATAGGTATCAACGGGTTAAACAAAACAAGTGGGCACAATGGACTCAACGTTGTCTACCTTGCCTTGACCTCACGTCATGTCAATAGGGCACCCAACTAACCTAACCTAACCTAATAGAGAAGAAAATGTATAACACGATCGTACAATACATACTTAAATGTATTGGGTAGTTATTAATATAGAATGAATCGATTAAAAGGAGCTGTATGGATTGTTTGATGGTATTGAAATCGTATCATAAGCAGTACATTCAATATAAAATGACGGGATATACTGCGAATATTGATATGATCGAAACGAACTAAAAATGTAATTTTAAACATTTCTGTTCGTACATATCTATAATAACATACTCCACACTTTTTATGCAATTTGCTTTTACAAAAATAGAGTTTGATAACTTACCAGCTATTGGAGCACCAATGGCAGCCGCCAGTCCTTGGAAAAGCATCAAGAAACCAAATGCATTTGTCAGTTTCTCTAAGCCCATCAAATCGACTGCTATTACCGATCGCAGGGCTGAAAAACAAGCAATGCAAATGCCAAAAATAGCGGCGAAGATGAACTGTGTCGTATCGTTTATAATATATCCACTGAACATGGTTGCTAATCCACCAGCAGTTATTGCAATATTATTTAAATGAAGAGGTGATATTCCATCAAATGAGCTTAATAGTCCACATAAGATCCTAGCGATTGTATTCGTTATGCCAATAGCAGAGATAATGAATAGCGCGGTGTTTTCCTCCATGCCAGAGATTTTTGCACGTCGAACCACAAATATAAATGGTACAAAGAAGCCCATCATTGTAAGGAAACCACTAACAGCGAGCAACATAAATGAAGGTGACCTTAACAAACTTGTATCGAGCATGGTGGACAACGTTCTCCGCACAGCTTCAGGACACAGTTTACATTCTTTTTGTTCATCTTCCATAAGATCTTTTTTCGTTGGTAGTCTAGTTACGGACATATGATATCCCAATGATGTTTGTGATGTATATTGTGGAATGCGAATCAATGATCCGGTGAAGAAAATATCGTCTCTGTACATCGGACGGGTAGAATGTTGAGTCTCTTGAGGTGGAGTATTTGATTTTTTTTGTAAGTCAATAGGCCTACGACCAGAAACGGTATGACGCCTCGCCTGAATGGTCACTGGCTTTATGTCCGATTCTAATAAGTTTTGATTTTCTGTTTCTTCTTCGTTTTCACCTACTGTTGTCAGTTCCTTATGAAGGTTATAATTTGGATGTGGTTCACCGTTTGGTGTTGTGGGTTGAGATTTTCGCAAACATTTCAATTCAGTTCCCTTTCCCGAAACATTCGACAATCGACGTTCAAGATTGGCACCGCGGAAAACCTCGGCCGCAGTAGGATATAGAAGTTTCGGTGAAGCTCCCATGTATGTATTGTGCGCACTATTTGGAACCGAATAGGCAAACCTTCCTTCTGGCAATGGTTTCTGGACAGTTGTCGTAAGAATTGGTTTCCTTACTGAATTTCCGTTTTCATTTGTCTTTTCTTCATCATCTACTATTGCAAGCTCGATTGGCTCAATTGGCCTGAAGGCAACCGCATAAATAGCACATGAAAAAATGATCAAAGCTTGAATCAACATCGTATTTCTCCATCCATATTCATTTACTAGATAACTTGTAAGAGGTGCAAATATAAAAGTACCCACTCCTGAACCACATAATGCAACTCCAGTTGCCAAAGCGCGCCATTTTTCAAAATAATACCCAATTGTTATTACCGATGGAATATAAATCATACAGAAACCGGTTCCACCAATAATTCCATAGGAAACAAATAAATACTCCACACTAGTTGCATAATAGGATACAGCGAAAGCAATACCGGCTACAAATGCTCCCACAATTGTCACCAGTCGAAATCCATACCTGTTCGCCATTGCACTCGCAAAGGGTCCGGCCATCAAATAGAATCCACTTAGCAAAGAACTCACTAGAGCCACATACCCTTCTGATACTCCAAATTCACCAATAATTGATTTCTGTATCATTCCAGAACTGAACACTATACCATCGACTACAGTATTACAGAGAAATGAGGCTACCATCACAACCCAAGCCCACCCTCCATCCGGGGGGACAACAACTTGAGCTGATTCCTTGACAACTTCAATATTTTCCTTGGGTGGCGAGCCACCATCGGATGGCCTAGTAACACCTTTAAATTGATCCATACGTTCGCTGCTACTGCATTGTGAGGGCATTTTACTTTATGCTGAAATGACAAAAATTATGTAAAACAAATGTTAGTGTTTTATTTTTTCTTATAAGAAAATTTAAGGAATAAAAGGACCAATGCCTATGTAGGAGTATAATGACACTTTAACAATTAAAACAAAATTGAACATAGACTGTACACGTATCTACTTAGTCTACTCGCAATAACAGCCTCAGTTGCTTTCTTAGAAACGATAATCTAGAATACTTAAGCGGCCTACACACACGCTACGGATCGAATGGATCGGTTGCGATTCAAACAGATCGTCTTGTGTGTGGCACAGTCTGCTACAGATCGCAAGTTATCAAATGAGTTTGATATTCCTGCGATCGGTAGTGTGTGTGTGGCGCGGTTGACGATGACTAGGAAACGTCCACCCGAAGTTGTTAGAGTGCATCTATGCAGTCTGTTTATATGTTTATGATTGTATTTATGATTCGTATGTGCGAAAATGTATGTTATAAAACTGTGAACATCGAATCATAAAATGAAAACAGGCCATAAAATGAAACAAGCAATAAACACTCGCAGGCAATAGGCAACAGAATTATGAGACCCTCATTGGGCCTGTATACACGAGAGTATCGCTAGCAGCAGGAAGACCGGTTTGATGCTCTACACTGAAGCATACACGGGAATCATTTTTCTAGAAGAAAAAATTGTATATGTGAACCTTGTTCAATTGTGTTAGTGTTTCTGTCTTTTTGACATTTCATTTGAAAGAGATATTTCCTTTGACAGAGATATTAAGTGCAACCATGCACTAAAATTTCCCTTTGTTTTTTTTCCGATGTTCACTGCTTGAAAGACCAATGACGATTGAAGCGCAACACCAGGCAAAAAACATGCGGACTCGAAAACTGAAGAGTTGTATATGTATTAGTTTTCCACTTCTGTTCACCCACTAAATTTGCGGAGGAAAATGGTATTCCGTTTCGTACCGCAACCTTCAGCTCCCTCTCCCACATTTTTTCGGATGATATATTCTCGTGTATACAGCCTCATAAGGATCAGAAACCACTCCTGCATCCACAGTGAACGTTTCTCTTTCATTATCCTTTCTTTCCTTTTTTCACACAATATATACACCACACAACAAAATTATTTTTTCTCCGCGATCCATCCTTACTCGACGGCGAACAGCGTGAAATGAAGAACGTATACCGATCCACAAGTGTGTGGCGAAATGACTTCAAACAGATCCATTTCGATCCGTAGCGTGTGTGTAGGCCGCTTTAGGTAAGATACACGGGTGCGGTAATCGCGTTACTTTATCAATTTCATCGACGGGAAAGGCAAAGTAATTTATGGTTCTTTGCTTTTGACTTGGCAACGAGGCGTCGAAACTTTTATTGGTTACACCCATGTGGTTGACTCTTGATTATTTTATCAAAAAGAACTAAAATAAAAAAAAAAAGAGAAGCAGTCATGGGACAGCTTACAGAAGTAAAAACTTCAAACGGGGTGGCCGTGGTGCAGTGGTTAACATCATCGACCGCCGAGCGGAAGGTTTATGGTTCAAATTCGCTTCATAGCCAAGAAAAAGTAATTCCTATGCGGACAAAAAGTATGCAACGCAGTTGTGAATGTAAAGTGACCAGACGTACTGCTGCAGGCAGTACACTCACAGTATATGGTCAACCGAAATTCATCCTCTGCGTATGCAATACCAAAGTGCTTGAACGAATTACTACGGACTATAACCAACGTGGAATTTGGTCGGCTCTCGTCCTATCTAGGTCTAGGACAACCGCCCCTGAGAGTAGTGAACGAACATTAACGACCCCAACCACTGCACTCCGTTCAGGTTGTGTGTGTCAACACATCATAAGAGAATATACACATTATAAGAGAATATAAAAAAAAAACTCTTGAACCTGCGCGAGTTCGGGATGAACCTGCCCCTCAACCAACATGCCCCTCCATCTAGCACGATCTTTTGCTAGCCTTTTCTATTGCCGCACACCCAGTTGTCTGAGGTCCCCTTCCACCTGTGGGCGCCATCTTAAGTGCGGCCGTCCTCTGCTTCTTCGTCCCTAAAAAGGTTTTCGACAAGGCGACACACTATCGTGTGACTTTTTCAACATTGTCCTTGAAAGGATCGCGCAAAACTCACTGGTCAATACGAGGGGCACCATCTTTTCCAAGTCCGTACTGCTCGCATATGCCGATGACATTGACATAAATTGAGCAAATCAACGAGATGTCATTGAGGCCTTTACGAGCAGTAAAGCGGAGGCGGCTAAAATTGAATTGGCGGTAAATGAGGGCAATACGAAATATCTGCTTTCGTCGAAAAAGGATACGAACCACTAGCGTCTTAGCCAGGGCGCACATATTGGTAGGTATGTATAATTTCGAGGTAGTCAATTACTTATTCTACCTAGACTCCGCAGTGACATGCAGCAATGATATCAGTGATGATCAATTTGGTTTTAGGGCTGGTAAGTCTACTGAGGACGCGCTCTTGAATTTTTGTAGCTTCCTTCGACCTTAACCGCTTTCCCACGACAAATCCGCATCCCAGTAAGTGCAACCTTTTGTGACAGCTGTAATAAATGTCGCAATTTTTCTTCCTAATCATACCGTTTCCTATCCAGCGTATTTCCTGGGAGGCAGTAATATCCGCTTTGTACTGCGTGAGGATTCCTTCTAGTTTATGAGCAGCTCCGGGAGTGTACAGGGTTCTGACATTCCAGGAGCATACTCGCAAATCGTGTTCCTTTTTCGTGCGTTGTCGTCGTCGAGTATCCGCCCGTGTATCCGAGGCATCTTGCTCATTCATAACTTTGGGTTTTTTTACGTGGGCGGATTGTTAGCCCGCCGCACAACCGCCATTCTGGTCGGGGTTTTCTTCGCTGCATACGTTTGTTCACCTCCCAACGGTTGTTGAAGAGGCTATCCAGAGGGCGCCGCGAGGAGGCCGTATGTCAACTTGACCCGGGCATTTAAACAGGGATCGTTGCTGGCATCTCGCCAGGTTGAGAGCAATCAACAACTTTACCCTGTATGTCCGAGCCCATGCCCTCAATTATCTCCGTCTTAATAACATAAAATGCACTGCTGCTCTTTTTATTGACATCACAAAGGCGTTTGATACTGTTGACCATAATATCTTGGCCTCTAAACTAGTGAAGGCAGACTTCGGAGGACTTATGCTTAAATGGTTGCTTTCTTACATTAAAAATCACAGGCAGGTTGTTAAGGTAGAAGATCGTATGAGCCAACATGTAGACATCAAAATTGGCGTTCCACAGGCGTTCTATACTCGGTCCGATTTTATTTTTGGTATATAAACTCTTTTAACATACCTTTTAAGGAATATCGTACTGGGTTTGCTGATGCAATACTTACTTACCAGGCCTGCGATCCATGGAGGATCTGAGCCTGAGCTATAGCTGCCTTCCATCCTTGACGGTCCCGGGCACGCTGCTTCCAGTTGTCAAGACCAAGATGTCTTACATCCGCGATTACTTGGTCTTTATACCGGAGGTTCGGTCTTCCTCTTGTTCTCGAACCAGGAGGCTCGGAGCCGAAGACCCTCTTAGCTGGAGCGTCGATGTCCATGGGCTCGATGTGGCCGAGCCAGTGTAGTCGACGGATCCCTGCCCTCCGGACTACATCCACATCTTGGTACAGCTCGTAGAGTTCGCGGTTGTGTCTTCTTCTCCATTCACCTTCCTCACAGACAGGACCAAATATCCGGCGCAGAATTTTTCTTTCGAAAGAACCCAAAATCAGCTCCGCTGTCCTGCTTATCGTCCAACTTTCGGCTCCGTACAGCAAGACTGGCAGAATGAGCGTTTTGTAAAGCATGACTTTGGTCTTTCGAGTGAGGAGTTTTGACCCCAGTTGTTTGGACAAGCCGAAGTAGCAGCGGTTGCCAAGGGCGATTCTACGCCGGATCTCCACTGTGGTGTCATTTGTGGAATTTACGTTTGCTCCGAGGTAGACAAACTCCTTAACTACCTCGAAATTGTAGCTGTCAATTGTTATGTTTTGTCCCAAGTGGTGAGCGACGGATTGGTTTTTGCTTGACAGCATGTACTTCGTTTTGTCCTCATTGATCTTAAGACCAATTCGTTTCGCCTGTTCTTCAATCGCCACGAATGCTTCCACAATGCCACGGCGAGAGCACGCGATGATGTCGATATCATCCGCGTATCCTGGCAGCTGGATGGTCTTGTAAAAGATAGTGCCTTCCCTGTTGACGCCTGCCCGTCGCACTATCTGCTCCAGCACCAGGTTGAAGAAGTCACATGACAGGTCCTAGAACCGAGTTGCACGGTGCATCGCGTGTTTTTTAGCGTGGCGCGACACAACTGGATCAGTTTTACCGGGATCCCGAATTCGGCCATCGCCCCAAACAGTGCTTCACGATGAATGCTGTCGTATGCGGCTTTGAAATCGATGAAAAGATGGTGTTTATCGATTCGAAACTCGTTGGTCTTTTCCAGGATTTGTCGAAGTGTGAAAATTTGGTCTATAGTTGATTTGCCGGGCCGGAAGCCGCACTGGTAGCTGCCGATTGGTGGGGTGCAAAATGGTTTTAGACGTTCACACAATAAGCTGGACAGGATCTTGTATGCGACATTGAGCAGGCATATACCTCTATAGTTCTTGCAAGAACTATGAGGTATATTGTGGATGGGGCATATAGAGCTGGTATTCCAGTCGTCGGGCATGCTCTCATCTTCCCAAATTCTGCAGATGATCTGGTGCATGCTCCCTACCAGAACATCGCCGCCAGCCTTGAAGAGCTCTGATGGCAAGCCATCTGAGCCTGCGGCCTTGTTGTTCTTCAGCTTCTGAATAGCTGTGCCGACTTCTTCTATGCTGGGTGGGAGGACTACTTCAGCGGCTGGAGTTGGGATTTCCTCGGTCCCTACCACTCTCTCTTGGTCATGCTCGTTAAGCAGCTGCTGGAAGTGCTGCTTAAATACATCCACTATTCCCTGCGGGTCGGTGACAAGATTACCCTCACAGTTTCGAAGAGTCAGGGTGCCCTTTTTGAAGCCTCCTGCAAGGCCTTTGGCTTGTGGCTTTATTAGGCAAAATTGACTGTTTGCTACAATAACCAAAAAACCGGCCAAGTGCGAGTCGGACTCGCGCACGAAGGGTTCCGTACCATCTGTACATATAAATATGAAAGAGACTATGTATGTTACCTCATCAAATGACAGATCTTGGTTGCAGGCAGGATTTTTTGGATGAAAGTCATGTCTGTTGTATGGGAGCCCCCCTTTAATATTAATTTTGTTCTGTTTTTAGTATTTGTCGTGGTAGCGGCAACAGAAATACATCATCTGTGAAAATTTCAACCATCTAACTATCACGGTTTATGAGATATAGCCTGGTCACAGACGGACGGACGGACGGGCAACGAAGTCTTAGTAATAGGGTTCCGGGTTCCGTTTTACCTTTGGGTACGGAACCCTAAAGACAGTGTGTGTCGTCCTATTCCATTTTATAGAACTAGCTCTCCACTTTCGTCTTCTCAGAAGACGAGAGTAGGAGAGTGCTATTTGGAAAAGACAGTTACGCTCGTGGTTTTCTCCAAATCACAAGCGTGGCTGTGTACAGTATGTGTACTAATATTAAAATTAGTACTTACTACTAATAGGGTGTGCATGAGCTTATATAACAATATGTAAAAATGTAAACAGGTAAACAAAAAAACTACGATATGGTACGACCATGAAATGACCCTTGTGAGCGTGGGGGAAATGTATTTGTTGG
Source organism: Eumerus sabulonum (assembly GCA_951905685.1). Lineage (NCBI taxonomy): Eukaryota > Metazoa > Arthropoda > Insecta > Diptera > Syrphidae > Eumerus > Eumerus sabulonum. The sequence goes on from OX645064.1 coordinate 72,479,597, forward strand.
GTTTGTAAATTATATATAATTATTTCCTGGCCTTTGACTTCGATTGGAATAAATCTTAATCTTGCACTTGTTACAAATCCGTCTATCGTTTCAAACAACAACCAAAATGATTTACATATAAAGTTAGGTAATATTTATTACTATATTGACGCTATGTGACACTATGTACATACGTACACATGTAATCGATGATTCAATCAAATAATTATTTATCAATATTATTACGTAGTTGCTAATGATTTGTGCTGCGTATTATATGGACAATAAAGGATTTTGTAACGATGAATTGTAACAATATTTGTAATTCAAACAATCAAGATATCCACTTGATGTGGATATGCTCTTGTATACAGCATGCTTGTTAACACTAGCATATTAATTGGACGCATAACAATGATTCTGGGTGTACTTGATACTTGTTTCATCATTCATTTTCTTATTGATTAAAGCCCATTTGCCCTTAGATGCACTATAAAGTAAATATGCAGTTCGTTCGTAAAAATTGAGCAGTTTATTCAAAATTCGCTATTAGACCAATCTGATTTGTATCAGTGTATCAGCAATAAGAACACGACGGAAAAATATAGTTAGAACCGTGCGCAACAGTACTATCTTAAACATTTATACATAGACCTATACCAACTATCTGCCTCAATCCAAGATGCAGTGGATGAATTAATAGTACTGCATTTATAGCGTTAACTTTAGAGCCCATTGACATAAGGTTGTCTCTTAGGCCAGGTGCACTTTTATAAATATTTATTACAGAACTAGTTTGGAAGGGTATATCTAGGGAACCTACTCTCTATATGCACTCTAACAGTTTCCCATTCCATTATATAATTCATTAAATTGAATAGCATTATTCTAGTAGAATTAGTTATATGTTTGGTAGTTTATATTGACACTCCAACTTATAGAATTTGGTGTATTAGGTTGGGTAATAACATTGGTTCCCAAACTAAATTGAGTTAAACAATTCGGTGTTATATACCTCTCGTAGATATTTACTTACTTACTTTGACGGCGCTACAGTTCGGGCTGAACCAGGGCCTCAACCAACAAGCCTCTCCAACGGGCCCGATCTTTGGCCAGCCGCTTCCAGTGCCGCACGCCCTGTTGGTTGAGGTCCCTTTCTACCTGTGCGCGCCACCTTAAATGCGGTCGTCCTCTGCTGCCTCGTCTCTCGGGGTTGGAGTCAAAGACCCTTCGGGCCGGAGCGTTGGTGTCCATTCCCTCTACATGACCTAGCCATCTTAGACGTTGGATCCGAAGACGTCTAACTAGGCCGATGTCGCTGTACAGCCCGTACAGTTCTTGGTTGAATCTCCTCCTCCACTCTCCGTTTGCACAAACGGGGCCAAAGATTGCACGCAGAATTTTCCTCTCGAAACGCCCAATAGCCTCTTCATTCGCTTTTCATAACGTCCAAGCCTCAGCGCCGTAGAGGAGGACCGAGATGATTAAGGTTTCGTAGAGGGATACCTTAGTTTTTCGAGAGAGGGCTTTACTACTCAGTTGCCTCTTAAGTCCAAAGAAGCAGCGGTTGGCAAGTTATTCAGCATTTTATCTCAGCGCTGGTGTTCTTGCTGCTTGTTCGATAGTGACAAGGTAGACGGACTCCTAGACTACTTCAAAAATATAGCTGCCGAAGGTGACGTTCTGACCAAGACGTCGGTGTTGCGCGTCTTTCTTGGATGACAGCATATATTTAGTCCTGTCCCCATTTACCCTTAGACCCACTTTAGTCGCTTCTGCTTCAATGCTTCAACGTCATCTGCGTAGGCAAGCAATTGTATGGACTTGTATTGACCACATAGTCCCGCACGATCTTTTCAAGAATAATGTTAAGGAAATCACATGACAGTGCATCACCCTGTCTAAAACCTTTTTTAACATCAAAGGGGTCGGTTAGCTCACCTCCGACCTTAATGGAGCAGCGAGAGTTCTCCATAGTCATCCTGCATAGTCCGACGGGCTTGGCAGGAATATTAAAACACGACATGGCTCTGTATAGCTCGTCTCTATAAGCACTGTCATATGCGGCTTTAAAGTCGACGAAAAGATGGTAAGTGTCGACTTGGAATTCATGGGTCTTCTCCAAGATCTGCCGTAGTGTAAATATTTGGTCTATGGTCGTGGGTTTTCCTGGCTGAAACCACACTGGTAGGAACCTATCAGATTGTCCACGAACGGCTTCAGGCACTTACACGGTAAGGCGCTAGGATCTTGTACGCGATGTTCGGGGGGCTTATCCCTCTGTAATTGGCGCAGTCATAGGGGTCCCTTTCTTATGGAACGGGCAAACGATACTGTGATTCCATTCATCGGGCATGCGTTCTTCCGACCATATCTTGCAGATGAGTTGGTGCATGTTCCTGACCAGCTCATCGCCAGCTGCTTTAATCAGTTCCGCGGGACATGCTCCCCCCTCCTTTTCTGTTCATAGAGCTCGCGGGCAGCCCTCGTTCGTGGATGCAATGTGGCCATGTATGCATTCTGTTTCTCTACATGGGCCTGTCTGGACTCATCATCAAACCAGGGGTTTCTCGACGGTAGTGGCTCGAAACCGAGTACATCTGAGGCGATCTCTCTAATGGCGTTTTGACAACGACTCCGTTGCTGTTCTAAGGTTTCTGCAGATTGCATCGGGACTTGAGAGAGCTTAAGGGAGACTTGATCGGCGAAGTTCCTGGCGGTCTCCTGCGATTGAAGCTTTCCGGCGGAGTCTTACTCGACTCCGTTGATTCCGAGAAATTCGCATCCGTACCTTGGCTGCAACAAGGTAATGATCCGAGTCGATGTTGGCTCCTTGAAAGGTTCGGACATCTAGGATGCTGGAGGAGTGTCTGCCGTCGATCGCAATATGACCAATTTGGTTGGTTTACGATTGATCGAAAGACCGCCAGGTCCCCATTTGGATGTTGAGGTGTGGGAATCGTGTACTTGCTACTACCAGATTATGTCCCGCTATAAAGTCCACTAGCTTTAGTCCGTTTTCTGACGTGGTGTTGTGTAGGCTGTGCTTTCCAATGGCCCGTTCAAGGATAGATTCCCTACCCAGCGTCCCATTGAAATCTCCTAGAACGATTTTGGTGTCATAGCTGGGGCATTGCGCATACGTTCTGCCTAGGAGATCATAGAAGTTGTCTATTTGTCGGTCATCTTTCTTCTCTGTGGGGGCGTGGACACATAATAAACTTATATTGCCGAGACTGGTATTGATGCGGAAGCTTAAGACTTTTTTCCTGAGTCTGCCTCGAACAACAAATCCGCATCCGAATAAGCGTTGTTTATTTTCTCTGTAGCAGTTTCCGTAGTATATATCAAAGTTTTTCATCCGCTTTTTGCTTGGCCCATCCCATTGCACTTCTTGGAGCGCGGTAATGTCTGCCTTATAGCAGTCCAAAGAGTTGACCAGTTGTCCGGCTGCACCTGGTCTGTTGAGGGACCTAACGTTCCAGGTGCAGATCCGGAATCCGTTTCCTTTTAGACGTTTGCGGGGGTCGTCAACATGTAATCCGTCTAATCCGAGGCTGTTAGTTGTCTCTGAACAAGCTTTGGTTTTATGCGATAGGGATGTTAACCCTAAGCTCCAGAAACAAGGGATCGGGTCGCTGCACACATTGGGTCACTACCTGGCGGGTGCCAGTATAGCTATCTAGGGGAGGCGACGCGAAGGCTGTGTGTCAACTTGGATTGAGCAGGGACAGAGATCGAAGCTGGCGTTTGCCAAGTTAAACGCGATCAACTTCTTTGCTTTGTTTGCTCGCTCCCTTTTCCCCTCTCTTGTAGACTTACGGATGTATTGGGATACGAGTTGTGGCTCTGAGGCACGAAAGTGCTTTTTTCGCTTTTTTCGGAAAAAGAGACACGGAATATTTAACAGAACAGTACTAATTAATGCTAGTCACATGAAAGGAGAACCAATGATGACTTATCATAAGCTTGTTTATAAGAAACACCAAAATTTGGATTAAATTTAAGGAAAAAAATGTAATCCAAGAGGTGTGACAAGTATGTATGTTTCGGGTATTGAGTCATAACTCGAGAACCCTCGGAAATCCTCCAAAAATTGCAGGTGGTGTATGGAGGCGAGTGTATTGTTGTCGCAGCGGGAGAATGGAGTGGAACATGTGATAGCTTACTTTAGCAGGGCATTGAGCAAAGCAGAGCATAATTACTGTACTACCCGGAAGGAGCTTTTAGCTATGGTAAAGGCTATTGAACATTTTCAAGTGATCATGCGGCATTAAATTGGTTGTTGGGTCTTAAGAACCTCGAAGGCCAGCTAGCACGTTCGATGGAGCGTCTCCAACAGTATAACTTTCGAGTCAAACACCGCGCAGGGAAATGTCACTTAATGCTGACGCCTTATCTCGCCGACCTTGTGCTGATGAACCATGTACTCACTGCGATGTTAAGGAACATAATCGTTCTTTGAAGAAAATGCTAAAAGTAAACACCAACCGCTTAGTGGGTAGCGACTTCGACCTTGAGAAGCTCCAACGTGCTCCAGGAGGCAGACGGCATTATCTCGCAGGTGATAACGTGGGTGAAAACAGAATTAGGCCGTAAACATACGCGTAAAACATACTAGGCCCAATTCAACGCTTTAAGCTTCCAAAACAATCTTTTGCAAAAGAAGTGGGTTCCGACCAAATACCAACACCCGGAGCGTCTACTTCCTGTCGTTCCACAATGTCTATTTATTGAAGTCATACAGCTATACCATAATACACCTGCTGAAGGGCACTTCGGCTCGAACAAAACATTTAACAAGGTAAGATCACGATGCTACTGGGTTGAAGCGCGAAAAGATGTTGAGCGGTATTGCACACAATGCGGTATATGTATGTGCGGCAAAATACTTCGTGGACTAATATTATGGCGACAGTCTCTGTGGTTTAATCAGCCATGGGAAAGTCTTCCACTCATTTGGTGAAATATGACACCAGAGAGCGCGAAAGGACCTCTCCAAGTTTATCTGGAGAGGAGAACTCCAAGTTTATCTGTTCGGTGAGCCATTTCAACGTGTGGCGGCTGTATATTGGGACCTTGTATGTATGTATTTTGGCGTTACAGTCCATGAAGAACCTGAGCCGAGCTTCTCTCAATCACCCATGTTGTGAGTGATTTTCATTTTCCCATAGGTGAAAGGGACCTACAGTTTATTGCCGGTTCCGAACGGCGAATTTCGAGAAGCTTTTCATGACAATTTTACTACAGGGGGTTTCGTCAGAACCCTGCTGAGGAGAAACACCGTGAAAAACACGTTCGATGACATGGCTGTGTCGGGATTCGATCCCGTGTCATCGGCTCAGAGGCCGCCGAGGTGCTCTCCTTGGGACCTTAATGATGGATTATTTCATCTAATCCCACCATGACTGATCAAACCGCCAGAATACTAGTCAACAAAGTATTTTGCCGATATGGAGTCCCGCCAGAACTACACTCTGATCAAGGCCACAATTTCGAGTCAGTTGTATTTCAAAACATGATGGAAATCATGGGAATACGTAAAACTCGAACTACGCCACTTCACACACAGTCTGACGGCCTTGTGGAGCGGATGAACCGGACTGTGTTGCACTCACGAAATACATTACAAGCAGGATGATTGGGATGAATTACTCCCTCTTCTCACCATGGCTTACCGCTCCTCCCAATAGGAGTCAATATAGAAAACGCCATTTTCCATGCTCGCACCTACCTCAGGATTTGTTATGCGGGCTTCCGTCGCATTCGGATACATAGTCGTACAGTAATTTCGGACAGCAGTTGCCAAAACAGGGCGCCGTGGCGCAGTAGTTAGTGTGTTGGACTCTGACGCACGATGAGCGAGTTCGAATCCCGATAACACCAACGCCATCGAATGTTTATTACGCGGCGTCCCTCCTCGGCGGGGTACTGGCAAAACCTCCCGTAGTATAAATTGCCTAGAATAAGCTTCTCGACTCACGCCGTTCGGAATCGGCATTAAACTGTAGGTCCCTTTCACCTGTGTGAAAAATAGAATCACATACAACATGGGTGAAGGCTGTAACGCCACCAAACAAGAAGAAGTTGCAAAAACAACTTCAAGAAATTCATGACCGAGCAGACAGGAAATTTGCCTGCTGCACAAAAAATGAAAAGCGGGTGGCTTCACAATCCAAGAAGAAGGATAAAAGTTTGCCCGAAGCTTCAATCGGATTGGGATGAACCATATCAAATTAATATCGATGTAACCGTCAAGATCCAGAAGTCGCCAAGATCAGAGATGAAGATTATTCACGTCGATCGATTAACTGCTTACCGGGGCAACGACTTCAATGCCTGGATCTCAGGAAACCATCTTCCGACCGGTGGAGCTACAGTGTAGGAAGGGGGGAGTGTTACATAACGCAACGTCACAGCCGCCGAGAGGAGTACATCTCTGCAGAGGACGATACTCGAATTCCATTTCTCTCGACGTCTTTTTTTTTGATACTCTCTGAGTGGTCAGAATAAAAAACACACAGAGTGGTCGACACTTATGGGAATCACCTTTTTTTTAATCCAGATTTTTCCTGCCCATCGTCCACCTAGACCACCCCAGAAAATTCGCATTTATATAACAGTATGGAAAACGGTTCAAGAAGGGCCGTGTATCAGTAGAAGACGTTCGTGTGAAAGAACTCCCATCACCTCTAGTACTGCGCCTTCGTTTATCGTGGATATGTTCCTACCGACCAAAAAGTCACCAGACAGCTCTATGTTGGCGTCCTGGAGAGGTTGTGAGTACGTGTTTTCCGTGTGTGTTCCGAACTCGCGTTCCTCGTTGATTGTGCAAAAGTTTCTAGCGAAAAAAAAACATTCCAGCGTTGCCACATCCACTTCCTAGCCCCGATATTGCCCCCTGCCATTTTTTTATATTTCCAAAGTAGAAGTTACACCTCAAGGGAACTCATCATGGCGGTGCCGAGGAGATCGAAGAGGCTGTAACCATGGTTCTGAGTTAGGATTATCAAGGGCACTTCGAATCGTGGGAGCAACGCTGGTATCATTGTGTAGAGTTAGACGGGGACTATTATGGAGCCCGATAATAAAATAGTACGCCGAACTCAATTTGCTTGTTTTTTTTTTTTTTTTTTTGCAAAAATCCTGGAACTCAACTGCCACACCTATAAGTTGTTCGATCTGACTAGAAGCCACGGCTTGTTGTTCGTTTTCCTCAGCCTTACTTACTTACTTACTTATCAGGCCTGCGATCCATGGAGGATCTAAGCCTGAGCTATAGCTGCCTTCCATCCTTGACGGTCCCGGGCACGCTGCTTCCAGCTGTCAAGACCAAGATGTCTTACATCCGCGATTACTTGGCCTTTATACCGGAGGTTCGGTCTTCCTCTTCTTCTCGAACCAGGAGGCTCGGAGTCGAAGACCCTCTTAGCTGGAGCGTTGTTGTCCATGCGCTCGATGTGGCCGAGCCAATGTAGTCGACGGATCTTTGCCTTCCGGACTACATCCACATCTTGGTACAGCTCGCAGAGTTCGCGGTTGTGTCTTCTTCTCCATTCACCTTCCTCACAGACAGGACCAAATATCCGGTGCAGAATTTTTCTTTCGAAAGAACCCAAAATCAGCTCCGCTGTCCTGCTTATCGTCCAACTTTCGGCTCCGTACAGCAAGACTGGCAGAATGAGCGTTTTGTAAAGCATGACTTTGGTCTTTCGAGTGAGGAGTTTTGACCCCAGTTGTTTGGACAAGCCGAAGTAGCAGCGGTTGCCAAGGGCGAATCTATGCCGGATCTCCACTGTGGTGTCATTTGTGGAATTTACGTTTGCCCCGAGGTAGACAAACTCCTTAAGTACCTCGAAATTGTAGCTGTCAATTGTTATATTTTGTCCCAGGTGGTGAGCGACGGATTGGTTTTTGCTTGACAGCATGTATTTCGTTTTATCCTCATTGATCTTAAGACCAATTCGTTTCGCCTGTTCTTCAATCGCCGTGAATGCTTCCACAATGCCACGGCGAGAACACGCGATGATGCCGATATCATCCGCGTATCCTAGCAGCTGGATGGACTTGTAAAAGATAGTGCCTTCCCTGTTGACGCCTGCCCGTCGCACTATCTGCTCCAGCACCAGGTTGAAGAAGTCACATGACAGCGCATCTCTTTGCCGAAATCCGGTCCATGTTTCGAATGGTTCCGAGGTCCTAGAACCGAGTTGCACGGTGCATCGCGTGTTTTTTAGCGTGACGCGACACAACTGGATCAGTTTTACCGGGATCCCGAATTCGGCCATCGCCCCAAACAGTGCTTCACGATGAATGCTGTCGTATGCGGCTTTGAAATCGATGAAAAGATGGTGTGTATCGATTCGGATTTGTCGAAGTGTGGAAATTTGGTCTATAGTTGATTTGCCGGGCCGGAAGCCGCACTGGTAGCTGCCGATTAGTGCGGTGCAAAATGGTTTTAGACGTTCACACAATACGCTGGACAGGATCTTGTATGCGACATTGAGCAGGCATATACCTCTATAGTTCTTGCAAGAGGTAGGATCGCCTTTTTTGTGGATGGGGCATATAGAGCTGGTATTCCAGTCGTCGGGCATGCTCTCATCTTCCCAAATTCTGCAGATGATCTGGTGCATGCTCCCTACCAGAACATCGCCGCCAGCCTTGAAGAGCTCTGATGGCAAGCCATCTGAGCCTGCGGCCTTGTTGTTCTTCAGCTTCTGAATAGCTGTGCCGACTTCTTCTATGCTGGGTGGGAGGACTACTTCAGCGGCTGGAGTTGGGATTTCCTCGGTCCCTACCACTCTCTCTTGGTCATGCTCGTTAAGCAGCTGCTGGAAGTGCTGCTTGAATACATCCACTATTCCCTGCGGATCGGTGACAAGATTACCCTCGCAGTTTCGAAGAGCCAGGGTGCCCTTTTTGAAGCCTCCTGCAAGGTCTTTGGCTTTCTTGTAAAAGGCTCGTATTTTATGTTTATCCCTAGACTCGTCGATATCCTTGAGCTGGGAGGCTGCGAAGATTCTTTTCTTTTGTCGCAGTAGTTTTTTCTCCTCCCTTCTTCTGGCTCGGTACTCTTCTTGCGCTGCCCTGGTTTTCCTCTGCAGCGCCTTTTGGTACGCCTCGTCGGTTGCTGCCTTTTTCTGCTCACACTCGCCATCATACCACGGGCTTCTTGTCGGGGGTGGTAGCTATCCTAAGGTGGTTTCGGATACTTCCTGAATGGCTGAGCGGCAATGCAGCCACATATTCTTGGCATTTGTGTTCGACGTAGGCATACCGTAGAGTCTTTCGATCAGCTGCTCACTGTAGACTCTGGCAACCTCCGGTGTGCTCAGGCGCCCAATGTCGAACCTCCTCCTGATGGGCTGGTGCAGCTTTCTGACATTGGACAGTCGAGCTCTGAATCTTGCTGCTACGAGGAAGTGGTCAGAGTCGACATTTGCCCCTCTGAACGTTCGCACATCCAGGATGTTTGACGAGTGCCTTGCGTCAATGAGCACATGGTCGATTTGGTTGGCGGTTCGACCGTCCGGATATCGCCAGTTTGCTGTGTGGATTCGCTTACGAGGGAATCTTGTGCTACTTATCACCGCATTACGAGCTGTCGCAAAGTCAGCGAGTCGGAAGCCGTTATCTGTTGTTGTATCGTGGAGGCTGTGCTTTCCGATCACTCCGCCAAGGGTGTTCTCCTTACCGATTTTGGCGTTGAAGTCCCCGAGCACGATTTTTACATCGTACTCCGGACAAGTTGGGAGGGAGGGAGCGAGCAAACAGAGCAAAGAAGTTGATCGCGTTTAACATGGCAAACGCCAGCTTCGATCTCTGTCCCTGCTCAATCCAAGTTGACACACAGCCTCCGCGTGGCCCCCCCCTGGATAGCTTCCCTGGCACCCGCCAGGTAGTGAACCAATGTGTGCAGCGACCCAACCCTTGTTCCTGGGGAAAGAGGAGCCTGGCCCTCCAGGTTGGGGTTGTGCTTAGGGGTAACATCCCTATCACGTAAAAACCTACTTGTTCCGAAACGACAACAAGCCTCGGATACGGACGGATACAAAGCTGACGACCCCTGCAAACGACTAACGGACTTGAGAGTCTGCACCTGAAATGTGAGGTCCCTTAACAGACCGGGTGCAGGCGATCAATTGTAGCAAACCCTCAACTGCTAAAAAGCAGATATAACCGCACTCCAAGAAGTGCGATGGGATGGACCAGGCAAAAAACGGATAAAAAACTGCGACGTCTACTACGGGAACTGCTACAAGGAGAACAAACAGCGCCTATTCGGGTGCGGATTCGTTATTAGAGGAAGACTCCGACAAAAAGTCTTAAGCTTCCAAGATGTAAGCGAACGCCTCATAACAATCCGCATCAAAGCAAAATTTGGAAACATTAGCTTAATATGCGCTCACGCCCCAACTGAAGAAAAGGACGATCGACTCAAAGAAGATTTCTACGATCTCCTAGACAGAACATATGCCCAATGTCCCAGCTACGACACAAAAATAGTCCTAGGAGATTTTAATGCAAAACTGGGCATGGAGGACATATTTGAGTCGATCATAGGAAAGCATAGCCTCCATAACACCACATCCGACAACGGATTAAGGCTAATCGATTTCCTAGCGGGGCGTAACCTCCTTGTAGCAAGCACGCGATTCCCCCATCTCAACATCCACAAGGGTACCTGGCGGTCTTGTGATCAATCGACCACCAACCAGATTGATCATATTGCGATCGACGCCAGACGCTCCTCCTGTATTCTCGACGAACGAACCTTCCGAGGGGCCAACATCGACTCGGACCACTACCTTGTTGTAGCCAAGGTACGAATGAGGATATCAAGAATGCTTAGGAGTCGAGTAGGCCTACGTAAGTTTGACGTTGGAAGGCTACAATCGCAAGAGACTGCCAGAATCTTTGCCGATCGTGTCTCCTCAAAGCTCTCTCAAAATCCGCCCACAGCAGCACAAACAATAGAGCAGGAATGGGCTCAATGCCAGAGCACCGTCAGAGATGCTGCCTCAGAGGTGCTGGGTTGCAAACAGCCACCACCTAGAAGCCCCTGGTTCGATGAACAATGCGAACAAGCCCATGCAGCAAAACAAGAGGCATATAAAGCCATGCTGCAACGACGGACGAGAGCTGCTCGCGAAATCTATGAGCAGAAGAGAAGAGAGGAACACACGCTTTTCAAAAGAAAGAAGAGAGAGCACGGAAAGCGTGAGATCGAGGAGATGGAGAGATGCTTCCGCAGGAATGACGCCCGTAAGTTTTACAACAGGGTAATACGAACATGCCATGGCTACAAAGCCAGAGTGGCGGTCTGCAGGGATGAAAATGGAGAACTGGTAATAGAGTCGCAGTCGATGCTGAGGATTTGGAAAGACCACCTCTGCAGACTGTATAACGGCGATGATAGACAAGATACCGCTGTCAGGCAGAACGAGCCATTCACTATGGACCACGAAGTAACAGAATTCAGTCCACCCGACCAAGACGAAGTCAAAATAGCAATATCAAGACTTAAGTCTAATAAAGCCGCTGGCGCAGACAGCCTGTCTGCTGAGCTTTTTAAGGCGGCTGTAGATGAGCTGGTAAGGTGCATGCACCATCTCATCTGCAAGGTATGGTCGGAGGAAAGCATGCCCGACGAATGGAATCTCAGCATCGTTTGCCCGGTCCATAAGAAAGGTGACCCCTATAACTGCGCCAACTATAGGGGAATAAGTCTCCTTAACATCGCATATAAGATCTTCTCTGCCGTATTGTGTGAACGCTTGAAACCGTTTGTGGATAACCTGATCGGCTCTTATCAGTGTGGTTTCAGGCCAGGTAAATCCACAATAGACCAAATATTTACGCTACGGCAGATCTTGGAGAAGACCCAGGAATACCAAATCGACACTCACCACCTCTTCGTCGATTTCAAGGCCGCGTATGACAGCGTATATAGAGACGAGCTGTACAAAGCCATGTCTAGTTTTAACATCCCTGTCAAACTCGTCCGACTGTGCAGGATGACAATGGAGAATTCTCGCTGCTCCATTAAGGTCGGTAATGAGCAAACCGAGACCTTTGATGTTAAAAAAGGATTTAGGCAGGGCGACGCGCTGTCGTGCAACTTTTTCAACATCGTGCTTGAAAAGATCGTGCAAGAGTCACTGGCCAACACAAGAGGTACGATTTATTTCAAGTCTACGCAATTGCTTGCGTACGCCGACGATATTGACGTAATTGGACGAAAACAGCAAGACGTCAATGAGGCTTTCGTGAGCATTGAGGTAGAAGCGGCTAAGATGGGTCTCAAGGTTATTGAGGGTAAAACCAAATATCTGCTCTCATCTAAAAGAGACGGACAACACCGACGTATTGGCCAGAACGTCACCATGGGCGGATATAACTTTGAAGTGGTCAAGGAATTCGTCTACCTTGGCTCACTGATTACCAGCGACAACAACACCAGCGCTGAGATAAAACGCAGAATCACTCTTGCCAACCGCTGTTTCTTTGGGCTCAAGAGGCAATTGAGAAGTAGAGCCCTCTCTCGGAAAACCAAGGTGACACTATATAAGACCTTGATCATCCCAGTCCTCCCTTACGGCGCAGAGGCTTGGACCTTAACAAAAGCGGATGAAGATGCCCTTGGTCGTTTCGAGAGGAAAATTCTGCGCACTATCTACGGTCCCGTTTGTTCAAACGGTGTATGGAGGAGAAGATACATACATATAACGAAGAGCTGTACGGGTTGTACAGCGACATCGGCCTGGTACGACGTCTACGGATACAGCGTCTAAGGTGGCTAGGCCATGTAGAGCACATGGAAGATACAGCTCCGACCCGAAAAGTCTTCGAATCCACTCCGGAAGGAAGTCGCGGCAGAGGACGGCCGCCTCAGCGGTGGCGCACGCAGGTGGAAAGGGACCTCAACCAACTGGGCGTGCGGCACTGGAAACAGCTGGCCAAAGACCGTGACGGCTGGAGACGCTTGTTGGTTGAGGCCTAGGTTCACCACGGACTGTAGCGCCACCTAAGTAAGTAAGTAATCATCCCGGTCCTGTTGCATGGCGCAGAAGCATGGACACTATCAAAAGCGGATGAGGAGGTCCTTGGTCGGGTCGAGAGAAAGATTTTGCGCGTGATTTTCTGGCCTATAAACGCAGACGGGGAATGGAGGAAAAGATTCAACCACGAACTTTACGGGCTGTACAGCGACATGAGCCTAGTCAGGCGTCTACGGATTCAACGCCTAAGATGGCTGGGCCATGTAGAGCGAATGGACACCACAGCTCCAGCCCGGAGAGTCTTTGAGTCTTTGAGAAGCAGAGAACGGCCGCACTTAAGATGGCGCACACAGATGGAGGGGAACCTCAGCCAACTGGCTGTGCGGCAATGGAAAAGGCTAGCAAAACATCGTGCTAGATGGAGGGGCATGTTGGTTGAGGCCCAGGTTCACCCCGAACTGTAGCGCCCGCTAAGAAGAAGAAGAAGAATAAGGGGGTTAGTTTAAAATTTTCAGTAAGATTTTCAATTCTGTGAGAGATCAATTCAATATTAGCTCTAATGTGTAGATTTCTTGTAGAATAATGCCAAGGGAGATTTAGCATAGTTTTTTTTTTTTAGAGACTCGCGCAGGTTCAAGAGTTCTTTATATTCTCTTATGATGTGTTTACACACACAACCTGAACGGAGCGCAGTGGTTGGGGTCGTTGAGGTTCGTTCACTACTCTCAGGGATGGTTGTCCTAGACCTAGATAGGACGAGAGCCGACCAAATTTCGCGTTGGTTACAGTTCATTGTAATTCGTTCGAGCACTTTTAGTATTGCATACGCAGAGGATGAATTTCAGTTGACCATATACTCTGAGTGTTATGCCTGCAGCAGTACGTCTGGTCACTTTCCATTCACAACTGTGTTGCATACTTTTTGTCCGTATAGGAATTACTTTTTCTTGGCTACGAAGCGAATTTGAACCATAGACCTTTCGCTCGGCGGTCGATGATGTTAACCACTGCACCACGGCCACCCCCATATTTGTTCCATTCATCTTCCGAATTCGATTTGAGCGATCTATTCAGAAGACTTCTGGCTTCCCTGCGAAGACTTTGGAGCTCGGCATTCTACCGGGGGATCAATTTCCTGCAGGGAAGTTTGCTGAAAGGACAACTGGTGATGACGCTATTCAGGTTATGAACAGCGTTCTCTACCAATTGTTTCGTTCTGAGTTTAGGTAGGACCTGAGTGGATTTCCCAATCTCCTCTCTAAACCGTACCCAGTCCGTCCTTCTCGGATTCCGTCTAGGTTGCAAGGAATAGATCCCACAACTTAATCGGAATTCGATATATTTATGGTCCGACAGCGTAGTAACAGGCAAGACTCGGCATTTAGTGATGTTCTTCACATATCTGTTGGATAGGGTCAGGTCAATCACCTCCTGTCGTCTTGTCGTAACAAACGTTGGTTGAGAGCCAACATTGTTGATGGTAAGGTCAGACAAGAGAATGAAGTTTAAAAGACGGTCCCCCCTTGTATTACAATTGCTGCTGCCCCAAGCAGTGTCTTGGGTATCAGCATCGCAACACAAGATGAGACCAATCTTTTTGGCTTCACAGTACTCTACGAGTTCAGAAACTACCTTCGGTAGTGGAGGCAGTATCGAGCATAGTTCTTAATACTTTGTTTTGCATAACGAGTAATTAAGTTTCTCTGGTTCTGCCCACTCGAATTTTGTTTTAACAGTGGTATAACATTTAATTTGTTCAGCTGCTTAGTAACAGTAGGAAAATATAATTTAACCTTGAGCCTTTCAGGTAGGTACATAGAGAACTGGCAAATACAGGCTTGTTTATACTTTGCTACATATTGCTTTAACTATATAACAGACAACATGTTTGTTTATATGGTAAACTGAATGCACGGATTAAACTTTTGATTAAAATATGGGAAAAAAGTACACATGTTTGCGTTATATGAAAATAGGAATAATTGTATTAAAGTATGGCCTTGCTTTCCCTTCATTTCAAATCGTATATATGGACTTGTACGAGTTACTATGCGCTCGTGTATTTATAGAGAGAATTTGACTTTGAGTTGAAAATGCAGTAATAGCAGCTTTGTTGTTTTCGAAACAACGTACTCAGAGGTACGTTCAAAATGCATCTCGTTGTAGTTAGCTAACAGTGTAAATGGTGATAGATTACATTTCTGTCCTATATGTCTTATCTACCAGAGGTTAACGGCCATTTAACACTTTTAATCTTCCTTTCATGTGCTTGTATGTTTTTCGTGCTCTAAATACATGCATACATGTGTACGTATGTATGAAATGCTCTATGAAAAAAATATGAATGAAAATCGTATACATGATATCGTTTGGCTATTAGTATCTAATGTCGTCGATCGAGATACATATCAATTGATTAAACTAATCGATTCCGTAGGTACTCCGCGCCCGTAATTCAATAAACTACTTGTTAACTATCAATTGATTGCTTTACTTGGATAATTCTATTATTCCTATCGTCATTTAAATTTGTACTTCATTCAAAAATACAATAACAAGTTTGATAACCGCAAAATGAAAATGCAGCTTAATATGTGGAACACTTGTGAGGTTGCATTTTATTGTTTTACGAGTATATTGTGAAAAGAAGCACAAACCAAGCCTATTATTATCACTGTTCGCTTACGATGCTCCTCTCAAATAAACCGAATACATTTATTTATATCATTTTTCGATGTGAATGTATAGCACACATACGTACATAAATACTTATGTGTATATGTATCTATGTATGAAATTTGAAGTCGAATAGCATAGATACAAATAAATGCATAACATTTTTTCTTGTTCTTATGCGTACGTACCTCGGAAAACGCACCAGAGATGGAACGACATATCAATGAAAGGTAAATAACCTTATCGGAAATTAGTATTGAGAGTAGGATAATCGAATACACTGATTAATACGAGTTCCATTTAATATTCATTTAGCATACTTAGCTTACGTACTACTAGCAATACAAATAATTGCGAACAGATAATACAGGTTCAAATCTACCGCCCTTTCCCTATAAACACACCATAGGTTATCTATACATGTTGTATTTGTATAACGAATGTTGGTATTTAATAAAACTCGTTATACCGGTGAATTCCGTGATGCATTTTAATCATTTGTCATTACTAACGAGCGTTATCAAGTAGCTTTTTCATTTACTATACATATTTCCGCTCTATTTTGCGAATGTCCTAATATAAGATAGTATCTTACAACGCACCAAGGTTAATCAAAGTAAAACAAGAAATGGAAGGCAATCGAGTTTATTTTTTTACAGTGTACTTGTACATGATATAATCAAGCTCAACGGACTTAAGGTGCTACCCACCACAAGGCATTGAACTGAAAGGAATAGCCGCTTCTGTTCTTACAAAAAGTCCATGATATCGAGCTAGTTGTATCGTTATTTAAGAATTCAAATAGTAAACAAAAATAAAAAATAAAATCGAAATAAAACCACCATACCTGTGCAAATGAATCTTCTAATCAACACCAGCAATAAAAGCGCTAATCATTTACACGCAAAAGAGCAATGTGACACGATAAAATCTCAGGCAGTGGGTCTAAGCTAGTTACTTTCTTTATCTTTTTATTCTTATAAGATCTGAAAACATTTCAGATCCAAATGGTTATCACTGAACTAATTTGTATTTCCGTATATGGATACGACGCCGCGTATGCCTGTATGTGTGTTAGTTTTTTTTTTGTCTTTTTAAAGAAAGATTTACGCGAGTACGTATTTATATATCACGTACCTACGTACTATCTGTGCGTACGTTAATAAATAAAATCAGCTAAAGCCAACAAGTTAAGCGCACATAGACGTTATCTTTTATCACAATTCCTCTAGTTGATTATTTTGGATCGAATTAATATTAAATATACATATATACGTACGTATCATATATGTAAAATAAAGTTATTATTGAGAACAACGAAAAAAAAAAACGAGAAATAAAAAAATGGAAACAAACAAAAACCCGTCCTCTGGCCACAGCCAACCGATTCAAGCGACAGTCTAAAGATAACTAACTATAAAGTATCGTTCCAAAATGAAACTACCGACTAGAGGAACAGCAAGACCGATCTGTCACGGGCGCTTAGTGAAGAGTTTCGTTTCTTTGGTTATCATTCGGAGTTAATTCCAAAAATACCACAACCAAAATGTCCACATGGTTTCTCTCCTTTTACATTTATTGGTAAATTTTGAATTCATCCGTTTTCCGTTTTTTTTTTTTCTACTACATTTCGTTTTCATTATTTTCGCTTTCCTACCACTTCGTTGAGATCATTTTCTTTATTTTTATTTTCATTTCTTTTATTCATTTCCTTTTGGTTATTCAACTGTTATAGTTTAACAGCGAATAGCTCTGCCACTGAGCTCAGAGAAATGTGACTGTCACTTAGCGGCTTAGTCACATTTTGATCGCAAGTAGCATAATAACAATGTCCACGTCGCAATATGCAGTATTATTGTATTCTTATTTTAAATGTAAACAATTTATAAAGTATCTCATAAGATACTTATACCATAAATCGCATGATTAAAGCAAAATAAGCCAGCCTAAATGGGGGGGGGGGGGGGGGGGGGGGAGGGAGCGAACAAACAGAGCAAAGAAGTTGATCGCGTTTAACTTGGCAAACGCCAGCTTCGATCTCTGTCCCTGCTCAATCCAAGTTGACACACAGCCTCCGCGACCCAAAAACAGTCCTTCTTCTTCTTCTTAGTGGGCGCTACAGTTCGGGGTGAACCTGGGCCTCAACCAACATGCCCCTCCATCTAGTACGACCTTTCGCTAGCCTTTTCCATTGCCGCACACCCAGTTGGCTGAGGTCCCCTTCCACCTGTGTGCGCCATCTTAAGGGCGGCCGTCCTCTGCTTCTTCGTCCCTCGGGGTTGGATTCAAAGACTCTCCGGGCTGGAGCTGTGATGTCTATTCGCTCTACATGGCCCAGCCATCTTAGGCGTTGAATCCGTAGACGCCTGACTAGGCTCATGTTGCATACGAATCTCACAGAAAAATCAAAATTAATTCTCCATCTCGTTAAAGTGCTGCTAATCCAGCAGAAATGCCGAGTGCCCCAATGACAGCAGCAACACCAGTACTTAACACAGCTTTATTGTCTAAGCATGATCCCATATCCCAGATAAAGTGACGCATTCCACTCGTCATATGATAGCTAAACGGTAATGACAATACAAATTTGATGCCAAATAAGGCTATAGACCCAAGTTCAAGTCCTTCGATCATCGTTACATAATGGGACACATCATGTGAAGAAAACAATGCCAACATGAGAAAACTCGATAAGTAGAATGTACAGACCGTAAAGTTCGTGGTTGAATCTTCTCCTCCATTCCCCGTCTGCGTTTATAGGCCCAAAAATCACGCGCAAAATCTTTCTCTCGAACCGACCAAGGGCCTCCTCATCCGCTTTTGATAGTGTCCATGCTTCTGCGCCGTACAACAGAACCGGGATGATAAGGGTCTTATATAGAGTCTACTTTGTCGTTCGGGAGAGGGCTCTATTACTCAGTTGCCTCCTGAGCCCAAAGAAACAGCGATTGGCAAGAGTTATTCTGCGTTTGATTTCGGAACTGATGTCGTTGTTCCAGGTCACTGCGGAGCCAAGGTAGACGAAGTCCTTAACTACCTCGAACTTATATCTGCCTATACACACGTTCTGGCCAAGACGTCGGTGTTGAGCGTCCTTTTTTGATGACAGCCCTCGTTTACCGCCAAACCAATTTTAGCCGCCTCCATCTCAATACTCGCAAACGCCTCATTGACATCTCGCTGTGATCTACCTTTTATGTCAATATCGTCGGCGTATGCAAGGAGTTGCGAGGATTTGGAATAGATTGTGCCTCTTCTATTGGCCAGTGATTTTTGCACAATCATTTCCAATATGATGTTGAAGAAATCACACGACAGCGGATCGCCCTGCCTAAATCCTTTTTTGACATCAAAACTATCGGTAAGGTGTTTACCGATTCTGATGAAGCAGCAACAAGCCTCGGATACGGACGGATACAAAGCTGACGACCCCTGCAAACGATTAACGGACTTGAGAGTCTGCACCTGGAATATGCGGTCCCTTAACAGACCGGGTGCAGGCGATCACTTGGAGCATACCCTCAACTGCTAGCATATATAACCGCACTCCAAGAAGTGCGATGGAATGGACCAGGTAACAGACGGATGAAAAACTGTCACATCTACTATGGGAACTGCACAAGGAGAACAAACAACGGATTCGTTATTCGAGGAAGACTCCGATAAAAAGCCTTAAGCTTCCGGGATGTAAGCGAACGCCTCATAACAATCCGCATCAAAGCTAAATTTGGAAATTTGGAAGCTTAATATGCGCTCACGCCCCAATGGAAGAAAAGGACTATCGACTCAAGGAAGAATTCTACTATCTCCTAGACAGAATATACGCCCGATGCCCCAGCTACGACCCAAAAACAGTCCTAGGAGATTTTAATGCAAAACTGGGCAAAGAGTCCATATTTGAGTCGATAATAGGAAAGCATAGACTTAATAACACCACATCCGACAACGGACTTAGGCTAATCGATTTCCTAGTGGGGCGTAACCTCCTTGTAGCAAGCACGCGATTCTTCCATCTCAACATTCACAATCGATTGATCAATTGACCACCAACCAAATTGATCACATTGCGATCGACGCCAGACTCTCCTCCTGTATTCTCGATGTACGAACCTTTCGAGGGGCCAACATCGACTCGGACCACTACCTTGTTGTAGCCAAGGTACGAATGAGGATATCAAGTATGGTAAGGAGTCGAGTAGGACTACGTAAGTTGGCCGTCGGAAAGCTACAATCGCAAGAGACTGCCAGAATCTTTGCCGATCGTGTATCTTCCAAGCTCTCTCAAAATCCACCCACAGCAAGACAAACAATAGAGCAGGAATGGGCGAATTCCCACAGCACCGTCAGAGACGCTGCCTCAGAGGTGCTGGGTTTCAAACCGCCACCACCTAGAAACCCCTGCAGCAAAATAAGAGGCATATAAAGCCATGCTGCAACGACGGACGAGAGTTGCTCGTGAAATCTATGAGCAGAAAAGAAGAGAGGAACACACGCTTCTCAGAAGAAGGAAGAGAGAGCACGGAAAGCGTTATGCTTCCGTAGGAATGACGTCCGCAAGTTTTACAATAAGGTAAAACGAACATGCCATGGCTACAAAGCCAGAGCGGCGGCCTGCAGGGATGAAAATGGAGAACTGGTAGTAGAGTCGCAGTCGATGCTGAGGATTTGGAAAGACCACTTCTGCAGACTGTATAACTGTTCCTTATACCAAGGCACTGAGAAAGCCTTCCGGAAATCTATCGCAGCCACAACAGGAATAGAAAGAATGACTTTTCATAGGGGATGATGGGGGTGATTACGACCCACCATCTGAAACTCCATCACCATCCCCACAACCACCTCCAAGGTCTTCAACATCCGCATTGCCACAGCATCGGGATCACCGGTCCGAGCCAATCCAATAGCCAAAACCAAAAAAGAAGCATGCTGCGTAGAATGATGATGAATGATGTTGTGGATGACATACCCATACCCTCCTCATGCCCATCCACGAGAAGTTATTCGTTTTCTGCTGAGATGCCTCCACCCAGCACCGACCGAATTGGGGACTATACTTCGCTAGAGGCAGCTGGGTCTTGGATCGCTGATGAGTTTCCTCGTGAGTGGAATCAAGTCTCCGTTGAGTTCGTAACTGGTTTGTAACCCGAGTTGCTAAACGGTTTAGTTTCCTTCCGGATTTTTTCTTTTTTTTTTTTTACATGGGGCTAGTGCTACTATTAACAATATGGCATTGCGACCTTTGCAGATCTATTGTGCTTGCTAGCCGATTAGCCGAGTAGCCTCTCCACTTCTATAATGAAGTTGAGAATGCTTCTCGTAGGAACCAGGGTGATCCCCTCAGGAGTCATAACTTCATGGAGAAGGACGCGCTCCCTAAGATGGCAGAGAGCAGCACACTCACATAGCATGTGTTCTGCCGTCTCATCGTCCTCTAGACAGAGCCGACACTCAGTTTCAGACGAGAGACTAATTTTGTTTAGATGATATCTCAGACTGCAGTGTCCCGTTAGAAAGCTGACTAGTCTTCTAATATCCCCTCTACTGAGTTTGAGTATGTCAATAGGGTGTTTGTTCAGGGGTCGTAAAAGTCGTTTAGATTCCAGAAGGACAGGTGTTGCGATTGTTCCCACTTGTCCAAGAGGTAATTTATCTTAGACCCGGGAATGCCGCAGAAAGGTTCCGGACCTATGTATTTGTCGCTGGAACCTTTTCTGGCAAGTTGGTCGGCAATTTCATTGCCCTTGACACCTTTATGTCCTGGCACCCACCAAAGTTTAACATTGTTTCTTTTGGCGAGGTCTTGCAGGGCGTCATGGCATTCCTTGACGGTTTTTGAGTTCGTGCTGTACGAACCCAGACGGGAAGAAGGGAGCGAACAAACAGAGCAAAGAAGTTGATCGCGTTTAACTTGGCAAACGCCAGCTTCGATCTCTGTCCCTGCTCAATCCAAGTTGACACACAGCCTCCGCGTGGCCTCCCCTGGATAGCTATACTGGCACCCGCCAGGTAGTGAACCAATGTGTGCAGCGACCCGACCCCTTGTTCCTGGGGAAAGAGGAACCTGGCCCTCCAGGTTGGGGGTTGCGCTTAGGGCTAACATCCCTATCGCTTAAGACAAAAATTTTGTTCAGAGACAACCAATAGCCTCGGATACGGACGGATTACATGATGACGACCTCCGCAAACGTCAAAGAGGAAACGAATTTCGGTTCTGCACCTGGAACGTTTGGGAGGGAGGGAGCGAGCAAACAGAGCAAAGAAGTTGATCGCGTTTAACATGGCAAACGCCAGCTTCGATCTCTGTCCCTGCTCAATCCAAGTTGACACACAGCCTCCGCTTGGCCCCCCCTGGATAGCTACCCTGGCACCCACCAGGTAGTGAACCAATGTGTGCAGCGACCCGACTCCCTGTTCCTGGGGAAAGAGGAACCTGGCCCTCCAGGTTGGGGGTTGCGCTTAGGGCTAACATACCTATCGCTTAAAACAAAAATTTTGTTCAGAGACAACCAATAGCCTCGGATGCGGACGGATTACATGTTGACGACCCCCGCAAACGACAACTCTCAACTGCTATAAAGCAGATATAACCGCACTCCAAGAAGTGCGATGGGATGGACCAGGCAAAAAACCGATGAAAAACTGCGACATCTACTACGGGAACTGCTACAAGGAGAACAAACAGCGCCTATTCGGGTGCGGATTCGTTATTAGAGGAAGGCTCCGACAAAAAGTCTTAAGCTTCCGAGATGTAAGCGAACGCCTCATAACAATCCGCATCAAAGCTAAATTTGGAAACATTAGCTTAATATGCGCTCACGCCCCAACTGAAGAAAAGGACGATCGACTCAAAGAAGAATTCTACGATCTCCTAGACAGAACATATGCCCAATGTCCCAGCTACGACACAAAAATAGTCCTGGGAGATTTTAATGCAAAACTGGGCAAGGAGGACATATTTGAGTCGATCATAGGAAAGCATAGCCTCCATAACACCACATCCGAACACGGATTAAGGCTAATCGATTTCCTAGCGGGGCGTAACCTCCTTGTAGCAAGCACGCGATTCCCCCATCTCAACATCCACAAGGGTACCTGGCGGTCTTGTGATCAATCGACCACCAACCAGATTGATCATATTGCGATCGACGCCAGACACTCCTCCTGTATTCTCGACGTACGAACCTTCCGAGGGGCCAACATCGACTCGGACCACTACCTTGTTGGAGCCAAGGTACGAATGAGGATACTAAGAATGCTTAGGAGTCGAGTAGGACTACGTAAGTTTGACGTTGGAAAGCTACAATCGCAAGAGACTGCCAGAATCTTTGCCGATCGTGTCTCCTCAAAGCTCTCTCAAAATCCGCCCACAGCAGCACAAACAATAGAGCAGGAATGGGCTCATTGCCAGAGCGCCGTCAGAGATGCTGCCTCAGAGGTGCTGGGTTTCAAACAGCCACCACCTAGAAACCCCTGGTTCGATGAACAATGCGAACAAGCCCATGCAGCAAAACAAGAGGCATATAAAGCCATGCTGCAACGACGGACGAGAGCTGCTCGCGAAATCTATCAGCAGAAGAGAAGAGAGGAACACACGCTTTTCAGAAGAAAGAAGAGAGAGCACGGAAAGCGTGAGATCGAAGAGATGGAGAGATGCTTCCGCAGGAATGACGCCCGTGAATTTTACAACAAGGTAAAACGAACATGCCATGGCTACAAAGCCAGAGTGGCGGCCTGCAGGGATGAAAATGGAGAACTGGTAGTAGAGTCGCAGTCGATGCTGAGGATTTGGAAAGACCACTTCTGCAGACTGTATAACGGCGATGATAGACAAGATACCGCTGTCAGGCAGAACGAGCCATTCGCTATGGACCACGAAGTAACAGAATTCAGTCCACCCGACCTAGACGGAGTCAAAATAGCTATATCAAGACTTAAGTCTAATAAAGCCGCTGGCGCAGACGGCCTGTCTGCTGAGCTTTTTAAGGCGGCTGGAGATGAGCTGGTAAGGTGCATGCACCATCTCATCTGCAAGGTATGGTCGGAGGAAAGCATGCCCGACGAATGGAATCTCAGCATCGTTTGCCCGGTCCATAAGAAAGGTGAGCCCTATAACTGCGCCAACTATAGGGGAATAAGTCTCCTTAACATCGCATATAAGATCTTCTCTGCCGTATTGTGTGAACGCCTGAAACCGTTTGTGGATAACCTGATAGGCTCTTATCAGTGTGGTTTCAGGCCAGGTAAATCCACAATAGACCAAATATTTACGCTACGGCAGATCTTGGAGAAGACCCAGGAATACCAAATCGACACTCACCACCTCTTCGTCGATTTCAAGGCCGCGTATGACAGCGTATATGGAGACGAGCTGTACAAAGCCATGTCTAGTTTTAACATCCCTGTCAAACTCGTCCGACTGTGCAGGATGACAACGGAGAATTCTCGCTGCTCCATTAAGGTCGGTAATGAGCAAACCGAGACCTTTGATGTTAAAAAAGGATTTAGGCAGGACGACGCGCCGTCGAGCAACTTTTTCAACATCGTGCTTGAAAAGATCGTGCAAGAGTCACTGGCCAACACAAGAGGTACGATCTATTTAAGGCTACGCAATTGCTTGCGTACGCCGACGATATTGACGTAATTGGACGAAAACAGCAAGACGTCAATGAGGCTTTCGTGAGCATTGAGGTAGAAGCGGCTAAGATGGGTCTCAAGGTTAATGAGGGTAAAACCAAATATCTGCTTTCATCTAAAAGAGACGGACAACACCGACGTATTGGCCAGAACGTCACCATGGGCGGATATAACTTTGAAGTGGTCAAGGAATTCGTCTACCTTGGCTCACTGATTACCAGCGACAACAACACCAGCGCTGAGATAAAACGCAGAATCACTCTTGCCAACCGCTGTTTCTTTGGGCTCAAGAGGCAATTGAGAAGTAGAGCCCTCTCTCGGAAAACCAAGGTGACACTATATAAGACCTCGATCATCCCAGTCCTCCTTTGCGGCGCAGAGGCTTGGACCTTAACAAAAGCGCATGAAGATGCCCTTGGTCGTTTCGAGAGGAAAATTCTGCGCACTATCTACGGTCCCGTTTGTTCAAACGGTGTATGGAGGAGAAGATATAACGAAGAACTGTACGGGTTGTACAGCGACATCGGCCTGGTACGACGTCTACGGATACAGCGTCTAAGGTGGCTAGGCCGTGTAGAGCGCATGGAAAACACAGCTCCGGCCCGAGGGACGACGCAGCAGAGGACGACCGCATTTAAGGTGGCGCGCACAGGTGGAAGGGGACCTCAACCAACTGGGCGTGCGGCACTGGAAGCGGCTGGCCGAAGATCGGGCCGGCTGGAGAGGCTTGTTGGTTGAGGCGCTGGTTCACCCCGAACTGCAGCGCCATCAAAGTAAGTAAGTGTACGAACCCAGTGCTTTAAGCGCTGCTTGGCTATCAGAGAGTATGTTGATAGTTACTCCTCTGATGCCAGTCTCGAGATTTAGATTGACACATGTTAGGATGGCATGCAGCCATGCCACGGATACCCCGTGGGTATTGGGCCTTAATGGTGTCTGATGATAAGATAAGGGTTCATAAGAGCAAAGGGCTACTCTCATGGCTCGAACTGTGCTTCTTATAGTGAAAAAACCAAATCAATTTATTTGTGTAAGCATTCATAAAAATAAGTATTTTTTTTACAATAACTTGCATGTTTACATTGTATTTTTAGGACACGTACAATGTTTATTTCTTTATTGCCCAATATACTCGATCCTTCTTGCCAAACGCGTTTGGATCCCAAAGTTTTTTATTTTCAGCGCTTACCAAAATTTTGTGTGCTGTTAGAACATCACTGAAAAAAGATATGAGGCAGTCAGGTGAACCCTTAATTGTTTATAAACGCGTGCATGTACTTACCCAGGCATAGCTAGTAGGCCAGATGTCTCGGGGAATATGCGAATGAGAAAATTTAATGTTGGCAACACAGCTTTAGTAATATACTCAATTTCAAAATATGATATTTTGAATTGCATATCTCGATTTTTTCGGTCAATTGTATTTAGATTGTAAACTTGCTCTATGTCTCCTAAGTGGTGCATTTCTAGGTAATAGTTATCACGGAGAACTTTTGCAACATTGAATGGTTGCATATGACGGCCATGTACACTAAGGCGCAGGATTATCATTAAAGTGTAGAGGCGATGGGTCTCGTTATTGATATTGAATGTCTCAGTATCAAGCAATTTGACTATTTTCTCGCGAAAGATGGCAGCTTCCAATTTTTTATTTTTCAACAGCAAAGTTTTTGTTAAGGAAATAATAGTTTCACTTTCCTTGTTAGCGCGTAAAAAATTCGTATGATCCAGTAAGAGATTAAGTATCCATATCTTATAGTTTTCTTTGAAGTACATTTTATAAATTCTTGTCAAGGGATGTCGAGTCTTTAGCATTAAATGGTTGTCCAACGAGTTGTGACCCGCGTAATATACAACTGCAGCAATCATTAGAGCGGCCTTCTCATATGGTTTTATTTTGGTTCCAATTAAGTTATTTATGCAATACACTGTGCGGCAAATATGAAATGTTGTTTTGATGTTATGATAGGGGTAATCGTTATGGGCAATTTGTGCGCATAGTAGAAAGCGCTTGAGTCGATCCCAGTCGAAGGGATATGAGGTCTGAAACATCTTCGAGATGTATGTCATCTGATTGGAGTCAAGTATGTCCGTCAGTTCCCATTTTAAGCTGTGGAAAATCAGATTCAGTTAGTAACATACATATGTCTCGAAAAAAAATGTATTTATTACCGGTTAAGCCGTTTTGGTATGGCTATGGAACCACTTATTACATATTGTGTTCTCATTTTAGCTTTAAGGAAATTTATTAAAGTTTTCTTGAAAATTTCTGTATGAGCTGTCTATAAAACGTTGAAAGGAATGTGTTAAACATAAAGTATTAAACCGAAAGCGTGTAAATATAAAAGTAACAAATTCATGTAACTTTACAACATAAGTTCTGAATATCTTCGGAAACATCAACCTCATCTGGGTATGCTAGGTCATACCTGCGAATAGACATCATTTATGCTTGTTTTCCTAGCGATAAGACCAAATATTTATACGATATAGTCCCAAGACCACAATAGAGCAGGAATGGGCGCATTGCCAGAGCGCCGTCAGAGACGCCGCCTCAGAGGTGCTGGATTTCAAACCGCCACCACCTAGAAACCCCTGGTTCGATGAACAATGCGAACAAAACAAGAGGCATATAAAGCCATGCTGCAACGACGGACGAGAGCTGCTCACGAAATCTACGAGCAGAAGAGAAGAGAGGAACACATACAAAGCCAGAGCGGCACCCTGCAGGGATGAAAATGGAGAACTGGTAGTAGAGTCGCAGTCGATGCTGAGAATTTGGAAAAACCACTTCTGCAAACTGTATAACGGCGATGACAGACAAGATACCGCTGTCAGGCAGAACGAGCCATTCGTAATGGACGGCAATGAAACAGAATTCAGTCCACCCGACCTAGACGAAGTCAAAATAGCAATATCAAGACTTAAGTCTAATAAAGCCGCGGGCGCAGACGGCCTGTCTGCTGAGGTTCTTAAGGCGGCTGGAGATGAGCTGGTAAGGTGCATGCAATATCTCATTTGCAAGGTATGGTCGGAGGAAAGCATGCCCGACGAATGGAATCTCAGCATCGTTTGCCCGGTCCATAAGAAAGGAGACCGCTATAACTGCGCCAACTATAGGGGAATAAGTCTCCTTAACATCGCATATAAGATCTTCTCTGCCGTATTGTGTGAACGCCTGAAACCGTTTGTGGATAACCTGATTGGCTCTTATCAGTGTGGTTTCAGGCCAGGTAAATCCACAATAGACCAAATATTTACGCTACGGCAGATCTTGGAGAAGACCCAGGAATACCAAATTGACACTCACCACCTCTTCGTCGATTTCAAGGCTGCATATGACAGCGTGTATAGAGATGAACTATACAAAGCCATGTCTAGTTTTAACATCCCTGCCAAACTCGTCCGATCGTGCAGGGTGACAATGGAGAATTCTCGCTGCTCCATTAAGGTCGGTAATGAGCAAACCGAGACCTTTGATGTTAAAAAAGGATTTAGGCAAGGTGACGCGCTGTCATGCAACTTTTTCAACATCGTGCAAGAGTCACTGGCCAACAAAAGAGGTACAATTTATTTCAAGTCTACGCAATTGCTTGCGTATGCCGACGACATTGACGTGATTGGACGGACACAGCGAGACGTCAATGAGGCATTTGTAAGCATTGAGGTAGAAGCGGCTAAGATGGGTCTCAAGGTTAATGAGGGTAAAACCAAATATCTGCTTTCATCTAAAAGAGACGGACAACACCGACGTATTGGCCAGAACGTCACCATGGGCGGATATAACTTTGAAGTGGTCAAGGAATTCGTCTACCTTGGCTCACTGATGACCAGCGGCAACAACACCAGCGCTGAGATAAAACGCAGAATCACTCTTGCCAACCGCTGTTTCTTTGGGCTCAAGAGGCAATTGAGAAGTAGAGCCCTCTCTCTATCTCGTCCCGTTTAGGAGGTAGAGGCAATTAAAAAAAATGACTTAAAATGGGAAAAAAATATTAGAAGAGTTTAGACTTTTAGGATGCCGAGTTTAGCGAAAGACAAACACAATTTAAAAGTTTACTATATAACAAGAGCTTTATTAATATGCGACCACTCTCGCCACTGATCTATGTACTACTGACTACCGGCAAACCCTTTTTCCCTCTTCTGTGACAGTGTTGCCACAGACTAATTTATCTCAAAATTTTGAAATGAAGTGCTGAATTGGATTTCTGTGGTCAATGCTTATATCAATTCTGAATCGAACACAAGAAACCGGATGGTTTTATGTCTTCTAGTTTTTGAGAAAATTTAAAATTACTATTTTTGTTTTGTTTTTTGGCATTTACTTGGTGTTCCTTCGAGGTAAGTGAGGAGAGTACGGTTTCCGTTGCGCCGCGATCTGACGATGGATTTAGCTACATCGACCCAAAATATGAATAAAATTGTTCGATATCTCACTTCATTTTCGAGATATCGATATTTGAAATTATTTTTGGATAAAATTGCTAAACGTCCTTATCTCACCGTTTTTATGAGTAAATTGCAGCGAAATATGTATGGGGGGCATGCTACCCCCGCAGCCGCCCTCTGCAACCTCACCCTGCTTGGGCTCACTGTAGGATTTGGAGTGGGTGCAATGTTGGGTATATACATATGTACAAAGTATAAGCGCCCAAGTTTGATGAATGCCACTTCTAAAGAAATAAATATATAAATCGGAGATGAGGACTATTCGGAACTTTATCCAAAAATATTTTCAAATATCGATATCTCGAAAACGAAGTGAGACTCGAAAAATTTTATTCAGCATTTTTGATTTATTTTGGGTCGATTTAGCTAAATCCATCGTCAGATTGCGGCGCAACGGAAACCGCACTCTCCTCACTTACTTCAAACAAAAACCAAGTAAATGCCAAAAAAAAAAAAAACCGGCCAAGTGCGAGTCGGACTCGCACACGAAGGGTTCCGTACCATCTGTAGATATAAATATGAAAGAGACTATGTATGTTACCTCATCAAATGACAGATCTTGGTTGCAGGCAGGATTTTTTGGATGAAAATCATGTCGGTTGTATGGGAACCCCCCTTAAATATTCACTTTGTTCTCTTTTTAGTATTTTTCGTGGTAGCGGCAACAAATACATCATCTGTGAAAATTTCAACTGTCTAGCTATCACGGTTCATGAGATACAGCCTGGTGACAGACGGACGGACGGAGGGACAGTGAAGTCTTAGTAATAGGGTTCCGTTTTATCTTTGGGTACGGAGCCCTAAAAACTACTACTAATTACTATTTTAATTTTAAATTTTCTCAAAAACTAGAAGACATAAAACCATCCGGTTCCTTGTGTTCGATTCAGAATTGATATAAGCATTGACCACAAAAATCCAATTCAGCACTTCATTTTAAAATTTTCAGATAAATTGGTCTAAACTGTTTTTTTGTTTTTTTTTTTTACTTATAAATAGCACACCCTTATTCAAATATGTATTTGCTTGCAATACACACTGTACTTACAAGCTGCACAAGGATTAAAGCCATAATATCCCAAGGTACTACCGTTATGAATATGAAAACATACTACAAGGAAGATCCTGTTAGGTTTGCCTGCGGCGTCAGAGGCCAACACTCTTCTTACACAAATAGGAGTATTTAAAATGGGCAGAGGAAAGCGTTGCACGGAGGAAAGGAGGCAAATAGTCGGTACCATGATACAGGATGGAAAGACTATTTCAGAGGTGGCAAGGACATTAAGGTGCTATAGGGAGCTTGTTCAAAATGCAATGAAGGTCATACAGTGCAGCCAATCTTCCGCAAATGCCGTAAGGAATAACGAAAAAAGAAAGTGACTTACAGAATTATCCACAAAATCTGTGGAAGCGACCTTTTCATAACTTCCCGGGAGATAAAGCATCAACTACCTGATTAACACAATGTAGAAATATCAGCCGAAACTATAAGTGGCCAGTTAATTGAATTCCAGCTTCATGGAAGAATCGCCAGAAAAAACCTGTCTCCAAAAAAAAAAAAAAAACCGGACGAGAAGACATATTTTCGCAAACGCTCATAAGAACAAACTCCTGTCTTTTTGGAAAAATATCTTGTGGAGCGACGAAAATACGTTCAACAGGTTGGGACCAGATGGAAAAAAATATGTGCGAAGGCCAACGAACCAAGAGTACCATCCCAGATACACCATTAAGACTGCCCAGCTTGGCGGTGAGGCGGTGATGCTATGGCATGGCGTAGGACCAATTGTTAAAATAAATGACATTATGAATCCATTAAGAGCCTCTGCAGCCGAACATCTTGCAGCTCTGCTAGTTAGGTCCTACTTCCATCTCCTCGTGGTGCCATCTGAAAATTTCCTTAAAAGGGAAATTACTGACGGAAGAGGCCGACTGGCGAGTATCCTGCGCCACCAAACAGGATTAGTGTCGGTTGGGCCATGGTCTAGCGAACCATAACCGTAAAACCACTAATTGCTCAGAAACAAAAAACAGCCTTGGATAATAAAACGGAACGGATCTATGTTGACGACCCTATAAGAAACCAAAAAACAAACAAGGACCTTCGGTTCTGTACGTGGAATGTTAGGTCCCTAAACAGACCACGTGCGGCCGAACAACTTGCGGACGCCCTAGACCGCTATACAGCGGACATAACCGCCATCCAGGAAATGCGATGGAATGGACCGGGTAAAAAGCGGATGAAAAACTGCGACATTTACTATGGTGACTGTTATAGGGGGAGAGGACAGAGACTATTTGGATGCGGATTTGTTGTTAGAGGTGGACTAAGACATAAAGTCCTAAGTTTCCAGTATGTGAGTGAACGCCTCATAACGATCCGCATCAAGGCAAATTTCTGTAACATCAGCCTCATATGCGTCCATGCCCCCACGGAAGACAAGGATGACTCAATCAAAGATGATTTCTTTGATCTCCTAGACAGAACATATACCAAATGCCCCAGCTATGATACCAAAATCGTACTAGGGGATTTTAACGCTAAGCTGGGTAAAGAAAGCATCTTTGAGCGGGTCATCGGCAAACACAGCCTACATGACACCACATCCGATAACGGACATAGGCTGATCGACCTTGCCACGGGGCGAAATCTTCTTGTAGCCAGCACACGATTTTCCCACCTCGACATACACAAAGGCACCTGGCGGCCCCAGATCAATCAGTCACCAACCAGATTGACCACATCGCGATTGACTTCAGACACTCCTCCACTATTCTTGATGTTCGCACTTTCCGAGGAGCGAACATCGATTCAGACCACTATCTTGTAGTAGCCAAGATACGTCAGCGCATAACACGAACACCGCGGAGTAGAGTTAGAACACCAAGCTATGACGTCGGAAAGCCACTATCGCCGGAGATCGCCAGTGCTTTTGTCAACCGCGTCTCCCTTAAGCTCTCCGATACACCTCAATCCTCCACTCAGTCAGTAGAGCAACAATGGAGCCTGTGCAAACAACCCCTGAAGAGCACAGCAACGGAAGTGCTGGGCCTTAAAGCTCCACCACGACGAAACACCTGGTTCGATGACGAGTGTAGAAGGATTCATGCGGAAAAGCAGGAGGCATATAAAGCCTCACTACACAGAAAAACAAGAGCGGCTCGTGAGCTCTACGAGCTTAAGAGAAGGGAGGAACATAAGCTTCTCAAGAGAAAAAAGAAAGAGCACGAGAAGCGGGCGATTGAAAACTTGGAGAGGTGCTATTGCAGGCACGACGTTCGAAGATTTTATCAGCGGATAAAACGAATGTCTCAAGGCTATAAAGCCCGAACGGAGGCCTGTAAGGATGAGAAAGGACACCTAGTAGTAGAATCGCAGTCGATGCTGAGAATTTGGAAAAACCACTTCTGCAGACTGTATAACGGCGATGACAGCCAACATACCGCCATTCCATTTTTTAACGACGAAGATCGCAGAAAATTCCGTTTCCCTGACCTCGACGAAGTTGAGATTGCCATGTCGAAACTCAAGTCGAATAAAGCTGCTGGCGCAGATGGACTGTCTGCTGAGCTCTTCAAAGCGGCTGGCGGTGAGCTGGTTAGGAGCATGCACCGGCTCATCTGTAAGATATGGCCAGAGGAAGGCATGCCCGAGGAATGGAGTCTCAGCATTGTTTGCCCGATCCACAAAAAAGGAGATCCCTTGGACTGCGCCAACTATAGAGGAATAAGTCTCCTTAATGTCGCATACAAGATCTTCGCTGCCGTTTTGTGTGAACGCCTGAAGCCATTCGTAAACAAGCTGATAGGTCCTTATCAGTGTGGCTTCAGGCCAGGGAAGTCCACCATCGATCAAATCTTCACACTACGGCAGATCCTGGAGAAAACCAATGAATTTCAAGTCGATACACACCATCTATTCGTCGACTTCAATGCCGCATACGACAGCGTAATTAGAGACGAACTATATAATGCCATGTTTACTTTTGACATCCCTGCTAAGCTCATCAGACTATGCAGGATGACCCTGGAAAATGCTCGCTGCTCCATCCGAATCGGTGCAGAACTGACCGATAGTTTCGAAGTCAAGAAAGGATTTAGACAGGGCGATGCGTTGTCGTGTGATTTTTTTAACATCACACTAGAAATGATTGTGCAAAAATCACAAGCCAATACAAGAGGCACAATCTATTTCAAATCCTCGCAACTCCTTGCATACGCCGACGACATTGACATAATAGGTAGATCGCAGCGAGATGTCAGTGAGGCGTTTGCGAGTATTGAGATGGAGGCGGCAAAAATTGGTTTGGCAGTTAACGAAGGCAAGACTAAATATCTGCTGTCATCGAAAAAGGACATTTACCACCGACGTCTTGGACAGAACGTGCCTATTGGCAGATATAAGTTCGAGGTAGTTAAGGACTTCATATAACTCGGCTCCGCGGTGACTTGGAACAACGACACCAGTTTCGAAATCAAGCGCAGAATTACTCTTGCCAACCGCTGCTTTTTTGGGATCAAGAGGCAACTGAGAAGTAGAGCCCTCTCTCGTACGACCAAGTTGACCTTATATAAGACCTTAATTATCCCGGTCCTGTTATACGGCGCAGAAACATGGACTTTATCTAAAGCGGATGAGGAAATCCTTGGTCGTTTCGAGAGAAAGATTCTGCGTTCGATTTTCGGTCCCATAAACACAGAGGAGGGTTGGAGGAGAAGATTCAATCACGAACTGTACGGGTTGTACAGCGACATGAGTCTGGTCAGGCGTCTACGAATCCAACGCCTAAGATGGCTAGGCCATGTAGAGCGAATGGACACCACAGCTCCAGCCCGTAGAGTCTTTGAATCCAACCTCGAGGGACGAAGAAATAGAGGACGGCCGCATCTGAGGTGGCGCGCACAGATGGAAGGGGACCTCAACCAACTGGGCGTGCGGCATTGGAAAAGACTAGCGAAAGATCGTGCTAGGTGGAGAGGCATGTTGGTTGAGGCCCAGGTTCACCCCGAACTGTAGCGCCCGTTAAGTAAGTAAGTATGAATCCACATGAATATAAGCTAATCCTGGAGAACAAAATGGAGCTATATACCGACGACTCTATGCCTGTATCACGGATTCTTATACATGACAATTATCCAAAGCATACTTCGCGGATAGTGAAGAATTGGCTTTCGGCGCGACAAATTTTCCTGCTTGATTGGCCGACCCAAAATCCCGATCTGAATCCTATCGAGAATCTTTGGACGGATGTTGACTCCCTTGTTAAAGAATCCAGCTCAAAAGACTTAGAAGCGCTTAGTAGAGAGTTTGCAAAAACGTTGTCAAAAGTGATAAGGAACATGGAATATACATTCATTTTTTTATAGTATTTATTAATTTTCTTGAGTATTCCGCTGACTGTGTTGAATTATTATTTTTGGGTTGATCTAAGGGGGGAAGTACCTGTAAAGGCCGAAAAAAAAGGACTTTTTCGCGATTTATTTTCAGGAAAATGAAGTTTGCGGTTGAGGGAAAAGGAACTTACCGAAGTTGGACGCTAATCGGCTCCACCAGGCTCATAGAATAAACCCTCAGTTTCCTCGAAATATTGCCGAAATATTGCCGCTCTACGACACTGCGGGCCTCCTTCGTGCTATCTCTGTGCCGTCGGTCTGCGCGCGCCATTCTAACTTCGTCCATCTGGTCGGCTAACATCTTTCACTGATGCCCAATGATGC
The DNA here is from genome assembly GCA_951905685.1 of Eumerus sabulonum. Classification (NCBI taxonomy): domain Eukaryota; kingdom Metazoa; phylum Arthropoda; class Insecta; order Diptera; family Syrphidae; genus Eumerus; species Eumerus sabulonum. Next base: position 72,514,060 of record OX645064.1, read on the forward strand.
AGTCCAAAAATCCCATAAGCATCAAAATCGAACTGTAGCCTCCATTAAATAATCCGACGGTGATGTACGCAGCAATGTCAATGATTTTTTTCCCGGAATTAAGATGCTTTGGAGCCATGCGCCACACCGTGACGTTAAATGACTCGTTCGCGTTCTGCGTATTTCCGCCCAGGTACCTAGTCAGGAGACCGTCCGTTGAGAGATCATTATAAATGGGACGAACGCTGGATTCTACGTCGGGTGGAATAAGACGTGGCGGGTGCTTGTAGGACTTCAAACTTTTGGTGGCCTCTGCCCTACGCCACGCGCACCATGTGTTTTCGCCTTTTTGGCAGTTTCTATGTCTGGTCTTTTGGTTTGACGAACAGTAGTGATCCAGTGTCGACATTATAGCTTTTCTCATATCCTTGACCGAATTTGCATTATTCCTTATTGCCAAGCCATAATAATTCGTTAATTTTTTGATAACACCCTCTGTCAACCGTCCTTTGCCTCCGAGTTTCTCCGTCTTTTTAACATTTCGCGTGCCCATTCATTTTTGGACATGGCCCACACACTCGCTTTTCGTTACCGGAAAATCGTCACCGTAAGGATTGTTTTTCAAGATGCTCGCGAAAGTCTTCGAGTCTCCGTCGCCGATATAATTCAAATATTTCACTCCGGCTCGGCGCGAACCACTTTCAAGTGGCATAACTTCCACAATTTTCAAGATAGGTTTTTGAAATTTCGCAATGATATACAACATATACCTATACATATACCTATCGATTAAGACAATCAAAAAACGACTTTTTCAAAACGTCTTGAGGTACTTCCCCCCTTAAAAGAATTACGTTTTGTTTTTTTTTTTTTTATAAGGTACATATAAACGCACATCAGTTATAAAACAAAAAAAGCTGAACCTCGTTTTAGAGTTTTGGCACAATATAATGTATGAGAACTTACGGGTGTGCTATTTATCTGAACACCACTGTATTTCTTTTTTTTTTTTTTTAATAATTTGCGCGCACTCAAGGTCTAATAACCTTATTATGTCGGCGACACAGTGCGGGCAGAAGATAGAGAGGAAGAGGAATAGAGGAGATGCCGATGGACATTGATCTTAAAATCTTGCATGTTGCATTGAGGGGGGAAAACCGAATCCGGCAGGGAGTTCCAGATTCGTGTGGTTCGGTTAATGAAAGATTCTCTATATTTGACAGTACGCCCGAAAGCGGGCTTCAGAATATATTGGTGAGCATTCCTAGAGAGACGTGTATTGCGGGAGAAATGTTGGAGGGACGGAATGCAACTGGCTATTTCATCAGAGCATTTTTGGTGGTAGTAACGATAAAACAGGGAGAGGCAGGTAACATTCCTGCGGTGTTCCAGCGAATCTAATGTTTTGGTAATGCTGGAGTCACCTATCAGTTTTATGGCTCGTTTTTGAATTCTGCCTAGTAGGTGCAGTGAGGTCTTGGAAGCACCGGACCAGACATGAGCGTTAAACTCTAATTTGGGGCGAATGAACGCCTTATAGATTGTAGCCAGATCTAAGGGTGAGAAATATTTCTTGCATCTGTATAAGAATCCTAGGCATTTCGCAGCATTCTTGGCGACACTGAATATATGGTCGCTCCAATTAAGATTGTGAGCAACACTCATACCCAGGATGGAAAGCTTTTCAGTTTCTGAGATGCAAGTGTCATTCATGGATAATGGCTGCGGGTTATTTATATGCTTTAACGACAAGAGACAGCATTGTGTTTTCGAAGCATTAAATTCCACTCTATTGTTTTTCCCCCATTGGATGATGCTGTCGATATCGGAATTTAATGAGCTTAACATACGCTGCCGCTCATTATCTACAACCGAAGTGCAGGGTCGTAAACTGGTGAACGAATATGAGAAGCTGAGGGTACTGTCGTCAGCGAAGGAGTGAATTGGATTAGAAGTAACAGACAAGAGATCATTTATAAAAATAAGAAAGAGTGTCGGAGACAAAACGGAGCCCTGGGGAACACCGGCATTTACAAAGTGAGTATAAGACTTGAATCCGTCCAAAACAACTTGAATTGAACGATTCGAAAGGTAGCTTCTAATCCATTGAAAGAGAGACTCATCGATCCCAAAAGCACGCATTTTCGACAAAAGGGCTTCATGCCAAACCCTGTCAAATGCTTTCGAAATATCCATTGCAACAATTTTGCTTTCACCTGCTTGGTGAAGGGAGTGATTCCACTTTTCAGCGAGATATGCCATCATATCACCAGTGGATCTGTTGCTGCGGAAACCGTATTGGCGGTCATTGAGGAGTTTCCGTGATTCAAGATATTTCATAAGCTGACGGTTAATCAGCGTTTCCATGACCTTGGAAAGAAGGGACGTTAGTGCAATGGGTCGGTAGTTGGAGGGAGAAGCTGATTCGCCTTTTTTGGGTATAGGCTGGACAAATGCTGTTTTCCACCTACTCGGAAAGAGCCCAGAGGTGTAGAAATGTGAAAAAGCTTACGCAGTGGTTTTGCCAGCGTAGAAGGACACCTCTTCAGAACTATTGAGGCAATACCATCTGGACCAGCGGATTTGTGAATACTGTGATTGTTATGCCTTCATCAGTATGTTTGATCACTCGTCATTCACAACAGCTGTGTTGCATTTTTTTTTTGCTTTTTTTTGTATAAGAATATTGAATCACGGTTCATGAGATACAGCCTGGTGACAGACGGACGGACGGACAGCGAAGTCTTCGTAGTAGGGTCCCGTTTAACCCTTTGGGTACGGAACCCTAAAAAACAAACAAAAACCCAATTCGTTACAATACGCGGGCTATGGAATAACGTTTGCGTACCCTATAACCTCCCACAGTTCAGAGTATAAGATATCTTTCAAGTTGTCAAATATACACCTACATACGAATACGTATGTAGATATATAACATTGTTATTGGTTGAAACTGTTTGCGAATTAAATTCAAAAAAAAAATCCATTACATACCTGTTTTTCACTTTCTCGTAAGATTTGTATGTACGCGAGAACATCAGCGAATATCGTCATCATCCTGCTTACAGATAACGTATCTATTTCAGTAAATTCGCAATTTCTCCCATTTTGTCCTTCAAAATTACTAAAGATCACAATTCCTAAAAATCGAAAACCATACAAAACTGGATAAAATAACATGTAGCGAATCGGATTTTCTAGATCCTGTCTTATTTCTTTGTCTAGTTTTTCGGAGCCGTCATCGACACGTATCAGTAGAGGTTTCAGACTTTCGACTACATCATAGCAATATGTCCCAACTTTATGAAACCTGAAAAGCATTAATGTAATGCGCATTCATTTACCTACTTTATTGCATATATTTTGCTACGTACGTTACTCTATTCGCTGTCATTCGAACCTCTTTGTTTACTTCTTCATAAAAATCAAAAAATTTCGTTTCAATGTCATATTGATAAAAGTAGAATCTGTCTGCCATTATGTAATCTCTGCAGTAACTCTGTTGATATTTCAATAATGCATGTATGGCTACGAACGTTCATCTATTACCCCGTTTACATGCGTAGTCGAAAGATCGAGTCGAAACTGAGTTGATATTTCGACCCAGGTTTTTCCGCTACATGCCTGTGTCACAATGCTACTACACGGCGCGGCGACAGCGCAACTACAAACGCTGCCGTTTGCTGTGGTTGTAAAGTAGTTCAGTCAACACACAATGGAGCGACTTTCATCGGCGTTTTTTTTGACAGCAGGGTACTTCTGTGAGGGATGTTGGTGGTGAATTCTATAGAGTGAAGTTGGCATCAGTAAAAAATTCGAAGATTGAAACTGAATTTAGTTCATAAATGGATCAAAATAATTTGAAAAAAACATTATTGCTAACATGTGCGGCTGCTTTAGCCTATAAAAAGTTAAAAGCGAAAACAAAAGTCAGAAGAAGGTGGTGGGTTAGACCATGTTATCAAACGTATTCCTCCAATGTCGAATTCGAAATGGCAAAACGCCGTGTAGTTGCGACAGTCTTTAAATTTTTCGAAATTACAGCGCTGCGACACGACTACATACGTGCCTATGTGACTTACTCCATATAATTCCATTGAATGAATATGGATTTGACAGCTACGGCGTCTGTAGTTGCGCTGTCGCCGCGCCGTGTAGTAGCATTGTGACACAGGCATCATAGTCGAAAGATCGAAGAGTTCAAACGTAGTTGAAGTGACAGATAGTATGTTATGTATATATGGACCTTTTACTTTGAATGTGTTAGTCCTGCGTTGTGCCAACCAGCAAGCGAAAAGAAAGAAAAGCAAAAAAGATATCTCACACATGCAGAGACAAAATGTCAGTTCGACTCCTCGACCCAGGTTTACATGCATTTTTTCAACTCGATCCAGCTTTGCGTGAAGTGTGCGTGAAGCGCCATCAACATCAATTCACCGTCGTTCTCAACAATTGAACATTTCGGAGACATCATTGAGACGAATTTTGCATAAAGACCTTGGTATGACGCCATACAAAGTCCAATTGGTTCAGGAGTTGAAGCCAACTGACCATCCAATGCGTTTTCGCTTCGCTAAGTGGGCCTGCGATCGACTTACAGAAGATGCCGATTTTGCCGAAAAAAATCATCTTTTCAGATGAAGCTCAATTTGATCTTGGCGGGTATGTAAACAACCAAAATTGTCGCATTTGGGGCACAGAAAACCCGCACGCATACATTGAAAAGCCGGTGCACCCAAAACGAGCCACTGTTTGGTACGGATTTTGGTCCAGAGTCATAATTGGGCCATTTTTCTTCGAAAATGAGCAAGGGTTGGCCGTTACAGTCAATGGCGATCGTTATCGGGCCATGTTGAACGAATTTTTGTTCACAAAAATTGAAGAGGAGGATATTGGCAACATTTGGTTTCAACAGGACGGCGCTAATACGTGCCACACAGCCGAAGCTACACTCGATGTCTTGCGCCCTGTTTTTGAAGACCGCATTATCAGCCGCAGAGCTGATGTCGTTTGCCCACCTCGGAGCTGCGATTTGACACCGCCGACAAGCTCTCTATACATGCAAGAAAGCCACAGGGAAAAAATGGGGGTTCAATCCCAAGATTACCCTATGGCTCTACACCACGGTCGTTAGACCCATATTAATGTATGGAGCGACTGTCTGGTGGACAGCACTGGACTAGACAACATACCTCAAACAATTCGAGAAGGTACAAAGGTTGGCGTGTTTATGCATTACCGGGGCCCTCAGGTCCACTCCAACGGCTGCACTTAGCATGATACCCGACCTTACACCACTCGATATTTTCGGCAAGCAAATTGCCACACAAACGGCCATTAGACTTAAAAACAACTCGAACTGGAAGAGCTACGTCATTGGCCACTCCTCGATCCTGATTAACAGGTCAACCATGGCAGAAAACCTAGACCTCACAGAACCCACCACAGTCTTGGAAAAAAACTTTACAACATTCTACCCGGATAGACAAAACTGGACTCGACAGACTCAACCTCGCAGAAACTGCGTAGACTTTTATACTGACGGGTCTAAACCCAAAGACGGGGTGGGTAGTGGAGTATTTTGCAAACAACTTAAGCTAAACAAGGCTCTAAAACTATCTAATCACTGCAGCGTTTCCCAGGCGGAACTGTTGGCAATAAAAGAGGCTCTGTCCTGGCTGAAGTGGAACGTGATATCCACCACGGATATCCGCATTCTCACGGATAGCCAAGCAGCCTTAAGTCGCTGGAGTCCTATGTGTACACATCAAAAACTAGCCTCGACTGTCGCCTATCTCTTAATGAGATGGCTGAACAGTTCAACATACAACTTATATGGGTACCGGGACACAGCGACATCACTGGAAATGAAAGAGCCGACACACTCGCCAAAAAAGGAACGACGCTACAATCAACTATGGTTTGTGAGGGTATACCCTTCGCAACCATTAAACAAAATCTCACTACCCTCGCCAGGGCCGAGACGAACCGGAGATGGACTCAGGGACACACCTGCCTCATCACCAGGCAAATCTGGCCCCGGCTCGATAGTCAACGGACTAGGAGTATTATCTCCCTAAATAGAACTGACATTTATAAAGTCATAGGTGTCATCACAGGACACTGCCTTATTGGCAGTCACGCGCAAAAACTAGGTATCACTCGGAATGATTTTTGTAGGAGCTGTCTAGACGAGGAAGAGGTCGAATCCACCCATCACCTCCTCTGCGCCTGCCCGGCATTCTGCACAATCAGGAAACGATACCTAGGATCATACCTCCTTAACGATCTGACCGAAGTTCAGCAAGTAGGGATATCTGACCTTCTTAATTTCTTAAGAAGCACAAAATGGTTCCACGAATAGGGGGCTAAACCCCCTCGTAGGTACACAACGGGCCACCCTGGCCTATGTGTGTTCTTCCCATCTCTGGGAAGGCTACGGTCTTACCTACCTACCTACCTACGCCGACAAGCCAGAGACAATTGACGCTTTAAAGGACAATATTCGTGAAGCCATTGGTGAAATACAGCTGCACACAATCGATAATGTGCTTAAAAATTGGACCGATCGTGTAGGCTACTGCATGGCCAGCCGAGGCAGCCATTTGAATGAAGTTATTCTCCATTATTAACCGGAAGGATTGTACTTTCAAATAAAAAAAGAAATTTGAGAAAATATTCAGTCGTTTTTTTTTATAGCATTTTCAAAAAAAAAAAAAAAGTTATTTGGCGGACCCTTTAGTTGAGTCCGGATTCAACTACGCATGTAAACGGGGTATATGTGCACACAAATGCAAACGAACCAAAAAATTTTGCAGAAATTTGTTGAATCCGTATGTTCCAGATACATACTCAAGTGTGTATCCGTTCAAAATATTACGAAAATTCGATACTTGCGCTTCTTCGTTATACTTAATTCTCAACGACATCCATATGGCAAACCATTTAGCGAACTCCTGCACATAGGTTATATTTGCCTATAGAAAATGTAAGAAGTTCATTTTTTGGATCTAGATGTGGAAACGTGTAATTTGACTTTCCTTTGAAAATGACTGATTGTTTGTCTTGTACAGTTCGATAACAAGGATAACATTTTGCTCGAAATTTATAATTGGAACACACATTATATTGGTTGCATTGTAGGGACACAGTATTTCAGGATTAGTTTCCCAAAGAGCATCCAGATTTTCTACATGAACGATTTGCTTTCGATTAGCTGCCAACGATACAAGCTGTCTTTGGTCATCTACAAATGATGGCGGAGTGCAATCACAACGGTAATCTAATAAACTCGTACAATATTACCAAGTGGAATTTCGCATTTTTCATACATTGCAATCTTGATTTGCTTCTCATAAAACGTGGTATGTTTTTCATCAACCCAGTATATATTTAATTCTAAAAATAGATTTTAATAAACCATATTAAGTTACAGCAACATGCACATACCACATACTATTACTTGTATTGTATTGTATGTATTTATTTATTTATTATCAGTATTACAATATATATATCATTTACAAAACAAGTGAGAATTAATAAATAAATAAATTGCTATCTATAGTTCAAAAGGAACTAGAAGCGATAGCAATATAGCAAGTGAGTAGAACGGAAAAAACAATTTTTTTTTTATACATATATATATATATATATATAGTGGGGTCACAACTCAGTAATATATATTAGGGATTACAAATTTGGGAGGGAGGGAGCGAGCAAACAGAGCAAAGAAGTTGATCGCGTTTAACATGGCAAACGCCAGCTTCGATCTCTGTCCCTGCTCAATCCAAGTTAACACACAGCCTCCGCGTGGCCCCCCTGGATAGCTACCCTGGCACCCGCCAGGTAGTGAACCAATGTGTGCAGCGACCCAACAATTGTTCCTGGGGAAAGAGGAACCTGGCCCTCCAGGTTGGGGGTTGTGCTTAGGGGTAACATCCCTATCACGTAAAAACCCACTTGTTCCGAAACGACAACAAGTCTCGGATACGGACGGATACAAAGCTGACGACCCCTGCAAACGACTAACGGACTTGAGAGTCTGCTCCTGGAATGTGAAGTCCCTTAACAGACCGGTTGCAGGCGATCAATTGGAGCAAACCCTCAACTGCTATAAAGCAGACATAACCGCACTCCAAGAAGTGCGATGGGATGGACCAGGCAAAAAATGGATGAAAAACTGCGACATCTACTACGGGAACTGCTACAAGGAGAACAAACAGCGCCTATTCGGGTGCGGATTCATTATTAGAGGAAGACTCCGACAAAAAGTCTTAAGCTTCTGAGATGTAAGCGAACGCCTCATAACAATCCGCATCAAAGCTAAATTTGGAAACATTAGCTTAATATGCGCTCACGCCACAACGGAAGAAAAGGACGATCGACTCAAAGAAGAATTCTACGATTTCCTAGACAGAACATATGCCCAATGTCCCAGCTACGACACAAAAATAGTCCTAGGAGATTTTAATGCAAAACTGGGCATGGAGGACATATTTGAGTCGATCATAGGAAAGCATAGCCTCCATAACACCACATCCGACAACGGATTAAGGCTAATCGATTTCCTAGCGGGGCGTAACCTCCTTGTAGCAAGCACGCGATTCCCCCATCTCAACATCCACAAGGGTACCTGCCTGTCTTGTGACCAATCGACCACCAACCAGATTGATCATATTGCGATCGACACCAGACACTCCTCCTGTATTCTCGACGTACGAACCTTCCGAGGGGCCAACATCGACTCGGACCACTACCTTGTTGTAGCCAAGGTACGAATGAGGATATCAAGAATGCTTAGGAGTCGAGTAGGACAACGTAAGTTTGACGTTGGAAAGCTACAATCGCAAGAGACTGCCAGAATCTTTGCCGATCGTGTCTCCTCAAAGCTCTCCCAAAATCCGCCCAGAGCGGCATAAACAATAGAGCAGGAATGGACTCATTGCCAGAGCGCCGTCAGTGTTGCTGCCTCAGAGGTGCTGGGTTTCAAACAGCCACCACCTAGAAACCCCTGGTTCGATGAACAATGCGAACAAGCCCATGCAGCAAAACAAGAGGCATATAAGGCCGTGCTGCAACGACGGACGAGAGCTGCTCGCGAAATCTATGAGCAGAAGAGAAGAGAGGAACACACGCTTTTCAGAAGAAAGAAGAGAGAGCACGGAAAGCGTGAGATCGAGGAGATGGAGAGATGCTTCCGCAAATGACGCCCGTAAATTTTACAACAAGGTAAAACGAACACGCCATGGCTACAAAGCCAGAGTGGCGGCCTGCAGGGATGAAAATGGAGAACTGGTAGTAGAGTCGCAGTCGATGCTGAGGATTTGGAAAGACCACTTCTGCAGACTGTATAACGGCGATGATAGACAAGATACCGCTGTCAGGCAGAACGAGCCATTCGCAATGGACCACGAAGTAACAGAATTCAGTCCACCCGACCTAGACGAAGTCAAAATAGCTATATCAAGACTTAAGTCTAATAAAGCCGCTGGCGCAGACGGCCTGTCTGCTGAGCTTTTTAAGGCGGCTGGAGATGAGCTGGTAAGGTGCATGCACCATCTCATCTGCAAGGTGATCGGCCTGATCGGCTCTTATCAGTGTGGTTTCAGGCCAGGTAAATCCACAATAGACCAAATATTTACGCTACGGCAGATCTTGGAGAAGACCCAGGAATACCAAATCGACACCCACCACCTCTTCGTCGATTTCAAGGCCGCGTATGACGGCGTATATAGAGACGAGCTGTACAAAGTCATGTCTAGTTTTAACATCCCTGTCAAACTCGTCCGACTGTGCAGGATGACAATGAAGAATTCTCGTTGCTCCATTAAGGTCGGTAATGAGCATACCGAGACCTTTGATGTTAAAAAAGGATTTAGGCAGGGCGACGCGCTGTCGTGGAACTTTTTCAACACCGTGCTTGAAAAGATTGTGCAAGAGTCACTGGCCAACACAAGAGGTACGATCTATTTCAAGTCTACGCAATTGCTTGCGTACGCCGACGATATTGACGTAATTGGACGAAAACAGCAAGACGTCAATGAGGCTTTTGTGAGCATTGAGGTAGAAGCGGCTAAGATGGGTCTCAAGGTTAATGAGGGTAAAACCAAATATCTGCTCTCATCTAAAAGAGACGGACAACACCGACGTATTGGCCAGAACGTCACCATGGGCGGATATAACTTTGAAGTGGTCAAGGAGTTCGTCTACCTTGGCTCACTGATTACCAGCGACCACAACACCAGCGCTGAGATAAAACGCAGAATCACTCTTGCCAACCGCTGTTTCTTTGGGCTCAAGAGGCAATTGAGAAGTAGAGCCCTCTCTCGGAAAACCAAGGTGACACTATATAAGACCTTGATCATCCCAGTCCTCCTTTACGGCGCAGAGGCTTGGACCTTAACAAAAGCGGATGAAGATGCCCTTGGTCGTTTCGAGAGGAAAATTCTGCGCACTATCTACGGTCCCGTTTGTTCAAACGGTGTATGGAGGGTTGTACAGCGACATCGGCCTGGTACGTCGTCTACGGATACAGCGTCTAAGGTGGCTAGGCCATGTAGAGCGCATGGAAGATACAGCTCCGACCCGAAAAGTCTTCGAATCCACTCCGGAAGGAAGGCGCGGCAGAGGACGGCCGCCTCAGCGGTGATGCACGCAGGTGGAAAGGGACCTCAACCAACTGGGCGTGCGGCACTGGAAACAGCTGGCCAAAGACCGTGCCGGCTGGAGACGCTTGTTGGTTGAGGCCCAGGTTCACCACGGACTGTAGCGCCACCTAAGTAAGTAAGTAAGATTACAAACTTAGATTACATTAGATGATTACATTAAATTTTAAGGAACAGAAAAATGAGAAAAGAAAGGAAAGGATGAAGAAAAAAAAAATTGTTCAGATGATAACACGCATTAGGTTTGAAATATCTTCATAGCTTTCTTCTAAAAGCCACATTTTAACTTTTTTTCAGAAAAACAGATTTAGATCTTAAATTTCTGACACTGTTGGGTAACCTATTGAAGAGTCTAGGAGCAATTGCCGTAAAGAAATTAAAGTATATTTGAAGATTGTGATGTGGTACTAAAGCCAGATTTAAATTGTTGACCCTAAGATTATAGTAAGCAGAGTTTCGATTTAATTCATATCCCGACCTGGTGAAAAAAATCTTTAGTACTTTATAGAAATATATGTAGATGTTTTAGAGGGAGAATTTTAAGATTTCTAAAAAAGGGGCAAACTATTAATATGACGATTTTTATTGCATATAAGACGAATAACATATTTCTGGGAAATTAGAAGTGGATTCATTTTATTGTCATGAGTACCACCCCAGGACACTAGACCATATTCAAGCCTTGAATGAATCAACCCGTAATAGATACATTTAAGAAGATCTTGAGAGCAGTATGGCTTTAAGAAGTACACTTGTCTTGTGGCAGCTGTGAGGTACTTCTTAAGTGCACTAGTATGCTCCGACCAATTCATCCTCCAGTCTAGCATAACACCTAGGTACTTAAACGAATTGACTTTCTCTATACTGAAACATTTGGTCGGAACACGAGTGCGATGCAAAAAATGTTTGCGAACTTGTATTGAATTTGCAAATAAGATTACTGTGTTTGAATTTATTACAGTTTGCGCAATGAAAGGTATAAGTACCAAAATCTAGCATCCTTCCGCATACATTAAAAAACATAATTTTGGTTTTATCACTTATCACCAAATTATATTGTTGAAACCAGTGGCTTAAGATTTCCAGATCGTGATTTATATCCGCAGCTAAATTTAGAGTTGAATCACTTTGAAAAGTGCATGCCATATCATCAGCAAAGGCATTGATTTTACTTCGAAAATTGAGTGAGAATATCGAGTTGATGTAAATTAAGAAAAGTATCGGACCAAGCACTGATCCTTGGGGAACGCCAATAGAAATGTTTCTACTTGAACCCATTTGCCCACTAATTTTTACTCTTTGTCTTCTGTTGGATAGATAAGAATTCAACCAATTATATACCATACCCCTAAAACCACACTTGTGTAATTTTGCCAAAAGAATGTTGTGGTCTACTGTATCAAAAGCTTTGGTCATGTCAATGAAGAGAGCCGCAGTTAAGTTTTTATTGTTAAAGCTATTGTAAATTTCTGAACAGAAGCTTAAGAGTGCTCCTTCAGTTGGAAGACCTGAACGAAAGCCAAATTGAGATTTACTAAAAAAGCTGTTTTTTTTCTAAGAACTTTATAATTCTGGTTTTAATGGCCTTTTCAAAAACTTTAGAGAAAACAGGAAGAAGCGAGATAGGTCTGTAGCTATTAACTAATGTTTTATCTCCTTTTTTTAACAATGGAATCACTTCGGCTTGTTTCAAATCGTCTGGAAAAACACCCATTGAGAAGCTTTTGTTATGGATATGGCATAAAATGTCACAAATATTTAGGGCAATTTTCTTGACAAAGCTATTTGAGAAACCATCACTTGTTTTTGAGTTTGAGTTTTTTAGGGAAAGAATAAGGCTGTATACCTCGAAGAATGTAATTGGTTCGAAGTAAAAGCTTTCACGAGAAGATACCTCATAAATTGTACAATCACATTTAGATATATCAGCACAGCTATCTGATATCACTTTACTACCAATAGATATAAAGAAATTATTGAATTTTTCAGCTATTTCTTTGGGGTCATTGATAATAGTATCATTATCTTTAATAATTTGAACGCGAGCGCTAAAAGTCGTTTTATTGTACTTAATTCTTAAACACGTCATACAGTGATCAGAAATCTGCAAATCAAAAACCGAGCTATGGAGCAAGTGTTGCTCGGCTTTAGAAAATCGCACCATATTATGGTCTATACAAGTACTTGACGAATCACAGATACGAGTAGGTTTGTTTATACACGGCTCTAAGCCATAGGAAGCTAGCATAAATAAACTTAACTCAGTCAAGCCATAAGGGAAGCATTTCGGGATTTTATCCGGTCGCAACTACATATAAGACGATTTGTAGGAAAAAAGGGATATTAGCTGAAGCGATGTCAGCTCTAACGGTGTGCCATCCAGCAAAAACGGAGGAGTCACAAGAATCTGTTCCGTCATGTCGTCTACAAAAAATGCGGTTTTTCAAGCGATTCTTCTAAAGAAAAGCAGACTAAGCCAGAAACATTATTATTATTAGGTGACTGTGTGCCTCGGAAGGCATAGGCTCGGACATACAGGGTAAAGATGTTGATTGCTCTCAACCTGGCGGGATGCCAGCAACGATCCCTGTTTCAATGCCCGGGTCAAGTTGACATATAGCCTCCTCGCGACGCCCTCTGGATAGCCGCTACAACAACCGTTGAGAGGTGAACAAATGTATGCAGCTACGGCCCTAGGCAAGAGGGACCGACCCGACTGGCGGTTGTGCGGCGTCCATATATAAAAAAAAAAAAAAAAACCTGTTATGAATGAGCAAAATGCCTCGGATAAACGGACAGATTTTCGAAGACGACATGGTGCGAAAAAGGAACACGATTTGCGAGTATCTTCTTCTTAGTGGGCGCTACAGTTCGGGGTGAACCTGGGCCTCAACCAACATGCCCCTCCATCTAGTACGACCTTTCGCTAGCCTTTTCCATTGCCGCACACCCAGTTGGCTGGATCCCCTTCCACCTGTGTGCGCCATCTTAAGTGCGGCCGTCCTCTGCTTCTTCGTCCCTCGGGGTTGGATTCAAAGACTCTCCGGGCTGGAGCTGTGGTGTCCATTCGCTCTACATGGCCCAGCCATCTTAGGCGTTGAATCCGTAGACGCCTAACTAGGCTCATGTCGCTGTACAGCCCGTAAAGTTCGTGGTTGAATCTTCTCCTCCATCCCCCGTCTGCGTTTATAGGCCCAAAAATCACGCGCAAAATCATTCTTTCGAACCGACCAAGGGCCTCCTCATCCGCTTTTGATAGTGTCCATGCTTCTGCGCCGTACAACAGGACCGGGATGATAAGGGTCTTATATAGAGTCAACTTTGTCGTTCGGGAGAGGGCTCTATTACTCAGTTGCCTCCTGAGCCCAAAGAAACAGCGATTGGCAAGAGTTATTCTGCGTTTAATTTCGGAACTGACGTCGTTGTTCTAGGTCGTTGTCTTTAACTACCTCGAATTTATATCTGCCAATACAAACGTTCTGGCCAAGACATCGGTGGTGAGTGTCCTTTTTTGATGACAGCATATATTTAGTTCTGCCCTCGTTTACCGCCAAAACAATTTTCGCCGCCTCCATCTCAATACTCGCAAACACCTCATTGACATTTTGCTGTGATCTACCTATTATGTCAATATCGTCAGCGTATGCAAGGAGTTGCGAGGATTTGAAATAGATTGTGCCTCTTGTATTGGCCAGTGATTTTCGTACAATCATTTCCAATACGATGTTGAAGAAATCACACGACAGCGGATCGCCCTGCCTAAATCCTTTTTTAACATCAAAACTATCGGTAAGGTGTTCACCGATTCGGATGGAGCAGCGAGCAAGTCCAAAGTCATCCTGCATAGTCTGATGAGTTTACCAGGTATGGCAAAGGTAGACATAGTGTTGTAAAGCTCGTCTCTAATTACGCTGTCGTATGCGGTTCTGAAGTCGACAAATAGGTGGTGTGTGTCGACTTGAAATTCATTGGGTTTTTGGTTTTTTCCAGGATCTGCCGTAGTGTGAAGATTTGGTCGATGGTGGACTTCCCTGGCCTGAATCCGCACTGATAAGGACCTATCAGCTTATTTACAAAAGGCTTCAGGCGTTCACACATAACGGCAGAGAAGATTTTATAGGCGAGTATGCTTCTAGAATATCAGGACTCTGTACACTCCTGAAGCTGCTCATAAACTGGAAAGAATCCTCAAGCAGTACAAGGCGGATATTACTGCGATCCAGGAAATACACCGGATAGGAAACAATATGATAAAAACAAAAAAAATAGATTGCGACATCTGTTACAGCTGTCAGAAAATATTGCACATGTTGGGGTACAGATTGGCCGTGGGAAAGCGATTAAGGTCGAAGGTCATCGACTTTAAGCCTATAAGTGATCGCCTTGCTGTGATCCACATCAAAGGCAGATTTTACAACATCAACAATGGATAACGGCTTCTGACTCACGCACTTTTCGACAGCTCGTAATGCGGTGATAAGTAGCACAAGATTTCCCCGCAAGCGATACCACACAGCAACCTGGCGATCTCCGGATGGTCGAACCGCTAACCAAATCGACCACGCAAGACACTCGTCAAACAAACAAACGTCGACTCCGACCATTTCCTCGTAGCAGCAAGATTCAGGGCTCGGCTGTCCAATGTCAGGAAGCTGCACCAGCCCACCATGAGGAGGTTTGACATTTGACACCTGGGCACACTGAAGGTAACTAAAGTCTACAGGTAGTAACTGAGCGAAAGGCTCTCCGGTATGCCTACGTTGAGCACAAAGGTCAACAATATGTCGCTGTATTACCGCTCAACCATTCAGGAAGTAACCGAGCACACCATAGGCTACCTACCACTCCCGACAAGAAACCCGTGGTGGCGTACCAAACCCGACCCGACGAGGCGTACCAAAAGGCACTGCAGCGAAAAACCAGGGCAGCGCGAGAGGAGTACCGAGCCAGAAGAAGGGAGGAGAAAAAAACGTCTGCGACTAAAGAAAAGAATCTTCGCGGCCGCCCAGCTGAAGGATACCGAGGAGTTAAGGTACAAACATAAAATACGGACCTTTTATAAAAAAGCAAAAAGCCTTAGAAGAGGCTTCAAGAAAGGCACCCGGCTCTTCGAAATTTCGAGGGTAATGTTGTCTCCTACCCGCATGTCCAGCAACTGCCTAACGCGCATGACCAAGAGAAAGTGGTAGGGTTTGAGGAAATCCCAGCCGCTGAACTACTCCTCCCACCCAGCATCGAAAAATCGGCACAGCTATTCAAAAACTGAAGAACCACAACGCCGCAGGCTCATATGACTTGCCATCAGAGCTCTTCAAGACTGGCGGCGATGTTCTGGTAGGGAGCATGCACCAGATCATCTGTAGAATTTGGGAAGATGAAAGCATGCCCGACGACTGGAATATCAGCACTATTTGCCCCATCCACAAAAAGGCGATCCTACCTCCTGCAAAAACTATAGAGGTATATCCCTGCTCAATGTCGCATACAAGATCCTGTCCAGCGCACTGTGTAAACATCTAAAGGCTTTTTGTACCGCACTAACCGGCAGGTACCAGTGCGGTTTCCGACCCGGAAAATCGACTATAGACCAAATTTTCACACTTCGACAAATCCTGGAAAGCGAGCTTCAAATCAATACACACCATATGCTTTTAAAGCCGCATTCGACAGCATTAATTGCAAAGAAATGTTTGATGCGATGGCCGAATTTGGGATCCCAGGAAAACTGATCCGGCTGTGCCGCGCCATACTAAAAAATAAGACATCTGAACCGTTTGAAACATGCATCGGATTCGGGCAAGGAGATGCGATATTTGAGTCGATCATAGGAAAGCATAGCCTCCATAACACCACATCCGACAACGGATTAAGGCTAATCGATTTCCTAGCGGGGCGTAACCTCCTTGTAGCAAGCACGCGATTCCCCCATCTCAACATCCACAAGGGTACCTGGCGGTCTTGTGATCAATCGACCACCAACCAGATCGATCACATTGCGATCGACGCCAGACACTCCTCCTGTATTCTCGACGTACGAACCTTCCGAGGGGCCAACATCGACTCGGACCACTACCTTGGTGTAGCCAAGGTACGAATGAGGATATCAAGAATGCTAAGGAGTCGAGTAGGACTACGTAAGTTTGACGTTGGAAAGCTACAATCGCCGATCGTGTCTCCTCAAAGCTCTCTCAAAATCCACCCACAGCAGTACAAACAATAGAGCAGGAATGGACTCATTGCCAGAGCGCCGTCAGAGATGCTGCCTCAGAGGTGCTGGGTTTCAAACAGCCACCACCTAGAAACCCCTGGTTCGATGAACAATGCGAACAAGCCCATGCAGCAAAACAAGAGGCATATAAAGCCATGCTGCAACGACGGACGAGAGCTGCTCGCGAAATCTATGAGCAGAAGAGAAGAGAGGAACACACGCTTTTCAGAAGAAAGAAGAGAGAGCACGGAAGGCGTGAGATCGAGGAGATCGAGAGATGCTTCCGCAGGAATGACGCCCGTAAGTTTTACAACAGGGTAAAACGAACATGCCATGGCTACAAAGCCAGAGTGGCGGCCTGCAGGGATGAAAATGGAGAACTGGTAGTAGAGTCGCAGTCGATGCTGAGGATCTGGAAAGGCAGAACGAGCCATTCGCAATGGACCACGAAGTAACAGAATTCAGTCCACCCGACCTAGACGAAGTCAAAATGGCGATATCAAGACTTAAGTCTAATAAAGCCGCTGGCGCAGACGGCCTGTCTGCTGAGCCTTTTAAGGCGGCTGGAGATGAGCTGGTAAGGTGCATGCACCATCTCATCTGCAAGGTATGGTCGGAGGAAAGCATGCCCGACGAATGGAATCTCAGCATCGTTTGCCCGGTCCATAAGAAAGGTGAGCCCTATAACTGCGCCAACTATAGGGGAATAAGTCTCCTTAACATCGCATATAAGATCTTCTCTGCCGTATTGTGTGAACGCCTGAAACCGTTTGTGGATAACCTGATAGGCTCTTATCAGTGTGGTTTCAGGCCAGGTAAATCCACAATAGACCAAATATTTACGCTACGGCAGATCTTGGAGAAGACCCAGGAATACCAAATCGACACCCACCACCTCTTCGTCGATTTCAAGGCCGCGTATGACAGCGTGTATAGAGACGAGCTGTACAAAGCCATGTCTAGTTTTAACATCCCTGTCAAACTCGTCCGACTGTGCAGGCTGACAATGGAGAATTCTCGCTGCTCCATTAAGGTCGGTAATGCGCAAACCGAGACCTTTGATGTTAAAAAAGGATTTAGGCTGGGCGACGCGCTGTCGTGCAACTTTTTCAACATCGTGCTTGAAAGGATCGTGCAAGAGTCACTGGCCAACACAAGAGGTACGATCTATTTCAAGTCTACGCAATTGCTTGCGTACGCCGACGATATTGACGTAATTGGACGAAAACAGCAAGACGTCAATGAGGCTTTCGTGAGCATTGAGGTAGAAACGGCTAAGATGGGTCTCAAGGTTAATGAGGGTAAAACCAAATATCTGCTTTCATCTAAAAGAGACGGACAACACTGACGTATTGGCCAGAACGTCTCCATGGGCGGATATAACTTTGAAGTGGTCAAGGAATTCGTCTACCTTGGCTCACTGATTACCAGCGACAACAACACCAGCGCTGAGATAAAACGCAGAATCACTCTTGCCAACCGCTGTTTCTTTGGGCTCAAGAGGCAATTGAGAAGTAGAGCCCTCTCTCGGAAAACCAAGGTGACACTATATAAGACCTTGATCATCCCAGTCCTCCTTTACGGCGCAGAGGCTTGGACCTTAACAAAAGCGGATGAAGATGCCCTTGGTCGTTTCGAGAGGAAAATTCTGCGTACTATCTACGGTCCGGTTTGTTCAAACGGTGTATGGAGGAGAAGATATAACGAAGAACTGTACGGGTTGTACAGCGACATCGGCCTGGAACGACGTCTACGGATACAGCGTCTAAGGTGGCTAGGCCATGTAGAGCGCATGGAAGATAGAGCTCCGACCCGAAAAGTCTTCGAATCCACTCCGGAAGGAAGGCGCGGCAGAGGACGGCCGCCTCAGCGGCGGCGCACGCAGGTGGAAGGGGACCTCAACCAACTGGGCGTGCGGCACTGGAAACAGCTGGCCAAAGACCGTGCCGGCTGGAGACGCTTGTTGGTTGAGGCCCAGGTTCACCACGGACTGTAGCGCCACCTAAGTAAGTAAGTAAGTAAGTAAGATGCGCTGTCTTGGGACTCTTAAGTTTGGCGCTGGAGCAGACAGGCGTCAACAGGGTACATTATCTTCTACAAGTCTGTCCAGCTGCTAAGATACGCGAATGATATTGACATCATCCCGCGATCTCTGCGTAACGTTGTAGGAGCTTTCACGGCGATTGAGTAACAAGCGAAACGAGCTGGTCTTAAAGTCAACGAGGACACGACAAAGTACATGCTGTCAAGCAAAGACCGATCCGTCGCTCACCACCTGGGATAAAATGTAACGATTGACAGCTATAATTACGAGGTGGTTAAGGAGTTTGTCTACCTCGGGGCAAACGTAAACTCCACAAACGACACCACAGTGGATATCCGGAATAGAATCGCCCTTGGCAACCGCTGCTACTTCGGTTTGTCCAAACAACTTGGGTCAAAACTCCTCACTCGAAAGACCAAAGTTGCGCTGTACAAAACCTTAATCTTCCCGGTCCTCCTCTATGGCGCAGATGCCTGGACTTTAACGAAAGCGGAGGAAGAGGCCATTGGTCTATGGTCTTCTTCTTCTTTTGGCGGCGTTACGCCCATGAAGGGCCAGAGCCAAGCTTCTCTCAATCACCCATGTTGTGTGTGATTTATGTTTGCCATAGGTGAAAGGAACCTACAGTTTAATGCCGATTCCGAACGGCGTGAGTCGAGCAGCTTTTTCAAGGCAAGTATACCTACGGGGGATTTTGCCAATACCCCGCCAAGGAGGGACGCCGCAAAATAAACATTCGGTGGCGTTGGTGATATCGGGATCCGAACTCATTCATCGTGCTTCACGATGTGGATAAGGAGGAGCTATACGGGCTGTACAGCGACATCGGCGAACGGAAAGGGGCGAGGCATACAACGTCGCAATGCTACAATCGCAAGAGACCGCCAGAGCCTATCGCGTCTCCCTGAAGCTCTCAGAAAACCCTCTAACACCTCCTCAGACCATACAACACCAATGGACACGTTGTCTACAAGCCTTAGAGATTGCTGCCACCAACCAGAAAACCCCTGGTTTGACGACGAGTCTAGGAGGGCATACGCAGGCAAGCCTATCAAGAGGCGCTGCACATAACAAAAAAAAAAAAAAAACGAGAGCATGAGAAGCTCGCGATCGAAGAGATGGAGAGAGGCTATCGCAGGAACAACGTTCGGAGGTTTTATCTAAGTTGAACCCCACCTAGGGACAAGACACCCTACCTATCCGCACAACTCCGCGGAATTAGCTTAGTAAATGAGCTGACAGGAAACCTTAACAGAGCACTGGCAAACCCAAACCCCACTGGTGAAATAAAGAGATAGCTTTCCTTAGGAAAGAGAGCAGAAAGCTCTTTAACAAAACAAAATGTACCCGCTCGCAAGACGATTGGGACCTCTATAAGGAGGCACTTAAACCATTCATAGCAGCGACCAGGAAGGCCAAACGGCAATCTTGGAGGAACTACTGGAAAAATATCAAGGCCGTCTCCGAAGCTTCAAGAAAAAGGTAGATTCTGGCTTCAGCCCCGTACAAACCAAGCCACCTAATGTGGAATGATGGTTCCTGGACGCTCTCCAGAACGGATGGCCTGGAACTTCTGAACGCACACTTTCCGGGCAATAGTGACTCGGCTATGACACCTGCTCAAGTCATCCAGCCGAGGACATCCTCCTTCGAGCGTGCTGCCAACCTGGTTAACAACAACATTGTCCTATGGGCTCTAAAAAGCTTTGAATCTTACAAGTCTCTAGGACCGGATGGGATCATACCAGCGGAGCTCCAGCAGGTAACAGATCTCATCCTTCTCCGGCTTGTGGTAATATATGAGTTGCCTCTCCTTAACCTACATCCCCAGCAAGTGAAAGGTAACCAAAGTCATTTTCATACCCAAGGCAGGCAAAAGCTCCCACACGTATGCAAATGACTTGAGGCTTATCAGTCTTACTTCTTTTCTATTAAAAACTCTAGAGAAGATTTAAGACGCTCACATACGTCACAGCTGTATCTCAGCAAGGCTGTCGAATAACCAACACGCCTACAACAAAGCCAAATCGGTGGAAACAGCACTCCACTCACTGGTCAGCAAAATAGAAAGGTCACTAAAACGTAAGGAATACACTCTAGTCGCCTTTTTCGACATTGAGGGCGCCTTTGACAATGTTGAACCATGGGCCATCACTAAGGCGCTGTCTGATCTGGGTGTTACGGGATCAGTGATAGAACTGGTACGACAGCTGCTAATACAAAGAGTTGTCAAAGCCAACTTCGCTGGTGCCGTCTCAACCAGAATGGTCAGCAAAGGTACACCACAGGGTGGAGTACTCTCCCCTCTCCTCTGGAACGTGGTGGTCAATGAACTACTACTGTTGCTAGGACAGGAAAGGTTTTCTGTGACCGCCTATGCAGATGACATTCCGCAGAATTTGTTCACTAGGAACTTCGAAATTGCCTTTCCATCCAGGGAGGAATGGGCTGAAGGGAAAGTCATACCGAAGGACTCGATTTCCCTCCATACCGATGGCTCCAAGAAGGAGACGGGTGTAGGTAGTGGAGTCTTCTCCAGGGAACTTAGCCTCAACCTATCATACAGACTCCCAAATCACTGCAGTGTGTATCAAGCAGAAATAACAGCGATAACGGAGGCCCTTGCATGGCTAAGGATCAATGTAACATCCGCTAAGGATATTATCATTTGCACGCGCGCACTCTAATGTCATTATAGGTCACTGCCTCATTGGAAAACACGCCGCCAGACTAGGGCTACACTTCAATAACTTCTGCCACGGCTGCACAGACGAGGAGGAAGAGGAATCGATACATCACCTTCTCTGGTCATGCCCTTCTTTTGCGAATCGCAGGATGATCTACTTCGGCGTGCCCTTCTATGAAAATCTAAGTGTGCTAACAGACCTAAAAACAGCTCAACGCCATCGCTTCATCAGAAGAACCGGTTGGTTCTCAGGTAGCGGATCAGGGTAAAATGATTCATGTGGTATCATAATGGGCCGACTTCGGTCTACGTGTGGCTTTTGCCGACCACTTTTGCCTAACCTAACCTAGGAATGCTTTTCTAAGCTTAAGTCCAACAAAGCTGCTAGAGCAGACGGACGGACCTGCCGAGCTCTTTAAGCCAGCTGGAGTGCTGGAGATGACCAAGTATGCATTTGTAAGATATGGTCAGGGGAATGCATGCCCGATGAATGGAATCTTAGTATCGTTTGCCCGATCCACAAGAAAGGAGATCCCTTTGTCTACGCGAATTAGAGGTATGTATAAATCTCCTGAACATCACTTATAAAATCTTTTCTGCTGCACTGTGTGAACGCCTCAAACCGTTCGTAAATAAACTGATTGATCCACATCAGTGTGTTTTCAGGCCCGGGAAGTCCACTATCCAAACCAAAACCAACGAGTACCAGATCGATACCCACCATCTGTTTGTCGACTTTAAGGCCGCATACAATAGCATACATAGAGACGAGCTATACAACGCCATGTCTAGTTGTGACATCCCTCCAAACTCGTCAGATTGTGCAGGGTGACTTTGGAGAACTCTGGCTGCCCCATCAGGGTCGGAAGCGACTTGACCGATACCTTTTATGTCAAAAAAGGTTTTAGACAGGGCGACACACTATCGTGACTTTTTCAACATCGTCCTTGAAAGGATCGTGCGAAACTCACTCGTCGATACGAAGGGCACCAACTTTTTCAAGTCCCTACAACTGCTCGCATATGCCGATGACATTGACATGATTGGACGAAGCCACCGAGATGTCATTGAGGCATTTACGAGCATTGAGGCGGAAGCGGCTAAAATGAGACTGGTGGTAAATGAGGGCAACACGAAATATATACTGTCGTCGAAAAAAGACACGAACCACCGGCGTTTTGGCCAGGGCGCACATATTGGCAGGTATAATTTCGAGGTAGTCCATGACTTCATCTACCTAGGCTCCGCGGTGACATCAGCAATGACATCAGCGCCGAATTGGTTTCGGCGTTTGGTACACAGGATTTCAACGCGAAAATCGGTAAGGAAAACACCCTTGGCGGAGTGATCGGAAAGCACAGCCTCCACGATACAACAACAGATAACGGCTTCCGACTCGCTGACTTTGCGACAGCTCGTAATGCAGTGATAAGTAGCACAAGATTCCCTCGCAAGCGAATCCACACAGCAACCCGGCGATCTCCGGACGGTCGAACCGCCAACCAAATCGACCATGTGCTCATTGACGCAAGGCACTCGTCAAACATCCTGGATGTGCGAATATTCAGAGGGGCAAATGTCGACTCTGACCACTTCCTCTTAGCAGCAAGATTCAGAGCTCGACTGTCCAATGTCAGAAAGCTGCACCAGCCCATCAGGAGGAGGTTCGACATTGGGCGCCTGAGCACACCGGAAGTTGCCAGAGTCTACAGGGAGCAGCTGAGCGAAAGACTCTACGGTATGCCTACGTCGAACACAAATGCCAATAATATGTGGCTGCATCGCCGCTCAGCCATTCAGGAAGTAGCCGAAACGACCTTAGGATACCTACCACTCCCGACAAGAAACCCGTGGTATGATGACGACTGTGAGCAGAAATTGGGATCCCAGGAAAACTGATCCGGCTGTGCCGCGCCATACTAAAAAATAAGACATCTGAACCGTTTGAAACATGCATCGGATTCGGGCAAGGAGATGCGATATTTGAGTCGATCATAGGAAAGCATAGCCTCCATAACACCACATCCGACAACGGATTAAGGCTAATCGATTTCCTAGCGGGGCGTAACCTCCTTGTAGCAAGCACGCGATTCCCCCATCTCAACATCCACAAGGGTACCTGGCGGTCTTGTGATCAATCGACCACCAACCAGATCGATCACATTGCGATCGACGCCAGACACTCCTCCTGTATTCTCGACGTACGAACCTTCCGAGGGGCCAACATCGACTCGGACCACTACCTTGGTGTAGCCAAGGTACGAATGAGGATATCAAGAATGCTAAGGAGTCGAGTAGGACTACGTAAGTTTGACGTTGGAAAGCTACAATCGCCGATCGTGTCTCCTCAAAGCTCTCTCAAAATCCACCCACAGCAGTACAAACAATAGAGCAGGAATGGACTCATTGCCAGAGCGCCGTCAGAGATGCTGCCTCAGAGGTGCTGGGTTTCAAACAGCCACCACCTAGAAACCCCTGGTTCGATGAACAATGCGAACAAGCCCATGCAGCAAAACAAGAGGCATATAAAGCCATGCTGCAACGACGGACGAGAGCTGCTCGCGAAATCTATGAGCAGAAGAGAAGAGAGGAACACACGCTTTTCAGAAGAAAGAAGAGAGAGCACGGAAGGCGTGAGATCGAGGAGATCGAGAGATGCTTCCGCAGGAATGACGCCCGTAAGTTTTACAACAGGGTAAAACGAACATGCCATGGCTACAAAGCCAGAGTGGCGGCCTGCAGGGATGAAAATGGAGAACTGGTAGTAGAGTCGCAGTCGATGCTGAGGATCTGGAAAGGCAGAACGAGCCATTCGCAATGGACCACGAAGTAACAGAATTCAGTCCACCCGACCTAGACGAAGTCAAAATGGCGATATCAAGACTTAAGTCTAATAAAGCCGCTGGCGCAGACGGCCTGTCTGCTGAGCCTTTTAAGGCGGCTGGAGATGAGCTGGTAAGGTGCATGCACCATCTCATCTGCAAGGTATGGTCGGAGGAAAGCATGCCCGACGAATGGAATCTCAGCATCGTTTGCCCGGTCCATAAGAAAGGTGAGCCCTATAACTGCGCCAACTATAGGGGAATAAGTCTCCTTAACATCGCATATAAGATCTTCTCTGCCGTATTGTGTGAACGCCTGAAACCGTTTGTGGATAACCTGATAGGCTCTTATCAGTGTGGTTTCAGGCCAGGTAAATCCACAATAGACCAAATATTTACGCTACGGCAGATCTTGGAGAAGACCCAGGAATACCAAATCGACACCCACCACCTCTTCGTCGATTTCAAGGCCGCGTATGACAGCGTGTATAGAGACGAGCTGTACAAAGCCATGTCTAGTTTTAACATCCCTGTCAAACTCGTCCGACTGTGCAGGCTGACAATGGAGAATTCTCGCTGCTCCATTAAGGTCGGTAATGCGCAAACCGAGACCTTTGATGTTAAAAAAGGATTTAGGCTGGGCGACGCGCTGTCGTGCAACTTTTTCAACATCGTGCTTGAAAGGATCGTGCAAGAGTCACTGGCCAACACAAGAGGTACGATCTATTTCAAGTCTACGCAATTGCTTGCGTACGCCGACGATATTGACGTAATTGGACGAAAACAGCAAGACGTCAATGAGGCTTTCGTGAGCATTGAGGTAGAAACGGCTAAGATGGGTCTCAAGGTTAATGAGGGTAAAACCAAATATCTGCTTTCATCTAAAAGAGACGGACAACACTGACGTATTGGCCAGAACGTCTCCATGGGCGGATATAACTTTGAAGTGGTCAAGGAATTCGTCTACCTTGGCTCACTGATTACCAGCGACAACAACACCAGCGCTGAGATAAAACGCAGAATCACTCTTGCCAACCGCTGTTTCTTTGGGCTCAAGAGGCAATTGAGAAGTAGAGCCCTCTCTCGGAAAACCAAGGTGACACTATATAAGACCTTGATCATCCCAGTCCTCCTTTACGGCGCAGAGGCTTGGACCTTAACAAAAGCGGATGAAGATGCCCTTGGTCGTTTCGAGAGGAAAATTCTGCGTACTATCTACGGTCCGGTTTGTTCAAACGGTGTATGGAGGAGAAGATATAACGAAGAACTGTACGGGTTGTACAGCGACATCGGCCTGGAACGACGTCTACGGATACAGCGTCTAAGGTGGCTAGGCCATGTAGAGCGCATGGAAGATAGAGCTCCGACCCGAAAAGTCTTCGAATCCACTCCGGAAGGAAGGCGCGGCAGAGGACGGCCGCCTCAGCGGCGGCGCACGCAGGTGGAAGGGGACCTCAACCAACTGGGCGTGCGGCACTGGAAACAGCTGGCCAAAGACCGTGCCGGCTGGAGACGCTTGTTGGTTGAGGCCCAGGTTCACCACGGACTGTAGCGCCACCTAAGTAAGTAAGTAAGTAAGTAAGATGCGCTGTCTTGGGACTCTTAAGTTTGGCGCTGGAGCAGACAGGCGTCAACAGGGTACATTATCTTCTACAAGTCTGTCCAGCTGCTAAGATACGCGAATGATATTGACATCATCCCGCGATCTCTGCGTAACGTTGTAGGAGCTTTCACGGCGATTGAGTAACAAGCGAAACGAGCTGGTCTTAAAGTCAACGAGGACACGACAAAGTACATGCTGTCAAGCAAAGACCGATCCGTCGCTCACCACCTGGGATAAAATGTAACGATTGACAGCTATAATTACGAGGTGGTTAAGGAGTTTGTCTACCTCGGGGCAAACGTAAACTCCACAAACGACACCACAGTGGATATCCGGAATAGAATCGCCCTTGGCAACCGCTGCTACTTCGGTTTGTCCAAACAACTTGGGTCAAAACTCCTCACTCGAAAGACCAAAGTTGCGCTGTACAAAACCTTAATCTTCCCGGTCCTCCTCTATGGCGCAGATGCCTGGACTTTAACGAAAGCGGAGGAAGAGGCCATTGGTCTATGGTCTTCTTCTTCTTTTGGCGGCGTTACGCCCATGAAGGGCCAGAGCCAAGCTTCTCTCAATCACCCATGTTGTGTGTGATTTATGTTTGCCATAGGTGAAAGGAACCTACAGTTTAATGCCGATTCCGAACGGCGTGAGTCGAGCAGCTTTTTCAAGGCAAGTATACCTACGGGGGATTTTGCCAATACCCCGCCAAGGAGGGACGCCGCAAAATAAACATTCGGTGGCGTTGGTGATATCGGGATCCGAACTCATTCATCGTGCTTCACGATGTGGATAAGGAGGAGCTATACGGGCTGTACAGCGACATCGGCGAACGGAAAGGGGCGAGGCATACAACGTCGCAATGCTACAATCGCAAGAGACCGCCAGAGCCTATCGCGTCTCCCTGAAGCTCTCAGAAAACCCTCTAACACCTCCTCAGACCATACAACACCAATGGACACGTTGTCTACAAGCCTTAGAGATTGCTGCCACCAACCAGAAAACCCCTGGTTTGACGACGAGTCTAGGAGGGCATACGCAGGCAAGCCTATCAAGAGGCGCTGCACATAACAAAAAAAAAAAAAAAACGAGAGCATGAGAAGCTCGCGATCGAAGAGATGGAGAGAGGCTATCGCAGGAACAACGTTCGGAGGTTTTATCTAAGTTGAACCCCACCTAGGGACAAGACACCCTACCTATCCGCACAACTCCGCGGAATTAGCTTAGTAAATGAGCTGACAGGAAACCTTAACAGAGCACTGGCAAACCCAAACCCCACTGGTGAAATAAAGAGATAGCTTTCCTTAGGAAAGAGAGCAGAAAGCTCTTTAACAAAACAAAATGTACCCGCTCGCAAGACGATTGGGACCTCTATAAGGAGGCACTTAAACCATTCATAGCAGCGACCAGGAAGGCCAAACGGCAATCTTGGAGGAACTACTGGAAAAATATCAAGGCCGTCTCCGAAGCTTCAAGAAAAAGGTAGATTCTGGCTTCAGCCCCGTACAAACCAAGCCACCTAATGTGGAATGATGGTTCCTGGACGCTCTCCAGAACGGATGGCCTGGAACTTCTGAACGCACACTTTCCGGGCAATAGTGACTCGGCTATGACACCTGCTCAAGTCATCCAGCCGAGGACATCCTCCTTCGAGCGTGCTGCCAACCTGGTTAACAACAACATTGTCCTATGGGCTCTAAAAAGCTTTGAATCTTACAAGTCTCTAGGACCGGATGGGATCATACCAGCGGAGCTCCAGCAGGTAACAGATCTCATCCTTCTCCGGCTTGTGGTAATATATGAGTTGCCTCTCCTTAACCTACATCCCCAGCAAGTGAAAGGTAACCAAAGTCATTTTCATACCCAAGGCAGGCAAAAGCTCCCACACGTATGCAAATGACTTGAGGCTTATCAGTCTTACTTCTTTTCTATTAAAAACTCTAGAGAAGATTTAAGACGCTCACATACGTCACAGCTGTATCTCAGCAAGGCTGTCGAATAACCAACACGCCTACAACAAAGCCAAATCGGTGGAAACAGCACTCCACTCACTGGTCAGCAAAATAGAAAGGTCACTAAAACGTAAGGAATACACTCTAGTCGCCTTTTTCGACATTGAGGGCGCCTTTGACAATGTTGAACCATGGGCCATCACTAAGGCGCTGTCTGATCTGGGTGTTACGGGATCAGTGATAGAACTGGTACGACAGCTGCTAATACAAAGAGTTGTCAAAGCCAACTTCGCTGGTGCCGTCTCAACCAGAATGGTCAGCAAAGGTACACCACAGGGTGGAGTACTCTCCCCTCTCCTCTGGAACGTGGTGGTCAATGAACTACTACTGTTGCTAGGACAGGAAAGGTTTTCTGTGACCGCCTATGCAGATGACATTCCGCAGAATTTGTTCACTAGGAACTTCGAAATTGCCTTTCCATCCAGGGAGGAATGGGCTGAAGGGAAAGTCATACCGAAGGACTCGATTTCCCTCCATACCGATGGCTCCAAGAAGGAGACGGGTGTAGGTAGTGGAGTCTTCTCCAGGGAACTTAGCCTCAACCTATCATACAGACTCCCAAATCACTGCAGTGTGTATCAAGCAGAAATAACAGCGATAACGGAGGCCCTTGCATGGCTAAGGATCAATGTAACATCCGCTAAGGATATTATCATTTGCACGCGCGCACTCTAATGTCATTATAGGTCACTGCCTCATTGGAAAACACGCCGCCAGACTAGGGCTACACTTCAATAACTTCTG
Source organism: Eumerus sabulonum (assembly GCA_951905685.1). Classification (NCBI taxonomy): domain Eukaryota; kingdom Metazoa; phylum Arthropoda; class Insecta; order Diptera; family Syrphidae; genus Eumerus; species Eumerus sabulonum. The sequence goes on from OX645064.1 coordinate 72,542,822, forward strand.
CCACGGCTGCACAGACGAGGAGGAAGAGGAATCGATACATCACCTTCTCTGGTCATGCCCTTCTTTTGCGAATCGCAGGATGATCTACTTCGGCGTGCCCTTCTATGAAAATCTAAGTGTGCTAACAGACCTAAAAACAGCTCAACGCCATCGCTTCATCAGAAGAACCGGTTGGTTCTCAGGTAGCGGATCAGGGTAAAATGATTCATGTGGTATCATAATGGGCCGACTTCGGTCTACGTGTGGCTTTTGCCGACCACTTTTGCCTAACCTAACCTAGGAATGCTTTTCTAAGCTTAAGTCCAACAAAGCTGCTAGAGCAGACGGACGGACCTGCCGAGCTCTTTAAGCCAGCTGGAGTGCTGGAGATGACCAAGTATGCATTTGTAAGATATGGTCAGGGGAATGCATGCCCGATGAATGGAATCTTAGTATCGTTTGCCCGATCCACAAGAAAGGAGATCCCTTTGTCTACGCGAATTAGAGGTATGTATAAATCTCCTGAACATCACTTATAAAATCTTTTCTGCTGCACTGTGTGAACGCCTCAAACCGTTCGTAAATAAACTGATTGATCCACATCAGTGTGTTTTCAGGCCCGGGAAGTCCACTATCCAAACCAAAACCAACGAGTACCAGATCGATACCCACCATCTGTTTGTCGACTTTAAGGCCGCATACAATAGCATACATAGAGACGAGCTATACAACGCCATGTCTAGTTGTGACATCCCTCCAAACTCGTCAGATTGTGCAGGGTGACTTTGGAGAACTCTGGCTGCCCCATCAGGGTCGGAAGCGACTTGACCGATACCTTTTATGTCAAAAAAGGTTTTAGACAGGGCGACACACTATCGTGACTTTTTCAACATCGTCCTTGAAAGGATCGTGCGAAACTCACTCGTCGATACGAAGGGCACCAACTTTTTCAAGTCCCTACAACTGCTCGCATATGCCGATGACATTGACATGATTGGACGAAGCCACCGAGATGTCATTGAGGCATTTACGAGCATTGAGGCGGAAGCGGCTAAAATGAGACTGGTGGTAAATGAGGGCAACACGAAATATATACTGTCGTCGAAAAAAGACACGAACCACCGGCGTTTTGGCCAGGGCGCACATATTGGCAGGTATAATTTCGAGGTAGTCCATGACTTCATCTACCTAGGCTCCGCGGTCACATCAGCAATGACATCAGCGCCGAATTGGTTTCGGCGTTTGGTACACAGGATTTCAACGCGAAAATCGGTAAGGAAAACACCCTTGGCGGAGTGATCGGAAAGCACAGCCTCCACGATACAACAACAGATAACGGCTTCCGACTCGCTGACTTTGCGACAGCTCGTAATGCAGTGATAAGTAGCACAAGATTCCCTCGCAAGCGAATCCACACAGCAACCCGGCGATCTCCGGACGGTCGAACCGCCAACCAAATCGACCATGTGCTCATTGACGCAAGGCACTCGTCAAACATCCTGGATGTGCGAATATTCAGAGGGGCAAATGTCGACTCTGACCACTTCCTCTTAGCAGCAAGATTCAGAGCTCGACTGTCCAATGTCAGAAAGCTGCACCAGCCCATCAGGAGGAGGTTCGACATTGGGCGCCTGAGCACACCGGAAGTTGCCAGAGTCTACAGGGAGCAGCTGAGCGAAAGACTCTACGGTATGCCTACGTCGAACACAAATGCCAATAATATGTGGCTGCATCGCCGCTCAGCCATTCAGGAAGTAGCCGAAACGACCTTAGGATACCTACCACTCCCGACAAGAAACCCGTGGTATGATGACGACTGTGAGCAGAAAAAGGCAGCAACCGACGAGGCGTACCAAAAGGCGCTGCAGAGGAAAACCAGAGCAGCGCAAGAGGAGTACCGAGCCAGAAAAAGGGAGGAGAAAAAACTACTGCGACAAAAGAAAAGAATCTTCGCAGTCTCCCAGCTCGATATCGAGGAGTCTAGGGATAAACATAAAATACGAGCCTTTTACAAGAAAGCCAAAGGTCATGTTTGCCATCAGAGCTCTTCAAGGCTGGTGGCGAGGTTCTGGTAGGGAGCATGCACCAGATAATCTGCAGAATTTGGGAAGATGAAAGCATGCCCGACGACTGGAATACCAGCTCTATATGCCCCATCCACAAAAAAGGCGATCCTGCCTCTTGCAAGAACTATAGAGGTATATCCCTGCTCAATGTCGCATACAAGATCCTGTCCAGCGTATTGTGTGAACGTCTAAAACCATTTTGCACCGCACTAATCGGCAGCTACCAGTGCGGCTTTCGGCCCGGCAAATCAACTATAGACCAAATGTTCACACTTCGACAAGTCCTGGAAAAGACCAACGAGTTTCGAATCGATACACACCATTTTTTCATCGATTTCAAAGCCGCATACGACAGCATTCTTCGTGGAGAACTGTTTGGCGCGATGGCCGAATTTGGGATCCCGGTAAAACTGATCCAGTTGTGTCGCGCCACGCTAAAAAACACGCGATGCACCGTGCAACTCGGTTCTAGGACCTCGGAACCATTCGAAACATGCACCGGATTTCGGCAAGGAGATGCACTGTCACGTGACTTCTTCAACCTGGTGCTGGTGCAGATAGTGCGACTGGCAGGCGTCAACAGGGAAGGCACTATCTTTTACAAGTCCATCCAGCTGCTAGGATACGCGGATGATATCGACATCATCGCGTGTTCTCGCCGTGGCATTGTGGAAGCATTCACGGCGATTGAAGAACAGGCGAAACGAGTTGGTCTTAAGATCAATGAGGACAAAACGAAATACATGCTGTCAAGTAAAAACCAATCCGTCGCTCACCACCTGGGACAAAATATAACAATTGACAGCTACAATTTCGAGGTAGTTAAGGAGTTTGTCTACCTCGGGGCAAACGTAAATTCCACAAATGACACCACAGTGGAGATCCGCCGTAGAATCGCCCTTGGCAACCGCTGCTACTTCGGCTTGTCCAAACAACTGGGGTCAAAACTCCTCAGTCGAAAGACCAAAGTCAAGCTTTACAAAACGCCGAAAGCTGGACGATAAGCAGGACAGCGGAGCTGATTTTGGGTTCTTTAGAAAGAAAAATTCTGCGCCGGATATTTGGTCCTGTCTGTGAGGAAGGTGAATGGAGAAGAAGACACAACCGCGAACTCTACGAGCTGTACCAAGATGTGGATGTAGTGGCTCGGCCACATCGAGCGCATGGACATCAATGCTCCAGCTAAGAGGGTCTTCGACTCCGAGCCTCCTGGTTCGAGAAGAAGAGGAAGACCGAACCTCGTGTAATAAAGACCAAGTAATCGCGGATGTAAGACATCTTGGTCTTGATAACTGGAAGCAGAGCGTGCCCGGGACCGTCAAGGATGGGAGGCAGCTATAGCTCAGGCTCAGATCCTCCATGGATCGCTGGCCTGATAAGTAAGTAAGTAAGTTTGGTACACAGAATCGTTTGATCGTTTTGAGAGAAAAATTCTGCGTACGATTTTTCGGCCCGACCTGCATAAATGGCGAGTGGAGGAGAAAACTTAGTAGTGAATCGCACGGACTGAACAGCGACATGAACATAGCACGGCCTTTGCGGATCCAACGCCTAAGATAACTAGGTCATATAGAGCGCATGGAAATCACAGCTTCGGCCCGGAAGGTCTTTGAAAGCAACCCTGAAGGGAGACGCGGTCGAGGACGGCCAAATTTAAGGTGGCGCACACAAGCGGAAGAGGACCTCAATCAACTAGGCGTGCGGCACTGGAGACTGCTGGCAAAAGACCGTGCCAGAGAAGTTTTTTAAAGGAGGCCCGGGTTCGCCATGAACTGTAGCACCGGAAAAGAAGATAAACATTCATATACATACATACATAAGTGAACAAGTGAAACAAGGGACATCTAAGCCCGTCCACATTGTTTTTCAGAACACTTACCACAATCGCGTGTTAGAGACTTCAACTCACAAATATACCCATACACCTCATCCTTCCAATAAGCATTTTCCCTAGAACAAACAAAAGGGCAACCTATAAGGTTCAAATATACATATTTGCAAAACACGAAATAACTACAAACATTCTAAGCAATTCTTATGTTTCTTTCGCTATATTATTTACGAATTCTTGCGACAACGATTTTTGAAACGTATACTACAATTCCTTAAACAAAATGTGATAAATACAAAGTGTAAGCTATGAAAAATCATAAAAAATCTAATTGAAGATATTGATGAATGTGATTGATTCGATTCAGTTCACGACGTTTCACCTCGAGCATAAATAGAACAGGACAGTCCAGTGATATACAATTCGTAAAACAAAGACGCCCACAGCAAACTTGACATATCTGAAACGATGTTTGAAGGTATGTATGAGCGATTAGCTATAGTCGAGTGAGGATAGAGCATTAGTTACGGTTTACCATTCGGGTAAGATGGTATCCCCTTTGTAGTTTAGATATTTTTTCCTCTAAAGTCACCAGACATCTCATGCTATCCAAAGAGCAATCACTACAAATTCCTTGAAGGGTTTGCTGTCCACAATCTATTAAGCAATTGGTTGACGAAAAGTACTGTGAGATGGTGCTCCTTTTTGCAAAGTTACTGGTAACAACTTCACCACCTGAAGATATCGCTTGCGTTAAAAGTATCCTCCTAGGCAATTTCATAAACCTGAACAACAATATTACGAAAGTCATTGAAGAAACACAACATTTAACAACCCACCATTCGTTTACATCTGCGCCGACCAAAAGCAAACATCGATTTAAGGGAGGAATGATCGCTTTGGTTATATAGTAGATTGCATTGATCTGTAAGCCTTCGTCTTCTAGAACATCATACGGGCTACGTACTAATTTAATGAGTGGTAAGCCCGGAGGACCACTGGTTACCACGAATGGAACCCGTTCTCCTCGTCGTGGTATTTTACGGGGATCTGTTTGGATCCACTTTCTAAAGAATACAAATTCACACAATTAATATGATATGTACTACCATTAACTCATTCTTTTACTACCGTGTTAACTCCAGAGCAGGCACACAAGCTGTTGGTTTATAACCATTTAAGCCTCGGAATTCTTTGGCAAATATTAAATCCTGAATATTTGCTTTGCCACATAATAACTTTGTAAATTGGCGGCATACATAATTCTTTACTAAGCTGACATCGCAAGTGTTAAAGAGAATTTTCAAGCTTTTCTCCAGCATTTTAGCTGCTGCTGGACAACCATCTCTTCGCACTGTTTCAATGCCCTTTGCTTCAAAAACAGGTTCCATTTGTTCTGGTGTTTCATACATATAACCAACATATCGCTTTTTCGTCTGTAACGATATGGTGTCATTTCTTAATCAGGAACAAACAATTATTCAAAGGAACACGATTTGCGAGCATGCTCCTGGAATGTCAGAACCCTGTACACTCCCGGAGCTGCTCATAAACTAAAAATAATCCTCACGCAGTACAAGGCGGATATTACCAGGAAATACGCTGGATAGGAAACGGTATGATGAGGAAGAAAAATTGCAACATTTGCGATGCGGATTTGTCGTGGGAAAGCGGTTAAGGTCGAAGGTCATCGACTTTAAGCCTATAAGTGATCGCCTGGCTGTGATCCGCATCAGAGGCAGATTTTATAACCTGAAAACCCTATCAAGGAGGACTTCTATGACCTGCTGGACAACGCCTACGAAGCCTGTCCGGAGTACGATGTTAAAATCGTGCTCGGAGACTTCAACGCCAAAATCGGTAAGGAGAACACTCTTGGCGGAGTAATCGGAAAGCACAGCCTCCACGATACAACAACAGATAACGACTTCCGACTCACGGACTTTGCGCGACAGCTCGTAATGCGGTGATAAGTAGCACAAGATTCCCTCGTAAGCCAATCCACACAGCAACCTGGCGATCTCCGGACGGTCGAACCGGCAACCAAATCGACCATGTGCTCATTGACGCAAGGTACTCGTCAAACATCCTGGATGTGCGAACATTCAGAGGGGCAAATGTCGACTTTGACCACTTCCTCTTAGCAGCAAGATTCAGAGCTCGACTGTCCAATGTCAGAAAGGTGCACCAGCCCACCAGGAGGAGGTTCGACATTGGGCGCCTGAGCACACCGGAGGTTACCAGAGTCTAAAGGGAGCAGCTGAGCGAAAGACTCTACGGTATGCCTACGTCGAACACAAATGCCAATAATATGTGGCTGCATTGCCGCTCAGCCATTCAGAAAGTAGCCAAAACCATCTTAGGGTACCTACCACCCTCGACTAGAAACCCGTGGTATGATGGCGAGTGTGAGCAGAAAAAGGCAGCAAACGACGAGGCGTACCAAAAGGCGCCGCAGAGGAAAACCAGCGCAAGAAGAGTACCGAGCCAGAAGAAGGGAGGAGAAAAAACTACTGCGACAAAAGAAAAGAATCTTCGCAGCCTCCAAGCTCAAAGATATCGAGGAGTCTAGGGATAAACATAAATTACGAGCCTTATACAAGAAAGCCAAAGGCCTTGCAGGAGGCTTCAAAAAGGACACCCAGGCTCTTCGAAACTGCGAGGAATAGTGGATGTATTTAAGCAGCATTTCCAGCAGCTACTTAACGAGCATGACCAAGAGAGAGTGGTAGGGACCGAGGAAATCCAGCCGCTGAAGTTGTCCTCCCACCCAGCATCGAAGAAGTCGGCACAGCTATTCAGAAGCTGAAAAATAACAACAAGGCCGCAGGCTCAGATGGCTTGCCATCAGAGCTCTTCAAGGCTGGCGGCGAAGTTTTTGTAGGGAGCATGCACCAGATCATCTGCAGAATTTGGGAAGACGAAAGCATGCTCGACGACTGGAATACCAGCTCTATATGCCCCATCCACAAAAAAGGCGATCCTACCTCTTGCAAGAACTATAGAGGTATATCCCTGCTCAATGTCGCATACAAGATCCTGTCCAGCGTATTGTGTGAACGTCTAAAGCCATTTTGAACCGCACTAATCGGCAGATACCAGTGCGGCTTCCGGCCCGGCAAATCGACTATAGACCAAATTTTCACACTTCGACAAATCCTGGAAGAGACCAACAAGTTTCGAATCGATACACACCATCTTTTCATCGATTTCAAAGCCGCATACGACAGCATTCATCGTGAAGGACTGATTGGTGCGATGGTCGAATTCGGGATGCCGGGAAAACTGATCCAGTTGTGTCGCGCCACGCTAAAAAATACGCGATGCACCGTGCAACTCGGTTCTAGGACCTCGGAACCATTCGAAACATGCACCGGATTTCGGCAAGGAGATGCGCTGTCATGTGACTTCTTCAACCTGGTGCTGGAGCAGATAGTGCGACGGGCAGGCGTCAACAGGGAAGGCACTATCTTCTACAAGTCTGTCTAGCTGCTAGCATACGCGGATGATATTGACATCACCGTGAGGTCTCGGAGTGACGTTGTAGAAGCTTACACGTGTTGGTCTTAAAGTCAACGAAGATAAGATAAAGTACATGCTATCAAGCAAAAACCGATCCGTCGCTCACCACCTTGGACAAAACTCCACCATGGACACCACAGTAGAGATCCTTGGCAACCGCTGCTACTTCGGTTTGTCTAAATAACTTGGGTCAAAACTGCTCACAAAATGCTTATACTGCCAGTCTTGCTATACGGAGCCGAAAGCTGGACGATAAGCAGGACGGCGTAGCTGATTTTGGGCTCTTTCGAAAGAAAAGTTCTTCGCCGGATATTTGGTCCAGTCTGTGAGGAAGGTAAATGGGGGAGACGACAGAGCCGCTACAAAGATGTGGATATAGTCCGGAAGGCAAAGATCCGTCGACTACATTGGCTCGGCCAAATCGAGCGCATGAACACTAATGCTCCAGCTAAGAGGGTCTTCGACTCCGAGCCGCCTGGTTCGAGAAGAAGAGGAAGACCGAACCTCCGGTATAAAGACCAAGTAATCGCGGATGTAAGACATCATGGTCTTGATAACTGGAAGCAACGTGCCCGGGACCGTCAAGGATGGAAGGCAGCTATAGCTCAGGCTCAGATCCTCCATGGATCGCTGGCCTGATAAGTAAGTAAGTAAGTATTTTCAAACAAAGAACAATAAATGTCAAACAATAATATGTACCTGCAAAATACACGGCTGGTAGACCTTTTCAAGCTTCAGCTTCACTGGCTGTGGGTTATCCTGAGTAACTTGATGAGCTATTTCAGCACCAATTCGAAATGCCTCTTCCCTTGTTCGACCAGGTACCTGAACAAAAAGGGAATCTGTGTCACCGTACACGACTTTAACATTCCATTCCTTATTTCGCTCCACTAATTTAATTGCACGTTCAAGTGTCTCGCGACCTTTAGACACTACACTGTCTCCAACTTCAACACACGGCATTCGTCCGCTGAAATTAGCAGCTGTATAGCCGTATGTTACATTTGCTATTAATTTCAATCCTAATTGACGAGAATGAAGTATTCTTTGAAGTGCAGTATTGTTTTTGTGCAATTTCATAGATTGTTTGACCATTTGTCGAGTATCGAGTACTTCGCTCAACATACGCGGGAGAATGCCTTCTCGAATTTTTCTTTTTACAAACACTGCACCACAAGGTGATATCGTAACCATATCATTGTCTAGAAGTTCTTTTATCAAATTCGTCGACACACGTAACTGCGAGGCTCCAAATTCAAATGGTAATGATCTAAAATTCGAAGCAAAATAAATCAATTCAAATCAAACGTTTCTTTCCACATACTGTCCCAAATGTTCGACTCTTCCTAAACAGGTTGTAAAGCAGTAATTATATGCCATTATCATGCTGGGATAAAGACTTTGGAAATCTAATACAATCACTGGATCCGGGTAGAATCGGGATTCCGGCTCTAGAATCAAAGGCAAATACTCGGGAGCTCGCATATGGGCACGTTGAAGAACACTTGGTGATAGTGGCACAAAATTATTGGGTTTCGCTATTCTATAACACAAATAAATTGAACCATGCCATTTGGTCAAATAGTAGCTAAATTGTCGAATTTCTCGTTACCTTAACATCATACTTTCCACTCTAAATTGAGAGCCACGCGACAGAACTTCGTAAAATTGAATGCCAATGAGTTTTGCCATTTCGCTAGTCCGTCCTATTAGATCTAGCTGATTTAACAACTCTAAAATTCCACGAACTCTATTAAAATAGTAATCTAATACTATCCAACGCGTTTGTGGCTCTTGAAACCAGGCTGTAAGTTTGTTATTCTTATGCAAAGGGCACCGTCGATGCATGACATGATACATAACATTCTCAAATGTGTAAGAAGTAAGTGCAATTTCCGAACGCATTAACCGCCACACATCAAGTAATATTCTTCCACAAAACTTTGTCTGAAATATTTAAGAAACGCTGTTGAAAGTAAAGTTTTTTAATTTCCTTCGCTCAATGCTAATATTACGTCAGTGTCCAAATCAGTAAGCGTATCACGGTCCTCGTCCACGAAATCGTGCGTTTTCTGTGATGGCACCCTCGATAAGGACGGCGCTATATTTAGTTTTAAATATTTACTCCTATCTATTATATATCCCCACGACGACATCTCAACTTCATACCCCACAAATATATCTGGATCCCAAGTCTCCACTAATTCTAATAGCTTCATAAAGGCTTCAGTTTCACTATTTACTATTTGAACTTCAACATCTTCACCGTAAGAGAGGTTATTTGTCTGTTCTTTCAAGACCGCAATACAACCGGACATCTTCGGTACATTTTTTGGCGAAATGGGTACAAAGTTGCTTTCTATGGCGTAAAATATACAATCAAGCGCATCGAATTCTGGATTGGGAAGGTAATCCTCGCGGGTCGAAACAAACACTTCTAATGACAATATTGTAAGGTCGTTTAGCTAAAACATATTTTTTTTTGATCATAAATAAAGCAGAATTTGGATTTAATAAAAACAGAATACCTTCATGTCCGACTTTGCCTGCTGTAGGTTTTCCAATTTCAATTTGAATCCATATGTGTTATTCAAAGTTGCGATGCTTATTCCAAAGCTGGTTTCCAATGAATTCCGAAATTCCTTTAGATTATTAATGATCGAAGACCTTTCCAACTCCGGCCATAGCTGTATAAGAAGAAAATTTAACTTATCGATAATACAATATTGAAAATATATGAGTGGCCTCAAGCAATAACCGCTTAAGTCGGAAAACCCTATTTCGAGATAAAGCGCTTTGAAACTTCAAACCGAACTCCTAAAAGTTTGAAAGTCTAATGGTGAAAGTTGTTGAGTATAAGGAAGTTTGGAATATTAAAATAAGTCTCCTTAACATCGCCTACAAAATCTTCTCTGCCGTTTTGTGTGAACGCCTGAAGCCTTTTGTAAATAAGCTGATAGGTCCTTATCAGTGCGGATTCAGGCCAGGGAAGTCCACCATCGACCAAATCTTCACACCAAAAAACCAATGAATTTCAAGTCGACACTCACCACCTATTTGTCGACATCAAAGCCGCATACGACAGCGTAATTAGAGACGAGCTATACAACGCTATGTCTACCTTTGACATACCTGCTAAGCTCGTCAGACTATGCAGGATGACTTTGGAGACTTTGGAGACAACTTATTGCTCTGGATTCAAAGCTATCTCATTGGTCGTACACAATATGTACGTATTGGAACTACGCTGTCCAAAGTAATTGTTAATTATTCACGAGTTCCTCAAGGCAGTCACTTAGGCCTACTCCTTTTTCTTTTATTCATAAACGACTTACCTTTATATATACGGAATTTTAACTCTTTACTATTTGCTGATGACCTGAAAATCTTTAAGTCGATTATCGACATATTCTGACGCTGCGGATTTACAACACGACATTAATAGTTTAACTGATTGATACTACGCTAATGGACTACACCTTAACATTAGTAAGTGCTCGGTAATGACCTTTTCTAGGTTATCTACCGACATTGTTTTTGATCACACCCTTAACAACAACATCCTGAATAGACCTAATGAGCAAAGAGATTTGGGTGTAATATTCGACAAGAAACTTGACTTCTCGATGCACATCGATTACATTGTGTCTAAAGCGAACTCTATGTTGGGTTTCTTATCTCGCAACACGAAAGACTTTCAAGATCCGTATGCACTGAAGACCCTGTATATTACTCTAGTCCGGTCAGTATTGGAATACTGTTGTGTAGTGTGGAACCCCTTCTACTTAAATAGGTCTAACCGAATGGAGAAGATCCAAAAGAGATTCTCTAAGTTTGCATTGCGCAAGATAGCTTGGAATTCAGTTATTTCCCAGATGTGCATTGATAAGTCTTAAGGAGCTAAGCAAGCGGAGAGTATACTATTCGGCAATGTTCGCAAGGGACATTATCGTTGGACATATTAGTTGTCTGGATCTCGCGCGGCCTGCGACCCAAACAACATGATTTCTTATATATCTCTAAACATAGTTCTAATTATGCTCGATTCAATCCAATTAATACCGCTTGTCTTAATTATAATTTATATGATGATGTAATTGATTTTAATCAAACTCGAAATATATGCAAAACTGCCTTATTGAATGCTATTACGTAATTTCGAACACTTTTAATTATATTCTTTCCTGTACGGATGGTGAAGGACTAGCAAAGGCCTCGTAGGGGTAGCATCTGCCGACGGATGCTGGCCCGACAAAAAGCGAGTAGAGCAAAGATGTTGCTCTACTCGCTATAAAGCGGACATAACCGCCATCCAGGAAATGCGATGGAATGGACCGGGTAAAAAGCGGATGAAAAACTGCGACATTTACTACGGTGACTGCTATAGGGAGAGAGGACAGAGACTATTTGGATGCGGATTTGTTGTTAGAGGTGGACTAAGACATAAAGTCCTAAGTTTCCAGTATGTGAGTGAACGCCTCATAACGATCCGCATCAAGGCAAATTTCTGTAACATCAGCCTCATATGCGTCCATGCCCCCACGGAAGACAAGGATGACTCAATCAAGGATGATTTCTTTGATCTCCTAGACAGAACATATACCAAATGCCCCAGCTATGATACCAAAATCATACTAGGAGATTTTAACGCTAAGCTGGGTAAAGAAAGCATCTTTGAGCGGGTCATCGGCAAACACAGCCTACATGACACCACATCCGATAACGGACATAGGCTGATCGACCTTGCCACGGGGCGAAATCTTCTTGTAGCCAGCACACGATTTTCCCACCTCGATATACACAAAGGCACCTGGCGGTCGCCAGATCAATCAGTCACCAACCAGATTGACCACATCGCGATTGACGTCAGACACTCCTCCACTATCCTTGATGTTCGCACTTTCCGAGGAGCGAACATCGATTCAGACCACTATCTTGTAGTAGCCAAGATACGTCAGCGCATAACACGAACACCGCGGAGTAGAGTTAGAACACCAAGCTATGACGTCGGAAAGCTACTATCGCCGGAGATCGCCAGTGCTTTTGCCAACCGCGTCTCCCTTAAGCTCTCCGATACACCGCAATCCTCCACTCAGTCAGTAGAGCAACAATGGAGCCTGTGCAAACAAGCCCTGAAGAGCACAGCAACGGAAGTGCTGGGCCTTAAAGCTCCACCACGACGAAACACCTGGTTCGATGACGAGTGTAGAAGGATTCATGCGGAAAAGCAGGAGGCATACAAAGCCTCACTACACAAAAAAACAAGAGCGGCTCGTGAGCTCTACGAGCTTAAGAGAAGGGAGGAACATAAGCTTCTCAAGAGAAAAAAGAAAGAGCACGAGAAGCGGGCGATTGAAAACTTGGAGAGGTGCTATTGCAGGCACGACGTTCGAAGATTTTATCAGCGGATAAAACGAATGTCTCAAGGCTATAAAGCCCGAACGGAGGCCTGTAAGGATGAGAACGGACACCTAGTAGTAGAATCGCAGTCGATGCTGAGAATTTGGAAAAACCACTTCTGCAGACTGTATAACGGCGATGACAACCAACATACCGCCGTCAGGCAGAATGATCCATTTTTTAACGACGAAGATCGCAGAGAATTCCGTCTCCCTGACCTCGACGAAGTTGAGATTGCCATGTCGAAACTCAAGTCGAATAAAGCTGCTGGCGCAGATGGACTGTCTGCTGATCTCTTCAAAGCGGCTGGCGGTGAGCTGGTTAGGAGCATGCACCGGCTCATCTGTAAGATATGGTCAGAGGAAAGCATGTCCGAGGAATGGAGTCTCAGCATTGTTTGCCCGATCCACAAAAAAGGAGATCCCTTGGACTGCGCCAACTATAGAGAAATAAGTCTCCTTGATGTCGCATACAAGATCTTCGCTGCCGTTTTGTGTGAACGCCTGAAGCCATTCGTAAACAAGCTGATAGGTCCTTATCAGTGTGGCTTCAGGCCAGGGAAGTCCACCATCGATCAAATCTTCACACTACGGCAGATCCTGGAGAAAACCAATGAATTTCAAGTCGATACGCACCATCTATTCGTCGACTTCAAGGCCGCATACGACAGCGTAATTAGAGACGAACTATATAATGCCATGTCTACTTTTGACATCCCTGCTAAGCTCATCAAACCATGCAGGATGACCCTGGAAAATGCTCGCTGCTCCATCCGAATCGGTGCAGAACTGACCGATAGTTCCGAAGTCAAGAAAGGATTTAGACAGGGCATTGTCGTGTGATTTTTTTAACATCATATTAGAAATGATTGTGCAAAAATCACAGGCCAATACAAGAGGCACAATCTATTTCAAATCCTCGCAACTCCTTGCTTACGCCGACGACATTGACATAATAGGTAGATCGCAGCGAGATGTCAATGAGGCGTTTGCGAGTATTGAGATGGAGGCGGCAAAAATTGGTTTGGCAGTTAATGAGGGCAAGACTAAATATCTGCTGTCATCGAAAAAGGACATTTACCACCGACGTCTTGGACAGAACGTGCATATTGGCAGATATAAGTTCGAGGTAGTTAAGGACTTCATATACCTCGGCTCCGCGGTGACTTGGAACAACGACACCAGTTTCGAAATCAAGCGCAGAATTACTCTTGCCAACCGCTGCTTCTTTGGGCTCAAGAGGCAACTGAGAAGTAGAGCCCTCTCTCGTACGACCAAGTTGACCTTATATAAGACCTTAATTATCCCGGTCCTGTTATACGGCGCAGAAACATGGACTTTATCTAAAGCGGATGAGGAAATCCTTGGTCGTTTCGAGAGAAAGATTCTGCGTTCGATTTTCGGTCCCATAAACACAGAGGAGGGTTGGAGGAGAAGATTAAATCACGAACTGTACGGGTTGTACAGCGACATGAGTCTGGTCAGGCGTCTACGGATCCAACGCCTAAGATGGCTAGGCCATGTAGAGCGAATGGACACCACAGCTCCAGCCCGTAGAGTCTTTGAATCCAACCCCGAGGGACGAAGAAATAGAGGACGGCCGCACCTAAGGTGGCGCGCACAGGTGGAAGGGGACCTCAACCAACTGGGTGTGCGGCATTGGAAAAGACTAGCGAAAGATCGTGCTAGGTGGAGAGGCATGTTGGTTGAGGCCCAGGTTCACCCCGAACTGTAGCGCCCGTTAAGTAAGTAAGTACGAGTATTTACACTATTAGCTATTATTACACTAATTAATTATTAACTATTAACTATTAATTTACACTACTGTCTACGAAAGTTTTGTACACTTGATAGATAAATAAATGAAATGAAAATAAAACAAGAATTCGACTATGTTTTGAAGAAAATAGAAAGCAACTAATTACAAAGAAAGAGTTTCCCTCAACAAATCACTTTCTTACAAAGGAATCGAATCGTCCTTTAAGAAACGTCATGCATACAATTTCCTTAAAAGTATACAACCCAGCTTACTTACGGTTTTATCTGAAGTGTCACTAGTCGCCAACTCCTTAGGATGTCCACAAGTCGGTGAAATATTTGACATGCTTATAAGGTCAAGTTTTTGAGAAAGGCAAGCTTTTGCAGACACGGATCTAGTATTTTTTTCGACATCTGTTTCAACTTGTGATAACTGGGTTTTAGTTGTAGATATTGGTGTCATTGGCGTTAAGGTAAGATTTTGCGTGGAACAATCTAAGTCATCGTCGCTTTGGGTGCCTTCCATTAACATTACTACCTTCCGACGTTTCACTTTAATAGGACTATCTTCTTCGAAATGACATTGACTCCCATCCAAGTCGTCTTCTTCCTCTGGTAATTTTTCATCCCTGCTCTTTAAGAAAACGTTGATGTCCGCTTGAGTTGGAGGCAATTTAAGGGGCCTAATTATAATGTTTTCTTCAGTACTTAAAATATCCCTGATTCCATTATTGCTGCATACGTTACTGCCAAACGAAGCTACCGCATCTCTCATGTGTTCATTTAGGCCTTTCAAATTCGGTATGGAACTATGAAAATCTTCAACGTCCATCATCGACTTGCTACGTATACTGAGAACAGTATGACCAACTTCTTTCTTCTGTGTTACATCTGCATAATTGCTATAAAAGGGGTGCTTATGAATTACGTCAGCAATATCATAAGCTTTGCAGTTTTTTAAAACTTCTTCATACGTCTCTGGTTTCACTAGAGGTGTTATAATGACATGTCTACTGTTTGAGGCGTTGAAACATTCACTGTGCTTTACGGTGTTACTTTGGCCCGATACTACAAACTCTATTGGCGTGGATTTGTTAGCTACATTTTCGCTCTCCTCACTTTGATCAAAATTGGTGCCTTCACTTCTATTTTCTTTTATCTTTTCATGCGTTATGTGCAATTTTCTTACCCTTACTCTCAACTTCTTCGTAAAATGTTCATTTCCATTAGTGACTGACTTGCGAGTGCTGACAGGACTATTTTTTATCTGAGTTTTCTTATCTTCTTCAGTTTTTCCTTGTTTTCCCACAAACCTGGTCTTGATTTTCGTAGAGCGTATACGACGTGATTCTCTCCTTTGGGTGAGTTTCATTTCTTCAACTTCACGCATCTTGTTTTCGTCATCAAGGTCACATTTTTCAAGCACATCTTCATTACTAACAGACTGACAATCAGCATCACCTTTTTTGTGAGACTTATAAACCTTTAAACGCTTTTCAGTCTGTCTGAATGCACTCTTCAAATTACAAGAAATATGTGTTTTCTCCAGATCGACACGTTTTTTCCGTGTTCTACTGTAATTGAAAAAGTTGAAAGTTTGTAAATAGCTGTGACATAATAACTAAGTAAGAAAAGGTGTGTATCCCGAAAACAAGACTCTAATCAAGAATCTTACTAACCTTACTTTCCTACATCCCCAGCAAGTGGAAGGTAGCCAAAGTCATTTTCATACCCAAGGCAGGCAAAAGCTCCCACACGTATGTAAATGACCTAAGGCCTATTAGTCTCACTTCTTTTCTATTAAAAACTCTAGAGAAGATTTTAGACGTACACATCCGGTACAGCTGCATCTCAGGAAGGCTGTCGGATAACCAACATGCCTAAAACAAAGGCAAATCGGTGGAAACAGCACTCCACTCATTGGTCGGCAAAATAGAAAGGTCTCTGGAAAATAAACAATACACTCTAGTCGCCTTTCTCGACATTGAGGGCGCCTTTAACAATGTTGAACCATGGGCCGTCATCAAGGCGCTGTCTGATCTGGGTGTTACGGGATCAGTGATAGAACTGGTACGACAGCTGCTAATACAAAGAGTTGTCAAAGCCAACTTCGCTGGTGCCGTCTCAACCAGAATGGTCAGCAAAGGTACACCACAGGGTGGAGTACTCTCCCCTCTCCTCTGGAACGTGGTGGTCAACGAATTACTGCTGTTGCTGGAGCAGGAAGGGTACGCTGTGATCGCCTATGCGGATGACATTGCTATTGCCGTCACAGGAAAATTTCCCAGCACTCTATGCGACCTTATGCAGAGTGCACTACATACAGTAGAAACCTGGACACGGTACTGTGGACTTGGGGTGAACCCAAAGAAGACCGATCTAATACTGTTCACTAACAAATATAAAATTCCGCTCCTCAACCCACCGAGGCTGGGTGGAACTCAACTAACAATCAAAGAACAGTCTAAATATCTAGGCCTAGTCCTTGACAGGAGGCTGAATTGGAAACCCAACATTCTTGATCGGGTCAAGAAAGCAACTGTTGCCCTCTACAGCTGTAAGAAAGTAGTGGGCAGGAGGTGGGGTCTCCAACCAAGCATTATGTACTGGCTTTACACAGCAGTCATAAGGCCTATCCTCCTGTATGGCGTCGTAGTCTGGTGGACTGCTCTGGACAAAGCAGTCAATCGAAACCTTCTGGGGAAGGTACAAAGATCAGCCAGCTTATATATAAGCGGAGCGATCATATCAACCCCCACGGAGGCCTTAAATGTTCTACTACATCTTCCACCATTAAACCTTTTCAGCAAGCAAGTTGCTGCATGCGCGGCCCTAAGGATGAGGAGCATAAGAAAATGGCCCACATCTCAAAAAGGCCACACCTCTATTCTAAAACACTTCAAAGTACCCATGGACACTGACTACATCAACCCGCAGAATGTGTTCACCAGGAACTTCGAAGTTGTCTTTCCATCCAGGGAGGAATGGGCTGAAGGGAAAGTCATACCGAAGGACTCGATCTCCCTCTATACCAATGGCTCTAAGATGGAGTCGGGTGTAGGCAGTGGGGTCTACTCCAAGGAATTTAACCTCAACCTATCATTTAGACTCCCAAATTACTGTAGTGTGTTTCAGGCAGAAATAACTGCGATAACGGAGGCCCTGGCATGGCTCAGGATCAATGTAATATCCACAAAGGATATTATCATTTGCACGGATAGCCAATCTGCGATAAAATCCCTGGCAGCGGTAACCCACAAATCCAAAACATCCATTAACTGTCGCCTAACTCTAGATGAGATGGCTGAACAGTTCAACATTAAAATACTGTGGGTTCCCGGGCATAGGGATATTCCAGGAAACTGCGCGGCCGACGAACTCGCAAGGTTAGGGCCAAGCACACTCAGCCTACCTACCCTCGGGTACCTAGAAACACCAATAAGTACGGTAAAGCACATGATAAAGCTTCAAACCATAGAGGAGACCAATCTCCAATGGAATGAGAGCAATATCGGCTTTGTCACCAAACAATTGTGGCCTAAGTTAAACTTAGGACGAACCAGGGACCTGGTGGCAACCAAAAGGGCAACCTTAAGCACCCTAGTAGGGGTCATTACAGGTCACTGCACCGTTGGAAAACACGCCGCCAGATTGGGGCTACCCTACAATGACTTCTGTCGCGGCTGCATGGACGAGGAGGAGGAGGAATCAATACACCATCTCCTCTGCTTATGTCCCTCTTTTGCGAATCGCAGGAGGATTTACCTCGGCGCGCCCTTCTACGACAATCTGAGTGAGCTAGCAAATCAAAAAATAGCTCAACTCCACCGCTTTATCAGAAGCACCGGTTGGTTCCCGGGTAGCGGATCAGGGTAACCTGATCCAGGTGGTATCACAATGGGCCGGTTTCGGCCTAAGTGTGGCTTACGCCTACCACGTCAACCTAACCTAACCTAACCTACTGATCGATATGCATATGACATATTTAACTTGCTTTTTCACTTGACACAAAACTAGTCCTAGGAGATTTTAATGCAAACCTGGGCAAAGAGGACATATTTGAGTCGATCATAGGAAAGCATAGCCTCCATCACATCCGACAACGGACTAAGGCTAATCGATTTCCTAGCGGGGCGTAACCTCCTTGTAGCAAGCACGCGATTCCCCCATCTCACATCCACAAGCGCCAAAGACTAGTCTTACTCCCGAAAGGAAAAGGGAGCCCAAACGATCCGTCGTCTTATCGTCCTCTTTGTCTACTCGACACTGTCGGAAAAGTCCTGGAGCGAATAATTTACAATAGGCTTTTGTCAGCTATCGAAACAGCAGGAGGGCTATCAGAGCACCAATACGGTTTTCGCACGCTCTACGATAGAAGCAATAAATGCGGTAATATCGAGAGCTCAAACCGCGATAGAAGGCAGACGTTGGAAGGGTGGTACAAAAAAATACTGCGCTATTATAACCCTCGATGTGAAAAACGCATTTAATTCGGCGAGCTGGGAACGCATTATAAGAAGTCTCTATCGGATTGAAATACCGGACTATCTCTGCAAAATAATAAGGAGCTACTTTGAAGACAGAGTCCTCTTCTATGACACTGACGAAGGAACTAAGACCTACGTAGTAACTGGTGGAGTCCCACAAGGTTCGGTCTTAGGCCCCTTGCTGTGGAACGTTATGTACGATGGAATTCTACGCCTACCGACTTCCAGCGAAGCATCCATCATTGGCTTTGCGGATGACATCGCGGTGGTGGTGGTAGCCAAAACTACAGAAGAAGTTGTACTCCACTGCAATGAAACAATAGAAATGGTACGTCGTTGGCTAACTGACGCTGGTCTGCGACTTGCTGAACACAAAACCGAAGCAGTGCTAGTTACAAGCAGGAAAGTCCGTGAAACGATATCGATTAGAGTCGGGCGGCACGAAGTAGTTTCACAACCCTTCATTAAGTACCTAGGGGTGATTATCGACGCGCGGCTAAGTTTCAAACACCACCTTGAGTATGCATCCAAAAAATCGTCGAACGCTATCAACGCACTTTCAAGGCTAATGAGTAATATTGGGGGCCCGAAACAGAATAAAAGACTACTAATTGCAAGAGCTGCCAATTCAATAAATATGTACGCAGCAGAAATATGGGCAAACGCTGCGAAAGTCAAGTCCTACGCGTGTGGAGTTAAATCCGTCCTCCGACTCAGCGCACTTAGGGTCGCCAGTGCATTTCGAACGGTTTCAAACGATGCTATTCTTGTCGTATCCTCAATGCTTCCTATCGACTTGCTAGCTGATGAGATGAAAAGACTTAGAAGTGAACGAGTTCGAAACGGCCGGGTAAACGACGATAAAAGATAGTATGAAAGGGATCGCAGTATCGCAATCTGGCAACAACAGTGGAACGAATCCGTAAAGGGAGGATGGACACATCGTCCTATACCAGAAATCAAGGTATGGGTAAAACGTGACCACGGTGAAACAAATTACTTACTTAACTCAGTTTCTGACGGGACACGGATGCTTCAGAGAATACCTCTTCAAGCGCAAACACGAAGTTGCCCCTTACTGCCCACATTGCGAACACGTTCTAGAAAACGTGGAACATGTGTTTTTTCATTGTCCACGATATACAAGGGAGAGGATCGTTCTTCAAGAACAGTTTGGGGAGAGGCTCACTCCTGAGAATATTATAAGTTACATGCTCCAGAATGATGAAAACTGGAACATCGTAAGTAATGTGGCGGTACGCATAATGAGCGACCTTAGGCGCCTAGAGCGTCAACGTAACGCGAATAGCTCAAACACCAGAGCTTCAAACGAGAGTAATGCCTAAAAGGCTAACCAGCCAAGCGAAGTAGTACCTAACGGCAGTTCCGCGGGGAGAGTGCTTGGAAGTGTGCAGGGTGTGGTTTAGCACGTAGGCGCATTCCTGACATCTTTAGCCAGGCCTGCGAATCGTGCATGCCTGTAGCCCGGGCTACTGGTATCTATGAAGATTCCACATCCTTTGGCGCAACCAAAAAAAAAAAAAAAAAAAAATCATCCACAATGGTACCTAGCGGTCTTTTGATCAATCGACCACCAACCAGATTGATCATATTGCGATCGACGCCAGACACTCCTCCTGTATTCTCGACGTACGAACGTACGTCGCCAACATCAACTCGGACCACTACCTTGTTGTAGCCAAGGTACGAATGAGGATATCAAGAATGCTTAGGAGTCGAGTAGGACAACGTAAGCTTGACGTTGGAAAGCTACAATCGCAAGAGACTGCCAGAATCTTTGCCGATCGTGTCTCCTCAAAGCTCTCTCAAAATCCGCCCAGAGCAGCACAAACAATAGAGCAGGAATGGGCTCATTGCCAGAGCGCCGTCAGAGATGCTGCCTCAGAGGTGCTGGGTTTCAAACCGCCACCACCTAGAAACCCCTGGGTCGATGAACAATGCGAACAAGCCTATGCAGCAAAACAAGAGGCATATAAAGCCATGCTGCAACGACGGACGAGAGCTGCTCGCGGAATCTATGAGCAGAAGAGAAGAGAGGAACACACGCTTTTCAGAAGAAAGAAGAGAGAGCACGGAAAGCGTGAGATCGAGGATATGGAGAGATGCCTTTGCAGGAATGACGCCCGTAAGTTTTACAACAAGGTAAAACGAACATGCCATGGCTACAAAGCCAGAGCGGCGGCCTACAGGGATGAAAATGGAGAACTGGTAGTAGAGTCGCAGTCGATGCTGAGGATTTGGAAAGACCACTTCTGCAGACTGTATAACGGCGATGATAGACAAGATACCGCTGTCAGGCAGAACGAGCCATTCGTAATGGACGACAATGAAACAGAATTCAGTCCACCCGACCTAGACGAAGTCAAAATAGCGATATCAAGACTTAAGTCTAATAAAGCCGCGGGCGCAGACGGCCTGCCTGCTGAGCTTCTTAAGGTGGCTGGAGATGAGCTGGTAAGGTGCATGCACCATCTCATTTGCAAGGTATGGTCGGAGGAAAGCATGCCCGACGAATGGAACCTCAGCATCGTTTGCCCGGTCCATAAGAAAGGAGACCCCTATAACTGCGCCAACTGTAGGGGAATAAGTCTCCTTAACATCGCATATAAGATCTTCTCTGCCGTATTGTGTGAACGCCTGAAACCGTTTGTGGATAACCTGATCGGCTCTTATCAGTGTGGTTTCAGGCCAGGTAAATCCACAATAGACCAAATATTTACGCTACGGCAGATCTTGAAAAAGACTCTCGACACTCACCACCTCTTC
Organism: Eumerus sabulonum; assembly: GCA_951905685.1. NCBI lineage: Eukaryota > Metazoa > Arthropoda > Insecta > Diptera > Syrphidae > Eumerus > Eumerus sabulonum. The sequence continues at coordinate 72,564,651 of OX645064.1, forward strand.
GTCGATTTCAAGGCTGCATATGACAGCGTGTATAGAGATGAGCTATACAAAGCCATGTATAGTTTTAACATCCCTGCCAAACTCGTCCGACTGTGCAGGATGACAATGGAGAATTCTCGCTGCTCCATTAAGGTCGGTAATGAACATACCGAGACCTTTGATGTTAAAAAAGGATTTAGGCAAGGTGAAGCGCTGTCGTGCAACTTTTTCAACATCGTGCTTGAAAAGGTCGTGCAAGAGTCACTGGCCAACACAAGAGGTACGATTTATTTCAAGTCTACGGAATTGCTTGCGTACGCCGACGACATTGACGTGATTGGACGGACACAGCGAGACGTCAATGAGGCCTTTGTAAGCATTGAGGTAGAAGCGGCTAAGATGGGTCTCAAGGTTAATGAGAATCTGCTTTCATCTAAAAGAGACGGACAACACTGACGTATTGGCCAGAACGTCACCGTGGGCGGATATAACTTTGAAGTGGTCAAGGAATTCGTCTACCTTGGCTCACTGATGACCAGCGACAACATCAGCGCTGAGACAAAACGCAGAATCACTCTTGCCAACCGCTGTTTCTTTGGGCTCAAGAGGCAGTTGATAAGTAGAACCCTCCCTCGGAAAACCAAGGTGACACTATATAAGACCTTAATCATCCCAGTCCTCCTTTACGGCGCAGAGGCTTGGACCTTAACAAAAACGGATGAAGATGCCTGGTCGTTTCGAGATGAAAATTCTGCGCACTATCTACGGTCCCGTTTGTTCAAACGGTGTATGGAGGAGAAGATATAACGAAGAACTGTACGGGTTGTACAGCGAACAGCGACATCGGCCTGGTACGATGTCAACGGATACAGCGTCTAAGGTGGCTAGGACATGTAGAGCGCATGGAAAATACAGCTCCGACCCGAAGAGTCTTCGAATCCACTCCGGAAGGAAGTGGACGGCAGAGGACGGCCGCATCATCAGTGGCGCACGCAGGTGGAAGGGGACCTTAACCAACTGGGCGTGCGACGCTGGAAACAGCTGGCCAAAGACCGTGCCAGCTGGAGACGCTTGTTGGTTGAGGCCCAGGTTCACCATGGACTGTAGCGCCACCTAAGTAAGTTTTTCACTCGACTTGACCTTGCCTACATATACATATACATACATTTTCAGTGGCCCGCATGTTCCACTAAACGAGTCACGGGGGTAATGCGCGCACGTGGGATCTCCAGGCCACTCGGTCCTCCGTCATCGACTCGTAACTCATCAGAAGCTATGCCCAAGCGCGCCCAGGCGAGTTTTTGGACCTCGTCCTGGGGCTGCCAAGTGGTCGCCTGCCTGATGGTATTGTATCCAAGGCACGCTTCGGAAGTCGTGATGATGGCGACATTCTTCTCACGTGACCAAACCATCGAGGCATAGCCCTTTCCGTTCGGAGAAGCAGCTGCTCAACATTGAGCTCCCCGCGCACTGCCGTGTTTCTCACCCTATCCCAGCGAGTAACTCCCACAACAGCACGAAGAAATCTCATTTCGGCAGCTTGTATTCGCGATCTTATTCTTTCGGTCAATACCCAAATTGCATGACCATACGTGAGAGTTGGAATAAATACTGAGTTAAAAACCGCTAACTTGGCTTTGACACGAAGCTCGGTCTTTCTGATTACAGATCTTCCAAACTGTTTCAAAATTGACCCAGCTTGGCCAATCCTACAGGAAAGGTCAGTATTACTCCTCCCATCACTCGCGAAGAAGACCCTGAGATACTTAAACTTCTCCACCTGTTTCAATGGGAAATAACCATAACCTCGGATTTGTCCACGTTAACCCTCATTCCAGCATCAGCACATACGGCCACAAACCTATCTAGCGCGCGCTGAAGTTCCATCTGGGAGGATGTGAGGACAACTAGAAGATGGCTTATCCCTCAACTCTCCCAATGTAAAACACTCCTCGCCTCGACTGCGCTGCAACATCCAGTCCATATATGTAGTATTTAAAGAAGCACACACGGTTTTTGGTTTCAATTACACTTTATTCGCTCGTATTTTCTCCTATTCTACGTAGGCACGTCCGCACTCGCTGCTGGTCTGACCGAGAATGTCTCTTCCTTGTTTGTCATTGTCCGTCGTTCTGCTCGTTCTTTGTCCATCTCGTTCCTCTGTTAGATGTTTAGTACATCGTGTGATCTGTCGTCCGTTTGGCGGCGTCCCGTTGCTTCGTAACAATGTCTATGTCTGTGTTGTATGTTCTGTGGCGTCTTCTTTGTCTTTCTATGTGGCTCGTTGTTCGTCTCCGTTCGATCGTATGTCTGTAAGTGTTATGTAATTCCATGTGTCTCGTCCGTTTGTTAGGCTCAATCCCACATTCGGCTATCCTGACGGATCATTCGGCCCGAATGAAGGATTCCATTTTTTCATGTTCTCCACCACAGTGCTTGTCCTCGCCGGTCCTTCTTGACTACCGACTTTCTGGACCTCATATCTTCCGTGACTCAACCTCTTAACGACCTTATAGGGTCCTAAGAACTTGGGACGCAGCCTCATCCCTGTCCCGAACTGAGTGCGCTTGATGGCGCCCAACTCGTTCACATCGTAGATTTGCTCCGTTCTACGAATTTTGTCGAAGCCCCTTTTGTTCTCTTGCTGAATTTCAGCAATATTCTCTCGAGCTAGTTCTCGTGTCATTTCTCGTTCCGCATCGAACTCTTGCAGGGCAGTGTCTTCCACCCATTCACGGAGACTTGGAAAATCGGGCAATCGCATCTCCAAACCAGTCAGTATTCTGAAAGGACTGAACTTTGTGCTCCTCGGCGGTGAACTATTGATTACCTGCTGTACGCGATCCACAAACTTGTACCAGTTTTGCGAGCTCCCCTGACACGCTTTGGACAACATCGGCACCACGATTCGGTGAATTCTTTCTACCTGGCCATTTCCGCGAGGTACCCCTGTCGCGATCAGCAAATGTTGGATACCTTCCTCTCTACAGTAATCCTTGAAAACCGTTGATGTGAAAGCTGCACCTCGATCTGATATGATCCTACGCGGGTTGCTAAAAATCACAGACTGCTTCCGCAGATGATTCACCACCTCCTCTGCTCCCGTACTCTTCGTTGGATAAAGCCAGACGAATTTAGAGAATGCATCTACTATTACCAGGATGTAATTGTAATTCTTCCGTGTCTGTTCCATCGGCCCGACGTGATCCACATGGTAAGTCTCTAAGGGTCTATCCCCCTTGTCGATGGGTCTCAGGAACCCCTCCTTTTTTCCTGCCTTGGCCTCGGTAATGAGGCATTTAACGCAGCCCCTTACTACATCTGTCACCTTCGCCGCTAACCCAGGTATGAAGAAGGTTTTCTCAACAAGATCTTGAGTCTTCTTGACGGAAAAGTGACCCTGTTGGTGCGCGAGACCGATGATTTCCTTCTCCATAACCGTCGGTATTACCATCAGTTCCTTGACTGGATCCTTAAACAATATACCTGACTTGATATAGAAGTCTTCATACTCGTTGCTTTCTAGAACCTTCCGGACGGCGCGAATCCAATCGTCCTTAAGCTGGGCTTCCTTTATCCGATGACCCAACGAATCTTCAATTAATAGGCATGACACGCGACTCAGGGCATCCACGTGCTTCATCTTAGAACCTGTTCGGTGCTCTATGTCGTATTGAAATTCCTGAAGAAACATTGCCCACCTGGACACTCTCAGTGGAACGTCATCTTTCTTCATTGTCATTGCAAACGCGTTGCAGTCGGTCACGATTTTAAATCTGACTCCTAGGACATATACTCTCCATCGCTTCAGGGCCTCAATGACTGCCATCACCTCCAGTTCGTACGAGTGGTACTTTTCTTCAACCGGGGTTGTCTTCCGACTCATGTACTGTATCGGGTGAAGCTGTTGGTCATTTGGATCTTCTTGCAGAAGCACAGCTCCATATCCGTACTTACTAGCATCAGTATGAATCTCAGTGGCCGCTTTGGGATCGAATAGTTTTAGAACCGGTGCGGTCAGGAGTGCGTTCTTCAGTCTCTGAAAAGCAGTTTGTTGTTCGACTCCCCCCTCGAACCCCCTATTCTTACGAAGTAGATCGGATAACGGTTTCGCAATGACTGCAAACCCCTCGATGAAACGCCTAAAATATGACGTCAGGCCCAGAAACCGCTGAAGCGTCTTCTTACAAGCCGGAACTGGGAACTCACTTACCGCCCTTGACTTCTCGGTCGATGGGCATATCGTGTTGTTAGAGATGATGTACCCGAGGAACTCGATTTTTCTCCTAAGGAATTGACACTTATTCCAGTTTAGTTTCAGCCCGAATTCCGATGCTGTCTTTAAGACCAAGTTAAGCTTCTGTATGTTTTCTTCCTCATCCTTGGCGGGAATGATTAGATCGTCTACATACACCATCACTACTCCTTTCTGAATAAGCTCTTGAAACACCGCGAAGATGAACCTTCCAAAGACCGCAGGCGAATTCGAAATTCCGAAAGGTACATACAAGAACTCGAATTGTCCCTCTTGCGTCACAAAAGAAGTGTATTTCCGAGAGTTCGTTTCTACTGGGACGTGGAAGAACCCATTCTTCAAATCCAACGTTGTAAACACTCGGGATCCTTGCAGGCGCTCCAAGACATCGTCTATCAAGACCATTGGGAAGTTGTCCTTAATGACTTTGTGGTTTAACTTCCGGTAGTCGCAGCAAAGTCTCTTCGAGCCATCCTTCTTCGGAACCAACACGATCGGCGACGCGTACTCGGACGTACTTGGCTGTATTATCCCTTCTGCTAGCCACTTCTCGAGTTGTTCCTTTACCGTTTGTCGCTCGCTGAATGGTATGCGTCTAGGTCGATGAACTACCGGGATGTCGTCTGACAAAATCAACTTCATTTCGATGGGCGATTGTTTCGTCTTAATGGGCGTGTAATCGCTTATCATGGTCTGGACCATCTTCTGAGTTCCATAATCTAGGTGACTTAAGTCGACGTCCACCTCTGTTTGGAATACCCCGTCCTGTGCGGCTAAGCTAATTGGTTTTAGTTCGTCCGTGACCTTCTCTATCTCTTCACTCTCTTGCGCCCCGCTTACACTGGTACCCCGGCCGCTTACACTTTCTTCTCGACTGGCACTTATGCCCACGCTTTCGACCCTCTGGTCTAATTTTCCAATGCTCCGATTCACTTTTGACCTAGGAGATTCTTCTCTATCCCCTTCTGCTTTACCTTTCAGCCTTTCAGCACTTTTGCCGACTCCCATGGTTTGGTCCACTCTCATTTCACTCTTCGAACCAGGAGATTCGTCTCTATCCCCTTCTGCCTTACCATCGAGCCTTTCAGCACTTTTGCCGACTCCTATGGTTTGGTCCACTCTCATTTCACTTTTCGAACCAGGGGATTCGACTCTATCCCCTTCTGCCTTGCCACCGAGCCTTTCAGCACCTTTGCCGACTCCCATGGTTTGGTCTACACCCTTCTCACTCTTCGAACCAGGAGACCCATACCTACTCCCTTTTGGCTTAAACTCTGCCCCTTCCGTGGTTAGTGTCAAATCAGCATTGTCCAATACGTCGTTGCCCAAAATCGCTGCATAGGGCATATCGGACTCACGTACGACGTGGAATCTAAGTTTGGTGACCATTCCATCTACTATTACGTCGTCCCAAAAACTACCTAGCGTAATTAATCCGCCACTACCTATGCCAAACACCCGCCTCTTGGTTGAGTCAAGGTCAACGTACTTCATTCTCGACAGGCTATCGTACCTTATCAGGTTCAAATCGCTCCCCGTGTCTATTAGAGCCGATAAATTAGTACCTCGCACCGAAATATCTTTAAAGATGCGATTAGTTCCGGTTGCTAAAGAGACCCTCGCTTCCGGCCAAGATTCGCTTCCGTTGCCTGATGATGCAGGTCGAACGTTGCTTCCCTCAGCCCTTAATCGCGAACTCGTCGTTGGTTCATTTCGGCAATTCACCGCACGGTGTCCTGGTCGTCCGCACCTGAAGCATTTAAGTGCCTTGGATGTGCATTCCCTAGCGAGATGGGACGTCTCTCCACACCTATAGCATTTGCGTTGTGTTGTTTCCACTTTCACTTCTCTTCCTGTAGGCTTCCATGTAGAGCATGGTGTTCTGTGATACCTTCTCAAGCTTGGTTGCTGTGAGTTGGGACCCCGTACCTTTTCGTAAATGCGCAACTGTGTCTTTAACTCTTGTATGCTTCTAGCCTGGTACAGTACAGCCTTGTTCGCTCTACTATCAGGGACACCCTCGACAAAATACTCTACGACACTTTCCTCTTCCAGACTAATAGGTTTTGCCATCTCCATAAGCGCGTACAGGTATTCTATTAGCGATTCGCCTGGTTGGTTTTTCCTCTCGGCTAGCGCCCGATGAATTTCGGCTGCCGACGCCCTGCCGCCAAACTCGCTTTGAAGAGCGATCTTTAATGTGGCCCAATCTTTGATGCCTGATTGACTGCGTACAAACGACTTCGCAGCTCCCTGCAGTAATTGTTTCGCGTAAATAAACTTCTGGATGCCGTTCCAATTGACTGCTACTGCGTTATCCTCGAACTCCTGAATCCATGAATCAATGCTCGGTCGACCGCTACCATCGAATGCTGTCAAGGAGTCCTGGATGTCACGAAGTGTAAAATGCGACCTCGTCTCAAGCCCTGACTCACTGCCTACCCTTTCTTCTTCCGCCGAATTAGATCCGTCATCGCCTTCTCTGGACAAACCGTAGTGTTCCATCAGCCTGTTTTGTAGTGACGTCTTAAGTCCCTGCGTCGACAAGTTTAGTTGCGTCAGTCGTTCCCTGAGTCCATCTACCGTCAAACCCAGAATAGCTTCGACGTCCATTATACTTTAACAATATTTTTTATACGTATTTTAATAATTATAAGCTACGGGTAAAAAAAAGGTATTTAGTTTTATACAGTATTAATAATAAAGTATTTATAAACTGCGCAGTGGCCACACCAAAATTCGCACACTGTATAATCCGAAACAATCTCACTCTGATATTCTCGCCGTCTTGCTCTTGACACCGCTACCGCCGCTTTCGTCTTCCTATGCACTGGACACGTGCAGGTGTTTCCTCAGCAATGGGTATGATGACGCCGCCGTCGCCCTGCACACACAAACTGTTCTGACCCTTTCCCAGTTTTTTTTTTTTTTTCTCTTCTTCCTTTATTCTGTTCTCTGTCGCGGATTTGCTGACGCCGCCACAGACACCACTACGTGCACACCACTTTGCGGTACTTCTCTTAGTTTTTTGGTTTTATTTTTTTTTTTTTTAGTTTTAGCTTTTTTTTTTTTCCCGTGTGCTACTCACACACTCATATACACGCACGTTGGAGCACACAACCACGGCTCGACTTTTCACCTTTTTTGTTTCGCTTACAATTGTTTGCGCACTTGGTGTGTCGACCGCTTTGGGCTGATGCCCTTTTTTCGTCTTTCACTTTTCGCACTATCAAATCACATCAGTTCACAATTTTTACTTTACTTTTTTTTTTTTGTTTTTGGTCAACGGGCATGGCGCTAATTTGACGATTGAACAACCATCCCGGACGAGCCCCCAAAATTGTAGTATTTAAAGAAGCACACACGGTTTTTGGTTTCAATTACACTTTATTCGCTCGTATTTTCTCCTATTCTACGTAGGCACGTCCGCACTCGCTGCTGGTCTGACCGAGAATGTCTCTTCCTTGTTTGTCATTGTCCGTCGTTCTGCTCGTTCTTTGTCCATCTCGTTCCTCTGTTAGATGTTTAGTACATCGTGTGATCTGTCGTCCGTTTGGCGGCGTCCCGTTGCTTCGTAACAATGTCTATGTCTGTGTTGTATGTTCTGTGGCGTCTTCTTTGTCTTTCTATGTGGCTCGTTGTTCGTCTCCGTTCGATCGTATGTCTGTAAGTGTTATGTAATTCCATGTGTCTCGTCCGTTTGTTAGGCTCAATCCCACATATATATAATGAAAAGAAGGGATGACAAGACGCTCCCTTAGCAAAGTCCAACGCCCACGGTGAAAGGTGTTGATTTACTACCGTTAACCCGAACGCAGCTGCTACAGCTTGTGTATAGAGACTGAATGGCCCTCAAAAGAGGACCGTCAATCCCGTACTCCTGCAGAACACTCCAGAGTTTATCTTGAGGAACTCGGTCATACGCCTTTTCCAAATCTACTAAGCAGCTATAGATTGGTTTGGCGTACTCCCAAGCCTTCTCGAGTACCATTCTTAGAGTGAAGAGCTGGTCGGTTGTACTTCTGCCGTGACGAAACCCGCACTGTTCATCCCCTATCATGGATTCGACCACAGCTCAAGAACCCGACTCCAACACATTAGCGTAGACTTCACCGGGGATACTTAAAAGAGATATGCCCCTATAGTTGGAGCACCCTTTTTTATCGCCCTTTTAGAAAAGAGGAACAATCACCCCAGTTTGCCAATCGCTAGGTGTCTTACAGCATTCCCAGGCCACCTTAATGACACGAGAGAGCCATAATACTCCCTCTTTACCCATTGCCTCAAGCATTTCTGGCCGAACTTCCTCCACACCGGCGGATTTGTCAACTTTTAGTGATTCAATCACTAAAATTACTTCCTCCACCGTTGGACTATTCTCCGCCACACTCAAGACTATAGATCTGTCTCCCTCAGTGCCCTGTTCGGGATTGAGCAGCTCCGAAAAGTGCTCGCTTCATCTGCGTAAGATGTCCATCTCATTGGAAAGCAACACACCATCTTTGGATTTAACTCCTTCGATTATGTTGAATTTCCTTCCTCTGAGCCGGCGAATGCTTTGCCAGAACACCTTTTTCGCAGACCTGTGGTCGCCTTCCGACTTCTCGTCGAACTCCTTCCAGTACTGCTCTTTAGCTGCTCGCACAGCAAATTTGCAAGTTCTTCGCGCCACAGTGTATCGGTAACGAGAAGCAGAGTCCCCCAAGAGAATCCAGTCCCTGTAATCCTTCTTCTCCCTGATGGCTTTTTGAACTCCGAGTGTTTTAAGCCACGCAGTTCTTTTCTCACCACCAGTCACCACACCAAGCCGCTTCTCTCCACAAACATCACGTGCAGAGGCAATGACAGCTGTTGAAAAAAGTCGCCATTCTTCCTCTACATGCGATGGAACAGTTGGAATCTGCTCAAACCTTTCGGATCTACACATTCGTGCGAAGTGTTGCCGCACCTCACTGCTCTTTAGTGTCTCCCACCGTATGCGTGTAACCACTCTTGGTTTCCACCTTGGAAGATGAGGTACTCTATCAGTAAGATACAGCTTAAACAACACCAAGTGATGATCAGTTGACAGTTCAGCCCCTCTCAACACACGAACGTCACAAGCCATCCGTTTCACACATTCCGACACAAGACTCCGACGATACCAGGTATATTTATGATTGGCTTTGTGCGGAAAGGTGTTCATAATGGACATGCCGGCGACACAGTGCGGGCAGAAGGTAGAAAGGAAGAGGGATAGAGGAGATGCCGATGGATATTGATCTTAAATGCGTGCATGTTGCATTGAGGGGGAAAAACCGAATCCGGCAGGGAGTTCCAGATTCGTGTGGTTCGGTTAATGAAAGATTCTCTATATTTGACGGTACGTCCGAAAGCGGGCTTCAGGGTATATTGGTGAGCATTCCTAGAGAGACGTGTATTGCGGGAGAAATGTTGAAGGGGCGGAATGCAACTGGCTATTTCATCAGAGCCTTTTTGGTGGAAGTAACGATAAAAGGCTGGTAACATTCCTGTGGTGTTCCAGCGAATCTAATGTTTTGGTAATGCTGGAGTCACCTATCAGTTTTATCGCGCGTTTTTGTATTCTGTCTAGGTGCAATGAAGTGTTGGAAGCACCGGACCAGACATGAGCGTTAAACTCTAATTTGGGGCGAATGAACGCCTTATAGATTGTAGCCAGATCTAAGGGTGAGAAATATTTCTTGCATCTGTATAAGAAGCCTAAGCATTTCGCAGCATTCTTGGCGACACTGAATACATACATGGTCGTTCTAATTAAGATTGTGAGCAACACTCATACCCAGGATGGAAGGCTTTTCGGTTTCTGAGATGCAAGTGCCATTCATGGATAATGGCTGCGTGTTGTTTTGGATGCATTCAATTCCACTCTATTGTTTTTACCCCATTGGATGATGCTGTCGATATCGGAATTTGACGAGTTTAACATACGCTGCCGTTCATTATCTACAACCGAAGTGCAGGGTCGGGAGGGCATGGGCTCGGACATACAGGGTAAAGTTGTTGATTGCTCTCAACCTGGCGAGATGCCAGCAACGATCCCTGTTTAAATGCCCGGGTCAAGTTGACATACGGCCTCCTCGCGGCGCCCTCTGGATAGCCTCTGCAAGAACCGTTGGGAGGTGAACAAACGTATGCAGCGAAAAAAACCCCGACCAGAATGGCGGTTGTGCGGCGGGCTAACAATCCGCCCACGTAAAAAAAACATAAAGTTATGAATGAGCAAGATGCCTCGGATACACGGACGGATACTCGACGACGACAACGCACGAAAAAGGAACACTATTTGAGAGTATGCTCCTGGAATGTCAGAACCCTGTACACTCCCGGAGCTGCTCATAAACTAGAAGGAATCCTCACGCAGTACAAGGCGGATATTACTGCGGTCCAGGAAATACGCTGGATAGGAAACGGTATGATTAGGAAGAAAAATGCGACATTTATTACAGCTGTCACAAAAGGTTGCACTTACTGGGATGCGGATTTGTCGTGGGAAAGCGGTTAAGGTCGAAGGTCATCGACTTTAAACCTATAAGTGATCGCCTGGCTGTGATCCGCATCAGAGGCAGATTTTATAACATCAGCCTTATATGTGCACACGCCCCTACCGACGAGGCTGAAGACCCTATCAAGGAGGACTTCTATGACATCCTGGACAACGCCTACGGAGCTTGTCCGGAGTACGATGTATAAATCGTGCTCGGGGACTTCAACGCCAAAATCGGAAAGGAAAACACCCTTGGCGGAGTGATCGGAAAGCACAGCCTCCACGATACAACAACAGATAACGGCTTCCGACTCGCTGACTTTGCGACAGCTCGTAATGCGGTGATAAGTAGCACAAGATTCCCTCGCAAGCGAATCCACACAGCAACCTGGCGATCTCCGGACGGTCGAACCGCCAACCAAATCGACCATGTGCTCATTGACGCAAGGCACGCGTCAAACATCCTGGATGTGCGAACATTCAGAGGGGCAAATGTCGACTCTGACCACTTCCTCGTAGCAGCAAGATTCAGAGCTCGACTGTCCAATGTCAGAAAGCTGCACCAGCCCATCAGGAGGAGGTTTGACATTGGGTGCCTGAGCACACCGGAGGTTGCCAGAGTCTACAGGGAGCAGCTGAGCGAAAGACTCTAGGGTATGCCTACGTCGAACACAAATGCCAATAATATGTGGCTGCATTGCCGCTCAGCCATTCAGGACGTAGCCGAAACCACCTTAGGATACCTACCACCCCCGACAAGAAACCCGTGGTATGATGGCGAGTGTGAGCAGAAAAAGCCAGCAACCGACGAGGCGTACCAAAAGGCGCTGCAGAGGAAAACCAGGGCAGCGCGAGAAGAGTACCGAGCCAGAAGAAGGGAGGAGAAGAAACTACTGCGACAAAATAAAAGAATCTTCGCAGCCTCCCAGCTCAAGGATATCGAGGAGTCTAGGGATAAACATAAAATACGAGCCTTTTACAAGAAAGCCAAAGGCCTTGCAGGAGGCTTCAAAAAGGGCACCCTGTCTCTTCGAAACTGCGAGGGTAATCTTGTCACCGACCCGCAGGGAATAGTGGATGTATTTAAGCAGCACTTCCAGCAGCTGCTTAACGAGCATGACCAAGAGAGAGTGGTAGGGACCGAGGAAATCCCAACTCCAGTCGCTGAAGTAGTCCTCCCACCCAGCATAGAAGAAGTCGGCACAGCTATTCGGAAGCTGAAGAACAACAAGGCCTTAGGCTCAGATGGCTTGCCATCAAGAGGATACGCGGATGATATCGACATCATCGCGTGTTCTCGCCGTGGCATTGTGGAAGCATTCACGGCGATTGAAGAACAGGCGAAACGAGTTGGTCTTAAGATCAATGAGGACAAAACGAAGTACATGCTGTCAAGCAAAAACCAATCCGTCGCTCACCACCTGGGACAAAACATAACAATTGACAGCTACAATTTCGAGGTAGTTAAGGAGTTTGTCTACCTCGGGGCAAACGTAAATTCCACAAATGACACCACAGTGGAGATCCGGCATAGAATCGCCCTTGGCAACCGCTGCTACTTCGGCTTGTCCAAACAACTGGGGTCAAAACTCCTCACTCGAAAGACCAAAGTCATGCTTTACAAAACGCTCATTCTGCCAGTCTTGCTGTACGGAGCCGAAAGCTGGACGATAAGCAGGACAGCGGAGCTGATTTTGGGTTCTTTCGAAAGAAAAATTCTGCGCCGGATATTTGGTCCTGTCTGTGAGGAAGGTGAATGGAGAAGAAGACACAACCGCGAACTCTACGAGCTGTACCAAGATGTGGATGTAGTCCGGAAAGCAAGGACCCGTCGACTACACTGGCCCGGCCACATCGAGCGCATGGACATCAACGCTCCAGCTAAGAGGGTCTTCGACTCTGAGCCTCCTGGTTCGAGAAGAAGAGGAAGACCGAACCTCCGGTATAAAGACCAAGTAATCGCGGCTGTAAGACATCTTGGTCTTGACAACTGGAAGCAGCGTGCCCGGGACCGTCAAGGATGGAAGGCAGCTATAGCTCAGGCTCAGATCCTCCATGGATCGCAGGCCTGATAAGTAAGTAGAAGTGCAGGGTCGTAAACTAGTGAACGAATATGAGAAGCTGAGGGTATTGTCGTCAGCGAAGGAGTGAATTAGATTAAAAGTAACAGACAAGAGATCATTTATAAAAATAAGAAAGAGTGTCGGAGACAAAACGGCGCCCTGGGGCACAACAGTATTTACAAAGTGAGTATCAGACTTGAACCCATCCAAAACAACTTGAATTGAACGATTCGTAGCTTCTAATCCATTGAAGAAGAGACTCAACGATCCCAAAAGCACGCATTTTCGACAAAAGGGCTTCATGCCAAACCCTGTCAAATGCTTTCGAAATATCCAGTGCAACAATTTTGCTTTCATCTGCTTGGTGAAGCGAGTGATTCCACTTTTCAGCGAGATATGCCATCAAATCACCAGTGAATCTGTTGCTGCGGAAACCATATTGACGGTCATTGAGGAGTTTCCGTGATTCAAGATATTTCATAAGCTGACGGTTGATCAGCGTTTCCATGACCTTGGAAAGAAGGGACGTTAGTGCAATAGGTCGGTAGTTGGAGGGAGAAGATGATTCGCCTTTTTTGGGTATAGGCTGGACAAATGCTGTTTTCCACCTACTCGGAAAGAGCCCAGAGGAGTAGGAAAGGTGAAAAAGCTTACGCAGTGGTTTTGCCAGCGTAGAAGAACACCTCTTCAGAACTATTGGGGCAATACCAACTGGACCAGCGGATTTTTATGTAAGTCGAGGTCCTTAAGAACCCTTGCGACTGTACGAGTGTGGAAGTGGATTAGTCCCATGGTGGAATTGACGCACTCTAGTACAGGCGGAGACATGCCATTTACACAGCAAAAATCCAACAACCTCTCTCCGTTCGCGTTTTGATGAGGATCACCGTTCCTCCCAATCACACTCCCCCGTGTCGATACATCCACACCCACCTTGCCTTTGAAGGTTAATATCTTAATAACTTTTGATGTTCATCTTGTGGAGGATAAGGGATACCATTCTACTAAAGGTGTAAAAGATTGTAATTCCCTCTCTACTAAACAAAGGAGAATGTTTGTTTTTCGGGATACAAAATGCAAACTTTTAGAAGAGAAGAAAACAGTAATTATACCTTTCAGGTTTTAAATTGCCTTCAGACTTGTTATAGCCCTTTCTGATGCTGTTAGCCCCAGTAATACCAACATCACCTGTATTCATTGAAGTCATTTTTTTCATTATTTAGTATTCAATAAAATAGTGACAATTACCTTTCTGTGCACGAGAATGTATGGTAAGGGGCAGAGGAGTATACTTTTTTGCCACACTGTTTGGTGTTTTCGGAGTTCTTGGATGACAAGTTCTTATCATATTCCTTTTAGGTGTCCCTGGTGTTTTAGGTGTCCCCTGTTCCTCACCACGTGGCTTAGACTTTTTTGGTGTTGATGGTGTATCATTAGCTCCATCGAGTTGATCTAGAGTTTTCTTATCTGCCGATTGACTAAATGAATCGATTATTTACTTTCCGATTTGATTCAAAACGTAAACTTACGACTGGCCTAATTGGCTAAGCTTTGATAGTACTTCATCGACGTCGTCGATAATCAACGTAAAATCATTCAAAGCCTCATCATCAGAATCCTCTCCTCTGGGACCTGGGTAATTAGCATCCCCTAATTCCTTCGATAGTTTCTGCGAGTTATTGACTACAGGGAAATAAGAGTTAAGTTTAAAAAAGTATAGTAAATAGTCTTGCATACATTCGTGACACGCTGAAAGCGGTGCCAATGTACTATCCAAGTCAATCGTATCTACATATTCTTGATTCTCCAATTCTTGCATAACATCTAACAACTCCATATCTTGTTCTCGCACTGTAATTATTATACAAACATGCATACAGACAAGCTTCTTGAAGACTATTCTACTTACAGCTTTGATTTGCAAGGTCAGGTTGCGTAAGACTAAGAACAAGTTGCTCATCAACAATACTGTCCACATTTGATTTATCTGACAATGATTTGCTTAACAACATGCTCTTATTGGAAGTATGGTCCTCTATGAACGAAGCGTTTGTTAGTTCAAACCCTTCATTACACTCTTCTGGATAAACAGCATTTGCAATCAATTTTGTCAGGTTAAATGTTTTCTTTAAAAATTAAAAATGTAGAACTCAAAAATATCTACATACTATCTAAGCTAATGAGTCGTGTGATACTTACTTTCCTTTGAACGTGTTCAGGAACGACATTGCTTTGCATCAAAGCGTTTAAGCTCAAATCTGGCGATTGTTCCAATTCATTTAATTTATGCTTCAACACTGTCAAAAAATAAAGTTCGCTTTCTGTTTGTTTGACGCCCTCTCGATCTTGAGATGGAGGTACTTCGATAGGGGGAATCTTTTATCAATAACTTGATAGTTGGTCTTCAACAAATGAATAAGTACCTCTTCATATTCTGTGCTTAATTGCTGACGACGAATGCGTTCATCCTGCCAAATTGCCTCAATTCCAGGATTTGAGTTCGACCCAGTGCTTATACCAATTTGAAATCGATTTAATATAAACGCAGATGAAATGTCCACTTCCAGTTTACAAGTGGATTGCTTCTCTAACAGACTGTTTAAGTCACTTTCTTGTCTAATTTCCGATGATAAATCTATAAAATAATAAATCCGTTTTAAAAGTAGTTATTATAGACAATTTTAAATGTTGCACAACCATTGTTCCTTCTAAACCGAATGACATCCTTTGGAACATGTATAAAACTCATTCCAAATAAGTTGTAATCAATAAAGAACTGTAAGATGTAGTGCACGTGCGATTCATGAGGTTGGAACATTTTCCCCAATATCGCCCCGTTCTGTAATAAATTTGCTGTTCTCTTAATAAAGCGTGGATTGAGCATGTAAATCTTCAAATACTGGTGCTCTTTCCGATGATATCCATACATTGGCCTGCAAAACACCATAACAACAAGACTAATATACGCGCTATAGCTATCCTGTTAGTACTTACAATCCCTTAACAAGTTGAATTTTGAAGACGTGCAAACAATCCGAGTTGGCCTGACCTAATGATATATTGATAGCTTTGTCAATACTAGAGGCAACCAGATAAATCGCTCTATCCAAAGACTCAAAGTCATTTTTATCATATGGGATATATAAATAGGGGAATACTCCATGTACATGCATACAAGTCTTCTCCCCAGTTGAGTTAGAGCCAAAAATTCGAATAATGGGAACCTATGTATTATTTTTTGATAATTTAACGATATGGTGAAATGGGAAGAAATGTAGTTAGAAATGTTGACTCGTTACCTATGTACATCACATACCTTCTTTATTTCCTTTGCCCGAAACTCTGAAAAACACGGATCTAGTCCCGACTTCGGTTTCACCATATAGAAATCAGCCGTTACAATTTGTAACGAGAAAAATTCACCCTCAGATGCCATCACAAAATTACAACAAAAGGGGCTGTTGTAAAAAACAGAATAAATTTAATTAATCAACAATCAAATAAAACAATAAATGATAAACAGCCGGCGTAGCAACATGTAGGACGACATGTCATTTCTACAAAGAGTTACCAGGTGTCTCTCCATTCCTTGATGAATGCTCTTCGATCCATTTCGAATTTGTGTCTTTTAAAAATTGCTACCAGATTTCGAACATAAGGTGAGGTACACACCATCGTTCAAAAGCGGCGTTCACACCATACGATTTGTCTATACGATTTTTTTGACAATCAAAAGTACGTAGCGTTCACACTATACTGCAAGTTTGATAGATTTCATTTGTGAGAGAGGATTTGTGTCGTGAATATCGTTACCCCTGTTTTATTTTTTAAATATACATCCGAGTTGTTACAAAATGGGGAGAATGAAAGGCATGCCTGTCGTAAGAGGCGAAGCGCTGGAGTACTGCCTTGCTCCAAAGTTGGGAGTTTTTCTAGGGTGAGGTGCTAGACCTCGAGCTTTGCGGGACTCATCTGGAAGTGACCTTGCGATTGCGAAGCTCCACCGGTAGCTATAATCTGGTACCACGAGAAACAGGAGTCCGCAACTGGCGGTCGGTGCCTGGCGTCGGTCACGAGTATCGTGGTGGCGTGTAGTAGAAAATATTATTGGAATTATAACCACAAGATTTAGAGTTTTGCTGACCACTACCAATTTAAGCCAGCTACATACATATATCCGAAGCTCGGAAGTAGACACCAATCCCGCCAACAATAGTCTATTATTACATCTACAAGCTTGGAAATGCCATAACTTGTTACTAAATTCGTCGTCATATCGTCTTTGTCCGCTGATGTTCACCCTTCGAAATCACAAAAAAAGTGAAAAACGTATGGAAGTATCATTTCTGACTTTTATGCCTGATTCACAACACTGCGTTGGTGCGAGGCACTTTACGTGTTACGAGAAATGCCTCGACGCGTGCTTTGAAAATGACAATTCAATTTTTTCGGCTGCTCCATGTCAAAGTAAACGCACACAACACAAACCACAAAATACACAGATACAGCATACACATCAATACACAGCAACAGTTGTTCAAACGCACAGAAATTTTCGACGTGTTTGACTTTTGTCTGCTTTGGTTACGTGAGTTTACGTTTTCTCTCGCTCTCATTTTTTCTTATTTCCTCTCATTTTTTCTTATTTCCTTTCATTTTTTAAGGAACGTAACTCGCCAACGCAAACGCAGTATTTATGACTTCCCCATTGAATTGCTTGTGTTGGATGTCTCAGCTAGCACTAACGCAGTGTTGTGAATCAGGCATTACACATACACGGGCACCCACACAAGCAAGGGAAAAAGTAAAAAATTCTGAACTTCATACTACAAATCGTATCGACTTGCAGTATGGAGCGTTCACATGGACGATTGGCAGTACAGACACGAGTCATCAAGCAAATCGTATGGTGTGAACGGCGCTAAAGGCATAGATAAATGAGCAAGATGGCAATCTGATGGCTTTGACAGGCATTTTGACAACTAGCCCCTACAAACGCGTTGCGGTTTGACGGCGTCTTGACTATGTCATTTGCGAGGTTCACACCATACGATTTGTCTGTACGATTTGCTTGATGACCTTGCTTGATGGGCCAAATCGTGAGTGTGAACGGTCGTACGACATGTCGTCAAATTTGTCGTTTGGAAGTTCAAATATTTTAACTTTTTGACTTGCTTGATCGACTTGTCGTAAGGTGTGAACAGTTGTCGTACAACTTCAGAGCATTTTTTCACTTTTGCTTGTGCGTTCAGAGAATCAACACCAAGTTTGAGCGGAATGAACGATATGAATGATATGATTTCAAACAAAGAAAAATAATTTTGGTTTGATTTTTCCATATGAGGAATTATTTTTCTCAGTAACTCATCATACGTTACTATCCATTCGCAAATAATTACGAAAATCCTCTGGCAAATTTTCGTGGAATTCTCTTAACAGTTACCGATGAGAAATTATTACGTTTTCGGACCCATGGTTTAATCCACATTTGCTTTTTTTCTTCATTTTCGAGTATTTCATCAATAATCATCCCTGTAACCAGAGCATGCGCCGCCATGTTAATACTTCGACATTTCTATCGCAAGTGAAGTCGGTCAAGCAAGTTGTATGGTGTGAACGCTAGGCATTATTTGGTCGTCAAGCAAATCGTACAGACAAATCGTATAGTGTGAACCCCACTATTCTGCCTTGTTCCGACGTCTTGACTCTAAAGCGCGGTTCATATTGAACGATTTGTAGTTGCGATTTGCTTGACGACCAAATAATGCGTAGCGTTCAGACTATATACAAGTTGACAGATTTCATTCGTGTCAGAAATTCGGAGTTATAAGTACGGCGGCGCGCGATCTTCTTACTGTTTTGATTATCGATGAGATATTGGAAATCGAAGAAAATAGAAGACAAAAGAGGAAAAAACGAATGTGGGTTAAACCGTGGATCATGAACAGAAATAAGTTTTCATCCGTTAATTTAACGAGGTTGGTCACTTTTTGAATTTTCAATAAATGATAACCTCACCATTGCCAATAGAGGCAACAAGCCCACATTCATAAACGCGGTTAGAGAAGAGGTGCTTGAACTCACTATCTCTAGCCAGTTTATCTCAAATGTGATTAGGGACTGGCATGTCTCGAATGAAGCCTCACTATCTGATCATCAGTACATCAGATTCAACATCTCTAGTGAGGTTAATGAGGTTGAGCCCGGATACCAGCCCAAACGAACAAATTGGACTCGGTTCCAAGCTCAACTCGCCGCTAAAGAGGACATGATCCCTAAGTCGATTAAATCGGCAGACGATATCTCATCCTTTAGAGACAGCTGTACACCCAGGTCAACTACACAAAAACGATGTGTGCCCTGGTGGAATAGTCAGCTTGAGTCCCTAAGGAAGCAGGTGAGATCGCTGATTAATAGAGCAAAACGGTACAATAGTTGGACTGATTATAGATCTGCTCTAACTAAATACAACCTCGAATTGAGGAAATCCAAGAGAACATCTTGGAGGAAACATTGCGAGAACATAAACTCGCTTCCAACTGCAGCCCGACTCCAAAAAACACTCTCTCGAGAGCACACAAATGGGCTCGGGCTGCTTCGCAAACCAGACGGCACCTTTACCGTCAACGGCAGGGAAACCCTGGAGACCTTGCTCGAGGTGCACTTCCCTGGTTCTACTCCCTACTCGATGTCCTCTGACGATCAGATTAACGTCACAGAAAACATCGACAGTAGAACAAATAGCCTCTCTGGAAGACTATTTAGCCCTGACAGGGTTAAACGGGCAATTAGCTCATTCAAACCCTACAAGGCTACAGGCAAAGACGGCGTCTTTTCTGCGATCTTACAGAAAGGCTTGAATACAATCCTACCATCACTGATAGTTCTTTTTAGGTCTTGCTTCAACCTGGGATACATACCCCGGACTTGGAGAGAGGTCAATCTTGTCTTCATCCCCAAGATTGGGAAACCAAGCGAGCAACCTAAATCCTATCGCCCTATCAGTTTGACTTCGTTCTTTCTAAAAACAATGGAGAAACTGATAGAGCTCCCCATTAGAGGTATCCTGGAAAATCAGACACCTCTGCATCCCAACCAGTATGCATATCGCAAAGAGCGATCTACCGAAAATGCACTACAGCACTTGGTGACCTGCATTGAAAATAGTTTCACACAAAAGGAGATCGCAATCTGCGCCTTCCTCGACATAGAGGGAGCCTTTGATAATACTGGCTATGATTCGATCACCACTGCACTATCCTGCAGGGGGGGACCATCCCACTAATCACTGGATTAGGGCGATGGTAAATAGTCGTAGAATATCAGCCACATGCGGAGAGGTCTCAGTGACAGTATCGGCGGTCAGAGGATGCCCACAAGGGGGAGTCCTCTCGCCACTGCTTTGGTCGATAGTCATCGACGACCTACTACGCAAGCTGACCACTCGGTGCTATGAGGTCATCGGATATGCTGATGACCTAGTAGTCATTGTTACGGGCAGGTGCGAGGTCACTGCCTGTGAGCGCATGCAGCTTGCGCTCCAATTTATCTCTGACTGGTGTGGCAGAGAGGGGTTATCTATTAACCCAAATAACACAATCTTAGTCCTCTTTACAAAGAGGAGAAAGGTACAACCCTGCTCAATCTTTCTAAATGGAACACACATAGGATTTTCAGAGGAGGTAAAGTATCTAGGTATTGACCTAGACCGCAGACTCAACTGGAACCCTAACATGAAAAATAAACTCATGAAAGCGACTAAGGCCATGAGGGCCTGCCGACGCACCTACGGTAAAACCTGGGGGCTTAAACCTAAGGTAGTCCACTGGTTATATACCGCGATAGTAAGGCCGATCGTCACCTACGGGTCCACCGTATGGTGGACAAAAAAACTACAATTATTAAGCTTCAACGCCTTCAGAGACTAGCGTGTCTCGGCATCACAGGCGCTATGCCGTCCTGCCCTACGGCAGCACAAGAAGCACTCATTGGACTCGCTCCACTGCATCTTTTTATCAAGAAGGTGGCATTACGCAGTGCAATCAAAATCCTCTGCTCGGGAACAAATATGCCATGTAGACCTGCAGGCCACATGTCAATATTACAAACTTTCCCGAGCTGGATATGATTACTACAGTCTCGGACGCATTGCCACACACCTTCACCTTTGACAAGAGATTTGAGATATTGATCCCAAATCGCTCAGCATGGGAAAACAGTGATCCCCTGCTAAATGTCAAAGGCCTTACGTGGTACACGGATGGCTCCAAGATGGCTTCTGGCGTTGGCGCCGGCATCTTTGGACCAAAACGCAAGATCTCGAAGGCCCTGGGAATAAGTCCCAGCGTCTTCCAAGCAGAGCTGCATGCCATCCTAACATGTGTCAATCTAAATCTCGAGACTGGCATCAGAGGAGTAACTATCAACATACTCTCTGATAGCCAAGCAGCGCTTAAAGCACTGGGGTCGTACAGCACGAATTTAAAAACCGTCAAGGAATGACATCATGCCCTGCAAGACCTCGCCAAAAGAAACACTGTTAAACTTTGGTGGGTGCCAGGACATAAAGGTGTCAAGGGCAATGAAATTGCCGACCAACTTGCCAGAAAAGGTTCCAGCGACAAATACATAGGTCCGGAACCTTTCTGCGGCATTCCCGGGTCTAAGATAAATTACCTCTTGGACAAGTGGGAAAAATCGCAACACCTGTCCTTCTGGAACAGTGTTCGGGGACTCCGTCAATCTAAACGACTTATACGACCCCTGAACAAACACCCTATCGACATACTCAAACTCAATAGAGGGGATATCAGAAGACTAGTCAGCTACCAAACGGGACACTGCGGTTTGAGATATCATCTAAACAAAATTAGTCTCTCGTCTGAAACCGAGTGTCGGCTCTGTCTAGGGGACGATGAGACGGCAGAACACATACTATGTGAGTGTGCTGCTCTCTGCCATCTTAGGAAGCGCATCCTTCTCAGTGATGTTATGACTCCTGAGGGGATCACCCTCGCTCCTACGAGAAGCATTCTCAACTTCATTATAGAGGTGGAGAGGCTACTCGACTAGCTGGCACAATAGATCTGCAATGGTCGCAGTGCCATACTGCTAATAATAGCACTAGCCCCATGTATAAAAAAAAAAAAAAAAATCCGTCAGTTTGTTATTGAAGCTAATGCTATTAATATGTAAATGTTACAAAAGAGGACGCCGTGGCGCAGTGGTTAGTGTGTTGGACTCTGACGCACGATGAGCGAGTTCGGATCCCGATAACACCGATGCCATCGAATGTTTATTTCGCGGCGTTCCTCCTCGGCGGGGTACTGGCAAAACCCCCCGTAGTATACTTGCCGTGAAAAAGCTTCTCGACTTATGCCGTTCGGAATCGGCATTAAACTGTAGGTCCCTTTCACCTATGTGAAAAATAAATCACACACAACATGGGTGACTGAAAAAAAAAAAAAAAAAAAAAAACAAGGCTTTGCCAGAAAAAGGCCAATAAAAACCAGAATTTTTCCAAAAACAATTTTTTTTCCTTTTGTACTACCAAGACTGGACTTTCTACTAGGTGCCAAAGAAGGATAAAACTAATCTTACTAGCAGGCCACATAAAAAACATTCATTTAGAAATATACTGGATGTGACCACCGGCGGGTCGCATGGCAGTCAACGTGTTAAAAAATCAAAAGGAACGCGTCTCTCCATGTACATCATCAAATGTACAACATAATTAAAATAAAATGTGTGCCCGTCATACTTACTTACTTACTTATCAGGCCTGCGATCCATGGAGGATCTGAGCCTGAGCTAAAGCTGCCTTCCATCCTTGACGGTCCCGGGCACGCTGCTTCCAGTTGTCAAGACCAAAATGTCTTACATCCGCGATTACTTGGTCTTTATACCGGAGGTTCGATCTTCCTCTTCTTCTCGAACCAGGAGGCTCGGAGTCGAAGACCCTCTTAGCTGGAGCGTTGATGTCCATGCGCTCG
Source organism: Eumerus sabulonum (assembly GCA_951905685.1). Classification (NCBI taxonomy): domain Eukaryota; kingdom Metazoa; phylum Arthropoda; class Insecta; order Diptera; family Syrphidae; genus Eumerus; species Eumerus sabulonum. The sequence continues at coordinate 72,587,445 of OX645064.1, forward strand.
ATGTGGCCGAGCCAGTGTAGTCGACGGCTCCTTGCCTTCCGGACTACATCCACATCTTGGTACAGCTCGTAGAGTTCGCGGTTGTGTCTTCTTCTCCATTCACCTTCCTCACAGACAGGACCAAATATCCGGCGCAGAATTTTTCTTTCGAAAGAACCCAAAATCAGCTCCGCTGTCCTGCTTATCGTCCAGCTTTCGGCTCCGTACAGCAAGACTGGCAGAATGAGCGTTTTGTAAAGCATGACTTTGGTCTTTCGAGTGAGGAGTTTTGACTCCAGTTGTTTGGACAAGCCGAAGTAGCAGCGGTTGCCAAGGGCGATTCTACGCCGGATCTCCACTGTGGTGTCATTTGTGGAATTTACGTTTGCCCCGAGGTAGACAAACTCCTTAACTACCTCGAAATTGTAGCTGTCAATTGTTATGTTCTGTCCCAGGTGGTGAGCGACGGATTGGTTTTTGCTTGACAGCATGTATTTCGTTTTGTCCTCATTGATCTTAAGACCAATTCGTTTCGCCTGTTCTCCAATCGCCGTGAATGCTTCCACAATGCCACGGCGAGAACACGCGATGATGTCGATATCATCCGCGTATCCTAGCAGCTGGATGGACTTGTAAAAGATAGTGCCTTCCCTGTTGACGCCTGCCCGTCGCACTATCTGCTCCAGCACCAGGTTGAAGAAGTCACATGACAGCGCATCTCCTTGCCGAAATCCGGTGCATGTTTCGAATGGTTCCGAGGTCCTAGAACCGAGTTGCACGGTGGCACGCGTGTTTTTTAGCGTGGCGCGACACAACTGGATCAGTTTTACCGGGATCCCGAATTCGGCCATCGCCCCAAACAGTGCTTCACGATGAATGCTGTCGTATGCGGCTTTGAAATCGATGAAAAGATGGTGTGCATCGGTTCGAAACTCGTTGGTCTTTTCCAGGATTTGTCGAAGTCTGAAAATTTGGTCTATAGTTGATTTGCCGGGCCGGAAGCCGCACTGGTAGCTGCCGATTAGTGCGGTGCAAAATGGTTTTAGACGTTCACACAATACGCTGGACAGGATCTTGTATGCGACATTGAGCAGGGATATACCTCCATAGTTCTTACAAGAGGTAGGATCGCCTTTTTTGTGGATGGGGCATATAGAGCTGGTATTCCAGTCGTCGGGCATGCCTTCATCTTCCCAAATTCTGCAGATGATCTGGTGCATGCTCCCTACCAGAACATCGCCGCCAGCCTTGAAGAACTCTGATGGCAAGCCATCTGAGCCTGCGGCCTTGTTGTTCTTCAGCTTTTGAATAGCTGTGCCGACTTCTTCGATGCTGGGTGGGAGGACTACTTCAGCGGCTGGAGTTGGGATTTCCTCGGTCCCTACCACTCTCTCTTGGTCATGCTCGTTAAGCAGCTGCTGGAAGTGCTGCTTAAATACATCCACTATTCCCTGCGGGTCGGTGACAAGATTACCCTCGCAGTTTCGAAGAGCCAGGGTGCCCTTTTTGAAGCCTCCTGCAAGGCCTTTGGCTTTCTTGTAAAAGGCTCGTATTTTATGTCTATCCCTAGACTCCTCGATATCCTTGAGCTGGGAGGTTGCGAAGATTCTTTTCTTTTGTCGCAGTAGTTTCTTCTCCTCCCTTCTTCTGGCTCGGTACTCTTCTCGCGCTGCCCTGGTTTTCCTCTGCAGCGCCTTTTGGTACGCCTCGTCGGTTGCTGCCTTTTTCTGCTCACACTCGCCATCATACCACGGGTTTCTTGTCGGGGGTGGTAGGTATCCTAAGGTGGTTTCGGCTACTTCCTGAATGGCTGAGCGGCAATGCAGCCACATATTATTGGCATTTGTGTTCGACGTAGGCATACCGTAGAGTCTTTCGCTCAGCTGCTCCCTGTAGACTTTGGCAACCTCCGGTGTGCTCAGGCGCCCAATGTCGAACCTCCTCCTGATGGGCTGGTGCAGCTTTCTGACATTGGACAGTCGAGCTCTGAATCTTGCTGCTACGAGGAAGTGGTCAGAGTCGACATTTGCCCCTCTGAATGTTCGCACATCCAGGATGTTTGACGCGTGCCTTGCGTCAATGAGCACATGGTCGATTTGGTTGGCGGTTCGACCGTCCGGAGATCGCCAGGTTGCTGTGTGGATTCGCTTGCGAGGAAATCTTGTGCTACTTATCACCGCATTACGAGCTGTCGCAAAGTCAGCGAGTCGGAAGCCGTTATCTGTTGTTGTATCGTGGAGGCTGTGCTTTCCGATCACTCCGCCAAGGGTGTTTTCCTTTCCGATTTTGGCGTTGAAGTCCCCGAGCACGATTTATACATCGTACTCCGGACAAGCTCCGTAGGCGTTGTCCAGGATGTCATAGAAGTCCTCCTTGATAGGGTCTTCAGCCTCGTCGGTAGGGGCGTGTGCACATATAAGGCTGATGTTATAAAATCTGCCTCTGATGCGGATCACAGCCAGGCGATCACTTATAGGTTTAAAGTCGATGACCTTCGACCTTAACCGCTTTCCCACGACAAATCCGCATCCCAGTAAGTGCAACCTTTTGTGACAGCTGTAATAAATGTCGCATTTTTCTTCCTAATCATACCGTTTCCTATCCAGCGTATTTCCTGGACCGCAGTAATATCCGCCTTGTACTGCGTGAGGATTCCTTCTAGTTTATGAGCAGCTCCGGGAGTGTACAGGGTTCTGACATTCCAGGAGCATACTCTCAAATAGTGTTCCTTTTTCGTGCGTTGTCGTCGTCGAGTATCCGTCCGTGTATCCGAGGCATCTTGCTCATTCGTAACTTTGGGTTTTTTTACGTGGGCGGATTGTTAGCCCGCCGCACAACCGCCATTCTGGTCGGGGTTTTTTTTCGCTGCATACGTTTGTTCACCTCCCAACGGTTGTTGAAGAGGCTATCCAGAGGGCGCCGCGAGGAGGCCGTATGTCAACTTGACCCGGGCATTTAAACAGGGATCGTTGCTGGCATCTCGCCAGGTTGAGAGCATTCAACAACTTTACCCTGTATGTCCGAGCCCATGCCCTCTGTGCCCGTCATAGGACAATTAAAATTCATCAGAAAACATTCATCTTTCTTCTTAACGGGCGCTACAGTTCGGGGTGAACCTGGGTCTTTTCCAATGCCGCACGCCCAGTTGGTTGAGGTCCCCTTCCACCTGTGCGCGCCACCTCAGGTGCGGCCGTCCTCTATTTCTTCGTCCCTCGGGGTTGGATTCAAAGACTCTACGGGCTGGAGCTGTGGTGTCCATTCGCTCTACATGGCCTAGCCATCTTAGGCGTTGGATCCGTAGACGCCTGACCAGACTCATGTCGCTGTACAACCCGTACAGTTCGTGATTGAATCTTCTCCTCCAACCCTCCTGTGTGTTTATGGGACCGAAAATCGAACGCAGAATCTTTCTCTCGAAACGACCAAGGATTTCCTCATCCGCTTTAGATAAAGTCCATGTTTCTGCGCCGTATAACAGGACCGGGATAATTAAGGTCTTATATAAGGTCAACTTGGTCGTACGAGAGAGGGCTCTACTTCTCAGTTGCCTCTTGAGCCCAAAGAAGCAGCGGTTGGCAAGAGTAATTCTGCGCTTGATTTCGAAACTGGTGTCGTTGTTCCAAGTCACCGCGGAGCCGAGGTATATGAAGTCCTTAGCCACCTCGAACTTATATCTGCCAATATGCACGTTCTGTCCAAGACGTCGGTGGTAAATGTCCTTTTTCGATGACAGCAGATATTTAGTCTTGCCCTCATTAACTGCCAAACCAATTTTCGCCGCCTCCATCTCAATACTCGCAAACGCCTCATTGACATCTCGCTGTGATCTACCTATTATGTCAATGTCGTCGGCGTATGCAAGGAGTTGCGAGGATTTGAAGTAGATTGTGCCTCTTGTATTGGCCTGTGATTTTTGCACAATCATTTCCAATACGATGTTGAAGAAATCACACGACAGCGCATCGCCCTGCCTGTGAGGTGCTCACCGATTCGGATGGAGCAGCGAGCATTTTCCAAGGTCATCCTGCATAGTCTGACGAGCTTCGCAGGGATGTCAAAAGTAAACATGGCGTTATATAGCTCGTCTCTAATTACGCTGTCGTATGCGGCCTTGAAGTCGACGAATAGATGGTGCGTATCGACTTGAAACTTATTGGTTTTCTCCAGGATCTGCCGTAGTGTGAAGATTTGATCGATGGTGGACTTCCCTGGCCTGAAGCCACACTGATAAGGACCTATCAGCTTGTTTACGAATGGCTTCAGGCGTTCACACAAAACGGCAGCGAAGATCTTGTATGCGACATTAAGGAGACTTATTCCTCTATAGTAGGCGCAGTCAAAGGGATCTCCTTTTTTGTGGATCGGGCAAACAATGCTGAGACTCCATTCCTCGGGCATGCTTTCCTCTGACCATATCTTACAGATGAGCCGGTGCATGCTCCTAACCAGCTCACCGCCAGCCGCTTTGAAGAGATCAGCTGACAGTCCATCTGCGCCAGCAGCTTTATTCGACTTGACTTGACTTCGACTTCGTCGAGGTCAGGGAGACGGAATTCTCTGCGATCTTCGTCGTTAAAAAATGGATCATTCTGCCTGACGGCGGTATGTTGGCTGTCATTGCCGTTATACAGTCTGCAGAAGTGGTTTTTCCAAATTCTCAGCATCGACTGCGATTCTACTACTAGGTGTCCGTTCTCATCCTTACAGGCCTCCGTTTGGGCTTTATAGCCTTGAGACATTCGTATTATCCGCTGATAAAATCTTCGAACGTCGTGCCTGCAATAGCACCTCTCCAAGTTTTCAATCGCCCGGTCCTCGTGCTCTTTCTTTTTTCTCTTGAGAAGCTTATGTTCCTCCCTTCTCTTAAGCTCGTAGAGCTCACGAGCCGCTCTTGTTTTTTTGTGTAGTGAGTCTTTGTATGCCTCCTGCTTTTCCGCATGAATCCTTCTACACTCGTCATCGAACCAGGTGTTTCGTCGTGGTGGAGCTTTAAGGCCCAGCACTTCCGTTCGCTGTGCTCTTCAGGGCTTGTTTACACAGGCTCCATTGTTGCTCTACTGACTGAGTGGAGGATTGAGGTGTATCGGAGAGCTTAAGGGAGACGCGGTTGGCAAAGGCACTGGCGATCTCCGGCGATAGTAGCTTTCTGACGTCATAGCTTGGTGTTCTAAGTCTACTCCGCGGTGTTCGTGTTATGCGCTGACGTATCTTGGCTACTACAAGATAGTGGTCTGAATCGATGTTCGCTCCTCGGAAAGTGCGAACATCAAGAATAGTGGAAGAGTGTCTGACGTCAATCGTGATGTGGTCAATCTGGTTGGTGACTGATTGATCTGGCGACCGCCAGGTGCCTTTGTGTATATCGAGGTGGGAAAATCGTGTGCTGGCTACAAGAAGATTTCGCCCCGTGGCGAGGTCGATCAGCCTGTGTCCGTTATCGGATGTGGTGTCATGTAGGCTGTGTTTGCCGATGACCCGCTCAAAGATGCTTTCTTTACCCAGCTTAGCGTTAAAATCTCCTAGTATGACTTTGGTATCATAGCTGGGGCATTTGGTATATGGTCTGTCTAGAAGATCAAAGAAATCATCTTTGATTGAGTCATCCTTATCTTCCGTGGGGGCATGGACGCATATGAGGCTGATGTTACAGAAATTTGCCTTGATGCGGATCGTTATGAGGCGTTCACTCACATACTGGAAACTTAGGACTTTATGTCTTAGTCCACCTCTAACAACAAATCCGCATCCAAATAGTCTCTGTCCTCTCTCCCTATAACAGTCAACGTAGTAAATGTCGCAGTTTTTCATCCGCTTTTTACCCGGTCCATTCCATCGCATTTCCTGGATGGCGGCGTGCTGCCGGCCACCTATAGTGGCCTGGTGAGCTGCCGTGTTGCCGGCCACCTATAGTGGCCTGGTGAGCTGCCGTGTTGCCGGCCACCTATAGTGGCCTGGTGAGTTGCCGTGCTGCCGGCCACCTATATTGGCCTGGTGAGCTGCCGTGCTGCCGGCCACCTATAGTGTCCTGGTGAACTGTCGAACTGCCGGCCACCTGTAGCGGCCTGGTGAGCTGCCGTGCTGCCGGCCACCTATAGTGGCCTGATGAGCTGCCGTGCTGCCGGCCACCTATAGTGGCCTGGTGAGCTGCTGTGCTGCCGGCCAACCATATTGGCCTGGTGAGCTACCGGCCACCTATAGTGGCCTGGTGAGCTATTGCGCTGCCGACCACCTGTAATGGCCTGGAAAGTTGTCGAGCTGCCTGCAACATATAGTGGCCTGGTGAGCTGCCGTGCTGCCGGCCACCTATAGTGTCCTGGTGAACTGTCGAACTGCCGGCCAACTGTAGTGGCCTGATGAGCTGCCGTGCTGCCAGCCACCTATAGTGGCCAGGTGAGCTGCCGTGCTGCCGGCCACCTATAGTGTCCTGGTGAACTGTCGAACTGCTGGCCACCTGTAGTGGCTTGGTGAGCTGCCGTGCTGCCGGCCACCTATATTGGCCTGGTGAGTTGTCGAGCTGCCGGCCACCAATAGTGGCCTGGTGAGCTGCCGTGCTGCCGGCCACCTATAGTGTCCTGGTGAACTGTCGAACTGCCGGCCACCTGTAGCGGCCTGGTGAGCTGCCGTGCTGCCGGCCACCTATATTGGCCTGGTGAGTTGTCGAGCTGCCGGCCACCTATAGTGGCCTGATGAGCTGCCGTGCTGCCGGCCACCTATATTGGCCTGGTGAGCTGCCGTGCTGCCAGCCATCTATAGTGGCCAGGTGAGCTGCCGTGCTGCCGGCCACCTATAGTGTCCTGGTGAACTGTCGAACTGCCGGCCACCGGTAGTGGCTTGGTGAGCTGCCGTGCTGCCGGCCACCTATATTGGCCTGGTTTGTTGTCGAGCTGCCGGCCACCAATAGTGGCCTGGTGAGCTGCCGTGCTGCCGGCCACCTATATTGGCCTGGTGAGCTATCGCGCTGCCGACCACCTGTAGTGGCCTGGAAAGTTGTCGAGCTGCCTGCAACATATAGTGGCCTGGTGAGCTGCCGTGCTGCCGGCCACCTATAGTGTCCTGGTGAACTGTCGAACTGCCGGCCAACTGTCTTGGCCTGGTGAGCTGCCGTGCTGCCAGCCACCTATAGTGGCCAGGTGAGCTGCCGTGCTGCCGGCCACCTATAGTGTCCTGGTGAACTGTCGAACTGCTGGCCACCTGTAGTGGCTTGGTGAGCTGCCGTGCTGCCGGCCACCTATATTGGCCTGGTGAGTTGTCGAGCTGCCGGCCACCAATAGTGGCCTGGTGAGCTGCCGTGCTGCCGGCCACCTATAATGGCCTGGTGAGCTGTCGTGCTTCCGGCCTATAGTGGCCTGGTGAGCCGCCGTACTGCCGGCCACCCATATTTGCCTGGTGAGCTGCCGGCCACCTATAGTGGCCTGGAAAATTGTCGAGCTGCCGGCCACCTATAGTGGCCTGGAAAATTGTCGAGCTGCCGGCCACCTATAGTGGCCTGGTGAGCTGCCGTGCTGCCGGCCACCTATAGTGGCCTGGTGAGCTGCTGTGCTGCCGGCCAACCATATTGGCCTGGTGAGCTACCGGCCACCTATAGTGGCCTGGTGAGCTATCGCGCTGCCAACCACCTGTAGTGGCCTGGAAAGTTGTCGAGCTGCCTGCCACCTATAGTGGCCTGATGAGCTGCCGTGCTGCCGGCCACCTATATTGGCCTGGTGAGCTGCCGTGCTGCCAGCCATCTATAGTGGCCAGGTGAGCTGCCGTGCTGCCGGCCACCTATAGTGTCCTGGTGAACTGTCGAACTGCCGGCCACCGGTAGTGGCCTGGAGAGCTGCCGTGCTGCCGGCCACCTGTAGTGGCCATGCTGCCGGCCACCTATAGTGGCCTGATGAGCTGCCGTGCTGCCGGCCACCTATATTGACCTGGTGAGTTGTCGAGCTGCCGGCCACCAATAGTGCCCTGGTGAGCTGTCGTGCTGCCGGCCACATATAGTTGCCTGGTGAGCTCTCGTGTTGCCGGCCACCCATAGTCCGCTTCATAGCGGTCTAGGGCGTCCGCAAGTTGTTCGGCCGCACGTGGTCTGTTTAGGGACCTAACATTCCACGTACAGAACCGAAGGTCCTTGTTTGTTTTTTGTTTTCTTATAGGGTCGTCAACATAGATCCGTTCCGTTTTATTATCCGAGGCTGTTTTGTTTCTGAGCATTTAGTGGTTATGGTTATGGTTTACGGTTATGGTTCGCTAGACCATAGCGCAACCGACACTAATCCTGTTTGGTGGCGCAGAATACTCGCCATTCGGCCTCTTCCGTCAGTAATTTCCCTTTTAAGGAAATTTCCAGATGGCACCACGAGGAGGTGGAAGTAGGACCTAACTAGCAAAGCTGCAAGATGTTCGGCTGCAGAGGCTCTTACTCGCTTTTTGTCGGGCCAGCATCCGTCGGCAGATGCTACCCCTACGAGGCCTTTGCTAGTCCTTCACCATGCTTCACGTAGATGTTTTGCAGTAATCGGAAATTCGGGCTATAGTACAAAGTACTGAAAAGGTAAAAATGAAACAGAAACATTTGAAATAATATTTTGAATTTTACTTATTTTTTTTTCAGATATCCAGTTCTGTGCTATCTCTGTGCCCAGACGAATTTCACTGTTATTATTTTCTTTCTGTTCGACTCTTTTTTTTTATGTATAGTAACACAAAATTTCCCTGTTAGTTATATTCACTATTAACAACATTTTCAAATAAAATTAAGTTTATTATTATTTTTGAAATACACCCAGTTCTGTTTTTACACGAATTATCTTTTACACGAATCAGAAAAAGAATTTAATTCTCCTTTTACACGATTTCTTTTTTTAAATAACACGAATGTAACGGCAAGCAATTATAAATTTGGGGTTTCCCCTAATTTCCATAGATATGTAAGCTCAATTAGGAATTGGTTTTGCTGTTGTTTTGTTGTTGTAAGGGAAAGCAATTCTAAATTCGGGGTTCCCCTAATTTCCTTGGATATGTTAGCTCAATAAGGAATTGGTTTTGCTTGCATTTAGAGTTTAGTTTTTGCCGTGAAAAGTACATATCTCTCCTTGGTGTTTATTGGTGGAAGTGTAATTTGCTAATTTTAGTGAAAAATTATTACATACATAGATTGTAAGTAGCACTTTTGAAATTTTTTTCTTTGTTTTAAACAATTTAAATTTATGACAGTCCTGGCAAAATGGCCCCAATAACAAAAACCGCTAAAAGGAAGACCATTTCACTGGAAACTAAAATTAAAATTTTAGACCGTCTTGCAACAGGACGGGGCGCAACGGCGGTTGGTAAGCATTTCGACGTGCACGAAACGACCATAAGAACCATAAAAAAAAAAACGAAGTAGCAATTAGAAACTCAGTAATTTCTGGCACCAACATCAGTAGTAAAACTGCATCATACACAAGAGATGTCATTACTGGGAAAATGGAAAAAGCTCTTTTAATATGGATGGAAGATAACTCGCAGAAAAGAATACCAGTTGATGGAAATGCTATCAAACAAAATGCAATAAAATTGTATAAACGCATCCAGGAATTGGAGCCAGGCGCTTCATCCCAGTCAAATAGAAAGTTCGAATTTTCTGCAAGCACGGGTTGGATGAGTGGGTTTCTTAAAAGACATGCATTTCATAATGTCAAAATTAAAGGTGAGATTGCATCTGCAGACGAAGCGGCTGCAAGAGAATTTCCTCGAAAACTTGCTTTGATAATTAAAGATGGAGGCTACAGTCCTGATCAAGTTTGGAATGCAGATGAAACTGGCCTTTTCTGGAAAAGAATGCCAAATAGAACCTTCGTGTCCAAATCGCAAAAAAATGCTAGTGGTTTCAAAGTAGCTAAGGATCGTGTGACCTTTTTGTTTTGCTCCAATGCTTCAGGTGATCGTTTGTTGAAACGAATATGATAATACTATGTTCTGTTTCCTCAAAATGTACACATATGAATTTAGTGCAGAAAGAAGAGTAGATTTGTGTTCTGTTCTATTTATATGATTTAATTGAAACATAAATATAAGAAAATTTCAGCTCAAATAAAGGTATATGTTTATAAAAATAATAAGCATTTAGTTCTGTAACACCCATCATGATTAGTTTGCATTCAAAAAATCTAATAATAAGCTACGAAAATGTATGCATGTTGAAAGCGAACAACTCGGAACACTACATGACAGAACACGTTACACTATTCTGCTAAAATCGAACAACACAATGAAATACACCTGTCAAACGCACGCCTTGAGTAGAGAGTAGCTCTACTCCGGCGCTTTGCTCGACTTTACGATATGAGGTCGAGCAAAAGTTGAGGTAACATTGTCGGAGTCTACACGAGGGCTATCTTTTTGCGCCTTTTTCTTTTGAACCTACGTTCCAATTTGAGGACGCGTCCACACGGAGTTTTTCTGCGTGTGCCTGTTTCTTGACATTTCGCTTCACATTTCAATTTCGTTGCCTGTGGTGACGTTTGAAAAGTAGGGATGGTATCCAAACGTACACTACCAAGTCAGAAACAAGAGTGAAGCGACATCGCAAAACAAAGAAAAGGAGATAAGGAAATGGCAAAAAACCCACGAAGTAGCTACCCGCGCGTGAGTGTGCCATTGTATTTCTGTTTCACTTACCCTCTCTTTTACACTTATTTAAGCCCTCACCAGATAGCCCTCGTCTAGACTCCGACATTATGTGTTGCTTCATAAGATATCGTTGTTCCTACTCATGCTGTCAAAAGCACGTGCGCGCGCACGCCACATTGTGTTTCTACTTTTAAGATTATGAGATGAATAAATAAATGAATAATACAACTCAAAAAAAAAAAATATATATATATATATATATACAGTATGTCAAAGTCAAACTCGTACACATGTTTGCTTTTCAAATCTTTTACGAAAAATAAAACAAAACTATATGTATTTGACGTATTTTTACCAGAATCCGGAGGTAACTATTTAATACATACATCTAAAGATAGAAAAGTGAAATAAATATGGAATTTAACTGTAAAATTAAATATTTTTCTTGATATACTCATAAAAATACATCAAAATTAAACTCGTACAGTTCATTCCTGTGGTAGGTTTTCAAAGAATCTGTAACGGTAACTTTCGCGAATTCAACTTGAACGTCTTCAGAGTTACTCATCGTGCTGTCATTTCACTTTTTACCGTCTTCTAATAAGTTTGTAAAAATGGTCAGGCAACAAGGTCAAACATCTTTGGAAGTGCGTAAATTAATTATTTTTCATCACAGTAACGGGAAAACTTTGCGTGAAATTGCAAATATTGTAAATCGCAGTCATTCCACGGTACAGTATATCATCAAGCGCTATAAAGAAGAAGGAGTTATTGGAAATAAGTCAAAAAAAAAAGCTGTCGAAAAATGTTCAACGAAACGGACGAACGATGGATTTTACGTAAAGTTAAGGAAGACCCCAAGGTAAGTGCTCCAAATCTCGCACAAGAGGCCGAAAAATATCTGGGGAAAAGAGCTTGCCCAGAAACAATTCGCATAATACTAAGAAAAAATCAATATCATGGTCGAACAGCTAGGAGAAAGGCCGTTATCAGCAAAGCAAATGCAAAAGCGTATGCAATACTAAAAAAGTGCTTGAACGAATTACTACGGACTATAACCAACGCGGAATTTGGTCGGCTCTCGTCCTATCTAGGTCTAGGACAACCACCCCTGAGAGTAGTGAACGAACATCAACGACCCCAACCACTGTACTCCGTTCAGGTTGTGTGTGTCAACACATCATAAGAGAATATAAAAACTCTTGAACCTGCGCGAGTCTCTAAAAAAAAAAAAAAAAAAAATACAATTAAAAGGCAGAACTTCGCAACAGTTAATGCGCAAAAGGATTTTGACTATTGGGGAAAACTGTTATTTTTGCGGATGAAAGCAAGTTTAACCTTTTTGGATCAGATGGCAAAGTAACAGTTTGGAGAAAACCAAATGAAGACTTGAGGGAAAAGAACTTGCGAGCAACAGTTAAAAGCATGGCGGAGGATCGGTTTTGGTATGTTGCTGCATGTCTGCAGCTGGACCAGGGAATCTTCATTTTTTTTAATGGCATCATGAATCAAGAAGTTTATTTAGATATTTTAAAAGAAAACCTAGCAGCTAGTGCAGAAAAACTTGGGATAAGAGCTTGTTTTCGGTATTATCAAGACAATGATCCAAAACACAAGGCCTGGAATGTGCGATCATGGTTGCTGTATAACTGCCCCCAAGTGATTGAAACACCGCCACTAGGGAATGCAATACCGGCATACCGGTATACCGAAAACCGGGATACCGTCCAAATTTTCGCCGGTATTAATACCGGTATTCACCTTAAAAATACTGTATTTTCGGCATTGAAACATTAGCGCTAGTTGATATACGTTGATTCGGGGATTCTCCCATTTACTTAGAATCAAATGAGATCCCGTCCACTGTCTGTAGCTAAAGGCTGTTAGTTCAGTGCGGTGTGTTTTTTTAGTACGTAGACACAAATTGAGAGTGAAAGTTGTTAGTTTTGTGCTTATGCAATAATTAATCTTGTAAATTGAGCAACTAATATGTTGCTGAAATCATTGATGCATTGGCACGAATTAAATTAGCTGTCGAAGCCCTATGCAGAAGAGGTTCTAATCTTCTTGCTGCAGACACGACGTTTACATTCATGATTGACACGCTTGTTGCACAAAAAAGTAAAATAAGTATTGAATTGATAAATACTCTGAACTATAGAATAATGCAAAGACGAACAAACATATCTCAAGTTTTGAAATATTTACATAACGCTTCACAAAACGAAATCGAAACGGATACAGACTTATGTCCTAAACTTAAAAAAAAAGGTTATATTACAAAAATATTGATTCCTCTTATAAAACGCTTAGGAGTTAAAAGTAATGATAATGAACCAGACAGTAAAGATTTTGATCTTGAAGATGAAGATACACCAGTTACATCTCTCTCCGCTATCAGTACTGCAACTGTTTCATTAAAAAACAAATTAGAGATTGTGATTAATGGCGAATGTTCCAAACCCAAAGAAACAAAGCAAAAGATTAGAAATAGAACATAAATTTAAAAAAGAATTACAACATTTTGAAGAGCATGGAATAAGGGGGGTGTATCGAAAGCTTGCTTCCAGGAGAATTTCATCCACCCGACCTAGACGAAATCAATCAGGCGCAGACGGCCTGTCTGCTGAGCTTCTTAAGGCGGCTGGAGATGAGCTGGTAAGGTGCATCCACCATCTCATTTGCAAGGTATGGTCGAAGGAAAGCATGCCCGACGAATGGTATCTCAGCATCGTTTGCCCGGTCCATAAGAAAGAAGACCCCTATAACTGCGCCAACTATAGGGGAATAAGTCTCCTTAACATATTGTGTGAACGCCTGAAACCGTTTGTGGATAACCTGATCGGCTCTTTTCAGTGTGGCTTCAGGCCAGGTATATCCACAATAGACCAAATATTTACGCTACGGTAGATCTTGGAGAAGACCCAGGAATACCAAATCGACACTCACCGATTTCAAGGCTCACTCACTCACTCACTCACTCGTCGATTTCAAGGCTGCATATGACAGCGTGTATAGAGATGAGCTATATAAAGCCCTGTCTTGTTTTAACATCCCTGTCAAACTCGTCCGACTGTGCAGGATGACAATGGAGAATTCTCGCTGCTTCATTAAGGTCGGTAATGAGTAAATCGAAACAATTGATGTTAGAAAAGGATTTAGGCAAGGTGGCGTGCTGTCATGCAACTTTTTCAACATCGTGCTTGAAAAGATCGTGCAAGAGTCATTGGTCAACACAAGAGGTGCGATTTATTTCAAATCTACGCAATTGATTGCATACGCCGACCACATTGACGTGATTGGACGGACACAGCGAAACGTCAAGGAGGCCTTTGTAAGCACTGAGGTAGAAGCGGCTAAGATGGGTCTCAAGGTTAATGAGGTCAAAAACCAAATATCTGCTTTCATCTGAAAGAGACGGTCACCACCGACGTATTGGCCAGAAGGTCACCATGGGTGGATATAATTTTGAAGTGGTCAAGGAATTCGTCTACCTTGGCTCACTGATGACCGACGACAACAACACCAGCGCTGAGATAAAACGCAGAATCACTCTTGCCAACTGCTGTTTCTTGGGCTCAAGAGGCAATTGAGAAGTAGAGCCCTCTCTCGGGAAACCAAGGTGACACTATATAAGACCTTGATCATCCCAGCCCTCCTTTACGGCGCAGAGGCTTGGACCTTAACAAAAGCCGATGAAGATGCCCTTGGTCTTTTCGAGGGGAAAATTCTGCGCACTATATACGGTCCCGTTTGTTCAAACGGTGTATGGAGGAGAAGATATAACGAAGAACTGTACGGGTTGTACAGCGACATCGGCCTGGTACGATGTCTACGGATATAGCGTCTAAGGTGGCTAGGCCATGTAGAGCGCATGGAAAATAAAGCTCCGAACCGAAGAGTCTTCGAATCGCCGCCGGAAGGAAGGCGCGGCAGAGAACGGCCGCATCAACGGTGGCGCACGCAGGTGGAAGGGGACCTTAACCAACTAGGCGTGCGGCGGTTTAAACAGCTGGCCAAAGACCGTGCCAGCTGGAGACGCAGGTTGGTTGAGGCCCAATTCCCCCACGGACTGTAGCGCCACTTAAGTAAGTAAGTAAGTATCTAAAGCTTGCTTATAAATACTTGTTAACAATACCACCAACAAGTGTGGAGTCAGAACGAGCCTTTTCGGCTGCTCACAAAAATAAGATCGAAGTTCGAAAGTACGTTGGCTCATATATATGTATATGTATGTTTTTCCAAATCATATTTCAAGTTGCATCAAATATAATAATCACTTGTACGAATTAATGTAATATTATATTAAAAAAGTTGGATTTAATTTTGCTAAATTATTCTTAAAAATAAATGTTTTGTTTAGTTGTGTTTGACATATATTTGTACTACTCCTAAATAATACTATAACCTGTAGTAAGTAAATTTGAATTTTGTTTGCATTTTTAAAAATATACTAATACCGGTAAAAAACCGGTACTACCGGTTCTAAAAGCGAAAATACCGAAATACCGCTATCGACAATTTTTAACGGTATTGCATTCCCTAACCGCCACAGTCACCTTTGGAGTTATTTGGGGGAAACAATAAGGCAACATTCTATTTCAAACCGCAACGATCTCAAAAACGCCCTGATACAGGAGTGGAATGACATACCGCAGTCTTACTGTGAAAAGTTGGTTAGATCTATGCCAAACCGGTTAAAAGCTGTAAAAGCCAATTCGGGACTCCCAACTAAATATTAATCATTCATTTATTTCATTATTTTTATTTATTATGTGTAATTTTTATTTAATATTATTCTGTAATGTACGAGTTTAATTTTGTGCTATTTTTTGAACAGGAAATGAAGAACATTTTAATTTTTTTAAATTAATTTAATTTTATTACCTCAAATTATATGGATTACTTTTATTTAAGTATTTATCTATTAATCTACAAAACAAAAAGCTGAATAAAGTTAAATTTCTTTGTGTAAACATCAAAAGAGGAAGAACATTTTGTGTGTACGAGTTTAACTTTGACATACTGTATATTGGATTTTTGTGAATTATATATTTTTATTTTCCTTAAATATTGAGCTTTAAAAATATGTGAAGACATTGTATGTTTTCGAATAAGAATTTAATGAATTTTATGAAATTACCCAGTTTCTGTTCGAGTTGCAAGTGTTTTGTCCGATACTGTATATATAATTTGTGTAGGTACTGTATGCCGAAATGTACATATGTGAGCGTTTTCTTTTCCATTTCATTGCTTTGTAAATAATGAAACTAGTTAAACAATGATAACAAAATAGAAGTCTTATGAAAAAAACATTACAAAGAAAAAATCACATTGACTAGAAATGACATATGAATTACATTTGAATACATAATTCAATTTAATGTAACATTTTATAGGTTGATAAAGGTTAATAAACAGACAAAGGCTAAAAGGATAGAAAAAGAACTGTGAGACGATAAGCCAGCCGCTTGTTTTCTTCCTATACAAAGATAACTTATAGGATTTTATGATGGATGAAAACGCAGCGGCAAAACATTGTATACTATGCTCTTAACTACAGTAAATAATTTAATCCTTAATGTCATTCATCATTTAAATGTTTTTGCTTTTTTTTTTTCACGCCCATTCCCTGTATAATTATTTATGATTTTCAAATTAACTAAGTGAAGAACAGGTCATTTTCTATTTTTAACTATTATTCATATTTCCATATATTAGCATTTTTATTTTATTTATTTTTTGTTTAAGTTACTTTAAATTATTTAATTAACTCTTAAGATGTGAGCTTTAAAAATGTCTTAGCTATAAATTTTATGGATGTATTTATAGTAAAGATAATGTATGTATAAGTTTGCTTCCCTCTACATTCGAATTGCATTTATATTTCTTAAATAATGTCCATTGTATAAAAAGATCAGATAAAACGAAATGGCAACTAATTTAAATCATTTTCTTTTATTTAATTTATTTATATATTAACAGTATTTTTGTCATTTAGCTTATGCCAGAATATGGCTGCAGGAAATAACTCCCCAATGAAATAACCCCCCAAACACGAGAATGAAATAACCCTCCCCCCCAACATTTGAATGGAGTGGGTTGTTTTTTCATATGAAATAAGCCCCCAACATTGGGGATTTGTTTCATGGGTTTTTGGGGACTGATTTCGTACTTTCTTTCATGAGGAAATAACCCCCCAAATTCAACTATGAAATAAGTCCTCAAAGTCAATTGTCAGAAATTCAATAAAAAATAACAAGTAATTGCAAGGCCAGTTTTGGATAGCAAACTCTGAAATATGTATGGGGGGAACATGCTGCCCCCCTGCAACCCCCCTGCTTGGCATAACTGTTGGCTTTGGGATATGTCCGAAGTTGGGTATCCGGGAAGATTTTTTTAAATCCATACAAAACATGGATATACAGTATGTGGCCAATGAATTATGACCGATCGAGTTTTCAACAAATTCCGCTACGTTCTGAAGTGTGTATTATATGGAATTCATTTTTTTTAAATCGTTTTGAGGAATACCGCTAGCTACGGGTTCTCTCTACACTTCCTTGTATTTCAACACCAGGTACCGACGGACTTGCCTCCGTGCGTACGGTAAATGTGCACCAACACATAAACTGGTTTGAATGTATTTTTCTTATCATTCTCATTTAGCTCGAAGTTCGCAATAGTGCGGTCGTAAAAAAGTATTTTATCAAGTGGAAAAGTAATTTGAGACAAAATTAAGTAAGTTGCCGTCAGTAGTATTAATTTTTTTTTCAAAATTTAATGTATATATATCCAAAGAAAGTGGAAAGCCCTATTTTTATTGATTTTTGTCAATATGGGTAAGAAAGCCGACATTTCTGTGGAAAAAAAATCACAAGTTGCTGCTATGTTGATTGAGAAGAAGTCCAGCTATACTCAAATAGCCAAGATTGTCGGAATTGCGAAGTCTTCCGTGGTCAACATAGCAAAACACGTGGACATACCAGGTGGCTCAACCTTGGTTCCGGCCAAACAATCGGCAAAACTGTGGCAAAAAAAGAAAAACAACACCAAAGGCCTGACAGAAAAGTCGTTCATAAAGCTTTACAGGAACGTAATGCACCAGCTCACTGCATTTTGAAGGATTTAAATGAAGCTGGAATCGACATATCATTAAGAACCGTACGACGTCGATTTAAGGAAAACTCTTTGGTCTGCAGAAGACCAGCAAAGAAGCCCAAATTGACCAACGTCATGCGAAAACGACGCTTGTATTGGGCACAGCTTCACAGAGATTAAGAGAGTGGTTATTGGAACAAGGTAAGTTAACTTTTTCTTCAAATTTCTTTTTACGATGAAATATTTTATAATTTTTCCGTAATCACGATTTCATTTTAGGTTGTCTTTAGCGATGAGTGTCGCTTAGAATCCGTGACGGAGACGGCCAAATTCGTCCGCAGAAGGCCCAATGAAAGATATTCAGATGATTGCGTAATTCGGACGGTCAAACATCCACCCTCTGTGATGATTTGGAGTTGTATAACAAGTAAAGGTAAGGGGGCCAACTTATTACGTTGAAGGGACAATGGACTCCAATCAGTATATTCTTCGGCCATATTTGAAAACATTAGGATCGCCCAGAGAAGAATACGTCTTTATGCAAGATGGAGCTCCTTGTCACAGATCCAAAGCAAGCATGAAATGCTTGGATTCCATGAACTTGGAAGTCTTACCATGGCCTGGTAATTCTCCGGATTTAAACCCGATAGAGAATTGCTGGGCCTACCTAAAATCGCGCGTTTATAGTCGAAGAAACAACACCGTACAAGAGCTCAAGCAGATCATTGAAGATATTTGGAAAAACGATCCCGCTATGAAAGAAATGGTCACGAAATGCATTGAAAGCGTGCCCAAACGAATAAAGGACGTATGCCCCCCCCCCCCCATACATTTTCTATTGCTTATGCGTTGTGGACTTTGATACTCAAAACATTGGGGACTTATTTCATACATTTTTGAGGACTTATTTCATCTTCGGTTCGGGGGTTGATTTCACAGTGAAATGAACCCCCAATTTTGGGGCGTTACTTCATTTTCCATTTGGGGGGGGGGGGGGGGGGGTATTTCATTGGGGAGTTATTTCCTGCAGCCCCAGAATATATGTAAATATCTGATAAGAGTTGATTCATTTTAGTTTCTTCATAGCTTAATTCTTGCATGTTTTCTCATTATTTATTCATAGAAATAGAAGGAAAACACTTTAAGTATTTAAATTTATAAAAAAGAAAATGTAAAAAGCAGAGAGGAAAAATCTTGTTCTTAATATACAAAAATACGAAATGAATATACATATAAAAATAAAAAGATAAATATTGCGTGATTCTACTTAAACGTCAACAACCATTTTTTTGTGAATGTCGGTATTTCCGACAACCGAGCAAAATTCGTCGAACGATATTTTGCCATCTTCATCTTTATCAGCGAAACAAATGGTTTTATCTACAATCTGTTGTAACTGTGTATCCTTAAGATTATTCCCGACCATCATTTTAAGCACCTAAAAGTAAAAAACAAATATTTGTCTAGTGAATTGCATAAAAAAAAAATAATGCAATACGTTTCGCTTAGCAAATAACGAAAATGAGATTTATAATAAAAGTAGAAACAGAAAATTTAGAATTATACTAACATAGGAGTTTGATCAAATGTGCGTTAGTGAATAGACGTCTTTGTTTCAAGTGCTCCGACTTTTGCATCTTTTTACCGCGAGTTCTCCTTATCGGTCAATTAAAAAAATTCTATAAACTAAAGACTTGACTACTAAATCATTCCTTTTCAAATCTCGTGCAGTTTACGCAATATCCTGCAATACTTTCTTTAGTTTTTAATTTATAAATCAAACCAACATGACTACACGAACGAAAGCTTCTGCCCCCAAAACTCTACCCTCTACCCCGTCGGAGAGTCGGTCTCCATCAATCGCTAACCACGGTATCTCCGCCTTCTCTCTGCAAAAACTTGAAGAGCGAATGGACAAGCTAAGTGAACTTCTGATAGACACCATCAAATAGAAGTAGATAGCCTTCGTCGCGAGTTTCTCAAGCAGGTCGAGGAAGTCAAGAAATGTTGGTCATCTAAACTGGAGGAAGTAAATGCAAACCTCTCAAACGTTGTTACGCGCGTTGAAAAGTTAGAAGCCGATAGGGTTATAGAAACTGCTCTCAGAGATGACATACTTCAACTACAGAGACAAGTCGATGCCTTCGAGCGTAAAGAGGTTTCCACGGACGCCGTTCTTTTTGGGATCCCTGTGCGTAGTGAGGAAAATGTAACTTACTTACTTACTTATCAGGCCTGCGATCCATGGAGGATCTGAGCCTGAGCTATAGCTGCCTTCCATCCTTGACGGTCCCGGGCACGCTGCTTCCAGTTGTCAAGACCAAGATGTCTTACATCCGCGATTACTTGATCTTTATACCGGAGGTTCGGTCTTCCTCTTCTTCTCGAACCAGGAGGCTCGGAGTCGAAGACCCTCTTAGCTGGAGCGTTGATGTCCATGCGCTCGATGTGGCCGAGCCAGTGTAGTCGACGGGTCCTTGCCTTCCGGACTACATCCACATCTTGGTACAGCTCGTAGAGTTCACGGTTGTGTCTTCTTCTCCATTCACCTTCCTCACAGACAGGACCAAATATCCGGCGCAGAATTTTTCTTTCGAAAAAACCCAAAATCAGCTCCGCTGTCCTGCTTATCGTCCAGCTTTCGGCTCCGTACAGCAAGACTGGCAGAATGAGCATTTTGTAAAGCATGACTTTGGTCTTTCGAGTGAGGAGTTTTGACCCCAGTTGTTTGGACAAGCCGAAGTAGCAGCGGTTGCCAAGGGCGATTCTATGCCGGATCTCCACCTGTGGTGTCATTTGTGGAATTTACGTTTGCCCCGAGGTAGACAAACTCCTTAACTACCTCGAAATTGTAGCTGTTAATTATTATATTTAGTCCCAGGTGGTGAGCGACGGATTGGTTTTTGCTTGACAGCATGTACTTTGTCTTGTCCTCATTGACCTTAAGACCAACTCGTTTCGCCTGTTCTTCAATCGCCGTGAATGCTTCCACAATGCCACGGCGAGAAGACGCGATGATGTCGATATCATCCGCGTATCCTAGCAGCTGGATGGACTTGTAAAAGATAGTGCCTTCCCTGTTGAGGCCTGCCCGTCGCACTATCTGCTCCAGCACCAGGTTGAAGAAGTCACGTGACAGCGCATCTCCTTGCCGAAATCCGGTGCATGTTTCGAATGGTTCCGAGGTCCTAGAACCGAGTTGCACGGTGCATCGCGTGTTTTTTAGCGTGGCGCGACACAACTGGATCAATTTTACCGGGATCCCGAATTCGGCCATCGCCCCAAATAGTGCTTCACGATGAATGCTGTCGTATGCGGCTTTGAAATCGATGAAAAGATGGCGTGTATCGATTTGAAACTCGTTGGTCTTTTCCAGGATTTGTCGAAGTGTGAAAATTTGGTCTATAGTTGATTTGCCGGGCCGGAAGCCGCACTGGTAGCTGCCGATTAGTGCGGTGCAAAATGGTTTTAGACGTTCACACAATACGCTGGACAGGATCTTGTATGCGACATTGAGCAGGGATATACCTCTATAGTTCTTGCAAGAGGTAGGATCGCCTTTTTTGTGGATGGGGCATATAGAGCTGGTATTCCAGTCGTCGGGCATGCTCTCATCTTCCCAAATTCTGCAGATGATCTGGTGCATGCTCCCTACCAGAACATCGCCGCCAGCCTTGAAGAGCTCTGATGGCAAGCCATCTGAGCCTGCGGCCTTGTTATTCTTCAGCTTCTGAATAGCTGTGCCGACTTCTTCGATGCTGGGTGGGAGGACTACTTCAGTGGCTGGATTTGGGATTTCCTCGGTCCCTACCACTCTCTTGGTCATGCTCGTTAAGCAGCTGCTTAAATACATCCACTATTCCCTGGGGTTCGGTGACAAGATTACCCCCACAGTTTCGAAGAGCCTGCGTGCCCTTTTTGAAGCCTCCTGCAAGACCTTTGGCTTTCTTGTAAAAGGCTCGTGTTTTATGCTTATCCCTAGACTCCTCGATATCCTTGAGCTGGGAGGCTGCAAACATTCTTTTCTTTTGTCGCAGTAGTTTTTTTTTTTTTTTGTTCCTCTCTTCTTCTGGCTCGGTACTCTTTTTGCGCTGCCCTGGTTTTCCTCTGCAGCGCCTTTTGGTACGCCTCGTCATGGGCATGGGCTCGGACATACAGGGTAAGGTTGTTGATCGCTCCCAACTATTAATTAACTACATTTAACTAACCAATGTTAAGACACGGTTGAACAGACTGACTCCAATCACTGTTTAAAGCATTCGCGGATAGAAAGCTAGTTAACTAACATCAGTTCTTCTTCTTTGGTGGCGTTACAGCCCATGAAGGACCAGAGCCAAGCTTCTCTCAATCTCCCATGTTGTGTGTGATTTATTTTTCACATATGTAGGTGAAACTAACATCAATTGCATGTATGTAAATCGTATTTGATAAAAATGCTGATATTTACCTGAAACAATTCGCCGTTCGATATGTAACCATCGTTGTCCATATCATATATGCGAAATGCAAACCGTAGTTTTGACAATTTGTCTCCTTTGACACTGAATTGTGAGACGCCTTGAATGAATTCCTTAAAATCTACTTCTCCATTGCCATCAGCATCAAATATATCTATGACACGTTGAACCAAAGGATTTTGTTGTAATTCGGGCAAAGACATGAATTCGTCGACACTGAGCGCGCCCGAATTATCTAAATCCAATTTTCGAAATCGTTTACCCAAACGGCGAATTTCATCCGCGTCAACTGCAATAAAAAAGAATAAAACAGTTTAGAGCAACAATACAAGTTAATTAAGAACATAAGCGTATCTAGGTGCACAAAAGTGAATACTACAAAATAGGTTTCATTACGGCAAGCCATTATCATCACTATCATACACATTTATCAGCGCATCTAACAAGTCTAAATTCGGGAGGTCATTTCTTATATCTTCTTAGAATTTATGTATCACCATCGTACTATAATGCTAATGTTATAACGCAGTGGTTCCCAATCTTTTTCAGCCGGCGGCGCACTTCCAAGTTTAGTATTTCGTCACGGCGCCCTATCTTAGCTATTTGGTTATTAGCGAGACTAAGGCAAAAAGTCCTAAGCTTTCGGCATGTGAGCGAAAGCCTCGTAACAATCCGTACCAAGGCTACATTTTTTAATATCAGCCTGATCTGCGTCCACGCTCCCCCGGAAGACAAGGATAACTCCGCCAAAGATGAGTTCTACACCCCACCATGGTATAATCGCAGACTCCGTTCCCTCAGAAACAAAAGAAATAAACAGTGGTCAATATTCCTTCGTACCCAATCCCCTAAAGACTTCTCTAACTACATGGGTAGCTATCTTCACTTTACGACCCTTCACAACTCTCTCTATCAACGCTATATAGCCGAAACACAAGCCAATCTTATAAGCGATCCAAAGTCCTTCTTTAAGTTTGTTAACTACAAAAGAAAATCTGATGGGTACCCCACCTCTCCCTCCTTCAATGATCAAACCTCAAATGACCCTCAAACAATCTTTCGCCGACGATTCCTTTGTTCCGGATCCCGCTTACTTCGATTATTTACCGAATTTCTCCTTTGGACCTTTTCTCCCTCGTACAATCGACCCCTGTGTCATCGAAAACAAATTAAATCAACTTAAAGATGAATTCACTCCTGGACCTGACGGTCTCCCTGCTATATTCCTAAAAAAATGCTCCTCAACCCTCTCTTCCCCTCTCTCGCAAAATCTTCACTTTATCCCTATGTTTGGGCGAATTCCCCCAGTTATGGAAAACTTCATATATAACCCCTATACACAAAAAAGGGCCGAAGAACGATATCAACAATTATCGTCCCATTGCCAAACTGTCACATATACCCAAACTCCTCGAGAGCATTTTGTATGAAATCTTAAGTTTTCGCTGCAAGTCTTTAATCTCCCCTAGACAACACGGTTTCCTCAAATGCAGATCTACAACCACAAATCTTGTTGAGTTTGTGTCCTTTACCCTCTCGGCCTTAGAGAATGGCAATGAAGTCGACGTTATTTCTACCGATTTCAGTAAAGCTTTCGATAAAATTTCCCACAGCCTAATACTCTTCAAGCTGTCTTCCCTTGGTTTCGATCCCATTTCCGTGAAGTGGATATCTTCTTACTTGAACAATCGCTATTATAGTGTTCGCTTCAGATCTGCCTTTTCTAAACCTTTTCTAGCTTCCTCTGGTGTCCCCCAAGGTAGCCACTTAGGTCCACTTCTTTTCGTTCTTACCATTAACGACATTGAAATGGTGATCAAACATTCCCATATCTCACTATATGCGGATGATACCAAGTTCTTCAGGAGTATTTCCCCCAATCAGGACCCCTCCCTAATCCAGTTAGATCTCAATAGTTTTTCCACCTGGTGTTCCAAAAACTGCTTGGAACTTAACATTCCCAAATGCCAATCCATTACTTTTTCACGTAAACGAATCAAACCCCCTTCCCGTCTCTACTTTCTAGATAATCAGCCCATAGCCACCGTTCAGGCTATCCGGGATCTTGGCATATCGACGAGATAATCCTTAAAGCTAATTCAGCCCTCGGCTTCGTAAAGCGATGGTCTAAAGAATTCTCCAACCCCTACGTTACCCGATCTCTCCACACAACCTTTGTCCGGCCCCTTCTTGAATACGCCTCTCAAGTATGGTCACCTTACCAACAAACCCACATTTCTAGAATCGAGAGCATCCAACGCCGATTCCTACGTTTTGCACTTCGAGGTCTCCCCTGGAATTATCCTTTGCTCCTACCACCCTATCAAGACCGTCTTAAATTAATCAACATGAACACGTTGGAGGAAAGAAGAACTGTATCTGACATTCTCTTCATCCATCGACTCCTTTCAGGTACCATTGACTGCGCGACCCTCTATGACTCTGTCTCTATCAACACTAACCCCCGCAATGTACGTAATCCCCGTCTCTTATATCTACCCACCCCCGCACCGCCTATGGCTCCAATGAACCCATTTCTCGTTTGCTGGGGAAGTGTTAACTCAAATCCTTACTTCGACTTCAACCTCAGCACTCAATGCTTAAAAACTCGTCTTCTTAATCATGCCCCCCTCCCCCGCCATCATTAGCCTCTAAGTTAGATTAAGTTAGAATAAGTTAGATTAAGTTGGCTTGAATTAAGCCCAATAAATGGGGGTGTCGGCCCCCACGAAAATTGAAAATTAAAAAAGTGTGCTGGTCTGTCCAACACTGTTCATCCAATAAACGCCAGAAGACAATCCAAGCTGCGGGGGGAAGCTGGTAGTTCAGCGCCATAAATCGAAATCGATTGCATTTGCCGGAAAGGTCATAGCCAGTATGTTTTGGGACGCAAAAGGGATTCCGTAATCTTACTACCATGCAAAAGCCGATTACAAGAAAATATTACTTCGACATCCTTTCTTGTGAACTAGGCAATCGATGCTGAAATTCCATTCATCGGGCATGCTTTAGGTTAGGTTAACATGGTAGGCATAAGCCACACGTAGGCCGAAGTCGGCCCATTGTGATACCACCTTGATCAAGTTACCCTGATCCGCTACCTGAGAACCAACCGGTGCTTCTAATGAAGCGATGGAGTTGAGCTATCTTTTGGTTTGCTAGCTCATTTAGATTGTCAAAGAATGGCGCGCCGTGGTAGATCATTCTGCGATTCGCAAAAGAGGGACATGAGCAGAGGAGGTGGTGTATTGATTCCTCCTCCTCCTCGTCCATGCAGCCGCGACAGAAGTCATTGGAGAGTAGCTCTAATCTGGCGGCGTGTGTCGTGTAGCCGAGGGTAGGTAGGCTGAGTGTGCTTGACCCTAACTTTGCGAGTTCGTCGGCCGCGCAGTTTCCTGGAATATCCCTATGCCCGGGAACCCACAGTATTTTAATGTTGAACTGTTCAGCCATCTTATCTAGAGATAAACGACAGTTTAGTGATGTCTTTGATTTGTGGGTTACCGCTGCCAGCGACTTTATCGCAGCTTGGCTGTACGTGCAAATGATAATATTCTTAGCGGTTACTATATTGATCCTGAGCCATGCAAGGGCCTCTGTTATCGCTGTTATTTCTGCCTGATACACACTGCAGTGATTTGGGAGTGTGAAAGATAGGTTGAGGCTAAGTTCCTTGGACAAGACCGCACTACCTACACCCGACTCCATCTTAGAGCCATCGGTATAGAGGGAGATCGATCGAGTCCTTTGGTATTACTTTCCCTTCAGTCCATTACTCCCTGGATGGAAAGACAACTTCGAAGTTCCTAGTGAACACATTCTGCGGGATGATGTAGTCCGTGTCCATGCGTACTTTGAAGAGGTTTAGAATGGTAGTTTGGCCTTTTTGAGATGTGGGCTATTTTCTTAAGCTCCTCATCCTTAGGGCCGCGCAGGCAGCAACTTGCTTGCGGAAAAGGTTCAATGGTGGAAGATGTAATAGAAGGTTAAGGCCTCCGTGGGGGTTGATCTGATAGCTACGCTTATGTATAAGCTGGCCGATCTTTGTACCTTCCCCAGAAGGCTTTGATTGACTGCCTTGTTCAGAGCAGTCCACGAGACTACAACGCCATACAGGAGGATGGGCCCTATGACTGCTGTGTAGAGCCAGTGCATAATGCTTGGTTGGCGACCCCACTTCCTGCCCACCACTTTCTTACAGCTGTAAAGGGCAGTAGTTGCCGTCTTGACGCGATCAAGATTGTTGGGTTTCCAATTCAGCCTCCTGTCAAGGACTAGGCCTAGATATTTAGCCTGTTCTTTGATTGTTAGTTGGGTTCCACACAGCCTCGCTGGGTTGAGGGGCGGAATTTTATATTTGTTAGTAAACAGTACTAGATCGGTCTTCTTAGGGTTCACCTCAAGTCCACAGTACTGCGTCCAGGTTTCGACTGTGTGTAAGGCACTCTGCATAAGGTCGCATAGAGTGTTGGGAAATTCACCTGTGGCGGCAATAGCAATGTCATGTGCATAGGCGGTCACAGTGTACCCTTCCTGTTCCAGAGGAGAGAGGAGAGTACTCCACCCTATGGTGTACCTCTGCTGACCATTCTAGTTGAGATGGCACCAGCGAAGTTGGCTTTGACGACTCTTTGTTTTAGCATTTGTCGCACCAGTTCTATCACTGATCCCGTAACACCCCGATCAGAGAGCGCTTTGATGAGCTTTTGCCTGCCTTGGGTATGAAAATGACTTTGGTGACCTTCCACTTGCTGGGGATATAGGATAGGGAGAGGCAGCTATTGTATATGACCGCAAGCCAGGGGAGGATG
This sequence comes from Eumerus sabulonum, assembly GCA_951905685.1. Lineage (NCBI taxonomy): Eukaryota > Metazoa > Arthropoda > Insecta > Diptera > Syrphidae > Eumerus > Eumerus sabulonum. The sequence continues at coordinate 72,614,386 of OX645064.1, forward strand.
ACACATATCTGCTACCTGCTGGAGCTCAGCTGGTATGATCCCATCCGGTCCTGGGGACTTGTATGGTTCAAATCTTTTTATGGGAGCTGGTGAATCCGCCCTACCAGGTCATCTCCAGCCGCTTTAAATAGCTCGGTAGACAGCCCGTCTGCGCCCGCGGCTTTATTATTTTTGAGCATTGAAATTACTAGCTTAATTTCATTAAGGTCGGGTGGACGAAATTTTCTTGCATCTTCGTCCGTCGCGAATGGATCATTCTGCCTGACAGCGGTATTAGCTCTTTCACCGCCGTTAAACAGTCTACAGAAGTATTCCTTCCATATTCTCAGCATCGACTGTGACTCTACTACTAGTTGTCGGTCTTCATACTTACAAGCTTCGTTCTGTTTGTTTTCCTTTTTCGTAAAACTTGTGAGCATTATTAACATCTCTCCATCTCCTCGATCTCACGCTTTTCATGTTGTCTTTTGTTCTTTCTTAAAAGCGGCTCTCGTCCGTCTTTGTAGCATGGCATTGTATGCGTTTTGCTTTGCTACATGGGCTTGCCCGCATTGCTCTTCAAACCAGGTGTATCTAAATGACGGTGACTTGAAACTCAACACATCAGAGGCAGCGTCACTGATGGCACGTTGGCAATGGTCCCACTGTTGTTTTGTGGATAGTTCCGGTGTCATTGGAGTTTTTCGAGAGATTGAGAGAAACTCGATCGGCAAAGATCCTAGCGGTCTCTTGCGATTGTAGCTTTCCGATGTCAAACGTTCGTTGTCCAGCTCGATTCCGTGGCATCCTTGATATCTTCATTCGTATCCTGGCTACAACAAGATAGTGATCGAGTCGCTGTTGGCTCCTCGGGAGGTTCGTACATCTAGGATGCTGGAGGAGTGTCTGGCGTCGATCGCAACGTGATCAATCTGATTGGTGGTACGACGGATCAGGTGATCGCCAGGTTCCTTTGTGAATATTGAGATGCGGGAATCGTGTGCTAGCCAGTAGGAGATTGCGCCCCACCAGGGAGTCGAGCAGCCGATGTCCGTTTTCGGACGTGGTGTGGTGAAGGCTATATTTCCCTGTGATCACAAGATCTTCTCTGCCGTACTGAACGTCTGACACCCTTTGTGGATAATCTGATAGGTTTGTATCAATGTGATTTCAGGCCAGGTAAATCCAAAATAAAAATCGACACCCATCACCTTTTCGTCGATTTCAAGGCCGCGTATGATAGTGTGCATAGAGACGAGCGATACAGCGCCATTTCTAGTTTTTACTTCCCTGCCACACTCGTCAGATTGTGCAGAGTGACAATGAAGAATTCTCGCTGCTCCATTAAGGTCGGTAGCGAATTAACCGAGGCCCTTGATGTTAAAAAAGGATTTAGACAAGGTGACGCGCTGTCATGTAATTTCTTCAACTTGAAATGTTGAAAAGATCACACGAGATTCACTCGCCACATAAGAGGTAGAGGTACGATCTATTTCAAGATGACATTGACGTAATTGGTCGAACACAGCGGGACGTCAATGATGCATTCGAAAGCATTGAAGAAGAAACGGCTAAAATGGGTCCTTCGGTTTACAAGGGTAAACCCAAATATATGCTGTCAACCAAATAAGACAAGCAACACCGACGTCTCGGCCAGAACGTCACAATTGGCAGCTACAGATTCGAAGTGATCAAGGACTTCGTCTACCATGGCTCACTAGTGGTCAGCACTGGGATCAAACGTAGCAAGATCAATCAGCCTGTGTCCGTTATCGGAGGTGGTGTCGTGTAGGCTAAGTTTGCCGATGACTCGTTCAAGGAAGCTTTCATTACCCAGCTTAGCATTGAAGTCTCCTAGTACAATTTCGATGTCATAGCTGGGACATTGGGCATACGTTCTGTCTAGGAGATCGTAGAACTCATCTTTGGCGGAGTTATCCTTGTCTTCCGTGGGGGCGTGGACGCAGATCAGGCTGATGTTAACAAATTTAGCCTTGATGCGGATTGTATGATTTCCAGGATGGCGGGTATGTCCGCCATTCCACGTACAAAGCCGAAGATCATTGTCCTTTTTTCGTTTTTGCAAGGGTCGTCAACATAAATCCGGTCCGTTATATCCGAGGCTTGTGGTTGTATCGGAGTTTGTGTTTTTTTTTTTCGTAGCCCAACCGACTAATCCTGTTTTTTGGCGCAGGAGACTCGCCATTCGCCCTTCCCCGTCTGCAATTTCCATAGGAAATCTCCAGATGGCACCACGAGGAGGTGGGGATGGGACTTACTAACAGTGCCGCAAGATGTTCGACTGCGGTGGCTCTTCTCGCTTTTTAGCAGGCCAGCATCCGTCGAATAGATGCTACCCCTACGAGGCCTTTGTTAGTCCTTTGCCATTATTAGTATATATGTCCTTAAAACTACCACAGGAATAATGCTCGCAGGTTTTACATGCCAAGGCTATAAAGCCAAAGCAGAAGCCTGTAGGGATGAAGACGGGCAGCTACTAATAGAGTCACAGTCGATGCTGAGAATATGGAAAGAACACTTGTGTAGACTGCTTAACGGCGATGAAATATCTAATACCACTGTCAGGCAGAATGATCCATTTGCAACGTACGTAGATGCAAGAGAATCTCGTCCATCCGACCTAGATTAAATTATGCTAGCCATTTCAAAGCTCAAGAACATTAAAGGCGCGGGCGCAGACGGGCTATTTAAAGGGGCTGGAGATGATCTGGTATGGTTCACGCACCAGCTCGTCTGTAAAATATGGTCGAAGGAAAGAATGCCGGACGAATGGAGTCTCAGCATCGTTTGCCCAGTCCACAAGAAAGGAGACCCCTATTACTGCGCCAACTACAGGGGAAGAAGTCTCCTTAACATCGCATAAAAGATCTTCTCTGCCGTACTGGTTGAACGCCTGAAACCCTTCGTGAATAATCTGATTGGTTCTTATCAGTGTGGTTTCAGACCAGGTAAGTCTACAATAGACCAGATATTTACCCGGCGGCAGATCTTGGAAAAGACCCAAGAATACCAAATCGATATCCATCACCATTTCGTCGATTTCCAGGAGAACTCTCGCTGCTCCATTAAAATCGGTAGCGAATCAACCGAGACCGTTTTTTTCTGTTTTCTTTTTTTTGTAGTCACAACCGCACTCAAGGCTAAGGGCCTTGACATTGACATAATTGGACGAGCACAGCGAGATGTTAATGAAGCGTTCGAAAGCATTGAAGCAGAAGCGGCTAAAATGGGTCCTTCGGTTAACGAGGGTAAAACGAAATATGTATATGCTGTCAACCAAAAAGACGCGCAACACCGAAGTCTCGGCCAGAACATCACAATTGGCAGCTACAGATTCGAAGTGGTCAAGGACTTTGTCTACCTTGGTTCACCAGTGACCAGTGATAATAACACCAGCGCTGAGATCATACGCAGAATTACTCTTGCCAACCGCTGCTTCTTTGGGCTCACGAGGCAATTGAGAAGTAGAGCCCTCTCTCGAAGGATCAAAGTTGCGCTGTACAAAACCTTAATCTTCCCGGTCCTCCTCTATGGCGCAAAGTTTCGAGAGGAAAATTCTATATGCAATCTATGGTTCCGTTTGTATAAACGGAGAGTGGAGGAGAAGATACGACGACGTACTATAGGGGCTGTACAGCGACATCGGCCTAGTACGACGTCTACGGATCCAACATCTTAGATGGCTAGGCCATGTAGAGCGGATGGACAGCACAGCTCCGGCCCGAAGAGTCTTTGACTCCAACCCGGAAGGACGAAATTGCAGAGGACGGCCGCATCTATATAGGTGCACACAAGTGGAAAGGGGACCTTAACCAATTGGGAGTGTGTTGCTGGAAACAGCTGGAAAAAGACCGTGCCAGCTGGAGAGTTTGTTGGTTGAGGCCCGAACTGTAGCGCCAGTTGGATGCCAACATTCGCAATAACATTTCTGGCTTTCACCGGGGCAAATCACCTGTACACAAGGATGCATTAGCAATGGGGAAACCGAAGGACTTTTAGTACAATTTGCTCAGCTTTCTCCCTATTCCCTAGATTGGCACTGTCTGAATTCGATCTACCCCAAAGTGTAAAGCGCTTTGTATCCACTTAAGAAAACTTGAGAAGGCTGTAGATATTTTGACGATAAACAATCATAACAATCCGAGTTTCTTAAAACCTTACAACGTCAGTGATCAACATTCAGTAAAACGACACGAATCAAAAAAAGCATCTGTGTATTAACGTCGCGGAAGGATTCATTTTTATGAGCATACAAGTGTACAAAATAAGCAATTAAACTGTCTAAAAATAGGTCATTACACAAAAGCAAAAAACGATGGTTAGGTATATCTCGAAAACAACAACCACTTCGACACGACACACAGAACAGTTGAGCAGAAAAGGACAGATAAGTATCAAATACAAAGCGGCAGCAATTTGATAATCATCTGCATCTCTCCGTATGAATGGTGCGTCCGTTGTCATCGTAACAGGTGGGTATATGCCCCCCTTCCGCATCTTTTCCACTGTCACGGATCTAGCTGGTAATTGGTCCCACCGTTTTGGTCTTCCCGTAAACTGAGCTCGAAAACCAACTTGCGATTATGTTGCCCCTCCGTCCAACAGGAAGGACGCAGACAATTGTTTTAAAAACATTCACGACCAAGCGAATATTATATCTATGTACGTATTCATCTAGATAAATGGTACTTACAGTTGGAGCACATTTCCATGGGCAAGGATGTCTCATTACCCTGAAAAAAAAAAAACCAAAAATCACCAAAAAGAATTTAACTCACTGCACCAATTCCCAATGTTTGATTTAATAAAACGAATAATTAGTAAGAGAAAGATGAAATCAAAAATGATTCAGGCAATATTGATGCGAACTTTGTATTTGTTTTGGATTCATCCATATTCACATTATTGGACGAGATGAACCACTTTTCTTGTTCTTGGCGATGAGGAATAGGGCAGAGGAAATACGGGATACACTTGGGGTTTCACTGTGTTTAACATCAAATTACCATTTTGAAGTAAAGAATATCTTTCACCGTATGCAACAGATAAATTAATTTAGATTGCCGTTCAAACCACTTTTGTTTTATCTCATTTAAGAGATCAATTCGACTTTGGCTGAAAAATTTCTTCGAAATCTACTCGTCGGATTTTCCTGGGCAGCACAGAATACGATACATATAAGTGTGACCGATAAAAATGGCGAAAACGAATCTGATAGGTATTGCCATTCGGCTAGTATCCAAGTAGGAGAGGGAAATTTTTTCCTTATGGTAATGGTAATGCAGTGCGAGATTGCGGCCGTTTGTCATTTAAATGTTGTTGGTTAGACGGAGTCTACACGAGGGCTATCTGATGAGGGCTAAAATAAGTGTAAAAGAGAGGGTAAGTGAAACAGAAATACACTGGCACACTCACGCGCGGGTAGTCGGAGTCTACACGAGGGCTATCTTTTTGCGCCTTTTTCTTTTGAACCTACGTTCCAATTCGAGGACGCGTCCACACGGAGATTTTCTGCCTGTGCCTGTTTCTTGACATTTCGCTTCACATTTCAATTTCGTTGCCTGTGGTGACGTTTGAAAAGTAGGGATGGTATCCAAACGTACACTACCAAGTCAGAAACAAGAGTGAAGCGACATCGCAAAACAAAGAAAAGGAGATAAGGAAATGGCAAAAAACCCACGAAGTAGCTACCCGCGCGTGAGTGTGCCATTGTATTTCTGTTTCACTTACCCTCTCTTTTACACTTATTTAAGCCCTCACCAGATAGCCCTCGTCAAGACTCCGACGTAGCTACTTCGCGGGTTTTTTTTGACACTTCCTTATCTCCTTTTCTTTGTTTTGCGATGTCGCTTCACTCCCACATTGGACGGATTAAATTCCAATCCGACCAAAAATTAAGGCGTAAAATCCTTCAATGTCCCAAAGGTAGCAAAAGTTTCTGGTCGTTTGTAAAAAACGTAAAAAACTCAACTAAGTCGTCTATACCGACGCTCATCCACAATGACATCCCAGCTGTCACCCCCTTAGACAAAGCGAACCTACTTGCTGCCCATTTCGCAACCAGTTCTCAGCTGCCAGCTTGTACTTTGTCTCCGCCTGTACTAGAGTGCGTCAATTCCACCATGGGGCTAATCCACTTCCGCACTCGTACAGTCGCAAGGGTTCTTAAAGACCTCGACATACACAAATCCGCTGGTCCAGATGGTATTGCCTCAATAGTTCTGAAGAGGTGTTCTTCTACGCTGGCAAAACCACTGCGCAAGCTTTTTCACCACCATGGGGCTAATCCACTTCCGCACTCGTACAGTCGCAAGGGTTCTTAAAGACCTCGACATACACAAATCCGCTGGTCCAGATGGTATGCCTCAATAGTTCTGAAGAGGTATTCTTCTACGCTGGCAAAACCACTGCGTAAGCTTTTTCACCTTTCCTACACCTTTGGGCTCTTTCCGAGTAGGTGGAAAACAGCATTTGTCCAGCCTATACCCAAAAAAGGCGAATCATCTTCTCCCTCCAACTACCGACCCATTGCACTAACGTCCCTTCTTTCCAAGGTCATGGAAACGCTGATTAACCGTCAGCTTATGAAATACCTTGAATCACGGAAACTCCTCAATGACCGCCAATACGGTTTCCGCAGCAACAGATCCACTGGTGATATGATGGCATATCTCGCTGAAAAGTGGAATCACTCCCTTCACCAAGCAGGTGAAAGCAAAATTGTTGCACTGGATATTTCGAAAGCATTTGACAGGGTTTGGCATGAAGCCCTTTTGTCGAAAATGCGTGCTTTTGGGATCGATGAGTCTCTCTTTCAATGGATTAGAAGCTACCTTTCGAATCGTTCAATTCAAGTTGTTTTGGACGGATTCAAGTCTGATGCTCACTTTGTAAATGCCGGTGTTCCCCAGGGCTCCGTTTTATCTCCGACACTCTTTCTTATTTCTATAAATGATCTATTGTCTGTTACTTCTAATCCAATTCACTCCTTCGCTGACGACAGTACCCTCAGTTTCTCATATTCGCTCACCAGTTTACGACCCTGCACTTCGGTTGTAGATAATGAGCGGCAGCGTATGTTAAGCTCATTAAATTCCGATATCGACAGCATCATCCAATGGGGTAAAAACAATAGAGTGGAATTTAATGCTTCCAAAACACAATGCTGTCTCTTATCGTTAAAGCGTATACATAACCCGCAGCCATTATCCATGAATGGCACTTGCATCTCAGAAACTGAAAAGCTTTCCATCCTGGGTATGAGTGTTGCTCACAATCTTAATTGGAGCGACCATATATTCAGTGTCGCCAAGAATGCTGCGAAATGCCTAGGATTCTTATACAGATGCAAGAAATATTTCTCACCCTTAGATCTGGCTACAATCTATAAGGCGTTCATTCGCCCCAAATTAGAGTTTAACGCTCATGTCTGGTCCGGTGCTTCCAAGACCTCACTGCACCTACTAGACAGAATACAAAAACGAGCCATAAAACTGATAGGTGACTCCAGCATTACCAAAACATTAGACTCGCTGGAACACCGCAGGAATGTTACCTGCCTCTCCCTGTTTTATCGTTACTACCACCAAAAATGCTCTGATGAAATAGCCAGTTGCATTCCGCCCTTCAACATTTCTCCCGCAATACACGTCTCTCTAGGAATGCTCACCAATATACCCTGAAGCCCGCTTTCGGACGTACCGTCAAATATAGAGAATCTTTCATTAACCGAACTACACGAATCTGGAACTCCCTGCCGGATTCGGTTTTTCCCCCTCAATGCAACATGCAAGCATTTAAGATCAATGTCCATCGGCATCTCCTCTATTCCTCTTCCTCTCTACCTTCTGCCCGCACTATGTCACCGACATAATAAGGTTATTAGACCTTGAGTGCGCGCAAATTATTAAAAAAAAAAACTCCTGTTTCTGACTTGGAAGTGTACGCTTGGATAATCGGCTATCACATGCAGTCTCACGACTCACGACTCATTTTCCATCTTCTCTTTTGACTTTCTATTCTCTGAGGCGAGCGCAATCACATAGAAGCCTCAGATGAGTCATACGTCTTTTTCAATTTCCTCTTTCGACATACATTCCTGAGTCGAGCGCCTACTTTTTTTTCATTTTGAAGTTGTCTCCGTGAGAGTAAAGCATATCGAATCCGACGTAAGATCACGCGTCCAAAAAAGATCCGACATTATTGCGTCCATTCCCCACGAAGTACGAAAAGAAATGAAACAGAAATGAAAAATAACGAACAAAGAGAAAGAGTTACTACTTGCTTACTTACTTATCAGGCCAGCGATCCATGGAGGATCTGAGCCTGAACTATAGCTGCCTTCCATCCTTGACGGTCCCGGGCACGCTGCTTCCAGTTGTCAAGACCAAGATGTCTTACATCCGCGATTACTTGGTCTTTATACCGGAGGTTCGGTCTTCCTCTTCTTCTCGAACCAGGAGGCTCGGAGTCGAAGACCCTCTTAGCTGGAGCGTTGATGTCCATGCGCTCGATGTGGCCGAGCCACATCCACATCTTGGTACAGCTCGTAGAGTTCGTGGTTGTGTCTTCTTCTCCATTCACCTTCCTCACAGACAGGACCAAATATCCGGCGCAGAATTTTTCTTTCGAAAGAACCCAAAATCAGCTCCGCTGTCCTGCTTATCGTCCAGCTTTCGGCTCCGTACAGCAAGACTGGCAGAATAAGCGTTTTGTAAAGCATGACTTTGGTCTTTCGAGTGAGGAGTTTTGACCCCAGTTGTTTGGACAAGCCGAAGTAGCAGCGGTTGCCAAGGGCGATTCTATGCCGGATCTCCACTGCGATGCCATTTGTGGAATTTACGTTTGCCCCGAGGTAGACAAACTCCTTAACTACCTCGAAATTGTAGCTGTCAATTGTTATATTTAGTCCCAGGTGGTGAGCGACGGATTGGTTTTTGATTGAAAGCATGTACTTTGTCTTGTCCTCATTGGCTTTAAGACCAGCTCGTTTCGCCTGTTCTTCAATCGCCGTGAATGCTTCCACAATGCCACGGCGAGAACACGCGATGATGTCGATATCATCCGCGTATCCTAGCAGCTGGATGGACTTGTAAAAGATAGGGCCTTCCCTGTTGAGGCCTGCCCGTCGCACTATCTGCTCCAGCACCAGGTTGAAGAAGTCACGTGACAGCGCATCTCCTTGCCGAAATCCGGTGCATGTTTCGAATGGTTCCGAGGTCCTAGAACCGAGCTGCACGGTGCATCGCGTGTTTTTTAGCGTGGCGCGACACAACTGGATCAGTTTTACCGGGATCCCGAATTCGGCCATCGCCCCAAACAGTGCTTCACGATGAATGCTGTCGTATGCGGCTTTGAAATCGATGAAAAGATGGTGTGTATCGATTTGAAACTCGTTGGTCTTTTCCAGGATTTGTTGAAGTGTGAAAATTTGGTCCATAGTTGATTTGCCGGGCCGGAAGCCGCACTGGTAGCTGCCGATTAGTGCGGTGCAAAATGGTTTTAGACGATCACACAATACGCTGGACAGGATCTTGTATGCGACATTGAGCAGGGATATACCTCTATAGTTCTTGCAAGAGGTAGGATCGCCTTTTTTGTGGATGGGGCATATAGAGCTGGTATTCCAGTCGTCGGGCATGCTTTCATCTTCCCAAATTCTGCAGATGATCTGGTGCATGCTCCCTACCAGAACATCGCCACCAGCCTTGAAGAGCTCTGATGGCAAGCCATCTGAGCCTGCGGCCTTGTTGTTCTTCAGCTTCTGAATAGCTGTGCCGACTTCTTCGATGCTGGGTGGGAGGACTACTTCAGCGGCTGGAGTTGGGATTTCCTCGGTCCCTACCACTCTCTCTTGGTCATGCTCGTTAAGCAGCTGCTGGAAGTGCTGCTTAAATACATCCACTATTCCCTGCGGGTCGGTGACAAGATTACCCTCGCAGTTTCGAAGAGCCAGGGTGCCCTTTTTGAAGCCTCCTGCAAGGCCTTTGGCTTTCTTGTAAAAGGCTCGTATTTTATGTTTATCCCTAGACTCCTCGATATCCTTGAGCTGGGAGGCTGCGAAGATTCTTTTCTTTTGTCGCAGTAGTTTCTTCTCCTCCCTTCTTCTGGCTCGGTACTCTTCTCGCGCTGCCCTGGTTTTCCTCTGCAGCGCCTTTTGGTACGCCTCGTCGGTTGCTGCCTTTTTCTGCTCACACTCGCCATCATACCACGGGTTTCTTGTCGGGGGTGGTAGGTATCCTAAGGTGGTTTCGGCTACTTCCTGAATGGCTGAGCGGCAATGCAGCCACATATTATTAGCATTTGTGTTCGACGTAGGCATACCGTAGAGTCTTTCGCTCAGCTGCTCCCTGTAGACTCTGGCAACCTCCGGTGTGCTCAGGCGCCCAATGTCGAACCTCCTCCTGATGGGCTGGTGCAGCTTTCTGACATTGGACAGTCGAGCTCTGAATCTTGCTGCTACGAGGAAGTGGTCAGAGTCGACATTTGCCCCTCTGAATGTTCGCACATCCAGGATGTTTGACGCGTGCCTTGCGTCAATGAGCACATGGTCGATTTGGTTGGCAGTTCGACCGTCCGGAGATCGCCAGGTTGCTGTGTGGATTCGCTTGCGAGGGAGTCTTGTGCTACTTATCACCGCATTACGAGCTGTCGCAAAGTCAGCGAGTCGGAAGCCGTTATCTGTTGTTGTATCGTGGAGGCTGTGCTTTCCGATCACTCCGCCAAGGGTGTTTTCCTTTCCGATTTTGGCGTTGAAGTCCCCGAGCACGATTTTTACATCGTACTCCGGACAAGCTCCGTAGGCGTTGTCCAGGAGGTCATAGAAGTCCTGGTAGCGGCGTGTGCACAAATAAGGCTGATGTTATAAAGTCTGCCTCTGATGCGGATCACAGCCAGGCGATCACTTATAGGTTTAAAGTCGATGACCTTCGACCTTAACCGCTTTCCCACGACAAATCCGCATCCCAGTAAGTGCAACCTTTTGTGACAGCTGTAATAAACGTCGCAATTTTTCTTCCTAATCCTACCGTTTCCTATCCAGCGTATTTCCTGGACCGCAGTAATATCCGCCTTGTACTGCGTGAGGATTCCTTCTAGTTTATGAGCAGCTCCGGGAGTGTACAGGGTTCTGACATTCCAGGAGCATACTCGCAAATCGTGTTCCTTTTTCGTGCGTTGTCGTTTCGTCATTCTGGTCGGGGTTTTTTTCGCTGCATACGTTTGTTCACCTCCCAACGGTTGTTGAAGAGGCTATCCAGAGGGCGCCGCGAGGAGGCCGTATGTCGACTTGACCCGGGCATTTAAAGAGGGATCGTTGCTGGCATCTCGCCAGGTTGAGAGCAATCAACAACTTTACCCTGTATGTCCGAGCCCATGCCCTCCACAGCATATCAGGCCACCATAAGTGGTCGGCATCTCCATAGCTTACAAGGCCACCATAAGTGACCGGCAGCTCTACAGTTTACCAGGCCACTATAGTTAGCCTGCGGCTCCACAGCTTACCAGGCCACCATAAGTGGCCGGCAGCTCTACAGATTACCAGGCCGCCATAGGTAGCCAGCAGCTCCACAGCTTACCAGGCTACCATAAGTGGCCGGCAGGTCTACAGTTTGCCAGGTCACCATAGGTGGCCAACAGCTCCACTGCTTACCAGGCCTCCATAAGTGGCCGGCAGCTCCACAGCATACCAGGCCACCATAAGTGGCCGGCAGGTCTACTGTTTACCAGGCCGCCATAGGAGGCCAGCAGCTCCCCACCTACCAAGTATATCTACAACTCACTGGGCCACCATAGGTGGCCGGCAGCTCCACGGCTAACCAGGCCACCATAAGTGGCCGGCAGCTCTACATTTACCCAGCCACTATAGTTGGCCTGCAGCTCCACAGCTTACCAGGCCACCATAAGTGGCCGGCAGCTCCACAGTTTACCAGGCCGCCATAGGTGGCCAGCATCTCTACAGCTTACTGGGAAACCATAGGTGGCCGGCAGCTCTACAGTTTACCAGGCCACTATAGTTGGCCTGCGGTTCCACAGCTTACCAGGCCGCCATAAGTGGCCGGCAGCTCTGCATTTTACCAGGCCACCATAGGTGGCCGGCAGCTACACGGTTTACCAGGCCACCATAAGTGGCCGGCAGCTCTACAGTTTACCAGACCGCAATAGGTGGCCAGCAGCTCCACAGCTTACCAGGCCACCATAAGTGGCGAGCAGCTCTGCATTTTACCAGGCCACCATAGGTGGCCGGCAGCTCTACAGTTTACCAGGCCACTATAGTTGGCCTGCAGTTCCACAGCTTACCAGGCCACCATAAGTGGCCAGTAGCTCTACGGTGTACCAGGCCACTATAGGTGGCCAGCAGCTCTACATTTTACCAGGCCACCATAGGTGGCCGGCAACTCTACAGTATACCAGGACACTGCAGGTGGACAGCAGCTCCACAGCATACCAGGCCACCATAAGAGGTCGGCATCTCCACAGCTTACAAGGCCACCATAAGTGACACTATAGTTGGCCTACGGCTCCACAGCTTACCAGGCCACCATAAGTGGCACAGTTTACCAGGCCGCCATAAGTGGCCAGCAGCTCCACAGCATTCCAGGCCACCATAAGCGGCCGGCAGATCTACAGTTTACCAGGCCCCCATAGGCAGCCAGCAGCTCCACGGCTTACCAGGCCAACATAAGTGGCCGGCAGCCCTACAGTTTAGCAGGCCACCAAAGGTGGCCAGCATCTCTACAGCTCACTGGGCCTCCATAGGTGGCCGGCAGCTCTAAACATTACCAGGCCGCCATAGGTGGCCAGCAGCTTCAAAACTTACCAGGCCACCATAAGTGGCCGGCAGCTCTACAGTTTACCAGGCCACTATAGTTGGCCTGCAGCTCCACAGCTTACCAGGCCACCATAAGTGGCCAGTAACTCTACAGTGTACCAGGCCACCATAGGTGGCCGGCAGCTCTACAGTATACCAGGACACCATAGGTGGCCGGCAGCTCTAAAGTTTACCAGGTCGCCATAGGTGGCCAGCAGCTCCACAGCTTACCAGGCCACCATAAGTGGCCGGCGGCTCCACAGCTTACCAGGCCACGATAAGTGGCCGGCAGCTCTACAGTCTACCAGGCCACTATAGTTGGCCTGCAGCTCCACAGCTTACCAGGCCACCATAAGTGGCCAGCAGCCCTACAGTTTACCAGGCCACCGTAGGTGGCCGGCAGCTCTAAAGTTTACCAGGTCGCCATAGGTGGCCAGCAGCTCCACGGCTTACCAGGCCACCATAAGTGGCCGGCGGCTCCACAACTTACCAGGCCACGATAAGTGGCCGGCAGCCCTACATTTTACCAGGCCACTATAGTTCGCCTGCGGCTCCACAGCTTACCAGGCCACCATAAGTGGCCGGCAGCTCTGCATTTTACCAGGCCACCATAGGTGGCCGGCAGCTACACGGTTTACCAGGCCACCATAAGTGGCCGGCAGCTCTACAGTTAACCAGACCGCAATAGGTGGCCAGCAGCTCCACAGCTTACCAGGCCACCATAAGTGGCGAGCAGCTCTGCATTTTACCAGGCCAACATAGGTGGCCGGCAGCTCTACAGTTTACCAGGCCATTATAGTTGGCCTGCAGTTCCACAGCTTACCAGGCCACCATAAGTGGCCAGTAGCTCTACAGTGTACCAGGCCACTATAGGTGGCCAGCAGCTCTACATTTTACCGGGCCACCATAGGTGGCCGGCAACTCTACAGTATACCAGGACACTGCAGGTGGACAGCAGCTCCACAGCATACCAGGCCACCATAAGGGGTCGGCATCTCCACAGCTTACAAGGCCACCATAAGTGACACTATAGTTGGCCTACGGCTCCACAGCTTACCAGGCCACCATAAGTGGCACAGTTTACCAGGCCGCCATAGGTGGCCAGCAGCTCCACAGCATACCAGGCCACCATAAGTGGCCGGCAGCTTTACAGTTTACCAGGCCCCCATAGGAGGCCAGCAGCTCCACGGCTTACCAGGCCACCATAAGTGGCCGGCAGCTCTACAGTTTACCAGGCCACTATAGTTGGCCTGCAGCTCCACAGCTTACCAGGCCACCATAAGTGGCCCGCAGCTCTACATTTTACCAGGCCACCATAGGTGGCCGGCAACTCTACAGTATACCAGGACACTGCAGGTGGACAGCAGCTCCACAGCATACCAGGCCTCCATAAGTGGCCGGCAGCTCCACAGCATACCAGGCCACCATAAGTGGCCGGCAGGTCTACTGTTTACCAGGCCGCCATAGGAGGCCAGCAGCTCCACAGCCTACCAGGTATCTCTACAACTCACTGGGCCACCATAGGTGGCCGGCAGCTCCACGGCTAACCAGGCCACCATAAGTGGCCGGCAGCCCTACAGTTTAGCAGGCCACCAAAGGTGGCCAGCACCTTTACAGCTCACTGGGCCTCCATAGGTGGCCGGCAGCTCTAAACATTACCAGGCCGCCATAGGTGGCCAGCAGCTTCAAAACTTACCAGGCCACCATAAGTGGCCGGCAGCTCTACAGTTTACCAGGCCACCGTAGGTGGCCGGCAACTCATCAGTATACCAGGACACTGCAGGTGGACAGCAGCTCCACAGCATACCGGGCCACCATAAGGGGTCGGCATCTCCACAGCTTACAGGGCCACCATAAGTGACACTATAGTTGGCCTACGGCTCCACAGCTTACCAGGCCACCATAAGTGGCACAGTTTACTAGGCCGCCATAGGTGGCCAGCAGCTCCACAGCATACCAGGCCACCATAAGTGGCCGGCAACTCTACAGTTTACCAGGCCCCCATAGGTGGCCAGCAGCTCCACGGCTTACCAGGCCACCATAAGTGGCCTGCAGCCCTACAGTTTACCAGGCCACCAAAGGTGGCCAGCATCTTTACAGCTTACTGGGAAACCGTAGGTGGCCGGCAGCTCTAAAGTTTACCAGGTCGCCAATGGTGGCCAGCAGCTCCACGGCTTACCAGGCCACCGTAAGTGGCCGGCGGCTCCACAGCTTACCAGGCCACGATAAGTGGCCGGCAGCCCTACAGTTTACCAGGCCACTATAGTTGGCCTGCAGCTCCACAGCTTACCAGGCCACCATAAGTGGCTGGCAGCCCTAAAGTTTACCAGGCCACCAAAGGTGGGCGGCATCTCTACAGCTCACTGGGCCACCATAGGTGGCCGGCAGCTCTAAACCTTACCAGGCCACCATAAGTGGTCGGCAGCTCTACACTTTACCAGGCCACCATAAGTGGCCGGCAGCCCTAAAGTTTACCAGGCCACCAAAGGTGGCCAGCATCTCTACAGCTCACTGGGCCACCATAGGTGGCCGGCAGCTCTTAATCTTACCAGGTCACTATAGGTGGCAGGCAGCTCTACAGTTTACCAGGCCACTATAGTTGGCCTGCAGCTCCACAGCTTACCAGGCCACCATAAGTGTCCAGTAGCTCTACAGTGTACCAGGCCACCATAGGTGGCCGGCAGCTCTACAGAATACCAGGACACTATAGGTGGCCAGCAGCTCCGCAGCATATCAGGCCACCATAAGTGGTCGGCATCTCCATAGCTTACAAGGCCACCATAAGTGACTGGCAGCTCTACAGTTTACCAGGCCACTGTAGTTAGCCTGCAGCTCCACAGCTTACCAGGCCACCATAAGTGGCCGGCAGCCCTAAAGTTTACCAGGCCACCAAAAGTGGGCGGCATCTCTACAGCTCACTGGGCCACCATAGGTGGCCGGCAGCTCTAAACCTTACCAGGCCGCCATAGGTGGCCAGCAGTTCCACAACTTACCAGGCCACCATATGTGGCCGGCAGCTCTACAGTTTACCGAGCCACTATGGTTGGCCTGCAGCTCCACAGCTTACCAGGCCACCATAAGTGGCCAGCAGCCCTACAGTTTACCAGGCCACCATAGGTGGCCGGCAGCTCTAAAGTTTACCAGGTCGTCATAGGTGGCCAGCAGCTCCACGGCTTACCAGGCCACCATAAGTGGCCGGCGGCTCCACAGCTCACCAGGCCACCATAAGTGGCCGGCAGCCCTACAGTTTACCAGGTCACTATAGTTGGCCTGCAGCTCCACAACTTACCAGGCCACCATAAGTGGCCGGCAGCCCTACAGTTTACCAGGCCACTATAGTTGGCCTGCAGCTCCACAGCTTACCAGGCCACCATAAGTGGCCAGCAGCCCTACAGTTTACCACGCCACCATAGGTGGCCGGCAGCTCTAAAGTTTACCAGGTCGTCATAGGTGGCCAGCAGCTCCACGGCTTACCAGGCCACCATAAGTGGCCGGCGGCTCCACAGCTCACCAGGCCACCATAAGTGGCCGGCAGCCCTACAGTTTACCAGGTCACTATAGTTGGCCTGCAGCTCCACAACTTACCAGGCCACCATAAGTGGCCGGCAGCCCTACAGTTTACCAGGCCACTATAGTTGGCCTGCAGCTCCACAGCTTACCAGGCCACCATAAGTGGCCAGCAGCCCTACAGTTTACCAGGCCACCATAGGTGGCCGGCAGCTCTAAAGTTTACCAGGTCGTCATAGGTGGCCGGCGGCTCCACAGCTTTCCAGGCCACGATGAGTGGCCGGCAGCTCTACAGTTTACCAGGCCACTATAGTTGGCCTGCAGCTCCACAGCTTACCAGGCCACCATAAGTGGCCAGCAGCCCTACAGTTTACCAGGCCACCGTAGGTGGCCGGCAGCTCTAAAGTTTACCAGGTCGCCATAGGTGGCCAGCAGCTCCACGGCTTACCAGGCCACCAGAAGTGGCCGGCGGCTCCACAGCTTACCAGGCCACGATAAGTGGCCGGCAGCCCTACATTTTACCAGGCCACTATAGTTCGCCTGCGGCTCCACAGCTTACCAGGCCACCATAAGTGGCCGGCAGCTCTGCATTTTACCAGGCCACCACAGGTGGCCGGCAGCTACACGGTTTACCAGGCCACCATAAGTGGCTGGCAGCTCTACAGTTAACCAGACCGCAATAGGTGGCCAGCAGCTCCACAGCTTACCAGGCCACCATAAGTGGCGAGCAGCTCTGCATTTTACCAGGCCACCATAGGTGGCCGGCAGCTCTACAGTTTACCAGGCCACTATACCACTATACCAGGCCACTTACCAGGCCACCACAAGTGGCCAGTAGCTCTACAGTGTACCAGGCCACTATATGTGGCCAGCAGCTCTACATTTTACCGGGCCACCATAGGTGGCCGGCAACTCTACAGTATACCAGGACACTGCAGGTGGACAGCAGCTCCACAGCATACCAGGCCACCATAAGGGGTCGGCATCTCCACAGCTTACAGGGCCACCATAAGTGACACTATAGTTGGCCTACGGCTCCACAGCTTACCAGGCCACCATAAGTGGCACAGTTTACCAGGCCGCCATAGGTGGCCAGCAGCTCCACAGCATACCAGGCCACCATAAGTGGCCGGCAGCTTTACAGTTTACCAGGCCCCCATAGGTGGCCAGCAGCTCCACGGCTTACCAGGCCACCATAAGTGGCCGGCAGCTCTACAGTTTACCAGGCCACTATAGTTGGCCTGCAGCTCCACAGCTTACCAGGCCACCATAAGTGGCCCGCAGCTCTACATTTTACCAGGCCACCATAGGTGGCCGGCAACTCTACAGTATACCAGGACACTGCAGGTGGACAGCAGCTCCACAGCATACCAGGCCTCCATAAGTGGCCGGCAGCTCCACAGCATACCAGGCCACCATAAGTGGCCGGCAGGTCTACTGTTTACCAGGCCGCCATAGGAGGCCAGCAGCTCCACAGCCTACCAGGTATCTCTACAACTCACTGGGCCACCATAGGTGGCCGGCAGCTCCACGGCTAACCAGGCCACCATAAGTGGCCGGCAGCCCTACAGTTTAGCAGGCCACCAAAGGTGGCCAGCACCTTTACAGCTCACTGGGCCTCCATAGGTGGCCGGCAGCTCTAAACATTACCAGGCCGCCATAGGTGGCCAGCAGCTTCAAAACTTACCAGGCCACCATAAGTGGCCGGCAGCTCTACAGTTTACCAGGCCACCGTAGGTGGCCGGCAACTCATCAGTATACCAGGACACTGCAGGTGGACAGCAGCTCCACAGCATACCGGGCCACCATAAGGGGTCGGCATCTCCACAGCTTACAGGGCCACCATAAGTGACACTATAGTTGGCCTACGGCTCCACAGCTTACCAGGCCACCATAAGTGGCACAGTTTACTAGGCCGCCATAGGTGGGCAGCAGCTCCACAGCATACCAGGCCACCATAAGTGGCCGGCAACTCTACAGTTTACCAGGCCCCCATAGGTGGCCAGCAGCTCCACGGCTTACCAGGCCACCATAAGTGGCCTGCAGCCCTACAGTTTACCAGGCCACCAAAGGTGGCCAGCATCTTTACAGCTTACTGGGAAACCGTAGGTGGCCGGCAGCTCTAAAGTTTACCAGGTCGCCAATGGTGGCCAGCAGCTCCACGGCTTACCAGGCCACCGTAAGTGGCCGGCGGCTACACAGCTTACCAGGCCACGATAAGTGGCCGGCAGCCCTACAGTTTACCAGGCCACTATAGTTGGCCTGCAGCTCCACAGCTTACCAGGCCACCATAAGTGGCTGGCAGCCCTAAAGTTTACCAGGCCACCAAAGGTGGGCGGCATCTCTACAGCTCACTGGGCCACCATAGGTGGCCGGCAGCTCTTAATCTTACCAGGTCACTATAGGTGGCAGGCAGCTCTACAGTTTACCAGGCCACTATAGTTGGCCTGCAGCTCCACAGCTTACCAGGCCACCATAAGTGTCCAGTAGCTCTACAGTGTACCAGGCCACCATAGGTGGCCGGCAGCTCTACAGAATACCAGGACACTATAGGTGGCCAGCAGCTCCGCAGCATATCAGGCCACCATAAGTGGTCGGCATCTCCATAGCTTACAAGGCCACCATAAGTGACTGGCAGCTCTACAGTTTACCAGGCCACTGTAGTTAGCCTGCAGCTCCACAGCTTACCAGGCCACCATAAGTGGCCGGCAGCCCTAAAGTTTACCAGGCCACCAAAAGTGGGCGGCATCTCTACAGCTCACTGGGCCACCATAGGTGGCCGGCAGCTCTAAACCTTACCAGGCCGCCATAGGTGGCCAGCAGTTCCACAACTTACCAGGCCACCATATGTGGCCGGCAGCTCTACAGTTTACCGAGCCACTATGGTTGGCCTGCAGCTCCACAGCTTACCAGGCCACCATAAGTGGCCAGCAGCCCTACAGTTTACCAGGCCACCATAGGTGGCCGGCAGCTCTAAAGTTTACCAGGTCTTCATAGGTGGCCAGCAGCTCCACGGCTTACCAGGCCACCATAAGTGGCCGGCGGCTCCACAGCTCACCAGGCCACCATAAGTGGCCGGCAGCCCTACAGTTTACCAGGCCACTATAGTTGGCCTGCAGCTCCACAACTTACCAGGCCACCATAAGTGGCCGGCAGCCCTACAGTTTACCAGGCCACTATAGTTGGCCTGCAGCTCCACAGCTTACCAGGCCACCATAAGTGGCCAGCAGCCCTACAGTTTACCACGCCACCATAGGTGGCCGGCAGCTCTAAAGTTTACCAGGTCGTCATAGGTGGCCAGCAGCTCCACGGCTTACCAGGCCACCATAAGTGGCCGGCGGCTCCACAGCTCACCAGGCCACCATAAGTGGCCGGCAGCCCTACAGTTTACCAGGTCACTATAGTTGGCCTGCAGCTCCACAACTTACCAGGCCACCATAAGTGGCCGGCAGCCCTACAGTTTACCAGGCCACTATAGTTGGCCTGCAGCTCCACAGCTTACCAGGCCACCATAAGTGGCCAGCAGCCCTACAGTTTACCAGGCCACCATAGGTGGCCGGCAGCTCTAAAGTTTACCAGGTCGTCATAGGTGGCCGGCGGCTCCACAGCTTTCCAGGCCACGATGAGTGGCCGGCAGCTCTACAGTTTACCAGGCCACTATAGTTGGCCTGCAGCTCCACAGCTTACCAGGACACCATAAGTGGCCAGCAGCCCTACAGTTTACCAGGCCACCGTAGGTGGCCGGCAGCTCTAAAGTTTACCAGGTCGCCATAGGTGGGCAGCAGCTCCACGGCTTACCAGGCCACCAGAAGTGGCCGGCGGCTCCACAGCTTACCAGGCCACGATAAGTGGCCGGCAGCCCTACATTTTACCAGGCCACTATAGTTCGCCTGCGGCTCCACAGCTTACCAGGCCACCATAAGTGGCCGGCAGCTCTGCATTTTACCAGGCCACCACAGGTGGCCGGCAGCTACACGGTTTACCAGGCCACCATAAGTGGCTGGCAGCTCTACAGTTAACCAGACCGCAATAGGTGGCCAGCAGCTCCACAGCTTACCAGGCCACCATAAGTGGCGAGCAGCTCTGCATTTTACCAGGCCACCATAGGTGGCCGGCAGCTCTACAGTTTACCAGGCCACTATAGTTGGCCTGCAGTTCCACAGCTTACCAGGCCACCACAAGTGGCCAGTAGCTCTACAGTGTACCAGGCCACTATAGGTGGCCAGCAGCTCTACATTTTACCGGGCCACCATAGGTGGCCGGCAACTCTACAGTATACCAGGACACTGCAGGTGGACAGCAGCTCCACAGCATACCAGGCCACCATAAGGGGTCGGCATCTCCACAGCTTACAAGGCCACCATAAGTGACACTATAGTTGGCCTACGGCTCCACAGCTTACCAGGCCACCATAAGTGGCACAGTTTACCAGGCCGCCATAGGTGGCCAGCAGCTCCACAGCATACCAGGCCACCATAAGTGGCCGGCAGCTTTACAGTTTACCAGGCCCCCATAGGTGGCCAGCAGCTCCACGGCTTACCAGGCCACCATAAGTGGCCGGCAGCTCTACAGTTTACCAGGCCACTATAGTTGGCCTGCAGCTCCACAGCTTACCAGGCCACCATAAGTGGCCCGCAGCTCTACATTTTACCAGGCCACCATAGGTGGCCGGCAACTCTACAGTATACCAGGACACTGCAGGTGGACAGCAGCTCCACAGCATACCAGGCCTCCATAAGTGGCCGGCAGCTCCACAGCATACCAGGCCACCATAAGTGGCCAGCAGGTCTACTGTTTACCAGGCCGCCATAGGAGGCCAGCAGCTCCACAGGCTACCAGGTATCTCTACAACTCACTGGGCCACCATAGGTGGCCGGCAGCTCCACGGCTAACCAGGCAACCATTAGTGGCCGGCAGCCCTACAGTTTAGCAGGCCACCAAAGGTGGCCAGCACCTCTTCATCTCACTGGGCCTCCAGAGGTGGCCGGCAGCTCTAAATATTACCAGGCCGCCATAGGTGGCCAGCAGCTTCAAAACTTACCGGGCCACCATAAGTGGCCGGCAGCTCTACAGTTTACCAGGCCACCGTAGGTGGCCGGCAACTCTACAGTATACCAGGACACTGCAGGTGGACAGCAGCTCCACAGCATACCAGGCCTCCATAAGTGGCCGGCAGCTCCACAGCATACCAGGCCACCATAAGTGGCCGGCAGGTCTACTGTTTACCAGGCCGCCATAGGAGGCCAGCAGCTCCACAGCCTACCAGGTATCTCTACAACTCACTGGGCCACCATAGGTGGCCGGCAGCTCCACGGCTAACCAGGCAACCATAAGTGGCCGGCAGCCCTACAGTTTAGCAGGCCACCAAAGGTGGCCAGCACCTCTACAGCTCACTGGGCCTCCATAGGTGGCCGGCAGCTCTAAATATTACCAGGCCGCCATAGGTGGCCAGCAGCTTCAAAACTTACCAGGCCACCATAAGTGGCCGGCAGGTCTACTGTTTACCAGGCCGCCATAGGAGGCCAGCAGCTCCACAGCCTACCAGGCATCTCTACAGCTCACTGGGCCACCATAGGTGGCCGGCAGCTCTAAACCTTACCAGGCCGCCATAGGTGGCCAGCAGCTCCACAACTTACCAGGCCACCATAAGTGGCCGGCAGCTCTACACTTTACCAGGCCACCATAGTTGGCCTGCAGCTCCACAGCTTACCAGGCCACCATAAGTGGCCGGCAGACCTAAAGTTTACCAGGCCACCAAAGGTGGCCAGCATCTCTACAGCTCACTGGGCCACCATAGGTGGCCGGCAGCTCTTAATCTTACCAGGTCACTATAGGTGGCAGGCAGCTCTACAGTTTACCAGGCCACTATAGTTGGCCTGCAGCTCCACAGCTTACCAGGCCACTATAAGTGTCCAGTAGCTCTACAGTGTACCAGGCCACCATAGGTGGCCGGCAGCTCTACAGAATACCAGGACACTATAGGTGGCCAGCAGCTCCGCAGCATATCAGGCCACCATAAGTGGTCGGCATCTCCATAGCTTACAAGGCCACCATAAGTGACTGGCAGCTCTACAGTTTACCAGGCCACTGTAGTTAGCCTGCAGCTCCACAGCTTACCAGGCCACCATAAGTGGCCGGCAGCCCTAAAGTTTACCAGGCCACCAAAAGTGGGCGGCATCTCTACAGCTCACTGGGCCACCATAGGTGGCCGGCAGCTCTAAACCTTACCAGGCCGCCATAGGTGGCCAGCAGTTCCACAACTTACCAGGCCACCATATGTGGCCGGCAGCTCTACAGTTTACCGAGCCACTATGGTTGGCCTGCAGCTCCACAGCTTACCAGGCCACCATAAGTGGCCAGCAGCCCTACAGTTTACCAGGCCACCATAGGTGGCCGGCAGCTCTAAAGTTTACCAGGTCGTCATAGGTGGCCAGCAGCTCCACGGCTTACCAGGCCACCATAAGTGGCCGGCGGCTCCACAGCTCACCAGGCCACCATAAGTGGCCGGCAGCCCTACAGTTTACCAGGTCACTATAGTTGGCCTGCAGCTCCACAACTTACCAGGCCACCATAAGTGGCCGGCAGCCCTACAGTTTACCAGGCCACTATAGTTGGCCTGCAGCTCCACAGCTTACCAGGCCACCATAAGTGGCCAGCAGCCCTACAGTTTACCACGCCACCATAGGTGGCCGGCAGCTCTAAAGTTTACCAGGTCGTCATAGGTGGCCAGCAGCTCCACGGCTTACCAGGCCACCATAAGTGGCCGGCGGCTCCACAGCTCACCAGGCCACCATATGTGGCCGGCAGCCCTACAGTTTACCAGGTCACTATAGTTGGCCTGCAGCTCCACAACTTACCAGGCCACCATAAGTGGCCGGCAGCCCTACAGTTTACCAGGCCACTATAGTTGGCCTGCAGCTCCACAGCTTACCAGGCCACCATAAGTGGCCAGCAGCCCTACAGTTTACCAGGCCACCATAGGTGGCCGGCAGCTCTAAAGTTTACCAGGTCGTCATAGGTGGCCGGCGGCTCCACAGCTTTCCAGGCCACGATGAGTGGCCGGCAGCTCTACAGTTTACCAGGCCACTATAGTTGGCCTGCAGCTCCACAGCTTACCAGGACACCATAAGTGGCCAGCAGCCCTACAGTTTACCAGGCCACCGTAGGTGGCCGGCAGCTCTAAAGTTTACCAGGTCGCCATAGGTGGGCAGCAGCTCCACGGCTTACCAGGCCACCAGAAGTGGCCGGCGGCTCCACAGCTTACCAGGCCACGATAAGTGGCCGGCAGCCCTACATTTTACCAGGCCACTATAGTTCGCCTGCGGCT
This sequence comes from Eumerus sabulonum, assembly GCA_951905685.1. NCBI lineage: Eukaryota > Metazoa > Arthropoda > Insecta > Diptera > Syrphidae > Eumerus > Eumerus sabulonum. Next base: position 72,638,028 of record OX645064.1, read on the forward strand.
CCACAGCTTACCAGGCCACCATAAGTGGCCGGCAGCTCTGCATTTTACCAGGCCACCACAGGTGGCCGGCAGCTACACGGTTTACCAGGCCACCATAAGTGGCTGGCAGCTCTACAGTTAACCAGACCGCAATAGGTGGCCAGCAGCTCCACAGCTTACCAGGCCACCATAAGTGGCGAGCAGCTCTGCATTTTACCAGGCCACCATAGGTGGCCGGCAGCTCTACAGTTTACCAGGCCACTATAGTTGGCCTGCAGTTCCACAGCTTACCAGGCCACCACAAGTGGCCAGTAGCTCTACAGTGTACCAGGCCACTATAGGTGGCCAGCAGCTCTACATTTTACCGGGCCACCATAGGTGGCCGGCAACTCTACAGTATACCAGGACACTGCAGGTGGACAGCAGCTCCACAGCATACCAGGCCACCATAAGGGGTCGGCATCTCCACAGCTTACAAGGCCACCATAAGTGACACTATAGTTGGCCTACGGCTCCACAGCTTACCAGGCCACCATAAGTGGCACAGTTTACCAGGCCGCCATAGGTGGCCAGCAGCTCCACAGCATACCAGGCCACCATAAGTAGCCGGCAGCTTTACAGTTTACCAGGCCCCCATAGGTGGCCAGCAGCTCCACGGCTTACCAGGCCACCATAAGTGGCCGGCAGCTCTACAGTTTACCAGGCCACTATAGTTGGCCTGCAGCTCCACAGCTTACCAGGCCACCATAAGTGGCCCGCAGCTCTACATTTTACCAGGCCACCATAGGTGGCCGGCAACTCTACAGTATACCAGGACACTGCAGGTGGACAGCAGCTCCACAGCATACCAGGCCTCCATAAGTGGCCGGCAGCTCCACAGCATACCAGGCCACCATAAGTGGCCAGCAGGTCTACTGTTTACCAGGCCGCCATAGGAGGCCAGCAGCTCCACAGCCTACCAGGTATCTCTACAACTCACTGGGCCACCATAGGTGGCCGGCAGCTCCACGGCTAACCAGGCAACCATTAGTGGCCGGCAGCCCTACAGTTTAGCAGGCCACCAAAGGTGGCCAGCACCTCTTCATCTCACTGGGCCTCCATAGGTGGCCGGCAGCTCTAAATATTACCAGGCCGCCATAGGTGGCCAGCAGCTTCAAAACTTACCGGGCCACCATAAGTGGCCGGCAGCTCTACAGTTTACCAGGCCACCGTAGGTGGCCGGCAACTCTACAGTATACCAGGACACTGCAGGTGGACAGCAGCTCCACAGCATACCAGGCCTCCATAAGTGGCCGGCAGCTCCACAGCATACCAGGCCACCATAAGTGGCCGGCAGGTCTACTGTTTACCAGGCCGCCATAGGAGGCCAGCAGCTCCACAGCCTACCAGGTATCTCTACAACTCACTGGGCCACCATAGGTGGCCGGCAGCTCCACGGCTAACCAGGCAACCATAAGTGGCCGGCAGCCCTACAGTTTAGCAGGCCACCAAAGGTGGCCAGCACCTCTACAGCTCACTGGGCCTCCATAGGTGGCCGGCAGCTCTAAATATTACCAGGCCGCCATAGGTGGCCAGCAGCTTCAAAACTTACCAGGCCACCATAAGTGGCCGGCAGGTCTACTGTTTACCAGGCCGCCATAGGAGGCCAGCAGCTCCACAGCCTACCAGGCATCTCTACAGCTCACTGGGCCACCATAGGTGGCCGGCAGCTCTAAACCTTACCAGGCCGCCATAGGTGGCCAGCAGCTCCACAACTTACCAGGCCACCATAAGTGGCCGGCAGCTCTACACTTTACCAGGCCACCATAGTTGGCCTGCAGCTCCACAGCTTACCAGGCCACCATAAGTGGCCGGCAGACCTAAAGTTTACCAGGCCACCAAAGGTGGCCAGCATCTCTACAGCTCACTGGGCCACCATAGGTGGCCGGCAGCTCTTAATCTTACCAGGTCACTATAGGTGGCAGGCAGCTCTACAGTTTACCAGGCCACTATAGTTGGCCTGCAGCTCCACAGCTTACCAGGCCACTATAAGTGTCCAGTAGCTCTACAGTGTACCAGGCCACCATAGGTGGCCGGCAGCTCTACAGAATACCAGGACACTATAGGTGGCCAGCAGCTCCGCAGCATATCAGGCCACCATAAGTGGTCGGCATCTCCATAGCTTACAAGGCCACCATAAGTGGCTGGCAGCTCTACAGTTTACCAGGCCACTGTAGTTAGCCTGCAGCTCCACAGCTTACCAGGCCACCATAAGTGGCCGGCAGCTCTAAACCTTACCAGGCCGCCATAGGTGGCCAGCAGTTCCACAACTTACCAGGCCACCATATGTGGCCGGCAGCTCTACAGTTTACCGAGCCACTATGGTTGGCCTGCAGCTCCACAGCTTACCAGGCCACCATAAGTGGCCAGCAGCCCTACAGTTTACCAGGCCACCATAGGTGGCCGGCAGCTCTAAAGTTTACCAGGTCGTCATAGGTGGCCAGCAGCTCCACGGCTTACCAGGCCACCATAAGTGGCCGGCAGCTCTACAGTTTACCAGGCCACTATAGTTGGCCTGCAGCTCCACAGCTTACCAGGCCACCATAAGTGGCCCGCAGCTCTACATTTTACCAGGCCACCATATGTGGCCGGCAGCTCTACAGTTTACCGAGCCACTATGGTTGGCCTGCAGCTCCACAGCATACCAGGCCACCATAAGTGGCCGGCAGCTTTACAGTTTACCAGGCCCCCATAGGTGGCCAGCAGCTCCACGGCTTACCAGGCCACCATAAGTGGCCGGCAGCTCTACAGTTTACCAGGCCACTATAGTTGGCCTGCAGCTCCACAGCTTACCAGGCCACCGTAAGTGGCCCGCAGCTCTACATTTTACCAGGCCACCATAGGTGGCCGGCAACTCTACAGTATACCAGGACACTGCAGGTGGACAGCAGCTCCACAGCATACCAGGCCTCCATACGTGGCCGGCAGCTCCACAGCATACCAGGTCACCATAAGTGGCCGGCAGGTCTACTGTTTACCAGGCCGCCATAGGAGGCCAGCAGCTCCACAGCCTACCAGGTATCTCTACAACTCACTGGGCCACCATAGGTGGCCGGCAGCTCCACGGCTAACCAGGCAACCATAAGTGGCCGGCAGCCCTACAGTTTAGCAGGCCACCAAAGGTGGCCAGCACCTCTACATCTCACTGGTCCTCCATAGGTGGCCGGCAGCTCTAAATATTACCAGGCCGCCATAGGTGGCCAGCAGCTTCAAAACTTACCGGGCCACCATAAGTGGCCGGCAGCTCTACAGTTTACCAGGCCACCGTAGGTGGCCGGCAACTCTACAGTATACCAGGACACTGCAGGTGGACAGCAGCTCCACAGCATACCAGGCCTCCATAAGTGGCCGGCAGCTCCACAGCATACCAGGCCACCATAAGTGGCCGGCAGGTCTACTGTTTACCAGGCCGCCATAGGAGGCCAGCAGCTCCACAGCCTACCAGGTATCTCTACAACTCACTGGGCCACCATAGGTGGCCGGCAGCTCCACGGCTAACCAGGCAACCATAAGTGGCCGGCAGCCCTACAGTTTAGCAGGCCGCCAAAGGTGGCCAGCAACTCTACAGCTCACTGGGCCTCCATAGGTGGCCGGCAGCTCTAAATATTACCAGGCCGCCATAGGTGGCCAGCAGCTTCAAAACTTACCAGGCCACCATAAGTGGCCGGCAGGTCTACTGTTTACCAGGCCGCCATAGGAGGCCAGCAGCTCCACAGCCTACCAGGCATCTCTACAGCTCACTGGGCCACCATAGGTGGCCGGCAGCTCTAAACCTTACCAGGCCGCCATAGGTGGCCAGCAGCTCCACAACTTACCAGGCCACCATAAGTGGCCGGCAGCTCTACACTTTACCAGGCCACCATAGTTGGCCTGCAGCTCCACAGCTTACCAGGCCACCATAAGTGACCGGCAGCCCTAAAGTTTACCAGGCCACCAAAGGTGGCCAGCATCTCTACAGCTCACTGGGCCACCATAGGTGGCCGGCAGCTCTTAATCTTACCAGGTCACTATAGGTGGCAGGCAGCTCTACAGTTTACCAGGCCACTATAGTTGGCCTGCAGCTCCACAGCTTACCAGGCCACCATAAGTGTCCAGTAGCTCTACAGTGTACCAGGCCACCATAGGTGGCCGGCAGCTCTACAGAATACCAGGACACTATAGGTGGCCAGCAGCTCCGCAGCATATCAGGCCACCATAAGTGGTCGGCATCTCCATAGCTTACAAGGCCACCATAAGTGACTGGCACCTCTACAGTTTACCAGGCCACTGTAGTTAGCCTGCAGCTCCACAGCTTACCAGGCCACCATAAGTGGCCGGCAGCCCTAAAGTTTACCAGGCCACCAAAAGTGGGCGGCAGCTCTACAGCTCACTGGGCCACCATAGGTGGCCGGCAGCTCTAAACCTTACCAGGCCGCCATAGGTGGCCAGCAGTTCCACAACTTACCAGGCCACCATATGTGGCCGGCAGCTCTACAGTTTACCGAGCCACTATGGTTGGCCTGCAGCTCCACAGCTTACCAGGCCACCATAAGTGGCCAGAAGCTCCACTGCTTACCAGGCCACCATAAGTGGCCGGCAGCTCCACAGCATACCAGGCCACCATAAGTGGCCGGCAGGTCTACTGTTTATCAGGCCACTATAGTTGGCCTGCAGTTCCACAGCCTACCAGGTATCTCTACAACTCACTGGGCCACCATAGGTGGCCGGCAGCTCCACGGCTAACCAGGCCACCATAAGTGGCCGGCAGCTCCACAGTTTACCAGGCCACCATAGGCGGCCGGCAGCTCTACAGTATGTCAGGACACTATAGGTGGCCAGCAGCTCCACAGCATATCAGGCCACCATAAGTGGTCGGCATCTCCATAGCTTACAAGGCCACCATAAGTGACCGGCAGCTCTACAGTTTACCAGGCCACTATAGTTAGCCTGCAGCTCCACAGCTTACCAGGCCACCATAATTGGCCGGCAGCCCTAAAGTTTACCAGGCCACCAAAGGTGGCCGTCTTCTCTACAACTCACTGGGCCACCATAGGTGGCCGGGAGCTCCACGGCTTATCAGGATACCATAAGTGGCCGGCAGCTCTACAGTTTACCCAGCCACTATAGTCGGCCTGCAGCTCCACAGCTTACCAGGCCACCATAAGTGGCCGGCAGCTCCACAGTTTACCAGGCCGCCATAGGAGGCCAGCAGCTCCACAGATTACCAGGCCACCATAAGTGGCCATTATTCCTACAGTTTACCAGGCCACCAATTGTGGCCGGTATCTCTACAGCTCACTGGGCCACCATAGGTGGCCGGCAGCTCCACGGCTAACCAGGCCATCATAAGTGGCCGGCAGCTCTACAGTTTACCCAACCACTATAGTTGGCCTGCAGCTCCACAGCTTACCAGGCCACCATAAGTGGCCGGCAGCTCCACAGTTCACCAGGCCGCCATAGGGGGCCAGGATCTCTACAGCTTACTGGGAAACCATAGGTGGCCGGAAGCTCTACAGTTTACCAGGCCACTATAGTTGGCCTGCGGCTCCACAACTTACCAGGCCACCATAAGTGGCCGGCAGCTCTACAGTTCACCAGGCCGCCATAGGTGGCTGGCAGCTCTACATATTACCAGGCCACCATAGGTGGCTGGCAGCTCTACATATTACCAGGCCACCATAGGTGGCTGGCAGCTCTACATATTACCAGGCCACCATAGGTGGCTGGCAGCTCCACATATTACCAGGCCACCATAGGTGGCTGGCAGCTCTACGTATTACCAGGCCACCATAGGTGGCTGGCAGCTCTACATATTACCAGGCCACCATAGGTGGCTGGCAGCTCTACATATTACCAGGCCACCATAGGTGGCTGGCAGCTCTACATATTACCAGGCCACCATAGGTGGCTGGCAGCTCTACATATTACCAGGCCACCATAGGTGGCTGGCAGCTCAACATATTACCAGGCCACCATAGGTGGCTGGCAGCTCTACATATTACCAGGCCCCCATAGGTGGCTGGCAGCTCTACAGCTTACCAGGCCACCATAGGTGGCTGGCAGCTCTACATATTAAAAGGCCACCATAGGTGGCTGGCAGCTCTACATATTACCAGGCCACCATAGGTGGCTGGCAGCTCTGCATATTACCAGGCCACCATAGGTGGCTGGCAGCTCTACATATTACCAGGCCACCATAGGTGGTTGGCAGCTCTACATATTACCAGGCCACCATATGTGGCTGGCAGCTCTACAGCTTACCAGCCACCTATGGTGGCCTGCTAATATGTAGAGCTGCCAGCCACCTATGGTGGCCTTGTAAACTGTAGAGCTGCCAGCCACCTATGGTGGCCTGGTAATATGTAGAGCTGCCAGCCACCTGTGGTGGCCTGGTAATATGTAGAGCTGCCAGCCACCTATGGTGGCCTGGTAATATGTAGAGCTGCCAGCCACCTATGGTGACAAGGTAATATGTAGAGCTGCCAGCCACCTATGGTGGCCTGGTAATATGTAGAGCTGCCAGCCACCTATGGTGGCCTGGTAATATGTAGAGCTGCCAGCCACCTATGGTGGCCTGGTAATATGTAGAGCTGCCAGCCACCTATGGTGGCCTGGTAATATGTAGAGCTGCCAGCCACCTATGGTGGCCTGGTAATATGTAGAGCTGCCAGCCACCTATGGTGGCCTGGTAATATGTAGAGCTGCCAGCCACCTATGGTGGCCTGGTAATAAGTAGAGCTGCCAGCCACCTATGGTGGCCTGGTAATATGTAGAGCTGCCAGCCACCTATGTTGGCCTAGTAATATGTAGAGCTGCCAGCCACCTACCAGGCCACCAGGCAGCTGCCAGCCACCTATATTGGCCTGGTAATATGTGGCTGGCAGCTCTACAGTTTACCAGGCCACCATAGGTGGCTGGCAGCTCTACATATTAGCAGGCCACCGTAGGTGGCTGGCAGCTCTACATATTACCAGGCCACCACAGGTGGCTGGCAGCTCTACAGTTTACCAGGCCACCATAGGTGGCTGACAGCTCTACATATTAGCAGGCCACTATAGGTGGCTGGTAAGCTGTAGAGCTGCCAGCCACCTATGGTGGCCTGGTAATATGTAGAGCTGCCAGCCACCTATGGTGGCCTGGTAATATGTAGAGCTGCCAGCCACCTATGGTGGCCTGGTAATATGTAGAGCTGCCAGCCACCTATGGTGGCCTGGTAATATGTAGAGCTGCCAGCCACCTATGGTGGCCTGGTAATATGTAGAGCTGCCAGCCACCTATGGTGGCCTGGTAATATGTAGAGCTGCCAGCCACCTATGGTGGCCTGGTAATATGTAGAGCTGTCAGCCACCTATGGTGGCCTGGTAAGCTGTAGAGCTGCCAGCCACCTATGGGGTCCTGGTAATATGTAGAGCTGCCAGCCACCTATGGTGGCCTGGTAAGCTGTAGAGCTGCCATCCACCTATGGTGGCCTGGTAAGCTGTAGAGCTGCCAGCCCCCTATGGTGGCCTGGTAATATGTAGAGCTGCCAGCCACCTATGGTGGCCTGGTTATATGTAGAGCTGCCAGCCACCTATGGTGGCCTGGTAATATGTAGAGCTGCCAGCCACCTATGGTGGCCTGGTAATATGTAGAGCTGCCAGCCACCTATGGTGGCCTGGTAATATGTAGAGCTACCATTGTGGCCTGGTGAGCTGTAGAGCTGCCAGCCACCTATGGTGGCCTGGTAATATGTAGAGCTGCCAGGCACCTATGGTGGCCTGGTTATATGTAGAGCTGCCAGCCACCTGTGGTGGCCTGGTAATATGTAGAGCTGCCAGCCACTTATGGTGGCCTGGTAATATGTAGAGCTGCCAGCCACCTATGGTGGCCTGGTAATATGTAGAACTGCCAGCCACCTATGGTGGCCTGGTAATATGTAGAGCTGCCAGCCACCTATGGTGGCCTGGTAATATATAGAGCTGTCAGCCACCTATGGTGGCCTGGTAATATGTAGAGCTGCCAGCCACCTGTGGAGGCCTGGTAATATGTAGAGCTGCCAGCCACCTATGGTGGCCTGGTTAGCTGTAAAGCTGCCAGCCACCTATGGTGGCCTGGTTAGCTGTAGAGCTGCCAGCCACCTATGGTGGCCTGGTTAGCTGTAGAACTGCCAGCCACCTATGGTGGCCTGGTTAGCTGTAGAACTGCCAGCCACCTATGGTGGCCTGGTTAGCTGTAGAGCTGCCAGCCACCTATGGTGGCCTGGTTAGCTGTAGAGCTGCCAACCACCTATGGTGGCCTGGTTAGCTGTAGAGCTGCCAGCCACCTATGGTGGCCTGGTGAGCTTTAGAGCTGCCAGCCACCTATGGTGGCCTGGTAATATGTAGAGCTGCCAGCCACCTATGGTGGCCTGGTAAGCTGTAGAGCTGCCAGCCACCTATGGTGGCCTGGTAAGCTGTAGAGCTGCCAGCCACCTATGGTGGCCTGGTAAGCTGTAGAGCTGCCAGCCACCTATGGTGGCCTGGTAAGCTGTAGAGCTGCCAGCCACCTATGGTGGCCTGGTAATATGTAGAGCTGCCAGCCACCTATGGTGGCCTGGTAATATGTAGAGCTGCCAGCCACCTATGGTGGCCGGGTAATATGTAGAGCTGCCAACCACCTATGGTGGCCTGGTAATATGTAGAGCTGCCAGCCACCTATGGTGGCCTGGTAATATGAAGAGCTGCCAGCCACCTATGGTGCCCTGGAAATATGTAGAGCTGCCAGCCACCTATGGTGGCCTGGTAATATGTAGAGCTGCCAGCCACCTATGGTGGCCTGGTAATATGTAGAGCTGCCAGCCACCTATGGTGGCCTGGTAAGCTGAAGAGCTGCCAGCCACCTATGGTGGCATGGTTAGCTGTAGAGCTGCCAGCCACCTATGGTGGTCTGGTTAGCTGTAGAGCTGCCAGCCACCTATGGTGGTCTGGTTAGCTGTAGAGCTGCCAGCCACCTATGGTGGCCTGGTTAGGTGTAGAGCTGCCAGCCACCTATGGTGGCCTGGTTAGCTGTAGAGCTGCCAGCCACCTATGGTGGCCTGGTTAGCTGTAGAGCTGCCAGCTACCTATGGTGGCCTGGTTAGCTGTAGAGCTGCCAGCTACCTATGGTGGCCTGGTTAGCTGTAGAGCTGCTAGCCACCTATGGTGGCCTGGTTAGCTGTAGAGCTGCCAACCACCTATGGTGGCCAGGTAATATGTAGAGCTGCCAGCCACCTATGGTGGCCTGGTAAGCTGTAGAGCTGCCAGCCACCTATGGTGGCCTGGTTAGCTGTAGAGCTGCCAGCCACCTGTGGTGGCCTGGTTAGCTGTAGAGCTGCTAGCCACCTATGGTGGCCTGGTTAGCTGTAGAGCTGCCAGCCACCTATGGTGGCCTGGTTAGCTGTAGAGCTGCCAGCCACCTATGGTGGCCTGGTTAGCTGTAGAACTGCCAGCCACCTATGGTGGCCTGGTTAGCTGTAGAACTGCCAGCCACCTATGGTGGCCTGGTTAGCTGTAGAGCTGCCAGCCACCTATGGTGGCCTGGTTAGCTGTAAAGCTGCCAGCCACCTATGGTGGATTGGTTAGCTGTAGAGCTGCCAGCCACCTATGGTGGCCTGGTTAGCTGTAGAGCTGCCAGCCACCTATGGTGGCCTGGTTAGCTGTAGAGCTGCCAGCCACCAATGGTGGCCTGGTTAGCTGTAGAGCTGCCAGCCACCTATGGTGGCATGGTTAGCTGTAGAGCTGCCAGCCACCTATGGTGGCATGGTTAGCTGTAGAGCTGCCAGCCACCTATGGTGGCCTGGTTAGCTGTAGAGCTGCCAGCCACCTAAGGTGGCCTGGTAAGCTGTAGAGCTGCCAGCCACCTATGGTGGCCTGGTTAGCTGTAGAGCTGCCAGCCACCTATGGTGGCCTGGTTAGCTGTAGAGCTGCCAGCCAACTATGGTGGCCTGGTTAGCTGTAGAGCTGCCAGCCACCTATGGTGGCCTGGTTAGCTGTAGAGCTGCCAGCCACCTATGGTGGCCTGGTTAGCTGTAGAGCTGCCATCCACCTATGATGGCCTGGTAATATGTCGAGCTGCCAGCCACCTAAGGTGGCCTGGTTAGCTGTAGAGATGCCAGCCACCTATGGTGGCCTGGTAATATGTAGAGCTGCCAGCCACCTATGGTGGCCTGGTAATATGTAGAGCTGCCAGCCACCTATGGTGGCCTGGTAATATGTAGAGTTGCCAGCCACCTACGGTGGCCTGGTAATATGTAGAGCTGCCAGCCACCTATGGTGGCCTGGTAATATGTAGAGCTGCCAGCCACCTATGGTGGCCTGGTAATATGTAGAGCTGCCAGCCACCTATGGTGGCCTGGTAATATGTAGAGCTGCCAGCCACCTATGGTGGCCTGGTAATATGTAGAGCTGCCAGCCACCTATGGTGGCCTGGTAATATGTAGAGCTGTCAGCCACCTATGGTGGCCTGGTAATATGTAGAGCTGCCAGCCACCTATGGTGGCCTGGTAATATGTAGAGCTGCCAGCCACCTATTGTGGCCTGGTAAGCTGTAGAGCTGCCAGCCACCTATGGTGGCCTGGTAATATGTAGAGCTGGCAGCCACCTATGGTGGCCTGGTAATATGTAGAGCTGCCAGCCACCTATGGTGGCCTGGTAATATGTAGAGCTGCCAGCCACCTATGGTGGCCTGGTAATATGTAGAGTTGCCAGCCACCTACGGTGGCCTGGTAATATGTAGAGCTGCCAGCCACTTATGGTGGCCTGGTAATATGTAGAGCTGCCAGCCACCTATGGTGGCCTGGTAATATGTAGAGCTGCCAGCCACCTATGGTGGCCTGGTAATATGTAGAGCTGCCAGCCACCTATGGTGGCCTGGTTAGCTGTAGAGCTGCCAGCCACCTATGGTGGCCTGGTTAGCTGTAGAGCTGCCAGCCACCTATGGTGGCCTGGTTAGCTGTAGAGCTGCCAGCCAACTATGGTGGCCTGGTTAGCTGTAGAGCTGCCAGCCACCTATGGTGGCCTGGTAATATGTCGAGCTGCCAGCCACCTAAGGTGGCCTGGTTAGCTGTAGAGATGCCAGCCACCTATGGTGGCCTGGTAATATGTAGAGCTGCCAGCCACCTATGGTGGCGTGGTAATATGTAGAGCTGCCAGCCACCTATGGTGGCCTGGTAATATGTAGAGTTGCCAGCCACCTACGGTGGCCTGGTAATATGTAGAGCTGCAAGCCACCTATGGTGGCCTGGTAATATGTAGAGCTGCCAGCCACCTATGGTGGCCTGGTAATATGTAGAGCTGTCAGCCACCTATGGTGGCCTGGTAATATGTAGAGCTGCCAGCCACCTATGGTGGCCTGGTAATATGTAGAGCTGCCAGCCACCTATTGTGGCCTGGTAAGCTGTAGAGCTGCCAGCCACCTATGGTGGCCTGGTAATATGTAGAGCTGCCAGCCACCTATGGTGGCCTGGTAATATGTAGAGCTGCCAGCCACCTATGGTGGCCTGGTTAGCTGTAGAGCTGCCAGCCACCTGTGGTGGCCTGGTTAGCTGTAGAGCTGCTAGCCACCTATGGTGGCCTGGTTAGCTGTAGAGCTGCCAGCCACCTATGGTGGCCTGGTTAGCTGTAGAGCTGCCAGCCACCTATGGTGGCCTGGTAAGCTGTAGAGCTGCCAGCCACCTATGGTGGCCTGGTTAGCTGTAGAGCTGCCAGCCACCTGTGGTGGCCTGGTTAGCTGTAGAGCTGCTAGCCACCTATGGTGGCCTGGTTAGCTGTAGAGCTGCCAGCCACCTATGGTGGCCTGGTTAGCTGTAGAGCTGCCAGCCACCTATGGTGGCCTGGTTAGCTGTAGAACTGCCAGCCACCTATGGTGGCCTGGTTAGCTGTAGAACTGCCAGCCACCTATGGTGGCCTGGTTAGCTGTAGAGCTGCCAGCCACCTATGGTGGCCTGGTTAGCTGTAAAGCTGCCAGCCACCTATGGTGGATTGGTTAGCTGTAGAGCTGCCAGCCACCTATGGTGGCCTGGTTAGCTGTAGAGCTGCCAGCCACCTATGGTGGCCTGGTTAGCTGTAGAGCTGCCAGCCACCAATGGTGGCCTGGTTAGCTGTAGAGCTGCCAGCCACCTATGGTGGCATGGTTAGCTGTAGAGCTGCCAGCCACCTATGGTGGCATGGTTAGCTGTAGAGCTGCCAGCCACCTATGGTGGCCTGGTTAGCTGTAGAGCTGCCAGCCACCTAAGGTGGCCTGGTAAGCTGTAGAGCTGCCAGCCACCTATGGTGGCCTGGTTAGCTGTAGAGCTGCCAGCCACCTATGGTGGCCTGGTTAGCTGTAGAGCTGCCAGCCAACTATGGTGGCCTGGTTAGCTGTAGAGCTGCCAGCCACCTATGGTGGCCTGGTTAGCTGTAGAGCTGCCAGCCACCTATGGTGGCCTGGTTAGCTGTAGAGCTGCCATCCACCTATGATGGCCTGGTAATATGTCGAGCTGCCAGCCACCTAAGGTGGCCTGGTTAGCTGTAGAGATGCCAGCCACCTATGGTGGCCTGGTAATATGTAGAGCTGCCAGCCACCTATGGTGGCCTGGTAATATGTAGAGCTGCCAGCCACCTATGGTGGCCTGGTAATATGTAGAGTTGCCAGCCACCTACGGTGGCCTGGTAATATGTAGAGCTGCCAGCCACCTATGGTGGCCTGGTAATATGTAGAGCTGCCAGCCACCTATGGTGGCCTGGTAATATGTAGAGCTGCCAGCCACCTATGGTGGCCTGGTAATATGTAGAGCTGCCAGCCACCTATGGTGGCCTGGTAATATGTAGAGCTGCCAGCCACCTATGGTGGCCTGGTAATATGTAGAGCTGTCAGCCACCTATGGTGGCCTGGTAATATGTAGAGCTGCCAGCCACCTATGGTGGCCTGGTAATATGTAGAGCTGCCAGCCACCTATTGTGGCCTGGTAAGCTGTAGAGCTGCCAGCCACCTATGGTGGCCTGGTAATATGTAGAGCTGGCAGCCACCTATGGTGGCCTGGTAATATGTAGAGCTGCCAGCCACCTATGGTGGCCTGGTAATATGTAGAGCTGCCAGCCACCTATGGTGGCCTGGTAATATGTAGAGTTGCCAGCCACCTACGGTGGCCTGGTAATATGTAGAGCTGCCAGCCACTTATGGTGGCCTGGTAATATGTAGAGCTGCCAGCCACCTATGGTGGCCTGGTAATATGTAGAGCTGCCAGCCACCTATGGTGGCCTGGTAATATGTAGAGCTGCCAGCCACCTATGGTGGCCTGGTTAGCTGTAGAGCTGCCAGCCACCTATGGTGGCCTGGTTAGCTGTAGAGCTGCCAGCCACCTATGGTGGCCTGGTTAGCTGTAGAGCTGCCAGCCAACTATGGTGGCCTGGTTAGCTGTAGAGCTGCCAGCCACCTATGGTGGCCTGGTTAGCTGTAGAGCTGCCAGCCACCTATGGTGGCCTGGTAATATGTAGAGCTGCCAGCCACCTGTGGTGGCCTGGTAATATGTAGAGCTGCCAGCCACCTATGGTGGCCTGGTAATATGTAGAGCTGCCAGCCACCTATGGTGGCCTGGTAATATGTAGAGCTGCCAGCCACCTATGGTGGCCTGGTAATATGTAGAGCTGCCAGCCACCTATGGTGGCCTGGTAATATGTAGAGCTGCCAGCCACCTATGGTGGCCTGGTAATATGTAGAGCTGCCAGCCACCTATGTTGGCCTAGTAATATGTAGAGCTGCCAGCCACCTACCAGGCCACCAGGCAGCTGCCAGCCACCTATATTGGCCTGGTAATATGTGGCTGGCAGCTCTACAGTTTACCAGGCCACCATAGGTGGCTGGCAGCTCTACATATTAGCAGGCCACCATAGGTGGCTGGCAGCTCTACATATTACCAGGCCACCACAGGTGGCTGGCAGCTCTACAGTTTACCAGGCCACCATAGGTGGCTGACAGCTCTACATATTAGCAGGCCACTATAGGTGGCTGGTAAGCTGTAGAGCTGCCAGCCACCTATGGTGGCCTGGTAATATGTAGAGCTGCCAGCCACCTATGGTGGCCTGGTAATATGTAGAGCTGCCAGCCACCTATGGTGGCCTGGTAATATGTAGAGCTGCCAGCCACCTATGGTGGCCTGGTAATATGTAGAGCTGCCAGCCACCTATGGTGGCCTGGTAATATGTAGAGCTGCCAGCCACCTATGGTGGCCTGGTAATATGTAGAGCTGCCAGCCACCTATGGTGGCCTGGTAATATGTAGAGCTGTCAGCCACCTATGGTGGCCTGGTAAGCTGTAGAGCTGCCAGCCACCTATGGGGTCCTGGTAATATGTAGAGCTGCCAGCCACCTATGGTGGCCTGGTAAGCTGTAGAGCTGCCATCCACCTATGGTGGCCTGGTAAGCTGTAGAGCTGCCAGCCCCCTATGGTGGCCTGGTAATATGTAGAGCTGCCAGCCACCTATGGTGGCCTGGTTATATGTAGAGCTGCCAGCCACCTATGGTGGCCTGGTAATATGTAGAGCTGCCAGCCACCTATGGTGGCCTGGTAATATGTAGAGCTGCCAGCCACCTATGGTGGCCTGGTAATATGTAGAGCTACCATTGTGGCCTGGTGAGCTGTAGAGCTGCCAGCCACCTATGGTGGCCTGGTAATATGTAGAGCTGCCAGGCACCTATGGTGGCCTGGTTATATGTAGAGCTGCCAGCCACCTGTGGTGGCCTGGTAATATGTAGAGCTGCCAGCCACTTATGGTGGCCTGGTAATATGTAGAGCTGCCAGCCACCTATGGTGGCCTGGTAATATGTAGAACTGCCAGCCACCTATGGTGGCCTGGTAATATGTAGAGCTGCCAGCCACCTATGGTGGCCTGGTAATATATAGAGCTGTCAGCCACCTATGGTGGCCTGGTAATATGTAGAGCTGCCAGCCACCTGTGGAGGCCTGGTAATATGTAGAGCTGCCAGCCACCTATGGTGGCCTGGTTAGCTGTAAAGCTGCCAGCCACCTATGGTGGCCTGGTTAGCTGTAGAGCTGCCAGCCACCTATGGTGGCCTGGTTAGCTGTAGAACTGCCAGCCACCTATGGTGGCCTGGTTAGCTGTAGAACTGCCAGCCACCTATGGTGGCCTGGTTAGCTGTAGAGCTGCCAGCCACCTATGGTGGCCTGGTTAGCTGTAGAGCTGCCAACCACCTATGGTGGCCTGGTTAGCTGTAGAGCTGCCAGCCACCTATGGTGGCCTGGTGAGCTTTAGAGCTGCCAGCCACCTATGGTGGCCTGGTAATATGTAGAGCTGCCAGCCACCTATGGTGGCCTGGTAAGCTGTAGAGCTGCCAGCCACCTATGGTGGCCTGGTAAGCTGTAGAGCTGCCAGCCACCTATGGTGGCCTGGTAAGCTGTAGAGCTGCCAGCCACCTATGGTGGCCTGGTAAGCTGTAGAGCTGCCAGCCACCTATGGTGGCCTGGTAATATGTAGAGCTGCCAGCCACCTATGGTGGCCTGGTAATATGTAGAGCTGCCAGCCACCTATGGTGACAAGGTAATATGTAGAGCTGCCAGCCACCTATGGTGGCCTGGTAATAAGTAGAGCTGTCAGCCACCTATGGTGGCCTGGTAAACTGTAGAGCTGCCAGCCACCTGTGGTGGCCTGGTAATATGTAGAGCTGCCAGCCACCTATGGTGGCCTGCTAATATGTAGAGCTGCCAGCCACCTATGGTGGCCTGGTAAACTGTAGAGCTGCCAGCCACATATTACCAGGCCAATATAGGTGGCTGGCAGCTGCCTGGTGGCCTGGTAGGTGGCTGGCAGCTCTACATATTACTAGGCCAACATAGGTGGCTGGCAGCTCTACATATTACCAGGCCACCATAGGTGGCTGGCAGCTCTACTTATTACCAGGCCACCATAGGTGGCTGGCAGCTCTACATATTACCTTGTCACCATAGGTGGCTGGCAGCTCTACATATTACCAGGCCACCATAGGTGGCTGGCAGCTCTAAAGCTCACCAGGCCACCATAGGTGGCTGGCAGCTCTACAGCTAACCAGGCCACCATAGGTGGTTGGCAGCTCTACAGCTAACCAGGCCACCATAGGTGGCTGGCAGCTCTACAGCTAACCAGGCCACCATAGGTGGCTGGCAGTTCTACAGCTAACCAGGCCACCATAGGTGGCTGGCAGTTCTACAGCTAACCAGGCCACCATAGGTGGCTGGCAGCTCTACAGCTAACCAGGCCACCATAGGTGGCTGGCAGCTTTACAGCTAACCAGGCCACCATAGGTGGTTGGCAGCTCTACATATTACCAGGCCACCATATGTGGCTGGCAGCTCTACAGCTTACCAGCCACCTATGGTGGCCTGCTAATATGTAGAGCTGCCAGCCACCTATGGTGGCCTTGTAAACTGTAGAGCTGCCAGCCACCTATGGTGGCCTGGTAATATGTAGAGCTGCCAGCCACCTGTGGTGGCCTGGTAATATGTAGAGCTGCCAGCCACCTATGGTGGCCTGGTAATATGTAGAGCTGCCAGCCACCTATGGTGACAAGGTAATATGTAGAGCTGCCAGCCACCTATGGTGGCCTGGTAATATGTAGAGCTGCCAGCCACCTATGGTGGCCTGGTAATATGTAGAGCTGCCAGCCACCTATGGTGGCCTGGTAATATGTAGAGCTGCCAGCCACCTATGGTGGCCTGGTAATATGTAGAGCTGCCAGCCACCTATGGTGGCCTGGTAATATGTAGAGCTGCCAGCCACCTATGGTGGCCTGGTAATATGTAGAGCTGCCAGCCACCTATGGTGGCCTGGTAATAAGTAGAGCTGCCAGCCACCTATGGTGGCCTGGTAATATGTAGAGCTGCCAGCCACCTATGTTGGCCTAGTAATATGTAGAGCTGCCAGCCACCTACCAGGCCACCAGGCAGCTGCCAGCCACCTATATTGGCCTGGTAATATGTGGCTGGCAGCTCTACAGTTTACCAGGCCACCATAGGTGGCTGGCAGCTCTACATATTAGCAGGCCACCATAGGTGGCTGGCAGCTCTACATATTACCAGGCCACCACAGGTGGCTGGCAGCTCTACAGTTTACCAGGCCACCATAGGTGGCTGACAGCTCTACATATTAGCAGGCCACTATAGGTGGCTGGTAAGCTGTAGAGCTGCCAGCCACCTATGGTGGCCTGGTAATATGTAGAGCTGCCAGCCACCTATGGTGGCCTGGTAATATGTAGAGCTGCCAGCCACCTATGGTGGCCTGGTAATATGTAGAGCTGCCAGCCACCTATGGTGGCCTGGTAATATGTAGAGCTGCCAGCCACCTATGGTGGCCTGGTAATATGTAGAGCTGCCAGCCACCTATGGTGGCCTGGTAATATGTAGAGCTGCCAGCCACCTATGGTGGCCTGGTAATATGTAGAGCTGTCAGCCACCTATGGTGGCCTGGTAAGCTGTAGAGCTGCCAGCCACCTATGGGGTCCTGGTAATATGTAGAGCTGCCAGCCACCTATGGTGGCCTGGTAAGCTGTAGAGCTGCCATCCACCTATGGTGGCCTGGTAAGCTGTAGAGCTGCCAGCCCCCTATGGTGGCCTGGTAATATGTAGAGCTGCCAGCCACCTATGGTGGCCTGGTTATATGTAGAGCTGCCAGCCACCTATGGTGGCCTGGTAATATGTAGAGCTGCCAGCCACCTATGGTGGCCTGGTAATATGTAGAGCTGCCAGCCACCTATGGTGGCCTGGTAATATGTAGAGCTACCATTGTGGCCTGGTGAGCTGTAGAGCTGCCAGCCACCTATGGTGGCCTGGTAATATGTAGAGCTGCCAGGCACCTATGGTGGCCTGGTTATATGTAGAGCTGCCAGCCACCTGTGGTGGCCTGGTAATATGTAGAGCTGCCAGCCACTTATGGTGGCCTGGTAATATGTAGAGCTGCCAGCCACCTATGGTGGCCTGGTAATATGTAGAACTGCCAGCCACCTATGGTGGCCTGGTAATATGTAGAGCTGCCAGCCACCTATGGTGGCCTGGTAATATATAGAGCTGTCAGCCACCTATGGTGGCCTGGTAATATGTAGAGCTGCCAGCCACCTGTGGAGGCCTGGTAATATGTAGAGCTGCCAGCCACCTATGGTGGCCTGGTTAGCTGTAAAGCTGCCAGCCACCTATGGTGGCCTGGTTAGCTGTAGAGCTGCCAGCCACCTATGGTGGCCTGGTTAGCTGTAGAACTGCCAGCCACCTATGGTGGCCTGGTTAGCTGTAGAACTGCCAGCCACCTATGGTGGCCTGGTTAGCTGTAGAGCTGCCAGCCACCTATGGTGGCCTGGTTAGCTGTAGAGCTGCCAACCACCTATGGTGGCCTGGTTAGCTGTAGAGCTGCCAGCCACCTATGGTGGCCTGGTGAGCTTTAGAGCTGCCAGCCACCTATGGTGGCCTGGTAATATGTAGAGCTGCCAGCCACCTATGGTGGCCTGGTAAGCTGTAGAGCTGCCAGCCACCTATGGTGGCCTGGTAAGCTGTAGAGCTGCCAGCCACCTATGGTGGCCTGGTAAGCTGTAGAGCTGCCAGCCACCTATGGTGGCCTGGTAAGCTGTAGAGCTGCCAGCCACCTATGGTGGCCTGGTAATATGTAGAGCTGCCAGCCACCTATGGTGGCCTGGTAATATGTAGAGCTGCCAGCCACCTATGGTGGCCGGGTAATATGTAGAGCTGCCAACCACCTATGGTGGCCTGGTAATATGTAGAGCTGCCAGCCACCTATGGTGGCCTGGTAATATGAAGAGCTGCCAGCCACCTATGGTGCCCTGGAAATATGTAGAGCTGCCAGCCACCTATGGTGGCCTGGTAATATGTAGAGCTGCCAGCCACCTATGGTGGCCTGGTAATATGTAGAGCTGCCAGCCACCTATGGTGGCCTGGTAAGCTGAAGAGCTGCCAGCCACCTATGGTGGCATGGTTAGCTGTAGAGCTGCCAGCCACCTATGGTGGTCTGGTTAGCTGTAGAGCTGCCAGCCACCTATGGTGGTCTGGTTAGCTGTAGAGCTGCCAGCCACCTATGGTGGCCTGGTTAGGTGTAGAGCTGCCAGCCACCTATGGTGGCCTGGTTAGCTGTAGAGCTGCCAGCCACCTATGGTGGCCTGGTTAGCTGTAGAGCTGCCAGCTACCTATGGTGGCCTGGTTAGCTGTAGAGCTGCCAGCTACCTATGGTGGCCTGGTTAGCTGTAGAGCTGCTAGCCACCTATGGTGGCCTGGTTAGCTGTAGAGCTGCCAACCACCTATGGTGGCCAGGTAATATGTAGAGCTGCCAGCCACCTATGGTGGCCTGGTAAGCTGTAGAGCTGCCAGCCACCTATGGTGGCCTGGTTAGCTGTAGAGCTGCCAGCCACCTGTGGTGGCCTGGTTAGCTGTAGAGCTGCTAGCCACCTATGGTGGCCTGGTTAGCTGTAGAGCTGCCAGCCACCTATGGTGGCCTGGTTAGCTGTAGAGCTGCCAGCCACCTATGGTGGCCTGGTTAGCTGTAGAACTGCCAGCCACCTATGGTGGCCTGGTTAGCTGTAGAACTGCCAGCCACCTATGGTGGCCTGGTTAGCTGTAGAGCTGCCAGCCACCTATGGTGGCCTGGTTAGCTGTAAAGCTGCCAGCCACCTATGGTGGATTGGTTAGCTGTAGAGCTGCCAGCCACCTATGGTGGCCTGGTTAGCTGTAGAGCTGCCAGCCACCTATGGTGGCCTGGTTAGCTGTAGAGCTGCCAGCCACCAATGGTGGCCTGGTTAGCTGTAGAGCTGCCAGCCACCTATGGTGGCATGGTTAGCTGTAGAGCTGCCAGCCACCTATGGTGGCATGGTTAGCTGTAGAGCTGCCAGCCACCTATGGTGGCCTGGTTAGCTGTAGAGCTGCCAGCCACCTAAGGTGGCCTGGTAAGCTGTAGAGCTGCCAGCCACCTATGGTGGCCTGGTTAGCTGTAGAGCTGCCAGCCACCTATGGTGGCCTGGTTAGCTGTAGAGCTGCCAGCCAACTATGGTGGCCTGGTTAGCTGTAGAGCTGCCAGCCACCTATGGTGGCCTGGTTAGCTGTAGAGCTGCCAGCCACCTATGGTGGCCTGGTTAGCTGTAGAGCTGCCATCCACCTATGATGGCCTGGTAATATGTCGAGCTGCCAGCCACCTAAGGTGGCCTGGTTAGCTGTAGAGATGCCAGCCACCTATGGTGGCCTGGTAATATGTAGAGCTGCCAGCCACCTATGGTGGCCTGGTAATATGTAGAGCTGCCAGCCACCTATGGTGGCCTGGTAATATGTAGAGTTGCCAGCCACCTACGGTGGCCTGGTAATATGTAGAGCTGCCAGCCACCTATGGTGGCCTGGTAATATGTAGAGCTGCCAGCCACCTATGGTGGCCTGGTAATATGTAGAGCTGCCAGCCACCTATGGTGGCCTGGTAATATGTAGAGCTGCCAGCCACCTATGGTGGCCTGGTAATATGTAGAGCTGCCAGCCACCTATGGTGGCCTGGTAATATGTAGAGCTGTCAGCCACCTATGGTGGCCTGGTAATATGTAGAGCTGCCAGCCACCTATGGTGGCCTGGTAATATGTAGAGCTGCCAGCCACCTATTGTGGCCTGGTAAGCTGTAGAGCTGCCAGCCACCTATGGTGGCCTGGTAATATGTAGAGCTGGCAGCCACCTATGGTGGCCTGGTAATATGTAGAGCTGCCAGCCACCTATGGTGGCCTGGTAATATGTAGAGCTGCCAGCCACCTATGGTGGCCTGGTAATATGTAGAGTTGCCAGCCACCTACGGTGGCCTGGTAATATGTAGAGCTGCCAGCCACTTATGGTGGCCTGGTAATATGTAGAGCTGCCAGCCACCTATGGTGGCCTGGTAATATGTAGAGCTGCCAGCCACCTATGGTGGCCTGGTAATATGTAGAGCTGCCAGCCACCTATGGTGGCCTGGTTAGCTGTAGAGCTGCCAGCCACCTATGGTGGCCTGGTTAGCTGTAGAGCTGCCAGCCACCTATGGTGGCCTGGTTAGCTGTAGAGCTGCCAGCCAACTATGGTGGCCTGGTTAGCTGTAGAGCTGCCAGCCACCTATGGTGGCCTGGTAATATGTCGAGCTGCCAGCCACCTAAGGTGGCCTGGTTAGCTGTAGAGATGCCAGCCACCTATGGTGGCCTGGTAATATGTAGAGCTGCCAGCCACCTATGGTGGCGTGGTAATATGTAGAGCTGCCAGCCACCTATGGTGGCCTGGTAATATGTAGAGTTGCCAGCCACCTACGGTGGCCTGGTAATATGTAGAGCTGCAAGCCACCTATGGTGGCCTGGTAATATGTAGAGCTGCCAGCCACCTATGGTGGCCTGGTAATATGTAGAGCTGTCAGCCACCTATGGTGGCCTGGTAATATGTAGAGCTGCCAGCCACCTATGGTGGCCTGGTAATATGTAGAGCTGCCAGCCACCTATTGTGGCCTGGTAAGCTGTAGAGCTGCCAGCCACCTATGGTGGCCTGGTAATATGTAGAGCTGCCAGCCACCTATGGTGGCCTGGTAATATGTAGAGCTGCCAGCCACCTATGGTGGCCTGGTTAGCTGTAGAGCTGCCAGCCACCTGTGGTGGCCTGGTTAGCTGTAGAGCTGCTAGCCACCTATGGTGGCCTGGTTAGCTGTAGAGCTGCCAGCCACCTATGGTGGCCTGGTTAGCTGTAGAGCTGCCAGCCACCTATGGTGGCCTGGTAAGCTGTAGAGCTGCCAGCCACCTATGGTGGCCTGGTTAGCTGTAGAGCTGCCAGCCACCTGTGGTGGCCTGGTTAGCTGTAGAGCTGCTAGCCACCTATGGTGGCCTGGTTAGCTGTAGAGCTGCCAGCCACCTATGGTGGCCTGGTTAGCTGTAGAGCTGCCAGCCACCTATGGTGGCCTGGTTAGCTGTAGAACTGCCAGCCACCTATGGTGGCCTGGTTAGCTGTAGAACTGCCAGCCACCTATGGTGGCCTGGTTAGCTGTAGAGCTGCCAGCCACCTATGGTGGCCTGGTTAGCTGTAAAGCTGCCAGCCACCTATGGTGGATTGGTTAGCTGTAGAGCTGCCAGCCACCTATGGTGGCCTGGTTAGCTGTAGAGCTGCCAGCCACCTATGGTGGCCTGGTTAGCTGTAGAGCTGCCAGCCACCAATGGTGGCCTGGTTAGCTGTAGAGCTGCCAGCCACCTATGGTGGCATGGTTAGCTGTAGAGCTGCCAGCCACCTATGGTGGCATGGTTAGCTGTAGAGCTGCCAGCCACCTATGGTGGCCTGGTTAGCTGTAGAGCTGCCAGCCACCTAAGGTGGCCTGGTAAGCTGTAGAGCTGCCAGCCACCTATGGTGGCCTGGTTAGCTGTAGAGCTGCCAGCCACCTATGGTGGCCTGGTTAGCTGTAGAGCTGCCAGCCAACTATGGTGGCCTGGTTAGCTGTAGAGCTGCCAGCCACCTATGGTGGCCTGGTTAGCTGTAGAGCTGCCAGCCACCTATGGTGGCCTGGTTAGCTGTAGAGCTGCCATCCACCTATGATGGCCTGGTAATATGTCGAGCTGCCAGCCACCTAAGGTGGCCTGGTTAGCTGTAGAGATGCCAGCCACCTATGGTGGCCTGGTAATATGTAGAGCTGCCAGCCACCTATGGTGGCCTGGTAATATGTAGAGCTGCCAGCCACCTATGGTGGCCTGGTAATATGTAGAGTTGCCAGCCACCTACGGTGGCCTGGTAATATGTAGAGCTGCCAGCCACCTATGGTGGCCTGGTAATATGTAGAGCTGCCAGCCACCTATGGTGGCCTGGTAATATGTAGAGCTGCCAGCCACCTATGGTGGCCTGGTAATATGTAGAGCTGCCAGCCACCTATGGTGGCCTGGTAATATGTAGAGCTGCCAGCCACCTATGGTGGCCTGGTAATATGTAGAGCTGTCAGCCACCTATGGTGGCCTGGTAATATGTAGAGCTGCCAGCCACCTATGGTGGCCTGGTAATATGTAGAGCTGCCAGCCACCTATTGTGGCCTGGTAAGCTGTAGAGCTGCCAGCCACCTATGGTGGCCTGGTAATATGTAGAGCTGGCAGCCACCTATGGTGGCCTGGTAATATGTAGAGCTGCCAGCCACCTATGGTGGCCTGGTAATATGTAGAGCTGCCAGCCACCTATGGTGGCCTGGTAATATGTAGAGTTGCCAGCCACCTACGGTGGCCTGGTAATATGTAGAGCTGCCAGCCACTTATGGTGGCCTGGTAATATGTAGAGCTGCCAGCCACCTATGGTGGCCTGGTAATATGTAGAGCTGCCAGCCACCTATGGTGGCCTGGTAATATGTAGAGCTGCCAGCCACCTATGGTGGCCTGGTTAGCTGTAGAGCTGCCAGCCACCTATGGTGGCCTGGTTAGCTGTAGAGCTGCCAGCCACCTATGGTGGCCTGGTTAGCTGTAGAGCTGCCAGCCAACTATGGTGGCCTGGTTAGCTGTAGAGCTGCCAGCCACCTATGGTGGCCTGGTTAGCTGTAGAGCTGCCAGCCACCTATGGTGGCCTGGTAATATGTCGAGCTGCCAGCCACCTAAGGTGGCCTGGTTAGCTGTAGAGATGCCAGCCACCTATGGTGGCCTGGTAATATGTAGAGCTGCCAGCCACCTATGGTGGCGTGGTAATATGTAGAGCTGCCAGCCACCTATGGTGGCCTGGTAATATGTAGAGTTGCCAGCCACCTACGGTGGCCTGGTAATATGTAGAGCTGCAAGCCACCTATGGTGGCCTGGTAATATGTAGAGCTGCCAGCCACCTATGGTGGCCTGGTAATATGTAGAGCTGTCAGCCACCTATGGTGGCCTGGTAATATGTAGAGCTGCCAGCCACCTATGGTGGCCTGGTAATATGTAGAGCTGCCAGCCACCTATTGTGGCCTGGTAAGCTGTAGAGCTGCCAGCCACCTATGGTGGCCTGGTAATATGTAGAGCTGCCAGCCACCTATGGTGGCCTGGTAATATGTAGAGCTGCCAGCCACCTATGGTGGCCCGGTAATATGTAGAGCTGCCAGCCACCTATGGTGGCCTGGTCTATGTAGAGCTGCCAGCCACCTATGGTTTCCTGGTAATATGTAGAGCTGCCAGCCACCTGTGGTGGCCTGGTAATATGTAGAGCTGCCAGCCACTTATGGTGGCCTGGTAATATGTAGAGCTGCCAGCCACCTATGGTGGCCTGGTAATATGTAGAGCTGCCAGCAACCTTAGGTGGCCTGGTAATATGTAGAGCTGCCAGCCAGCTATGGTGGCCTGGTAATATGTAGAGCTGCCAGCCACCTATGGGGGCCTGTTAAACTGTAGAGCTGCCAGCCACCTATGGTGGCCTGGTAAGCTGTAGAGCTGCCAGCCTCCTATGGTGGCCTGGTAATATGTAGAGCTGCCAGCCACCTATGGGGGCCTGGTAAACTGTAGAGCTGCCAGCCACCTATGGTGGCCTGGTAATATATAGAGCTGCCACCCACCTATGGTGGCCTGGTAATATGTAGAGCTGCCAGCCACCTATGGTGGCCTGGTAATATGTAGAGCTGCCAGCCACCTATGGTGGCCTGGTAATATGTAGAGCTGCCAGCCACCTATGGTGGCCTGGTAATATGTAGAGCTGCCAGCCACCTATGGTGGCCTGGTAATATGTAGAGCTGCCAGCCACCTATGGTGGCCTGGTAATGTGTAAAGCTGCCAGCCACCTATGGTGGCCTGGTAATATGTAGAGCTGCCAGCCACCTATGGTGGCCTGGTAAGCTGTAGAGCTGCCAGCCCCCTATGGTGGCCTGGTAAGCTGTAGAGCTGCCAGCCACCTATGGTGGCCTGGTAAGCTGTAGAGCTGCCAGCCACCTATGGTGGCCTGGTAATATGTAGAGCTGCCAGCCACCTATGGTGGCCTGGTAATATGTAGAGCTGCCAGCCACCTATGGTGGCCTGGTAATATGTAGAGCTGCCAGCCACCTATGGTGGCCTGGTAATATGTAGAGCTGCCAGCCACCTATGGTGGCCTGGTAATATGTAGAGCTGCCAGCCACCTATGGTGGCCTGGTAATAAGTAGAGCTGCCAGCCACCTATGGGGGCCTGGTAATATGTAGAGCTGCCAGCCACCTATGGTGGCCTGGTAATATGTAGAGCTGCCAGCCACCTATGGTGGCCTGGTAATATGTAGAGCTGCCAGCCACCTATGGTGGCCTGGTAATATGTAGAGCTGCCAGCCACCTATGGTGGCCTGGTAATATGTAGAGCTGCCAGCCACCTATGGTGGCCTGGTAATATGTAGAGCTGCCAGCCACCTATGGTGGCCTGGTAATATGTAGAGCTGCCAGCCACCTATGGTGGCCTGGTAATATGTAGAGCTGCCAGCCACCTATGGTGGCCTGGTAATATGTAGAGCTGCCAGCCACCTATGGTGGCCTGGTAATATGTAGAGCTGTCAGCCACCTATGGTGGCCTGGTAAGCTGTAGAGCTGCCAGCCACCTATGGGGTCCTGGTAATATGTAGAGCTGCCAGCCACCTATGGTGGCCTGGTAAGCTGTAGAGCTGCCATCCACCTATGGTGGCCTGGTAAGCTGTAGAGCTGCCAGCCCCCTATGGTGGCCTGGTAATATGTAGAGCTGCCAGCCACCTATGGTGGCCTGGTTATATGTAGAGCTGCCAGCCACCTATGGTGGCCTGGTAATATGTAGAGCTGCCAGCCACCTATGGTGGCCTGGTAATATGTAGAGCTGCCAGCCACCTATGGTGGCCTGGTAATATGTAGAGCTACCAGCCACCTATGGTGGCCTGGTAATATGTAGAGCTGCCAGCCACCTATGGTGGCCTGGTAATATGTAGAGCTGCCAGCCACCTATGGTGGCCTGGTAATATGTAGAGCTGCCAGCCACCTATTGTGGCCTGGTGAGCTGTAGAGCTGCCAGCCACCTATGGTGGCCTGGTAATATGTAGAGCTGCCAGGCACCTATGGTGGCCTGGTTATATGTAGAGCTGCCAGCCACCTGTGGTGGCCTGGTAATATGTAGAGCTGCCAGCCACTTATGGTGGCCTGGTAATATGTAGAGCTGCCAGCCACCTATGGTGGCCTGGTAATATGTAGAACTGCCAGCCACCTATGGTGGCCTGGTAATATGTAGAGCTGCCAGCCACCTATGGTGGCCTGGTAATATATAGAGCTGTCAGCCACCTATGGTGGCCTGGTAATATGTAGAGCTGCCAGCCACCTGTGGAGGCCTGGTAATATGTAGAGCTGCCAGCCACCTATGGTGGCCTGGTTAGCTGTAAAGCTGCCAGAGCTGTAGAGCTGCCAGCCACCTATGGTGGCCTGGTTAGCTGTAGAGCTGCCAGCCACCTATGGTGGCCTGGTTAGCTGTAGAGCTGCCAGCCACCTATGGTGGCCTGGTTAGCTGTAGAGCTGCCAACCACCTATGGTGGCCTGGTTAGCTGTAGAGCTGCCAGCCACCTATGGTGGCCTGGTTAGCTGTAAAGCTGCCAGCCACCTATGGTGGATTGGTTAGCTGTAGAGCTGCCAGCCACCTATGGTGGCCTGGTTAGCTGTAGAGCTGCCAGCCACCTATGGTGGCCTGGTTAGCTGTAGAGCTGCCAGCCACCAATGGTGGCCTGGTTAGCTGTAGAGCTGCCAGCCACCTATGGTGGCATGGTTAGCTGTAGAGCTGCCAGCCACCTATTGTGGCATGGTTAGCTGTAGAGCTGCCAGCCACCTATGGTGGCCTGGTTAGCTGTAGAGCTGCCAGCCACCTATGGTGGCCTGGTTAGCTGTAGAGCTGCCAGCCACCTATGGTGGCCTGGTTAGCTGTAGAGCTGCCAACCACCTATGGTGGCCTGGTTAGCTGTAGAGCTGCCAGCCACCTATGGTGGCCTGGTGAGCTTTAGAGCTGCCAGCCACCTATGGTGGCCTGGTTAGCTGTAGAGCTGCCAGCCACCTATGGTGGCCTGATTAGCTGTAGAGCTGCCAGCCAACTATGGTGGCCTGGTTAGCTGTAGAGCTGCCAGCCACCTATGATGGCCTGGTAATATGTCGAGCTGCCAGCCACCTAAGGTGGGCTGGTTAGCTGTAGAGATGCCAGCCACCTATGGTGGCCTGGTAATATGTAGAGCTGCCAGCCACCTATGGTGGCCTGGTAATATGTAGAGCTGCCAGCCACCTATGGTGGCCTGGTTAGCTGTAGAGCTGCCAACCACCTATGGTGGCCTGGTTAGCTGTAGAGCTGCCAGCCACCTATTGTGGCATGGTTAGCTGTAGAGCTGCCAGCCACCTATGGTGGCCTGGTTAGCTGTAGAGCTGCCAGCCACCTATGGTGGCCTGGTTAGCTGTAGAGCTGCCAGCCACCTATGGTGGCCTGGTTAGCTGTAGAGCTGCCAACCACCTATGGTGGCCTGGTTAGCTGTAGAGCTGCCAGCCACCTATGGTGGCCTGGTGAGCTTTAGAGCTGCCAGCCACCTATGGTGGCCTGGTTAGCTGTAGAGCTGCCAGCCACCTATGGTGGCCTGGTTAGCTGTAGAGCTGCCAGCCACCTATGGTGGCCTGGTTAGCTGTAGAGCTGCCATCCACCTATGATGGCCTGGTAATATGTCGAGCTGCCAGCCACCTAAGGTGGGCTGGTTAGCTGTAGAGATGCCAGCCACCTATGGTGGCCTGGTAATATGTAGAGCTGCCAGCCACCTATGGTGGCCTGGTAATATGTAGAGCTGCCAGCCACCTATGGTGGCCTGGTAATATGTAGAGCTGCCAGCCACCTATGGTGGCCTGGTAATATGTAGAGCTGCCAGCCACCTATGGTGGCCTGGTAATATGTAGAGCTGCCAGCCACCTATGGTGGCCTGGTAATATGTAGAGCTGCCAGCCACCTATGGTGGCCTGGTAATATGTAGAGCTGCCAGCCACCTATGGTGGCCTGGTAATATGTAGAGCTGCCAGCCACCTATGGTGGCCTGGTAATATGTAGAGCTGCCAGCCACCTATGGTGGCCTGGTAATAAGTAGAGCTGCCAGCCACCTATGGTGGCCTGGTAATATGTAGAGCTGCCAGCCACCTATGGTGGCCTGGTAATATGTTGAGCTGCCAGCCACCTATGGTGGCCTGGTAATATGTAGAGCTGCCAGCCACCTATGGTGGCCTGGTAATATGTAGAGCTGCCAGCCACCTATGGTGGCCTGGTAATATGTAGAGCTGCCAGCCACCTATGGCGGCCTGGTAATATGTAGAGCTGCCAGCCACCTATGGTGGCCTGGTAATATGTAGAGCTGCCAGCCACCTATGGTGGCCTGGTAATATGTAGAGCTGCCAGCCACCTATGGTGGCCTGGTAATATGTAGAGCTGCCAGCCACCTATGGTGGCCTGGTAATATGTAGAGCTGTCAGCCACCTATGGTGGCCTGGTAAGCTGTAGAGCTGCCAGCCACCTATGGGGTCCTGGTAATATGTAGAGCTGCCAGCCACCTATGGTGGCCTGGTAAGCTGTAGAGCTGCCATCCACCTATGGTGGCCTGGTAAGCTGTAGAGCTGCCAGCCCCCTATGGTGGCCTGGTAATATGTAGAGCTGCCAGCCACCTATGGTGGCCTGGTTATATGTAGAGCTGCCAGCCACCTATGGTGGCCTGGTAGTATGTAGAGCTGCCAGCCACCTATGGTGGCCTGGTAATATGTAGAGCTGCCAGCCACCTATGGTGGCCTGGTAATATGTAGAGCTACCAGCCACCTATGGTGGCCTGGTAATATGTAGAGCTGCCAGCCACCTATGGTGGCCTGGTAATATGTAGAGCTGCCAGCCACCTATGGTGGCCTGGTAATATGTAGAGCTGCCAGCCACCTATTGTGGCCTGGTGAGCTGTAGAGCTGCCAGCCACCTATGGTGGCCTATTAATATGTAGAGCTGCCAGCCACCTATGGTGGCCTGGTCATATGTAGAGCTGCCAGCCACCTGTGGTGGCCTGGTAATATGTAGAGCTGCCAGCCACTTATGGTGGCCTGGTAGTATGTAGAGCTGCCAGCCACCTATGGTGGCCTGGTAATATGTAGAGCTGCCAGCCACCTATGGTGGCCTGGTAATATGTAGAGCTGCCAGCCACCTATGGTGGCCTGGTAATATATAGAGCTGTCAGCCACCTATGGTGGCCTGGTAATATGTAGAGCTGCCAGCCACCTGTGGAGGCCTGGTAATATGTAGAGCTGCCAGCCACCTATGGTGGCCTGGTTAGCTGTAAAGCTGCCAGCCACCTATGGTGGCCTGGTTAGCTGTAGAGCTGCCAGCCACCTATGGTGGCCTGGTTAGCTGTAGAACTGCCAGCCACCTATGGTGGCCTGGTTAGCTGTAGAACTGCCAGCCACCTATGGTGGCCTGGTTAGCTGTAGAGCTGCCAGCCACCTATGGTGGCCTGGTTAGCTGTAGAGCTGCCAACCACCTATGGTGGCCTGGTTAGCTGTAGAGCTGCCAGCCACCTATGGTGGCCTGGTGAGCTTTAGAGCTGCCAGCCACCTATGGTGGCCTGGTTAGCTGTAGAGCTGCCAGCCACCAATGGTGGCCTGGTTAGCTGTAGAGCTGCCAGCCACCTATGGTGGCATGGTTAGCTGTAGAGCTGCCAGCCACCTATTGTGGCATGGTTAGCTGTAGAGCTGCCAGCCACCTATGGTGGCCTGGTTAGCTGTAGAGCTGCCAGCCACCTATGGTGGCCTGGTTAGCTGTAGAGCTGCCAGCCACCTATGGTGGCCTGGTTAGCTGT
Organism: Eumerus sabulonum; assembly: GCA_951905685.1. NCBI lineage: Eukaryota > Metazoa > Arthropoda > Insecta > Diptera > Syrphidae > Eumerus > Eumerus sabulonum. The sequence goes on from OX645064.1 coordinate 72,667,756, forward strand.
AGAGCTGCCAACCACCTATGGTGGCCTGGTTAGCTGTAGAGCTGCCAGCCACCTATGGTGGCCTGGTTAGCTGTAAAGCTGCCAGCCACCTATGGTGGATTGGTTAGCTGTAGAGCTGCCAGCCACCTTTGGTGGCCTGGTTAGCTGTAGAGCTGCCAGCCACCTATGGTGGCCTGGTTAGCTGTAGAGCTGCCAGCCACCAACGGTGGCCTGGTTAGCTGTAGAGCTGCCAGCCACCTATGGTGGCATGGTTAGCTGTAGAGCTGCCAGCCACCTATTGTGGCATGGTTAGCTGTAGAGCTGCCAGCCACCTATGGTGGCCTGGTTAGCTGTAGAGCTGCCAGCCACCTATGGTGGCCTGGTTAGCTGTAGAGCTGCCAACCACCTATGGTGGCCTGGTTAGCTGTAGAGCTGCCAGCCACCTATGGTGGCCTGGTTAGCTGTAAAGCTGCCAGCCACCTATGGTGGATTGGTTAGCTGTAGAGCTGCCAGCCACCTATGGTGGCCTGGTTAGCTGTAGAGCTGCCAGCCACCTATGGTGGCCTGGTTAGCTGTAGAGCTGCCAGCCACCAATGGTGGCCTGGTTAGCTGTAGAGCTGCCAGCCACCTATGGTGGCATGGTTAGCTGTAGAGCTGCCAGCCACCTATTGTGGCATGGTTAGCTGTAGAGCTGCCAGCCACCTATGGTGGCCTGGTTAGCTGTAGAGCTGCCAGCCACCTATGGTGGCATGGTTAGCTGTAGAGCTGCCAGCCACCTATGGTGGCCTGGTTAGCTGTAGAGCTGCCAGCCACCTATGGTGGCCTGGTTAGCTGTAGAGCTGCCAGCCACCTATGGTGGCCTGGTTAGCTGTAGAGCTGCCAACCACCTATGGTGGCCTGGTTAGCTGTAGAGCTGCCAGCCACCTATGGTGGCCTGGTGAGCTTTAGAGCTGCCAGCCAACTATGGTGGCCTGGTTAGCTGTAGAGCTGCCAGCCACCTATGGTGGCCTGGTTAGCTGTAGAGCTGCCAGCCACCTATGGTGGCCTGGTTAGCTGTAGAGCTGCCAGCCACCTATGGTGGCCTGGTTAGCTGTAGAGCTGCCAGCCACCTATGGTGGCCTGGTTAGCTGTAGAGCTGCCAGCCACCTATGGTGGCCTGGTTAGCTGTAGAGCTGCCATCCACCTATGATGGCCTGGTAATATGTCGAGCTGCCAGCCACCTAAGGTGGGCTGGTTAGCTGTAGAGATGCCAGCCACCTATGGTGGCCTGGTAATATGTAGAGCTGCCAGCCACCTATGGTGGCCTGGTAATATGTAGAGCTGCCAGCCACCTATGGTGGCCTGGTAATATGTAGAGCTGCCAGCCACCTATGGTGGCCTGGTAATATGTAGAGCTGCCAGCCACCTATGGTGGCCTGGTAATATGTAGAGCTGCCAGCCACCTATGGTGGCCTGGTAATATGTAGAGCTGCCAGCCACCTATGGTGGCCTGGTAATATGTAGAGCTGCCAGCCACCTATGGTGGCCTGGTAATATGTAGAGCTGCCAGCCACCTATGGTGGCCTGGTAATAAGTAGAGCTGCCAGCCACCTATGGTGGCCTGGTAATATGTAGAGCTGCCAGCCACCTATGGTGGCCTGGTAATATGTAGAGCTGCCAGCCAGCTATGGTGGCCTGGTAATATGTAGAGCTGCCAGCCACCTATGGTGGCCTGGTAATATGTAGAGCTGCCAGCCACCTATGGTGGCCTGGTAATATGTAGAGCTGCCAGCCACCTATGGCGGCCTGGTAATATGTAGAGCTGCCAGCCACCTATGGTGGCCTGGTAATATGTAGAGCTGCCAGCCACCTATGGTGGCCTGGTAATATGTAGAGCTGCCAGCCACCTATGGTGGCCTGGTAATATGTAGAGCTGCCAGCCACCTATGGTGGCCTGGTAATATGTAGAGCTGTCAGCCACCTATGGTGGCCTGGTAAGCTGTAGAGCTGCCAGCCACCTATGGGGTCCTGGTAATATGTAGAGCTGCCAGCCACCTATGGTGGCCTGGTAAGCTGTAGAGCTGCCATCCACCTATGGTGGCCTGGTAAGCTGTAGAGCTGCCAGCCCCCTATGGTGGCCTGGTAATATGTAGAGCTGCCAGCCACCTATGGTGGCCTGGTTATATGTAGAGCTGCCAGCCACCTATGGTGGCCTGGTAATATGTAGAGCTGCCAGCCACCTATGGTGGCCTGGTAATATGTAGAGCTGCCAGCCACCTATGGTGGCCTGGTAATATGTAGAGCTACCAGCCACCTATGGTGGCCTGGTAATATGTAGAGCTGCCAGCCACCTATGGTGGCCTGGTAATATGTAGAGCTGCCAGCCACCTATGGTGGCCTGGTAATATGTAGAGCTGCCAGCCACCTATTGTGGCCTGGTGAGCTGTAGAGCTGCCAGCCACCTATGGTGGCCTGGTAATATGTAGAGCTGCCAGCCACCTATGGTGGCCTGGTCATATGTAGAGCTGCCAGCCACCTGTGGTGGCCTGGTAATATGTAGAGCTGCCAGCCACTTATGGTGGCCTGGTAATATGTAGAGCTGCCAGCCACCTATGGTGGCCTGGTAATATGTAGAGCTGCCAGCCACCTATGGTGGCCTGGTAATATGTAGAGCTGCCAGCCACCTATGGTGGCCTGGTAATATATAGAGCTGTCAGCCACCTATGGTGGCCTGGTAATATGTAGAGCTGCCAGCCACCTGTGGAGGCCTGGTAATATGTAGAGCTGCCAGCCACCTATGGTGGCCTGGTTAGCTGTAAAGCTGCCAGCCACCTATGGTGGCCTGGTTAGCTGTAGAGCTGCCAGCCACCTATGGTGGCCTGGTTAGCTGTAGAACTGCCAGCCACCTATGGTGGCCTGGTTAGCTGTAGAACTGCCAGCCACCTATGGTGGCCTGGTTAGCTGTAGAGCTGCCAACCACCTATGGTGGCCTGGTTAGCTGTAGAGCTGCCAGCCACCTATGGTGGCCTGGTGAGCTTTAGAGCTGCCAGCCACCTATGGTGGCCTGGTTAGCTGTAAAGCTGCCAGCCACCAATGGTGGCCTGGTTAGCTGTAGAGCTGCCAGCCACCTATGGTGGCATGGTTAGCTGTAGAGCTGCCAGCCACCTATTGTGGCATGGTTAGCTGTAGAGCTGCCAGCCACCTATGGTGGCCTGGTTAGCTGTAGAGCTGCCAGCCACCTATGGTGGCCTGGTTAGCTGTAGAGCTGCCAGCCACCTATGGTGGCCTGGTTAGCTGTAGAGCTGCCAACCACCTATGGTGGCCTGGTTAGCTGTAGAGCTGCCAGCCACCTATGGTGGCCTGGTTAGCTGTAAAGCTGCCAGCCACCTATGGTGGATTGGTTAGCTGTAGAGCTGCCAGCCACCTACGGTGGCCTGGTTAGCTGTAGAGCTGCCAGCCACCAACGGTGGCCTGGTTAGCTGTAGAGCTGCCAGCCACCTATGGTGGCATGGTTAGCTGTAGAGCTGCCACCCACCTATTGTGGCATGGTTAGCTGTAGAGCTGCCAGCCACCTATGGTGGCCTGGTTAGCTGTAGAGCTGCCAGCCACCTATGGTGGCCTGGTTAGCTGTAGAGCTGCCAGCCACCTATGGTGGCCTGGTTAGCTGTAGAGCTGCCAACCACCTATGGTGGCCTGGTTAGCTGTAGAGCTGCCAGCCACCTATGGTGGCCTGGTGAGCTTTAGAGCTGCCAGCCACCTATGGTGGCCTGGTTAGCTGTAGAGCTGCCAGCCACCTATGGTGGCCTGGTTAGCTGTAGAGCTGCCAGCCAACTATGGTGGCCTGGTTAGCTGTAGAGCTGCCAGCCACCTATGGTGGCCTGGTTAGCTGTAGAGCTGCCAGCCACCTATGGTGGCCTGGTTAGCTGTAGAGCTGCCAGCCACCTATGGTGGCCTGGTTAGCTGTAGAGCTGCCATCCACCTATGATGGCCTGGTAATATGTCGAGCTGCCAGCCACCTAAGGTGGCCTGGTTAGCTGTAGAGATGCCAGCCACCTATGGTGGCCTGGTAATATGTAGAGCTGCCAGCCACCTATGGTGGCCTGGTAATATGTAGAGCTGCCAGCCACCTATGGTGGCCTGGTAATATGTAGAGCTGCCAGCCACCTACGGTGGCCTGGTAATATGTAGAGCTGCCAGCCACCTATGGTGGCCTGGTAATATGTAGAGCTGCCAGCCACCTATGGTGGCCTGGTAATATGTAGAGCTGCCAGCCACCTATGGTGGCCTGGTAATATGTAGAGCTGCCAGCCACCTATGGTGGCCTGGTAATATGTAGAGCTGCCAGCCACCTATGGTGGCCTGGTAATATGTAGAGCTGCCAGCCACCTATGGTGGCCTGGTAATATGTAGAGCTGCCAGCCAGCTATGGTGGCCTGGTAATATGTAGAGCTGCCAGCCACCTATGGGGGCCTGGTAAACTGTAGAGCTGCCAGCCACCTATGGTGGCCTGGTTAGCTGTAGAGCTGCCAGCCTCCTATGGTGGCCTGGTAATATGTAGAGCTGCCAGCCACCTTTGGGGGCCTGGTAAACTGTAGAGCTGCCAGCCACCTATGGTGGCCTGGTAATATATAGAGCTGCCACCCACCTATGGTGGCCTGGTAATATGTAGAGCTGCCAGCCACCTATGGTGGCCTGGTAATATGTAGAGCTGCCAGCCACCTATGGTGGCCTGGTAATATGTAGAGCTGCCAGCCACCTATGGTGGCCTGGTAATATGTAGAGCTGCCAGCCACCTATGGTGGCCTGGTAATATGTAGAGCTGCCAGCCACCTACGGTGGCCTGGTAATATGTAGAGCTGCCAGCCACCTATGGTGGCCTGGTAATATGTAGAGCTGCCAGCCACCTATGGTGGCCTGGTAATATGTAGAGCTGCCAGCCACCTATGGTGGCCTGGTAATATGTAGAGCTGCCAGCCACCCATGGTGGCCTGGTAATATGTAGAGCTGCCAGCCACCTATGGTGGCCTGGTAATATGTAGAGCTGCCAGCCACCTATGGTGGCCTGGTAATATGTAGAGCTGCCAGCCACCTATGGTGGCCTGGTAAGCTGTAGAGCTGCCATCCACCTATGGTGGCCTGGTAAGCTGTAGAGCTGCCAGCCACCTATGGTGGCCTGGTAATGTGTAAAGCTGCCAGCCACCTATGGTGGCCTGGTAATATGTAGAGCTGCCAGCCACCTATGGTGGCCTGGTAAGCTGTAGAGCTGCCAGCCCCCTATGGTGGCCTGGTAAGCTGTAGAGCTGCCAGCCACCTATGGTGGCCTGGTAAGCTGTAGAGCTGCCAGCCACCTATGGTGGCCTGGTAATATGTAGAGCTGCCAGCCACCTATGGTGGCCTGGTAATATGTAGAGCTGCCAGCCACCTATGGTGGCCTGGTAATATGTGGAGCTGCCAGCCACCTATGGTGGCCTGGTAATATGTAGAGCTGCCAGCCACCTATGGTGGCCTGGTAATATGTAGAGCTGCCAGCCACCTATGGTGGCCTGGTAATATGTAGAGCTGCCAGCCACCTATGGTGGCCTGGTAATAAGTAGAGCTGCCAGCCACCTATGGTAGCCTGGTAATATGTAGAGCTGCCAGCCACCTATGGTGGCCTGGTAATATGTAGAGCTGCCAGCCACCTATGGTGGCCTGGTAATATGTAGAGCTGCCAGCCACCTATGGTGGCCTGGTAATATGTAGAGCTGCCAGCCACCTATGGTGGCCTGGTAATATGTAGAGCTGCCAGCCACCTATGGTGGCCTGGTAATATGTAGAGCTGCCAGCCACCTATGGTGGCCTGGTAATATGTAGAGCTGCCAGCCACCTATGGTGGCCTGGTAATATGTAGAGCTGCCAGCCACCTATGGTGGCCTGGTAATATGTAGAGCTGTCAGCCACCTATGGTGGCCTGGTAAGCTGTAGAGCTGCTAGCCACCTATGGTGGCCTGGTAATATGTAGAGCTGCCAGCCACCTATGGTGGCCTGGTAAGCTGTAGAGCTGCCATCCACCTATGGTGGCCTGGTAAGCTGTAGAGCTGCCAGCCACCTATGGTGGCCTGGTAATATGTAGAGCTGCCAGCCACCTATAGTGGCCTGGTTTTATGTAGAGCTGCCAGCCACCTATGGTGGCCTGGTAATATGTAGAGCTGCCAGCCACCTATGGTGGCCTGGTAATATGTAGAGCTACCAGCCACCTATGGTGGCCTGGTAATATGTAGAGCTGCCAGCCACCTATGGTGGCCTGGTAATATGTAGAGCTGCCAGCCACCTATGGTGGCCTGGTAATATGTAGAGCTGCCAGCCACCTATTGTGGCCTGGTGAGCTGTAGAGCTGCCAGCCACCTATGGTGGCCTGGTAATATGTAGAGCTGCCAGCCACCTATGGTGGCCTGGTTATATGTAGAGCTGCCAGCCACCTGTGGTGGCCTGGTAATATGTAGAGCTGCCAGCCACTTATGGTGGCCTGGTAATATGTAGAGCTGCCAGCCACCTATGGTGGCCTGGTAATATGTAGAGCTGCCAGCCACCTATGGTGGCCTGGTAATATGTAGAGCTGCCAGCCACCTATGGTGGCCTGGTAATATATAGAGCTGTCAGCCACCTATGGTGGCCTGGTAATATGTAGAGCTGCCAGCCACCTATGGTGGCCTGGTAATATGTAGAGCTGCCAGCCACCTATGGTGGCCTGGTAATATGTAGAGCTGTCAGCCACCTATGGTGGCCTGGTAAGCTGTAGAGCTGCCAGCCACCTATGGTGGCCTGGTAAGCTGTAGAGCTGCCAGCCACCTATGGTGGCCTGGTAAGCTGTAGAGCTGCCAGCCACCTATGGTGGCCTGGTAAGCTGTAGAGCTGCCAGCCACCTATGGTGGCCTGGTAAGCTGTAGAGCTGCCAGCCACCTATGGTGGCCTGGTTAGCTGTAGAGCTGCCAGCCACCTATGGTCGCCTGGTTAGCTGTAGAGCTGCCAGCCACCTATGGTGGCCTGGTAAGCTGTAGAGCTGCCAGCCATCTATGGTGGCCTGGTAAGCTGTAGAGCTGCCAGCCAGCTATGGTGGCCTGGTAAGCTGTAGAGCTGCCAGGCACCTATGGTGGCCTGGTAAGCTGTTGAGCTGCCAGCCACCTATGGTGGCCTGGTAAGCTGTTGAGCTGCCAGCCACCTATGGTGGCCTGGTAAGCTGTAGAGCTTCCAGCCACCTATGGTGGCCTGGTAAGCCGTAGAGCTGCCAGCCACCTATGGTGGCCTGGTAAGCTGTAGAGCTGCCAGCCACCTATGGTGGCCTGGTAAGCTGTAGAGCTGCCAGCCACCTATGGTGGCCTGGTTAGTTGTAGAGCTGCCAGCCACCTATGGTGGCCTGGTTAGCTGTAGAGCTGCCAGCCACCTATGGTGGCCTGGTTAGCTGTAGAGCTGCCTGCCACCTATGGTGGCCTGGTTAGCTGTAGAGCTGCCAGCCACCTATGGCAGCTCTACATATTACCAGGCCACCATAGGTGGCTGGCAGCTCTACATATTACCAGGCCACCATAGGTGGCTGGCAGTTCTACATATTACCAGCCACCTATGGTGGCCTGGTAATATATAGAGCTGTCAGCCACCTATGGTGGCCTGGTAATATGTAGAGCTGCCAGCCACCTATGGTGGCCTGGTAATATGTAGAGCTGCCAGCCACCTGTGGTGGCCTGGTAATATGTAGAGCTGCCAGCCACTTATGGTGGCCTGGTAATATGTAGAGCTGCCAGCCACCTATGGTGGCCTGGTAATATGTAGAGCTGCCAGCCACCTATGGTGGCCTGGTAATATGTAGAGCTGCCAGCCACCTATGGTGGCCTGGTAATATATAGAGCTGTCAGCCACCTATGGTGGCCTGGTAATATGTAGAGCTGCCAGCCACCTATGGTGGCCTGGTAATATGTAGAGCTGCCAGCCACCTATGGTGGCCTGGTAACATGTAGAGCTGCCAGCCACCTATGGTGGCCTGGTAAGCTGTAGAGCTGCCAGCCACCTATGGTGGCCTGGTAATATGTAGAGCTGCCAGCCACCTATGGTGGCCTGGTAAGCTGTAGAGCTGCCATCCACCTATGGTGGCCTGGTAAGCTGTAGAGCTGCCAGCCACCTATGATGGCCTGGTAATATGTAGAGCTGCCAGCCACCTATGGTGGCCTGGTAATATGTAGAGCTGCCAGCCACCTATGGTGGCCTGGTAAGCTGTAGAGCTGCCAACCACCTATGGTGGCCTGGTAAGCTGTAGTGCTGCCAGCCACCTATGGTGGCCTGGTAAGCTGTAGAGCTGCCAGCCACCTATGGTGGCCTGGTTAGCTGTGGAGCTGCCAGCCACCTATGGTGGCCTGGTAAGCCGTAGAGCTGCCAGCCACCTATGGTGGCCTGGTTAGCTGTAGAGCTGCCAGCCACCTATGGTGGCCTGGTAAGCTGTAGAGCTGCCAGCCACCTATGGTGGCCTGGTAAGCTGTAGAGCTGCCAGCCACCTATGGTGGCCTGGTAAGCTGTAGAGCTGCCAGCCACCTATGGTGGCCTGGTAAGCTGTAGAGCTGCCAGCCACCTATGGTGGCCTGGTAAGCTGTAGAGCTGCCAGCCACCTATGGTGGCCTGGTAAGCTGTAGAGCTGCCAGCCACCTATGGTGGCCTGGTTAGCTGTAGAGCTGCCAGCCACCTATGGTCGCCTGGTTAGCTGTAGAGCTGCCAGCCACCTATGGTGGCCTGGTAAGCTGTAGAGCTGCCAGCCATCTATGGTGGCCTGGTAAGCTGTAGAGCTGCCAGCCAGCTATGGTGGCCTGGTAAGCTGTAGAGCTGCCAGGCACCTATGGTGGCCTGGTAAGCTGTTGAGCTGCCAGCCACCTATGGTGGCCTGGTAAGCTGTTGAGCTGCCAGCCACCTATGGTGGCCTGGTAAGCTGTAGAGCTTCCAGCCACCTATGGTGGCCTGGTAAGCCGTAGAGCTGCCAGCCACCTATGGTGGCCTGGTAAGCTGTAGAGCTGCCAGCCACCTATGGTGGCCTGGTTAGCTGTAGAGCTGCCAGCCACCTATGGTGGCCTGGTTAGCTGTAGAGCTGCCTGCCACCTATGGTGGCCTGGTTAGCTGTAGAGCTGCCAGCCACCTATGGTGGCCTGGTAATATGTAGAGCTGCCAGCCACCTATGGTGGCCTGGTAATATGTAGAGCTGCCAGCCACCTATGGTGGCCTGGTAATATGTAGAGCTGCCAGCCACCTATGGTGGCCTGGTAATATGTAGAGCTGCCAGCCACCTATGGTGGCCTGGTAATATTTAGAGCTGCCAGCCACCTATGGTGGCCTGGTAATATGTAGAGCTGCCAGACACCTATGGTGGCCTGGTAATATGTAGAGCTGCCAGCCACCTATGTTGGCCTGGTAATATGTAGAGCTGCCAGCCACCTATGGTGGCCTGGTAATATGTAGAGCTGCCAGCCACTTATGGTGGCCTGGTAATATGTAGAGCTGCCAGCCACCTATGGTGGCCTGGTAATATGTAGAGCTGCCAGCCACCTATGGTGGCCTGGTAATATGTAGAGCTGCCAGCCACCTATGGTGGCCTGGTAATATATAGAGCTGTCAGCCACCTATGGTGGCCTGGTAATATGTAGAGCTGCCAGCCACCTATGGTGGCCTGGTAATATGTAGAGCTGCCAGCCACCTATGGTGGCCTGGTAATATGTAGAGCTGCCAGCCACCTATGGTGGCCTGGTAATATGTAGAGCTGCCAGCCACCTATGGTGGCCTGGTAATATGTAGAGCTGCCAGCCACCTATGGTGGCCTGGTAATATGTAGAGCTGCCAGCCACCTATGGTGGCCTGGTAATATGTAGAGCTGCCAGCCACCTATGGTGGCCTGGTAATATGTAGAGCTGCCAGCCACCTATGGTGGCCTGGTAATATGTAGAGCTGCCAGCCACCTATGGTGGCCTGGTAATATGTAGAGCTGCCAGCCACCTATGGTGGCCTGGTAATATGTAGAGCTGCCAGCCACCTATGGTGGCCTGGTAATATGTAGAGCTGCCAGCCACCTATGGTGGCCTGGTAATATGTAGAGCTGCCAGCCACCTGTGGTGGCCTGGTAATATGTAGAGCTGCCAGCCACCTATGGTGGCCTGGTAATATGTAGAGCTGCCAGCCACCTATGGTGGCCTGGTAATATGTAGAGCTGCCAGCCACCTATGGTGGCCTGGTAATATGTAGAGCTGCCAGCCACCTATGGTGGCCTGGTAAGCTGTAGAGCTGCCATCCACCTATGGTGGCCTGGTAAGCTGTAGAGCTGCCAGCCACCTATGGTGGCCTGGTAATATGTAGAGCTGCCAGCCACCTATGGTGGTCTGGTAATATGTAGAGCTGCCAGCCACCTATGGTGGCCTGGTAATATGTAGAGCTGCCAGCCACCTGTGGTGGCCTGGTAATATGTAGAGCTGCCAGCCACCTATGGTGGCCTGGTAATATGTAGAGCTGCCAGCCACCTATGGTGGCCTGGTAATATGTAGAGCTGCCAGCCACCTATGGTGGCCTGGTAATATGTAGAGCTGCCAGCCACCTATGGCGGCCTGGTAATATGTAGAGCTGCCAGCCACCTATTGTGGCCTGGTGAGCTGTAGAGCTGCCAGCCACCTATGGTGGCCTGGTAATATGTAGAACTGCCAGCCACCTATGGTGGCCTGGTAATATGTAGAGCTGCCAGCCACCTATGGTGGCCTGGTAATATGTAGAGCTGCCAGCCACCTGTGGTGGCCTGGTAATATGTAGAGCTGCCAGCCACTTATGGTGGCCTGGTAATATGTAGAGCTGCCAGCCACCTATGGTGGCCTGGTAATATGTAGAGCTGCCAGCCACCTATGGTGGCCTGGTAATATGTAGAGCTGCCAGCCACCTATGGTGGCCTGGTAATATATAGAGCTGTCAGCCACCTATGGTGGCCTGGTAATATGTAGAGCTGCCAGCCACCTATGGTGGCCTGGTAATATGTAGAGCTGCCAGCCACCTATGGTGGCCTGGTAACATGTAGAGCTGCCAGCCACCTATGGTGGCCTGGTAAGCTGTAGAGCTGCCAGCCACCTATGGTGGCCTGGTAATATGTAGAGCTGCCAGCCACCTATGGTGGCCTGGTAAGCTGTAGAGCTGCCATCCACCTATGGTGGCCTGGTAAGCTGTAGAGCTGCCAGCCACCTATGATGGCCTGGTAATATGTAGAGCTGCCAGCCACCTATGGTGGCCTGGTAATATGTAGAGCTGCCAGCCACCTATGGTGGCCTGGTAAGCTGTAGAGCTGCCAACCACCTATGGTGGCCTGGTAAGCTGTAGTGCTGCCAGCCACCTATGGTGGCCTGGTAAGCTGTAGAGCTGCCAGCCACCTATGGTGGCCTGGTTAGCTGTGGAGCTGCCAGCCACCTATGGTGGCCTGGTAAGCTGTAGAGCTGCCAGCCACCTATGGTGGCCTGGTTAGCTGTAGAGCTGCCAGCCACCTATGGTGGCCTGGTAAGCTGTAGAGCTGCCAGCCACCTATGGTGGCCTGGTAAGCTGTAGAGCTGCCAGCCACCTATGGTGGCCTGGTAAGCTGTAGAGCTGCCAGCCACCTATGGTGGCCTGGTAAGCTGTAGAGCTGCCAGCCACCTATGGTGGCCTGGTAAGCTGTAGAGCTGCCAGCCACCTATGGTCGCCTGGTTAGCTGTAGAGCTGCCAGCCACCTATGGTGGCCTGGTAAGCTGTAGAGCTGCCAGCCACCTATGGTGGCCTGGTAAGCTGTAGAGCTGCCAGCCAGCTATGGTGGCCTGGTAAGCTGTAGAGCTGCCAGGCACCTATGGTGGCCTGGTAAGCTGTTGAGCTGCCAGCCACCTATGGTGGCCTGGTAAGCTGTTGAGCTGCCAGCCACCTATGGTGGCCTGGTAAGCTGTAGAGCTTCCAGCCACCTATGGTGGCCTGGTAAGCCGTAGAGCTGCCAGCCACCTATGGTGGCCTGGTAAGCTGTAGAGCTGCCAGTCACCTATGGTGGCCTGGTAAGCTGTAGAGCTGCCAGCCACCTATGGTGGCCTGGTTAGTTGTAGAGCTGCCAGCCACCTATGGTGGCCTGGTTAGCTGTAGAGCTGCCAGCCACCTATGGTGGCCTGGTTAGCTGTAGAGCTGCCTGCCACCTATGGTGGCCTGGTTAGCTGTAGAGCTGCCAGCCACCTATGGTGGCCTGGTAATATGTAGAGCTGCCAGCCACCTATGGTGGCCTGGTAATATGTAGAGCTGCCAGCCACCTATGGTGGCCTGGTAATATGTAGAGCTGCCAGCCACCTATGGTGGCCTGGTAATATGTAGAGCTGCCAGCCACCTATGGTGGCCTGGTAATATTTAGAGCTGCCAGCCATCTATGGTGGCCTGGTAATATGTAGAGCTGCCAGCCACCTATGGTGGCCTGGTAATATGTAGAGCTGCCAGCCACCTATGTTGGCCTGGTAATATGTAGAGCTGCCAGCCACCTATGGTGGCCTGGTAATATGTAGAGCTGCCAGCCACTTATGGTGGCCTGGTAATATGTAGAGCTGCCAGCCACCTATGGTGGCCTGGTAATATGTAGAGCTGCCAGCCACCTATGGTGGCCTGGTAATATGTAGAGCTGCCAGCCACTTATGGTGGCCTGGTAATATGTAGAGCTGCCAGCCACCTATGGTGGCCTGGTAATATGTAGAGCTGCCAGCCACCTATGGTGGCCTGGTAATATGTAGAGCTGCCAGCCACCTATGGTGGCCTGGTAATATATAGAGCTGTCAGCCACCTATGGTGGCCTGGTAATATGTAGAGCTGCCAGCCACCTATGGTGGCCTGGTAATATGTAGAGCTGCCAGCCACCTATGGTGGCCTGGTAATACGTAGAGCTGTCAGCCACCTATGGTGGCCTGGTAAGCTGTAGAGCTGCCAGCCACCTATGGTGGCCTGGTAATATGTAGAGCTGCCAGCCACCTATGGTGGCCTGGTAATATGTAGAGCTGCCAGCCACCTATGGTGGCCTGGTAATATGTAGAGCTGCCAGCCACCTATGGTGGCCTGGTAATATGTAGAGCTGCCAGCCACCTATGGTGGCCTGGTAATATGTAGAGCTGCCAGCCACCTATGGTGGCCTGGTAATATGTAGAGCTGCCAGCCACCTATGGTGGCCTGGTAATATGTAGAGCTGCCAGCCACCTATGGTGGCCTGGTAATATGTAGAGCTGCCAGCCACCTATGGTGGCCTGGTAATATGTAGAGCTGCCAGCCACCTATGGTGGCCTGGTAATATGTAGAGCTGCCAGCCACCTATGGTGGCCTGGTAATATGTAGAGCTGCCAGCCACCTATGGTGGCCTGGTAATATGTAGAGCTGCCAGCCACCTATGGTGGCCTGGTAATATGTAGAGCTGCCAGCCACCTATGGTGGCCTGGTAATATGTAGAGCTGCCAGCCACCTATGGTGGCCTGGTAATATGTAGAGCTGCCAGCCACCTGTGGTGGCCTGGTAATATGTAGAGCTGCCAGCCACCTATGGTGGCCTGGTAATATGTAGAGCTGCCAGCCACCTATGGTGGCCTGGTAATATGTAGAGCTGCCAGCCACCTATGGTGGCCTGGTAATATGTAGAGCTGCCAGCCACCTATGGTGGCCTGGTAAGCTGTAGAGCTGCCATCCACCTATGGTGGCCTGGTAAGCTGTAGAGCTGCCAGCCACCTATGGTGGCCTGGTAATATGTAGAGCTGCCAGCCACCTATGGTGGTCTGGTAATATGTAGAGCTGCCAGCCACCTATGGTGGCCTGGTAATATGTAGAGCTGCCAGCCACCTGTGGTGGCCTGGTAATATGTAGAGCTGCCAGCCACCTATGGTGGCCTGGTAATATGTAGAGCTGCCAGCCACCTATGGTGGCCTGGTAATATGTAGAGCTGCCAGCCACCTATGGTGGCCTGGTAATATGTAGAGCTGCCAGCCACCTATGGCGGCCTGGTAATATGTAGAGCTGCCAGCCACCTATTGTGGCCTGGTGAGCTGTAGAGCTGCCAGCCACCTATGGTGGCCTGGTAATATGTAGAACTGCCAGCCACCTATGGTGGCCTGGTAATATGTAGAGCTGCCAGCCACCTATGGTGGCCTGGTAATATGTAGAGCTGCCAGCCACCTGTGGTGGCCTGGTAATATGTAGAGCTGCCAGCCACTTATGGTGGCCTGGTAATATGTAGAGCTGCCAGCCACCTATGGTGGCCTGGTAATATGTAGAGCTGCCAGCCACCTATGGTGGCCTGGTAATATGTAGAGCTGCCAGCCACCTATGGTGGCCTGGTAATATATAGAGCTGTCAGCCACCTATGGTGGCCTGGTAATATGTAGAGCTGCCAGCCACCTATGGTGGCCTGGTAATATGTAGAGCTGCCAGCCACCTATGGTGGCCTGGTAACATGTAGAGCTGCCAGCCACCTATGGTGGCCTGGTAAGCTGTAGAGCTGCCAGCCACCTATGGTGGCCTGGTAATATGTAGAGCTGCCAGCCACCTATGGTGGCCTGGTAAGCTGTAGAGCTGCCATCCACCTATGGTGGCCTGGTAAGCTGTAGAGCTGCCAGCCACCTATGATGGCCTGGTAATATGTAGAGCTGCCAGCCACCTATGGTGGCCTGGTAATATGTAGAGCTGCCAGCCACCTATGGTGGCCTGGTAAGCTGTAGAGCTGCCAACCACCTATGGTGGCCTGGTAAGCTGTAGTGCTGCCAGCCACCTATGGTGGCCTGGTAAGCTGTAGAGCTGCCAGCCACCTATGGTGGCCTGGTTAGCTGTGGAGCTGCCAGCCACCTATGGTGGCCTGGTAAGCTGTAGAGCTGCCAGCCACCTATGGTGGCCTGGTTAGCTGTAGAGCTGCCAGCCACCTATGGTGGCCTGGTAAGCTGTAGAGCTGCCAGCCACCTATGGTGGCCTGGTAAGCTGTAGAGCTGCCAGCCACCTATGGTGGCCTGGTAAGCTGTAGAGCTGCCAGCCACCTATGGTGGCCTGGTAAGCTGTAGAGCTGCCAGCCACCTATGGTGGCCTGGTAAGCTGTAGAGCTGCCAGCCACCTATGGTGGCCTGGTAAGCTGTAGAGCTGCCAGCCACCTATGGTGGCCTGGTTAGCTGTAGAGCTGCCAGCCACCTATGGTCGCCTGGTTAGCTGTAGAGCTGCCAGCCACCTATGGTGGCGTGGTAAGCTGTAGAGCTGCCAGCCACCTATGGTGGCCTGGTAAGCTGTAGAGCTGCCAGCCAGCTATGGTGGCCTGGTAAGCTGTAGAGCTGCCAGGCACCTATGGTGGCCTGGTAAGCTGTTGAGCTGCCAGCCACCTATGGTGGCCTGGTAAGCTGTTGAGCTGCCAGCCACCTATGGTGGCCTGGTAAGCTGTAGAGCTTCCAGCCACCTATGGTGGCCTGGTAAGCCGTAGAGCTGCCAGCCACCTATGGTGGCCTGGTAAGCTGTAGAGCTGCCAGCCACCTATGGTGGCCTGGTAAGCTGTAGAGCTGCCAGCCACCTATGGTGGCCTGGTTAGTTGTAGAGCTGCCAGCCACCTATGGTGGCCTGGTTAGCTGTAGAGCTGCCAGCCACCTATGGTGGCCTGGTTAGCTGTAGAGCTGCCTGCCACCTATGGTGGCCTGGTTAGCTGTAGAGCTGCCAGCCACCTATGGTGGCCTGGTAATATGTAGAGCTGCCAGCCACCTATGGTGGCCTGGTAATATGTAGAGCTGCCAGCCACCTATGGTGGCCTGGTAATATGTAGAGCTGCCAGCCACCTATGGTGGCCTGGTAATATGTAGAGCTGCCAGCCACCTATGGTGGCCTGGTAATATTTAGAGCTGCCAGCCACCTATGGTGGCCTGGTAATATGTAGAGCTGCCAGCCACCTATGGTGGCCTGGTAATATGTAGAGCTGCCAGCCACCTATGGTGGCCTGGTAAGCTGTAGAGCTGCCAGGCACCTATGGTGGCCTGGTAAGCTGTTGAGCTGCCAGCCACCTATGGTGGCCTGGTAAGCTGTTGAGCTGCCAGCCACCTATGGTGGCCTGGTAAGCTGTAGAGCTTCCAGCCACCTATGGTGGCCTGGTAAGCCGTAGAGTTGCCAGCCACCTATGGTGGCCTGGTAAGCTGTAGAGCTGCCAGCCACCTATGGTGGCCTGGTAAGCTGTAGAGCTGCCAGCCACCTATGGTGGCCTGGTTAGTTGTAGAGCTGCCAGCCACCTATGGTGGCCTGGTTAGCTGTAGAGCTGCCAGCCACCTATGGTGGCCTGGTTAGCTGTAGAGCTGCCTGCCACCTATGGTGGCCTGGTTAGCTGTAGAGCTGCCAGCCACCTATGGTGGCCTGGTAATATGTAGAGCTGCCAGCCACCTATGGTGGCCTGGTAATATGTAGAGCTGCCAGCCACCTATGGTGGCCTGGTAATATGTAGAGCTGCCAGCCACCTATGGTGGCCTGGTAATATGTAGAGCTGCCAGCCACCTATGGTGGCCTGGTAATATTTAGAGCTGCCAGCCACCTATGGTGGCCTGGTAATATGTAGAGCTGCCAGCCACCTATGGTGGCCTGGTAATATGTAGAGCTGCCAGCCACCTATGTTGGCCTGGTAATATGTAGAGCTGCCAGCCACCTATGGTGGCCTGGTAATATGTAGAGCTGCCAGCCACTTATGGTGGCCTGGTAATATGTAGAGCTGCCAGCCACCTATGGTGGCCTGGTAATATGTAGAGCTGCCAGCCACCTATGGTGGCCTGGTAATATGTAGAGCTGCCAGCCACCTATGGTGGCCTGGTAATATATAGAGCTGTCAGCCACCTATGGTGGCCTGGTAATATGTAGAGCTGCCAGCCACCTATGGTGGCCTGGTAATATGTAGAGCTGCCAGCCACCTATGGTGGCCTGGTAATATGTAGAGCTGCCAGCCACCTATGGTGGCCTGGTAATATGTAGAGCTGCCAGCCACCTATGGTGGCCTGGTAATATGTAGAGCTGCCAGCCACCTATGGTGGCCTGGTAATATGTAGAGCTGCCAGCCACCTATGGTGGCCTGGTAATATGTAGAGCTGCCAGCCACCTATGGTGGCCTGGTAATATGTAGAGCTGCCAGCCACCTATGGTGGCCTGGTAATATGTAGAGCTGCCAGCCACCTATGGTGGCCTGGTAATATGTAGAGCTGCCAGCCACCTATGGTGGCCTGGTAATATGTAGAGCTGCCAGCCACCTATGGTGGCCTGGTAATATGTAGAGCTGCCAGCCACCTATGGTGGCCTGGTAATATGTAGAGCTGCCAGCCACCTGTGGTGGCCTGGTAATATGTAGAGCTGCCAGCCACCTATGGTGGCCTGGTAATATGTAGAGCTGCCAGCCACCTATGGTGGCCTGGTAATATGTAGAGCTGCCAGCCACCTATGGTGGCCTGGTAATATGTAGAGCTGCCAGCCACCTATGGTGGCCTGGTAAGCTGTAGAGCTGCCATCCACCTATGGTGGCCTGGTAAGCTGTAGAGCTGCCAGCCACCTATGGTGGCCTGGTAATATGTAGAGCTGCCAGCCACCTATGGTGGTCTGGTAATATGTAGAGCTGCCAGCCACCTATGGTGGCCTGGTAATATGTAGAGCTGCCAGCCACCTGTGGTGGCCTGGTAATATGTAGAGCTGCCAGCCACCTATGGTGGCCTGGTAATATGTAGAGCTGCCAGCCACCTATGGTGGCCTGGTAATATGTAGAGCTGCCAGCCACCTATGGTGGCCTGGTAATATGTAGAGCTGCCAGCCACCTATGGCGGCCTGGTAATATGTAGAGCTGCCAGCCACCTATTGTGGCCTGGTGAGCTGTAGAGCTGCCAGCCACCTATGGTGGCCTGGTAATATGTAGAACTGCCAGCCACCTATGGTGGCCTGGTAATATGTAGAGCTGCCAGCCACCTATGGTGGCCTGGTAATATGTAGAGCTGCCAGCCACCTGTGGTGGCCTGGTAATATGTAGAGCTGCCAGCCACTTATGGTGGCCTGGTAATATGTAGAGCTGCCAGCCACCTATGGTGGCCTGGTAATATGTAGAGCTGCCAGCCACCTATGGTGGCCTGGTAATATGTAGAGCTGCCAGCCACCTATGGTGGCCTGGTAATATATAGAGCTGTCAGCCACCTATGGTGGCCTGGTAATATGTAGAGCTGCCAGCCACCTATGGTGGCCTGGTAATATGTAGAGCTGCCAGCCACCTATGGTGGCCTGGTAACATGTAGAGCTGCCAGCCACCTATGGTGGCCTGGTAAGCTGTAGAGCTGCCAGCCACCTATGGTGGCCTGGTAATATGTAGAGCTGCCAGCCACCTATGGTGGCCTGGTAAGCTGTAGAGCTGCCATCCACCTATGGTGGCCTGGTAAGCTGTAGAGCTGCCAGCCACCTATGGTGGCCTGGTAAGCTGTAGAGCTGCCAGCCACCTATGATGGCCTGGTAATATGTAGAGCTGCCAGCCACCTATGGTGGCCTGGTAATATGTAGAGCTGCCAGCCACCTATGGTGGCCTGGTAAGCTGTAGAGCTGCCAACCACCTATGGTGGCCTGGTAAGCTGTAGTGCTGCCAGCCACCTATGGTGGCCTGGTAAGCTGTAGAGCTGCCAGCCACCTATGGTGGCCTGGTTAGCTGTGGAGCTGCCAGCCACCTATGGTGGCCTGGTAAGCTGTAGAGCTGCCAGCCACCTATGGTGGCCTGGTTAGCTGTAGAGCTGCCAGCCACCTATGGTGGCCTGGTAAGCTGTAGAGCTGCCAGCCACCTATGGTGGCCTGGTAAGCTGTAGAGCTGCCAGCCACCTATGGTGGCCTGGTAAGCTGTAGAGCTGCCAGCCACCTATGGTGGCCTGGTAAGCTGTAGAGCTGCCAGCCACCTATGGTGGCCTGGTAAGCTGTAGAGCTGCCAGCCACCTATGGTGGCCTGGTTAGCTGTAGAGCTGCCAGCCACCTATGGTCGCCTGGTTAGCTGTAGAGCTGCCAGCCACCTATGGTGGCCTGGTAAGCTGTAGAGCTGCCAGCCACCTATGGTGGCCTGGTAAGCTGTAGAGCTGCCAGCCAGCTATGGTGGCCTGGTAAGCTGTAGAGCTGCCAGGCACCTATGGTGGCCTGGTAAGCTGTTGAGCTGCCAGCCACCTATGGTGGCCTGGTAAGCTGTTGAGCTGCCAGCCACCTATGGTGGCCTGGTAAGCTGTAGAGCTTCCAGCCACCTATGGTGGCCTGGTAAGCCGTAGAGCTGCCAGCCACCTATGGTGGCCTGGTAAGCTGTAGAGCTGCCAGCCACCTATGGTGGCCTGGTAAGCTGTAGAGCTGCCAGCCACCTATGGTGGCCTGGTTAGTTGTAGAGCTGCCAGCCACCTATGGTGGCCTGGTTAGCTGTAGAGCTGCCAGCCACCTATGGTGGCCTGGTTAGCTGTAGAGCTGCCTGCCACCTATGGTGGCCTGGTTAGCTGTAGAGCTGCCAGCCACCTATGGTGGCCTGGTAATATGTAGAGCTGCCAGCCACCTATGGTGGCCTGGTAATATGTAGAGCTGCCAGCCACCTATGGTGGCCTGGTAATATGTAGAGCTGCCAGCCACCTATGGTGGCCTGGTAATATGTAGAGCTGCCAGCCACCTATGGTGGCCTGGTAATATGTAGAGCTGCCAGCCACCTATGGTGGCCTGGTAATATGTAGAGCTGCCAGCCACCTATGGTGGCCTGGTAATATGTAGAGCTGCCAGCCACCTATGGTGGCCTGGTAATATGTAGAGCTGCCAGCCACCTATGGTGGCCTGGTAATATGTAGAGCTGCCAGCCACCTATGGTGGCCTGGTAATATGTAGAGCTGCCAGCCACCTATGGTGGCCTGGTAATATGTAGAGCTGCCAGCCACCTATGGTGGCCTGGTAATATGTAGAGCTGCCAG
The DNA here is from genome assembly GCA_951905685.1 of Eumerus sabulonum. NCBI lineage: Eukaryota > Metazoa > Arthropoda > Insecta > Diptera > Syrphidae > Eumerus > Eumerus sabulonum. The sequence continues at coordinate 72,687,665 of OX645064.1, forward strand.
CCACCTATGGTGGCCTGGTAATATGTAGAGCTGCCAGCCACTGGTAATATGTAGAGCTGCCAGCCACCTATGGTGGCCTGGTAATATGTAGAGCTGCCAGCCACCTATGGTGGCCTGGTAATATGTAGAGCTGCCAGCCACCTATGGTGGCCTGGTAATATGTAGAGCTGCAAGCCACCTATGGTGGCCTGGTAATATGTAGAGCTGCCAGCCACCTATGGTGGCCTGGTAATATGTAGAGCTGCCAGCCACCTATGGTGGCCTGGTAATATGTAGAGCTGCCAGCCACCTATGGTGGCCTGGTAATATGTAGAGCTGCCAGCCACCTATGGTGGCCTGGTAATATGTAGAGCTGCCAGCCACCTATGGTGGCCTGGTAATATGTAGAGCTGCCAGCCACCTATGGTGGCCTGGTAATATGTAGAGCTGCCAGCCACCTATGGTGGCCTGGTAATATGTAGAGCTGCCAGCCACCTATGGTGGCCTGGTAATATGTAGAGCTGCCAGCCACCTATGGTGGCCTGGTAATATGTAGAGCTGCCAGCCACCTATGGTGGCCTGGTAATATGTAGAGCTGCCAGCCACCTATGGTGGCCTGGTAATATGTAGAGCTGCCAGCCACCTATGGTGGCCTGGTAATATGTAGAGCTGCCAGCCACCTATGGTGGCCTGGTAATATGTAGAGCTGCCAGCCACCTATGGTGGCCTGGTAATATGTAGAGCTGCCAGCCACCTATGGTGGCCTGGTAATATGTAGAGCTGGCCAGCCACCTATGGTGGCCTGGTAATATGTAGAGCTGCCAGCCACCTATGGTGGCCTGGTAATATGTAGAGCTGCCAGCCACCTATGGTGGCCTGGTAATCTGTAGAGCTGCCAGCCCACCTATGGTGGCCTGGTAATATGTAGAGCTGCCAGCCACCTATGGTGGCCTGGTAATATGTAGAGCTGCCAGCCACCTATGGTGGCCTGGTAATATGTAGAGCTGCCAGCCACCTATGGTGGCCTGGTAATATGTAGAGCTGCCAGCCACCTATGGTGGCCTGGTAATATGTAGAGCTGCCAGCCACCTATGGTGGCCTGGTAATATGTAGAGCTGCCAGCCACCTATGGTGGCCTGGTAATATGTAGAGCTGCCAGCCACCTATGGTGGCCTGGTAATATGTAGAGCTGCCAGCCACCTATGGTGGCCTGGTAATATGTAGAGCTGCCAGCCACCTATGGTGGCCTGGTAATATGTAGAGCTGCCAGCCACCTATGGTGGCCTGGTAATATGTAGAGCTGCCAGCCACCTATGGTGGCCTGGTAATATGTAGAGCTGCCAGCCACCTATGGTGGCCTGGTAATATGTAGAGCTGCCAGCCACCTATGGTGGCCTGGTAATATGTAGAGCTGCCAGCCACCTATGGTGGCCTGGTAATATGTAGAGCTGCCAGCCACCTATGGTGGCCTGGTAATATGTAGAGCTGCCAGCCACCTATGGTGGCCTGGTAATATGTAGAGCTGCCAGCCACCTATGGTGGCCTGGTAATGTGTAGAGCTGCCAGCCACCTATGGAGACCTGGTAATATGTAGAGCTGCCAGCCACCTATGGTGGCCTGGTAATATGTAGAGCTGCCAGCCACCTATGGTGGCTTGGTAATATGTAGAGCTGCCAGCCACCTATGGTGGCCTGGTAATATGTAAAGCTGCCAGCCACCTATGGTGGCCTGGTAATATGTAGAGCTGCCAGCCACCTATGGTGGCTTGGTAATATGTAGAGCTGCCAGCCACCTATGGTGGCCTGGTAATATGTAAAGCTGCCAGCCACCTATGGTGGCCTGGTAATATGTAGAGCTGCCAGCCACCTATGGTGGCCTGGTAATATGTAGAGCTGCAGCCACCTATGGTGGCCTGGTAATATGTAGAGCTGCCAGCCACCTATGGTGGCCTGGCAATATGTAGAGCTGCCAGCCACCTATGGTGGCCTGGTAATATGTAGAGCTGCCAGCCACCTATGGTGGCCTGGTAATATGTAGAGCTGTCAGCCACCTATGGTGGCCTGGTAATATGTAGAGCTGCCAGCCACCTATGGTGGCCTGGTAATATGTAGAGCTGCCAGCCACCTATGGTGGCCTGGTAATATGTAGAGCTGCCAGCCACCTATGGTGGCCTGGTAATATGTAGAGCTGCCAGCCACCTATGGTGGCCTGGTAGTATGTAGAGCTGCCAGCCACCTACGGTGGCCTGGTAATATGTAGAGCTGCCAGCCACCTATGGTGGCCTGGTACTATGTAAAGCTGCCAGCCACCTATGGTGGCCTGGTAGTATGTAGAGCTGCCAGCCACCTAAGGTGGCCTGGTAAGCTGTAGAACTGCCAGCCACCTATGGTGGCCTGGTAATATGTAGAGCCGCCAGCCACCTATGGTGGCCTGGTAATATGTAGAGCTGCCAGCCACCTATGGTGGCCTGGTAAGCTGTAGAGCTGCCAGCCACGTATGGTGGCCTACTAATACGTAGAGCTGCCAGCCACCTATGGTGGCCTGGTAAGCTGTAGAGCGGCCAGCCACCTATGGTGGCCTGGTTAGCTGTAGAGCTGCCAGCCACCTATGGTTTCCTGGTAAGCTGTAGAGCTGCCAGCCACCTATGGTGGCCTGGTAATATGTAGAGCTGCCAGCCACCTATGGTGGCCTGGTAGTATGTAGAGCTGCCAGCCACCTATGGTGGCCTGGTAATATGTAGAGCTGCCAGCCACCTATGGTGGCCTGGTAATATGTAGAGCTGCCAGCCACCTATGGTGGCCTGGTAATATGTAGAGCTGCCAGCCACCTATGGTGGCCTGGTAATATGTACAGCTACCAGCCACCTATGGTGGCCTGGTAATATGTAGAGCTGCCAGCCACCTATGGTGGCCTGGTAATATGTAGAGCTGCCAGCCACCTATGGTGGCCTGGTCATATGTAGAGCTGCGATCCACCTATGGTGGCCACCTATGGTGGCCTGGTAATATGTAGAGCTGCCAGCCACCTGTGGTGGCCTGGTAATATGTAGAGCTGCCAGCCACCTATGGTGGCCTGGTAATATGTAAAGCTGCCAGCCACCTATGGTGGCCTGGTAATATGTAGAGCTGCCAGCCACCTATGGTGGCCTGGTAATATGTAGAGCTGCCAGCCACCTATGGTGGCCTGGTAACATGTAGAGCTGCCAGCCACCTATGGTGGCCTGGTAATATGTAGAGCTGCCAGCCACCTATGGTGGCCTGGTAATATGTAGAGCTGCCAGCCACCTATGGTGGCCTGGTAATATGTAGAGCTGCCAGCCACCTATGGTGGCCTGGTAATATGTAGAGCTGCCAGCCACCTATGGTGGCCTGGTAATATGTAGAGCTGCCAGTCACCTATGGTGGCCTGGTAATATGTAGAGCTGCCAGTCACCTATGGTGGCCTGGTAATATGTAGAGCTGCCAGCAACCTATGGTGGCCTGGTAATATGTAGAGCTGCCAGCCACCTATGGTGGCCTGGTAATATGTAGAGCTGCCAGCCACCTATGGTGGCCTGGTAATATGTAGAGCTGCCAGCCACCTATGGTGGCCTGGTAATATGTAGAGCTGCCAGCCACCTATGGTGGCCTGGTAATATGTAGAGCTGCCAGCCACCTATGGTGGCCTGGTAATATGTAGAGCTGCCAGCCACCTATGGTGGCCTGGTAATATGTAGAGCAGCCAGCCACCTATGGTGGCCTGGTAATATGTAGAGCTGCCAGCCACCTATGGTGGCCTGGTAATATGTAGAGCTGCCAGCCACCTATGGTGGCCTGGTAATATGTAGAGCTGCCAGCCACCTATGGTGGCCTGGTAATATGTAGAGCTGCCAGCCACCTATGGTGGCCTGGTAATATGTAGAGCTGCCAGTCACCTATGGTGGCCTGGTAATATGTAGAGCTGCCAGTCACCTATGGTGGCCTGGTAATATGTAGAGCTGCCAGCAACCTATGGTGGCCTGGTAATATGTAGAGCTGCCAGCCACCTATGGTGGCCTGGTAATATGTAGAGCTGCCAGCCACCTATGGTGGCCTGGTAATATGTAGAGCTGCCAGCCACCTATGGTGGCCTGGTAATATGTAGAGCTGCCAGCCACCTATGGTGGCCTGGTAATATGAAGAGCTGCCAGCCACCTATGGTGGCCTGGTAATATGTAGAGCTGCCAGCCACCTATGGTGGCCTGGTAATATGTAGAGCTGCCAGCCACCTATGGTGGCCTGGTAATATGTAGAGCTGCCAGCCACCTATGGTGGCCTGGTAATATGTAGAGCCGCCAGCCACCTATGGTGGCCTGGTAATATGTAGAGCTGCCAGCCACCTATGGTGGCCTGGTAAGCTGTAGAGCTGCCAGCCACCTATGGTGGCCTGGTAAGCTGTAGAGCGGCCAGCCACCTATGGTGGCCTGGTTAGCTGTAGAGCTGCCAGCCACCTATGGTTTCCTGGTAAGCTGTAGAGCTGCCAGCCACCTATGGTGGCCTGGTAATATGTAGAGCTGCCAGCCACCTATGGTGGCCTGGTAATATGTAGAGCTGCCAGCCACCTATGGTGGCCTGGTAATATGTAGAGCTGCCAGCCACCTATGGTGGCCTGGTAATATGTAGAGCTGCCAGCCACCTATGGTGGCCTGGTAATATGTAGAGCTGCCAGCCACCTATGGTGGCCTGGTAATATGTACAGCTACCAGCCACCTATGGTGGCCTGGTAATATGTAGAGCTGCCAGCCACCTATGGTGGCCTGGTAATATGTAGAGCTGCCAGACACCTATGGTGGCCTGGTCATATGTAGAGCTGCGATCCACCTATGGTGGCCACCTATGGTGGCCTGGTAATATGTAGAGCTGCCAGCCACCTATGGTGGCCTGGTAATATGTAAAGCTGCCAGCCACCTATGGTGGCCTGGTAATATGTAGAGCTGCCAGCCACCTATGGTGGCCTGGTAATATGTAGAGCTGCCAGCCACCTATGGTGGCCTGGTAATATGTAGAGCTGCCAGCCACCTATGGTGGCCTGGTAATATGTAGAGCTGCCAGCCACCTATGGTGGCCTGGTAATATGTAGAGCTGCCAGCCACCTATGGTGGCCTGGTAATATGTAGAGCTGCCAGCCACCTATGGTGGCCTGGTAATATGTAGAGCTGCCAGCCACCTAAGGTGACCTGGTAAGCTGTAGAGCTGCCAGCCACCTATGGTGGCGTGGTAGTATGTAGAGCTGCCAGCCACCTAAGGTGGCCTGGTAAGCTGTAGAGCTGCCAGCCACCTATGGTGGCCTGGTAATATGTAGAGCTGCCAGCCACCTATGGTGGCCTGGTAATATGTAGAGCCGCCAGCCACCTATGGTGGCCTGGTAATATGTAGAGCTGCCAGCCACCTATGGTGGCCTGGTAATATGTAGAGTTGCCAGCCACCTATGGTGGCCTGGTAAGCTGTAGAGCTGCCAGCCACCTATGGTGGCCTGGTAAGCTGTAGAGCTGCCAGACACCTATGGTGGCCTGGTAAGATGTAGAGCTGCCAGCCACCTATGGTGGCCTGGTAATATGTAGAGTTGCCAGCCACCTATGGTGGCCTGGTAAGCTGTAGAGCTGCCAGCCACCTATGGTGGCCTGGTAAGCTGTAGAGCTGCCAGACACCTATGGTGGCCTGGTAAGCTGTAGAGCTGCCAGCCACCTATGGTGGCCTGGTAATATGTAGAGCTGCCAGCCACCTATGGTGGCCTGGTAATATGTAGAGCTGCCAGCCACCTATGGTGGCCTGGTAATATGTAGAGCTGCCAGCCACCTATGGTGGCCTGGTAATATGTAGAGCTGCCAGCCACCTATGGTGGCCTGGTAATATGAAGAGCTGCCAGCCACCTATGGTGGCCTGGTAATATGTAGAGCTGCCAGCCACCTATGGTGGCCTGGTAATATGTAGAGCTGCCAGCCACCTATGGTGGCCTGGTAATATGTAGAGCTGCCAGCCACCTATGGTGGCCTGGTAATATGTAGAGCTGCCAGCCACCTATGGTGGCCTGGTAATATGTAGAGCTGCCAGCCACCTATGGTGGCCTGGTAATATGTAGAGCTGCCAGCCACCTATGGTGGCCTGGTAATATGTACAGCTACCAGCCACCTATGGTGGCCTGGTAATATGTAGAGCTGCCAGCCACCTATGGTGGCCTGGTAATATGTAGAGCTGCCAGCCACCTATGGTGGCCTGGTAATATGTAGAGCTGCGATCCACATATGGTGGCCACCTATGGTGGCCTGGTAATATGTAGAGCTGCCAGCCACCTATGGTGGCCTGGTAATATGTAGAGCTGCCAGCCACCTATGGTGGCCTGGTAATATGTAGAGCTGCCAGCCACCTATGGTGGCCTGGTAATGTGTAGAGCTGCCAGCCACCTATGGTGACCTGGTAATATGTAGAGCTGCCAGCCACCTATGGTGGCCTGGTGAGCTGTAGAGCTGCCAGCCACCTATGGTTTCCTGGTAAGCTGTAGAGCTGCCAGCCACCTATGGTGACCTGGTAATATGTAGAGCTGCCAGCCACCTATGGTGGCCTGGTAATATGTAGAGCTGCCAGCCACCTATGGTGGCCTGGTAATATGTAGAACTGCCAGCCACCTATGGTGGTCTGGTAATATGTAGAGCTGCCCGCCACCTATGGTGGCCTGGTAATATGTAGAGCTGCCAGCCACCTATGGTGGCCTATTAATATGTAGAGCTGCCAGCCACCTATGGTGGCCTGGTAATATGTAGAGCTGCCAGCCACCTATGGTGGCCTGGTAATATGTAGAGCTGCCAGCCACCTATGGTGGCCTGGTAATATGTAGAGCTGCCAGCCACCTAAGGTGACCTGGTAAGCTGTAGAGCTGCCAGCCACCTATGGTGACCTGGTAAGCTGTAGAGCTGCCAGCCACCTATGGTGGCCTGGTAGTATGTAGAGCTGCCAGCCACCTAAGGTGGCCTGGTAAGCTGTAGAGCTGCCAGCCACCTATGGTGGCCTGGTAATATGTAGAGCTGTCAGCCACCTATGGTGGCCTGGTAATATGTAGAGCTGCCAGCCACCTATGGTGCCCTGGTAATATGTAGAGCTGCCAGCCACCTATGGTGGCCTGGTAATATGTAGAGCTGCTAGCCACCTATGGTGGCCTGGTAATATGTAGAGCTGCCAGCCACCTATGGTGGCCTGGTAATATGTAGAGCTGCCAGCCACCTATGGTGGCTTGGTATAATGTAGAGCTGCCAGCCACCTATGGTGGCCTGGTAGTATGTAGAGCTGCCAGCCACCTAAGGTGGCCTGGTAAGCTGTAGAGCTGCCAGCCACCTATGGTGGCCTGGTAATATGTAGAGCTGTCAGCCACCTATGGTGGCCTGGTAATATGTAGAGCTGCCAGCCACCTATGGTGCCCTGGTAATATGTAGAGCTGCCAGCCACCTATGGTGGCCTGGTAATATGTAGAGCTGCCAGCCACCTATGGTGGCCTGGTAATATGTAGAGCTGCCAGCCACCTATGGTGGCCTGGTAATATGTAGAGCTGCCAGCCACCTATGGTGGCCTGGTAATATGTAGAGCTGCCAGCCACCTATGGTGGCCTGGTAATATGTAGAGCTGCCAGCCACCTATGGTGGCCTGGTAATATGTAGAGCTGCCAGCCACCTATGGTGGCCTGGTAATATGTAGAGCTGCCAGCCACCTATGGTGGCCTGGTAATATGTAGAGCTGCCAGTCACCTATGGTGGCCTGGTAATATGTAGAGCTGCCAGTCACCTATGGTGGCCTGGTAATATGTAGAGCTGCCAGCAACCTATGGTGGCCTGGTAATATGTAGAGCTGCCAGCCACCTATGGTGGCCTGGTAATATGTAGAGCTGCCAGCCACCTATGGTGGCCTGGTAATATGTAGAGCTGCCAGCCACCTATGGTGGCCTGGTAATATCTAGAGCTGCCAGCCACCTATGGTGGCCTGGTGAGCTGTAGAGCTGCCAGCCACCTATGGTTTCCTGGTAAGCTGTAGAGCTGCCAGCCACCTATGGTGACCTGGTAATATGTAGAGCTGCCAGCCACCTATGGTGGCCTGGTAATATGTAGAGCTGCCAGCCACCTATGGTGGCCTGGTAATATGTAGAACTGCCAGCCACCTATGGTGGTCTGGTAATATGTAGAGCTGCCCGCCACCTATGGTGGCCTGGTAATATGTAGAGCTGCCAGCCACCTATGGTGGCCTATTAATATGTAGAGCTGCCAGCCACCTATGGTGGCCTGGTAATATGTAGAGCTGCCAGCCACCTATGGTGGCCTGGTAATATGTAGAGCTGCCAGCCACCTATGGTGGCCTGGTAATCTGTAGAGCTGCCAGCCACCTATGGTGGCCTGGTAATATGTAGAGCTGCCAGCCACCTATGGTGGCCTGGTAATATGTAGAGCTGCCAGCCACCTATGGTGGCCTGGTAATATGTAGAGCTGCCATCCACCTATGGTGGCCTGGTAATATGTAGAGCTGCCAGCCACCTATGGTGGCCTGGTAATATGTAGAGCTGCCAGCCACCTATGGTGGCCTGGTAATATGTAAGCTACCAGCCACCTATGGTGGCCTGGTAATATGTAGAGCTGCCAGCCACCTATGGTGGCCTGGTAATATGTAGAGCTGCCAGCCACCTATGGTGGCCTGGTAATATTTAGAGCTGCGATCCACATATGGTGGCCACCTATGGTGGCCTGGTAATATGTAGAGCTGCCAGCCACCTATGGTGGCCTGGTAATATGTAGAGCTGCCAGCCACCTATGGTGGCCTGGTAATGTGTAGAGCTGCCAGCCACCTATGGTGACCTGGTAATATGTAGAGCTGCCAGCCACCTATGGTGGCCTGGTGAGCTGTAGAGCTGCCAGCCACCTATGGTTTCCTGGTAAGCTGTAGAGCTGCCGGCCACCTATGGTGACCTGGTAATATGTAGAGCTGCCAGCCACCTATGGTGGCCTGGTAATATGTAGAGCTGCCAGCCACCTATGGTGGCCTGGTAATATGTAGAACTGCCAGCCACCTATGGTGGTCTGGTAATATGTAGAGCTGCCCGCCACCTATGGTGGCCTGGTAATATGTAGAGCTGCCAGCCACCTATGGTGGCCTATTAATATGTAGAGCTGCCAGCCACCTATGGTGGCCTGGTAATATGTAGAGCTGCCAGCCACCTATGGTGGCCTGGTAATATGTAGAGCTGCCAGCCACCTATGGTGGCCTGGTAATATGTAGAGCTGCCAGCCACCTAAGGTGACCTGGTAAGCTGTAGAGCTGCCAGCCACCTATGGTGGCCTGGTAGTATGTAGAGCTGCCAGCCACCTAAGGTGGCCTGGAAAGCTGTAGAGCTGCCAGCCACCTATGGTGGCCTGGTAATATGTAGAGCTGTCAGCCACCTATGGTGGCCTGGTAATATGTAGAGCTGCCAGCCACCTATGGTGCCCTGGTAATATGTAGAGCTGCCAGCCACCTATGGTGGCCTGGTAATATGTAGAGCTGCTAGCCACCTATGGTGGCCTGGTAATATGTAGAGCTGCCAGCCACCTATGGTGGCCTGGTAATATGTAGAGCTGCCAGCCACCTATGGTGGCTTGGTATAATGTAGAGCTGCCAGCCACCTATGGTGGCCTGGTAAGCTGTAGAGCTGCCAGCCACCTATGGTGGCCTGGTAAGCTGTAGAGCTGCCAGCCACCTATGGTGGCCTGGTAAGCTGTAGAGCTGCCAGCCACCTATGGTGGCCTGGTAAGCTGTAGAGCTGCCAGCCACCTATGGTGGCCTGGTAATATGTAGAGCTGCCAGCCACCTATGGTGGCCTGGTAATATGTAGAGCTGCCAGCCACCTATGGTGGCCTGGTAATATGTAGAGCTGCCAGCCACCTATGGTGGCCTGGTAACATGTAGAGCTGCCAGCCACCTATGGTGGCCTGGTAATATGTAGAGCTGCCAGCCACCTATGGTGGCCTGGTAATATGTAGAGCTGCCAGCCACCTATGGTGGCCTGGTAATATGTAGAGCTGCCAGCCACCTATGGTGGCCTGGTAATATGTAGAGCTGCCAGCCACCTATGGTGGCCTGGTAATATGTAGAGCTGCCAGCCACCTATGGTGGCCTGGTAATATGTAGAGCTGCCAGTCACCTATGGTGGCCTGGTAATATGTAGAGCTGCCAGTCACCTATGGTGGCCTGGTAATATGTAGAGCTGCCAGCAACCTATGGTGGCCTGGTAATATGTAGAGCTGCCAGCCACCTATGGTGGCCTGGTAATATGTAGAGCTGCCAGCCACCTATGGTGGCCTGGTAATATGTAGAGCTGCCAGCCACCTATGGTGGCCTGGTAATATGTAGAGCTGCCAGCCACCTATGGTGGCCTGGTAATATGTAGAGCTGCCAGCTAACTATGGTGGCCTGGTAATATGTAGAGCTGCCAGCCACCTATGGTGGCCTGGTAATATGTAGAGCTGCCAGCCACCTATGGTGGCCTGGTAATATGTAGAGCTGCCAGCCACCTATGGTGGCCTGGTAATATGTAGAGCTGCCAGCCACCTATGGTGGCCTGGTAATATGTAGAGCTGCCAGCCACCTATGGTGGCCTGGTAATATGTAGAGCTGCCAGCCACCTATGGTGGCCTGGTAATATGTAGAGCTGCCAGCCACCTATGGTGGCCTGGTAATATGTAGAGCTGCCAGCCACCTATGGTGGCCTGGTAATATGTAGAGCTGCCAGCCACCTATGGTGGCCTGGTAATATGTAGAGCTGCCAGCCACCTATGGTGGCCTGGTAATATGTAGAGCTGCCAGCCACCTATGGTGGCCTGGTAATATGTAGAGCTGCCAGCCACCCATGGTGGCCTGGTAATATGTAGAGCTGCCAGCCACCTATGGTGGCCTGGTAATATGTAGAGCTGCCAGCCACCTATGGTGGCCTGGTAATATGTAGAGCTGCCAGCCACCTATGGTGGCCTGGTAATATGTAGAGCTGCCAGCCACCTATGGTGGCCTGGTAATATGTAGAGCTGCCAGCCACCTATGGTGGCCTGGTAATATGTAGAGCTGCCAGCCACCTATGGTGGCCTGGTAATATGTAGAGCTGCCAGTCACCTATGGTGGCCTGGTAATATGTAGAGCTGCCAGTCACCTATGGTGGCCTGGTAATATGTAGAGCTGCCAGCCAACTATGGTGGCCTGGTAATATGTAGAGCTGCCAGCCACCTATGGTGGCCTGGTAATATGTAGAGCTGCCAGCCACATATGGTGGCCTGGTAATATGTAGAGCTGCCAGCCACCTATGGTGGCCTGGTAATATGTAGAGCTGCCAGCCACCTATGGTGGCCTGGTAATATGTAGAGCTGCCAGCCACCTATGGTGGCCTGGTAATATGTAGAGCTGCCAGCCACCTATGGTGGCCTGGTAATATGTAGAGCTGCCAGCCACCTATGGTGGCCTGGTAATATGTAGAGCTGCCAGCCACCTATGGTGGCCTGGTAATATGTAGAGCTGCCAGCCACCTATGGTGGCCTGGTAATATGTAGAGCTGTCAACCACCTATGGTGGCCTGGTAATATGTAGAGCTGCCAGCCACCTATGGTGGCCTGGTAATATGTAGAGCTGCCAGCCACCTATGGTGGCCTGGTAATATGTAGAGCTGCCAGCTAACTATGGTGGCCTGGTAATATGTAGAGCTGCCAGCCACCTATGGTGGCCTGGTAATATGTAGAGCTGCCAGCCACCTATGGTGGCCTGGTAATATGTAGAGCTGCCAGCCACCTATGGTGGCCTGGTAATATGTAGAGCTGCCAGCCACCTATGGTGGCCTGGTAATATGTAGAGCTGCCAGCCACCTATGGTGGCCTGGTAATATGTAGAGCTGCCAGCCACCTATGGTGGCCTGGTAATATGTAGAGCTGCCAGCCACCTATGGTGGCCTGGTAATATGTAGAGCTGCCAGCCACCTATGGTGGCCTGGTAATATGTAGAGCTGCCAGCCACCTACGGTGGCCTGGTAATATGTAGAGCTGCCAGCCACCTATGGTGGCCTGGTAATATGTAAAGCTGCCAGCCACCTATGGTGGCCTGGTAATATGTAGAGCTGCCAGCCACCTATGGTGGCCTGGTAATATGTAGAGCTGCCAGCCACATATGGTGGCCTGGTAATATGTAGAGCTGCCAGCCACCTATGGTGGCCTGATAATATGTAGAGCTGCCAGCCACCTATGGTGGCCTGGTAATATGTAGAGCTGCCAGCCACCTATGGTGGCCTGGTAATATGTAGAGCTGAAAGCCACCTATGGTGGCCTGGTAATATGTAGAGCTGCCAGCCACCTATGGTGGCCTGGTAATATGTAGAGCTGCCAGCCACCTATGGTGGCCTGGTGATATGTAGAGCTGCCAGCCACCTATGGTGGCCTGGTAATATGTAGAGCTGCCAGCCACCTAAGGTGACCTCGTAAGCTGTAGAGCTGCCAGCCACCTATGGTGGCCTGGTAGTATGTAGAGCTGCCAGCCACCTTAGGTGGCCTGGTAAGCTGTAGAGCTGCCAGCCACCTATGGTGGCCTGGTAATATGTAGAGCTGCCAGCCACCTATGGTGGCCTGGTAATATGTAGAGCCGCCAGCCACCTATGGTGGCCTGGTAATATGTAGAGCTGCCAGCCACCTATGGTGGCCTGGTAATATGTAGAGTTGCCAGCCACCTATGGTGGCCTGGTAATATGTACAGCTACCAGCCACCTATGGTGGCCTGGTAATATGTAGAGCTGCCAGCCACCTATGGTGGCCTGGTAATATGTAGAGCTGCCAGCCACCTATGGTGGCCTGGTAATATGTAGAGCTGCGATCCACCTATGGTGGCCACCTATGGTGGCCTGGTAATATGTAGAGCTGCCAGCCACCTATGGTGGCCTGGTAATATGTAGAGCTGCCAGCCACCTATGGTGGCCTGGTAATATGTAGAGCTGCCAGCCACCTATGGTGGCCTGGTAATGTGTAGAGCTGCCAGCCACCTATGGTGACCTGGTAATATGTAGAGCTGCCAGCCACCTATGGTGGCCTGGTGAGCTGTAGAGCTGCCAGCCACCTATGGTTTCCTGGTAAGCTGTAGAGCTGCCAGCCACCTATGGTGACCTGGTAATATGTAGAGCTGCCAGCCACCTATGGTGGCCTGGTAATATGTAGAGCTGCCAGCCACCTATGGTGGCCTGGTAATATGTAGAACTGCCAGCCACCTATGGTGGTCTGGTAATATGTAGAGCTGCCAGCCACCTATGGTGGCCTGGTAATATGTAGAGCTGCCAGCCACCTGTGGTGGCCTATTAATATGTAGAGCTGCCAGCCACCTATGGTGGCCTGGTAATATGTAGAGCTGCCAGCCACCTATGGTGGCCTGGTAATATGTAGAGCTGCCAGCCACCTATGGTGGCCTGGTAATATGTAGAGCTGCCAGCCACCTAAGGTGACCTGGTAAGCTGTAGAGCTGCCAGCCACCTATGGTGGCCTGGTAGTATGTAGAGCTGCCAGCCACCTAAGGTGGCCTGGTAAGCTGTAGAGCTGCCAGCCACCTATGGTGGCCTGGTAATATGTAGAGCTGTCAGCCACCTATGGTGGCCTGGTAATATGTAGAGCTGCCAGCCACCTATGGTGCCCTGGTAATATGTAGAGCTGCCAGCCACCTATGGTGGCCTGGTAATATGTAGAGCTGCTAGCCACCTATGGTGGCCTGGTAATATGTAGAGCTGCCAGCCACCTATGGTGGCCTGGTAATATGTAGAGCTGCCAGCCACCTATGGTGTCCTGGTAATATGTAGAGCTGCCAGCCACCTATGGTGGCCTGGTAATATGTAGAGCTGCCAGCCACCTATGGTGCCCTGGTAATATGTAGAGCTGCCAGCCACCTATGGTGGCCTGGTAATATGTAGAGCTGCTAGCCACCTATGGTGGCCTGGTAATATGTAGAGCTGCCAGCCACCTATGGTGGCCTGGTAATATGTAGAGCTGCCAGCCACCTATGGTGGCTTGGTAATATGTAGAGCTGCCAGCCACCTATGGTGGCCTGGTAAGCTGTAGAGCTGCCAGCCACCTATGGTGGCCTGGTAAGCTGTAGAGCTGCCAGCCACCTATGGTGGCCTGGTAAGCTGTAGAGCTGCCAGCCACCTATGGTGGCCTGGTAAGCTGTAGAGCTGCCAGCCACCTATGGTGGCCTGGTAATATGTAGAGCTGCCAGCCACCTATGGTGGCCTGGTAAGCTGTAGAGCTGCCAGCCACCTATGGTGGCCTGGTAGTATGTAGAGCTGCCAGCCACCTAAGGTGGCCTGGTAAGCTGTAGAGCTGCCAGCCACCTATGGTGGCCTGGTAATATGTAGAGCTGTCAGCCACCTATGGTGGCCTGGTAATATGTAGAGCTGCCAGCCACCTATGGTGCCCAGGTAATATGTAGAGCTGCCAGCCACCTATGGTGGCCTGGTAATATGTAGAGCTGCCAGCCACCTATGGTGGCCTGGTAATATGTAGAGCTGCCAGCCACCTATGGTGGCCTGGTAATATGTAGAGCTGCCAGCCACCTATGGTGGCCTGGTAATATGTAGAGCTGCCAGCCACCTATGGTGGCCTGGTAATATGTAGAGCTGCCAGCCACCTATGGTGGCCTGGTAATATGTAGAGCTGCCAGCCACCTATGGTGGCCTGGTAATATGTAGAGCTGCCAGCCACCTATGCTGGCCTGGTAATATGTAGAGCTGCCAGCCACCTATGGTGGCCTGGTAATATGTAGAGCTGCCAGCCACCTATGGTGGCCTGGTAATATGTAGAGCTGCCAGCCACCTATGGTGGCCTGGTAATATGTAGAGCTGCCAGCCACCTATGGTGGCCTGGTAATATGTAGAGCTGCCAGCCACCTATGGTGGCCTGGTAATATGTAGAGCTGCCAGCCACCTATGGTGGCCTGGTAATATGTAGAGCTGCCAGCCACCTATGGTGACCTGGTAATATGTAGAGCTGCCAGCCACCTATGGTGGCCTGGTAATATGTAGAGCTGCCAGCCACCTATGGTGGCCTGGTAATATGTAGAGCTGCCAGCCACCTATGGTGGCCTGGTAATATGTAGAGCTGCCAGCCACCTATGGTGGCCTGGTAATATGTAGAGCTGCCAGCCACCTATGGTGGCCTGGTAATATGTAGAGCTGCCAGCCACCTATGGTGGCCTGGTAATATGTAGAGCTGCCAGCCACCTATGGTGGCCTGGTAATATGTAGAGCTGCCAGCCACCTATGGTGGCCTGGTAATATGTAAAGCTGCCAGCCACCTATGGTGGCCTGGTAATATGTAGAGCTGCCAGCCACCTATGGTGGCCTGGTAATATGTAGAGCAGCCAGCCACCTATGGTGGCCTGGTAATATGTAGAGCTGCCAGCCACCTATGGTGGCCTGGTAATATGTAGAGCTGCCAGCCACCTATGGTGGCCTGGTAATATGTAGAGCTGCCAGCCACCTATGGTGGCCTGGTAATATGTAGAGCTGCCAGCCACCTATGGTGGCCTGGTAATATGTAGAGCTGCCAGCCACCTATGGTGGCCTGGTAATATGTAGAGCTGCCAGCCACCTATGGTGGCCTGGTAATATGTAGAGCTGCCAGCCACCTATGGTGGCCTGGTAATATGTAGAGCTGCCAGCCACCTATGGTGGCCTGGTAATATGTAGAGCTGCCAGCCACCTATGGTGGCCTGGTAATATGTAGAGCTGCCAGCCACCTATGGTGGCCTGGTAATATGTAGAGCTGCCAGCCACCTATGGTGGCCTGGTAATATATAGAGCTGCCAGCCACCTATGGTGGCCTGGTAATATGTAGAGCTGCCAGCCACCTATGGTGGCCTGGTAATATGTAGAGCTGCCAGCCACCTATGGTGGCCTGGTAATATGTAGAGCTGCCAGCCACCTATGGTGGCCTGGTAATATGTAGAGCTGCCAGCCACCTATGGTGGCCTGGTAATATGTAGAGCTGCCAGCCACCTATGGTGGCCTGGTAATATGTAGAGCTGCCAGCCACCTATGGTGGCCTGGTAATATGTAGAGCTGCCAGCCACCTATGGTGGCCTGGTAATATGTAGAGCTGCCAGCCACCTATGGTGGCCTGGTAATATGTAGAGCTGCCAGCCACCTATGGTGGCCTGGTAATATGTAGAGCTGCCAGCCACCTATGGTGGCCTGGTAATATGTAGAGCTGCCAGCCACCTATGGTGGCCTGGTAATATGTAGAGCTGCCAGCCACCTTTGGTGGCCTGGTAATATGTAGAGCTGCCAGCCACCTATGGTGGCCTGGTAATATGTAGAGCTGCCAGCCACCTATGGTGGCCTGGTAATATGTAGAGCAGCCAGCCACCTATGGTGGCCTGGTAATATGTAGAGCTGCCAGCCACCTATGGTGGCCTGGTAATATGTAGAGCTGCCAGCCACCTATGGTGGCCTGGTAATATGTAGAGCTGCCAGCCACCTATGGTGGCCTGGTAATATGTAGAGCTGCCAGCCACCTATGGTGGCCTGGTAATATGTAGAGCTGCCAGCCACCTATGGTGGCCTGGTAATATGTAGAGCTGCCAGCCACCTATGGTGGCCTGTTAATATGTAGAGCTGCCAGCCACCTATGGTGGCCTGGTAATATGTAGAGCTGCCAGCCACCTATGGTGGCCTGGTAATATGTAGAGCTGCCAGCCACCTATGGTGGCCTGGTAATATGTAGAGCTGCCAGTCACCTATGGTGGCCTGGTAATATGTAGAGCTGCCAGCAACCTATGGTGGCCTGGTAATATGTAGAGCTGCCAGCCACCTATGGTGGCCTGGTAATATGTAGAGCTGCCAGCCACCTATGGTGGCCTGGTAATATGTAGAGCTGCCAGCCACCTATGGTGGCCTGGTAATATGTAGAGCTGCCAGCCACCTATGGTGGCCTGTTAAGCTGTAGAGCTGCCAGCCATCTATGGTGGCCTGGTAAGCTGTAGAGCTACCAGCCACCTATGGTGGCCTGGTAAGATGTAGAGCTGCCAGTCACCTATGGTGGCCTGGTAAGCTGTAGAGCTGCCAGCCACCTATGGTGGCCTGGTAAGCTGTAGAGCTGCCACCCACCTATGGTGGCCTGGTAATCTGTAGAGCTGCCAGCCACCTATGGTGGCCTGGAAATATGTAGAGCTGCCAGCCACCTATGGTGGCCTGGTAATATGTAGAGCTGCCAGCCACCTATGGTGGCCTGGTAATATGTAGAGCTGCCAGCCACCTATGGTGGCCTGGTAATATGTAGAGCTGCCAGCCACCTATGGTGGCCTGGTAATATGTACAGCTACCAGCCACCTATGGTGGCCTGGTAATATGTAGAGCTGCCAGCCACCTATGGTGGCCTGGTAATATGTAGAGCTGCCAGCCACCTATGGTGGCCTGGTAATATGTAGAGCTGCGATCCACCTATGGTGGCCACCTATGGTGGCCTGGTAATATGTAGAGCTGCCAGCCACCTATGGTGGCCTGGTAATATGTAGAGCTGCCAGCCACCTATGGTGGCCTGGTAATATGTAGAGCTGCCAGCCACCTATGGTGGCCTGGTAATGTGTAGAGCTGCCAGCCACCTATGGTGACCTGGTAATATGTAGAGCTGCCAGCCACCTATGGTGGCCTGGTGAGCTGTAGAGCTGCCAGCCACCTATGGTTTCCTGGTAAGCTGTAGAGCTGCCAGCCACCTATGGTGACCTGGTAATATGTAGAGCTGCCAGCCACCTATGGTGGCCTGGTAATATGTAGAGCTGCCAGCCACCTATGGTGGCCTGGTAATATGTAGAACTGCCAGCCACCTATGGTGGCCTGGTAATATGTAGAGCTGCCAGCCACCTATGGTGGCCTGGTAATATGTAGAGCTGCCAGCCACCTATGGTGGCCTGGTAATATGTAGAGCTGCCAGCCACCTATGGTGGCCTGGTAATATGTAGAGCTGCCAGCCACCTATGGTGGCCTGGTAATATGTAGAGCTGCCAGCCACCTATGGTGGCCTGTTAATATGTAGAGCTGCCAGCCACCTATGGTGGCCTGGTAATATGTAGAGCTGCCAGCCACCTATGGTGGCCTGGTAATATGTAGAGCTGCCAGCCACCTATGGTGGCCTGGTAATATGTAGAGCTGCCAGTCACCTATGGTGGCCTGGTAATATGTAGAGCTGCCAGCAACCTATGGTGGCCTGGTAATATGTAGAGCTGCCAGCCACCTATGGTGGCCTGGTAATATGTAGAGCTGCCAGCCACCTATGGTGGCCTGGTAATATGTAGAGCTGCCAGCCACCTATGGTGGCCTGGTAATATGTAGAGCTGCCAGCCACCTATGGTGGCCTGTTAAGCTGTAGAGCTGCCAGCCATCTATGGTGGCCTGGTAAGCTGTAGAGCTGCCAGCCACCTATGGTGGCCTGGTAAGATGTAGAGCTGCCAGTCACCTATGGTGGCCTGGTAAGCTGTAGAGCTGCCAGCCACCTATGGTGGCCTGGTAAGCTGTAGAGCTGCCACCCACCTATGGTGGCCTGGTAATCTGTAGAGCTGCCAGCCACCTATGGTGGCCTGGAAATATGTAGAGCTGCCAGCCACCTATGGTGGCCTGGTAATATGTAGAGCTGCCAGCCACCTATGGTGGCCTGGTAATATGTAGAGCTGCCAGCCACCTATGGTGGCCTGGTAATATGTAGAGCTGCCAGCCACCTATGGTGGCCTGGTAATATGTACAGCTACCAGCCACCTATGGTGGCCTGGTAATATGTAGAGCTGCCAGCCACCTATGGTGGCCTGGTAATATGTAGAGCTGCCAGCCACCTATGGTGGCCTGGTAATATGTAGAGCTGCGATCCACCTATGGTGGCCACCTATGGTGGCCTGGTAATATGTAGAGCTGCTAGCCACCTATGGTGGCCTGGTAATATGTAGAGCTGCCAGCCACCTATGGTGGCCTGGTAATATGTAGAGCTGCCAGCCACCTATGGTGGCCTGGTAATGTGTAGAGCTGCCAGCCACCTATGGTGACCTGGTAATATGTAGAGCTGCCAGCCACCTATGGTGGCCTGGTGAGCTGTAGAGCTGCCAGCCACCTATGGTTTCCTGGTAAGCTGTAGAGCTGCCAGCCACCTATGGTGACCTGGTAATATGTAGAGCTGCCAGCCACCTATGGTGGCCTGGTAATATGTAGAGCTGCCAGCCACCTATGGTGGCCTGGTAATATGTAGAACTGCCAGCCACCTATGGTGGTCTGGTAATATGTAGAGCTGCCAGCCACCTATGGTGGCCTGGTAATATGTAGAGCTGCCAGCCACCTATGGTGGCCTATTAATATGTAGAGCTGCCAGCCACCTATGGTGGCCTGGTAATATGTAGAGCTGCCAGCCACCTATGGTGGCCTGGTAATATGTAGAGCTGCCAGCCACCTATGGTGGCCTGGTAATATGTAGAGCTGCCAGCCACCTATGGTGGCCTGGTAATATGTAGAGCTGCCAGCCACCTAAGGTGACCTGGTAAGCTGTAGAGCTGCCAGCCACCTATGGTGGCCTGGTAGTATGTAGAGCTGCCAGCCACCTAAGGTGGCCTGGTAAGCTGTAGAGCTGCCAGCCACCTATGGTGGCCTGGTAATATGTAGAGCTGTCAGCCACCTATGGTGGCCTGGTAATATGTAGAGCTGCCAGCCACCTATGGTGCCCTGGTGATATGTAGAGCTGCCAGCCACCTATGGTGGCCTGGTAATATGTGTTAAAAACCAATTGAAGAATGTAAACTATATATGTATATGTAATGTCATAACGAAATATCTACTTTGCTGTAGTTTACTTTGCATAACTTTATTATTAAAAACATACTACGCTATGATTTGTTACTGTCATCAAATAATAAATATAAATTCTTATTCCTTTTTGAACTGTCACCGAGTGCGTTTCTTTTTAACCTCTGCTCCCAGTACGTTTCTTTAACATGGTTATGGGCACAGCAAAATCCAGAAAAAATTAAGGCACCATTGAATCCAATAAGTTTCGTGTTTTTTTTTTCTTTTCAATAAAAACTAAGTAAAGTATGGCGAATCATCATTTGGTCAAGATTGAAGCGTTAACTCGTGAAAATTTTGATACATGGAAACTCCATGTGGAAGCACTTTTGATAAGGAATGATACATGGGACTACGTTTTTGGAATCAAAAGGAGACCTGAAAAAGATGAAGTAGCACAAGCGCTGTGGGATAAGGAAGACAGAAAAGCGAAATCGGATTTAATTTTAGCGATAAGTCCATCGGAACTTAAGGAGATAAAAGGTTGTGTCTCTTCGCGTGACGTTTGGAATAAACTTCACAAAGTGTACGAATCGAGAGGACCAGCCAAGAAAGCTGCTCTTTTAAAACAACTCGTTTTGAACAAAATGAATGAAGGCGATGACATACATGTTCATCTGTCTAAGTTTTGTTCAGCCGTTGATAAGCTAACCGATATGGACTTACATGTTAATGGCGAATTACTTTCCATTCTTTTATTATACAGCCTTCCTGAATCCTTCGAGAACTTTAGAGTGGCGATCGAAACGCGAGATGAGCTGCCTGACCCTGAGACCCTAAAAGTTAAAATTATGGAAGAACACGATGCAAGAAAAGGGAAGAATGACGATCAAAGTGGAGCATTATTCATCAAGCAGCGGCAGCAGCACCAAAAGTACAGGTCAAGTTCAAAGTTTGTACCGAAAAATTCGTTCGAAGAGAACAGAAAATGGGATGGTAAGAAAAATAAATATTTTCGTTTCAAATGCTACCGCTGTGGTCGCAACGGCCATAAGGCAACAGATTGTAGATCAGAAAACCACAATGCAAGTGATAAATCATTGGTGACAGTGGAATCATTTTCTTTATCGGAAGTAAGGGACCAAGTTTTCTCTCTAAAAACTTTTTCAAAAAGCGATATATGGTGCTTGGACAGTGGCGCTACGTCACACATGTGTGGAGACAAAAATAAGTTCTCTAAACTAGATTGCATTCAATCACGTCATTTATTGCTCGCAAACAACAAAACTACTGAGATTAAAGGCCAAGGCATTGTGCGAATTTCAACATTAAAGGACAAGCGAGTAAAGCTAGAAAACACTCTATACGTGCCAGACTTGCGAACAAATTTAATTTCAATAGCGAAAATAACCGAAAAGGGATTTACGGTGACAATGAATAAGCAATGTGCCGTTATAAAAAACTCAGATGATAGTGTCGTTTTGATAGCTCAAAGAAAAAATGGACTTTATTATGTCGATGAAAATGTAGAAGTTGCAAACGTCAGCTCAAGTACTCAATCCGACATCAGTGATCTGATGGAGTGGCATAAGAAATTTGGTCACCTGAATTTGAGAACTATGTGTGATATGCAACGAAACCAGTCAGTTTTTGGTATGAAATTTCGCAACCCTGAGCTACGACTTAATGAGATACAATGTGAAGTTTGTATAGAGGCAAAACTCTCCAGAAAGCCATTTCCAAGACGAACAACATTGCGAAGTAAGTATCCCTTGGAATTAATTCACAGTGACATTTGTGGGCCTATGAAGGCGAAGTCAAATGGTGGATGTAGCTATTTTGTTACCTTCATAGATGATGCTTCAAGATGGTGTGAGGTATATTTTTTGAAACACAAAAATGACCTTTTTACAGCGTTTAAAGATTATAAAACTCATGCAGAAAATTTCACAGGACGAAAAATCAAAGCCTTACGGTCAGACAATGGCGGAGAATATGGCAGCAAAGAGTTCAACCAATATCTTTCAGAGGGTGGCATCAAGCATCAATTTACCGCAGATTACACGCCTCAACAAAAAGGAGTTTCTGAAAGAATGAACCGGACACTAGTTGAAATGGGACGATGCATGTTAATTCAGTCGGAGTTACCTCAATCGTTTTGGGCCGAGGCCATAGCCTGTGCAAAGTACATTAGAAATCGATGCTCGTCTAGTAGTTTAGACGGAAAGGTCCCCTACAAGCTCTGGACAGGGAAAATCCCTGGTGTGAACCATTTCCAGGTATTCGGTTGTAAAGCATATTCTTTAGTTAAAAATAAATACAAAAGCAAATTTGATCCCAAGTCAAAGCCATATACATTCGTTGGGTACTGCGAAAACGCCAAAGCTTATAGATTATGGTGTCGTAAGACTAGAAAAATTATCAAAAGTAGGGACGTTATATTCATTAATGAAAATTTTGCATGCAATTTTAACTTAAAAGATACAAAAATGGAATCATTTTTCGAACCTGAAACTATTAAAGATGAATTGAAAGAAAACGGAAAGTTAGAATTAAAAACAAATGAGAATGAATATATACATAGGCATTTAGATATAGATACAGAAGTAGACACGGTATACCACGAACAAAGTCAGGATCTGAAACAGAGTGAGGAGCAGGAAAATAGAATAAAAAATATAGATGCAGTGGCTATGAGAACAAGGTCAAAGAAGAGATTGCATAGACAAATTGAAACTTCAAATAATGAGTCAGAAGATTCCGATGCTTTTACCGATGCCGTTTGCATGTTAACTTCAGATCCGCAAAATGTCAGTGATATATTGAAAGATTCCAACGCTAGGGAATGGAAGCAGGCCATGAACGAAGAACTCTCGGCACATGAGACAAATAAAACATGGACGATTGTTGATCGTCCAACGGGGGAAAATATAATAGGAAGTCGATGGGTTTTTCAAACAAAAACGAACTCTAAGGGTAATGTTTGTAGAAGGAAGGCACGGCTAGTCGCAAAAGGTTGCTGTCAGCGGACTGGCATAGACTTTAAGGAAACGTTTGCTCCAGTGGCTAGGCAATGTTCGATTCGTCTCCTGATTGCGCTTGCTGCTGAATGGGGGCTTATCTTGCATCAACTAGATGTTGTCACGGCTTATTTAAACGGAAGCATTGATGAAACATTATACATGGAAATACCTGAAATGTATTCCGAATTAACAGGGGAAAATATAAACAAAAATAAGGTTTGTCGTGTCCACAAGGCCATATATGGATTAAAACAATCAGGAAGGCAGTGGTACTTAAAGCTAAATGAACAGCTTTTAGAAATGGGAATGAAGCCTCTTGTATCTGATCCTTGTATTTACATGTTACATAAAGAATCCACCATATTAATCGTTGCTATATATGTTGATGATATTATAGTAGGATCGAACAGCATGGATGAAATCCTTTTATTTAAAAACAAGATGAAATCCAAATTTCAAATGAAGGACATGGGAAAACTAAACTATTTCTTGGGTATAGAGTTTAACCAAAACGAAAATGGAGAGATAACAATGAGTCAAAACAAGTATATTACGGAGTTACTAAAACGTTTTCACATGGAAGATTCGAATCCGGTCACCACGCCTTTAGATCCAAATACTAAACTTTCAAAGAAAAAACTTAATGCTAACAAAAACTCAGATAAAGAAAAGTTAACTAATTTACCTTACCAGAACTTAATCGGCTCTTTACTTTATTTAGCAGTCACGACTAGACCAGATATCTCGTATGCAGTTAGTTTCCTAAGCCAGTTTATCCAAGAATATGACTACCCGCACTGGGCGGCAGCCAAAAGGGTGCTGCGTTATCTTAAGGGAACGATAAATTTTGGGCTGGTTTTTCGAAAAACTGGTAGGAATGTAGAAGGCTTCACGGACGCTGACTGGGCTGGAAGTACAGATGATAGAAGATCCTATACTGGGTACGTCTTTAAGCTCGGTGGAGCAGCGGTGTCATGGGAATCCAGGAAACAGAGGACGGTCGCTTTATCTAGTGCGGAAGCCGAATACATGGCTATAGCGGATTCAGTCAAAGAGGCAATGTATCTACAAAAATTCCTTAAGGAAACTCGTTTTTCAGAACAAAAGGCTGTTGTTATTTATAATGATAACCAAAGTGCTCATGCGATCGCAAAGAATCCAGTTCAACACTCACGCACGAAACACATTGACATTCGTCACCATTTTGTCAGAGATACAGTACAGAAAGGACTTATAATCCTACAACATGTTGATACACATAACATGACCGCCGATGTTCTCACCAAGGGTCTCACATCATTGAAGCACTACAAACACGCAGAGGCGCTCGGTTTATCATTTCTCATTTGAGGAGGAGTGTTAAAAACCAATTGAAGAATGTAAACTATATATGTATATGTAATGTCATAACGAAATATCTACTTTGCTGTAGTTTACTTTGCATAACTTTATTATTAAAAACATACTACGCTATGATTTGTTACTGTCATCAAATAATAAATATAAATTCTTATTCCTTTTTGAACTGTCACCGAGTGCGTTTCTTTTTAACCTCTGCTCCCAGTACGTTTCTTTAACAATATGTAGAGCTGCTAGCCACCTATGGTGGCCTGGTAATATGTAGAGCTGCCAGCCTACTATGGTGGCTTGGTAATATGTAGAGCTGCCAGCCACCTATGGTGGCTTGGTAATATGTAGAGCTGCCAGCCACCTATGGTGGCCTGGTAAGCTGTAGAGCTGCCAGCCACCTATGGTGGCCTGGTAAGCTGTAGAGCTGCCAGCCACCTATGGTGGCCTGGTAAGCTGTAGAGCTGCCAGCCACCTATGGTGGCCTGGTAAGCTGTAGAGCTGCCAGCCACCTATGGTGGCCTGGTAATATGTAGAGCTGCCAGCCACCTATGGTGGCCTGGTAAGCTGTAGAGCTGCCAGCCACCTATGGTGGCCTGGTAAGCTGTAGAGCTGCCAGCCACCTATGGTGGCCTGGTAGTATGTAGAGCTGCCAGCCACCTAAGGTGGCCTGGTAAGCTGTAGAGCTGCCAGCCACCTATGGTGGCCTGGTAATATGTAGAGCTGTCAGCCACCTATGGTGGCCTGGTAATATGTAGAGCTGCCAGCCACCTATGGTGCCCAGGTAATATGTAGAGCTGCCAGCCACCTATGGTGGCCTGGTAATATGTAGAGCTGCCAGCCACCTATGGTGGCCTGGTAATATGTAGAGCTGCCAGCCACCTATGGTGGCCTGGTAATATGTAGAGCTGCCAGCCACCTATGGTGGCCTGGTAATATGTAGAGCTGCCAGCCACTTATGGTGGCCTGGTAATATGTAGAGCTGCCAGCCACCTATGGTGGCCTGGTAATATGTAGAGCTGCCAGCCACCTATGGTGGCCTGGTAATATGTAGAGCTGCCAGCCACCTATGGTGGCCTGGTAATATGTAGAGCTGCCAGCCACCTATGGTGGCCTGGTAATATGTAGAGCTGCCAGCCACCTATGGTGGCCTGGTAATATGTAGAGCTGCCAGCCACCTATGGTGGCCTGGTAATATGTAGAGCTGCCAGCCACCTATGGTGGCCTGGTAATATGTAGAGCTGCCAGCCACCTATGGTGGCCTGGTAATATGTAGAGCTGCCAGCCACCTATGGTGGCCTGGTAATATGTAGAGCTGCCAGCCACCTATGGTGGCCTGGTAATATGTAGAGCTGCCAGCCACCTATCGTGACCTGGTAATATGTAGAGCTGCCAGCCACCTATGGTGGCCTGGTAATATGTAGAGCTGCCAGCCACCTATGGTGGCCTGGTAATATGTAGAGCTGCCAGCCACCTATGGTGGCCTGGTAATATGTAGAGCTGCCAGCCACCTATGGTGGCCTGGTAATATGTAGAGCTGCCAGCCACCTATGGTGGCCTGGTAATATGTAGAGCTGCCAGCCACCTATGGTGGCCTGGTAATATGTAGAGCTGCCAGCCACCTATGGTGGCCTGGTAATATGTAGAGCTGCCAGCCACCTATGGTGGCCTGGTAATATGTAAAGCTGCCAGCCACCTATGGTGGCCTGGTAATATGTAGAGCTGCCAGCCACCTATGGTGGCCTGGTAATATGTAGAGCAGCCAGCCACCTATGGTGGCCTGGTAATGTGTAGAGCTGCCAGCCACCTATGGTGGCCTGGTAATATGTAGAGCTGCCAGCCCCCTATGGTGGCCTGGTAATATGTAGAGCTGCCAGCCACCTATGGTGGCCTGGTAATATGTAGAGCTGCCAGCCACCTATGGTGGCCTGGTAATATGTAGAGCTGCCAGCCACCTATGGTGGCCTGGTAATATGTAGAGCTGCCAGCCACCTATGGTGGCCTGGTAATATGTAGAGCTGCCAGCCACCTATGGTGGCCTGGTAATATGTAGAGCTGCCAGCCACCTATGGTGGCCTGGTAATATGTAGAGCTGCCAGCCACCTATGGTGGCCTGGTAATATGTAGAGCTGCCAGCCACCTATGGTGGCCTGGTAATATGTAGAGCTGCCAGCCACCTATGGTGGCCTGGTAATATGTAGAGCTGCCAGCCACCTATGGTGGCCTGGTAATATGTAGAGCTGCCAGCCACCTATGGTGGCCTGGTAATATGTAGAGCTGCCAGCCACCTATGGTGGCCTGGTAATATGTAGAGCTGCCAGCCACCTATGGTGGCCTGGTAATATGTAGAGCTGCCAGCCACCTATGGTGGCCTGGTAATATGTAGAGCTGCCAGCCACCTATGGTGGCCTGGTAATATGTAGAGCTGCCAGCCACCTATGGTGGCCTGGTAATATGTAGAGCTGCCAGCCACCTATGGTGGCCTGGTAATATGTAGAGCTGCCAGCCACCTATGGTGGCCTGGTAATATGCAGAGCTGCCAGCCACCTATGGTGGCCTGGTAATATGTAGAGCTGCCAGCCACCTATGGTGGCCTGGTAATATGTAGAGCTGCCAGCCACCTATGGTGGCCTGGTAATATATAGAGCTGCCAGCCACCTATGGTGGCCTGGTAATATGTAGAGCTGCCAGCCACCTATGGTGGCCTGGTAATATGTAGAGCTGCCAGCCACCTATGGTGGCCTGGTAATATGTAGAGCTGCCAGCCACCTATGGTGGCCTGGTAATATGTAGAGCTGCCAGCCACCTATGGTGGCCTGGTAATATGTAGAGCTGCCAGCCACCTATGGTGGCCTGGTAATATGTAGAGCTGCCAGCCACCTATGGTGGCCTGGTAATATGTAGAGCTGCCAGCCACCTATGGTGGCCTGGTAATATGTAGAGCTGCCAGCCACCTATGGTGGCCTGGTAATATGTAGAGCTGCCAGCCACCTATGGTGGCCTGGTAATATGTAGAGCTGCCAGCCACCTATGGTGGCCTGGTAATATGTAGAACTGCCAGCCACCTATGGTGGTCTGGTAATATGTAGAGCTGCCAGCCACCTATGGTGGCCTGGTAATATGTAGAGCTGCCAGCCACCTATGGTGGCCTATTAATATGTAGAGCTGCCAGCCACCTATGGTGGCCTGGTAATATGTAGAGCTGCCAGCCACCTATGGTGGCCTGGTAATATGTAGAGCTGCCAGCCACCTATGGTGGCCTAGTAATATGTAGAGCTGCCAGCCACCTATGGTGGCCTGGTAATATGTAGAGCTGCCAGCCACCTAAGGTGACCTGGTAAGCTGTAGAGCTGCCAGCCACCTATGGTGGCCTGGTAGTATGTAGAGCTGCCAGCCACCTAAGGTGGCCTGGTAAGCTGTAGAGCTGCCAGCCACCTATGGTGGCCTGGTAATATGTAGAGCTGTCAGACACCTATGGTGGCCTGGTAATATGTAGAGCTGCCAGCCACCTATGGTGGCCTGGTAATATGTAGAGCTGCCAGCCACCTATGGTGGCCTGGTAATATGTAGAGCTGCCAGCCACCTATGGTGGCCTGGTAATATGTAGAGCTGCCAGCCACCTATGGTGGCCTGGTAATATGTAGAGCTGCCAGCCACCTATGGTGGCCTGGTAATATGTAGAGCTGCCAGCCACCTATGGTGGCCTGGTAATATGTAGAGCTGCCAGTCACCTATGGTGGCCTGGTAATATGTAGAGCTGCCAGCCACCTATGGTGGCCTGGTAATATGTAGAGCTGCCAGCCACCCATGGTGGCCTGGTAATATGTAGAGCTGCCAGCCACCTATGGTGGCCTGGTAATATGTAGAGCTGCCAGCCACCTATGGTGGCCTGGTAATATGTAGAGCTGCCAGCCACCTATGGTGGCCTGGTAATATGTAGAGCTGCCAGCCACCTATGGTGGCCTGGTAATATGTAGAGCTGCCAGCCACCTATGGTGGCCTGGTAATATGTAGAGCTGCCAGCCACCTATGGTGGCCTGGTAATATGTAGAGCTGCCAGTCACCTATGGTGGCCTGGTAATATGTAGAGCTGCCAGTCACCTATGGTGGCCTGGTAATATGTAGAGCTGCCAGCCAACTATGGTGGCCTGGTAATATGTAGAGCTGCCAGCCACCTATGGTGGCCTGGTAATATGTAGAGCTGCCAGCCACATATGGTGGCCTGGTAATATGTAGAGCTGCCAGCCACCTATGGTGGCCTGGTAATATGTAGAGCTGCCAGCCACCTATGGTGGCCTGGTAATATGTAGAGCTGCCAGCCACCTATGGTGGCCTGGTAATATGTAGAGCTGCCAGCCACCTATGGTGGCCTGGTAATATGTAGAGCTGCCAGCCACCTATGGTGGCCTGGTAATATGTAGAGCTGCCAGCCACCTATGGTGGCCTGGTAATATGTAGAGCTGCCAGCCACCTATGGTGGCCTGGTAATATGTAGAGCTGTCAACCACCTATGGTGGCCTGGTAATATGTAGAGCTGCCAGCCACCTATGGTGGCCTGGTAATATGTAGAGCTGCCAGCCACCTATGGTGGCCTGGTAATATGTAGAGCTGCCAGCTAACTATGGTGGCCTGGTAATATGTAGAGCTGCCAGCCACCTATGGTGGCCTGGTAATATGTAGAGCTGCCAGCCACCTATGGTGGCCTGGTAATATGTAGAGCTGCCAGCCACCTATGGTGGCCTGGTAATATGTAGAGCTGCCAGCCACCTATGGTGGCCTGGTAATATGTAGAGCTGCCAGCCACCTATGGTGGCCTGGTAATATGTAGAGCTGCCAGCCACCTATGGTGGCCTGGTAATATGTAGAGCTGCCAGCCACCTATGGTGGCCTGGTAATATGTAGAGCTGCCAGCCACCTATGGTGGCCTGGTAATATGTAGAGCTGCCAGCCACCTACGGTGGCCTGGTAATATGTAGAGCTGCCAGCCACCTACGGTGGCCTGGTAATATGTAGAGCTGCCAGCCACCTATGGTGGCCTGGTAATACGTAAAGCTGCCAGCCACCTATGGTGGCCTGGTAATATGTAGAGCTGCCAGCCACCTATGGTGGCCTGGTAATATGTAGAGCTGCCAGCCACATATGGTGGCCTGGTAATATGTAGAGCTGCCAGCCACCTATGGTGGCCTGATAATATGTAGAGCTGCCAGCCACCTATGGTAGCCTGGTAATATGTAGAGCTGCCAGCCACCTATGGTGGCCTGGTAATATGTAGAGCTGAAAGCCACCTATGGTGGCCTGGTAATATGTAGAGCTGCCAGCCACCTATGGTGGCCTGGTAATATGTAGAGCTGCCAGCCACCTATGGTGGCCTGGTGATATGTAGAGCTGCCAGCCACCTATGGTGGCCTGGTAATATGTAGAGCTGCCAGCCACCTAAGGTGACCTCGTAAGCTGTAGAGCTGCCAGCCACCTATGGTGGCCTGGTAGTATGTAGAGCTGCCAGCCACCTTAGGTGGCCTGGTAAGCTGTAGAGCTGCCAGCCACCTATGGTGGCCTGGTAATATGTAGAGCTGCCAGCCACCTATGGTGGCCTGGTAATATGTAGAGCCGCCAGCCACCTATGGTGGCCTGGTAATATGTAGAGCTGCCAGCCACCTATGGTGGCCTGGTAATATGTAGAGTTGCCAGCCACCTATGGTGGCCTGGTAATATGTACAGCTACCAGCCACCTATGGTGGCCTGGTAATATGTAGAGCTGCCAGCCACCTATGGTGGCCTGGTAATATGTAGAGCTGCCAGCCACCTATGGTGGCCTGGTAATATGTAGAGCTGCGATCCACCTATGGTGGCCACCTATGGTGGCCTGGTAATATGTAGAGCTGCCAGCCACCTATGGTGGCCTGGTAATATGTAGAGCTGCCAGCCACCTATGGTGGCCTGGTAATATGTAGAGCTGCCAGCCACCTATGGTGGCCTGGTAATGTGTAGAGCTGCCAGCCACCTATGGTGACCTGGTAATATGTAGAGCTGCCAGCCACCTATGGTGGCCTGGTGAGCTGTAGAGCTGCCAGCCACCTATGGTTTCCTGGTAAGCTGTAGAGCTGCCAGCCACCTATGGTGACCTGGTAATATGTAGAGCTGCCAGCCACCTATGGTGGCCTGGTAATATGTAGAGCTGCCAGCCACCTATGGTGGCCTGGTAATATGTAGAACTGCCAGCCACCTATGGTGGTCTGGTAATATGTAGAGCTGCCAGCCACCTATGGTGGCCTGGTAATATGTAGAGCTGCCAGCCACCTGTGGTGGCCTATTAATATGTAGAGCTGCCAGCCACCTATGGTGGCCTGGTAATATGTAGAGCTGCCAGCCACCTATGGTGGCCTGGTAATATGTAGAGCTGCCAGCCACCTATGGTGGCCTGGTAATATGTAGAGCTGCCAGCCACCTATGGTGGCCTGGTAATATGTAGAGCTGCCAGCCACCTATGGTGGCCTGGTAATATGTAGAGCTGCCAGCCACCTATGGTGGCCTGGTAATATGTAGAGCTGCCAGCCACCTATGGTGGCCTGGTAATATGTAGAGCTGCCAGCCACCTATGGTGGCCTGGTAATATATAGAGCTGCCAGCCACCTATGGTGGCCTGGTAATATGTAGAGCTGCCAGCCACCTATGGTGGCCTGGTAATATGTAGAGCTGCCAGCCACCTATGGTGGCCTGGTAATATGTAGAGCTGCCAGCCACCTATGGTGGCCTGGTAATATGTAGAGCTGCCAGCCACCTATGGTGGCCTGGTAATATGTAGAGCTGCCAGCCACCTATGGTGGCCTGGTAATATGTAGAGCTGCCAGCCACCTATGGTGGCCTGGTAATATGTAGAGCTGCCAGCCACCTATGGTGGCCTGGTAATATGTAGAGCTGCCAGCCACCTATGGTGGCCTGGTAATATGTAGAGCTGCCAGCCACCTATGGTGGCCTGGTAATATGTAGAGCTGCCAGCCACCTATGGTGGCCTGGTAATATGTAGAACTGCCAGCCACCTATGGTGGTCTGGTAATATGTAGAGCTGCCAGCCACCTATGGTGGCCTGGTAATATGTAGAGCTGCCAGCCACCTATGGTGGCCTATTAATATGTAGAGCTGCCAGCCACCTATGGTGGCCTGGTAATATGTAGAGCTGCCAGCCACCTATGGTGGCCTGGTAATATGTAGAGCTGCCAGCCACCTATGGTGGCCTGGTAATATGTAGAGCTGCCAGCCACCTATGGTGGCCTGGTAATATGTAGAGCTGCCAGCCACCTAAGGTGACCTGGTAAGCTGTAGAGCTGCCAGCCACCTATGGTGGCCTGGTAGTATGTAGAGCTGCCAGCCACCTAAGGTGGCCTGGTAAGCTGTAGAGCTGCCAGCCACCTATGGTGGCCTGGTAATATGTAGAGCTGTCAGCCGCCTATGGTGGCCTGGTAATATGTAGAGCTGCCAGCCACCTATGGTGGCCTGGTAATATGTAGAGCTGCCAGCCACCTATGGTGGCCTGGTAATATGTAGAGCTGCCAGCCACCTATGGTGGCCTGGTAATATGTAGAGCTGCCAGCCACCTATGGTGGCCTGGTAATATGTAGAGCTGCCAGCCACCTATGGTGGCCTGGTAATATGTAGAGCTGCCAGCCACCTATGGTGGCCTGGTAATATGTAGAGCTGCCAGCCACCTATGGTGGCCTGGTAATATGTAGAGCTGCCAGCCACCTATGGTGGCCTGGTAATATGTAGAGCTGCCAGCCACCCATGGTGGCCTGGTAATATGTAGAGCTGCCAGCCACCTATGGTGGCCTGGTAATATGTAGAGCTGCCAGCCACCTATGGTGGCCTGGTAATATGTAGAGCTGCCAGCCACCTATGGTGGCCTGGTAATATGTAGAGCTGCCAGCCACCTATGGTGGCCTGGTAATATGTAGAGCTGCCAGCCACCTATGGTGGCCTGGTAATATGTAGAGCTGCCAGCCACCTATGGTGGCCTGGTAATATGTAGAGCTGCCAGTCACCTATGGTGGCCTGGTAATATGTAGAGCTGCCAGTCACCTATGGTGGCCTGGTAATATGTAGAGCTGCCAGCCAACTATGGTGGCCTGGTAATATGTAGAGCTGCCAGCCACCTATGGTGGCCTGGTAATATGTAGAGCTGCCAGCCACATATGGTGGCCTGGTAATATGTAGAGCTGCCAGCCACCTATGGTGGCCTGGTAATATGTAGAGCTGCCAGCCACCTATGGTGGCCTGGTAATATGTAGAGCTGCCAGCCACCTATGGTGGCCTGGTAATATGTAGAGCTGCCAGCCACCTATGGTGGCCTGGTAATATGTAGAGCTGCCAGCCACCTATGGTGGCCTGGTAATATGTAGAGCTGCCAGCCACCTATGGTGGCCTGGTAATATGTAGAGCTGCCAGCCACCTATGGTGGCCTGGTAATATGTAGAGCTGTCAACCACCTATGGTGGCCTGGTAATATGTAGAGCTGCCAGCCACCTATGGTGGCCTGGTAATATGTAGAGCTGCCAGCCACCTATGGTGGCCTGGTAATATGTAGAGCTGCCAGCTAACTATGGTGGCCTGGTAATATGTAGAGCTGCCAGCCACCTATGGTGGCCTGGTAATATGTAGAGCTGCCAGCCACCTATGGTGGCCTGGTACTATGTAGAGCTGCCAGCCACCTATGGTGGCCTGGTAATATGTAGAGCTGCCAGCCACCTATGGTGGCCTGGTAATATGTAGAGCTGCCAGCCACCTATGGTGGCCTGGTAATATGTAGAGCTGCCAGCCACCTATGGTGGCCTGGTAATATGTAGAGCTGCCAGCCACCTATGGTGGCCTGGTAATATGTAGAGCTGCCAGCCACCTACGGTGGCCTGGTAATATGTAGAGCTGCCAGCCACCTACGGTGGCCTGGTAATATGTAGAGCTGCCAGCCACCTATGGTGGCCTGGTAATATGTAAAGCTGCCAGCCACCTATGGTGGCCTGGTAATATGTAGAGCTGCCAGCCACCTATGGTGGCCTGGTAATATGTAGAGCTGCCAGCCACATATGGTGGCCTGGTAATATGTAGAGCTGCCAGCCACCTATGGTGGCCTGATAATATGTAGAGCTGCCAGCCACCTATGGTGGCCTGGTAATATGTAGAGCTGCCAGCCACCTATGGTGGCCTGGTAATATGTAGAGCTGAAAGCCACCTATGGTGGCCTGGTAATATGTAGAGCTGCCAGCCACCTATGGTGGCCTGGTAATATGTAGATCTGCCAGCCACCTATGGTGGCCTGGTGATATGTAGAGCTGCCAGCCACCTATGGTGGCCTGGTAATATGTAGAGCTGCCAGCCACCTAAGGTGACCTCGTAAGCTGTAGAGCTGCCAGCCACCTATGGTGGCCTGGTAGTATGTAGAGCTGCCAGCCACCTTAGGTGGCCTGGTAAGCTGTAGAGCTGCCAGCCACCTATGGTGGCCTGGTAATATGTAGAGCTGCCAGCCACCTATGGTGGCCTGGTAATATGTAGAGCCGCCAGCCACCTATGGTGGCCTGGTAATATGTAGAGCTGCCAGCCACCTATGGTGGCCTGGTAATATGTAGAGTTGCCAGCCACCTATGGTGGCCTGGTAATATGTACAGCTACCAGCCACCTATGGTGGCCTGGTAATATGTAGAGCTGCCAGCCACCTATGGTGGCCTGGTAATATGTAGAGCTGCCAGCCACCTATGGTGGCCTGGTAATATGTAGAGCTGCGATCCACCTATGGTGGCCACCTATGGTGGCCTGGTAATATGTAGAGCTGCCAGCCACCTATGGTGGCCTGGTAATATGTAGAGCTGCCAGCCACCTATGGTGGCCTGGTAATATGTAGAGCTGCCAGCCACCTATGGTGGCCTGGTAATGTGTAGAGCTGCCAGCCACCTATGGTGACCTGGTAATATGTAGAGCTGCCAGCCACCTATGGTGGCCTGGTGAGCTGTAGAGCTGCCAGCCACCTATGGTTTCCTGGTAAGCTGTAGAGCTGCCAGCCACCTATGGTGACCTGGTAATATGTAGAGCTGCCAGCCACCTATGGTGGCCTGGTAATATGTAGAGCTGCCAGCCACCTATGGTGGCCTGGTTATATGTAGAACTGCCAGCCACCTATGGTGGTCTGGTAATATGTAGAGCTGCCAGCCACCTATGGTGGCCTGGTAATATGTAGAGCTGCCAGCCACCTGTGGTGGCCTATTAATATGTAGAGCTGCCAGCCACCTATGGTGGCCTGGTAATATGTAGAGCTGCCAGCCACCTATGGTGGCCTGGTAATATGTAGAGCTGCCAGCCACCTATGGTGGCCTGGTAATATGTAGAGCTGCCAGCCACCTAAGGTGACCTGGTAAGCTGTAGAGCTGCCAGCCACCTATGGTGGCCTGGTAGTATGTAGAGCTGCCAGCCACCTAAGGTGGCCTGGTAAGCTGTAGAGCTGCCAGCCACCTATGGTGGCCTGGTAATATGTAGAGCTGTCAGCCACCTATGGTGGCCTGGTAATATGTAGAGCTGCCAGCCACCTATGGTGCCCTGGTAATATGTAGAGCTGCCAGCCACCTATGGTGGCCTGGTAATATGTAGAGCTGCTAGCCACCTATGGTGGCCTGGTAATATGTAGAGCTGCCAGCCACCTATGGTGGCCTGGTAATATGTAGAGCTGCCAGCCACCTATGGTGTCCTGGTAATATGTAGAGCTGCCAGCCACCTATGGTGGCCTGGTAATATGTAGAGCTGCCAGCCACCTATGGTGCCCTGGTAATATGTAGAGCTGCCAGCCACCTATGGTGGCCTGGTAATATGTAGAGCTGCTAGCCACCTATGGTGGCCTGGTAATATGTAGAGCTGCCAGCCACCTATGGTGGCCTGGTAATATGTAGAGCTGCCAGCCACCTATGGTGGCTTGGTAATATGTAGAGCTGCCAGCCACCTATGGTGGCCTGGTAAGCTGTAGAGCTGCCAGCCACCTATGGTGGCCTGGTAAGCTGTAGAGCTGCCAGCCACCTATGGTGGCCTGGTAAGCTGTAGAGCTGCCAGCCACCTATGGTGGCCTGGTAAGCTGTAGAGCTGCCAGCCACCTATGGTGGCCTGGTAATATGTAGAGCTGCCAGCCACCTATGGTGGCCTGGTAAGCTGTAGAGCTGCCAGCCACCTATGGTGGCCTGGTAGTATGTAGAGCTGCCAGCCACCTAAGGTGGCCTGGTAAGCTGTAGAGCTGCCAGCCACCTATGGTGGCCTGGTAGTATGTAGAGCTGTCAGCCACCTATGGTGGCCTGGTAATATGTAGAGCTGCCAGCCACCTATGGTGCCCAGGTAATATGTAGAGCTGCCAGCCACCTATGGTGGCCTGGTAATATGTAGAGCTGCCAGCCACCTATGGTGGCCTGGTAATATGTAGAGCTGCCAGCCACCTATGGTGGCCTGGTAATATGTAGAGCTGCCAGCCACCTATGGTGGCCTGGTAATATGTAGAGCTGCCAGCCACCTATGGTGGCCTGGTAATATGTAGAGCTGCCAGCCACCTATGGTGGCCTGGTAATATGTAGAGCTGCCAGCCACCTATGGTGGCCTGGTAATATGTAGAGCTGCCAGCCACCTATGGTGGCCTGGTAATATGTAGAGCTGCCAGCCACCTATGGTGGCCTGGTAATATGTAGAGCTGCCAGCCACCTATGGTGGCCTGGTAATATGTAGAGCTGCCAGCCACCTATGGTGGCCTGGTAATATGTAGAGCTGCCAGCCACCTATGGTGGCCTGGTAATATGTAGAGCTGCCAGCCACCTATGGTGGCCTGGTAATATGTAGAGCTGCCAGCCACC